>CM061032.1:8410053-9773386 GCA_030763125.1 Hippophae gyantsensis
TCCCTTGAAGGCTGGGAAACAGAAGACCAGACCAACTACACAGTGCAACGAGTGGAAGGCTAGTAGGGGCAAATCTGGAAATTCAGATTAAACCTCCGAATCAAATAACCAGTAGGTCACCGGTATTATTATTTTGATTCGTTTATTTTTTAAAACGTGGGTAATTGATTAATAAAGAAAAGTTTTGTGGATAAAAAAAATGCAAATTATCAAGGAAAGTGTCAGTATTTTAACTGAAATTTAATGTGAAGCTGTTAAATGAATTTTTGGGTAGGAAATAAAATATTAGTGGGATGAAATCAAGTGTCGTTAGTATCATATAAAGGATGAAGAGCTTTAAAAGTTTATTACAAATCATTTTAGTTACTTTTATTCTGAATTCTAATATCCTTACTATTCTTAGGAGGTAATTCAGATAATAATTTTATTTAATAATAATGATATTAACGTGTATTTAATATTACAAGTAAAATAAATATTTATATGTTTTTATATTAATAATATCATTATACTTTATTTTTTAGTTGCTCATTCTAGTTACTTAGCTTTTAAAAGGAACAAATTGAGATTTATTTAAAATTTGTTTAAAATGAAGAAACTTAAAAAAAAATCTCTCGTTAGAGACCTCCGTGGTTTTTTTTTTTTTATTAAAAAGATTAAATTACAGTTTAATCACCTATTATTTTCTTTATAATTGATATCTTTATTTTTCTAATTTTTACTCTTAAATTAAAATTAAACTTCAAAAAGTATAAAATATGAAGGGCCATTGATTCTAAATTGTAAGAAAAATTAAGGTGATTAAAATTTAAAAATTTAAAAATTTAAAAATAAATAAATTAAATTATTAGAATAATAATAAGATGATTAAAGTGTAAAATATAAAAAAAATGTACATGATTATTTTAGTTTATTAAATATGTGATTTTTATATTTTTAATTATGTAATTTTTTATGTGAGTTTTATTAATTTTATAATTTAAAATCATAATTTTATAAATTAAAATTTTTTAAGGGATAAAATGAGTAAAATATATATAAATTATTTTTAAAAGTTATAATTTTTTAATTATTGATTTTAAGTGTAAAATTACACTTATTTAACCTTCATATGTAGGCTAAATCTAAAGACATTCATATTCACGAAGAAAGATAATTATTCAAATATATTTGCACATAGTATTGTAATCATATTAATACTTTTGTGTCATATGTACGGACAAATTATAACTTTTTTAAATTTTATTAAATGATAGTATCGTCCAAATTGAGAGTGCATAATTGTAAGCAATATTAGTGTTAGACAAGGAGCAACATTCACGATTATATTTTTATTTTAACTTCTATCATTTTAATGATACATTTAAAATTTAATTCCTTTTATACATTAATTTTCTTTAAAAAAAAATTAGATTTTAAAATAAAGTAAAATTTATACATAGGTTACTCTTATATGCAATTAAAAAATCTTTTACTCTTGACGTAGTAAGTCAACAAGAATTAATTCGTAAGTAATAATCAATTCCTAAACCAAAAATATTCATTCATCGTTAGGTGAAAAGTTTTTCATCACTTTTAAATATTCGTTGGTGTAGTAATTTTAAGTCAATCAAATATATTATTAGTGCAATTGCTATCTTTGAAATGTGTTATTTTCAAATGAAAATTCAATCCAAAACTAATGTGACTATTAAAGGTTTATAAGAGTGTAAATTTCACTACACAACGAATAGACGAAAATATCTTCTAATTTAATAAAAAAAATATAATTTTATTATATTTTATAATTTTATTAGTCATTATTTATATTTTGTATTATATTTTGACGATAAATATATATATTTTAAGTTTGAGTTTTAAATGGTATGAATTATTATTTGATATTAAACCGATTATTTTGATTAATAAAGTGTGATTATTAATATAGAAATCACAAACCAATAGGAAAAATCATACTCGTATGTCTCTTTTTAAATTTATGTATTTTTATTCGGGGCATGATATGTGAAGGAAATTGAAGATTAGGTGAACGTTGGATAACACAAAAGCGTTTGGCACATGATGAGAAGAAAGAAGTTCAAAACCAAGGTCAATTCTTTGGTCTCTTTTCTAGCTAAACTTCTGCCAAAAGTTTCACATGCGTTTCTCATGAAACCCCGTTATCAACTTCTAGGCAACGTAGATTGTAAGTCGATACCCTTATTTGCTTATACTTTAATCGTTTTCTTCCTCAAGCTAGTTCCAATTTCCCATATTTTTCCTCAATTTATTTTTGGTTGTTTGGCCGCTGAAGTTCTTATTCTTAACAGAAATTAATAGTGTAAATTAAGGATAATTGGTAATAAATTTTTTCTATTTTTGACTAATTTAAATCCGATCTAATTCGAATTGAAATTAAAGATTTTAATCTGAATCCGATCTAATGATGTAATCAATCTAAATTATCAATTATAAGACATGACATACATAATATTTAAATTTTAAATTGATGTATTTATAACCAAATTTATTATTTATAATCACAATTAAAAAAATAAAAAAATAAAAAGAATATATATACAATTATTAAATTATTATATAGATTTATATTTATTTCTTAAGATAAAATACTAATATAATGTAATTATGTTATGTATAATATCTATATATAAACATATTATAAAATAAAATATATATTTATTTATAATTTAATGATAATTCGATCAAAATCAGATATAACATATTAAAAAATTTATCAATTTAAATCATATATATATATTACAAATAATATGGGAACTAAATTTGAATCATAATGTATATATATATTACAAATAATATGGGAACTAGGTTTTGATTTGTGGGATATGATCATTTACTTATTTTCATCGTTACTTATAAAATTTAAACTATATATTTTTAATTAATATCTTCAAATTACTAATACATTAGATGTAAAATTAACAATTGAGATTTAAAAATAATTACAAAAAAAAAGATCCTACTCCTTTATTTATATACTTTGTCAATTTTTTTTTTCATTTTCAAACTCATAATTTAGCTTCAAATTTATGAAAATTTTGTAACGTAGTTTTTCATAAACAATTATACACATAAATTTAATTCAATCTTACAAAAATAATATTCAATTCATTCAAACTATATTACTAATTTGATATTCAAATAGATTCAAAAAAGTCTAGTCCAATCCTACCAAAATTATTTTAACCTGAGCTTAAGGTCAAATATTTTTAATTCGAACCGACTTAAAGTATAAGATAAGTCAAAGTTTAAATTTTATAAAATATATATATTTGATAATTTAATGGTATTGTTGTATGAATTATTACATAATTTAAATTTGAATATTAAATATGCCAATTACAAGGACAAAAAAGTCATACTCGAATATATTTGAATGATTTTAAGGTTGATATTTAAACTTTCATTTAATTTTAAAAAAATTGGCCTGATACGGCCTGAAAATATACATGGATTTATAATTTCAAGCCCGAATTAAAAATATCGGACTTGAGCTATAGCTCATCCACTCAAATTTAAATCCCTATATATAACGAAATCGCATGTGTAAATATTTTTGAAAAACTAAATTTTAAAATAGGTTAATTAAAGTTACTTAGTTTGTCCTTTTTTATATCTGTTGTTTCCATTTTATGTTTTTCTTAGCTCTTAAAAGGGGAGTAAATTTTAGTAACTATGATGCTTACTCATTTATTAATCAGTGAACACAGACATATAGTGAATATGATATCAATACACTCAATATTATTCTTTATTGAATAGATGGGCTTTATTGCTTCAAAGATCTTGTTAAAAATGTTTCAAAGTTTGTCATTCATTCATGACTCATGGGCACATAATACATTATTAAAACGTCAAAACCTACGATTTTAAAATAAATTTCAAAATTTCCATAACTTTCCATTCTAAAACCACAAAACATATACAAACAGTGCCCTAAATTCTCAAATCCGCAGCTGTTTTGTACTGAAAACTATTTATCACAGTGGACTTTTTTTAGATTAATTAATGAGTTTTCTTTTTTCCCCTCTTAAAAAAGCTCCGGAATCAATTATATAATTTGAAAATATCACAAACACAGCTCCAGAGCAAAATGTACATACATATCTCAGGATATAATACGATGATTCTCATGTTGCTTTTACATGTGTTTTTTATTTATTTATAGACAACCCAGAATTTAGTAAAACTGATAATCATCAACACATTCCCAGCTAAGTTGGTAATTTAAAATTTGAACTACGATATAAAAGTGGCATGTGTAGATCGCTAAGGAAATAAATATCATCCTCAAAACATAAGGGATCTTTCAATGGATATGTCTTCTCCGCACTCTCTTCTTGCTCAATGAGGTTGGGGCCTCTCCATTGCCAGGAAATTCCCATTTGACGATATCTCCGTCCCAAGAAGAGCTAACAATCATAGGGTGATAAGGATGCCAACTACAATCTCTTACAGGTGATTTGTGATGCTTCAGTGTTGCAACTATGTCTCCGCTTACCTACAAATTGTCCACATGTTATAAAGTAATTGAAGGACCAAAATTTGTGCTCGACAAAGAGAATATACAAAGATTAAGCATTCCCACAAATGAAATACAAATGTAGCTACATACCAAATCATATATGTAAACGCAAGAATTATGTGATCCGGTGTAGATGTACTTTTGGCCAGTGCTGCAAATTTCAAACAAGAGAATTACATTAGTTGTAAATTTAAACTCATAGGACCAGAGGGAGAACATGTGCAATTTAATTTATTATGTTTGGGGAGCTATCCACAAACCCCATGTAGTCTACGAAATTATAATCTCTCCAGGTTTCAAAAACTATCATTTCGTCTCTTGGTTTGGGAAAACAATGAGAAACCTTATAAATTTTCATCAAAAAATGCACTGATTCAGTGTTTTATCAGAGGGACTTGATGAATAGTTTCTAAAATCTTGGTGGCTGTCATTTCAGAAAACCACAGGGTGATTTTGGATATTTACCCCATGAACTTCTACTAGTAACTAACTAGTATCAAGGAATCGGAACAACTAAAGAAGTTTCATAAGTTACAAATATGATCAGCGCATACCTGTATGCTGGAGAAAAGTAACAGCGAATAAGAGTACGCAAGACTGAGTGGCCTCTGTATGTAGTGACTGATTGATCGCATGGATGCTTCAAATCTTTTGCCTGTGATGGATAGTCCATCCATCTATAATCCCATTCATAAGTCCTGTACCATGGATTGCTGAATGAACTAACAAAAGATCGGTCACATTCTTTGACAATGGTTAGTATGCAAATTGTAAACATAGCCCAATAATTACATCACATATCTCATCTACTAGTGGTTATTTTACAAATCGAGGCAACTTTGTTATTGATGACAGCATTTCACAGATAGAACAGAGCCTTTACTTGATAGAATTCTGATTGATCAAACTAAGTGAACCTCTAAGAGAAAGAAATTAAATTGATCAATAAATCATTCTATTTGAAAATTTAAGTAATATCAGAACCCTACAAAGATGCCACTGATTGTCTACCCACCTAGTCACTTCCAAGTTCCAACAGATTATAGTAAATACATTTTGATGGAAGAAAAAAGATTGTAATAAATATATAGGAAGAAAAGAGAGAAAAAGAAACAACCAAGAGTCAGCATGAAATATCCACTTTTTACCTATCTAATTCGGGAATACAAATCCAAGTTGACAAATCTGTCATGTACCAAATATTACAGAAACAGCATACCAAATTTTTCATAACGGAAAAAACGAGCATACCAAGTAGCTTCAGTGGACATTCGGCGAATATCCCAAAGTTTGATGGTCTGATCTTTACCATTTGAAATGAAATAACGACCATCTCCTCGGCTGTCAATGAATGATACACCTTCTAGGTGTCCCATCAAAACACCAGCTGGTTTCCCGTTAGCATTAAAGCAACGTCTGTCCCACACCTATACAAAGAGATGCACAATATATACCCCCTGAGTAGAGAAAATCAAAACACATATGTGCATTGTCATTCTCACTAAATAATTGGCCATTTAGGCCTAACAAATAAATTTTAGCATATATCCAGCATTTTTAATTTCTTATCTATACTTGAATTAGATAAAGAGATAAGCTTATTCAAATCAATCAATTTTTTTAAGACAAGTAATTGATCAAAGTACAAAACAAGAGCTCATCTGGATCCTCTACTAAAAAATACAGAAAGCACTATCTAGTGATGTTCGCTTTCAGAGGGAGATTGGCACAAACTCATGAAGTGCTGTTACTTGTGCTTCTAAATTGCTTTTGGAGAAAATACATAAAGGTGAAACCCGTTTCTAGCAATAGAGGATCCTAACAGGGCCACAGCCATAATAGAACCAACTATATAATAAAGGTAGGGATACATACATATAGACAGAAGAGATCTAGCAATTATTTGATCCCAGTTAATACGAGGATAACTAAGAAATAGATTCTATAAGCTAAAAAAGGACCATAACTACTAAAGAAAAAAAAATACCAAACAACAAAAAATTAATTTCATATTTTCTTAGAAATGCCTCTTGATCAATCAAACAACAAAAATTAATTTCATCTTCGAAATGCCTCTTGATCAATCAACTCTGAAGCCACAAAATTAATTTCATATGAGTAAGATTTTTTATACTTGCTATGAAGCTAAAAAAAATCTTTCCTTTTACCAAGAAGTACAACAGAAAATCACTCTTTGGGGATATTCCCATTTACCTTACAAAGAGTATCGTCACTGCCAGAATAAATAAGATGGCCACTTTCATCTGCAAAACAAACAGTATTCACATCCGACTGCAAAATAAAACAACTATAGTTATATATAGTCACAGTATTCATGTGCATGATAAAACAGAAATCTCCATGGAAATGGTGTATCATACCAAGTGTGCTTGAATACGAAGAGAAAGCCTATTTGCTTGAAGATCATACACATATATTGAATCATCACCACTTCCAGCAACAAGTTCTCGCCCATCTGTAGAAAACTTTACAGAAAATAGGCCAAAAGAGTAATCTCCATCATCATCAGAAAAATCTAAACGATCATGAATCTCCTGCAAAAGAAAACAGATCCAAGTGTCATGCAAAGTTGCAAACTTTTCCAAGAGATACGTAAATCAAACTCCGGCAGCTTCGTTATTTAGTACAGAGACAGTAGTATCTAGCTTTATTTATTTTTAGTTATAAAGAAATGTCAAAGAAAAGCTAATATAGTATGGCAGGATCAAGCTAGGATGAGCAACTTGTACAAAGCGTTTAATCTTCTCAGAAAGAATAGAAATTGCTATTGGAATGAAAGAAGCAAATGTGAGTCCCACCGTAACATTTGCAAGAGACTCCGTTTCCGAGGATCCAACATTTACAATATGGACAGAGGGTGACATACTGGCATAGACCTGTAATAGAAAACAATGAAACATAAGGAAGTAAGGCTACTAATAGCTAAAAACATGCAAAACTTTAGCCCTCTCAAAAAACTTTCCAAATGATCAAATCAGAACAATGTTACATGAAAAATGCACAATAGAAAGAAAAATGGGTTTTACATACGAAAAGATATACATATTAATTACATGAATGCATTAAAAAATACAAAGCATGCATTTATTGATCTAACTTGACCAGAAAAGCAGTACCTATTCATTAAAAAGAGCTGCGAGAATACCATAAGTTTCAAGATATTAAAGACAAGATTCGAAATCCGAATCACGTGAGATAATATAACAATATACAGCAACTCACAAGATAGCGCTGATCTGGGGAAAGAGATGTATCAGTAACAGTCCATCTCAAACTCTTCGCCAGAATGTTTTTTTGGACTTTCCAACCTCTATCCACATTGTATATTCTGATGTGGCTACCCTGTAATGATATATGGTCAAATATAGCAATCACTTTTTGTGTGTGCATGCAACAGAGATAAAGCAGAAACAGTCAAGATATCAAAAACTTCCATGATCAATATTTTTCACGTCCAGAACCAATTATTTTCTTCCAGTTTTTGCTTCAGCTTCACATTAAACTAAGGAAATAGACATGAACGATACCATTGAATTTGAACCAAACTGAATTTTAGTCTTTTGTATTTGATACATTACCTGGAACCCGGCAACAAAAAGAGAACCATCTGTTGAAAACTGTGAGACATAAGCTCGCGAAGTCATTTGGTCAACAAGCCATGGACCATTTACAGGCAAATATCTACTTAGAACATGACAACTATCTGCAGCTGAAAACCTCCCCTTTCCTGAGTAATTAGCTTCTCTCCCTGCTAGCATCTTTACCGTGGAAACTGGCAGTTGCCTTTTACCAGGTAGAACTCTACTGAGCTTTTCATCAGGTTGAGATCTTAGCTTTGTGATATGGGCTATTTCATGGTCTAGAGTATCTGACATTATACTGGAACTTTGGCCACTACTGAATTGATCAATAGTCTTCCCATCATCACAGAGGTCTGATTCTAATTCCAGCCGACTCATTGAATATCCCATCTCTGCCGCAGCTCTTACATACATCTTATTTAGAACCAACCAATATTGGTATGAGCTGAAGACTCCATATCACTTACAGTAGAGTACCAATCACGTTTAAAACTGCACAAATTTAAAAATAGACCCAGAGGATGAAGGAGTTTAGAGAACAAAAAAAAAATAGGAAAGTAAGATTAGTGCAACTGACTACTATACCAACTAAAATTTTAGCAAGAACACAATTTTCACATGTGCCTACTATATGCCCCAGATGTTCAACTTTACAATCAGTATACAATTGAGTATGTCATCCATTGTATAGTATATGAGGAGGGGAAAAAAGAAAAAAAGAGATGCATAATTTCTAAACATCTAATGCAGACAAAATACAAAACTATAACTGAAAGACTTGATTATGAAATTATGAACACAATGAAATATCCCATAAATTGTTATAATGTTCACTTTTTAATAAGTAGTTTATCAAACAATTGGAGACACCAAGACTGAAGCTCTATTGTGTTTTCTTTGTCCTAATTTATACTTGAATTTTCTTCTTTTCTGCTATATCAAACAAATTTGATATGAACCGCTGAAAAAAGTGACCTAAACAATAAGCAAACTATGTAAAAGAATCACACAAAGAAATCTACAAAGTCAACGAGAGACCTTCACATCAAATAATTTCACATCAACATGGACAAAGAACTACAGACCCAATCATAATCAGCTCAACGAAATCAATCTTAAAATTTCAGAGTAATAATAAAAATCAAAAGAGCACGATTAATTACACCACAAATTAGATCGCAACAAAAACGAAAATTACAAACCGATAATCCCAATAATTCAATACACCAAAATAAAATCATAATAAATTAATACAAAATAATATACAGAAAAGAAAACGATAAAAATTATGAATAAGATATGACTGAATTATATATCTTGGAATAAAAATCATACCTCTTCTCTTCCGTAATGTAACAAAAATATTGGTAAAAAAAGGTCTGTTTGGTTTTGAATTTTTTTTTTCCTTTCCTAATTCAATAAAATCGGATAAATTGCTTTCTATTTGGTTCTGAAATTCGGAAATGGGTATCGATGAAATGAGGAGCTAGGAGAGTAGTGATGGACTCTTCTCTACATCGCTGGTTTGGTGAAGCCCACAATAATTTAATTTGGCCTTCCTACGAGTGAAATGAAGTGGCGCGTGGCCTTATCTTCTCTTTGGGTAGGTTTAGCAACGCATGATCTAGATCAAACGGTGCTGTTCGACATATGATGATATGAAAAAAGTCGTTTCAAAATATGTTATAATATTCATAAAATTTTCAATATTTTTAACAAAATATTTTGAATTTTTGAATTTTTTTTATATTTATGTAACTTATTTCATAATTTTATAAAATTTTGATAAATATTTTAAAATATTTAAAATATTGATATAAATATAACATAAATTATTAAATTTGATGGTTTTTAGTTTTTTCAAACTAAAATATATACATAATTTATTATAGGTATTATGAATTTTTGCATGTAGTAAATATTTAAATATAATTTATTATAACTCAAAATCAGGGATGAAAGATCAGATAGATCGAATTTAAAGATTTTTAATCCAAATCTGATTCGTTAATATAATCAGTCTAAATTAATTCAAATATAAATTAATTAGATTTTTTGGATTGATAAGATCCAATTAATATTAAAATTTATTTATAAATTATTTTCATATATAAAAAAAATATTTATATTTAAATTGATATATTTGTAAAAAATTTATTATTTATAATCACGATTAATAAAATTAAAAGAATAAGAAATATTTTTGTATAATTATTAAATTATTATAAATATTTATATTTATTTTGTAAGAAAAAATAATAATATAATGTAATTATTATATATATAATATTTAAATATAATACATTATAAATAAATATGGTTAATTTATAATTTAATAGTAATCAATCTGGATTGGATGTGTAAAATCTATTAATCTAAATCTAATACAAATCAAATATATTGTATATTTTTCAATTTAAATTCGAATGATAGATCATATTAGATTTATCAATTTATACACATTAATCAAATTATTTACTCACCCCAATATCAAGAGTCATTTATAGAAAATTAATTATATCATTTTTTTAATTATCTTTCTCTAATTGTATCTCATACTATTTTTTTTATTTATGAGCCATATAATTCTTATTTTAAAATAATTTATATAAATATCATAAAATTATTAATAATATATACGTTACATATATATTGTTTAAATAAAAATTTTAATTTAGTTAATAATTATATTTTTTAATACTTTTAAAAATTTCATATAAAATTTTAAAAATAGTTATAAATTTTTTAATTTTCATAAATTTTTACAAATATCCATCGATATAGATCATATCTTTTATATTTTTATAAAAATGAATCACGATATTTTTATTGTTATCAATATATTAATCCATGAATATAATTTAAGAAAAATACATAAATTTATATATTTATGTTTATATTAATTATTTTGTATCGCTAAAAGATTTTGTCTAAGATCCACTATATGCCTAAAAATTGGGGGGGAAATGTCAAATCTTCTAATTTTTTTAAAATCATTTCAGTCGTTTAAAAGTTTTATCATAAGTTCTATGAATATTTTTATAGGGTAAATAAGTTAAATTTAACCTATTATTTAAATTTAATTACTAAATATATATATATATATATATATATGAAAGCCATGTTATAAATTTATCAATAACAAAAGTATTTATTTTTATTTTTTTTCAAAAATCATCTATCCCACTTCAAATAGAGGCCCAATATCAGAAATGTATGTTTTGACATAAATCGATTAAAGGAGGCGTTTTACGTATACCATTTTACAATTTTACCCTCAAGTTAATTTTACTCTTTTTTGGCTCAGCGCATTTCAATCCTTCTCTAGCATCATCTTTTCTCTCGTCTCACATTTTTTCTCTTCTCCCAGTCTCGATGTCATCGTCGGCGGTAAGGTCGTCTTTACTCTTCCTACGCCAGTGATAAGGTCTTCGTTACTCCACCTTCTCCCGATATAAGGTCGTTGTTACTCTATCTTCGCCAGTGATAAGGTCATTGTTGCTCCATCTTCTACAGCATCTCCCTACGAGCTCTTCAACCGAATCAAAATTCATCGTCTACTCTAGATAAAAACATGCAAATCAAATCGAGGATGGCTTCGGTGATTTCCTTTCAACTTCGATGACATGTGGTTAGAAATTAAATACTTAATCATCTCCTCATTTCAATAATTTCTATATCCGGATTATTGTTCCTCTATATTAAATTGTTTGTTGAATTTAGGTTCTGATGTTTGGTAACATATATATTCAGATGCAGTTCTTGAATAGCTTCTTTTCACGATTTTGAGTTTACTACAATACTGAAAGGATATTGTTTGATAATAAGGCTAAAACCTGTAGCCGGATCCATTAATAGTATTGTACATCATCTATTTTGTTCGAGGCCTTATGATATGTTTGTGTTTGTAAATTACTTTCGTTTATACAAAATAATCTGAATTATTTGAGGATCAATCGTCAATACAGTTTATCAAAATGGTCGGAAAGATTATTTTTTTACTAATATATCCTTAACACGGTGTGTATTTTTTTACTAATAGACATTTGTATATATAATTTTTTAATTTTTTCTAATTTTTCCCTCTCAAATCAGAATTATTCCAATATATCATTCGAGTGAACGTGGAAGATTAGTGAACATTTTCTAACGACCCTTCTTTTTTGTTTTTTGTTTTTTCGTGAGAACAACTTGTGCCAGACATACAAAAAGTTCACCTCATATAAACATTTATTAAATAAATTTTAAAATATGAGTTTTAAATTAAAAATATTATTTACACTAACATTTTTTATGTTATAAGTTTATTTATATATAATTATATAAGTTGTTTCACATATGTTATAAATTTATAATGATTTTCATAATAAATTTTTAAACTATCACATTAAATTATAAATAAATTTTAAAATAAATAAGTTTTAAATTATATATATTACTCAATAGGATTATTTTATATTTTAATTGAATAAAAAATATATATAATTATCTAAGCTACGTAGAAATGAATTTGATGAAAGATGAGTTTTGAATTAAAAATACTAATGAGAGTAGCATTTTCATGTTTTAGGAAATTGTTTCATGTTCTAGGAAATTGTACATAATTTTATATTTATTGTAGAAATATATAGTAATTTTATAAAGTTTATAAAATTTAAGAAAAAATTTATAAATCTTATAGATTTATTGATGTGATTGTCGAATTTCCGGTTAGTTCACCAACAATAATCACAACAAGGTTATTGGTTACGATCGTCGAAACTTTGGTGAAGAAGATAATGCATTTTCGAAGCTTAAACTGTGGACTTCAATTACTTTATCTTATAATATTTATCTTTTTTACTGTTAACAGTAAACAATTATTATATACACATGCCTAATATGACCGGCCCAGTAAATCAATAGAGTGCTATGCTTGGACATAAAGATCTTCAATACCTTTTTCCCAATTCTCCCGTTCTTTTTTTTATTTTTAGCACAACCAAAACCAAGTTTATCTTTTGTTTAAGATATAGAAGCATCAACAATGACTTTAAAACACCACATGGTGTTAGCACTCATGACTTGGTTTGTTACATGTGTTTAATACCCAGCTTTTTTGGGCTTTATGCTATTCCTCTAGTAAGGAAATGGCACGAACAAAATGTTTCCAACATTCCACCTTTTATTATCACATATATCTTATTTCTAAATCTCTAAATTTCATAAGCTATCATTAGTAAGGTCTCCACTTGAAAATTGTTAGGTGAGTAAAACAGCATCCATGATACATCAACAAATTCATCTTCTTGTGAATATTGAAAAAAATTTCAAAATGTGAGCACTTCTATACCTTTTTCATTTCCTTACATTCCAATAAAATATAAGAAATAGTCTCTATCTTAGTCACATACAATAGATAACTTAGATCTCGCATGACATACCTTCGAGTTAGTTCTAAATGACATGAATACCTCTCAAAATTTAAATTCTCCTGTCAAATATTTTTACCTTTTCCATTACTTTTATTTCCCAAAAAAAATTCCATAAATTTTTCGATGAAGTCGAAGGTGATAAAAAATAAATATGACTCCCTTACCAAGCTAAATGGTAACCATTTCTGACACTATAAACACCATTATTTATGAAATGCCCAAGTAATTTATCATATTGTTGTCTAACTGAAAGCGGAATTTGCAAAATTCATTCAGCTTCCAAATTTTTAAAAGAACTTCTCGCCTTGTTTATATCCCAATAGCCTGATGGTGAAAATAAAGATTAAACAATACTATTAAAAGCAAGTCGAGGAGAAGATTTGACCTTGAAACACTCTCTAAGTGGGAGTAAGGATCAAAGAATATACTAATATGTTGTTCATGTTAATTTTCATTCGATCTCACATTGATTAGGAGTTTCACAATAATACTGTTTATAAACTTAAACAAGTAATATTGTTTATAAGCTTAAATAACCATTAACTTAATGAGATCTTATTGAGTTGAGTTAGGTCTGAGTTTCTAACATGGTATCAAAATTGAGTCTGGTTTTATCGGTGATTTGGGCTTTGTCTTTAACAATTTTACCGTGATTTTATGAGACCACCTCTATCCGTGTGGAAGGGGGATGTTAAGTTTCATTCGGTCTCACATAGGCTAGGAGTTCGATAATATTACTACTTATAAGCTTGAACAACCCTTAACTTAACGAGATCTTATTGGACTAAGTTAAGTTTGAGTTTCTAACAATTAATTACCAACCCGACATCTAATCCTCTTCTCAAGTAGTTCACGCCGTATATGAAACTTTTTCAAAGAAAACTAGTTCGAGATGTGCAACATGCTTGAAAGAAATTGATATTATTTAAATAATTATGGTATAACAGAATAAGAAGTATGTTTCAAAATTTATTAAATTATTATAAAAATTTAAAATTTATATTTACCATTTTAATTAAAATTAAAATTTGATATGATTATCTTATATATAATATTCAAATACAACATAATATAATATAAATACAATAAAATATATATTTGTTTATAATTTAATAATAATTTATTTTGAATTAAATTAAAATAAATTATAAAATATAATAATTTAAATTCTATTTGATAGGAAATTAAAAATTAATCGGATATTTCAAATCCAACCAATTTTTTTGATTTAAGCCTATCAATCCGATGCTTTACCACATCCAATACCTTCTACTAGAAAATGAGGTTAAAGTATTTATCAATGCTCAACATATTAGGTTTGACCGATCATTAACTTCGGGAATATTAATAATATTTATTTTGAATATTATTAATAATTTACTTAAAAGAGTTTAAGAAAATGACATAAAAGTATTTTTTTCAATAAATATAAACACAATACATAGAAAGAAAATCTGGTCATTTTCATTGTTGGATTATATTGATCGGATAAAAACGTTAGCTTTTATTTCCGACATATACATTAATTGGGTTCCATATGATTAATTATAATTTTAGTTTTGATTTAATTATTAATATTTTTAGATATATAAATTTTTGATCTAAATTATATATCTAATTTCTATTCGCGAAGTATTTATATTGTTTTAAAAAAATCCATGCATATGTTATATGCTAGTTGGTAAATAGGTATTATAGTCTCAAAATATCATGTATATATTATGTTGATGTTGATTTTTTTCAATATCAATGATTAAATGTATCTCTATATTTTGTGTATCCTTCTTCACTACTTAAGTAACTCCTAATAACGAGAAGAAAAAGAGTAATGTTTCTTATTGTGATGTATGGAGATGCAGAGAGATATTTAGAGAAAAAAAATATAAATTTCAATATCTATAATTATGAGAATATGTTTTGTTTTAATGATGAAGTGTAGTGATTATGAATAATAGTGTTAGTAAGTATATAATCTCTTTTAAATAGTCATCTGTATTTAACATTAAAGCATAACTTCTTCTCATAACTACATATCATGATATTTATACTATTTCATCTTAAATATCTCTCTATATCTCCATGTACACTAATCTCTTCTTTATTCTTATTACCAAGACTTATTTAAGCATCAGAAGATCAAATAACATTACACCCTATGATTGTTTAAGGTCTTAATAATGTGTTTTATGTTATTAGATACACATGAAGCAAAGATGCATCCAATCATTGATATTGACAAAAATCAACATCAATATTAATTATATTGTAATAAGCAATGGCATACGTAGTTCAATTTTGGTAGATTTTGCTTAAAATACTAATCAAACTTATATATATATATATAAACATTAAATCAAAAATCAAAACAAACTTATAAAATATTAGTTACATAATATTTAACCAACCTATGTCGATTTCATAGGCTCAATTTACGGCTTATACCTACTTGTTTTTTAAATGAATTTAAGTAATTTTATTAATGTTAAATTGATAAATAAGATTTATTATTTAATCAATAATTTAATTAAAAAATTATTTATTAAAATTTAAATTATAATTGTGCATTAATTTTCAAGTAGATAAAAACACTAAAAAATAAGCAAATTATTGAAAACAAAAGGTAATTTATATTTTTCATTAGTTATAGTAAATTTTTTAAAAATAAACATAAAATAAAAATAAAAAAAGTAATTTGACCTTCTCAAATAACATAAAAGTGTAACTAAAATTAAATGATTATAAATATATATGATACATGTATTATAAATATATCAGATTAAAAATAAATATGTATATTAATAATATGTAGATTGATTCGATTAATTGTGAGTTTATAAACTTTTAAATCTTAACTCTCTTAATCGAGTCAAAATATATCTGTTTTTTATATTTTTAAAAACAAAATTAATTTATTTAAACTTATAAAATATAAAATTATACTTGATTTAAGTCAGATAGATTAGTTTATCGGTAAATATCATCATCTACGATAATAAGTGTAGAAAAATTAAAAAAAAAATTATGTAATCATGTTTATAAATTATATCATCATCTACGATAACTCTCATGTTATACTATATATAATTTTTTTTTTGGGTTGTTATGATGATAAATTATTAAATTACTGTTATACAATTTTAATAATTATTTTAGAAATAACAATTACTAATTTTTCAATCGATAACGTAAAAAAAAAGTAAGGTGATTTTTCTAAGCGTGAAGTATTATATATTTCTCCTTCGTTAAGAAAAAAAAAATAACTAGAAGGAAGTACGAACGAAAGGTTGATTTTGGTTTTTGTTAAAATTATAAATAATAATAAAAATATGTTTAAATTTAAGTATAATTGTATCATTATTAATACATTATATGTATAATAATAACTTTATAATATATATTATTGAATATATTGTTATTGTTATTGATATATTATAAATATAAATATAATAAAATAAATATTTTAAGTATTAATATAAATTATTTTATATATGTATATAAAATATAATTAAATAACTTAAAGATTTTAATGGAGGAAAATCAAAAGAATATATCAATGCCTGATTAAAGAGTTATGTACTGATTTATAATAATAATAATAATAATAAATAAATGAGTTATGTATTGACAAAACAAATTAATGAGTTTGTCCGTAATCACCGTTAAAGAAAAGCTATTTTGTTGACAATGACTCACTCAACTTTGTCGTATTACAAGGGAGTAGAATTGAAAAGAGACACAATACTCATAGAAATACCCAGGGTCTGGTCTACGGAATCAGTAGAATGTATGAATGTGCGTGTACGATGATAAGATTACGTTAATAATTATAATTATTTTATATATAATTAATTAATGATCATTATTTATAAATTAATATTAATCTTTTTATAATTTAATAATTTTTTTTATTTTTAACATATATTTAATTTAAAAAATTAAATATTAACATAATTCTATTTTCTTATATTATTTAAAATATTAACATTAATTTTTATTTTTTAACTATTTCATATATATATATATATATATATATTTAAATAAAATATAAAATTGAATTTAATTATACATATATTTCATTATTAAAATTATATTATATATATATAATAATAACATTAATATATATTTAAATTTAACTAATTATCATTTTGATATTATAATAATCACTCTTATCTTACTTAATTAAATGTCACATTTGAATAATAATCCTTTAATATTTTTTTTATTATTTTAAAATTAATTTAGTTAATTAAATAATATATTACATTAAATTTTAATTTATATATTAATTATCTTTATTAATAACTGATAATTTTGCAATAAAATTTAACATTTTAAAATTATTTATTATAATTTTAATATTTTATTTTATTATTCTATTAAATTAAAAAACTTTCATGTTATATTTACATCATAATTAAAACTCAAATCACAAACTCTATATGTTTAAATTTAAAATATATTAATACATTAATTCAACAATTATAAAAAATAATTTATTTATTCATTAAATATAATTAATTAAAATAAATAAATTATATTTTTAAAATAATATAATTTATCATCTTCTATTTAATAACTAAAAAATTAAATAACATAAATGAGAACACATCCAAAACGATAGAGTTCTATGTCCTTATCCAAACTTGGCTGTTTCTACCACTTAATGACAAACCATTAAAAGCAAATCCAACAAGATTTATTTTTTATTTTTTTGGTTTTTATTTTCAATTGTTTTTTCATGTGTGGTCCCTAATAAATGAGAACACATCCAAAACGATCAACCACTACTAGATTGGATTGATTTTTTTTTTCCCAACTATGAAAAAACAAAGCCAATTTTTTGATTTTGTTATTATCCCAAACTCCAAACAAGCTTATAGACAAAGCAAGTGACAAGCTGCCAACAAGTGATCGAATTGACAAGGAAAGATGGCGAGATATGATTGGAAGCCTGTGTCCAATCATTTTCTTACATAATTTTCATACCCTTTTTTTTGGTGGATGGGGTTTGGTTTGGTGTGGTCTTTTTTTTTTTGTTGTACATATATAACTAAACTACTATGAGAATACATGTCATTTTAATTTTGCCTTTCTGCAGCAAATTTTGAGCTTAATTCTTTATATGAGATACAAACATCAAGGAAGAGTGATCATCTGATGATTTTGAACATTTTCCAATTTCAACACCTGCCATTGTTTCCATTTTCCAAACTTTTGGATTTCAAGATCTCATATGCAAAGTTAAATTCTTTACACTTATTCAATTTTATATACAAAACATAAGAATATTTTTATTAAAAAAAAAAGGAAATGGTAAAATCTACTAGTATTGACTTGTCCAAACATATATAACACAGAAGAAAATTGATTATGGTCTACACATTGCTGCAACAAGTTATCTAGTTTGACTATACATTGCTGCAATAAGTTATCTAATTTGACTATACATTGCTGCAACAAGTTATCCCCAAAAAAAATTATATATTTTACTATGCATAGTGATGTATGAAGCAAAGTTTATTTACGGTTCCCTAGAGGATATGAAAACTCAAGGCAAATTTATCTATGATTATGTCAAAGATTCTCTGAAGTTCCTTATCCACATTGCAAAACATCACCACAAATGAACTCACACAATAGTAAAAACCTCAGTACTATTGACTAATCAGTAAGAGAAGAAAAATAGCAGAAACAAAACAAAGAATTGAACCAAAAATAGATAAATTTGTATTAACTCAAGATAAGGCATAAGCATCTAACTTACAAGATATGTTACACGGGCAATTCAGAACCTGTGTCTAATAGAAAAGACATGAAAATTTACTGGATGCTATAAATTGATGAAAATTAAAAGAAAATTAAAAGAAAAAAATGTCCGAGTTACCCATAATTTGCAACCAGAAGTTTGGAAGTTCTCTTCTGCCAAATGGCCATTGATGAGTTATGACTCTTCTCAGGTCTCAGAAGTAAACACTACTCTACAACATCTTTATCCGACTGAATGATCATATACTTATCACTGGACTAAGAACAGTCCAAGTAGCAGAACTTTAAAGAACACCATAATGATAATGCAGAGAGAATTAATACTATACAAACTTAAATCTAAACATCATAGCTCTGAAAAGGGAAGGAAAAAAAAACCCAAGTGAAATGTCAAGCTTCAGTTATGTTTATATATGGCTCTGCATATAGGTAAAGTTAAAGTAGTTGATCTGTTAACGGTTAGAGTTCACAAAGCTCATTATCTCCTCCATGAGACAGTAAAAGTGTTCATTGTTAGGCAAGAAGTAGAACCCAATTGTGGCCTGCTCTAGAAAGAGAAGTTTCACATCATGACCACATTTCTTTAGCCCTTCAACATAACTCAATTGCCAATCTTGGACAAGATCAAAACCAGCCACTACGACTAGGCTCTTCGGGAACTTGATTCCTTCAAGGTTTTTACCTCTAGGGCCAAAAATGTTACATGCTGGATGATCTCTATCTTGGCCTTCAGGAAGATAAGCTCTCCAATACCAATCACGATCTTGAAGTGTAACAAAGTATTTCCCATCCAATCTCTTCTCTGATTCTGTTCTCTTTTGCCCTGCAAACATTGGATGAAGAAGGATATTCCCAAGCACTTCAACTTCTGCTTCAGCAGCTTTTACTGCAACGTGATGAGCAATATTACCACCAGAACTATCTCCAGCCAGATAAACATGAACCTTTGAGTCTTTACCACTTTGAAGCCATGATCTTGATTTAACCCATTTGAGAGCTGCCCAGCCATCATCATAAGCACATGGATACCGGTGTTCAGGTGACCTCCGGTAGTTTACAGAGATAACAACAACTTTGCAATAGTTAACAAGACGGCGACAAAATGTGTCATATATAGCACTATTGGCTGAGGAGTGAGTGAAACTTCCACCATGGAAAAATATTATTACAGGAACTATTTTTGTGGTGCTCAAAGGCTTTTCAAGATCCACAATGCGTGTTTCATTTTCAGGGGCTGGCTGATAAATCCTATTGAAGAGACCGGTGGCTCGATCAACATGGTCAAATGAGAAAACCCCATCAACTGGAATTGCATTAGCAGCAACTTTACGGTCAAGGAATTCATTCAATTCACGGTTGAATGTTCCATCAGCCCGACGGAGAAGATTGTAGGCTAGCTTGAAGTTGGAGATTAGCACCCATGTATTAAGTGGAACAACCCTCTACCCAGAGTAAAATAGTTTGGTTAGAATTTTTGTTCGAAAAAACAAACACAGCTTAAAGATTTGATTTGACCCAAAAAAAAGAAGCACAAAATACAATTTGTAGAACAGGTATGGTCAGACCTCCCATAATCCAGCAATAACTTGTTCATTGAAGAAGACAAAATCAGGTCAGAAGGGTATGGCTAAAAGGGGTATGTCAAATTTCACGTCAAAGAACTACTGCAATTATTTTTTGAAATTTTTTACAACTTATGATCCACAGTATTGTAATAAGTCAAAACAGAAATTAGGAGACAACCTGCAGAAAAGACACAACTAAAAGAAAATCAAACCAGCCACTAAATCCAGCCATGGAAAATAAGTTTTGAAATTAAGGGCAACTCAAGTTCTGTCCTCAGATTTTCAGTTTGCCAGAGCCTGAAAGGCAAAACCCAACAAGATAATGGCCCAAAAGCAAGCGTAAGAAAAAAAAATGGCAAAATTCAGAAAACAGCAAAACAAAAACGACAAGCAATTGTTGAAGAGAAGAACCTAAGTACCTTAGATTCGTTAAGATTGACCACATTATCACCGGCCATGACTTTTCCTTCTTCTGAAAATACCAAAAAATATCCTAAGCGCACAAAGCAAGGCCTAAAACCCAACAGAAATCCTCAGAGAAAAACCAATTTCATTGGTAAATACAGCAATAATAAAGATCAGACTTGTCTGAAGAAGATAAACAGAGGAGAGAGGAAGCGTACAACAGAAGGTGGGTCAGAATTTGGCTTTAAATTTTTTTTGGTTTCGTTCCTGTAATGTGGTTTTTGTACGCCTTTTAAGATTTGTTGGTTTAGTTCCTGGTTTTAGGTTTTACAGAACAAGGAAGAGACACTTTCTCTATGAAATAAGGGAACCGAGTGAACTCAGAATATGTAGAGAGATGAAAGGTATTGATGAGAAGCAAGAGACAGAGCACAAAAAAGAGACAGAGATAGAAGAAGAAGAAGAAGAAGATAAATGGGTACCCAAAATAAGAGAGAGGAGAGAGAAAAGCAATTTGAGTAGGAGTGACGGAGCCAGACACAAAGCTACAAAGGAACAACGGCTGTGAACGGAGACGAAACAGAAGACAACGCAACCGGCCGAATTTAACTGTTAATGTGGGACCTACATCTCCTTTTTCTTTTCAATTTTTAATAAAAAAATAGAGAATTAACAGTACAAATGATAAATCAATTAGTTGGGATTGTAACAATAATAATTTTTATAATAATAATTGATGATTTATATACTTTTATAATAATAAAATTATTTTAACAATATTATTACTCTTTTTATTTTACTTAATAATTTAATACTTAAATATTTTATTTGAATTAAAAAACATACATTTTATTTTAATTATTGTTTTAAAAAGAATTATTTATTATTTTTAATCATTTATTAAGATTAATATTATATCATAATTAAAAAAAATAACCATACTTTTTTTATATATATTTAAAATTATATTGACTAGCATCGATGCACTGTATAATTTATCCTTATATATATATATATTATTTTTATTTTTTATTTTTTATTTTTTTGCTTGTTCCCACTAGTGTACAGGTCTACAGCTACAAGCTACAACTCTACATGTTTCGGAGCTTCAGGCCTGGGGTTAGAATTCAGTGATTTGTTATTGGTGGCACTGCAAATAACTAAATAAATAATTTTATAAACTTAAATAAAATTAATTTTATAAATATCATAAATAATTTATATATTTTTATTATAAAATTAATGAATGTAGTGGTGGACTTAAGGTAACGTGTTAATTTATTCTTTGTTTTTTTTTGGCTTATTCACTTAACATCTTTTTTTCTTTTTTCAAATTTTTTTTCATGGATTTGTTTTGATTGTTTATTATTATTGTTTTGTTTTGGTTTTGGAAGTTACTTAATTTTAAAAAAATCAAATAATAGTGACTGTAATTTGTATTTATGACTTAAAATAATGGGAAATTGAATGTAACAGACAGAGCACTAATGACCTAATTACTTGTAATTATTTTTAAGTGTAATCATTGGATTTCTTTTTAAATAATGTAATCTTTTATATTTATTTCAATTTTATTTAATATTAATGATATTAATAATTGAAAGCACAAAATAATTATTCTTCATTTAACTTTTTTTTTATTTTTTAAAAATGTTTTAGTTTTTTTTTATTATAATTTTATTAAGTGGGTTTGAAATTTTAATAATATTTTTGTTAGATAAAATATTTGTACTTAAATTTATATATTTTATAACAATATGTTTTTAATCTATATATTTAATTTTAAATGTATTAATAATCTAAAAGTATGAACCAATTCAAAATTTTAATATATACTTGTACAATGAAAAAAAATGAAAGATAAATAAAACTTTTTCTTACATAAATTTTACAATTTTCAACACTCTTTCTAAAATCATTAAAAATGTTATGAATTTTGTTAGTTAATCATTCGAGATAAAAGTCATAAATTTATCTCGCAAAGTCATTTATCTCATTTTTCTTACAAAATCATTATCTTTAATATGATTTTGATTCTTTTAGAATTTATGCAAGATTTTTTATCAAATTTTTCAAAATTTATTTCGTTTAAGAGTTATACTAAAAAAAATTATTGGATCAATAATAGTTAAATAAATTTTATCTTTAATTATTTTAAAGATTATTTGCCTTCGTGTGATATGTGAAAAAAATAAAATCTTAATTTTTGACCATTTATATACTTAAAATTAAATATAATAACTACAATATATTATTATAAAATATGAGCTTATATACATATTTTTTTGTTAAATATTGATACAATTAAAATACAGGACCTAAATATGTTAGCTTCTTGTATAACAATAAGTTATGTCGCACATAATAAGATATTTTAAAATATATATTCAACTATCTTAATTAATAAATAATTATCACATTAATTATTATTCTACGATTATAAATATACCTTCCTTTTTATATATCTTTTAGGTAAATACATTATATGACATGCATCATCATCTATCCATGTATTGATATGTAGTTGTAAAAATAAATATATTTTTCTTAAATTAGTGTTAATAGGTCAAATTGATTTAATCAAATATACAAATTTATAGAAGCTTAATTTACACTAATTATAAATATTCCAAAATTTAATGGACCGTATTCATTGTTGGGTTTTCGATATGTTGTTATATTGTTCCTTGGCAAAACGTATTATGGCGAATCATACCTAGTTTCATCTAAGTTTTAGTTGTTGTTGAGTTATAGGTATATTATTTTATCGAACCCGAGCAAGATCGTAGTCATTGTGGGGTTCTAGGTTCTATTATCATGTCCTTCCCCGATGGGCGATCTATAGCATAACACACCTTAAGTCTTTTATGAGGAACACCACTGCATGATTTTGGAAAAATTTACTTCTCATTCCTACACGAGGCTTAATTGATTTGAAATACAAGGTGTCCATGGACGAAGAAATCCCTCCCATTTCCATGCAGAATTCTTAGGGTAATCATTCTCAAGTTTATAGTTTTAATTTGCTGGGCACAAAAGGGGTTAAAAGCCTCACAATTTTACTGAAAGGCCAAACCTAACTTTGTACTTATAACTTGTGGTGATGACACTTCATTCTTTCAACTTTAACTTGATGTTATCATCGAGATCTATTTGGAAAAAACACACTCCCTTTAACTCTTCTTATCTTTTTCATCTAAATTCAAAAATTAGATCTCTAAATTATTAAGACTTTGATCAAGTACAATTGCGAAGTTTGGCGGACTAATGTACTTACTCCCAACTTTGCTGGAGTAACGGATATATGCACAAAATTTGATTTATAATTGAACTCTTTTGTTGATTTTTTTTAAGTAAAAATTATGGTTTCTCGGGAGTAAGCTAGAGTACTTTACTAGCAAGTAAATTCTTCTAGGCAAGTAACTTATTTCACATAAGATGCAAGTTTCAACATTACTACCTTTATTTTTTATTAAATAATAAATACATTTTTTTCTTTTTCTTCTAGCTTTTCTATTGAGCATAGGTGTTGGTGTTAATATGGATACACAAGACTTCACTAATAACTTTGATTCAAATAATGATATAAAATTACAAAGAGAAAAAGTTCGAGTAAAACATAAAGGTCTAAAAGTACTAATATTAATAGTATTTTTTGAGATACTATGCATTCCAAGCATTTAATACTTATGTCCTACTTAAGTACTCTAGTTATATACTCTAATTCTTACCACTATTTTGATTTTGTAGAAGTCTTTCCAATTAGGTCCAAATGTTCCTACTCTTATCTCTATTATTGATTGTGTGGCTCTCTTAAGGACTAAGTCCCCAACTTTGAATCATCGAGGGTTCATTGATTTTTTGTAACAATTAACAACCTGTTATTGGTATGTTTCCAATTACACTTGGTTTTGTTCCCTCTTCTTTTCTAGAGGGTCCAAGTTAAGAGTGAAGCCTTCATAATTTCCTTCTAGACTTTCTATCACGGTTCTGTTCCATAAGTTAGTGAATATGGAGTCTCTTCGATGGCAGTCCTTGATGTTGTTATGTAAACCTAAAGTACATCTGAATGTTTTTCTACCTAAATGGACTTGCATTTTTCAAAATCCCTCTTTAGTTTCAATTGATGAGTTTATTGGCTGCTTTTACTTGTCCATTCGCTTTTGGATGTTTCACCGTAGAAAATATATGCTTAATCTCATACTATTTACATAGCTCTTTGAATTTTTTGTAGGTGAATTAAGTTATATTTTCAGAGGCTAGAGTGTGCAGCAAATCAAACCTACAAATGATGCTTGTCTAGATGAACTTTATCACCTAGTATTTAGATATTTCGCTAAGTGGCGCTACTTCTACCCATTTGGTGTAGTAGTCAATGGTAACTATCAAACACTGGGTTCCCTTGACGGGTAAGAATGGACAATAGAGGTCTAATCCTCACTGGGCGAAGGTCCAAAGACTTTGAACACACAAAAATAAATATGCTAGTTATCTCAACATGGGTGAATGATATTGACATTTTCACACTTTTTTATCCATTATATCACCCTTTATCGTAGTGGGCCAATGGTATCCATGTCTAGTGACTTTAAGTGCTAGACTTTTTAATCCATAATGGTTCCCACATACCTTTTTAAGAGTTTTTGACAACACATACTCAACTTCTTTTGGGTTTAGACATTTCAAGTAGGGTGATTAGAATTCACGCTATTAAAGTCTTCCATTGATGATACAAAATATCAAGGCCCGAAGGTATACCTTTCTTGCTTCCCTCTTATATTTCAAAGAGTGTCTTCCAATAGATGTTGTCTAATAGAGCACATTCATTCTAGTTTTGTGAACATAGGGAAATTTCTTATTCCTTCACCTTGGTGCTAGGCTCTGCCATATTATAGATAAGTATTATTTAGTCCAATTCATCATCAATGGTGAAAGTTAAACGTGATAGTGCATCGACATGGTGTTCTCTTTTCTTAGGACGTGATTCAATGTATATAATGACAAATTTTCTAGAAGACCTTTGGTCAAAACTTGATATTCTTGCAAAGTTAGCCCCTGGATTTGGTATTCGTTGATCACTTGTTTTACCACTAGTTGTGAATCATTGTAGTGCTCTACTTTTAAAGTGATAGTCAAGTTTAACCCAACTATAAAAGTTTTATACTTTGCCTTATTGTTGGAAGTTTTGAAGTCGAATCAAAGGGCTATGTACAAATTATATCTTTATGGTGTTACCAAGATAAGTCTTGCCCCTCACCTTTTTGGTGTGAAGATCCATCCACATGCATGCTCTATTTAGACTACATTTATATTGGAAGTTCTCATTGTGATTGAAGTGGTGTTTGAACCTTATCGACATATATAATAGATTGGTCTTTGAACCTTGTATTATTCGCTTAGAGAGTAGCACTAACTGCTAACTCCAAAGCTTCCAAGTACAAGATAAGCTTGTCTCCTAGTTATGGAGTTTCCAACAATTGTGGACTACTTAAGTAAGTCTTGAGTTCTTGAAAGGATTGCTCAGATTCCTCATTCCATCCAAATTTGTGACCTCTTTGTAAATTTTTGAAGAACATGAGGCATCTATTATTGGCGATAGAAATGAAGCAATTTAGAGCTACCAATCTTCTGATCAACTTTTGTACTTCTTTGATATTTTTGAGGGGATACATTTTCATTAGTTCCTTGATCTTTTCTAGGTTGGCTTCTATCCCTCTCTAGCTCACCATAAACCTTATGAATTTCTTGGATCCTAATTTGGAGACACATTTGTTTGGATATAATTTCATTTCGTACTTTCTTAGAAAATTGAAGGTGAGTCTCAGATGCTTCACATGGTCATGCAAACTCTTATTCTCATTCTTGGTAATCATGTCATCCATATAAACCTTTATGAAGTACCTGAGAAGATAGGTGAACATTTTGTTAACAAGTCATTGGTATGTAGTTCCCACATTCTTTAGGTCAAAAGGCATAACTTTGTAGTAGAATATTCCTTAATTTGTCATGAAATTGGTCATTTTTCTGTCCAATTTATGTATTTTAATACGATTGTATCTTGAATATGCATCCATGAAAGAGAATATAGAATGCCTTGATGTCGCATCTACCAACTGGTCAATCTTAGGTAATGGAAAGTTGTTCTTGGGGAAAGCCTATTTAAGGTCAATGAAATATACACACATTTTCCATTATCTGTGGCCTTCTTCACCATCAATACATTGGCGAGCCAATCCAAATAGTAGATGTCTAAGATGTAGCCAGCCTTGACAAGCTTGTCCACTTCCTGCTTCATACCACGATATATGTCTTGGTTATATGACGTCATTTATCTATCTGACTAATTTGATAGTCGGATTTGCATTTAAGCAATAAATCATTATCTATGGATCTATTCCTAGCATATCTTTGTGTGATCAGAAAAATACATCTTTATCACTTGAAAGAATTTATCAAGTGAGTTATGGATTTTTTGAGGTAAAGGGATGCCAACTCGCATGGTCTTGTAAGGCTCCTCTTCTAATAAGGTAAGAAGTTTGGTCTTCTTCACTTGTTTGGTCACCGAAACATGACTCATCTTGGGGTAGAGCTCTTGCCTGAGCGCTTTGGAAGGCATCTCACTAGGATCTTCCTATTCCCTAATAATCTTGATGGCCACAGATAATGGTCCAGAGGTTGGGAGATTGGGATCTTTTCGTCATTCGCACGCGACGATAGTAAGAAGTTGTCAAGAACATCTTAAAAATTCATCTTTGAATTTTAATTGATCGAACATAATCTAAAGTAAAAAAAGAAGATGAATACGATGAAATGTTCTTCATTCGTTAGTCACTTGAGTAGGTTATAACACTAAATGTCTTTCTCAACGCAACGCCATATATTGAATTTGATTTTTACGTTCATTGTGTTCACAACTTGGACTATTGATTAAAATCATATCTTTAATGTTTGATATAATGAATTATTTATAGATTTGATTCAATGATAATATTTTAATATTGTGTTGATTTATTAATAAGATTATATTAAAATAATATATTATTTTGATGTTAATATTGATATTTATGATTATATATATCTAAAAGATATTAAATTGTAAATATTTGTTTGAAAATTAAATTAACAAATAATTATTATTAAAGCTTACCTTTAAATTTTTTGTATATTAATTATGATTTAATGTATATATTTAATTATTTTAAAAGAAACGATCAAATATTATCACGTGTCAAAATTTTCCACCAAGTTACTATCTCCAAATTTACATATCGTTAATATTTAAAGTTAGAATTTATTAAAAATTATTTAGAAAATTATTTTAAATAGTAATAAAGAAATTATAACAAAAGAAATATCATGTTTTTAAATAAAAAGGTATAGGTTATTTTAAGTTAATATTTAAATAATATTTTTATGGTTATAAATTTTAATATTATTATTTTTATTATTTTTTAAAATAATTTTCATAAATATTACGTAACAAATAACAAAATAATATTTTTCGAAGATCGATAGTGGCATACACTACTTTAAAAGTCATATTACGTCATTCTTCATTTTTTTGTCGTAGTATATATATGGAACCTGTTTTTTATTTCGTCAGGATTTAAGGACACGTGTCAATGAAAGACTGTTTGAAATTCCAAAGTCGACACTTAAAATTGTATTTGTCTGTAAAATTTTATATATTTTTTAAAATAGATACCATATTAAACGAAAATAATAATTATAATATTAAAATTATAATTAATTAAAATCAAATATATATTAATATTATATATATATATATAATTATATAAAAATATAAAAATATAATTTTAACAATAAAATATATAATATTGAAAATAATTATACTAAATATTATTTTTTTTATTTTATTTAAAAACATATTTTAAATAATTAAAAGTAAAAAATAATATTAATATTAATATTTTAAATAATATATTAAAATAAAAATTATGTCAAAATTAAATTTAAAAAATAATAGTTAGAAATAAAAAAAATTAAAACTAAAAAAATTATTACCCACTTATAAATTATTATTATTATATAAATATATTTAAAATTAATACAAAATAATTATAATTATTAGTATAATCATCTTTAATAATTATCACCACCAGTGAAGTTTTTTATTTAAAAATTATATTTAAAAAATAATAATTTTTTTTATTAAACTAGTCTATAAAGCAAGTGCAAACACACGTAAGATACAAAAAATATATGAAATTATTGAATTCCTATATAAAATTATATTTATAAATTAATGTTAAATATAATTTTAATCATATTGATTCTTCCATTTTCATTACGAGATATAATAAAATTTATTTTTTAAAATTAAATAACATTTACAGGATTCATATTATTCCTACTAATTAAAATAAATAGTGTAATAATTACATTTTTTCTTTTTAAAGAAAGATGTTTGATTTTTTTTATTAAATAAATAAAATATTATATAAATAAGCTTTAAACTTAAAACGTGGTAACAGGAATAGAGTCATGTCACAAATTAAGGGTAAATGTAATAATTACATCGAATATGCTTTATGTTTAATAAAAAAAATACAATTTTTATTTTCATTAAAGCATATAGTTTGATAATTATTTGGTAACTCATAAAATTATTACAAAAAATATATAAAATCATATATAATTTTTATAATTTAACAAAATAAATTATACTAGTATAAAATAACTAAATTTGCAAACTACCAATCAATTTTATAGTAGGCTTTTAAAACAAAAATTCTAAATGAATCAGTGAGTTACAAATTACTTAAAATTTATCATCTTAATATTTTATTTATCAAAAAAATATGTCTTAATATTTTTAGAATTTATTAGTATAACAGGTAAAGAAACAACTAAAGCCTTAATATTAATAGAAAATCAAATAAATTTGATAGATAATTTTAAACTAACTTGAAACATTTTAAGCAAGTTAATAATAATTTAAAAATGACGATTCTAAAAGATAGTTCAAATGCAATGCATGACAAAATATAATTACTCAGAGTTTCAAACCGTAAATATGGCACTCATCTATACAAAATTTTCCATGAAAAATGAATAAAAAAACTTCAAAATAATTAAAAGATACACAAAAAATGAACAAATTGGAAAACTGAATTAGGAATTTCCTTTTTTGAAAAAAGACTTTTCATATTATTATAACTATATAATACATAAAAATTCATATCATTATACAAATTAATATACAAAATTTCATAATATTTATAAGAAATTCGAGAATTTAAACATATATATTATCAATATTTTAATTTTGTTTTATTATTGATAGTAGTTAAAATCAAATAAGAAAATAAGAACTTAAACATACATATTATCAATATTTTAATTTGTTTTATTATTGATAGTAATTAAAATTAAACAAGAAAATAAGCAAATGAAAGGAATTTAGAGATTGAAGAAAGAAAATGATACCAATAATATGTTTTGCTCAACAGTCAGCATAAACATTTACTAAGAAATAGTAAAAAGTTTGCATCAGCAAATGAAAGTAATTTAAAAAAATAACAACTAAAGTAGATTATGAATCAAGATTCATATAAAAATTAAACCTAAATAATTTAAATTAAATGCTTTGAGAAAACATAAATTTTTTTAGAAAAATATTTTTTTGGGTTATTCTTTAATATAAAATTATAAACAACTTTTTAGTTTAATATATTACTAAATAATAAAAATTATAAAAGGTAAATAAATCCAACCGATTAAATTAAATATTAATTCAAATGCAAGGTAACATGTGATGCTTTTAAAGAAAAAAATTATATTTATCTATTTTTTTTTATAAAAAAGTTAAATATAAACTTTCTTTTGTTGCCTAATCTTTAAAATAAGACATGAACATCTTAATTATATTTAACATGATATTAACTTTTTAAATAAAAAGTATTGTGAATAGAATATGTTAATAATTATGTAATTAATTAATTATTACGTAATGAATTAAAGTTAATGTTATAAACTTGTGATTTTTTTAAAGAAAATACTTATGATATTCAAGCTCATTAAACCAATAAATTAATATAACAATTACAAAAAGTTATTATTATTGATTTAAATTACATTATATTATATAAGAAGATTAATAATAAAAATATTAGTAAATACATACATGTATTCTTCATCATCTTTCATTCACTTTTTTAAGTTACTCTTTAATACGAGTATTAAGTCCTTTTTTTAGTTTTATACATCATTAAATAATAAAAATTATAAAAAATAAATAAATTCAATGATCAAATTAAATTGAATTCAAATGCAATAAATTATATAATGTAAAGATAACATGTAATATTTTTAAAGATGAAAATTACATTTATCTAATTTTTTTATAGGAAAAAGTTAAATATAAATTATTATTTATTAACCAAAGCTTTAAAATAAGACATGAATATCTTTATTATACTTAACATGATATTTAAAATTTTAAACCGAAATTATGGTAAATAAAGTGTATAAATTATTATAAAATTAACTAATTATTAGATAATGACTTTTCACTCTACCATTAAATTTTAAATCTAAACCGTATAATATTTTATTTATTGAATAAAAAATAACACTTAAAAAAAGACTTTAAAAAAAAAGAGTTAGAGTTAACGTTACAAATTTATACTATTCAAACTCATCAAATCAATGAATTAATATAACAGTTACAAAAAATTATTATTAAATTAAATACATCTAAAATTTATAATAAGGATAATAATAAAGATATTAATAAATAAAAAATTATCTTTCTATAAAAATATAATGATGAATGAAAATACATTGTCATTATTTATGGTAAATAAAATTGTTAAAAATTAATTAAGTTAAAAAAATTATAATTTATCAAGTAATACATGTTACATAATTTAGATGATATATTATTTAATTTTTATTTAATTAAACATGTACTCAATGAAGTTTAAAGGGATAGAAAACATAATATATATATATATAAAAGGAAATTGTGTTATTTTATTATTGAAATTATAAATTTATTCTTTTATAATAGTAATATATAATTGATAAATTAAATATTATACAAATAATATTTAAACTTAGGATAAAGATATTGAGAGAGTCATATTATCTTAATCACAAATTAATCTATATTTATAATAAATTATATGGTGTTCAAATAATATAATTTAAAAAAAAAAACTAGAAAAAAGTCAGATAATTAAATGAATCGTGTAGATCTTATGTAAGATTCATATATAAATAGAACATTACATGCACATGTATTAATTATATAAGAATATATATCACAATGTATTAATATGATATATATGTAAAAACACAATCTAACTTGTGATGTTTCACTTTTATGATTTGATTTGGTGATCGATCTTTTAATACCCAAAATTATTTTATACAAATAAGAGTATCGTATGAGTATCATTGTGGACGCAAACATAAACTGGATTTTTTAGAACAACATGTCTGATGATTTTGGTTATTCATGGATCGAATTCCATGTCAAAGCATATATTCAAACATATGGTATATAATGATAAATTAAGAAAAATAAATATAATTATCAATAATAATAAATAATTATTACATTAATTATTATTTTAAATAAAAGTGCTATTATTTTTATTTTTAAATCATCGGAAATGTACATAAAAAGTGCTTGGAAACGACTTTTAATATTAACAATCGATTTGTATATTTATTTATAATTTTTAAGATAATGCGTATTTTACTCACTTTATTTTATTATTATTTTTATTGAAAATTGTGAAGTAATTTTTTTTGTAAAAATAATTAAATAATACATTTAAAAAATTAAATATTATATTTTATAAAAATAAAAATAAGTCATGATATATTTTTTTAAATTTTATTATATTTTTAATAATTTAAATAAATAAGTTATATTATTAATGTAAAATATGACTTTAATCGTGTTAAAATTTACTACACCACGTGATTATCGCGTTGTTATTAGGCGCTGATTTTCTTTTTTCACAAATAAAAATTTTATATTTCATCATTAAAAATTAAAAAATCATTACTATAAAAAAACAAAAATATATGAAAAGCATTAAATAATAGTGATAGATAATAATCTAAACAACAAAAAAAACATTAAATAAATAGATAAATCCTCGTTATATAAGTTTCCATATTATTTTGAACCCTTTCACTTATTTAATTATTAAGAAAGTAAATACACCTTAATATATCATTAATCACTAATATAATTTTAAAATGACATAATCAAATCTTATTAAAAGTGTGTAATTTTTTTTTCGAGTAAAAAATAAATAAATACATGTTAATTTACATATACATGATACATTTATGCTTATATTAACTGTTGTGTGCTAAGTATAAAACCTTAAAAAATGTTAAATTATTTATTTTTCTGAAAAATCCTGCCACAAGAAGAAAAAAAAAGACTACTTGAAAAATTGAAGTTTTTGGAAGAAAAAAGTGTGTATAGGTGACCGCCAAAATTTTGTAATTTATGATTTATTTTTAATAATTATATATTCAAATATTATTGTATATTTAAATTTCAAATTCAAATTTTAAATATTATACATATTTAAATAAATTATATAATATTAAACTACAAGTTCATTAACATTAAAAATAGAAAATATAAATTTGAATATATACAGCAAAAATATGATTTACAAAAACACAATTAACACTTTAAACTAGCGTTATCAATTTTTTTATACACAAAAAATTTGATTGTGAAAATTTGTTCGTAGGATGAGTTAGTAGATTACAGTCGATATTTTATTAAATCCACAAACTCAATTTTTTATATAATTTTAAATAAACTTTTTATATATTTACCCATAAATTCAATTATTCATAATTAAAAATAAATTATACTCTCAATGAAATATTTCAATAATAAAAATATATTTTATTTTAGTTATTAACAACCAACAGAACAAACAATTTAATTATATTATTATTATTATTTAACAAAATTTAATGTCTATTATAAATTAATTTTATTTTAACAAAAAAAAATGTTAATAACGTATATTTTTGGTTGGCGAGGATTTCAGAAAATCCACAGATTCTCCAAAACTTTAATCGATAATCTCCGACCCACCTTGCAAACATTAACTGTGTGGATAAGAATGCCAATCACGCCCTCACTATACACCGTTGAAAACACTACTTTAAATTAAGTCGTATTTGTTTCTAACCAAAACAATTTTATTGTCACGGTTGATAAATACAGATGCGATCATAAATAATTATGATGTTATCGATATAGTATTAATTACGCGAGTATGACTAAATTTAATATGAATATTAATGAATAAAAATAATAAAATAATAAACTATCTTATAAAAATAAAAAATGCACACATCCTACCTAAACCAATCAAGATATTTATTACTCTTTCAATAAATACTAAATTCAATAGATTGATCAATAGCTTTCACATCCAAGATCCCAATCTCCTTACAAGTCCAGCTATATCGAAACACTTGAGTACCATTCAAAATCATATAATTATTTTATTAATCAACATCTTTAATTTTATATATAAATAATAATTAACATATTATTTAATATATATATATATATATATATAACTCGTAGATCACTGTCGATAGTTTATTTCATTTTGATATCGATCAAAATCCCCAGTCTCCAATATCAACAATTGCAAAGTCGCATTGAAAAAATAAAATAAAAAGTAAAAAATTTGAAAAGAAGCGAGAGGCAAGTGCATACAGAGGTTTACTAATTATCAAAATTAATTATCTATACATTTTTTCTAAAAATCACAAAATATAAACTCATTAAATTTATAATAATAAAAATAATATTTTTAATACTAATTCATATTCCTCGGTATAATTTTGGTTCTCAAGTATTATTTCAAGTAACCTTAAAAAAAAATTCCAAAATACTTTGTGTTATGATTTGATCCCTGTATTAATTTTTATACATTGATTTTATTATATTTTTTTAATATTTTTGTTTATTTACTTTTAAACTTTCACAAGATTTATTTGAAATTAAAATTTAAAAATATAAAAATTAAAATTAATAAAGTATAAAAATTAAAATAAAATTAATTAAATTATAAAATAAAAATAATGAGATCAAAATGCTGAAGAAGTTGAAGAAAAATAAAGTTTTCAAAATATCAAAATTTTCCTCCCAATCTTTCATTTTACCGACAGTTAAAAAATAACTAGTTCCATTTTTAAAACAATAATTAATATTGTTAGAATAAAATATTTAGAAAGAGATGACTTACTCTAAAAATATTTTTTTATTTTTTAAAAAAATAATTATATGATAAAAAATTATTAGTAATAAGAACAAAAGCTTTTTGGTACTTTTTTATAACGAAAAAGTCTTATTATTTTAAATTGTGAAAAATTTCTTTAATGTAACATTATTTAATTTATTAATAAATTTAAGCTTATTTTTTAAAATTATTTATATTTTGTCACCTCATCTATCGGATAAAAGTAAGAGCTATTGTACAATTGGATGCATTGGATGCATAAGTTGTACTTGTATGTTGCGTGGCTGAGCAATTACCTACACCTAGACTTGATTCAAAGTATATTCTCGTGTCATATTAAAATTAATTTTTTATTAAAAATAAGATAAACTAATCATTTTAAACAACACGGTATTATTTTATTATTAATTTTTTTTAAATAAAATAATAAAATATATTTAATAAAAAAATTTATAATTTTAAAATTTTCCCTACCTTATATCCATCTCTCTTTTCTCTCTTGCGCCTTATTTTTTTAGCCATAAGTTAAAAAATATCTATTTATATTTTAGCTACATATTTTTTATTTTTAGATAAATTTTTTAAAAATTATTTTTATTTTTTTTATAATTAAAAAATAAAATAAATTATAATATACCAATTATCATATCTGGTAATTATCATATCAAGTATTGTTATGGTGGTTAGTATGCTGTAGTTAATTTCCTTTTTTAATTATAAAGAGAAACAAAAAATATATATAAAATATAGAGAATATAATTAAAAAATATTAATATTTTTTTAACTTTATAATTAAAAATTAGTGTAAAAATTGAAACATAATAAAATGAGATAAGGGTATACGGAGGATGATAAATTTTGAAATAATAATTTTACACTTACTAAATATAATTTATTAATTTATCATACTTTTTATTATTTAAAAGATAATTAATCTGTAATATTTTTTATTAAGAGAATAAAAGTTTTTATTGAAAAGGAAACTTTTTTATTTTTAAAATTAATTCGCCGTCTGTCTGTCAAACTATAATTAGGTAAGTGTGCAATTTTATAAGTCTTTATCATCCTTCAAACACTCAAAGCCAATCCACTTATTTAATTAATTAGAATTAAAAATATGTTTAATACGATTTAGTAATAAGATTCATTTTTTTATTATTTAAAATTACTGATTTAAATTATAAAAAAATATCATCAATTTAAAAATCACGTTTAATTAATTTATATATTTATTTGCGATCAATATTCTTTTAATTTGTATGCATGCACATAGGTACAATGAATGTGAAATATTTGAATGGATTAAACAAAACCAAAATCAAATACATGCATGTATACAGTATTGTGTGAATATATTCTCTCTTAAGGAAAACATATTAAAAAGACTTGCTTAGAACAACAAGGATACTAATAGTTTAATAGTAGTGTTGGTAATATTTTTAATTATATTTTTATTTTTACTTATATCATTATTTAAGTAATGTGTATAAATTTTACTTTTTTATATATTAATTTTCTTTAAGAAATAAAAAAATATCCAAAAAAAATAAAATTATATTTATTATTTGAATAATAATATAATCCATAATATTATTATTGTAATTTATGCATTTTAATCCTGTAATTTTTAATATAAACTCTATTAGTCTTGTAATTTTAAAATAAATTAAATTAATTCAAAAAATTTATAAAAAATATAAATTTTTAAAAGATAAAATAAAAATTATATATTTTATTAATAAAAAAATATTAAAAAATAAAAAATTTATCTTCATCCTCTTTTATTTTTTATTAATAAAATAACTACGAAATAAAGAGAATAGAGAGTCAAAAATAAAAAATTCATATTTTTAATATTTTTTGTTAATAAAGTATAAATTTTAAAAAATTTAAATTGGTTAATAATATTTTTAAATTAAAAAATTAATATAATTTACTTACTTTAAAAATTAAAATATATAAATCTGGTGAAATGATCACACATCCAAAACACTAAATTATAATATACATCTGATAAAAATATTCTCATACTGAAAGATAACAACGATAATGACCATGATGTGATTGTCCAAAAGGGTGTTTCTAGTTCTACCTTTACCAGCTGTGTCTCAAAGTGGAAATGAGAAGCCGAAGCCGAAGCCGAACTTAATGATACCCACTTTTCAAATCCATTTCCACTCTCTTTTTATTTTTTACTCAGTCCTTAATGCTGTATTAAGATGAGATATATATACACAAATTTTTATTTATATTAATTATAATATATATATATAATAATAATAATAATTTTAAAAATAGTTAAATTATCTATCTTTAAATCAAATTATATGACATGATATATCATAATTAATATAAATATAAATCTATATTTACTTATCATTCCTCTATTTTTAATTATAATGAAGAAATAAAAAAATATTTAAAAAAAAAAATTGATTCAGTGGAGATTGCAGGAAATGATACAATAATTGGATGGAGGTATCGATCTGATTACAGCGTTTCCATCTCCTTTGTCACCTTCAAAATTTTATCATCATCTTAGTCTTAAGGCGTGAAATAGATTAAAATATATATTTTTTAAATTTTTATAATGTTTAAATTAAAATACTATAGTTTTTAATTTTTATAAAAACAAATTATTCAATTAGTTTTTTTTAACTTTTATTAAAACATATTTTTACAAAATATATATAATGTATTTTTAATATATATTCTTTTAATTATAAAAAATAAAACTTTATATTATTTTGCAATTGCACATATTCCCAACCCACTCCAAGCGGGCTCGAATCGAGCACCTGCATATTTCTCTTTTGGGCCTTATGCCAACTGATTTTTTTTTTCTTATACTATCAATAACTATCTTAAAATTTATAATTTTATATTAAATTATCTAATAAAAAATTAAAAAATAATTTTTCATAATTTTAATATGAAAGTGACACCTAAAACATCTTAAGAAATCACTATTTGACAAACTCGTTAAAAGTCTAACAAACTCTTAGATTCTTGGAATTTGATAAGTAATTCATGTTATATATAAATATATCAATATATGTAATAAGTTATATTATATGGATCATTAAAAGTATGAAAAATGTAATAAATTATATAAAGATACATGTGAATATAACAAGTTATATCTGATAAATCGTTAGAATTACGATAGATATAATGTATTATATACAAATATATAAGTGTATATAATATGTTACGTTTAATAAGTGATCGACATTAACGTTGAAACTCTAATAGATCATTCACGATGATTATCGAAATTTTGGTGGATCGTTAGCAACTCAACGATAGTATTAGATCTAATTTTATTTTCATTTTATTAAATATTTTGTAAGGATATTTTAATATTTTTGAATATAATATTTTAAAAGAAATTTTTATTATTTTAAAAAAATTGATAAAAATAATACTCCTATGATCGGAAATATTCTTCTCAACTAAATACTTATTGGCATGCGTCGAAATATATATTAATATTCTGCTAAATTCAGATTACATCCGATAAAACTTCCAATTAGATATTCTCAAATACATGTTGATTTTATTGCCTTATATCGAGAATTAGTCTAATATTATTTTAAACTCTAAATTAATCTAGAAGCACTCACCCCTAGCTCACGAGGGAATGAAAAGAGAACGCACTAAACATTTTTTAAAGTTACTATTGATACAAAAATCCAAACAAAATTTAATTTAACTGTGATATCATGTTAAAAGAAATTATAATTAATATTTTAAAAAGTTTAAACTATTGAAAGTAAAAGAAAAATGTAACGGTAGAGTTAACTCGAATCCTTGAGTATGTTTTTACCTTGGCATCTTCGATTTGAAGATTATCAACAGTGATATGAGATGATAAAGGTTTTAGCAGGCAGATGAAGAACAGATCTGATTTTTCAAAAGCTACATTGTGAACATGCCTGATTTGAAATCATATTAAATATTTAAGAGAATAGTCGCAAGAAGTTGGAAGTATCTGCAATTAGTAATTAGATTGTGTTGTAAAATTAAATCCTTAATCTTAATTAACGAAGGCTATAATTTCAACAAACTCAATTTCAATTACCTGCAGTAAAAGAAAATTGCATGTAGGATTATTTTAATTGTTAACGTATATATAGTAATATATTAATATCTATTATTTTATATTTATTTATTTTAAAGATATTTATATTTAATTACTTTAGACATATCTAATTTACTTGTAATTCTTATATAAAGGCATCATGTATATTCATTTGATTACAGAATATAATACAATCATTAAATATTTCTAACATGGTATCAGAGCTATTATTCTTTTCTTTCTAGCAGTGTTTTCTTTTTTGGTATTATTCAACCCTTATAGCTTCCGCTGTCACAATAGCCGCTGCAATCATTCACCGTTTAACCTTCGATGTCTTTCGGCCGTTGTCCTTAGGTTCCGGAATTACAGTGGCCGTTGTTAAGGAGTTCCATACCATACAAACAACTGCAATCATCGTCGCCGCCGTGCATATTGTTCCGAAATTTTTTCTGCATATACCACTGTGATCGGCTCGACCGGATCTACACAACCGTAGAAGTATCGCAACCATCGGACACTGCACGCTCTCTCACGCGCCACACAACAAATCTGCACGTCGTTAACGCGCCGCCGCCGCTAACCTGACGACCTATCTGCAGATACCACTGTGATCGGCTCGACCGGATCTACACAACCGTGTAAGTATCACTCGGGCCATCGACGCTGCTCTCACGCGCCTCCAACATCCACTGCGCGTCGATTTGACGCACCAAGCCGCCGCGCTCTGCTCGTGACGTCATCAGTACTTTGCGTAGGGTTGACGTCATCATCACCTCCATCTGACGTCAGCGGACCGATCCACCGCCGACTGCGGCCGACTGATCCATCTGCTGATCGCTTTTGACCGCTCGCCGTTGACCGTTGACCGTTGACCGGACTGCCCGTTGACCATTGACCGGAATTTTGCAATACAGGTTCACCCTACCCAGTTTTTCGCGTATATCTTGTTTTTGCATATTGTGTTTTCAAATGGATAAAAAGGATACTTTTGTTTCTTGCCCTATTAATACTATATTGGAGGGGACTAAGAATTATTTATCATGGTCTCAAGCTATGCGTTAGCTTTTCTTAAGGGTCGTATGCTCTGGGATTATTGTACTGGTGCAATTAGTATTCCTAATAAAGGAGCAAGTGAAGAAGATGCTATCTTTCTTCTTCGCATGATTGAATGAGATAGTCACAACCACATGATACTCACATGGATTCAGAATACTTCCATTCCATCCATCTCCAATGCAGTTGGCGCCTTTGACGATGCCAAATCGGCGTGGGATATGTTGGCCAAAATACTCCACTACTCACGGATCCATGAAATATCAACTAATAGTTGAATTGCATAAACCGCAATGTGGACCGTGGCAATCCATCAATGACTACTTTGATCAACTTCGCTTTTCTTTGGGACCAAATTGACCTTTGTGATCCAATTCTGGGGCACCAGATGCTCGACAATATGCTACTATTAGGATAAATTTCGCTCTATGAGTTCTTGATGTCACTCCACAAGGACTTTGAGCCAATCCGAGGTCAGCCTTCTTAATCGTAGACCTCCTCCTCTCGACATCACAATGAGTTGGTTGAGAAGAAGCTCGACTTGCAACCCTTCAAGCCCAAAATAAGCTCACTGTTTTGGCTATTACTCCTCCCGCTCCTACCATTGAACAACCTCAAGAATCGGGTGATTCCTCCGGCACAATCATCGCAGAACGTAGCAATAAAAGGTTCTGGAATTATTGCAAGCCGTACGGTTATACTCACGCCGAGACTTGTTACCGTCGTAAACAATCTCATTGGTTGTCATAATCAATCGAGCCCTACTTGCCGATGCTCTTGGTTCGCCACAGAGTCTCGCCTTCCGAATCCACTATCAACCTCTCTCCATCGAACTACGTAAGATCATAACTCAGTCATCGTTCGAATGGCTGGTAATGAATCTCTTTCCACTACCCTCTCAGTTTTGCCCGGTAAGTCTCAAACTTGGCTTTTTGACTCTACATGTTGCAATCACATAACACCTCACTCATCTTTATTCTCCAAACTTGACCCTGCACCACATCCCCTTAATATTCATATAGCTGATGGTTCCACCATTCATGGGAATAGTCTAGGTTTTGTTTCGACCTCTACCCTCTCTGTTCCTGAGGTTTTCCATGACTCCACCTATCCTATAATTTACGCTCTGTACAGTCAACTAGGATATCGCCTTATTTTTGACTATTCCGGGTGTGTATTGTGCAGATCCGAGGACTGGCAAGAGCTTGGGACCGGGTCCTAGGGTCGGGCGTATGTTTCCCGTAAACAATCTTCATCTTTCACCGTCAAGCCTCCTTTCTATCTGCCGCAATCACTAGCTTTTCCTTACCTTCTCTCGCACTTTGGCATTCTCGTCTTGGTCATGCCCCATCCCTCTGCGTACAACGCTTAGCTTCTAAAGGTCTATTGGGTTCTGTGTCCAAAGATAATTTTGATTGTACTTCATGTCAGTTAGGAAAACAGCCAGCTTTACCTTTCAATAATAGTAAATCTATCTCTAATGGTTGAAACACAATTCTCCAAACATATCAAAACTTTTCGATCTGATAATGCTCTCAAATATACTCAAAATGCTTTTCAAACTCTTTTACACTCACTACGGCATCAGACATCATCTAACCTGGCCCGTGAACCTACTCAACAAAATGGTCGAGCCGAAAGAAAACCGTCATATTCTTGACACCGTCGTTGCTCTTCTTCTCGCCAGTTCTCCGCCCCATTTTGGGGTGAAGCTGTTTCTTCATCTTTGTCATATGCCATTAATCGCATTCCGTTAGCGCCGCTATTCATAATCGGATCGTATGAACGCCTCTTTTTGGATCATCTCCTAACTATCATTACCTTCGCTCATTCGGACCTGTTTGTTTCGCTCTTCTTCAAATTTTATGAACACAACAAACTTGAGCCTCGATCTAGACTTTGTTGTTTTCTTGGTTATGGTGAAACTCAAAAAGGGTATCGATGCTATGATCCCGTCTCACATCGTCTCCAGAGTTTCCCGTAATGTTGTCTTTTGGGAACACCGCTTATTTGTTGAACTTTCTCACTTTTCGTTCTTTCCTAACTAATTCAAATGTTTTGGAAATTTTTCCAAATGAAGTCTCTTGCTCCTTCTACAGATACTTCTAATCCATCTTTGGACTTCACTATTCAATCTTCGCGATATTTTTGATGATTCTCCTAGACAGTCGTAGAAGAACGAGTTGATAATGAGCTCACCACTCAACATGGGTCCGCTCCTCCGCCTCCTCGAAGATCCTCAACAAGACATTCCACCTCGCCACTCAACCCGGGTAAGATCCATTCCTACACATTTACTTGACTATCATTGTTACACCGCCTTTGCTACACTCCACGAGCCTCACACCTATCGTGAGGCATCTACTAACCCTTCTGCGGTGCGAATGAAAGAAGAAATTGATGCATTAACCAAAAACCATACTGGGATCTTGTTACTCTCCTCCTCGGTCAACTGCGTGGTTGGTAGTAAGTAGATCTATAAGATTAAGACTCGCTATGATGGGTTCATTGATCGCTACAAGGCTAGATCTTGTAGCAAAGCGGTTTTACACAAGAGTACGTGGGATTGATTATGAAGAGACTTTTGCTCCAGGTCTCGTATTTCCTTTGTTCGTACCTCTTAGTTGTTGTTCACCGCTAGTAACAGGACCTTTTTCGGATGGATGTTAAAAATGCATTCCTTAACGGGGATCTACGGCATGGAAGAAGTCTATATGCAACCTCCTCCCGGTCTTTCTCGTTGAAACAAATAAGGTTTGTCGCCTTCGACGTGCAATTTATGGCCTTAAACAAGCTTCACGAGTACATGGTTTGCCAAATTCGGCCCACCATCCTTCGCTTGGGTTACACCGCCGGCTCTTATGATTCTCGCCTTATTTCTTCGTCATAATGATAAAGGCACCATCTTCTTCTTCTATACGTGGATGATATGATCATAACCATGAGTGATGACCTCAATGGCATTCAAGAACTCAAGGATTTTCTTAGTCGCAGCTTGAGATGGAAGACCTTGGACATTTGGGTTATTTCTCGGGTCTTGAGATCACTCATTCCACAGATGGTCTTTACATTACTCAAGCAAAGTATGATCCGACCATATCTCAAGTCGACTCACTCGGCAACAAGACCGTGACACTCCATTTGAATCCTTAATGCGCATCTCGACACCATCGAGGGCAACCATTGTCTAATCCTTCTCTTTATAGACGATTGGTTCGCGCCCGGTTTATCTTACAATTACTCGTCCGTACATCTCTTATGTCGTTCATCGTGTGAGTTAGTATCACCGCTCCACGATCGACTCATTATCGTCATTGCTTTTGCGTATTCTACGATACTTGAAAGGCACTATCTTCCATGGTCTTTTCTACTCACCAATCTCCTTTAGTACTTCTGCATTCTCTCGATGCCGATTGAAGGTGAGATCACTGATCATGTGGTCCACCATGTTATCGCTTTCTCCTTGGTACTTCTTCGATTTCTTGGGTAAGAAACAAACCTTTGTGTCCGCCCGCATCGCAGAATATCGTGCTTCACTGATACCACATCCAGCTCCTTTTGGCTACTTACTGGCTCGTAAGGATTCGGGTGTGTCCACATCTTCCGTAACTCCTCTTTATTACGATAATCGCATTGCCAATCATATTGCTCACAACGATGTCTTCCATGAACTGACTAAACACATCGAGATTGATTGTCACTCTTTATTCGCTTCATCTTATCCACGGTGCTCTCAAGCTTTTCCCCGTCTCCTCTAACGATCAACTCAGATATTTTCATTTTAAGGCACTTCCCCGACGCACTCGTAATTTGGTTGACAACCTCAAGTTGGTCTCACATACACCTTGAGTTTGAGGGGGACTGTTAATGTATATCTAGTAATATATTAATATCTGCTATTGTATATCTATTTACTTTAAGAATATCTATATTTAATTACTTTAGACATATCTAGTTTACTTGTAATTCCTATATAAATACACCATGTATATTCATTTGATTATAGAATAGAATACAATTAAGTATTTTTAATATTAAAAAAATATGAGAGGATATTATAACATTCTATATCTTAGGTTACGTCTTAAAATTTAAAGAAACAAAAATGACTGTTTTCCTGAAGAAAAATATCAATTATCAAAAATTTATTCAATCAAAATGGTTTTGCTCCACAGTCTGTGTGCTATATAAAATAACTCAGACATTATTTTCCTCGGAATCTTCACCCAAATTCAGCCCAATAGTCTTATATATTTTATTTTCGACACCTACATTTGAAACTATACGGGGTGATATAAGTTTTATTTTCTATTAAATATATTTATTTTATTTTATTATTTTTATATTAGGTATTATAAATTTTGTTATTAAAAAAATAAATATTTTTTAGTTTTATTATTATTAAAAATGAGTATTTTAATTTTATAATGAGTTAAAATCATAAACTTTAATTATAGGATTGAAATGTAAAATCATAAACTTTAATTATTGGATTGAAATGTATCTTTTATATTAAAAAAAATTAAAAAATTAAATTTACCTAGAGGGTCACCTATATACTATTTTGATCCTGAAATTCCGTTCTTACATAATCCCCAAATTGGCAATTTTATACTATATCAAAACCTTTATCATTAGACTTTTCTAAGTTACCCTTTTCATGCCCCCACTTTAGCACGCTTATCAGCTACCAGTTGAATTATTTATAATGGGTATATATATATATATATATATAATATTTTGTTGTTCCATTTAATATTTAGATTAATTTTTAAATAAATATTAGTAAGAAATTAAGTAATTTTGAATGAAATTATTTAAAAATTTAGATAGAGTAATTATACATTTATCATAGTCTTGTCGATAACATAACACGGTACAGATAGATGAGAGAAAATAAATAGAATAAAAAGTGACTCACTTTTATCATTTAAATTTATAATAATAATTATCTAGTATCATCGTATAGGAATTCATTTAAAATTAATATATATATTTTTATAAATATTAACAAATATAAAAATTAATTAATAAATTATTCTTAAAATTAATATAAATATTTAATTATAATTAAAAATATAAATTATATTTATTTAAAAGACGATATTATTGGTAAAAATATTTTTTAAATCTTATAATTAGTAAATATATAAAAATATTAAATAAAATATGAGATTTAATGAAAAAATATATTTAACATATTTATAATAATTAATTTATAAATTAAAATACTAAATTACTCGTAGAAAAAATAACGTTTGCTACCATGCATTCAAAGACTAACCATGCTTTAAGTTATTATTTAATTTATGAAAACTACAGGAACTTCATGGCTTAAGTCTTCAACCGTGTCAAAGACCCAGCCTTTGAAGAGAGAGTCGTTTCTCTCGTTGTCAAAGTCCCTCCCCCTTTCACAATCCCACCCACAAATTAATCCTCTAATTAATTATTTAATCGATAACTTTATTATTTTTTAACAAGAAATGGCAATTAAAAAGAAATAAAATGCAGAACAACTAGGAAAATGAACCATCAAACATTCAAACCCATCACAAAATCACCATTGTTGTTCATTTTCATTTCCTGATTATCATCCAACCAAAACCCACCTCATATCTTAAAAGAGAAGGAATAAAAATAAGAAGAGGGTTTCAGTTTCACCATGGATAGATTGGTGAAGCCAGATGTGACAGAGGTAGAGCTTAGCTTCAAAAGAGGCCAAAATTGCAGCACAACTTTTAGACTAACCAATCTTATGCACACCATGTCTGTAGCAGTTTCTCTAACTACCACTAACTCATCTCGTTTTTCGTTTTCTCAACCTTTCTCTTTAATCCCACCTCTTTCTTCTTCCTCATATACTCTCATCCTCTCCAAACCGTCTGATGAACCCCCTCTTGTTTCCCCTTTTGACGTCATCACCGTACGTTCCTCTATGTTTCCTACTGGAAAACCCCATCAGGACGATCTCCGTCGTCAATTTTCCAAACCTGGACCTCACGTTTTCAGAGACGCTATAATACCCATCTCCTTAATTGGTCCTCAAGTTGTAGAATACCTTATTTCACATCAAACCCAGATCTCAGATTTGAATCATTTTCTGTTGAAAGCAATTTCTGGGTGTTCTGGGTCTGAGCTCACTGCGTTACTAAAACCAGCTGTGGAATCTGGAAACGCAGATTTGGTATCCAGGTTGATTGACGCTGGTGCTGATGTGAATGGCGTAGATTTGAATCATGGGTCTTTGTTATCTTTGGCTGTTCGTTTTAGTGACATTGAAATTGTGAAGATTCTAATAGCCTCTGGTTGTAAAATTGATAGTTGTGTTGATAAAGTTTTGCACGAAGCAGCTACAAGAAACATAGTCGATATATTTGAGATTTTGTGCAAAAGTTTTGCAGAAATTGACATAAATTCGATTAACCCAGATGGTCAAACTCCAGTTCACATAGCTGCAGCTCAAGGCCATGTCGATGTTCTCAAGTTTTGCATCTCAATCGGAGGGAATACAGAGATTTTGGATTGCAATGGATGGACTCCTCTTCACTTTGCTGCAGCAGAGGGTCATTTAGAAGCAGTTGAGTGTCTCTTACAATATTCAAACACTAAATATGTTGTAAACAATGATGGAAAAACTGCTTTCGCTCTTGCATTTGATAATGGGCACTCGCATTTGATCGGTTTGCTTCAATTAAACGACTCGTTACACCGGGCAGCGAGAGTGGACGACATTCATGGATTGAAGAATTGTCTTGATGAAGGAGCAATGGTGAATGTGAAGGATCAGAATGGTTGGACACCATTGCATAGAGCTGCTTTTAAGGGTAGAATTGAGTGTGTAAAAGTGTTGCTTAATCATGGAGCTCAAGTTGAGGTTGCTGATGATGATGGATATACACCTTTTCATTGTGCTGTTGAAGCAGGACATGTACAAGTGGCTCAGTTGTTAATAGCTCATGGAGCTCGACCTAATGTGAAGAGTGTTAAAGGTATGGTACCTGTTAATTTTAATCGGTTTAAGAATCACCCTGCTTTGATTCAACCTTTGTTTCATGAAAAAGAGCGAACATGATTTAGTTACTTTATTGAATTTTGTTGTTCTACTCTGCAATTTGTTTATAGTTAATTGTTTTTCTGTTTTATTTTATCTGTATGGTATTTATAGAATTCTGTATATGCTATTTGGAAGAATTAGATGAACCTACAAGTTTCAATCCACGACCCTATGAGGATTAATAGATCAAGATAACAAGAACTTGTGTATCGATATTCTCTTAAAACTTTACTGAACGTGACAGCTTCTCATTTGATTGATGATAGTGCATCACATTTCTAATAATTTGTCACAAACTTATGATAAAAAGACTTCTTCGTAGTTAATTGCATTGCAGTGCAAATGTCTACGAAAGAAGTGTCTTACTGTGATAGTAAACCACTGAGTTCATTATCAGGTACATAATCAGTTTTCTTATGATCAAATCTACATAATAGAAGAAAAAGCATTACAAATACAATCAAAACTACATTGTAAGAACTAAGAACAAGGCCTAATAATACATCAAACTTTCGAACTAATCCAAGTAATTCTCACCTAGTTCATTGCATGACAAGCATTCTCCCGACAACTTAAGAACTAGCGAACAATTAGAAATCAGGAATTAACAAGAAAGTTCACAATATATGAAATCCCAATGAAAAATCTTCAAGGCCAAAGAAGAAACAGAGAAAAATGCTATCAATAGTAGCTGAATGTTGTAACAATGGTACAGGTTTGTTCAATTTCAGTTGTCACTAAGGTGGCGTTTGGTTCGTGGAATGAAATCGGAATCGGAATCGGAATCGGAATGAAATGGAATGGAAAGGAAACAATTTTGTTTGGTTTGACCACTGGAATCAAGCTCAGAATCAGGATTATAGTGTTTGGTTTGCTACTGGAATGGAATGAAAAAAACTGTAAATGACCTTAATACCCCTACATGCTGTAAAGTTCAAATAATGTCATTTAATTACTATTTTTTCGTCACACAAAATACATTATTGAAATCATTATTTTTCTAAATAAGTATTACTTAATTAAAAAGAAATATATTATTAAAATTATTATTTTTCTAAATAGGGTTTAGGGTTTTGAGGTTTGGGATGTGTGATTTAGGGTTTAGGATTTAGGATTTGGGGTTATATTTGTAGGTTAAGGTTTAGGGTTTATGGTTTTAGGATTTGGAATTTGGGGGTTTAGGGTTTTGGGATTTATGTTTTAGGGTTTTGGGTTTTGGGATTTATGTTTTAGGGTTTTGGGTTTTGGGATTTATGTTTTAAGGTTTTGGGTTTAGGGTTTAGAGATTTGGGGATTTGGGTTTTAGGGTTTAGGGTTTAGAGATTTGGGGATTTGGGGTTTAGGGTTTAAGGTTTAGGGATTTAGGGTTTAGGGTTTAGGATTTGGAATTTGGGGTTTAGGGTTTAGGGTTTTGGGATTTATGTTTTAGGGTTTTGGGTTTTGGGATTTATGTTTTAAGGTTTAGGGTTTTAGGGTTTAGGGTTTAGGATTTGGGATTTGGGGTTTATGGTTTAGGGACTGGGGTTTAGGATTTAGGGTTTTAGGATTTGGGTGGGATTTAGGGTTTAGGGTTTAGGGATTTGGGATTTATGTTTTAGGGTTTTGGGATTTATGTTTTAAGGTTTAGGGTTTTAGGGTTTAGGGATTTGAGGTTTAGGGTTTAAGGTTTAGGGTTTAGGTTTTAGGATTTTAGGATTTGAACTTTAGGGTTTAGGGTTTAGAGATTTGGGGATTTGGGTTTTAGGGTTTAGGGTTTAGAGATTTGGGGATTTGGGGTTTAGGGTTTTAGGGTTTAAGGTTTAGGGTTTAGGGATTTAGGGTTTAGGGTTTAGGGTTTTAGGATTTGGGAATTTGGGGTTTAGGGTTTAGGGTTTTGGGATTTATGTTTTAGGGTTTTGGGTTTTGGGATTTATGTTTTAAGGTTTAGGGTTTTAGGGTTTAGGGTTTAGGGATTTGGGATTTGGGGTTTATGGTTTAGGGATTTGGGATTTAGGGATTTGGGGTTTAGGATTTAGGGTTTTAGGATTTGGAATTTGGGATTTAGGGTTTAGGGTTTAGGGATTTGGGATTTATGTTTTAGGGTTTTGGGATTTATGTTTTAAGGTTTTGGGTTTTAAGGTTTAGGGATTTGAGGTTTAGGGTTTAAGGTTTTAGGATTTTAGGATTTGGATTTAGGGTTTAGGGTTTTGAAATTTTGGGTTTAGGGTTTAGGGTTTTGGAATTTTGGGTTTGAGAATTTAGGATTTGAATTTAAGGTTATATTTTAGGTGAGGGTAAAATTGGAAAAAAAAAATTTAGATGGGAATGGAATAATGATTACCAAAGGTGGGAGAAGGAATATTAAACATAACGTAATCCGATTCCATTCCGCCCTCCATTCTGTCCAACCAAACACACAAAATGGAAGGAATCAATTCTGATTCCATTCCATTCCATTCCCTCCAACCAAACGTGGGGTAACTTCTTAAAGTTAGAGAGGAGGAGAAGCCGCAAGAGGTGTATGGTGGATTGAATCCACACAGTTTGTGTGAATCCATAATTCAATCTGATCCATACAATTTATAAATTTTATAAAATTCGTAATACATGCAGATCAATTTAGTTTAATCTTTTAAATAATATTTTTCATGATCACATAATTTTTTGTTAAAAAATTTATTTTAATTATAAATTCACATACATCAAAATTAACAACTATAACATACTAATAGAATCATCAAATAACTTTAAGAAATATAATTATTTAAAAAAATATTGATTGTAATACAATTATTTAAAAAAACAAAATCTATAAGTAAATATAAAATTTTATATTTTCAACCAATTAAATTTCATGAATGAAATTATTGATCGATAAAAATTTAATTAATTAAATAACTATCCAATTTAATTAAACATTTATACAACTTAACCCAACAAATATCATCACTATACAACCTAATAACACAAGCTATGAGATTATTTGTATAACAACACTATTCACATTATTTTAATTTTTAGCAAAAAATCAGTTTAACACTATTCGCATTATTTTTAATTAATAAAAATTTAAAAAATATTACTCAATTTTTATTTTACACACAAATATATATTTTGATTAAAACTTATTTAAACTATGCTTTTTATTAATTAATAATATTATTTAATTTTTTATTATATATAATAAATTAAAACTAAATATACAATACATTCCACTTTAAAACGTATCAATTCTTTGTGAGATAAATATACAATTCAAATGATTAATAACCATTAAAACATACTTTTAATTGTATCTTATCTCAATTAAACTAATATTTATTTTTCACAATTATATTATACAGTTGATAATATAAATATTTTATTTTAATGCAATAAAATAAAATATTAAAAAATACACTAAATTATATAAGGGCTTAGAAATGTTCTAAATAGTCAAAGGGGTAAACTTATTTTAATTGATCATGCAAACTTACAGTTGAGAGGCAAGAAATATATAAAGAGAACCACAAAGCATTAAAAACATTTTCATCTTCTAAATGACAAGATTAGCTACAAACTAGAGCTTTACAAAAGAAAGCCATAAACACATCATATACCACCCATGTAAGGAACTGCCTATCAAAATCGTTACACGATTAAATCATTCCAAATTCTAACTATAAAACAAACCAATATCCCTAAAACTCCTGAGACACAGACCCAATCTCTGCCTTGTCTTTTCCAGCCTTTTTGGGAAGCAAAGTCTGATGAATATTAGGCAGAACACCACCATTAGCTATTGTTACAGATCCCAAAAGCTTGCTCAACTCCTGGTCATTCCTTACAGCCAACTGAATATGCCTCGGAATTATCCTGTTCTTCTTGTTGTCTCTAGCAGCGTTCCCAGCCAACTCCAAAACCTATACTCAACAAACAATAAGAACAATTTGAGAATCAGCCATTAAACCCAAACAAACAAAATGCATCAAAAATGAGAGACATATATACAAACCTCGGCAGCAAGGTATTCTAGAACGGCGGAGAGATAGACAGGGGAACCAGAGCCAACACGCTGTGCATAGCGACCCTTTTTCAGGTAGCGAGCGACTCGACCAACTGGGAATTGGAGACCGGCCTTGAGAGACCTCGACACGGTCTTGGTTGCCTTGGGCTTGCCTCTGCCTCCAGCCTTCGTGTTTGTGGTTGTTGCAGTTGCAGTGGAGCTCATAGTTTGATTTCGATTTGAGACTCTGGGTTTCGAATTATGGAGTTCGATGTGAGATTTATGAATTGCAAGATTGTGTAGGAAGAATTTATATAGAGAGATACTAGAGTATGACAAAGAACGTGTTTTGATTGGTAGATAGTAGTATCTCACGGATAACCAGCTTGGCAGTTTTTTATTTTTGGATTTTTCGGAACTTTTTAAAAAGTGACAATTACGCGGGAATTAAATATTTTAGATTCAATTATACTTCGATTGAATCACTTCTAAATCCTGATAAGGAATGAAAAGGTGATAAATTTTTAAATATAAAATATTATTAGTCTTAATTTTATTTCACTTTTATCACTTGTTTATATTTATAAAATAAATCAAATGTATCCTTATAAGTAAAAATCTTTCTAAAAATACTATCATAAGGAGAAGCGTAGAGGCTTTCATGTAATAAGAGATATTATTTATTATTTTTAAAATATGTTATTTATCAATTAAATTGATTTTTTTATTAAGTATTTGTTATTTTAAAAAAAAAATATTATAATATTTTTAAATTTTATTATCGTAAAATATTCCAATATCAATAAATAATTTTTCATTACAATAAAATTTGCAATCATTTTTGTGGCTAGTAAACTAAGTAGAAGTCATTTCTTTCCAAGTTTTTGGTGAAATTTAGGTAAATTTATTATATTGGCATCTATTATGAACTTATTTGATATTAAATTGTTATATTTTGAATCAACTCAAAATTAAATCTAAAATAACAAAACTAATGAGATGTGATTAAATGGGCAATTACATGCAACTCTTAACCTGGGTTAATTTAATTTAAGTTAAAACCATTTTTGATAATTTTTATTTTCTTTTAATACAAAACCTAATGAAATGAAATCAAATACAATTGTTTAACAAATTTCGAACTTTTAATGATATGGATTACAAATCACCAATTCACTAAATGTCTTAAAAATCAATTATGTGTGATGAAAATAACTTTGGATATATATTAAACAATTACTTTCAATTTTACTTTATGAAGTTTAAAACATTTTTTATGTGAACATATTAATTTAAATATTTATAAAATAATATTAATAAAATTTTGTTGATTGAATCAAATTATTTTTTGAGTGTTAATTTCATTGTTTTTCTTATTCAATTTCTCTAGTAGTACTAATTTAAGGTTTTAAATTTTTGAATTTGATCAATTTAAAATCTTGAAATATTTAGATTAGTTAATTTATACAGATTATTATCTTGAATTAATTAAATTGAAGAGGTTGGTAAACAAAATTAGTCAAAATACAAAAGTCAAACTAATAAATTATTCAAATTAATTTTGAGAACTAATTCAATGAGTTATAAAAACTTGATAGTAAATTGGTAATTTAATTTATTAATTATTACATCAAGCTTTGAACATTTTTTAAAGTTTTTTTTTTTTGGATCTTATTGTATAACCATTTTTTTAATTTACTTTCTTAATATTATTACAAAATTTTGATTATATAATTTTTAGAAAAGATAATTAATCACTCTATTTTCAAAATTATAATATTTTAATCACATCACTTTAAAATTCTATGAATAAAATAGATTAATGATAGAGAGATTTTCCATCCTTCGTATACATTTCAATTCGCTCAATCTCTCTGAATTTCTCAACTTCATTTTCGCATCCTCAATTTCTGTTTTGATTCAAACTTCATCTCCACATACATAACACATAAGATATTTTCCCCTCTTCATGGACAACAAGTCTAAGTGTTATGTCTCTCTCCCATATGATAATGATGACCTCTTATTCTCTCTTTGTCACCTGACTCTAAGATTTGTATTTATTAAGAATCTTATCTTTATATATTTATATCCTACTTATTTAGAAACTTTTGAGGACAAACAACAAAAGTTCTTATTCTATTTATCTCATGAAGAGAATAAAAAAATATGCAAGAGGAAAAGAGAAGCATTTTCATTTTCTCTTTCTCGAAAGAGAGATGTTCATTAGGATTTCATATGCAATGAGCCAAAAAGCATGTGATTGATAAAAGCATTAATTGATTCTATTAGCACTACAAAGCAAGTTACCGGCAAATAAAAATTTAAATGTTTATCAACAAAAGAAAAGAATGAGGATTTATATTATATAAAATTGCGAGTTTGGCGACCAAATTCAAAATTAAAATCAAAGTAGAAGTACAACACTCCTTCAATATTACTGTACATAGAAAATTACACGCTATGAGTATTGTTGTGGACGCAAACATAAAATTGGATATTCTTAAATCAACATATCTTATGATTTAAGCAGATTATAAATTGGGCTTTAGGTTAATCCATATGTTAAAACATCAAGTCTCCTACTCTTTCAAGTGAGTTCTTCAATTGAGGTGGAAGAATAACAATAAAGCAACAAATTTAAAGTGTTTGACGTGCTTAAATAAATGCTTGTCAGTTAATAGGAAATATTTGTACCTCTATATAAGGAGAAACCAAGGTATTATTCATTTCATCATTTTTAATATATCGAACAAAATTGAAACAAAAAATGCTCTATCCATTCAGCTCATATTATATAATTTCTCTATTCGGGTGGTAAGAAAAATAATTTTGTACATACTTACTTTTGCTCGAGCTTTTAGGGATCATTTCTCGAGTCTAATAGTTTTTCTTATTTCTTTTCGTATCAATCTCTAAATTTATTCTCCTTTTATTTTGAAAACTCATCCTTAAGTTACTTCTATCTCTTCGTATTTTACGATTTGAAACGTTTAGATTTTGAATTATGGAATTTAATGTGAGATTTTTGAATTGTAAGATTGTATAGAAAGAAGTTTATAAAGAGATAAGAGAGTAAGACAAAGAATATGTGTTTGTTTAGTAGATAGTAGCATGTCACGGAAGTTTGATAGTTTTTGATTTTTGAATTTCTTAAAACTTTTTTAAAAATGACAATTATGCAGGAATTAAATATTTTAGATTTGATTATATTTCGCTTGAATCACTTCTAAATACCGATAAATAACGAAAATGTGATAAATTTTTAAATATAAAATATTATTATTTGTTAATTTAATTTCATTTTTATTACTTTTTTTATATTTATAAAATAAAATGTATTTTAGCACATATCAAAATTCTATGTGAAAATATTTTTAAAAATATTAGGCATAAGTAAAAGTATCAAGACTTTCATATAATAAGAGATATTATTCACTATTTTTAGATTATATTATTCATAAATCAGATGCAATTTTTTATTGGGTATTTTAAAAAAAAATTACAATATTTTTAAATTATAATACATACTCACATCTCATGAGATGATCATGAAGATACCTAAAGATGTTTGTCCTCATGAACAACAACAACAAACATCAAACCCAAAAGATGCACCTATTCTTAATGCATCCAACTTCTGTTTTACCCAACTTTATGAATCAATTCATCCAATTATTCACTCTGAAACACCAAGGTTTCATCACAGTTACACACAATATATTTGAAACTTAAAGACTTCTCTCAATACTTGTAACATACACGTGTGAAACAAATATATCCCGTGAACATATTATGCATAAATAACTTATAGTAAACCTATTTACTATCATGTTCCCTTAATATGACTATGTTATTTTTTCCTTTCAATTTTTGTAACAACACCTCACTCCTTAGTTGTTCGAAAATTCCATAATCATTACCCACATTTTCACCCTAACCTTCAACCGTCCAACCTCTTCCATTGACTTCACCCCAACACTAATCATGTTCAACTTCATCTAGCAACAATACAACATACTAGTTCTTCGTAGATTTTACCTTCTCAGTTTTGAAGTGTGATATAAATAGATTTTGCATATTTTTGTTATTATAATTTAGTTATTTAGCATAATTTATACAAAAACTTTTAAAGCAAGTATTATCTATCTTCTTTTCTTTCTTATTCACTTGATATTATTTCTCTTATTTTCTTTTTTATTCACATGAGATATTATAACTACAACGTCTTGTACATATAATTAAGGGATTAATTTACACTATATGAACAACGTTATGAATGATTTGATAATATTTGAGTAATTTTCTTTATTCTTTATAATATTCAGAATTATATTTTAATTTTAAAATTTAAAATTTTAATGATTTGAAACTAAATATATTAGGTAACTAATTGAAGTATAAAATTTTTAAATTAATGAATTATAATTAAATTAATATTGAAAACATTAAAAATTATAATATAATACTTAAAAAAGTTTAACAAATAATATTAATTAATTAAAAAAGAATTTTTTTCCCATAAAAGTACTCGATTCAACCCAACCTTAATTAAACTAAAAAAATGGTACATATTGGATTGATTTTTGTAAATTTATTTGTTTAAGTTGAATATTATTTTTTAATAATTAATTATATTAATTTAGTTTTAATATTAATTTAAAATCAAACCATCTTACACACCATATAAAAAAATACTGTCACAATTTATGTTAAGTGTCAACATTGATATAATTTAAATTATTATTATCATAATTATTTTTTATTAATAACAATTTTATTTAATTACAGTAGTATAAAAATATAATTAATTATAAGATTAAAATTTTATTTTATAAACTTTTGTTGTAGTATTAATAAAAATAATTGTGATAATAATATTATTATTTTTATTTTCGTTAATACTAGATTTAATATTAGATATATAATATCTCATTTAATTTATGTTTTTGATATTAAATTATTTAGATCTTTTTTATTATTTTTCACTATAGACTGTATAATTGATTGAATGTAAATAAGATGTATAATGAAATTAACAAAACACTATAGTTTTTTAACCGTAAAGATGATATATTTATTTTAAAAATAACTCTTATATTTTTTATTTTATTTTTTAGAACGGTTTATTATTATTCTTATAAAAAAATGAATGTACAATAACACATAACTATGTTTTTTTATGATTTTTTGTTTTTTTAATTATTTTAATTATAATTTATTTAAATTATAACACTTTTTATTTTTTAATTATTTCGTAATAATAAAATTAAATTATTAAAAAAAATATAATTTTTACATTAAATAAAAACAATGACATATATTTTTTTTCTTTTATTGAGTTGATCTCTTACTTGTTGAAAACTTAGATGGTTTTGGTTGCGGTGGCGGTGGCTATTGCGGAATATATGTGAACTCTTCTAGAATTATTTTTAAAAATATATTATTTTGCTTAGACGACTCGAATTGAATTTGGGAAGAGAGGACTGCATTTTGAAATAGAAAAAGTAACTTATAAGTATAAAAATAATAAATTTTATGATTCATTTAATATTATTTTATTAAATGTTCTTTAAATTAAAATAATAATATTTAAATATATTTAATATTAATATAATCGTATTATTACAAATTTTATTTGAAAGAAAATAAAATACATACGTCTAAGACTTTCGTTAGTTGCAAAATGGAAATAGATAATCTTCAAAAGTCAAATTTAGATTGGAATTTTGATAGAGAACGTTATGTCTTTCGTCGTGGAAAAGATGGAACCAAAACAAACGTGGGAATAGACAGACTATGATAATGAATGAGCCAAAAGTGTGGACGCCGTAACTTTCACTTCTTCACTTTTTCACATGACCATCACGCCTAGGTCTTTTGATACCTCGCACATTAAAGGGTTAAGGTCCTTGACACCTTACTGTCACGTCCCGCTCAAAATGTCCCTAAAAATCCAAATGTTGGCTGCCTAAAGGATCTAGACATATGGAAAGTTCTAGAGTTGCCTAGAGTTGCCTAGAGAAGTCTAGAAAGGGCTAGAGTTGGACGGACTCAACTGAGCCAGAAGATTGCTCCAAGACACCTGGAGGGTGCTAGAATGGTGAACGTTCTAGAATGCGCCGGATGGTTCGGAAGGATGTGGAAGCCGTGGAAGCTTACTAACGTCCCTAAGGATGTAGAAGCGCGGGAAGCTCATGAACATCCCGGAAGGTGCGTGAAGGAGCTAGACAAACCTAGAAGACTACAGAGTTGGCTGAAGATCCTAGAACCTTGTGGCATGTACATAATACTAGAAGACTCATGTACATTCTAGACTAGGAAGACTCTCTAGAAAGTGGTGGCATGCTCTTAAGCTTAGAGCCACACTATAATGCACCACTTGGTCTTCATTTGCATTCATCTTGGGAAATCTTGGAAAATCCTGGGAATTTTGCATTTGTATCATAAACTCTCTAGAGCAATACAAAGCATTCTTTGCAAACTCTCTCTATTCTCTTGGAGTTACATTTTCGGATTCAAAGGCGAGGCTTGGCAACGGACGGTATGTGCATACGATCGATACTTGAAAGATTAAGGTCGTGACAGTTTGGTATCGGAAGCGAGGTTAAAGTGTCTCTATCTTTGGGCAAAAATGAAGAACACCGCCCCGCCCACACCATTGGACGTTCCACCCATGGAACGTGGCCGTGAGAAGTGCGGAAGCCCCAAAGGAATCTCGAGCCAAGTCGAAAGACTTGCTTTCAGCTTGGAAGCACGAGTGGGAAGTGCGCAGACGACGGCTTAGGAGCTGTCACCAGGGTTGACAACTTAGAGAGCGTTGCAATGGCTTTGAAGGCCGAGGATGTGGAAATCCATCGCACAGCTGTTAGATGTCAGCCAACGAGGGGGACGGGTGGTTTCGAGGCAAGAGATTGATGGGTTAAAGGCGGAACTTGCCAAGGTAAGATCTTGTCCAAAGAGAACTTGCTAATGTATTGCATAGAATGGAGGATATATGGGTGGCGATCTACTACGTGTCATGGTGGCAGCGGGAACTAACAAATGCCCACCGTCATCGAGCTAAGAGGGTAGATGTTCCCAAGCCCAAGACCTTTAATGGTGCGTTAGAACGCTGGGAAGTGGAGAACTTCCTGTGGGGGCTAGAACAATGCACCCCGAGGCTACCGGGTATAACGGACTACGCCAAGATCGAGCTCGGCACCATGTATTTATCCATTAATCGCGATGTCAGCGGTGGAGACGGAGACACGGGAGACAGTGCAACGCGGGTTTGCACGATTGGATACCTTTGATGACTTCGGTGCGGAGTTCAAGATGCGCTCTTCCCCGTAAATGCCGAAGAGGAAGCTGAAGACGATTACGACGGTTAAAGCAAACGGGTAGTATGAGTGACCACGTGAAGGAGTTTCAACCCCTTCCGCCAAGTTCCCGACACATCCGACAAGGATGCCCTATTCATGTGCATGGACGGTCTCCAATCGTGGGCTAACCTCGAGCTCAAGCGACGTGGTGTCCAAGACTTGTCTTCGGCCATTGCGATTGCGGAAAGCTTTATTGACTACTCCACAAACAAAGAGAGCTCCAAAGCCACAGATAAGAAGTTTGTTGGAGGAAAGAGTGGGGGAAGCCATGGTAAAGGTCAGGGACCTAAGAACCACAAAGACAGCTCCTCATTCAAGCCACGGGATAAGGGGAAGGAGAAGGAGGATCGGAATGCCTCGAAGCCCCGTGTGACGTGCTTCATATGCGATGGACCGCATTGGGCACGAGAATGTCCGAAGAAAGGCCTTACGCCGTGCCTTAGTCGCCACTCAAGCGAGTGACGTGGAGGTGATTCGGACGATGGTGCAAAGACGGGTTCTTTGCGCCTACTTAGTGCATTCGCAGTGCCTCCCCAAAGACACGAAAGGTTTGATGTGCGTGGATGCCACCATCAATGGTAAGGTCGCTAAGCATTGGTCGACACGGGTGCATCGCACAACTTTGTTTCGGTGGAAGAAAGCAAAGAGACTCGGCCAAAGGTTGTCACGGAGGGTTCTCGAAGCGGTTAACTCGCTAGAAGACTACCATTGCACGGAGTTGCTCGCGTGAGTTAAGGTCGGATGGTGGCGCGTGGTGGCCAAGTGGACTTATCGTTGGCGCCATGGATGACTACTCAATAGTATTCAAGATGTGAGCCTGGACCAGGGTGAGCTTTCTTGGTGCCATGCTCAAACTCTCATGTGTGTATGGATGGTTCGAAGGCTTGCGTGGTACCGAGCCGACGCTGACCACCAAACGCACAACCCAAGTTTCCTCGGCTGCACTTCAATTCAAGAAGGGATTGAAGAGGGAAAAAGAGAGTTACCTTACCATCTCAAAAGAGTACAACGAGAGAGTCGCCAAAGCTGCTTGCCAACGGACGTGCAAGTCTGTCTCGCATAAGTCCCATGAGGTGATGTTTGAGGCGTCACACCAGCCAAGCTTGCCGACTGGTGCAAGCCGACCTAGATAAGTCCACGGGGTGATGTACGAGTCTCGCCCAAACGGCTACCTCCAAGGAGTGAGGTGGACGCCGAAGTCGAGTTGGAGCTCACACAAGACCACCAACAACGAGCCCCGATCGTGGAAAAATCGAGGTGCGCAATGGAAGATTGGTGGTTGACCCAGATAAGTCGAATGGCGGGATTAGCCTTGAGTAGGCCAAGTAGTCCTTTGCTAGAAAGGATCGAAAGAAGAGGGTTGGGCTGAGCAATGATACCCTTGCTCAAAACTCCTCCTTGCCTCACATCGAGGAAAGACGAGACGATTTTGGCCGAGTGACGGACTACTCTGGCGGTCGTATCTTCGTGCCAAAATGGGGAGCTTAAGGAAAGAGCTTATCAAGGAGTTGCCATGATTCGTTATGGGCCGGACACCCGAGAGGAACGCAGGCGCACACTCTTTGATCAAGTCTATCTCACCGGCCTCAACTTCGGACGATGTGCAGGCTTGTGAAGACTTGCCTTGTATGCCCAACAAGACAAGATAGAAAGCAAAGATGACCGAGGCTTGCTGTGAGTCGCTTCCTATTCCGTAGAGAGACCGTGGAGAGTGTCTCTATGGATTTCATCACATGTTTGCCAAAATCGAGGAGGGCAAAGATAATTGTCGTCCATCGACCGTCAGCAAGTATGCAACATTCATCCCCGCCTCAACCGGAGGGCACGGCAGATGAGACGGCACGTTTATTCCTTAAACACGTGATGAAGCATTGGGATTCCATCCAACATAGTGGTGATCGAGACCCACGATTCACGGGAAATTTTGGACCCGAATTGTTCAAGCTGCTCGTACTTGAACTTCTCCACGAGCTTTCATCCTCAAAGTGATGGATGACGGAGCGTGCCATGCATTCTGAGTTGTATCTCGTGCACTTTGTTGGTACTGACCAAACATGATCAGCGAAGCATTGTGGATGTAGCCCAATTCTCTTATAACTTACAACGGAAATAGTCTACCTCAAAGAGTCCCTTTGAGATCGTCATGGGACAAAGAACTCCATTACTCATGCCTCACGAGTTATGAAGAGAAGAGCCCTGCTTGCGCCCAAGTTTGCTAAGGCCCGGTACGAACAGCGGAGTTGGCTTGAGCCTATTTGCATGGCGTCTAAGAAGATGAAGAAATGGGGCCGACAAGAAGAGGAGGATGGTAGAATTTCGGGGAAGGTGATTTGGTCCTCGTCAAACTATTGCCCAACAATTCAAGACCTTGCGGAAGGTTCGCTATGGTTAGTGCGGAAGTATGAAGGACCATTTCCGTCCTCAAGAAAGTTGGTAAGGTGTCTTACAAGCTAACTCCCTCCAAGGCTTAAAATCTATCCTAGGTCTTTCACGTAAGCATCGCTTAAACCCTTTCATGGAGACAAGGAAGACTTGAGCAGGGAGAATCCAAAAGGCGCTCATCGCGGGTAACCTCCTTTGACAAGGAAGTTGGACTCGATTTTGGCGGACCGCTGATCCGTCGTAAGGTACTGCCAAGTTATAGGAATACTTGGTGAATGGAAGAACGCCTCGGATGAAGAAAACAAGCCGGGAACCTCAAGATTCTTTGTGGCAATTCAAAGATGACATCGAGAGGTTCCACGCCAAGCGCGACAGTGGCGTCGCGAACTTCGAGTGTGGGAGGTGTCACGTCCCGCTCAAAATGTCCCTAAAAATCCAAATGTTGGGCCCTAAAGGATCTAGACATATGGAAAGTTCTAGAGTTGCTAGACGTTGCCTAGAGAAGTCTAGAAAGTGGCTAGAGAGTTGGACGGACTCAACTCAAGCTTGAAGACCCCTAGATTGTTCCAGAGGAACCTGAGGGTGCTAGAATGGGCCGGAACGTTCTAGAATGCGCCGGATGGTTCGTGGGAAGGATGTGGAAGCCGCCGGAAGCTTACTAACGTCCCAAGGATGTAGAAGCTCCGGAAGCTTGCGGAACATCCCGGAAGGTGCATGAAGGAGCTAGACAAACCTAGAAGACTCCTGAGTTGGCTAGAAGATCCTAGAACCTCGTGGGCATGTCAGACATAATACTAGAAGACTCATGTACATTCTAGACTAGGAAGACTCTAGAAAGTGGTGGCACGCTTTCCTTAAGCTAGAGCACTATAAATGACCACTTAGTCTTTCATTTGCATTCATCTTGGGAAATCTTGGAAAATCTTTGGGAATTCTTAGCATTTGTATCATAAACTCTCTAGAAGAATACAAAGCATTCTGTAAACTCTCTATTCTCTTTGGAGTTACATTTTCGGATTCAAAGGCTTAGCGCTAACGGACGGCATAAGTGTCAGACGATCGATACTTGAAAGATTAAGGTCGTGACATTACGCCCACGTCTTTTCCCATGATCCACTTTCCTCTTCCTGATTGCTTTGGTTTTATAGATTATTATCGTACCCACAAATAATATATATTCTATTTGTTATATATTCAATATATGATAATAAATATTATCGTATATTTAAAAATTAATTAATATTTTAGAATGTGCGTAAGTTTTAATTATTTTTTTAATTTATTTGTGTGTATTAATCGTATATTTTAAAAAAAATATTGATATAATTAATTTTATTATTTATACAACAATAAAATGATTTTACTATTTAGTTTTTAAGGTTTTTGAGATTAACTTTCGACATTCTAGAGTCTGATATTAACATTTAGCAAATATTTTCATATAGCTTATACAATTTATTGATTTTTTTTTACTTAATTTTTTCATTTGTTATTTTAATAATAGTATGATTTTATTTTTAATATCATTTTTTTTATCTAAATTTTTGAGATAATATTTTAGTGATATCTTGTTTAAAAAAATATATCGATTTAATACAATTTGTTATTTAATTGAAGATTTTTTACGTATATAATAACACGTATGTCATATTTTTATATAATTAATTAATTAAATGATATTTTGAGATAGTTAATTATCTAAAAATATTATTATTAGATTTTTTTAAATGAGATATTATTACCTTAAAATTTTAAATAAAAAAATATTAAAAATAAAATGATGTTACAAAATTTTCTCAATCATTCGTGATTCTTGTAATAACATTGGATACTCAAGTGATTCTTGTGATAACATTGGATACTCAATATAATAAGAAAAGCATGATGCTTTAACTACAATTAATTGAAATAAAAAAAAATTGATTGAATTGTGGAGATAAAAAAATAAATAGCAAACTCATGTAACTAGCTAGACATATTCAGTTTTAGTTCTAAAGCTTACACCTTTTATTTGAACTTTCTTTTCTTCATAATCATGAAATTATCCTCCCAAAATGAGTTGTATACTTGTATCCGTGTATATGTATGTAATTGATGTTCTTTTAACTTTATGGTTGAATGTTATCTATCCATATATGTAGATGAGGTTGCCTCACTGGAAGATTTAATAGCCTCTTAATCAGTATTAATGAAAGAGTAAAGTATTGTTGTTAAAAAAATTTGTTATTTTTAGTATATAAAACATTAACATTAAAATAATTTAAGAATTTTATACATTTTTATAAATAAAAATATCAATTTAAAATCAGCAAAAATTCGCTATCTAAAAATAAAAAAACGTACACCTCTTTAATTAAAAAATATGTATATATATTATAATTATAATTAATATAATATAAATATTTTTTTTATTAAATATATATTATACTTAAATATTAATACCTTACACTTATCATTTATATAGTTTAAAACATGTAAAAGGGTTGACTCTTGAAGAGGTCTAACGTTCAGATACAGGGATGATGATTCTTTGTAACAAAAACTCAGAAACAACCACTTCAACAGCGTCAACCTCTTTGCCACTGTCTGAATTCTTCACATTTATTATTTTCATTTAAAAATAAAATAAAATTAGAGGGTCCGGAGCCAAGTCAGGGCCCACATCCGCAAATCCCACCACTATCACCGCCGTGCTTACTAGGGTCATAGGGTTTTAAGCCTTTTCTTTAAGCACTTCTGTCCATGCTGGTTAATTTTTTGAAATTTGACTTTTTTAATCAATTTTTTAACTAGTGTGATCTGAGAATTTGATATCTTGGCTGGGTTTGGAGTTTGGATTCAATGGGTACTAAGCCATGGCTGTACCCAGCTCCGACCTATCGTCCTTTAGAGACTTACTGGGACAGTGACGAGGACGCGCCGGGTCCTCGATGTGGTCACACGCTCACAGCTGTTGCAGCTACTAAGACACATGGCCCTCGTTTGATTCTCTTCGGTGGTGCCACCGCCATTGAAGGCGGCGCTGCTGTTTCTGCTCCTGGAATCAGTACTCTCTCACGCTGCCTCTCGGGATTGTTTCAATCTTTAGTTTTATTGTTTGTTTGTTGGATTTCAATTATGAAATTTTGTTTAAATTGATGCAATGAAGGATTGGCGGGTGTCACCAATTCGGTTCATTCCTATGATGTTCTTACCAGGAAATGGACTAGGTATGTATCAGTTTCTCCAATTACGTTTTTTGTTTTTTGGAATTGAATTTCAATTGGGATGTTTGGGATTATGCAGAATCAGGCCAGCTGGTGACCCACCTTCACCAAGAGCAGCACATGCTGCAGCTGCACTGGGAACTATGGTTGTCTTTCAGGTGCTTTAATTGATAGTATAATTTCTGGGAAATTTTAAAAAAAGAAAGATAAGAATTATAATTTTCATTAGGTTTTTTGGTACTGGTTTTAGGACTATTAGGTTAATATTTATGAATTATGCTGTATGGCTAGGGTGGCATAGGTCCTGCTGGGCATTCTACAGATGATCTCTATGTGCTTGACATGAGCAATGACAAATTCAAGTGGCACCGGTAAGATTAGGTGGTTAGCTCGAGTTGCTTCTTTCTCTAATTTTAATTTTTTTTAATGAAAATATGTGAATTTATTTATCTTCTTTTCTGACTATACAAATGTAGAGTGGTCGTTCAAGGATCTGGGCCTGGACCACGCTATGGCCATGCAATGGATTTGGTTGTTCAAAGATATCTTGTTTCTGTCAGTGGAAACGACGGTGAGGGCATTTCCGTATTCAATTACATTTGGTCATTTATGTTAAACTGAGCCCAGAATTACACTTTTACTGCATATAAGTTAGCCTTTGAGGTTGGTCAAAGTTAGATTGATAATATTGAAAAAAGGAGTAGCAGTGGAATTATGATGTGGGCAGACTTGGTTAATACAAAAGATTTGTCAATTCATAATTTTTCTACTTGTTGTGGGTTCTTGTTTATGTATATTCATGTATTGGTGATGGATTGTTCCTTCAGGAAAAAGAGTTCTATCTGATGCTTGGGCTTTGGATACGGCCCAGAAGCCTTATGTTTGGCAGAGGCTCAACCCAGAAGGTGATAGACCTTCAGCTAGAATGTAAGTAATATTTTGCATATTGATAATGAAAAATTATGGTCTTTTGTCTATTGAATGAACCTTCTCTTTTAGGTATGCGACTGGCAGCGCTCGTTCGGATGGAATGTTTTTGCTTTGTGGTGGAAGAGACACTTCTGGCACAGTATGCTAACTCTTAATTTATTTAATTATATTTTTTGGAATCTAATGTGTTTGGGTTATTTTTGGTTTTAGCTCATAAACAAAATTGTTGAATGGGCTAGCTTTTCAGTATTTTGCTTTGAGACTGTCTTTTTTGGGCTCAGATTTTGTTCGGTGGCTCACAAGTCAAATATTTTAATTTTGTTTTTGCATGCATGCTTCTACAGCCTCTGGCAGACGCTTATGGGCTGCTTATGCATAGGAATGGTCAATGGGAATGGACCCTTGCACCTGGAGTGTCTCCTTCACCAAGGTATCAACATGCTGCAGTAAGTGATATTCACTAGCTCTTTCAAATATTGTATTACCTTGATTTTCCCAAGTACAAGGCACAATACTTCCTATTAAATTCATTCTGTTGAGAAACACATAAATACACAACTTTGTTACAATTTGTTTATTGGTAGTTTGTACAAGCTACTAGATTTGGGATTTTAGCTTTTAAGGCCGTTATTGTTTTTGATTCACACATTTTTCTATTTACTAGTGAGTCTCTTCTACGTGACCCCAATTTGTGCCATAAAATATGACATTATTTCCTTTCAGGTTTTTGTTGGTGCACGCTTACATATTACTGGTGGTGTTCTGAGAGGAGGACGTGCTGTCGAAGGTGAAGCAGCAATTGCAGGTATGCTTTTCGTCCAACTTTTGGGCAATTAATTTAGTTAAAAGTTTAACAGATTTTCATAGCCAATAAGATTCTCATATTCTGCAATGTTTTCTCCTTGTTTCAATAGTATTGGACACTGCAGCTGGAGTATGGTTGGATAGGAACGGGATTGTAGCTTCCTCACGTTCAACCAAGGGGCATAGTGAATATGATCCTTCTGTGGAGCTCATGCGCCGTTGTCGACATGCAGCAGCATCTGTTGGTGCTCGTATTTATATTTTAGGAGGTCTTAGAGGAGGTACATATGTAATACCTTGCAATTCTTATGTTTCTTTGTTGCAGTTTTGAATTCTTGCCTATATTATTCATGTAACGAAGTTAGTGAGATAGCATTATTGATAAAATTGTCTTGTACAGATACTCTGCTGGAGGACTTTCTGGTTGCTGAAAACTCACCATCTCAGTCTGAGATAAATTCTCCAATTTTGACTTCAGAAAGAGCATTGCCAATAAAAAATCCCAAAATAAATCATTTGAACTCAAATTCTTATGTTGCAACATCAACTCCAGACAGTGGACCAGAGATCCCATCATCTGGTGGCATGAGGTATTTTTCCATATCTCAAATACATTGTCGGAGCTTCGTATTTATAAGCTATTAATGCCTATTCTGTTTTTATCAGCGTGGACAAAAATTCCTTGGAGAAGCTGAGGGAAGCTTCTGCTGCTGAAGCTGAGGCAGCTAATGCGGTGTGGCAAGCAGTGCAATCTTCATCTACCCCTAGTCCTGAAGAAACATCTTTATCTGATGATAACTCACAAGTTGCAGAAACTATTTCAGATGGTAGTGACAGTGAAGCAGATGTTCGACTTCATCCAAGAGCTGTATGTTCTTTGATGTAGATCTTACATTGAGATGTTTTTTTATTTGCATGCAGTAAAGTTTAAGCTTTCTATTCTTACAGGTTGTAGTTGCTAAAGAGACTGTGGGCAACCTTGGTGGGATGGTGAGACAATTATCTTTAGATCAATTTGAAAATGAGAGCAGAAGAATGATGCCATCAAATAATGATTTGTCATACCCTACCAAAAAGTTCATCAGGCAGAAATCTCCTCAGGGTTTACATAAGAAGGCAAGCATTGCTAAGTCTTCAATTTCCATTTTTTTTTCTAATATTGTCTTTATGTAAAGGTTGTTCAATTGCTCTGTTCCCTTGCAGATTATTTCTACATTACTGAAACCTAGGAACTGGAAAGCACCCGCTAATAGAAAGTTTTTCTTGGATTCTTATGAAGTTGGTGAGCTTTGCTATGCTGCTGAACAAATATTTATGCAAGAGCCAACGGTTCTTCAACTGAAAGCGCCCATTAAATTATTTGGTGATCTGCACGGACAGTTTGGTGACTTGATGAGGTTGTTTGATGAATATGGATTTCCATCCATGGCAGGAGATATAACGTGAGTTTAGCAACTGTGCACAGAGTCTTTTGACTTTCTTATGTTATTTTCATGGGAAGAAATCTCAGCTAACTTAAGGCATTACTAGGTATTGAAGTTCCAAAATAACACGTATATATCGTATATAATTGAATCAGTCTCAAAATAGTCAGCTCTATATAGTGGGTACCATTGACATGCTATTTTGTCATTCTGGAGTATAAAGTGTTTTCTATTCAATTGGAAGCGTGGGGAGTTGAAAAACAAGGAGTATTGAAAACTTCAGTGCTCCTTTAAGGTATTACCATGAAGAAGAATTTTTAAGTGGTCGGATGGTCTTTTTTAGAGTAATAGTGTTTAAGGTAGGGGTACTGCTGTAGAAGCTGTTTAAATTTTGTATTCCGACTTTATTGCTAATGCCTATCAAATATAGACATTGATGGACTTCATCTATCTTTTTATGGGGTAGTTTGAAAGTAAATTATATGAAAACAAGTTGGAGTTTTTTTAATTAGCCAGTTGACTTTTATTACAGGTACATTGACTACTTGTTTTTGGGAGATTATGTAGATCGAGGACAACACAGTTTGGAGACTATAACTTTGCTCCTTGCACTAAAGGCAAGCTTCTATTTTCAGTTGAGTTTGATAGAATATTGGTATGTAATACTTTTTCATTTTGACGATGTTGATCTTGCAGATTCAGTATCCTGAGAATATTCACTTAATACGTGGAAACCATGAGGCTGCTGACATTAATGCACTTTTTGGTTTCCGTATTGAATGCATTGAGAGAATGGTATGGATGTGCTAACTGCTCATACGGTACTTATATTTTTGGAGTTTTGGTTGTGCTAATAAGTAGTGAACTTGTAGGGAGAGAATGATGGGATATGGGCTTGGACACGATTCAATCAACTTTTCAACTATCTTCCACTTGCTGCGTTGATTGAAAAGAAAATTATCTGTATGCATGGAGGAATAGGGAGGTCTATATATTCAGTAGAACAGATAGAGAAGTTGGAAAGACCCATTACTATGGATGCAGGATCTATAATCTTAATGGATCTCTTATGGTATTTTCTGTTTCTTGTTGTCTTTCTATTTTTATTGACAATCTTTTATGCATATTTGTTCTTATGCCGTTTATATCACAGGTCTGATCCTACTGAAAATGATAGTGTGGAGGGTTTGAGACCTAATGCTAGAGGGCCTGGTCTTGTCACTTTTGGGGTATGCATGTTCTTATCTGTTTACATGAGTAGTATTGAAGGTTTATTTATTTTCCTGAACTAAGTTTGGGCAGTAACATAAGGGCTAAGCGCGTGGGAATAGGTTCTCCCATTTTGAACTTTGACCAATTATTGTCAATTAATAAATGCATAATTTGATTTATTCTGGTATTTGCCCTTTGGCTAGCATAACCTTTTATTGATTGTTCATAACTTTATATAGGATCTTAGATTTCTTGGTACTTGTGCTTTAACGGCTCATGGAGTTCTTTATTGACTTACTGGCATTGTTAATTTATGCTTCTTGCAGCCTGATCGGGTAACTGAATTTTGTAAGAAAAACAAACTTCAACTCATTATAAGGGCCCACGAATGTGTTATGGATGGGTTTGAAAGATTCGCTCAGGGACAGTTGATTACTCTTTTCTCGGCAACAAACTATTGTGGTTAGTTAGTGTTCTTTTGAGGTTCATCTATATGCTGCGCTATAAAGGAAACTTATTAGTCATTCTTCGCGTAGGAACTGCAAACAATGCTGGAGCTATACTTGTGGTTGGTAGGGGGTTGGTTATCATACCGAAATTGATTCATCCATTGCCACCCCCACTTCAATCACCGGAAACATCTCCTGAACGTGTCATAGAAGACACATGGATGCAGGTAAGCCATTTTGCTTGAATAATGCTTTAAGATTGCCTGCCTCTTTGTAAATGGATGCCAAACCACTCCTGATGCTTGCATTAGACCTTACTATCTACTGCCTTATGCTTTTCTGCAGGAGCTTAATATTCAAAGACCACCGACACCTACTCGTGGCCGCCCTCAGCCTGACCATGACAGGAACTCTCTTGCATATATATAGTATGCATTAATAAAATTTACCATTTTAAACTTGACAAATGCACTTTATGTGGCCTCTGTGGTTTGCTCAATGCCAAGCATATTGTGACTGTCATCTCTCGTGTTCAAGTTTAGAAGACGGATCCTTGTATAACTAGAGGCAGTCTGATAATGCTAGAAATTAGCTGTTAGCTAACGGATGAGTTTTCACCTCAAATTGATTTTGTAATATATTATGTACATTATAGTACATGGAAGAGATGTATTTTCTGCTGTCAATGTGGGGATACAATACAATATAGGGAGGTAAATTGGTTCTTTGGTGCTTCTTTTTCTTTTTTCCTTCGTAATTGTAATATAAATAATAATAATATTGTATCATTAGTTATATAGAATCATGAGGCATTTCCCATAACAGTTTTAGATATTCAAAATTGCAAGTCAAACTTTGTGGTTAAAATGATTAGTAATTAAGATAGTAGATTAATTTAGTATATGAGCATTTTTATGAGTTAAATGACTATTGTGAAACGAGTTTTTTTGCAGAATGATAATGAGAGGCTGAATGCAATAACTGACAACAAAATGCTTAGAACTCGTTTGTATTTGACAATTTAAAATTAAAGAGAGGCGCATGTCTAAATTTTTAAATTACATATATCTAAAATTTATAATAATAATAATAATAATATTTTAATAGTAAAATTTCGTTTAATATTGAACAAAATTAATTAATCAAAATTTAATTTTAAATTAGATAATATTTAATTTAAAAAAAACTTAGAGATTTTGTTATCAAAAATATATAAATGGGACATAATGTTTTCTTTTGTTTTTTAATTACAAATTTTAAGATTTTATAAATATCGTTTTCCAATTTTTTTTAGTCGTCAACTTAAAAAAGTTCATTTTTTAAGCATCTTTTCGTGTAAACGAACTTAATTTTTGTTTCCGTGTTTAAAAGTAAAAAACCCTACAAACTAAGTGCCAAAACCCTAACCACTGAGAATTGTTCTCCTTGGAGCTCCTTCAATGGCGGAGCATCAACTCTCCAAGACGTTTCCAGTAAAGCCTAAGCTTAAATCCAAACCTAGAACCCTCAAAGGAACTCCGGAATCAAAGTATTGGTCCTCCTTCAAAAACCAACGAATTCTAAAACTATTCTCCTCCATAAACTCCATAACCTTCTCACCCAGTTCCCCTCACTCCTTTGCTGCAGCCAATTCAACCTCTCTTACCTTCTACAGCTCAAAAACCTTCTCTCCCACCGCCACCATCAACTGCCGTGACGTTGTTTCTTCCGCTTCATTCCGTTGCGATGGCCGCCTTATTGCCGCCTCGGACCTCTCAGGTCTCGTTCAGGTTTTTGATGTCAAAAGTAGAACCCCACTTCGTAAACTACGATCCCATACACGTCCAGTTCAATTTGTTAAATACCCAGTTGCCGACAAGCTCCATTTGATCTCCGGCGGTGATGATGCTGTGGTTAAGTACTGGGATGTAGCTGGTCAGACCCCAATTTTGGAATTGCAGGGTCATAAAGACTATGTGAGGTGCGGAGATTGCTCACCGGTGAACATGGAGATGTTTGTAACTGGGTCATATGATCATACCGTGAAGCTTTGGGATGTAAGAGTGAAGGATTCAAAGTCAGCAATGGAGGTAAATCATGGTAAACCTGTTGAAGATGTAATTTTTTTGTCATCAGGAGGGTTAATTGCTACAGCAGGTGGGAATTCTTTGAAGATTTGGGATTTGATTGGAGGTGGAAAAATGGTGTACTCAATGGAGAGTCATAACAAGACTATAACTTCTATTTGTGTGGGGAAGATTGGAAAAGATAGTGGGGAAGAGTCTAATCAATATAGGATTTTGAGTGTAGCACTTGATGGGTACATGAAGGTTTTTGATTATGCTAGATTTAAGGTTACTCATTCAATGAGGTTTCCAGCACCACTTATGTCAGTTGGGTTCTCACCAGATTGTGCAATGAGGGTGATTGGAACATCAAATGGGATAATATATGCTGGAAAAAGGAAGACAAAGGAAACTGTGGATACTGATTTAGGACCTTTTGCGGGGTTGAGTACAGTACAAGAACAACAGAGGCGAGCCCTGAGACCTTCTTACTTTAGGTACTTTCACAGAGGGCAAGGTGAGAAACCGTCTGAGGGAGACTACTTGGTTATGAGAAAGAAAAAAGTGAAATTGGCTGAGCATGATAAGCTGTTGAAGAAGTTCAGGCACAAAGATGCTTTAGTTTCTGTTTTAAGTGGTAAGAACCCGGAAAATGTGGTTGCTGTGATGGAGGAATTGGTGGCAAGAAAGAAGTTATTGAAATGTGTTTCTAATTTGGATTCAGCAGAACTTGAATCACTGCTGATGTTTTTGCACAAGTTTTCCACAATGCCGAGATATTCGAGCTTGTTGATGGGATTGACAATGAAAGTCGTTGAGATGAGAGTTCAAGACATTAAAGCTTCTGATTCATTGAAGAAGCACATTAGAAACCTTAAGCGATCTGTGGAAGAGGAAATAAGGATACAGCAGACTTTGTTGGAGATACAGGGTATAGTTTCTCCTTTATTGAGGGTTGCTGGAAGAAAATGAAAATGATTTTGATTTGTGTAAATCTGTAAGGCAACTTTCTATTTATCCTTTGTTGTTCTATTGACAATAGAGCTTTGGCAATTTTATTATTCTCACTTACGCTTCCTTGTATCTTATTTTATATATTTTGAAAAATCTTGGTTACCCTGATGAGGACTCGGAAGTAGTATTCATATAATGATAGTTTCTTATTTTTCCCCATCAAAGTGGAAATTGATATTTTCTTACTGGGATGGGCAATATTTCAAGATTTGCTTAGCTTTAGGACCTGTTACTATATTCCTTATGTTTGAACGCTTTCATTATTGATAGTGCCTTGAAAGATGAAATGTATTTCATTTTTGTAATTATTTTAAGTTAAAACCACGGCTCTCCAAGTTTCTTCTCTTGATTGTCAAAGACTTCTTTCTTCTAGTCAATGTTAGAAAAAGTGCTTTTAGCCGAATTATATGGATTATATAAGTATAGTTTTCATAAGTTTTTATTATTATTAGAATTAATTTATTTATTCTTGTAATTTAAAAGTTAAATTTTTTTTAAGAATAAAATGAGAATTATATATTTTATTAATAAAAAAATAAAAATAAAATTGTCTCTCTATCTTCTATTGTTCTCATTAATATTTTATTAATAAAAAATAAAAAATTGAGAGTAAGTAGGAGAAAGAGAAGTGATGAAGAGAGAGAGTAAGTTAAGAGAGGAAGAAACCGAGAAAGTGAAACAGAGGGAGAGAGAGAGGGAGTGACTGAGTGAGGTTACAAGGTGACTTTTTTTAATATATTTTTTATTTTGTTTTTGAAAAATCATAATTTTTAATTTTTTTATTTAGTTAGTCATACATTTAAATTCTGCGATTAAATGAACTCGTTTTAATAATGATATATGAAACCTGTAATTACTGGTTGTCAATCTTTTTTCATTGGGTAAATCTTTGTAAGAATTATCGGAAGTAATGATCTAGATAACGAAATAGGAATAGGATCTAAATTGTATCACATTGATAGGTGTATTTCTCGTTTCCTTCTTCGAAATATATATAATTTTTTATATAAATATTTTTATAAATTTAATTATATTTAAAATTAAACTATGCATTATATATTATATATTTTATTTTGAAGTTATTTTTTAAATATGAATGATTTTTTTTAAATTATTTATTTAAATTTTAAAAATATAATATTTTATAGTTTTTATTTTATTTTAAATTAGTTTGTAATAAGTATATATCAATATTGTTTAGTAAAAAATAATTATGTATTTATTGTTACATGTATTTTATTTTTCTCTGTTTTACATAAATATTATTTATTTTTTTATTTGTTGGATAGAAGTTTTTTTTTCCATTATAAATATTTTTTCCCTGAGTTTTTTTATAATTTTTATTTATAATAAAAATAAAAAATAATATTTAATATATTGCTTAAACCTTCTTTTACTATTGGTGATCTCCAAAGATTTGAGTGGAATTGCGGATAAACTTTAAATCAGAGATCTAAAACGATGGAGTTCTCAATTTCATTCTATCCTGTTTACAATCCTAAAAGGCCTTGATACTCAATCTTTTAACCTCCAAAGGTACAATGTATATGCATATTAGATGACTTGATGTTACATTTAAATCATATCTAACAAGATTTAATTGAAGATTTAATTGAATGAATGTGAAATATTTACATAATATTTAATATAATTTAATTAAACGATTTTAAATAATTATAATTTAACTTGATATCCATTAAAAAATTATTTAATATAAAGTTAGAAATTGAATTTATTTTAATAGTAAAAATATATGATTTAGACATAATAGTTTAAATCATTTCAATAATATCGAACATATTTTAATATTAAACGAATTTAAATAATTATATTTTAACTTAAATAATATTAAATTATGATAAGTTTAATATGAAATAATAGGTTAAAATTATTTTAACAGTAAAAATATATGACTTATCTATAAGGTATGTTATTTTTGTTGTCAAAAATTTTAATAATGATATTTTTATTGTTTCTATAAGTTAAGTATCTTATATAATCTTTATTCATATATTGAGTTTTATTTTTTAATACTCTTATTTACACGTTATTTTTAATATTTAACTGTCTAAACTATATTATTTTAGCTTTTTTTTTATTGACGTAATCTCTTATATTTCATGTATATTTTGTCAAATTTTCTCACTTCCCTTTCTGACAATCTCATTACACATGCAGCAATGTTCAATATAATAAAACAGAGTTATATATATATAATAACATTATTGTATTTAGGAATAGTAGCAATTATACACGTGAAAATTTTAAATTATATGTATTCTTAAATTTATATGATATTAAAATTAGAGATGCGACTCTTAAAAATGTTTGGGCTAATTAATTCAAGAATATTTTTTTTGTTAAACAATTAATTAATTGAACATTTAAGTCATAAAAAAATTTATTAGTAAAAATAGAAAAAAAGTCATAAATTTTTTGCAATTATTATTATTATTGAAATAAAAAATATATAATTACTAAAATTTAAAAATGTATTCTTGCATATATGTTTTTAAACAAATAATTAATTGAACATTCCAAGTAATAAACATTGTGCTATATAAATGGAAGGGGATATTAATAGTTATATGCACAACACTTTTTAAACCTTATTCATTGACTTATTCAAATACATTACCATTTATTTAGGTTAATTAAATATGATTTATTGGCTATAATACCCAGCAAAAAGATAAACTAATTTTCTAAAAAAAAAAATATGGACATCTCCATGGCCGAAAATAATCATTTTGAAATGGGTAATTAGGACATTTTACAAAAAGTAAATGTAGGTTAAAATTGTCTTATCATTAAAGTTGAAAGCATTTTAAGTAATTCATTTTTAAAGTCAAACTTACTTAGAAATAGATAATATCAAAGGTAAAACCTCGTACATTAGGGTGTCAAAAATGAAATATTGTTATAATTATAATCTCACGTGATAAAATAATTTTAAATTTAAAAAAATTATTTATTTATTATGAAAATTCTGTTGTCCGAGCCCATGTAATAAAATAGAGATAAAATTTTATTTGGATGCATCCTTCAATGTGTGACCAATTATCAGCAATGTGAATAGTGGTAGGTTAAAAAGTGATTAAAGCAGCCAGAAAGTTGCATAAATTGCTATATTATCAAATAGCCAATAATAATTTGTCACGTATTAAGATGGTACAACTTGAATGGTGTAGCAATTTACCGAAAAAATTATACTTATTTTCGCATATTTTGGATTTTAAGCAAAAGCATCCAGATAACTTTAAAACTTATGAAACACAACAATTTAAGCTATATATACACTTAAAAAAAAATTTGCAAGAACAGTTTCAAGTAGAAAATGATCACCATTCATCATATTCCTATACTCTGTTTTGTTCTCTCATAAGGAATGAATTTGAGGTACAAACTGAAACACAAGTACCAGAACACGACGTTATACATAAAACTTAAAGCTGACAATGCACAAGACCGGCTTTTGGTAAAGCATAACATGCACCAGTAAGCAAAGAAACTGCTTCAGGTGCCTAATGAGTAATAGCACTTAGCCATAATCATCCCAAATGAAAGAAATGTCTCAATTCCCAACCCTGTGTGCAAATCAACATCAAGTAGCAGCATGGGCTAAGGACTCAATCAGTAGCTGGTATCCTTCAGGTACAGGTGTCTGAGCATGCACACACTCTGCCAAAGCTTGTACGTCGGCGCTCAAATCTAATAACCTAGCCACAAATAGCAGCAAATGGAAATCCGAAATTCGCTTGACAAATGGAAGACTCTTTGCACGTTCTAGGTGACTTTTCAATGCCCAAAACGTTATTTGGGTGATACGGTTCTCAATTGGGAAGACTGTTGAGAGGGAACCCTGCAATTGTAATACAAATTCACCGAGTGGCAGAAAAGTGCTTTTTTTGTTACAGGAACACAACAACATTTGCAAAATATGTAATAAGAAGAAACAACCGGCCCATGATTCTCGACATTAGGCAAACCATCAAATTAACAAACCTACTGGTACTGCAAATATGACACTATGCAATAGCAAGTATTTCCTACATGATCAGGCCAATATGTTTAAACTTTAAATAAACGTCCCCTTCTTTTTCTCCCTCATATCAAGGAAGGGTAGGAACTAGGAAGCAATACAATGGACAGGTATAACATTTCATCAAATTGAAAATAAATATAACTTAACCAAGTTCATTACCATGTGTAATTTAATTTGTTCATAAATTCAAAAATACAAACAAAATTTAAACCTAAAGAAAAAACTTACGAGTTCCATTTCAATTTTTTTTTAATAAATGTATTATGTTAGCTCTACAAATAATAAGAAACAGGATCTATGTTATTGGTCAAGGTGCATTAGACCATTGATTGAATACTTGTTGTATGTAAACAGATGGCTAAAGACATTGTTGATTCTCAGACCTAATGCACGTTCTATACAGAACATTCCTAGTGGAACTATCTATCTATCTGGAGACTGATGCCATCATCAGCTATCTATACCCAAATACCTAAAATTACGACACTCGCATGAATCTAAGCATCATTACATGGCCTAAGATAATGAACCTATAATATCCAGTTCTCTTAGCTAGCTGAGGCAGGTTACTAGCAGTCATCTTTTACCTCAATATCTCTCAAGTTGAAAGTTCGTTAAGAAACAGCAAGAAGAGTACCACCAGTTATGAAACTAGTACTTACAATCTTAACATATGGTTTTTCCCCTCAATTCTTCACTATCAAATTACTGTGATGGGAATAAAGATATTTACGTTTAAATTAGGATAAATATATCTATAGTTTTTTAAATCATTTAGATTATAATATTATATTATTAGCATTTGTTTGATCACATTTTAAAATTCAAACAAGATTTGTTCTATTTTTAAAATATTGTATTTAGTTATCAATATTTTCCTATAAAATATAAATAGGACCCATCAGTGTACTTTTATTTATTTCAAACTGGAATCATGAATTGAGCATTATTTCTCACCCAAGTGTTATTTTCTGTCTATTTCTTCCCAATATCTATTTGTCTATTCCCTAATCTTAATTTCTTCTAACTGTCCCCCTTTTTATTTATTTCTTTCTCCTATCTTCTTCCCACTCCACGTCATACTGATTCATCAAGCATCAACAAGCCACATGCACATAATTAGGGAGGTTCATCTGCTCAAAACCGTTGAATTTAAGCTAATTCAATCCAATCCATTCATTTGAACGGAGTGCAGAATTAACATCTAATCCGATCTGATCACCTGTTTTCATCCATCTTGATCCGTTAATTGATTAGATTGGTTAAGATCAATCCGATATATAATGTCTTTTATGCCATTTTTAAGCTTTTTTTTACCATCCACTCTACTTTCTTCGTCCACAGGCAACATATAAGTAGCTAATATAAAATAAACTCACAAATTTGACGATAACAATGAAAACTATTACAATTTGCTAATACTACAATCTTAAACTCAACAAACATACAAAATTAAATATAAAATTAATTCATAAATATGAAGGGAGAAGAACTCAAACACATTAAAATCTTTTAACGACTTTCCGTGTTAAGTAAATTGAGATAAATTGTATAATTAAAAGTGTTAAAAAAATATTAGAAGAGTGATATATGTAAAAAATATAAACTTTATTTAATTTTGATTGGTTCGGATTGGATTGTAGCAGATGGTATACAATGCAATCTACCATCTAATCCGAACTTGACAAATCTAGAATTTTCTAATCCAATCATCGGTTCGAACTACTCAAAATTTAACGAATTGGTTCTGATTCGCCAGGTTTATCGGATGATCGAATATTTTTACACACTTCTACATATAATGCTAAAGAATTGGTTTGAAAACCTAAAAGCCTCTCTATACTTGATCCACAACTAAACATTAACTCAAAATCTTCGAATACATTGTCACCTTCATATTTTGTCTCCATGTGTTTGCAAGCATGTTTCATCGTGCTAATGAGAAGGCACTGGTTTGATCTCTTTAACTAAAATTTGAAAACATAATATTTTGGATCGATCGTTCAATGCTAACTAAGAAAGCATTGGTTCAACGAAGAACATATGCCAAATTGCAATGTGTCATGCTTATTGCTAATAAACTTGATTTATTCATAGAATATGTCACACATATGAGCATATTAAAATATTAAAACCGACTATGTTAAAATTGCTACCGGCTAAATGACACCATCCACACACTAGGCAATACACTCATCATTTTAGTCTATTTTATTAACCACAATCTTATTTTCTCCTTTCAATTATTTAGACCCTCTTAGCAATTCCTAGAGTATTTGGCAGACATTATTCCCCAAACTAAAACTTAAGGAAAAATCTTCCCCATATGATCACGACCAAGAAAAAACTTAAGAAACCCAAACAGCGGATATATTTTCTGAAATCTCAGAGCAACAAGTGTACATAGCAGTTAGCACCTTCTGCTTACCTACTAAAGCTGATGTCACTGAGATTCATAGTTTTACTCGCACTAGGCTATATATGGCATCAATCTAGTCAATAAGGTATGAATGCTACTAAATTAACTCACACTTCATGTAAGTTAGCCTACCTTCAACTTCAAGTTGGTAATTATGTGTAATGTGGGCTGATTAGAAACCCTCATAAGGTATTAGCACCCAAAAAAAAAAATGCAACAAGCAAACAAATTACTGATCCGTTTGGAAGTGCCTCTTTTAAAAGTAATTTTAAGAGAAATGGTTTGAAATGAAGTGGTTTGGTTAAAAGTTGTTTAAAGAGAAGCATTAAGGTGTTTGGCATAAAATTACTAGAAGTGGTTTAGAGTAACATTTTAATAATTAATTTAGAAGAGTGGCATACATCTTAAACTACTTCTCTCAAAAATCAAAAGTAAGAATTACTTACTTTTCCTAGAAGTACAAATAATGCTTATCAAAATTCTAAAACTATTTCTCATAAAAATTGCCAAACATCTTTATAAGTATTTAAGTCATTTGGAAACACTTTCCACCAAAAATACAAGCAGTACATTTTGAAGCAAGTAACATAAACAAATAAAGGGGGAACTTAATCGCACCTGATGATCGAAGATCTTTACTACCACCAAGAAAAAATCGTTATCTACTTCCTTAATATCCTTGCCTCCAACAACGACATTCTTCTTCATGAAAGACAGCTTAGGATCAGCATCCTCCTTTATCTCTGTCTCAAACCACCCTTCCTTAAACAGCCTAACACACATATCACTCATCTGAAAGGCCTCAAAATGCACATCAGCAGCACCATCCTCATTCACCTCCAACTTAACCACAGCAGTCACCCACTCTTTCAATTCACTCTCAGCATGATATTCAGCGGCCTGAAGAACCTCTATATTAGACAAAGTATAATCCTTCTTAGCCTGACTAATTGTTTGCGTGAATATAAACCCGACTCTTCTCATCCCCAACCCAACCGCAATAGCTTCCACTAACTTTTCCTCACCTGGGTCTCTCAAAAAAATCAAATTATCTTCAGTACCTTGTTGTGGGGGTTCATATATGAAATCCACCTCCACTTTCCCCTCCTTCGAAACCGTCCCATACATAAAACCACCACGCTTCACACCAAAAGCCATCGTGTCATTCACATAATGCTGAAAGGCATTGGCACAATCGCGATCAAAAGAAACCAACTCGCAATGTGGGTTTTCCTGGCGAGTGACCCTCATCTGTTTGGCGATAAGATCATCCATGGTCATCTTACGGCCAAAGGACCCGGCTGGACAAACGGGAGGCCCAGCAACAGTGCGCTCACCATCGTAGGCGAGAAATACAATAGACCCATGAGAGAGATTGAGAACAGAAATTGGGGTATTGGGGTTACACATATCGGTGAAGCGAGAAAGATCGTCATGGGTCTTAGCCAAGAGTAGATTTTGGCTGGTGGAGAGGGTTTGGTTTTGAAAGGGGATTTGGAGTTGGGATTGAATGAGGGATTTAAGTTGAGAGACTGTGATGTGTGGGTTTTCTACAGTGACACGCTCTAGGCCATCTCTGCTACGAATTCTGAGCATCATCTTTGCTACAACAACTGTGATTTCGTCTCAAGAGTAAGAGAGAGATTTGGCGAACAAAGGGTTTCAGAAGGTAATTAAAGGAAAGTACCAGAGATATGTGCCTGAAGTAATATTGAAAAGAGATTAAAACTTAAATAGGAATTTAGAGAAATTCTGGAATTTACAGAAGTTATGGAGTGGGGAAGAAGAAAAGTATTCGTGAAAGAGAAAGCGAATAAGATATTTATATCTATTTAAAAAATAAAAAATAAAAAATAAATTTAATAATTAAAAACTATAGTTTAAAAATATAATATATATATATTAAAAATATTAAAATAATTATACATTTAATATTTACTCATATTATCATTAAATCTTATTGATGATTCGGGGATCACCGTAAATAAGCTTGCAAAATTTTTCTTAGATTCTGTACTATTTATATAATATTTACATATTTTTATATTATATATAAAATTATGTATTATTTAAGTATAATTTATAAAATAATTTTATAATATATCTAGTAATATTTTCAATTCAAAACATATCTATTTTAAAATTTATTTCTTTATAACTTCCATAATTATATATAATTTTTATACATTTTATAAAATAATCTTGAAATATAAAAATATTTATGTTAATTAATATATATAATTTAAAACTATTTATTTATAATTTAACGTAATAATTTAATTTTTTAAAAAATATAAATTTATATACTATTTACAAAATTACATGTTAAACTCATATATTAATAATAATTAATAAGTGATATTTTGAATATGAGAATTATATATTGGATTCATTTTGTAAAATTTATAATAATTTGTAAATTATATTTAAAATTTATACATATTTATTTAATATAATCAATACATAATTTGTATTAAATTATGTATAAAGTAAAAAAATTATTAAAAACATATTGGTTGTAGATAAGATTTAAAATAAATAGTATAAAATTTGAACAGTAGGAAATATATATTAAAAAACTTAATATTATTTATTTTTTAATATATATATTAAAAATTATACATTTTAATTACTATTTTTTTTTACGATTTAATGTAAATATTCAATATATTAATGTCATACTCACTGTGTCCCTATATTAGTCGCATGCTTCGCCAACTGCCCAATCTAAACTGCTATTCGAGTATGTGGGAATAGTTTGAATTGGAAATTATGGGCCTTTTCATACTTTGAGTCTCTCATAGTGGGTGCCCTTTTATATAAGAGATCTTTTAAATAAGCTCACGCTTTTTCTACGCATGCCCACATCCAGTTTTTGCACATTTTAAAGCATGTATTTAAGAAAATTTCATTAAATTATTATATTTATTTTATTAATATTATCAAATAATTTTTATCATTTATATCACTATATATATATATATTATTTATTAATATTTATCTAACGATATTTAATGATATATTTAAAATAATTAATTGATAGATTTAAAATGACTTAAATTATTAAATGATATATTTGAAAAAAATAATTTATTGTAAGTATAATATTTAACTGTGTGATGTTGTTAGATGAATAATGTATAATGATATAAATAAAAGAATGTAATAATTAAATAATATAAATGAGATAAAAGATAATTTAATAAAAAATATATAATAATTTAAGTATATTTTTATAGATTTACGCTTTTCTAAATCTTAAAATGAATTGAGTGAATTGTGAAATGTTTATACCATTATCACTATTTTTCGAAAAATTTTATTTATATAAATATTTAACTAAATGCGCAGGATAAGGTAAATTTGAACAATACACGTAAAAAATTGGAGAAAAATTGAATAAATATTACACTTCGTAGTGATTTGATAGTTATCACGTAATCTACATTTAATAAAAGGATAGATATATAATAAAATAATTATTTAAAAATTTTATTTTCATAAAAGTTAAAAATATAATAAATAATAATAAAATCAAATATTGATAGAAGAATAAATATAAAATATATGATATTTAAGGTTTTTTCTTACCATAAATACAAAAATTTATACTTTGTTTAGTTAATTGAAGACAACTATTTATTTAAATATTATTATTATGTAAAAATACTTAATTCATAATTTAATTAAAAAATTGAAAACACATTACATTATAATTTTATTATCTATTCATCGCATATTTTTATAATTATATATATGATTTAAATATTTTGGTTAAATTAATTAATTTTTAATAAAAGTAATTTATTAAAATTTATTTTAATAATAAAATTAAAAATTAATAATGTTCACATATTAGTTAATTTATACGTGAATAAACTTTCTAATTTAATTTTTTTACATATTATTGAACATTTATTTAAACGTTTGTAATGATTAATAACCTTTTAACTAATAATATCATAGTACATATTTCTAAAAGTACAGTATATTTTATGATTCCGTCTCACAAATATTCTTGTTTTTTACTTTAAATATGTTGATGTTTAGAGAATTTAAGACCAAGCAGAGCGCGCATTGTACTTATTTTATCATTATATGTCACATCATAGTCAAAAAAATCTAAAACTGATTTTGTTTGCTAACTAATTGAGATATACATCTAAAAGATTTTCATTTTTAATTAATTTATATAAAGATAAGCTTTCTAACAACTTAGGTTGATATTATATATATATATATATATATATATATATATATATATATATATATATATATATATATAATCTAACCACAAAGCAATTCAGCAATTCAGAAGAAATATTTGAATGAATTATTATTAAAAACAAGTTATTGGTTTATATAAGCCATGATAAAATAATAAGATTTATTAACCTAATCATTTTTTATAATTTTAAGTATGATTCTAACAACCCTATATATATATATATGAAATCAATTTAAAATTAATTAAATTAATCATATGATTAAATCTAAATTAAATAATTTTGTTAATTTTTAATTTATTTTTTTAAATCTCAAAATCTAATAAAATGAAAATGAAAATAATTGTTTAAAAATTGTCCAAAATTTTCAATGTTCTGAATTCGAAGCATCAAGTTCACTACATTCCTTAAAAATTAGTTGCTTTTAATGAAAAAAAGTTTGAGCATTTATTAAACAATTATTTTTAATTTTATTTTATTAGATTTGTAACTAATAATAATAAAATATTAAAACTGCTTACTTGGGTTAAATCGACTCTGACATGGATGTAATTGACATTTAACCACGCATTAATTGTGTTAATTTATTGATTTTAAAATTGTAAACTAAATGTGATAACACTAAAAAAAATTAAAAAAATTAATCATAAGAAAAAAATTAAAAAATCAAAGTAAAAAATTAAAAACAAAGTTAAGAGTATTTGTCTTATTCACTAATATTTTTTTAATAAACACCGACTAATATTTTGTTGTTGAATTAATTATATTTCATGTATATTATATATAAAAAAAATTTATAAAAAAATTATTTTGTTATAATATTATCTAAAATGTATAAATAACAATAAAAATATATCCACTAATATATATATATTTAAAGTTATAATTATATACATAATACATAGATAATAATATACTTATATACAAAATTTAAAATATTTTTTCGAACATAATTATAATAAAATAATTTTTTAAAATATTGTTAAAGATTATGCATAGGACGTAATTAATTATTTATTACTTATACCCTATAATTTAAACTCAAAGATTAAATTTTTTTATATACCCAAATGTAGTATATCCTGACACAAACCAACTTAAAATCCACCATAATTGAAAGTTTGCAACTGAAGGCTCCATTGCGCTTCTTCTCGTGAATGACATTAGCACCGTCACCAATATTATGGTCTCCGAAACTCCTTCTGATCCCCTTTGGCTTGTAATTATATTTTAAAATTCAACTCATGCAATTTTAAGATCAACTTAAACAAAGTGAGTTGCTATTTTTAAAAAATAATTTAATAATTTAATATTTTTAAAATAAAAATATTATTGTATTGATCATGTTTTTTCCTAAAAATGGGATAAAAAAGAGATAAATATTAAATAGATTCACTTATTACTATAATCAAAACAATTAAATTCAGTATTTTTTATGACATTTTAATTCATTAATTTAAAAAATAACATTTTAATACACTAGTTTTAAAAAATGATAGTTTAATCTACATAATCAAATTTTAGTTTTTTAAAAAATTATTTTTTTATTTTTTAAAAATAAAATGTTAATATGAATATTTGGTGAAGTAATTTAAAAAAATGAAAAAAAATATAACTGATCATTTTGATTTGTATTGTAATTTTTTTAAAACTAATAAAATTAGCTGTAATTAAATGCTATGTGTTTAGGAGTTGAAAGCAAAATATATTTGAATAAGAGGAATAAAAAATATTTTATTAATTATAGAGTCCTGTGTTGAGATGATTGATACTAGATAGAGAGAAAAGGAAAAAAAGGAGAGCTAATGGATCGCTCCAAAATTGTAGTTGAAAAGTTTTACCTCTAACATGAATAATGTTGGAAAAAGTAAGATATGTAAATTTAATTTATAAAAAATTAAGATAAATTATTTATTATTTTAAGAATACTTGATGATATTATATAAAATTTAAAATTAATATAATTTAAAAAAAGATAATATGTAATAGAAAGTAAAGAGATAAATAAATATAATTATTAAATAATTTATTATTATAATAATAAATAACTAAAAAATTAGAGTGAAAAATAATTTGATAGTGTAAAGTTCAAAAGTTTTACTATGATTTGGAAATTTAATTTGTTAAAAATTAGTGGAAACTAATTTGTGTATGTGTAGAAGCTCTCTTTTATAACAGTAAACTCTAATAAGTTTATCAAATTTACATAAATCTCTAAATTTATTGAGCGTCACATTCAAATTATTTTTATCACTTAAGTGACAAACTAAACAAGTTGTAAAATTATAAAAAATAATAGTTTAATAATATTGAATATGATATAATTATAAAATAACGTTTAATATTTAATGAATTTAAATAATCGTAATTAAATTTAAATAACGTTTAATTTAAAAATAATGTATAAAATTTTATAATAATAAAAATATATGAGATGATTATAAATTAAAAAAATTATGTTTTTTTTTTTCAAAACAAGTTTTTGGACATAAATAGAATGTACTATTGACATTATAAGTAATAGACTCCAAAACTTACAATTTTTGTGATATACAAGAAATATTAACCTAAACATAAAATTAATTCTATTTATTATGATAACTTTACTAAGTAGTAATCAAATAAGTGGATTGATTGATTTTAACAACTTATTAAAAGTGTGATAATGAAAATAGAAACCTATCTATAAGTGATTAATTATTTCATCGTTTGTTAATCCCATTTATGAGATAAAAATACTAATATTTCTTAATATTTTATATGTTTTTATACTCATATTTTTTATATTTTGTTATATATCATAATTATTTTTAAAATTAAAAAATAACTTAATTTTTGAATAATATTGATACATGATAAAATCTAAATGATAAAAATACAAAAATAAATATAAATTTATAAGATTTACTTCTTACTCGAAATATAATCTACAAATTTTGCTTCTTAATTCTACAAACAATATTTTATTACTTTTTTGTTTCTTCGTTTATAAGTTAAAATATATATTGTCTGATATATCAAATTATTTATTAAAAACTTATAGTATTAATAGTAAAAATTAATTAAATGATAAAATAATGTTTATCAATGAGCGGGACATAAACTTAAAAGCTGTTAATTAGTTATTAATACGGGGGACATATTGGGTTATCAACTTTAAACCTACTTGCATTTTTTAATTAATCTACCATTCAAATTCAATCCAACACACCAAACATAGTGGCATTATCGTTATTATCATTAGGTACGATGTCAAAATATAAACACTGCGGATAAAGCGATCACAAAAGGGGAAATTTGAAACAAGTGGCCGTTAGAACTTAGGATTTCGAATCCAGAGTAAAGGAAGGGAAAACAAAACAACCACTATGTTGAGATTTTGAAATACACTCTTCACTCCCAATACGTAGAAAATTATAGCACAGAGAGAGAGGGAGAGAGACTCTCAGACAAAGATATAGAACAATAGAGACATGACGGGGCTTGTAATGGTGACCAAAGGAGGTGGATGTGGTGGTAAGAGAACTAAGGGAACAAAAAGTTCAGAAGAAGACAAAAATCAGCTTCCACTGGTGGAACTTCTCTTAGCTGCCTTGAGGAAATCAATGGTGTCTTGCCGAGTTGATACAGGGGAAGAAGTTATATCTGGCGTTAATAACATTGAAATCGGATGTCCGACAAATGTTCAACACATAGCCCATGTCACCTTTGATCGCTTCAATGGGTTTCTGGGTCTTCCTGTTGAGTTCGAGGTTGAGATTCCTGGTCGAGTTCCCAGTGCAAGGTTAGGAAAGATTTTACTTTTGTTATCTGGGCACCTTTGGATTTATGAAATTTGATGTGGGCTTTGCTTCAAATGTTTTATAAATTTTTCTTTTCTGAGTATTAGAGGACTACTTGTTTTGTGCATTTTGGGGGAGATGCGTCACTTGAGCTAACACAAGTACATCTGGGCACTCTCAGATTTATGAAATTTGATGTGGATTTTGCTTCAAATGTTCTAAATTTCTTTTTTCTGCGTATCCTAGAACTTAAGATTTTAGAGGGCTACTTATTTTGTGTACTTGTGGAGAATAGAGACGCCATTTGAGCTAAGAAAAGCTCATCTAGGCACTCTCAGATTCATGAAATTTGATGTGGGTTTTGCTTCAAATATTCTAAAAATTGTTTTTTTATTCCTGCGTATTATAGAACTTGGATTGTAGAGGGCTACTTGTTTTGTGTGATTGATCATCGCTATGGTGAGAAAGAGGAAGAAAATGGTTGTGATTGTATTTATTTATTTATTTTTATTTTTATCTTAGAGATACATATTGTTGCCGAGTAAACAACAGATTAACTAAATCAGAAGTTTAATTCAAAATGTTATATTTTTGTTTTTTATTTTTTGCTTTTTTTTTGGAGGGGGTACAAAATATTAAATTGCGCTTAATTGTCTATAGGGGAACTTACATTACACTGAAGAACAGAAAAATAGGCTGCTCTAATTGTCACCAATGCACTGTGTTTTCTAATTCATATTGGGATTGGATTAGAAAACCAGGTGTTCAATTTGAGGCACTAGAGGGATAAATTGAAATTTTCACAACAAAATAAGCTCCTTTACATTTTGTATGTTTACCTAATCGAATGTGTATCTAATTGAAAAATGTCTACTTTATAGTGTTAGTGTCTTTGGCGTCTCCGCAGAATCAATGAAGTGTTCGTATGATTCAAAAGGAAATAGCGTTCCCACCATTCTCTTGCTAATGCAAGAGCGGCTATACTCACAAGGAGGACTGAAGGTACATAAATAATTTTACATTGATTCATATACACACCAGTTAATTGGTTTCTCATGTACATGACATTTTGTTTCTTATCAGATTTATAATAATTATCTTTGAATATGCCTCACAGGCAGAAGGAATATTTCGAATAAACGCAGAAAACAGTGAAGAAGAGCATTTGAGAGACCAATTGAACAGAGGCATTGTGCCTAATAACATTGATGTTCATTGTTTGGCCGGTCTAATTAAAGCCTGGTTTCGAGAGCTTCCTTCAGGAGTTCTAGATGGACTTTCCCCTGAACAAGTTCTTCAATGCAACACAGAAGAAGATTCTGTTGAGCTTGTGAGTCAACTCGGCCAAACTGAGGCTGCATTACTCAACTGGGTTGTTGATCTTATGGCTGATGTTGTTGAGGAAGAGGAATCCAACAAAATGAATGCAAGAAACATTGCTATGGTTTTTGCTCCCAACATGACTCAAGTAAATGAAAATCACTACCTATTGTTGTTTGCTTTTAGCATTAAAAAAGTCCAGTTTGGCTCTAAATAGCTCGTTTTTTAAAGATTTGACCAAAAATGTCCAAAATTGCCGGTATAATCTGTATATGTCATCTACGCTATTTTGGGTCAATTTTTGCCCAGATTCAAAACATGAAAGATTTTGGATAAATCATGCAACTTGATTTGTAAGAATCTTATCATTTTCTTATGTTTGCCATATCAGATGTCGGATCCATTAACAGCACTGATGCATGCTGTTCAAGTAATGAATTTGCTCAAGACCCTCATCATTAAAACATTAAGAGAGCGCGAAGAGGCTGCTAGTGAAGGAGAGTATTCTCCCATGTCAGGTTGTTCAACTTGTCATCAGGATATGGAAACTAGCTGTGAATCAAGAGGGACTGCAATGTCAGATTGTGATGAAAATGCCCATTACACTCATAGCAGCCAGGAAAGTGAAAATGAAGATGAAGTTCAATCCCTTGATGAAACTGCCACAAGTGATGAGGAAGATTTATATAAAAATATGAATCAACTAGAAGACAATTTTCAAGATGAGAATGCAGATCCTCAGTATAGCTCAGACATCGAAGTGGGAGATGGAAATTGTAAGATGAGTACTAGTGATGAGGAAGATTTGTACAAAAATATAGAACTAGAGAGTCCCTCATCTCCAAAAGTAAGTAATTTGCAGATAAACAGACTACAGCTCGCTCCTGGCTCAATGTTTGAGTCCATCTGATCAATTTACTGCTAGGAAAGTTCTTTGTTTGTGGATTTTGGCTTGCATCTCAATGGTAGTTTTGTATTTGTAAATTAATATGATTTTTAGTGAAGATCTTGTAACATTTTGTTTGTGATTGATTGTGGTTTTGTGAGATAGTTAGTCAAGGTTCAGCTTTAGGCTGAATTTGTGGTTCTTCAACTTGTATTCTAATTGTAAAAGGACACCTAACCTTTGAAATTTAAGATTAGGGATGTATTATTATTATTATTACAGTCTCATACTCTCATGTGAGGTCTTCAGACAATATTTGTGAAAGCTTGTTGTAACTTGTCTCAATCATGCTTGATATGTGCGTTTCTTCACCGTTTATAATCCATGCTTGTATATCCGATACTAACTAGCTAGCAGATAGTAATGTTTGAGGGGTGGTAATTTATGTTATAACACATAATACCAACTCTTCACCATACAAATTATTTTTTAAATAAAATAAACTGTTAATTCTTTGTGCGTGTAAAGATATTGAATTTTTTTTTATTATAAATAAAAAAACTAACTAAAAATAATTTAATTTTTTGATGATATTAAAAAAAATGTTAATATAGACCTGAAAACACAAACATGAAAAAACTTGACATGAACACATCTGTACAAATTGTCATGGTCAAAAGAAAACAACTTAATATAAGAATAAATTTTTGTACAGATTTCAATTATATGAGATAACTTAAACAATCTCGTACATTATATAGACCTGAAAACACAAACATGAAAAAACTTGACATGAACACGTCTGCACAAATTATCATGGTCAAAAGAAAACAATTTAATATAAGAATAAATTTTTGTACATATTTCAATTACATGAAATAACTTAAACAATCTCGTACATTAATACACTACTCTTTTTTTCGTTAAGATGAAAGAATAGAATTTTTTAAAAAAAGATGCCAAAAAAAGAAAAGAAAATAATTATGATAGAGAATGAAAATTAAGCTAGATAAAAAATTAGAATGCCAAACAAGCCTTCCAAAAGAGCCAATTCTTCTCCATCTCATTCAATGAATCAAAATCATCTTCGGTTGAATCTTGTGGATCATGATCATCATTAAGATGATAATGAGAATCACACAGATCCCATCTACAAGGTTCAGCATCATCATCATCCATAGCAGCACCAATAGTGTCCAGATCAGAAGCTCTCATAGTCTGCTCATCAGAATCATCGGTGAATTCAAATAGCAAATTAGATGACACATCCACACATTTTGCTTTTTTCTTTTAAGGAACAAAATAGAGAAGCTCTGTTACTCTGTTATTAACTAAAGATTCATGAACAAATTAAAGTGTTTGTCTTCAATAAAAAGAAGAAGAAGAAGATTTAAACCCTATTTATATAGGCCACCTATCTATATTTCTTTTAATATGTTTTATCATACACTCGCCACCATATGAAACACATGCACGCTCAATAAACTCAAAATTCATTTTAACAGGGGATATTCTATTTTAAGATACAAAAGTTGAAAAGAAACATCATGTAAATTTTGGAAACGAAAGAATTGATGACATTTATCATATGAATGTTTCCAAATAATTGTACAGCAGCTCTGTTCACGAGGGAAGAATCAATAAATTTCGTAGTTAAAGTCTAAATGAACTTTAATGATACACAAGATACAATTTTTTTGGCACATAATGCACCATGAGTTACAAGTTTCAGATATCTCATTCCTCCCATAGGGTCAACTAGAGCAGGGTGGATTAACCATATAAGCCCATATTATCACAATCCAGCTCATGACGTTGTTCTTCATTACCTCCTGCAAATTCAGCTTGCATGCTACAGTGTCATAAATAATTCAGTCTCCTTATATCCATTGACATCGGCTCAATAAGGTTTGATCTGTTTGTTGTCTCTCTTGAGCTGAACTTTTAGTTTCTTACCACCTAACTGGAATCCATTCATCGTACTAATGGCAGATTGAGCAGCCTCTGGTGAGTCATAACTAACAAACCCTGCACACAGAGTCATATCAGAGATAAAGATCTCCATATAACTCTTATCAAAAACAAAAGTAATTGGGAACAGCGCTGACCAAAACATTTGCTGACTCCAGTAGCTTTATCAACAAAAACCTTAGCGCTCAAGACCCTACCAAAAGGTTGAAAAGCATTGGCAAGCTCTTGATCACCAAATTCTTGCGGTATATGATAAATAAATAGATTAGCACCAGGTGGACCTGTGTTAGAGTAGAATATTCAACAAAACACCATATACAAACTCTGCTCCAAAACCAATAAAAATTATAATTACAATAGAAAGCATGTCTGTGAATACCTTCAACTTGACCTCCAGAACTTTTACATGTGCCAGTAGATGTTGCAGAACTACCACTCACAACTGCAGTTGGAACTGAACCACGTGAACCACTTAAAGGCTGGTGACTCATCATTCCTCCAGTATATGCTAGTGGATGCTGGAGGCCCGGCACTGCAGGATACGCTGAGCTCACATAACTTGCAGGAGGCATTCCATAACTTCTGGGCACCATATTTGGAGACAAATTGGGTGCCATTCCACGCAATGCATTTCCCTGGTTAACTGGAGGTATCATACTATGAAAGCCAGGTTGATTCTGCATCAGTGGTAACCGGTATTGCATGAGCCCATAAGCTCCAGGAGCCTAAAAATAAGCAAAATATCATCAAATATGTTAAAACAAGAAAACAAACCCAAAAAAATTTTGTGAAATCATCTCATTAATATGATAGCAATTATCAAATTTAAACATCTTAGCTTATTAGAGCGTATAAAAATGAAAACAACCTGGTACTCATATCCATTGTATGGTGGAATATAACCCATTGGTAAAGCTCCAAATAATGAAGGATGATGTGAACCATTACTTAGCACATCAGAACCATCTGATTGAGCTTTCTGTGCTCTACGTGCTTGCCTTTCCTTCTCTGTATCTGCCCATTTGACAACCAAAGGAACAATTGAACCCTGAGGAGGTAAAGAAACAAATTAGATTATTGGCATAAAAATTAACTTGTCCATAAAATACTCAATCACCATAATATTATCACATGGATTCATAGGTAACATAATGCATGTAAAACATAAACCTCCATTTTATGCTTTCCATTAAGATCCTCTAGGGCTGCAAGGGCTTGTTCTTTCGTTTCGTACTTTAGAAATGCACAACCTACCATAGAATATATTTGGAGTAATCATCACTCATTGAGAACCAATTTATGAGTTTTGCAAGCTGGCACACAATGCCAAAGAAAAATCGTAATCATAAACAAAGTACCTTTACTTGTTTGTTGAGAACCTCTTAATATCTGCAGATCCTTTATATTTCCATATTTAGAGAAAAGTGTAGAAAGATCATCTTCGGAAACGTGTTTTGGAAGCATACCAACAAAAAGCTTGTGTTCTGGATTGCAAAGGAAGTGACTATAAGTTGATAAGTATCAAGGTCCATGAAACAAAGCACACATACTAAATGGAATAAGTATAACCCCAGATAAACACATATCCTGAAGAAATTCAAAAAATAAAAAAAGATCACATGGATTTAATAAAGAATGAGATTATATTACACCTAGCCTTTCCAACTCGCCATCTGCATACTTCACTTGCAACGGGCTAGATGCCTGAATTGGACAGAAAGAAAAGGGAGCCCCTCAATCAGAGTAGAAGAAAATATGAAGCACGCATACTTAATAACATAGCACAAAATTGTACAAAATTAATGATAGCATAGAGCAGACAAACAGAAAAATCTTAAGTCGCCTTTTCAATGTCCTTTGAGCTTATTTACAAGAAAATAAAGTTTTTTTTTTATCAAACGAACTGCAATGAACCAAGCAGGAATAGGCAAGAGCCCAACGGAGAAGCTAAAACCACTTGAAGGTCCAGCAATGCCCATATAGGGCTCCCCCAGTCACTCTAATACCTAATCCAGGAAAATGCCAAATAGCATAAGCACATAAGATTTGCATATTTAAGTATCTGCTATTAATTTATCATTCTCAACAAATAAACTGTATCCAAAAAGTTCCTAAAGGTGAAAAATAAAGCGAAGATTTCATAGAAATGACCTTAAGAGGGTGATTCACTAAGTTCATTTAACACTCAACTGTCTTAATTTTTTCTTCTTTGGAAGTAGTTATTATGCAATTTTGTTCCAAGCTCTAATATAGTGGGAAAAAAAAATGCAAACTGAAGATGCCAAAGACTTGGAACTATTTTCTTAATGCAATATTACCATAAATTTTACTGATTAGCACATGGAAACGTATTGATAAATGAAAACACGAAGGTATCAACCAAACATGGCAAAGAACAAGTTACAATAAATTTCAATCAAAGGATCCAACATTGTACAATTTTGATATCATAGTCAGCATCTTAAAAGTCAATGTGGCAACTTCAAGATCATTAAAATTGCTCTTCCAGATAATAACATCAAAAATAAGATACAGTTGTTAGCTCAGTTAAAAAGTAGACAACCTGTAACTCAACTGTATCACATCGATTCCAATTACATATAACGACACTGTTCAAATTACCAACGAATAGAAGGATAAAAATGAAACTTCATCTTTGAACCGATTATGCTATACACTTAAAAAAAAAAGTAACCCACAGACAGAGATCGAATTATCCACTGACCCCAGGCAGCGTTTTCTTATTATGACAAGCAACGACCGCCTTATCTGCCTCCTCCCTGGACGGACAAATTACAAAGCAACACCCTGCATAGTGCGCCAAACCGCAAAATCAAAAACAATAACACAAAAACAACAGATGATTAATAAAACAAACATCAATATCAACCTAATTTTCATAAATCAAGCAAAATCGAAACAAGTAAGATACAAAAATTCAAGAACGAATTCAAAATAACACCCAAAAAAAAATGTCCAATGCAATAAGCAAAATCACTCGAAATGAAGGGGAAAAAAAAAACAAAGCAAACCTCTAGAAGTGCGAGTGGTCTTGTCTTTGATGATGTTGACCTCTTCGATCAAAGCGAACTCATTAAACATTGCGATAAGTTGAGCTTCTGTCATGTGCTTCGGTACCTGACCTACGAACAGCTTCACGCTCTCTCCGTTGTTCGGTTCTTTATCTTTATTCTCTTCCGCCATTAATGCCTAAACTTTCTCTCTCTTCTCTCCACTTTCTTTCTCAAAAAACTTAGTTCTCTCTGGAGTCGTCGTCGGAGGGAAATGAGGTTCTAGACGGCAAAGTTGGATCTTCAATAGATTTTATTAATAATTTAATCATTGTGTTTTTGCCTCTAATTTTCAGTTATTTACGTGGATGCCACTACAACTGGCTTATCAGTTATTGCCTTATCTATTTGACAACCTGAGCTGGAACCAAGATTTGTTCTTTTTAAGGATTTGTAGCTCAAATGACTTTATTGTCCTCCCTCTCTTTCTCCCTTTTTAGGGTAAGGATTTAAATTCTAGCAAATAGAGCTAGCTTAAGTACAATCTTTGGGTTCTGTTCTAAGTCCACATATATTTTTATAGATCAAGTTGGCCTGGATTTTTTAAATTAAATAAAAATTTAAAATTTAAAATTAATTTATATTTAAAATAAAATTTGAACTTGAAAGGATATAAAAAGATTATATTAAACCCGATTTTGAAATTACTCGAATAATATCGTATTAAATTTATCAAAATTTAATTAATATTTATTCAGAGTTAAATGGTGAGTCATTAGAGTGTTGAGAGATGAAATTAACCTGAATGAGACCCTCAACAATTAGGGAGGACTTCGTTAGGTTAAATTTGTTGTGGCTATCAATTTATTAAAGTTAATTAATATAAAATAATATTTTATATATTTATTTAATAACTTAGATTAACAAGTAAGCTAATAACAATTGAAACACAAAGATTTAAACATTACTAATACTTGATCATGCAAAAATCACACATTAATTGCGCATTTAATAAACAAAAGTTACACAAATAGGGAAGAAAGCGTCCACGCACTGAAACAAAAAGGGAAAAAGAAATCACCCTTTACGTAGTTATCCTTTTTCCAGCTTTTACGTTCGGTCATTTACGATATATTCTTATGCCGGTTTGATTTTGTATGGGACAATTATTGGAATATTCTCAATCTCATGCGTATAATACCACTACTACTACTTTAGGTAATTTTTTCTTTCTTTTGTTTGCCCAAAACAAAGAATACATTTTTTTCTCTAATGAACAATACTACTTATTACAATTTCTTTTTTATCATGACTAACATGATTGTGTCTATAAAGACACTTAATAAGCTTTGAAAATAAATAAAATTTAAAAATATATAAATATTAGTTATTATAAATAAATGAGTTTGTACTCTTAATTAAAATTAATTATTTTTAAAATAATAAATAACATACATAATCATTTAGTTAAAAATTATAAAAATTAAAATTACAAAAATCTTTGGTTTTGATTATTCAATCTTACATTCTGAACTTTTTTTATAAAATTAAAACAGTTAAAAATTATATATAGTTATTTTAAAGTATCTTTACTTCTCTTAACCCAACACTATTAATTATTATATATCTAACTTATTAAATAATATAACTATAATTTTTTTATTTTTTCAAATTTATTATTAGGATAATTGATGATTTTTTTATATTAAACTATTTAGTGTGATTTAAATTTGTGGTTTGAAACAATGGAGGAATAGTTTAGTTAATAAGATAAGAATACACAAATGTGTGAAAAACAATATAAGTATGTTTGAGTCCATCTTTTTTTTTATTATATTGGTTTTTTATTTACTTAAAGTGTATAACTTTTAATGTTATAAAAAACAAGTTATTAAATTAGTTATGTTTAAATTTTTACTTATTTTACAATATTTTTAATAATTACAAGATTTTATATTTTTAGAACTTAGGAGTACTTCTTAATTTTCTTCATATATGTTACAAGTTTTTTTATGTTATTTACAAAGCATTGATCAAGAAAAATATTTTATTTTCTTAACGTATTTGATTTTTTATAATGTTATTTTCAAATACTCACACAAAATAATAAAATATCACTACTAAAAATAAATTGCATATTATGTATTTATAAAATTAATAACTATTTTCATGATTTATTTAAAATATTGTGATAAAAATATATTATCATAAATAAAAGTATTTTTCTATTTAATTCACAAATGTAAATTTTCACGTGTAATTAAGACTAGTATATATATATATATATAGGTGACTCTTTACGATACAAATAATTGAGATAAATAATTTTATCAAATAATTTTAAATTTTGAATAAATATAATCTAATAGCATATATATTTTTAATTGTAATTAAATTTTGTTTTTAATTTTTAAGGATTATATATATATATAATTGACATGTTCAGATAATAAATTATTTAAACAAATAGTATTGACAAATCATATTAACCTTTGGTTGAAATTATTTAAATATATAATCGTAAATAAATATAAAAATTTAAATTAATGATTAATTCTTAAAATCAAGAAAAATATTTAATTACATCTAGAATTATATATATATACATCTTCAGATGATAAATTATTTAAACAAATAGTATTGACAAATCATATTAACCTTTGGTTGAAACTATTTAAGATATAATTGTAAATAAATATAAAAATTTAAATTAATGAGTAATTCTTAAAATCAAGAAAAATATTTAATTACATATATCTTTAAATTATGTTTATTCTAAAGTTTAGATCATTTGGTATAAAATTTGTTATCTTTAACGAAAATGCGGTTAAAACTTGTATATATTATGTGAGAAAACACAAATATGATATTTTTACGCAAAAATTTATTTTGTAAAGATTATGGACTTGTATTATCCAACTTTTTTGTGAAAGTGGGCAACATAAGTCTACTATATTTATAAAATAAATTTTTATGACCTTTTTTTTTTACAAAAGTAGTGTATTTATGTTGGCTACTAATATATAACTAAAATACACTTTCATTAAAGGTTACATATTTGTTTACCCCTTTTCATTAATATATATGTGTGTAAGTATGTTTGTATACAAACAAAAAAGGATAACAATGATCCATCAATTAGGACAAAAGTATATAAAAGTACATTAATTTTTTAGTGGTATATTATAAATCAATTAGCTATTTAAAAATACACAAGAAGTCCAAAACTTCAAAAAAATATCAAAATGAAGCATGTGAACACATATGTGTATTTTTTTGAATTATTATGTGTTGTTAAATCAAATTTCATGTATTTAAACTTATCCAAATTTATATTTTTTGAATTGTAATTAATTTAAGAAATATATTTATCTTCAAAATAACAGCATATGCATATTTGCGTAATTTATTTATAATATTTTTTAAAATTTTAGAATTTTGATAAACTTTTTAATTTTTAATAAACTTGTAATATCACACTCAAAAATTAATAAACGTTTGTGTATTTTAATCATAATTAGTAGAACACTATCATCATTTTTCATATATATATATATAGCCAAACTAAGCAAGAAAATACTATGTGTTTTTTATCTGTCTTTAGTTATCTCATGATTCTAGTTTTGATTGACATTTATCAAAAAAATTATAAAAATGATTATTTTTCACCCATTTTTCATGTAAAACTCGAAGTTTTTTAAATCTTTTTAAATTTTCTTCCTTATTTAGTTAGGATACATGTACACACGAAGGATTTAAGAGTAATAGTTTTTTTTAATAAACAACACACAAGAAGGGTGAACTGGACAGAAAAGTGACAACTAGAATCCATGCACACTTTAAAAAGCTAGCTGATTTTTAGAGGTACTGTTATGGTATTTATATAATCTCATTTTACATCGCACTTTGGAAATGTGAGACTTCTTTAGTTTTTTTTTTTTTTTTGAATAAACAACACACACAATAGAAGCAAAGGGAGCAAGGAGAATTTACATATATACTCCAAAAAGTTAGTTAACTTTTAGAGGTATGATGATATTATATACTCTCATTTTACATCACACTTTGACAAGTGAGATTTTTTTAATAAATAACACACACATTCTAAGAAAATAGTGACTAGTGGAATCCACCTTGCACACTCTAAAAAACAAACTGACTTTTAAAAGTGTGATAGTACTTATATACTCTTATTTTACATCACACTTTAATAATATGAGACTTCGTTAATTTTTTTTGAATAAATAACACATACATGAATAAAGCAATGAGAGATACTAATAACAAGTAGAATTCACGTATACATTTCAAAAGATTACTTGACTTTAGAGTTATGATAGTATTTATATACTCTCATTTTATATCACACTTTCATAACGTGAAACTTCGTTAATATATGTTTTTGAATAAACAACTTACACAAGAATAATATATTATATATAAATATCAAGTTTTTGTATACAATAAGTGATGTGATAATTATTGATAGGGAAGATATGGGATGATAAAAATAAGCATATAATGGGGTCTATTATATTATGAATTGATGTATGCTTCAAATTGTAATAAAAACATTTTTTTTATGAATTAAACCATAATATTGCTTGATACCACTCGATCCTTAGTAGTTAGGTGGTAAAGACGATGATATATATTTTCTTAAATATGAATTTAAATTTTTTTATAGTTTAAATAATTAATGAATGATTGTATATTTAAAAGTAGATGGTATTGTTGGAAAAAAGTAGTTATAGGACAAAAATTACTGAGGTGATAAATACTAAATAATCTATCTAATAATTTAAATGATAAATATAAATAAACATAATAAAAATCATAATCTACATAATTTTAATAATAATTAGGATCACACGAGAACCTCACTCCACCTCCACAATGTCCAATAAAAGTAAAGGATATACTAACATACCTTGGTTAGAATAAACCATCCCATTCAATCAAAATTTGTATGTTTACCTAAACTTGCATGTCAAAAATAAATTTACATTAAACTCGTCAAAAATGAATCTGTACAACAAAGGATTCAATATAATGCGCATGAGGTTTCCTTAAACTAAAAGAAAGTGTTACAAAATTTCTTTGGAAGGTCATAGGAAAAACCCCACGGATCAAGACTTTCAATTTTAATTATAAATAGATGCTTATCATGTGGCTTTAGACCATGAAGTATACATAATATAGATTTTTTAAAAAAATAAATGTATAAGAAGGGTCATTTCTGGTTGATAGATTCAAAGAAATATTTATGATGTATGGGTTAAGAAAATATTTTTTAAGTAGTTTTGAAGCCTATTTAATTTTTTTTTTGTTCACCCTAAGAATATTAACAATGTAGCACCATTTTTATAGGTTTATTAGAATACCTAATATTTTAACATGTTTGTTTCATATTATTCAAAAAAAAAATTATTTTTATTTTTTATAATTGTTTGATTAATGGACACGTAACTATCATAAAAAATATAAAAAAAAGTTAGCGTGAAAGAAAATTTGACTAAGGCATGCAAGATATTCCTTTTTTTTTTATACTTCAAAGGTTAACAAGATTTTTTTCAAAATTTGTTAAAAAATTAACAAAATGACTAAATAAATAAAATTTGAAAAGAAAAATTTAGAAACCTAAGTTGAAATTTTGAGTACCACTAAGAGCCTTTGAAAATAAAAGAAATCAAATTGAATCAGTTAAGAATCAATATAAATTGTATGAAGTTGCACTAAATAATAATATTTAAAATATAACTAATAATAATAATAATAATAATAATATTTATTTTTTATTCTTAATTATCATCACCTTTTTTTAAAATGATAAATTATTTTTGTAAAACTACTGGATATACCTTTTGATTTTTGAACATATACCTAATTTTTTATTGAGAGAACGTAAAATTATTTATTATTCATTTTATTAATAATAATAAGAATTAAATCAAAACTTTTTTTAATTTATACGCCTTACAAGACCCGTAGAATATTTTACTCCTTTCCTCCTGATGTGACTTGTTAATTTAAACTTTTAAAATTAATAAATGATCGTCAGGAAGCAAGTCAATTAACCAGATATTTTGATTTAATTTTTATAAATATTAACAGTAATAAATAATTTTGTATTCAAAAGCCAAAAAAGTATATTCATGTAATTTGAAGTTGGGTTTTTGTTTTTAGAAAAACATATATAATATGAGATTATAATATTAAAAGAATTGACAATAAATGAGAGAGATTAATTGATTTTTAATTAATATCTTTTATCAAGTGGTTTTTTTAATTTAAATTGAATCATTAAAAAAAATTGATTAAAATGATATATTGGCTTTCAAATCACTTTATCCTTAATAGTACGAGGGCAAAGTTTTTGACAAGATAAAAAGGGTACAAAGGTAATTCAAATAAAAGGGCACATTGGTAGTTAAGTATGGAAAACGAGGCCCAATAAATAATTATGTCCGTCATGGCATGGCATGGCAGCTTGTCTTAGAAGGATGACAATCTCAATTCTCAATCAACTCGTGATTATCAATCATTCATTCTCGTGCATAACACACAGTCACCCACTTTCATTCTAACAGTAAATAATTAAAATTTTGATAAAATTATTTATAAAATTTTAATAAATTTTTTTAAATAATGTAAACTTAAAATTTAAATGATTATTATAATATTAAAATTAAAAATATAATAATATTATTTATATATATATAATTATATAAAAAACATTTTTAATAATAAATTACATAATATTTAAAATAATAAATTGAATTTTATTTATTTTTCTTTTATATATATTTTTTTAAGTAAAAATATGTGATAAATAGTTAAAATATGGTAATTAATATTAATATTTTAAATAATATAATAGAGTACGAATTATCTTTAACTTTTAACTTTTTTAAACTAGATATATTTTTAAATAAATGTTAAAAAATAAAAAATGTGATTAAATCGTAAGAAAATTAATAATTGAATAGAAAAATGTTTCAAAAGTTAAATAAAAGTAAAAAATAAAATGATTAAAATCATCAAAATTGACCTAAAATAATTAAAATATTCATAAATAGAACATGATTAATTAAAGTGTATCGTTTAATTCATTTAAGTATTTTAAAAATTTATTATTATTTTCTCATTATCTCCTTTATTTCTTTTTTTTTCTATCTTTTGTGTTGGTGTTTACATTTTAATATTTAATATTTTAAATTTAATGGAAACAAAAATAATAAAGATGTGATAAAGATACGAGACATAAGGAAAAAAACAATATAATAAATAGAAAAAAAAAGAGAAAATTTAAAATTGAAAAAACTAAATTATCAAATATTTTTTATGCATAAAAATTATTTTTAATTAAATGACTATTTTTTTAGAATATAATTACTTTTAAAGTTCTATTAAAGAATTTTTACAATAATAAATGAACATTTATTTATGTCATAAATTATAAATGTTTACACATTAAAATAATATAAGTTATTTTTTAATTTATAATTAATTATAATAATATTATAATTATAATGGATAAGTTTTTATAATAAATATTAAAATAATAATACGCATCATCCCCTTTTTAATTTTATCAGCAATTTATTACTTTGAGTATAATAATACGTGGAGTTAACATTTCTCCGATAAATATTTTTAACATTAATTTTGTGCTTCTAATGATTCGCATCCCAATCCATTATCTGCTATAAGATTTTAGGATAAATGATAGCAACACTTCATTAATTATCGTTAAAATATATAAACAAATATATTAAATTATAAATTTATTAATTATTAAAACATTTACATAATTAAACTTCAAAATTTATTATAAATAAAACATGTGGATATAAATATGTTATTTTTTAAGTTAATATATATTCTTAAATCAAATTATTTATATTTAAATTTATATTTTTTAATTGTAATTGATTTATAATACACATAGATATTTAAAAAAATACTTATATATATATTTACGTATTAAAATTTTGAATTTCTGCTATACTTTTTAATATGAATGAATTTGTAATAATTCACTTAAAATTTAATAAATTTTTATATATTTTAATTATAACTAATTTACTATTACTATCATTTTTTCTAATTTTTTAAATATTTTTTATTATAATCAATATAGTATATATACATATATATATGCAACCTAATGAAAGTTTTAAAGCTCGTGTTTTTATTTGAATGGAGTTTGGACAAATATAAATAGAGATCAAACACACAATTTTTAAAATATAGGAAGTTCTCACATAAGATGTGAATAACGAAGGTATTCAAATTTTGTAACTAACATATACCAAATAAAAAGAACGTTCCATCAATTATTTTCAAGTAAGTCATGATATCGATTTTGAATGTAGAATGTGGATAAGTGAAAGGGTAATTTTGATTTTATTTTCTAGTTCATTATTTTTATTTTAAAAACCTTATATAATTTGTGCTAAAATCTTAAGATCTATTTAAAAATAAATTTCATTTAAATATATTTATAATAAAATATTTTATTTATAAAATGATATGTTGATATGTAGATAAATATCCATCAATTTATATTTATAATTTTTAAAAAATTATAAAAAATAATATATGTTAAAATTTATAATCATAAAATAATATTTTTTATGTTCAAATCATATATTTTTTTATTAGAAAAAATTTAATCTATAATTTTACATTAAATATTATCAAATTAAATATCATTTAGATTAAATTATAATAAGTTAATTTTATTTCATGTTAACTTGTATTCAATTAGCCTTCATAAATAATATTTTTATTGTTAAAAATTTTATAAATTATTTATATGTAATTTCTTAAAAAAAATAAAGTCATTTCAATCCTCCACCTGTAAGAGGTTAAAATATGTCCAGTGATTACCTTTGGTAACAAAAAAAAATTAAAGTGGATGAAATTGTTAAGAGGTAAATAAACGGTATGTATATTTGTATTTATATTAATTGTAGTGTTTTATGTATTAATTTTTTAAAACGTGAAAACTTATAGATTTTTAAAACTATTTTAACACATATCAGACCATAATAATGAGAATACAAATAATCATATAAATTTGTGTATTATTCCAAAAATTCTTTTAAAATGCCATTACATTACTCAAAATTACTTACATATTATAAATCTAAGAATTTTTTATTATTTATATTCTAACAAATGTAATCAATCATTAAAAGTTTATCCACTTTAAGTGTTTTTGTTGAATCAATAATAATATACAAAATTATTGAAGAATTCCATACTTTAATAATATTTATATTTAATAAAAAATACACATGTAAAGTAACATTTTTATAATAATATATTGATAATTTTTATATTTAATTTTAAATATATAATAATATAAAATTATAATTTAATTAAAGATTTCAATACGTGTCATATATATATGGACAAAAAATAAAAAAAAATTAGTCTTTAAAATTATTTTTCAAAGATAAATGATCTCTCAATCTTTAACTCACATTTTAAAAAAACATTAAAAATTATCATATATTTTTAAATAAAATTAGACTTCCGTTACAAATTCATCCAACTCTCGTGTGGTTTTTATAGTAAAATCATAATATTTAATATGAAATGATTTATTAAGATTTTTATAAAACCTAATTATTTTTAGTAATTTTTTTTATTATGAGATTAAATTAAAAAAAATAATATTTAAATAAAAAATTGTATTCTTTAATTAATTTAAGAATGTGTGACATACGTTTAGATATTTAATTAAATTTTAATTTTAATTATTAATATATTTAAAATTAAATATAAAAATATTTAATATAAAGTGATGTATATATCCTTTTAATCAATATAGTTATTACTATAATACTTAACCCAATTACTAGTCCATTGTATTCCTAGACTAATTCCGTGGTGCCAAGTTGGAATTTCTTACAAGTCAAAAGGTCTAAAAGTGGGTTGACGGTCATGATTGTGATTTTTATTTCTGTCCCTGTTACAAGGCTGGCATTGGAGGGTCTCATTCATTTCTTGCCGCAAGACATAATTGGAAATATTTTTAAGTTAAAAATACATAAATTTATATTAATTTTTTTAAAATTATATTACATAATATTATTAATATTTAAAATTTTAACACATATATAATAATATAAAATATATGTATATAAATTTTAAGCTATACATATTAATATTTGTGAGTGAGTATTGATATTGTGGTCAAGCTAATTTGGACCATGTATTTATAAGAGGTGTGTCAAAACCTACATCACAAATCAGAACGAAGTGCACAAGATTTGATTATAAGATATAGTCCACGTACGGTCGTACCTAATTTAAATACTAATAAATTAAATTAAATGTCTTTATGTAACAACTATCTAAATTGATTGAAAGAGAAATTAAGAAATATTCCAAAACAACTTTAAATGTTTGGTGTACCTAACCTATCTCAAAGATATACTCATATACTTCACAACTAATAAGACATATATAAATCAATTTAACTATTATACTATTTAGCTTAAGATTATTGTAAAAGTCATTTTAAGTGCTATGCTAATTTTTCAATTAATTTTATTATTATTAAAAAATAACAATATATCAATTTATTCATTGGACAAAATTTAAAAAAATTAAATTGCCTTTAATAAATGCAATCAAAAATAAATAATTACTTTTTAATAATTATATAGTTAAATGGAAAATTAGTATAATGATTATATATTTTTATAATAATTACAACATTTATAAAATCACTGATCCTATTATTTATATTTATATGGTACAAATGCTATTAGCAGTAACCAATGATTAACAAGTCACACTTGACTCTTGATCGCCCAACCCAACTTGAGTTGCATAGGATTTTCCAATAAACAATACTACTTTTATTCAATTCGTTTAAAATATTAAAATATAAATATTTACCTAATTAATTTATATAAAATGATGATAAATATGAGCCATGCATAATTATATTTAAAGTAGTAATATTATACATTATATTAGATTGAGATAGATATTATAGATAATATATTCTATTAAAAATATGGTAAATAAGGACATCGGATAGTACGAAAAATTATGATAATTAACCAATTTCTTGACTTTGGAAAGATACGGTAAAGATGAAGAAGCGCAAGCTCTACAATATCACATGCATTGGAAGGTGACTATTGTAATTTCATGGGTATGAGTTTGTATAACATTCCAACCGGGCATTTTGAGTTGAATCACAATAACAACAAAATGTAGACATAGGTTTTTTTTCTTTCCTTTTTAAAGTGAAAAACCTAGATATAGGTTGAAAAGGACAACATTATACAATACAAAGTATTAAAATGTATTAAAATGGGGTGTTACAAAAGTAAAGTGTGTATATGTATTTTTTTTAAAGAAAAAAATTTCATTCATTCAACATAAAAATAATCCATAACATTTAAATTTAAAAATTATAAATATATCAAATTATTATAAAAACTACAATAATTGAATTATAATAAAAAGAATAAAAAATTTCAAACATTATTCTTCTGTTATTTCTAAACTCCATCTATATTTTTACTAATCTAAATGGCAATATAGTAAATCTTTTATAAATAATAATTTTTGATGATTAGCCTTTTTGAATTTTCAACGACAATAAAACTTCTAATAAAAACATCAGATCTAGATTTTGACATGACAAAAATAAACCTGCCAAATCATAACCAACCAAACCAAATGTCACCCTAAATTTGATTAAGTGAAGAAATTATCATATTAAATTTAAACATATATAGATTGAAATATATCATAAAAGAACTCCCATAATATTTATTCAATTGAGAAAAAATCTAATGTAAAATAATTTTTTACCAACAAAAAAACATACTACTAGAATTTTTGAAAAATCTATAAAGATTACAAAATATTTATTTGTTCTTATCTTTAAACTTGTTGTTAAATCCATCAAAAATATCAAGTCTATTAAGAAAAATTGAATAAATGTTTAAATTTTAAATAATCATAATTCATGTATATCTTTTATAACTATCACATATAGAAAATGTATACATATTTAAGTACATTTCATATAGGCTTTGATAAGTGTTATTTTATACACATTTTTAACTTTTTTAGATAGAGGGATCAATCCCTCTAGTAAATGGATCAATCTCATTATAGATTGATCTATAATTGATCTCATTATGAATCAATCTTTAATTGATCGCACTTCGATCTTTCCCCGTACACATAAAAAACTAAACATACATGAATAAATAGAGAGATTCATCCCTCTTTTAGATGCATTGATCCCCCATGTTACGTAAGCGTAACTTATTTTTGGGAGTGATCGATTCATCTTATAGAAGGATTGATAACATTATTGAGAACTAATGTATTTCATCAACCTTGATTCTTTTTTTAATTCCAATAAGTAGCCAACTACCTATAAAATTATGCCACATTAAATATGTGACCTTTTAGCTCTTTAGGTTTACTATATATACGTCACTCTTCTCTCATAATTATAAAGATGATTACAAATAGATTTTAGGAACATAAGGTTTAATACTAAGGTTTCTTTTCTCTCTGATTCATTTTTAATTAAGTTGAATTTCATCTCTTAATATATTTGTATATGTGATTATATTGGAATTAATCTAAACCTATTTATTTCATATTTTTCTTGTTCATATAACTTATTTTTAATTATGATCTTGTATATTTAAATCAAATTATTGTTTGAGTGATCATGATTATTTAAATTTAATTATTAAATTTTAAAAAAGTTATTTTTATTAAATTTGTGATCAATTTGCTTGCTCTAGGATTTACTAATTGATTTGATTTAATTGATATATAATTTGAATCATTTAGTTAGAATTATTCATTATTAAATGCATTCTAGAATGCATATGGATACTTATATTTTTTGTGCTAACCTTGGTTGCAATTGTTTAATAAATATGTTTGATTGGTAAGAAGTTGATTAGAATGTTGACCTGAATATCTTAAGAAGGATAACATAAGATCGAGTTGTATTTGAAGTTTTGGTTTTCATGATGAAAAGTTAGGTGGTTCGATGGACTAATGATTTTTTTTATTAGGTCATGATTATAATGTATGTTGTTTTTAATTGAAAATGTCGTATGTTATTTTTTAATTTTTATACTTTAATTTTACACGCAAATGTATGTTTGGTTGGTTTGTTTAGGTTAATAATTTATGAATCGATAAAATTTAAAAAATAACATATTTATCACTTTCTAGGCTTATTAGATCCATATTATAAACTCTCAAAAACAAAAACAAAAAAGAGAAAAAGATGGTTTTGTTAGCCCTATTATTTTTATTTTTGAAAAAAATATATTTATCATAAGTTGTAGTATTATCACGATGTGTTAGTTAATTATAAAATAAAAATAAAAACTATTAATATTTTAATCAATAATTATCTGTTATATTAATTATGATTATATCATAACTTATAGTGTAAAAAATGATATTTATTTTCCTTTATAACATAAGGTATAAATTAATGTTTGTATATTTATTTATAAAATTGATAAAATTATTATAAAATCCATTAATATTTTTAAAACTATAAATACACCATTCAATTATTGTTTTATTATATCATTTTTTTTAATTTCATAATTTTATTAATTTTATTGTAAATAATTTTCATAAAAAAGATAAAAATATTAATTATAAAGGATCTACTTATTATTTTTCAAATAAAGTCTTTTTATTATTTTAAAAAAATTGAAAAAAAGTATTTGTAATTTATCTTATAAAATAATATATAAAGGCTTACAATTTATGACCGTGGTGATGTTAGCTAGCGGCATTTGCCTATGATGTCATAGTGTAAATTTAATTTTTGAAAGATGATGTCATATTGTATTAAGGACGCTATTTTGGTGGAAAAGTCTTGGGGTCTAATATTTGCAATAAAGCAATTTTTAGAAAATGTCTCACATAAAGTACATAGAGATATAGACAAGGTAAAGGTAAAGGTAAAGGTAAAGGAAAAGAAGAAAAGAACAAAGAAGAAGAAGTGAGTTTTCAAAGTATAAATTGATATTTTAGTTATTTTATTTTGATAATTATAATTTTACCTTTTTATAAGATTTTTTTTTTGGGTTCAAACTTGATATCTTATTTTAACTATAAAGCAAAAAATATCATCATTTTAAGTTATATTCTCTCTTTTTCATAATTTTTTAAATAACTAAAAAAGAAAATAAATTATAATAAAACAACCACTGTATCTAAATTATTTTACTATAATTGGTATATTATAATTCATTTTTTTAATTATTGAGATAATAGAAAATATTGATAAAAAAATCTATAAAAAAATATAATATAATTAAAAAATATAATATTTTTAAATATATAGTAATAAAATAATATTAAAATTGTACCAAAAAAATAACCAGAAAATGAAAATTTTAAAATGATAAATTCATCCGTATTAAATATAATATATTATTATAAAATAAAATAATAAAATGATTATTTTATATTATATTTATTGAGAAAATAATTGTATATATTTTTAAATTAAAACGATTAAAATATTAAGATTATGATATCAATAGCTGGTAAAACAATAACTAATCCATACCAAGTAAACAAGTACTATTTGTACTCAGGTCATAATTGTAGCAATAATTAATCTATGAATGTAATCCAAGTACTAAATTAAATATACCCGGGTCCATAATTATAGCAATAAATTAAATATATAATTAATAAATGTAAATTTATAATTGAATCATTATCATTTATCTTCGAGTACATATAATTTTTTAATAACATACTGACACTATTATTTTTTTGCTGACAATTACTGACACTTTATTTTCTATCATGAATTTGTGGCTTTATTAATTACGTGTAGAGAAGAGAATGTATCTACTAAGTTGCCAAATATTTGAACCCTTTTTAAGCAATTAAGCTGGTGACAGATGTTTTGTGTTTAGACCATTCCTTAGCAACAAGAAATAATGGATTTTATAACAAAATGATCATTTTGAGTTGCTGTAGTAAGAAAGCAGTGTACTTAGAAGAAAGAAAGGTACAGTACTAGATTGCACTTAGTCCAGCATGCTTCTCAAATTGATGCATATTATATAAAAATGTAAATGTATTTATTAATTCATAATAAAAATCAATGAAAATAAATATGTTGATTCTTTTAAATAATATTTATTAATATTTTTTAATAATTAGAAAATAGATTAATTTTGAAATGTAAAGTAACCATTTAGAATGAGAATTAAGGGTAATAAAAAGTTTATGTTTAATTTATAATTAATATATTAATTTTATTTCTTAAAAAATTATTAATACAAAAATATCTTTAATTTTAATTAAAAATTAAATTTTACTTAAATAATCATCATTCTTTATGAAAAATTAAATAATAAAAATTTATTTAGATAAATTTTAAATCTTAACTTAAAGATATTTTTGAAATATTATAATTTTTAAGAGGATAAAATTATCCCAAAATTTGTATTAAAAGAAATAGAAATTAGAATGAATCATAAGAGAGGGTTGGGAATGAAATTTGAAGAGATTTGGGAATCGTTCTCTTTCCTTTTATATATTTTCTATAAAGTTGAGAAATTAAGTTATTTTCTTTCTTTTAAATGGTAAATACACCATAAATATAGTTTGTGGACCCAATCTTGAAAAAATAGCCAAGCCCCAAATGTAATTGTAATAATGATAAAGTCGGGACTTATTAGAAATGTAATATGGCCCCAAAATGAAGATAAACTTTTATATTACATGACAATGAAAAGTATAGATATTATTATTCAGAGAGAGAGACAAAGGATCGGACTTGATGATATGATGAAGACTCACCTTGACCCTCGTATCGTAAATAGCTTTTGGAAAATATTAAAATCAATAACCCTAATTTCAAATATTAAAAAAACCATAACTTGATAGAAAAAAAAAAGATTTAAAACGATCCTTTATTAGTTTTTCTTTTAATTAAAAATAAGTAATATTTTTAAGCATATTTTTAGAACTTAATTTTTTTTTCAAAACTTGTTTATGTTATCGTATTTTAAAATTTTTACAATTAAATTTCAAATATTACTCTAACATCTCAATTTTGAGAAAACCACAACTCCAGGTCTCCACCTCTGTTTCAATGTTGTTCATAATTGCAAAGGAATAGAATATAAAAGCAAAATTCTATCAAAATAAAATATAACAGAAATATTTAAATAGAAAAATAAAAATAAAATATGTAACAAATAACATAGTTTTCCAAACAAATTTTTTAATGTTAGAAAAACAAAAAAAAAAAAAAATTCTTTACCAAGAGAGTTTAAGTTTTTATTTAAGTTTCGTTTTTGGTAATTATTTTAATTTTTAAATTTTAAAACATTTAAATTAGATATATATTTTTAACAATAAATTATATCCCATTTTCATTTTTTTCCTTTTTAGTTTGAAATTTAATTTTAAAATTTTAAAATTAAAAAATAAGTTAATTTTGAAATTAATATTCTAATTTTCATTTCTTTACACTAAAAATTAATAATTTAATAATACTCGATTATACTAAATAGCTAAAATTTGTTACCTTAACTCGCGTGTTCTTGTAGCATCTCTCTGTCCGTCAAAACTCTAACCTCTTTTTTACTTGTTTCTTCTCCTTTTATCTTTTTTATTGGAGTCTTTTCTATGTGACTCTCTCTACTAATAACTATTTCTTTATTTTCATTTTAATTGAACAAAACCAACTATGATGAATATGGTATTTTTCATCTAGATCTTAAATCTAAGATGACGTCATTTATACATGTTTTTATTTCATTTTCCGTAAAAAAAATGTGTAGATCTAATTTTATATATAGATCTATCATTCTATTCATTGAATATGATATTTAGATGTAAAAAGATTTGAAATCAATAGAATAATTGACACCAGTGCACATGTTGAAGCAATCTAGGAAAAAAAAAAACCATCCATAGAGACAAATATTATTATTGCTAATATTGAAACCATTTATAATGATGTTTTATGGTGTCCTTATGTTATAATTATTTATCAGTTTAAATTTTATACTATCTTAATTTCATTAAATTAATGAAATTTCTTATTCTCAAAAGATCAAAATTTAATTTCAAATTTAAAAATTTATCAAAAATAAATTTAATCATGTAATTTTTAAGTGAATTTTATTAATAATTTAATTTAAAAGTATGATTAATTAAGTTAAAATTTTCAAATATTAAGATTTTTTAAAGATAAAATAAAAATTATATATTTTATTCATAAAAAAGATTAAAAAGAAGAAAGGAAAAATAACTCACTCCTCGTCTCCCCCTCCATCTCTACTATTTTTTTTCTCCCTCCCTCCCTCCCTCCCTCTCTGCTCTCTTTCCCTTTCTTTCTCTCCCACACTCTTTTTTTTCTCTCTCTCTCCATCCGTTATTTCTCTTTTTTTTTTCTCTCAATTTTATTTTTTACTTTTTATTGATAAAATAATAATGAGAGAAAAAGAAGATTGGCATGTATCTCATTTTGAAATGGTAGAAATTAAAAAAATCACAAATCTATTTTAACAATGCGAATGCAAATTGAAGTAAAATCTTACAAACCATCAAACATTAAACATTAAAAAAGAATTTGACACTAAATATATACTAAAACTTGAAAACAAAAAGAAATAACATTAGGTTTTGAAATGAAATTGAAAAGAAAGGTGTTAATTATCGATTTTAATTACACTTCCATATGGGTCAATTTGACACTATTTGAAATATTTTGTTAAATGGAAAATGATAAAACAGAATTTTGATGTGCAAACCTCACAGAAGGGGATTTCTTTTTCATAATTTCTTGAATGGAAAAAATAAACCAAAACTAATGAATCCAACCCAAAATCTAAAGCATATAAGATACTACATCTAATCCAACTAGGATACAGTTTTTTTATGTATTTATGTTTTTCCTCCAGAAAATAAGAGTTTATTAATGCAGAATAAGAACCAGTACAAAACCTCGAACTATAATATTGAGGCTAACAGAGCATCCCTTAACACCACATCCTATCCCAAATAGCAAAGCTATCTGAACCCCAACCCTTTTTCTCCTAGAAATGTTTCTGTCAAGCAACACCCCCACATTCAGAACGAAAGACAAGTAAACTAGCAATTAGCATATAACAGGCCAAAACAGAAACTAAACACACCTAGCCACACAAACTAGAGCCAAAAAACAACAAAAACACACAAAAAAATCCAAAACTGGACCAATAACAAATCCAATCAGACTAGTTGAGTTTCACTTAAACAAGTTCACATATCATGCGGTTATATGAGCACAGGTTCACATCAAGAGAAACTTGGAAAAATATGCAATTAAAAATAAGTTCACAAACTATCTTCAGCACAAAAAAGGAAGCGGTAGTTCACATGACATATGTGACAACATTCTGCCACTCTAGAAGTTCAATGAATGACCTGATCAAAGCAAGTACCTACTTAGGGAGAATCTGGCATTGGGGACCCTGGATTCAGTCAGTTGATTTCTTCCTTCGGAAGGATATGCAGTTTTTTAACCCTATAGCAGAAATCCCTGCATGTAAACATGTTATAGAAGCATCACAAAAAACATATTAGGGAAAAGTTTCGGTTACCTAACTGCCATTCATGATCTCCAACCAACATTCTGTCACCTTCATTATCAATGTAGGTTACTTTCCATCCACTACTTGCATCCATCAAGCTTCCTTTAAAGTCAAACATTTGATCAAGCTCAGCGATAAGTTCATCATATCCTTCAAAACGTGTGAGATCCACTGATCTTCCGAGTGCACTTCCATGTTTAAGTACCTGAAATGGTGAGCAAAAGTTATTAAAGTTAGCTCCTTTCATATTTGCAACTCTTAAATAAGTAGGGATTGAAGCCTTGAAGGTATTCACTTGTATTTCCTAGGACTAACTTGTCCCTTTAATTAGGTGTCGCAAACTGCGTGATATTATATATTAGTAATTTGATTAGCAGTATTGCTTTTTCTCTAATATGAATTTTTTTTCCTCCTCAAAATATATAAAACAGCTCACCTTCGTGCAACTCCTATTAATAAAGGCGAAGCATTTGTTGCATTGTTTGTCATAAGGAACACCAGAAACAGCCCTAGATGTTTCTACAGGCTGGGTAGATTCAGTAACACTTGACTGAGAAGTTGGAAGACAAGGACTTAAAGGGTCAGCATAATTGGAAACTTGTGGTGAAGGGAGCTCCAGGTGATTGTTGATTAAATCAACTCCGAAAAGCATGCATCTTCCACAACCATTTGGCTGGGAAATTGGAGCTTCATCAACATTTCTTGGTCGGAAGTTGCACCCGGAATTGTTGTGGTTGACAGTTGTCACTGAGAAGTTTCTGGCAGATGCTCCATGAGCAGCAAACATTGGCGGGTATTGATTAAGGAGAGTTTGAGAGACTGTATTTTCAACCGGGATAGTCATTGCATTGCCGGAATACTGATAGAATGGGGTAAGTAATCCTTGCCCAGGAAAGTGAAGCTGATTTTGCAAACGCAATTGTGTGCCATTCCAATAAGGATTTGAAGGCAGGAATGATTGAGACACTGATGATGATATTTGTGAACCCTGGTTATGAGAACTTCTGGCAATCCTTTCTTGACCTTGCAAGACCTCTTGAGGTGTGAATTATCCAACCAGACAGAAAGAAGAATAATCTTAACAAAATACTCAACTTACACGTATAAAATTCAGCAAAAGGAGAGAGATTGAGTGAGAAAAGAAGAAGATAAGCATCGTGAAAAGGTAACTAAACCAAAACTTTTTGAGAAAACAAAAAAACAGCACCCTTATGTCTAACTCATATATTTTTACTAATAAAGAAAAATCTAATACATAATTTCATATTAAATGCCGTTATAGTTAGACTACAACTATTTAGACCCGTTCAAGTTTGAATTCCATTCAAATCGAGCCATTATTAAGGTACTATTTTTGTTGTTATAAGTTTTAGGCATGTATTTTATGTAATTTCTCAAACTTTTTTGGGGAAAATATCATATCACTCCCCTTTTTTTTTAATTAAAACTCATCTCTCCTTAATTCATGGGGAAAATGCTATTTTTGAGTTTTGGGGCAAGTGTTTGTGAATTTTCACATTCCATTTAGAACCTAGAAAATATTACATTATTACCTTCCTCAGCCATATCAGAAAATCCAGAGGATGATGGATCAAGTAAACATGCCCTCTTTAATGGAGGTAGGACAGCAGTATCTTTTGTATTGATAGATTCCATTGGCTCAACCTCCCAGGGAGAGAGCTTTTTAGGATCCAAAAATGCTTCTGATGCAGCATCCCATTGCACCTAATGATGATATAACTTAACAAAATTAGTGAAATATACTAGAAGAAAATAATTACATATCCGATAAATACTAGTTGTATGATATCTCAAGTCTCAACAATCTTTGGAGTTCTACTACCTTGAGACATTTCCATTCGGAACTAGGCCACCTAATGCAATCCTGATCTTCAATGGCTACTATAGTCCCAGCAAACCTGGTTTACGAGTTTATAGTCAGTCCAAAAAAAGATTGGAGAAAGCAATATAACCTCAAAAGTTATTGGGCATCAATTGCTGTCGTCAAATTGTAAACGCCCCCCTCCCCCCCAAAAAAAAAACATGGAAATACTCTGTATTTTTGGACCAAATTAGGCTCGTAAGCTAAGGATCAAAATAATTAAAACTGACAGATATATCCCATTTTTGGTTGGGTCCTTTCTCGGAAAAAGTTTCTCCTACAATAGAGAAATGCAAAGAATTTTAAGAAATTAATTTTAACATAAATGGAACAAACTTATCACAAAGTACTTGGCTGAGCTAGCTACCTCTTTTTAGAACATTCTTCCCCTTGAAAACAAATTTTAAATCTTGTTCCAACATCATAACTATTTTCAGCTGACTTCATGTATATATCATATGGTATTACAAACTCAGACGAACTTGACCTACATAAAGCAAACAAACGTTTCACACGTTTAATATCCAAATATACCCATAACTCTCTGATATTGGTGATGAAAGACTTTTTGACAGTACTACTGCACATGAAATTGAAATCTGTTTCAATAATGCCAAAATAGCTTACCATGGACGATAATACACAGTAAACATTGCTCCAGTAGAAATGGCATGGAAAGCACTGGCAAGTATGCCATGCCGCAAAATATGACCAGATATGACAGATGGTGCATTGTTTTGCACTTTCACCATGCGACGAACACCAATACGAAGTTCCATGTTTTCACCTCTGTAAAACAGGAATGATTTGAATACAAAATTCTAAATGGTGAAGACCAAATTTTAAAACTTTGGTTGGGCAACCAGTCCACTACAACATGATCTATATCCTCTCAACAATTCTCAGAATAATTATCAAAATGACACGAATTTATGAGAGAGAGAAAGAGACCTGAGAAAGATACAAGCATCTCCTGCAACAAGCTTCTTTGCTGTGACAAAGGTACTCCAGCCACTAGTAAGTAAGTGCCGCTTTGGCTGACCTACAATATTAAAAGTAGACAGAACTCTTATTATTAGCTCTTTTAGGAAACAAAGAAAACACTTGGGAAGAAGAAATGCAAGTGTACCAGAAGTGTTTTTTCAAACTTGAATTTACTTGGAGGTTGTTTTATCATAAAAAAGCTCTGGAGGCGAATGTAAATTTAAAACTAAAGCGATCATTTGCTAATCCTTTTCTTAAATGCATGTCTTTTAGCCTTCTATCCTGAGACCACATGAAAGTATTTTTACAAAAGCGGATTCTAGTTATAGTAAACATGGCACTGTAGCTAACTCCTTTTTGTTGGTATGCCACAATTTATATTCTAAGCTTAATGATGACACATCTATTTAGTGGTTCAATTAAGTACACAAGATCAAGTTTGGTTGGAATGAATGGAATTGTTTCCACATATTCCTAAGCTTGGTTGTGTCATAGACATATAATGGAATTAAAACAATTATTAAAAGACATGAAATTGTAATTCTACTATATTATTTCAATTTTGTCCTCAAATACAATTCAAATAATATGGAAGAAAAAAATTATCAAAAATATTTTTTTCTTGCTTATTTTTTTAGATAAATAATATTTTTAAGTAATAATTTTTAATAACATTTACTTATTAAGGAAAACATAACAATTAAATAGTATTATTTAAACTTTAAAGAATATAAAGGTATTAAGATAATATCTAGTTTTTTTCATTCTATGTCAATTGTAAACCAAACATTTCAATAATAATTCTTTCTTTGATTATAATGGTCAAATCAAACAATGCAAGAGTAATACTATTTCCTTTAAATTCAATTTCATTACCATTACCATTCCCCTTACTTTTTCATTATGCGAATCAAACGTGACCATTAAAGAAACACTTTATTTCCATTGAGGTCAATAGTATATATGAAGTCTAAGATACCGCGGAATATATGTCGAAAGTGCCACTCATATCCATGCAAATCCTTTGCAACCAGCTCCTGTGATGGTGGTTGCTGTGATATGTCCTGCAACAAAACCTAAAACTCGTGAATGAACAAGCTTCCTAAGAAACAAGTTTCAAAAGACACAGTGAAGTACAATAATAAGAAAGATCCCAAATCTAACAATGGAATTCAGCGTCTCCCATTTGATGAGGGGCTTATTCCATATTACAAAATAATTACTCTTTATTCTTTATCTTTTTCAATTAGGGATAAGGATCACACCGAACTTGTTGGGCACAAGTTGCAATACAGAGAAACACATTGTAAGAATACTAACCAGTGGTGGAAAGCACTCATCAGCATATCGCTTGGGAACAGAAAATCCACCATGTGTGCTTGTGTCGGATGGTGTGAGCATCTTGGCAAATGAGCATGCACTAGTCTTCTGTGTCAAAGTTGTAGCACTCTCACCCTCTGGATCTTCCTCATCTTGCTTCATAGAGAATCCACCATCTGTGCTCGTGTTGGATGGTGTGAGCATCTTGGCAAATGAGCATGCACCAGTTTTCTGTGTCAAAGTTGTAGAACTCTCACCCTCTGGATCTTCCTCATCCTGCTTCATCAGGAGTCAAAACAGTACAAATTGTCAATACAGACATGCATTTAAAGATTATACAAGGTCAAACTCAAATAATTTTATTGCAAAAAATCACCACCATAAGGAATTTCAGCATTCATTAGCTAACCTCATCCAATGGAATCAAGGTGATCTGAGCAAACACCTCATCTGTTTGTGCTTCAGCCTGAAAACACAGATGCACAACATGAAAGTGATAACAAAATAAAACTAATAAATTTCTCCCAAACTTATTTCAAAACCGTAAACATGCAGAAGCACTTAAGATACCTTCAGCTGCAAATTGACAACCCTGCAGAGGATTTTAGAAGGCAAATTATAGATTGGCATATCCGTCATGCCATCTTGGCTGGTGTAAGCTTCAACCTATAAAGATTCAGCAAACCAAATAAAATTTTAAATAATCAAACAGGATGGATACCTTCCCACTTAACAATTACGAAACCAAACACATGGCATGTTGAAAATCAAGCATTTGATCACATTGTGAAATCGAATGAACTCGTATATGTTGGCATGAAACGTTTGTTCAAGTTTCAAACAAAATGAAAAGGGTTGCTAGAAGATTAGCAGAGTGGGGAAACAATCTTATAATAATTTTACGTGAACTTTTACATTATGCGAATGAGAGAGGGGACACTACCAATGATGTAGCTTCTATTTGATTCTTGAATAGTATCTTCCAATTTTGATGATTAATGTTTAATAATGATATTCTAACAAAATTTGTAATAAGATCAAATTACATATAAAAAATAAATTATGATTTCTTGATCTTTTCTTTCCTTTTTCTATCTTAACACAAAGATCAAGTTTTTAGTTTATGAACAGTCGCAGGAAAAAATAAGATATATGATCCAAAAAAACAAAAGAAGAATTGAAACATGAAACAAATGGACTGAGACAATGAGTCTCTCAACCAAAAAAAAGGTTTATATGAACTGTTTGTTTCCAATAATTGACTTTGTATCCTAATATAAAAAAGAGAAACCTGTGATACTCAATATTAGCAAAAATGGAATTCCCCAAAGAATAAAGTCTAACACACAGCAGAACCTGTTCTATGTGACCTTGGGGGAAGTAGAAAACCTTCTCCCCAATCCTTGGAACGGATACATTGGGACCCGCACAAGCATGCCATAGCTGAGCGTACAAAGCATCTTTCTTGCCTAAATAAGAAACAAGGATGTTAGAAAAGGGAAATAATCCCCAAATGATCATTTTTCTTCAAACACTGAAACAATCATATAGCCCAATTTAGCTAACAGTTGGTAAAGTAAAAACAACCCATTACAGGGACAAGTGACCTGAAGAGATCTAAGGCCATTTTAGATGTTAATTGAAGTGTCAACCCAGTAAAGTGAATTGTCATGCCCTTCATACCAAAAAGAAAACTAACTCTGGGTTTTTGAGGTTTTCTTACTATAAGAAAAAAAAACAAAAACACAAAAAGAGAGAGAGAACAGGGAAATCGTAAAAGAAATTGAGGAGGAGGATAGCGAGAGAGAAATGGGTTTGATTCTTGTGAACTTTTTATCTTTGGTTCTGTACCCTGAATCCGTAACTTTGCAGTAAATGCATATGCATACAAAACAAAATAGTTTTTTGTTACGAACACGATTATGACGAGTAATATGTAGGAAAAAGAAATATTATGATAACATTAGAATTTATCTCTAATTAGTCTTTACTTTTAAGGAGTCTTATTTTTCTTTAAGATTATAAATAATTTACTGAATATTTTTATTGTGTCAATTAATAGGGATTGTGTTAGATTTGACAATTTTTTAAACCAAGTCTAATATTTCAGGTTACAGTCCCTTAAGCCGAATCCAGTCAATTCTAAAACTAAAATCAAAACAACTAATCGATAACTCAATCCATATGGGTTGGTCGATTCACTTGGGTTATATGGGTTGGTTTCATTTTGTTAACTCCAATCAATTAATACAAATTGCGACGCAAAGACGAAGCACATTAACTCAACATGTATGCCCTTTTCATGCTGTGTTTGTGTAATTGTGCTCGAGAACAATGTGCTAACGAGTAAGACATGATTCTCACCCTAAATCTTAATCTTATGTTTGATCGACGAAAAAAAAGGTAATTAGAATTAATTTCTTTTAATTTTATGTTTGATTTAATTGAAAAGTTAAAATAAAATGAAATGAAATTGATTCCTATAATAGAATGAATCATAATTCTTTCTCCTTATGTAATTATGATTCTATCTGGTTTCATTTTTATCTCAATTTTTTTTTCAATTTTATCCCAACTTCGAATATAACTTTAAATTTTATTTAGAAAAATAATAATTTTAACCCACACATATAACCCTAAAACCTAAACCTCAAATCCCAAATCCCAAAACCTTATTTTAAAAATAATAATTTTAACCCTAAACCTTAAATCTCAATATCCTAAACTCTATTTAGAAAAATAATAATTTTAACCCATAAATATAACCCTAAACCCTAAATCTAAAAACCTAAAACCCCAAATCCCTCAATTCTAAAACCCTAAACCTTATTAAAAAAATAATAATTTTAATAATATATTTTATTTTTAGGTAATAATTATTTAAAAAAATAATAGTTTTAATAATTTATTTTATCGGATGAAAAAATAATAATTAAATGATATTATTTAAACTTTACTGAATATAGAGATATTACGATAATATACAGTATTTTTCATTTCATTTAAGTTATAAACCAAACACTGTAATACTGATTCTTTCTTTGATTTCAGTGGTCAAATTAAACAAAATTGTTTCCTTTTTATTTCATTCTGTTTCTATTCTCATTTTCATTCCTATTTCGATTTCATTTCATGAATCAAATGTTACTTAAAAGTAAGTGATTTTTTTTAGAAAATATTGTTGCCAAATATATATTGTTAAGGAACCTAAGTCTCACATCACTTAGGAATTAAGCTTCTGTTTCACATATAAGTTTAAATAATCATTCCTTTCATAACTTAAGTTTTGAGGCGGAATTAGCCTAAAGTCTAACATGGTATCAGAGTTAGTTCATTAGCTCATGACTCTCTCGGGCACCCCTAAAACTCATCCCGTCGACATTCATGGCACATTTTGCCTGTTTACCCTCGTCGATGTAAAATGTGAGTATTAAAGAACTTAAATTATACATTGGTCAGGAGTTAAGCTTTCGCTGCACATATAAACATATAAAATTTTTTTAGAAAATGTTGTTGCCAAATATATATTGTTAATGAACCTAAGTTTCACATTACACAGAAATTAAGTTTTCATTACACATATAAATTTAAGTAATCATTCGTCACATAACTTAAGTTTTGAAATATAATTAACTCAAATCTAACATGTTATTAGAATTGATTCCTGACCCTCTCAATCATATGTGAAACTCACTCTCGTCGGCACTCCGGACACGTTCTGCCCTGATGTGAAAGGTGAATGTTAAACTTAAGTCGCACGTTTGAAAAAACAAAAATGTCTATCAGAACAGAGACTTCAAACTCCGAAACAATAATTAATAAAAAAAAATGCGATAAACAAATAAGGCAGGAACATACCAGTTTGTTATTGGGAAACAGAATCCACAAGAACACACAAAAAGAAAAGGAAATCTCTAAAAGAGAGTTGTAATCAACATGCATTTTTTTTTTATATGAGAAAGAGTGTTATAAAAAAAATGAGAAGCAGAGTAGCTTAAGAGTTAATAGCACAAAAGCTCATGACTTTGCAAAAAAGAAAAAGGAAAAGAAAAAAAGGTCACCTGGGTTTTCACGATAAGGCAAGCGACATTCTGTACTGTCTTTACCAACGGCAGCCATAGCCAGCCTTTTCCTTCTTCTTCTTCTTCTTCTTTTCACTCTGTTTTTCTCTCACAGTCTTATTTTCAGAAGCTTCAATTAATTCACACCAATTTTGCTCTCACTAAATACATTGGAAAATACACAAACAGAACCACTTAGAGAAAAGATAAGAAGAATAAAACCCATTAGAGAAAAGAAACTAAAAACAAGAAAAACAAAGAAGAAAAGGGACAAAACGAGAGCCTTCAACGTGTAATAACCTCTCTCTCTCACTAAATACATTGGAAAATACACAAACAGAACCACTTAGAGAAAAGATAAGAAGAATAAAACCCATTAGAGAAAAGAAACTAAAAACAAGAAAAACAAAGAAGAAAAGGGACAAAACGAGAGCCTTCAACGTGTAATAACCCCTCTCTCTCTTATCCACCTTCTTCACCACGTCAAATTACAAAAGTAAACCGTTTATCTCTCTAAATTTCTCTACCTATTGGTTTGCTCTTTGTTAAGGGCGTCAAGAAAATTGCTATTGTTCTTTGTAACGCTTATATATTTGACATATGATGGGCAGAAATACCGTGATTCTCTGTGTGGGCTCTATAAGTTATTTTCGTGCCCACTCGCTTATCTGTTTAAGTCTGCAAACAAGTGCAAGAGGGCGAAATTTGCTAATATGCGCCGATAATTACAATGCGCTATAATTGCCTGCATTTCCATGCATCACCGTTTCAACTCCTTCGGTCTCTATTGCCCTTTCCGCCAAGTCTCTCTCTCTCTCTTAAGTAATAATGCGAAAATGAATTAATTTGCTATTGAATTAACTCTTAAAGTTATTTATGTTTTCATATAGTATGCATTTAGTTTCCCACATTTATAAGTTAATTCTATAAAAAAAATTAAAATAAATAATATTATTTTTATATTAATTAATTAAAATAAGATTAAAATTTAATTATTTAAAAATAATAAATTGATAATTAATAATAAATTTTCACAAAATATACATTTTTAATTTTTTTTATTAATATTCTTTTTATATAAAGGTATATTTTTAATTTTTTTATTAATATTCTTTTTATATAAATTTAAATAATTTAATGTTAGAATATTATTATCGTTGATTTTTTATTAAATAATTTCATAATAAATTTTATTTTTACATTTGTTAATGATTTATTTTTATCGTGTTTTAATTAATTAATAGTAAAATATAATATTTTAATAAAAAAATCACTAAAATAATATTATTTATTATTAATGTTAGTGAATAAAAAATATTTTTTAAAATTTAAATTACTAAATCAATATAATAGAATAACTTCCGCTGCTTGTTTACCAAAATTATAAAATGAGATATTGCAGTATTAGTCCTTCTGCTGCATATCTTGACTATTTTTGTTGGTCACAGTGTCAGAGGACAAGTCCGATTAATGTACAATTTAATATGGTGTTTTTACTTATGAGATTATAAGTAAGACAAATTACAAATATTGTTTTATGTAATGCTTGAAGCTATGATCTTAAAATTATACGCACATTCGCACAATCTTTATCCTATTGGCTAGTAAGTTGGTTAACGATGATTAGCTTGTCCCCGTGTGTTTTGGGTGTGTAATTGTGGTGTCAAAAACACTTAAATAAGGATTTGGTATGAAGTGGTGCATGCAGGGCAAGCGTCGAGAATTTGCTCCATAGCCAGTGGTTGTAGCCCTTTAAACCAGCCAGATGCTACACTAATTCTGATTCATTTTTGTGGTGGGTCACATCTTTCTTGAGAGACTTCCTAGACTAAAAAATTATTTATATATTTTGGTGCTTATTAAATATGATAATTAATATAATATTTGAACAAATAGTTGGATGAAATGTAATATATTTATACTTTATTAGAAAAAAAGATTAAGAATATTGAAATATTTTTTAATAATTAAGATCATTCAATTCTTTCAGTCTATTAACTTACCAATGAGTTATTGGACATAAGAAACATTAGAATATTATCAATATACATAAGGCTATACAGGGTTTTGGTTAACTTGTAGATAACTGAGGAGAAAATGTCTCTATCTATAACTTTTTGCAACCACACAAGACTTATATTATTCAAAGAGTAGTCACTTTTGTGTTTCACCCTAAACAATAATTTACGACCAATGGTCTTCTTGCCAGGTGGAAGAGGAACCAAGATCCATGTCTTATTGTCCATGAGAACCTTATACTTTTTCTGCATAGCTTCTTCCCATCAAGAATGCCTTTAGCTTCTTCATAACATGTAAGTTCTGGTAAAATGAAAGAAGAAGTTATGCAAGATAAAATTGTTTGGGTTTATGTATACCAGATTTGGCTTGAGTTTGTGTAGGAAGAAGGGACATGAGATGTAATTTGAGGCTGAACACCAAATGGTGATTGCTAATGATCTGGGATGACAAGTTCTAGTGTAGTGTTAAATAATGATTGATCACAATCAAGCATTAGTAAAGGTGAGGAACAAGACAAAATAAAACTAGTTGAAAGACAGTGTCGGGGTGTGAAGAATAGGTTGAGTATTGTCAGAAGACATATGATCCGTGCTAGACATAGGTTAGGCATCAAGTACATTTGGCTCAAAATTAGTTAGATATATAAAAGGCTCAAACTCATGATTGTTTGGTGTTTATCTAGTGGAATGAGAAGAGAATAGCATATACATCAATCCAATAGGGTTTTGTAGCTATCAATACTGTCAGATTGAAGGTTAAGAGAGGAAAAACAATTCTTATTGAACAAAACATACCTATTGGTATATAATTTGCTAATTGATGGTTCTAAGCACGAATGACCTCTTTGTTGAGGGGGCATATCCTAAGAATACATAATTGAAGGACTTTGGTTGAAATTTATGAGAATTAAAAGGTTTAAGATAAGGGAAGCATCATGAACCATACACAAGCAAGAAGCCATAGTCATGCTCTTTGAAGTATAACGTTCAATAGGGAAATGCAAACTCAAGTGACTTATATGGTAGCCTATTAGACACAAAGACTACGCCCAATATTTCACATATAGACTAGCTTGAAACAACAAAATAAGCTCCTTCTCCATATCTCGCTTTAACCAAAACTTAGCAGCTCTATTTTGTTTAAATGAATGAAGGCATGTATTTTTATAAATGATACTAAATGTGCTAGCTTCGTATCCAAAAACATAAATTCATTGTCACAATCACTTTGGAAAGATTTCAATTTAATTGTGAAATTTCTCTTAACCATGATCATAAATAAATTAAATGCATGTTATGTTCTTTAGAATTAAGAAAATAAATCTACATCTATTTATTGAAATCATCAATAATGAGTAAGAAATATTTGTCACCAGTGTTATCAAGCACTGATGATGTCCAAAGATTTATGTAAATAAGATCAAAAGGTTGAGATCATTTCGTGTGATAAGGAATAAATGACATCTTATGATATTTGGTCATAGGACAAATTGAACATAAAGTTTTATTATTATTGAGATTTGTATAGGAATGCAACAAAGAATGATATACAAGTTTTTTCATATCAAATCAAAAAGGCAAGCTAACCCTAAATGCCAATCATTAAACACTTATAGTATATTTGCTAGAGAAAATAGAAGACGTATTAGAAAAAGTACTAATTGGTTGGTTAGCATTAATCAAGCAATATAAGCCATACTGAGCGGTTATTGGAAACATTAAGTGTATGCATAACATTTGATAGATAAGGAAGATCCATTACCTATTGTGACTTTGTCATGTCTAGTATATGCCTCAAGATGCTCAATGTTGTTAGTATTACTAGTGAGGTAATGTGTTGCACCATAATTCAATAACCATGGTTTAGACGTTAGTGTTGAGATGTTTGTTGTTAAAGCTAAGGAAAAATTGATCGAGGCATTCTGTGTTTGGCCAAGAATAATATCTTTAAACTTTAAACACTTATTGTCTAGATTATCAGATTTGTTGCATATTTGACAAGTAACCTTAAGTGCATTAGGATTGTTATGTATGTATTTATTTTCTTTGTAGTCTCTATCCTTTGCACCATTCGAATGAGTGATCTAATTGCACTGGCTTTGCTTGATAAATCCATGAATGTTTCAGCCAAATCTTGAGGAACATTAATTATTTTGCTTGAAATTTTGAGATGGATTATTCATATACGAACTAGAAATGCTAACAATATTAGCCTGAAACAAGTCTTGGTTCTTCAGCTGTCGAGATTAATATTTATGCATCATCTCTTATGACAATAGAAAAATGTGAACCTTATCCAATTTCATAGGGCCAAATTCTATAAACAATGATGAAATGAAAAGATTGCATATGGCATCCAAGCCACGAACAATATATAAGATTATATCTCTCTCAGAAACAAACTCACATATAACATTGAGATTATTTGATATGTTTTTATATATAGAAGATAATCTTCAACTGTTGAACCTTCCTTGTGAAGAGTCTACGATTAAAGCTTTATATCCATAATTTGAGCATAAGAAGAAACAGTAAATTGTTAGGCCAAAGCATACCAGTAATCATCAACTATAAATCTATTCATTAGATGAGGTTAGAAATTTTGAATGATGGATCCAAGAGTCCAAGATTTGACAATTCCATTTAACTAAGACCATTCATAATCATTTGGTTTTGATAAAATTTTATAGAAAGAATAGGTGACGGAATAGGATGAGAAAGATCAATGATCTTCTCAAGATTATAGGCAGTAAAAATTGCCATTATCTGCTCATACCATAGCAGGTAATTTCCACAATCAAGTTTGATAAAAAAAAGGTTAATTAAAAGAGTTGCATATGAAGGCTTAAAGTATTACGAAAATCCACTTGTGAAAATTGTGTTATTGGAATCATTGGCCACCATTGTTGTAGTTTCTTGAAGGTTATTGATCAAGTCTTGCTCTGATACCATAGTTGATTAGAAGATAAGAAGATTAAGATTGAAATATTTCTCAATAATTACCTCAAATAAGAATACACATATAAGTATATATAGTTAAGTTTGTTTGAGAATAGCTAAATGATGAGTGTTTGAAAGCACTAAATAAAACATTATTTTATACACTTTAAATATTAAAATAGAATTGTATTGATTTTTTTAGCAAATCCATCTTTTTGAAATCATAAATATATTTTATTATTTTTCAAGTATTTTTAACTTCAAAATGATTCAACTAATCAACACTCGAATAATAGTACCTAAAAGAACTCCATTGCAACATTGAAGCATAAAAGACTAACATATGTAACCATTGCATATGTTTCAAACTATTATAAATGTGTGAAATATGAATGAATTTATAGAAGCACAGCAACACGCATGCCACGACACATTTTTACCATGTCGTAGTGCAAAGCAATCAGATCTTGATTAAAAACGTGTACAAGTTGGCTCATTCCATAACGCCAAGAAAAGCATATCACAATCTACGACTTTCTGATCTGTAAAATTCTCCTATTTACAACGTTTTCCACACCTATAAAATCACCTTCACTCTCATTATATATATCCATCATCCTTCAGCTCTTATCTTTCTCTTAAGCTTTCATAAGCTTTTTTTTAGTTTCAGATTTATTTTAGTTCTCGTAATTGAGAGTGAAATATAGTTTAAGTTTATGTAGTAGTTATCTTTCAATCCAATAAATGGTGTTAGTAAATCTATTGAAGGTTTTCTAATTACAGAAATAATACTAAAACTTTGTATTTGGAAGGATATGCTTGAGGTATAAATTTTAATGTGTTATTTTATTTTTAGATTAATTTTATGTGTTATTCTGAATATTATTTTTAATATTATAAACATTTATTGTTAAAAATATTATAAGATATTAGTAATGTTGTTATGCTTGTGAAATATTAAAATAGTACTTTTTTTATAAAATTAACTATTATTTTATATTCAAGGATTTTATAAAATTTATATGAAATTGAATTTTTGAAACATTAATCTAGATTTGATTTGGTGTAATAATCTCGAATTAAGAATTTGATTATCTGAATCTAGTTTAGATTAATGTTCTATTTCAAAGTTTTTGTAAAATTTATTATTAAAAAATGTATAAATGATATATTTTTTGTAATAAATTTAGAACACAAAAGTTATATTTTATATTCATTGATCTATACTCCAATTTAGAAAGTTTGAATAGAAATTTAACTTGTCAGACTCGATCAAAACTGACATCTAAATGGTTTATTAATTTCTTAGAAAATAGACATACTTTAATTAAAATTAACTACTAGACTCGACCAAAGATGATATGTAATTTTAATTAAAAACAAATAATAGATCTAATTAATATTGAATTAATAATCTTAATTCATGTATTTAATAACCTAATTAATATTAAACAAACATGATTAATCAATTAATTTATCGCATAAATTCTCCCATTGAGTGTAAATATTACTTGTCTGAATTTTGTTGAATTTATCTTTAATTTTATGTCATTAACTTAGATAATATATTAAGATTTCATAAATCATCGACAATTTACAATAATTTACTATAACATATTCATATGGTTTTAAGAATTTATAACATTATATTTAATTTCATGATTAATGACCATATGACGATAAATTCTTAAAGTTTAATTTTGTACACAATTGTACTTAACTAAGCACTTCCAAGGCAACCTATATGAGATAGTTTGATTGATTTCATAGCTTGATAATTAAACGTGAGTGTACAAGTTCGAACGTTATTTTAGACGTTAATATGTAATTTATTTTGTACATGTAGATAATGGATGATAGCCCTTGTCATGCCTCCATGTGAAATCATAGAGAAAAAGTTTTGATAAATGGATGAAAAATTATACTGTATAGTCAATGATTTGAGATAGTATTGATAAGTTATTTATCCCAATGTATTAAAAAATATATTGACAAAATAAATCTTATTTAAAAAAAAGATAATTACTATTAAATTAATATTTTTAAAAATTAAGAGTATATATATATGAAGAAAAAAATAAAACTTAAATTAATTAATGATAATTACTTATATAAGCTACCCATAATCAGAATAATCAATGTTGATTGACATAACAATAATGTCTTTTGTTTTATGCATGTTATTAGTGTAATTTAGTTGTGATTTCTTAAAAAATAGACACGAGTTATATTATTTTTTCCATTAATCACCTATTTATAATATGATTTATATATAAATATTTTATATATTTAAGTATATTTTATGTCGTTGAGTTATAATTCATTAACGATGGATTATATTGGTTTTGATTTTTATTTTTAAAATTCAAAATAAAACCAATTGCACAGTGTTGCTCCATTTGCATCTTACAAAAATAAGCAAAATTTTAATGTCAAAAGATTTTTTAATATTTGTTAAGAATTTTGTTTTCAATGTATAATTCATAATTAATTGGTTTTGCAATTAAATTTTAAAAAATATAATATTCTGTTAATAAATTTCAATATTTTTGATGCTAAATTCCAAACTGATTTCTTAATTGAACTTTGATTTTAAGAGTCTTCGGACGAGTGATGTAAAATGTTAATAAAAAGATCAATGGGTGTGATGATTTGAATTAGAGTATTATTTGAAGAGTTGTGAAACATTAATGATACATTCTAATAGATGGTTGTCAATGAAATAATGTAAAATTGGACTATAAGTTTCCGAAGTAAATATATAAAATTCAATTTCAAAATCTTTAATAAAATTTATAATTTTGAGCTAAAATATCAAATTTGAAAATTAAAAGAGAATTATTATCAAACGAGCATGTTTCAAAAATAGTGTGGCTTTTAAAAATGTCTACTTCTATTTAGACTAGCCCTATCCCAAGTTCAAGCCCCAAATTGGCCGAAACATGAGGAGGATAAGGAAGTTAGTCATTGAGACAAGGAAACCATTAAAAGATAGTAAATAAATTGTCTACCATCAAATTTTAAAATTTGTTGTAAAATCATTATGAAATTTTATTTTATTATTTTTATATAATCAATTTTTTATAGTTACTTTTACACTATTAAACTTTACAAATTTATAAAAATATTATCAAACTCAATCACCTTAACAAAAGGTAATAAAAAATTACATATATGTAAATTTTAATAATATAAAAGTAACGAAAATAAATTTATGATATTTTGTAATATTTATAAAATTTAATAGTATAAAAATAATAAAAAAATTAAATTAAATTTTTATAACAATCTCAAAAATTAAATAATAATAAAATCTATTTACTCTTAACAATTAACAAAGCAAAGAGCTTTTTTATCGAGCGTTTTTCAAATAACAATTTTTCTTTTCTTTTTCAATATCAACTTTGGAATGTATAACAGAAAATTGGGAAAATAATTTAACTTTATAGAAAAATATTTTTAAGATTTTTTATTTATTATATAAATAATATTTAAATTATGTATTTATTTTTTTTAATAATTTAATCATATTGTTATAAAAAAATAACTAAACAAAAATAAATATAATACTTTAAATATCGAGACTATTATAATTTAAATAAATTATAATAAAAAAATTAAAGAAAATAAAAAATAATTATTTGTTATTATATAATAATTTTTTTAATATAACTAAATTATTATAAAGAATAAATATAGGATATTTACTACCAAATTATCTTAATTATAATACTAATAGCTATGATTTGAGAGAGAGAGAAAAAAAAAACACAGAGGATTTGTGTAGGAGAGAAAATCTAAAAATATAGGTAGAATGAGATTTTTGAGTATATTCTTCCTCTAAAAATTTATGTATATATACTGACTACTACCATAGCAACTTACTTTCTGCTTCTTGAATCGGACTTGGATTCGAACCCAACATTGAGAAAGCGCAAGATAAATTTTGGATTCATCTTTTTCCAGTAAAAGGAAGAAAAAAAATCCCATTTTGTTTGAAGTGGGTAAAGTTTTTACTTTTTCTCCCCCCACCCCCAACCCCAATTATTTACCTAAACAAGTCTCTAAACTTAAAGTTAAAAAGTAAATAAATATATGGAATTTAAAATTGGAGAGATTATTACATTTAATAATATTGAGATGTAGTAAAATAAATTTATCTTAATATTTTATTTTTATAAAAAAAAAGTATAATAGATGAAGATTGAATCAACCATTAATGCTAATAGAAAATATATAACAATAATATATAAAAACATTATTGTACATGTATAAGTAAATTTATGTGTTATTAAGATCTTCTTTAACTATTATTCTCAAATTAAGATTTAGCATGCATTTATTCCATCAAATTCAAAAATATATTTTTTAGTTTATGAATTTTGAAAAAATTGATCAATTAAAAATAAATAATATTATTTTAATAATTTTTTTAAATATTATTTGTATGTCATGCGATTAAAATTTGATTATTTAACAATGATAAAATGACGATTAATATGAAAAAAATTCACAAATTTTATTTGTTTTAATATTTGGTTATATTATCATATTTTTATTTTCAATATATACATAAATAACATAATTATTTAACATGATTTTACTTTTAAACCATCTTATAAAAAATATATGTTTATTTTTATACAATATTAAAAAACACATATCTATTCAAATTATAAAAGAAATATATGTAATATATGTTTATTTTTGTACAATACTAAAAAACACATATCTATTCAAATTATAAGAGAAATAAACATATATTTTTTTCTCGTGGGTTAAAAATAAAAATTCATATATAAAGGGAAGTTATATTATGCAATTAAATTTTTTTATTTTAATATTTTATTTTTAAAAAATAAAAATATGTATTTAAATAATTTTTTATTATAATATTATTATTATTGATTTTTTTTAAATAATTGTATATTAAGTTTCACTTTTATATTTTTTAATAACTCGTATTTTATTATATTTTAATAATTTAATAGTAAAACAATATTATTTATCTTTAGTTAAACTATTTTTTAAAATATAATAATCTGGATTACTTATATGCCATCTTCCTATTAAGATGTGTGAACCTAACTAGCTATGAAAGACACTTTTTAAAATATAAAAAAAAAATAAACCACACTAATTTGATAATCTGGATTACTTATATGCCATCTTCCTATTAAATATTAACCAAAGCAAAATTGCAATTATGTTGCCTTAAGCATAATATTACAATAAGGGCCACACTGAAAACTAGGAATTAAAAAACAAAAGCGTAAAGAAAGTGCAGATTCCTTAAGAAAATTAGCTTAATCCTGTAAAGTAATATTTCAGCTGATCCTTTGTTTTATCTCTCTCAATATGTACATTACAGTAGTAAAAAAAAAAAACTGCATATAAAAACTACAATAATATTGGATCAGTTTGCTTAAATCGGCGAAATTTGAAAGAAAACAAGTTTTTCAAAAACTGGAAATTTTCAAATTTTATTTTAGTTTTTAATAAAGTAGCGAAACATGACAGTTTTATAGTAATGAAGCAAAACTTAAACCTTAACATCAAGACAAACTTCCCTGCCTAATTTTAATATTCATAAATAATTAATACAAAAAAAATAATGTACACCCCCACCCCATATACTCACGTGCTATTAAAGAAAATCACAAATCAACAACCTTTGTCTCTTAGCAAAACATGAAGAGCTGTAATAATACCCCACTACAACTTTTTTTCCAATACAACTTTATAAACCAATAATGAACCGTACACAGTCCTCCGATCCCTATAACTTTTATACCTAGTTTTATATATCCTTCCTTCCATTATTAAAGTTCCTACTCATAAGATAACTGATGATTTCATTATCAAATAATCATTTAATGGCTTCTTTTGGGTCATTCTTGTTAATGTTTTTCATGGTGTTTACAACTTGTCATTTTGCAATGTGTTTGGCAACTGAGATTGATATCATGAAGATTTCAACTATTTCTGCTTCACCTGCTTTGTTACCAATTGCTCCTTTGTCTTCTCCAGCTTTATCACCTGGCAATATCACTCCTTTGTTTCCAACACCAGGTGCTGAACCACTTTCTCCATCTCAATCATCACTCCCTATTATTCCATCAAGTCTAAGCCCTCCAAATCCAGATGCTTTTAAGGCTCCTACTCCTCAATTGGCTTTTCCACCATCTGGGTTTTTGTCAGCTTCTTCTTCTTCAACTTCTTTAGCTTCGTATGGATCTCTAAATTTTGTTATGTTTTTGAGTTTGCTTTCCTTAATTTCCTTAGTATAAGACGAATTGGTATGTGGAATTTATATGCATGTCTTTTTCATGGGTAATGTTTTTGTTTCCGTGTCTATTTTTGTTATTGATAAAATAAAAATATGTGATATATGGATTATAATTAGTTATAATTAAATGTAATTTTTATTAAATAAAATTGTTATTTATAAATTATTATGATAAAAATAGAAAAATAAAGTATCACAAAGTGAACCTATCTTTTTCCCACTTGAAGAAAATTAAACAGAACTTAATTATGCTTGTAGTGTAATGTTGGGTAGAGAGGGCAATGCATGCCATTGGTGTAAATTGTGATTGGATAATGTGGTTGTTGTTTAATAAATGAATTAATTTATAAACAAAAGAAAGCAGAATATATAATCTAACTTTAGTTTGATACATACATTTATATTTTTCTTTATTATTATTAATTTAAGTGTTTTTCAAATGATACAAATAGCAACAAATACACATTTTTATTTATGTAATAGAAAAAAAAAACAATTTTATTAAGTAAGGAGCTTATATACAGTAATATAGAAAATTAAACAAATATTAAAATATATAAGTTTATAGATAGTGTCTGATATTATATTTTTTATATCAAATAGGAAAGATAAAAATAAAAATTGAATAAATAATTATTTTATTGTCAAATATTATGATAAATTAAAAATGAATAGGTAAAAATATTCAATTAAATTTTATTATAAATTAATATAATGAGAAAATCTTTTTTAAAAAGTACAGTTTACTTTTAAAATACATCATAAATGAGATTTGAAAACAAATTAGTAATTATTTTAGAAAAAATGAAAAATTTAAAATTATCTGACAAGTTTCTTTCTATATATATAGTAGACTAAATTTAAAAGTTAAAATAGATATTTTAATAATAAATACAAGTTTTTATTTTTTACAATTTTAATTAAGTATAAATAAAGAGAAAATAATTTACGTAATCTATTAATTAAAGTTTAATATTGTTTAATTTATTTTTTCTTGAATAAGTAAATTAAGAGTCTAAATAGCATGCAATCTTGTTTTTTAATTGGATAATAAAATGTAAAATTAAATTAAATTAAAAATAATATTTTTAATTTAATTATTATATAGATAATATGTATTTATAATTATTAAATTATTATAAATATTTATATTTATTTTTAAATTAAAATAATAATTTAATATAATTATTATATAGATAATATTTAAATCTAATATATTATAAATTAAAATATGTATTTATTTATAATTTAATAGTAATTTAATTTATTATAAATATATTTATTATAAATATATTTAGTTATAAAATTTAATCATTCAATTTATTTATTTATTTATTAATTTAATAAATTAAATTAAATTTTTTAATTTAAATAAATCAATAAAATTATTTATTAACCCGATAAATTAGTATTGTCATGTTAATTGATTACCTTGATTCCCGGATAGCTTTTTGGCTTCCTGTCTATATCTACCGCCAATGAACATACTCTTTAATTCCTTTCCCTATTATTATTATTATTGGTTTTCTTTTCGACAGAGACCAATCTTTTTCGGCACAATCTTTTTCCGGACACAACTCTCAATTCAACCCTAATATATATATAATTGATAGTAATACTTTAATAATAATAGGATTAGATATTTTTAAGCTTAATTTTCTAAAATTTATTAAAAATATTAAAACATATTTAATAAATAATTTAATAAATTTAAATAAATATTTTAACAGTAAAAATAATTTTAAATTTTATAAACATGTGTTATTAAATATATTATTATAATAATATATATTATAGTTATAAAAAATATGGTTATTTGAATTTATAAATTTTGGGTTATAAATTTGATAACAGATTTAAAATAAAATTTACGGGTAATAATAATAGATATTGTATTATAATCTACCCTCCTATCTAAGCCTCAGCTGACTGCCTCATCTGCCTGAAGAGTTAACACCCCCTCCAAATTTCTAAGTTACTTTTCCTAATCTTATATTTCAAAATATGATAAATTTATTTGTGTTTGTATTGTTTATATCATTAAATTAATTTTTATTTTATTTATTTTATTAAATTATAAAAATATAAAAATATTTTATTAAAGTATTAACTTTATGTTTATGACTGAAAATTATTAATTAAATTTAAAAATTTAATTATTCAAGTATTAACTTTAAAGTTTTAAAATCATGACTGAAAATATATTATTAATATATTTTTGAATAATAGTTCTTATAAAAACTTTTAAAATTGAGTTTCATTCTAACTACCGGATGATTATACCAACAAATAAAATAACATTACTTCAAATAAGATCGAATAATTAAACCTTATAATCTAATTTTCATACTTAAGTTTCTAATGAAAAATAATATATTTCTCTATAACATCCTTAATATAAAAATAAAATCAATTTATTTTATAGATATGTTTTACTTATTTAATATTTCGTAAGTATAACAATGTTATTATTATATAATATCTACAAATATCTAACCATGTTAATTTTAATAACAGATAAATTAAATATAACATATAAGAATAAAACATAAAAAAATAATAAAGAATTCATTTTAAAGTTATATCTCAAAAGAATCCTTACAAAATTTTGACGTTAATTCTGCTGCTAAAAAACCTTCAAACGTATTTGCATTTTCATTTATTAAATCAAAAATTAAAAATCTATAAAAACATAGCTAATGAATAACTTTAAAACTAAAAACTAAAAAAAAAACTTTCTAGAGAGAGTTGAGAAAATTGTGTATTTTACAATGGAAGAAGGGAGTCCTTTTATAGGTGAGGAAAAGGCCAAAAAAGGTTGAAAAACATTTTCAAATTTGAATTTGGACGTTTTTGGATAGGCTGGCACCCGTTTAGGGTGGGACAATGGCGGCAGGTAGGTGTTTGCCACTCATGGGCGCACGTGGAAATCAATGCGGCGTGTGTTGGTAGCACGCATTCGTGCTTATGCTAGGCATGTGTAGGCTTCGTGTAGGCATGTTTTGGGTGTGTACCAGCGTGTGTTGGGCGTGCACGTGCATTGCTGCGGGCGGGACTCGACACGAATGGGCGGCTGAGTGCGAGATTTTGGCCTTTTTGATATTTTGACCAATTTTGTCCAATATTTTTCATCTTTTTGACTTTTTCTCATTTCTTATCTCAATATATTTGTGATGTATTGCCTCTAGTATTTTTTTCGAATTTTTAAATTATTTTTTAACTAAAATACCTAAAAAGCAATAAAAATATCTGTGATTCCGAAAATATAAATTTATATAAAAATATGATAAAATCGTACAAATATAATTTTTTAATCAATTAAAGTACATTAAATCATGATAATTTTAATACTTTTGAAGCACTCATCATTGTGCTATGATAGTTGAGGTGAAGTCACGATACTTAATGTCATCATCCTATAAGTTACTAGCATTATCTTGCTCATTTTCTGTGTCACTGAATGTAACATTATAGGTTTTCTAACTTTTTTTTTATGTTAGCACATCATGTAGAAATATGACCAAAACCCCCACAAGTAAAAAATTATGGACTAGTGGACTTGGTTTTCTTACCATCAAAGTTAGCAAGCTTAAGTTCCCTTGATTTTTGGTCCCTTGAACGAATGGATTGTCCCTTGTTAGGTTGATTATCCTATTGACCATTCTCTTTTAGGTGCTTCTTAAATTTTCATGCTAGCAACAATAGTGATTTATCATTCATATCGTCATCACTATCAAGATGTTATTTTTAGAGCTTTTGAATGTCACATCCTTGTTTTCTTGGGTGGATCAAGAGTAAGCTCATAGGTTTGGATTGACCTAATAAGTTCATCAATGTTTAGTGTGTCTAATGTACCTTACTTATGAACCCTTGTTTTATTTTCACAATTTTTAAGATTAGCGTGAGAGATATTTAGACCAACGTTTCAATAAGCTCTCCACTAATTAGACGTATTCATGAAACAATTACAACAAGAATTAGGATAAAAAAACACAAGTGTCCATATGTGTTTTAGAATAGATTTGATGATGAATAATCCTAAATATATGATTTAAAACATATATCAATTCAATTAAATTAACTAACAAATCTTAAAGCAATTAAATTAAACACAAATTTAATAAAAATAATTTCTTTAAAAATTAATAATTAAATTTAAATAATCATAATCATTCATACAATTATTTGATTTAAATATATAATAACTTAATTAAGAAGAAATTATATGAACATACAAAATATTAAACAAATAGACTAATAAATATAGGAGTTTAGAAAATGAAATATTAATAAAATAAAAAATGTGATAATATTAATTGATTACCTTTACTTTTACCTTAATTCATGTTTATAAAAAAAACTCTAATAAGATTAAACAATTAATCACAATTTAATTCATGTTCATAAAAAACTTACAAGTTATTAGGGGTTAACAATGGATTAAAATTGTATGTTTTTAATTAATTTGAATTCGATTTGATCTGAATAGATTTAAAGATTTTTAATTCAAATTCGATCTAATGATATAATTAATACGAATCAATTTAAATCCGAATAAATTAAATTTTTTTTATCGAATAAGGTGAGATCAATATTGAAATTTATTTATAAATTATTGTTATACATAAAACACGACATACATAAATTTAAATTTTAAATTGATATTTTTGTAACAAATATTATTATTTATAATAACAACTAAAAAAATTAAAAGAATAATAAGTATGTCTATATAATTATTAAATTATTATAAATATTTATATTTATTTTTAAGTTAAAATAATAATATAATATAATTATTATATAGATAATATTTAAATATAATATATTATAAAATAAAATATGTATTTATTTATAATTTAATAGTAACTTAGTTTAGAATAAATATATCAGATAATAAAATCTGTTAATCCGAATTCATTTTGAATCCGAATAAATTATATAATTTTTAATTTAAATTTGATATAATTATAAATTTTTTTAATTTAATTTGATATAAATTTAATAAATTAAAGTAAATTTTTTATTTTAAATAAATTACTATTGTCATATTAATTGATTACCTTGATTCCCGGATAGCTTTTTGGCTTACCGTCTATACTCTTTAATTCCTTTCCCTATTATTATTATTATTATTATTATTATTATTATTATGGTTTTCTTTTCTACATAGACCAATCTTTTTCGGCACAATTTTTTTTCCCGGAGATAACTATCAATTCAGGCCTAATATATAATTAAGATTAGATATTTTTAAACTTAATTATCTAAAATTAAGTTTAAATTTTTTAATATTATAAAATTAATTTTAAAACATATTTTAAAAATATTGAAACATATTTAAAATAATAACTAATTAATAATTTTATAAATTGATTCGAATTTAAATTAATAATTTTACTAAAATTAATTTCAAATTTTATGAACATATCTTATTAAATACATTAGTGTAATAATAATATGTGTGATAATTAAAAAAATATATACCAAAAATATAGTTAAATAAAACTCTAACAATGTTTTTTTCGAATAAGTCAATTCATTTGGGATCCAACAGATCCTCTCTTTTTCCTATTCAAAGATCAGCTCTTTGTCTCTGTGTTTTCACATCGAGAATTCTTTACAGATGAAAAGATGTCAAAAGGGTTTCTTACTTTACAAACAGATCTTCCTACATCTCTATATAAAGGCTAGTTTATCAAGAATACGCAAGAAAAATACTTCGAATTGTTGATTCCTCGTTAGAGATGACTTAGAACCAATAAACTTTTTATGAACTTTATTTTATAAATTTGATAAAAAACTTAAAAATAAATTTATATATAAATATTTTTTACAAAACTATCAAACTCTCATTTTCCTTACGAATATATATATTTATTTATTGTGTTATAATCTACCCAGCTCTCAGAATAAGCCTCAGCTTCTACCCAACCGAATCGTCAACTGCCTCATCTGCCTAAAGGATTAAACAACCCTTCCAAATTTCTAAGTTACTTTTCCAAAATTTAAAAATAAAATAAATTTATAAATATATCATTAAAATATTATGTTTATATTGTTTGTACCACTGAAATAATTTTATTAATTAAACTATAAAAATATTTTATTCATACTATTAAGTTATTTTGTTCGCCCAAAAGTTTTTAAAATTAAAATAAAAAAATCTATAAAATTTAATATTATTAAGTCTTCTCATCGATTCTTAAACAAATGACCATTCTATGGCCAGTCATTCAAAACAATGTTAAACTTATTATTATTATTTTTTTACCTTTCTGCAACCAATCAAATCTTTCTATCATTGAACTATAAAATTTCTGTTATTTTTTCGTTCATATATTATTAAAGATAACATAAAAAAAATCTATAAAATTTATTGTTAATAGTATTTCATATTTCATATCAGTTCTTAAATAAATAATTATAGTAAGGCAATTGATTAAAAAAAATGTACAACTTATTGCAAATGCAATTCAAAGTAAATAAATTTTTTACCATTAAACTATAAAATAATTTTATTCATATTATTATGTTATTTTCTCGCGCACATGTCATTAAAATTAAAATAAAAAATCTATAAAATTTATTATTTATTGTATTTTTTACTAATTTTTGAACAAATAATTATAATTCAAAACAATTTCAAAAAAAAAAGAGCAGAAACACATGTGAATAGTCAACTTTAATGAAAATGGAAAACAAAGAAATAAAAAGTAGATAGACATTCCACTAATATTGAAGAGCTTTATTGAAAACTCATTCTAATTACATTTTTACTCCCATTGGAAAAAGATTTGAAAAATTCTGCCATAGCTTGTAAATAGATGGTTAGTTCTTGAAAAGTTGAAGGTATAATAACCAACCAGATATCCTCTTTCAAATTCTAAACCAAGAATTGAACTTTAAACTTCATTTTCGACTTATAGACTAGCCATTACAACTAGCACACAGAATACTTTTGTAATAATTAAATGAATATTTCACACAGATTTTCTATCCACATTCCAGAAAACCCAAAAACTCAAAATTAGACAAATAAACAAAAATGAAGAAAAGAGAAATAACTTTGACCATTGCACTTCGCTGTTTATCAAAATTCACTAAAGGTGACAAATGATTTCTCATTACATTGCCAATTATCAACGTACAAAAGAAAGACCCTTGTTAATTTATTTATTTTTAAATTTCATTTCATATTCTTTGTATCATGGATTATCCATTTTTCTTTCTTTTACCCTCCTCTATTGGGAATTTTCTCATGAAGAAATAAGAAAAATAGAGAAGAAGAAATGGGGAAATGGAAGAAAGAAACAGAGCGGATATCTGGAGAAGAAGATGATACACAATGAATTTTATAGATTTTTTTATTTTTAACAATACAATGTACCAAAAGCTTATGGAATGAAATAATTGAAACAATTTTAAAGCTTGATAATAGAAATGCCATTAAAATTAATTTGATGGTTTTGATTATTGACTCTAAATTAACAAATTAATAATCTAATTTGTGAGATAATATAAAGAGTTTTAAAGTAATAAATTAGTGGTCTAATTTATGACTTAAATTATGACATAATTTAGTGAAAGAGAGTTTTACTTCATCTATAAACATGGAGGAGTTTATGCATTAAAAAACAAGACAAAAATTAAAGAGAGTATAAGCAAACTCAAAAAGAAAAAATACTTAGTTAGCATAAGAGTTTTCTATAAATTTGGGGAAACACTTGAGAGATATTATTAATGAGAAAATTTGTATTTGTATTCTGTATATGTTTTACTCAGTTTAATAATATTTGTTGCTCCCGTGGACCTAGGTAAATTATCAAATCACGTAAATTTTGTGCATTTTCTTTTATTGATTTGATATATTCATATATCGCTATTTATTGCTTTCGTGTACAACAGATGGCATAAATCATACAAATATAATAATTCGGTAATATATTGATAAATTTATCCTAAAATAATCTTAGTTATAATATAGTCCATTTTTATGTAATCTTTTCAATTTCTTTTTGCATTTACGTGAATTTTTTTAGTTTCTTCGTGTAGATTAATTGAAAATTCAACACTAAGCAATAACTTAGAGAAAATGAACTTGATGAAATGAAGAAGATAAATTGACTTTGCAAGAATTGAAAAATGCCTTAAATTTCTTTATTCATTTGCTCATAGTAAAAAAACTACATACAACTATCTGTTATATATAGCAATTTGATCAATGCTTTTAGAGTTTGTTACAATTTGATATTTTCTTTATCCTTAGTTACAGTTGGCATAACTAATCAGCTTGCACTATTCCTATGCACATACACATGTATACATTTAATCAAATACAACAATATTTAATCATTAATCATATATAACAGCACCCACAAACCATAAGTTGTTTATCCAATCAATATTTGCCTTGAACACTTAGCCATCTATATTTCAAATTCTTTATTATCCTTAACATCATTAAGTGACACTTAGTATGCTCCTTATGGTGAGGAATTGAGATGAAGGAAGAGCTTTAATAAATATGTCAACCTTCTAATCAAAAGTTGCTACAAATTAGATAGTGAATTGATTCATCAACACCTTGTCACGAATGTGGTGTAGTCAAGTTCAATATGTTTAGTTCTTGAATGAATAACATGGTGGAAGAGAACTATAGCAATGGTATTTTCATATCAAATGACATGTTTGATTGCACAAGAAATTTAAGTTATGTAAAAATGTAAGAATATATTGTACTCATGTTATTTATGTGGAAGATGATGCAAGTTCCATTTATTCAAACTCAATCCTTGAACGAGCTACTATAGGTTATTTGTGTGTAGACCATATGATAAGGTTAACTTTAAGAAAAATATACACACTTGAAAGGGATCTTCTTATATCAAGGCAAATAGCCCAATTATCGTTAGAAAAACCATTAATAACTAGTGAAGTGATTTTTTTGAACTTAGCACCAGCCAAGTATTTTAATATTCTTTTTATTGCAGTCCAATGAGTATTTAGTGGGTTAGACATAATTTGAATGACTTTATTAACATCAAAGCTGATATCAAGTCTTGTATGCATTATATATTTTAATGCCCTTGCAGTGCTGTGATACAAGGCAAGATTATCAAATGGCACATCAATTTGAGCACAAAATTGAATAGAAGACATCAAGGGTGTAGAGCTTGGCTTGACCTCAATGAGATTTGATTTAACTAGAAAATCCTTAATATATTTGGATTGCTTGAGAAATAAAGATTCATGGCAAGATTAACTACTCTGATGCCTAAAAAGAAGTGTAATGCACCAATGTCTTTAGGAGAGAACATAACATCAAGCATAGACCTGAATCTCTAAATTTCAAAGGCATTAGAACATATGATGATAATATCATAAACATATACTAGTAGATAAAGTCTGTAACTTACTCATCATAATAAGCAAAGTATCATCAGCCTTAGACTTATGGAAACTAAATTGGATAAGTATGGAAATTAATTGGTCAAACCAAGCATTGGGGCTTTATTTTAACCATGTAAATATTCTTTTAACTTGCAAATATATTTAAGGTGATCTTTGCCAAATGAATCTAGAAACTTGTTTCATATAAACCTTGTTTGTGATAGTTCTATTGATATTTACATTACTCACATTAATTTGTCTAGAAAACCAACAAAAATAAAGAGTAATAATCAACATGATTCTCATTGTTCCAAACATAATCACGTGATTGAAAGGCTCTATATAATCAAAGCTAGCTACATATGCATACCCTTTGGCTACACTCTAGCTTTTAACTCATCTAACTGTCCATTTTCAATTCTTTAAATCGAAAGAACCATTTTTTATTAATGATTTTCTCCCTGAATGTGAAGAAAACCCATGTATTGATCCATATGAGAGCATCATATTCACTCTTCATTGCTGCAAATCACTCAACATCTTTTAAAGCTTCTTTCACTATTTTAGGAACAATAAATGCATTTGCAGCAAACAATGCTTTAGGATTTTCAATGCCAACCATAGATCTTGTGATCATAAAATGTGCATCTGTGGTAGTTATTAGTATGGTAAGATTAGGTATAGAATCAACATTATTGGTAGAAGTAACGTGAGAATTGGTAGAGCTTATACTTTATGCAATAAGAACTTCCATGAGTATATAAGTGAGAAAGAATTGAGTGAATTATATATTTCATTGGTATGAGAGGCTTAAATAACACAGTATCTAATTGATCATCTAGAATTTGGGTAATCACAAGCAACATTGTTTTGTAACCAGTGTCATGAAGCTTTCTAAGTGTTGATTTTGTGGTAGAATTTGAAAAAAAAAACATCAAATATGACATTTCTTGATGCTACAACTTTTTCCAAAGGAGTCAAACATATATACCTTTTGTACACACACGACAATAATCAATAAAAGTGCAAGGTTGTGTTTTGAAATCAAAATTATGGTTGTTGTAGGCATGTGATAAGGGTAACATGTGCAGCTAAAAGTTTTAAAGAGCTAATAATCAGATTTAACCCCATAGATTCAAATGAACTCTTATTACTTGGGATTGGTGTAGGCAATCTATTCATTATATGAACTAAAGTATAAAAAACTTCATCCCAAAACCTTAGCGGCATACAATTTGAGCTAATAAAGCAAGTCCATTTTCAATGACCTACCTATGTTTTCTCTTAATCATATTCTTCTCTTCCATCTAAGTGAAGAACTTTTATCTTTTTTTAATTAGCACTTCAATTTTTTTTAACAATAAAAAACTCGTTTGACATCAACATTCTTTTTAAGGAAATATATCCAATAATGTCTTGATTGGTTATCTATGAAGAGTACATACCACTCCATACATCACTATAAATTACTTCCAACAAAATAATGATTTTATTTAATACTTCTATAAATGGAAAACAATAATTCTTGTCTAATTGATAAGTTGAACATACATCAAATCAACATTTAGACAATAAGTTTTGCTTATGACAGTCATTTAGTACACAATTAACAATTTTAAAATTAACATGACTTAACCTTTTGTGTTTGAAATGAAACTCATAATGAGATTTAGAGTCACTTATATGAAGAAAAAAAAGGTATTACAGTGAGTCATATGTGATTCACCTTAAGTGTCTTTAAGCATTTTTCCTATTGAATGGTGAAGGACTACATCCATGGCCAACTCTTCCTTTAAGTAGTGTTTGATCTAATATTTTTAACTTTGACAAACAACACATTGGATGAAATTCAAGAAATATTAAGTTATCTTTAGTGAATTAAGATACATTTAGTAAATTTTTAACATTATTTGTCAACTGTAAGATATTCTTAAGATAAAATTTTATGTTATATTCTTATATAGTATATAAGCAATATGAATTATCTAATCATAAAATATTAATCTCAAACAAAATTAAGTTTCATTATTATTTATAAATATTACACTATTATTATTTTTAATTAATATGTGATTATATTTTTATACATTAACATTTTTTCTCAAAGTATGGGTTGATTAAGTTAACACTTATTTATTTTATTTTTTTTGTAAGTTTTATGTATTTTTATTTTATTTGAGATCTATTATTCTTTTATTGGCTCGTTGATAGAGTGAAAATGATACTATATAAATTAACTCGAAGTAAATCACTATGCAATAACTTAGAAAAACTTAACTCTATAAAATATAACAAATTTGTATGGAACTTTGTAAGAGTTGAAAAATGCATTGAATTTCTTTATTCATATGCTCATGGTAAAGAAACTAAATACAATTATCTGTTATATATAACAGCTTGATTAATGCTTTTAGAGTTTGTTACAATTTGATACATTCTTTATCCTTTGTTACAGCTAGCATAACTAATATAATACAAAACTGATTTGCAACTGCACATACAATCAGATAAAACAAATATCTAAGCATTAATCCTTTGCAACTGCACTCACAGATCACAAGTTGCTTATCCAATCAACATTTGCTTTAACCACTTAGCCATCATATATTTCAAACTCTTCACTCAAAGTAAGTATGTGAATTGAATATTATTAAAAATGATAAATTATTATAATTTATGATTAATTTATTGCTTGAAATATACGATACACGTCATTTATCAAAGTAATATTTTCACATAATTATTAGTGGTATTTGAATAGTGACATCAAAATTTTCAAAATTAAAGATTTTATTTATTATTTAAAAATTAAGTTGATATGGTTACTAGTATACATTATATACTTAATATATGTTTTAAAAATATTATTTTTTTAATTATAAAACTAAGCATATTACTGATAATTATATGCATAATTTACTTTATGAATAGGGAATACTTGTCCAAAAAGCTAAACATATTATTTGTGATAATTATACAAATAACTTATTTTTTAGTTATATTTGATTCATAGAATGAAAATATAAGGAGAATAAGAATTAAAATCAATGAAAATATTATTACTATTATTATGTTTAAAAAAATAAATAATTAGAAAAATAGAACATTCAAGGATTAAAACTACCTATTTTTGATCAATTTAAATCTGATTTAATTTGAATAAATTTGAATTTTTTTAATTCGAATTAGAATAGATCAAATTTTTTTGGATCACATAAGATCAAATTGTGATTGATTATCATATATAAAATATAACATACATAAATTTAAATATTAAATTGATATTTTTATAACAAATATTATTATTTATAGTCACAACTAAAAAAATAAAAATAATAAGAAGTATTTCTCTACAATTATTAAATTATTATAAATATTTATATTTATTTTTAAACTAAAATAATAATATAATATAATTATAGTATGCATAATATTTATATAACATATTATAAAATAAAATATTTATTTATTTATAATTTAATAGTAATTCGGTCCGGATCGGATACAATAGATTATAAAATTTATCAATCAAAATTTGAATAGATTGTATAATTTTTAATCTGAATTCGACGGATTAGATTGAATTGGATTTCTTCATTCAAACGGATTGATCGGATTATTGGATCACCTCTAACTAATAATGATAACAATAGAGAAAAAAATGACTAAAAAGTGTTTAAATTTTACTTAAAATGATTTTATAATTATGAATAGGTTGGTACTTAATAATTAAAAAAAACTATATAAATAAAACTTTATGATGCTTAAAAAGTCATAATTAATCTATAATTAAATTTAAATCAATATTTTTATTAAAGTCTCTTTTAATATAAACAATCATATTATCTACTTAAAAATAGATATTTTGATAAATTTCATAATTGAAAATGCATTTTCTATTGAACAATAAGTTTAGTTATTTTGTTTTCGAATTGTTATCTTTGAAATTTAGAACAATAAGCTTCTTTAGCCCCAAAATAAAATAAAAATAAAATAGTAAATAAGAATTAATAAGTGATATACGAGTTGAGAAAAAGTGAGGAGAAAAAATTAAAAAAAAAATGATAGCTAATTACGAGAAGGAGGGGAGAAATGAAAGAATTAAGAAAAAAGAAAAAGGTAGAGAACAAGGAGATTGGGCTGAGAAAGCATGAGTTTATTTGAGTTTCAAATTGTTGTAAAATAAGGATAAAATTGTAATACCTTATTTATTAAAAAAAATCAAAAAGTAAGTCTGGGTTTTAGCCAAAAGCTCATGAGATACTCAACCCCTTATATATATATATTATAATTTAATTATTTTTTTATTAATAATTAGCTCAATAATTATTAAAAATAATATGGTATTACAAATCAATAAAATATAAAAATTAATGTAATTTTTTTTTCAAAAAACATAAATACCCATGAACTAATTATAAAGCAATTAAGTTAATTGATATAAGATATACTATATAAATAATTAATAATCTATTTATCATTTTATAGTTTTAATTTTATATTTAATTAATAATTAATTATATGCATAACACTATTTTTTATTAAAAAAATATAACCTTAACTTTATTCTACTAGTACGATGTCATTATTCTCTGATTTTTCAAAGAGAAATGGTAAAAAAAAAAAAAGTAAAAAATGACAATTTAGGTTAATTAAAGATTCCTTCTAATAATTTATAAAATAAAAATATATAAATTTTTATCTTATTTTTAATATTATTATTAAATTAAATTATTATTAATAAATTATTTTTATTATAATAATAACTTTTATGTATCAATATCCAATAAAAATCTTGCTACGATAGTGGCTAATACTGCCCCAACAATAAGTCACCTTTCAAATTATAATTTTTAATTTTGTTGCTCAATGAAAGAAAAATAAATAAATAAATAAATATATTTTTTCTTCATCCCGAACCTAATCCAAATAATTATATTTAAGTTGCTGATGAATTTGTTGTTTATTTATTTTTATTAATAATAATATTATTATTAAATAAAATTGTTACAATGTGATAATATAAAAAATATTTTCTTAACATTTAAAGCAAGATAAATATCTGTGTCAGATGGAGATTGGTGACGTAGTTGCCACGTTTCAGTAAATTAAAGAGCATTGAGAAATCATCATCATTATTTGAATAACTCGGCGTCATTTCCAAACTAATAGAGTAAATTATGTATATCTTATTGGTTCTAAATAATATTTTATTGCAATTATTTTAATTTTTATAATATTAGAATTAATTTTATAATTTATTTAAATAAATATTTTTATTTTATTAAAAATATTAAATATAGCTACTTATATAATACATAATTTTCATAAATAATAATTTATTATTAATTATAAAATTTTTAATATCTAATATAATAATTATAAAATTTATTTAAAATATATAATTAAGAGATTTTTAATACCTAACTTCTCAATTATTAATTATCTTTTTATAAAGAATATTAATAAAATCAGTATAATATTAATAAAATCAGTATTATATTTGTTAAGTAATGTATTAATTATTAATGAAATATAAATTAATAAATATGAGATTAAAATAATTATGAGATTGATTAATTAATTTTTTTTATATAAATTAATTTTATAAGAGTTAATATATACAATAAAAATTGTGACGAATTTTATTTTTGGATTGATAATCTTCCTTTTTAACCTCCCCACCCCCAAAAATGATATACACAGACGGCACAGACTCTAAAATCTAAATGGGCCGAGCTTTGTAGCCCATAAGAACAACGACACGTCGTATTCATTAAATAAAAGTATAAAACAGAACAAAATTTGGGTCAAATATCCAAATAAACCCGGATCCGAAATGGATGTAAACAGACAGGACGAAAACATTGGATAAGATCGTATTGGTACCATGACCCATCATCTGTTTCACTGCTCTCGGCGAACCCAGCACTAAGAGACACTTCCAGATCACGACTCATACCTTTTTGGCTGCTGGCATTCTCTGATACCTTCGAAATGGTTCTTCGGTTTTTTCTCTTCTATAGCTCTTAAAAATCTGTTTATGTGTTTATGAGGAATTTTCATTTTATTTCCCGTTTACTTTATTGCGATTTTTGATATGTTGGGTATTGAGTTCCGCTAGGGTGTTATGCGACGATTTAAAGATAGATCTATGCTTGATATCCGATAATTTGTTTGCATTGACGGGTTTGTTAGTTGATCTATGGTAGGTAGCTTAAAGTAATTGAATTTATTGCTTCGGAATTTATACTGTCGGGTTCTTCGTGCTGTAGATCTTAGACTGGTGTACTAATTACTAAACTCTACATTTCTGATAAAATCGTGGTGGGAAGTATGGATTTTTAGTCTTTTAGGCGTCTTGGTTTTCAGAGTTGGAACCTTTTAGATTCTATTTCCTGTTAATTTTTTACAATCTGCGATTATGATTGGGAAGTATTAGGAGTTGGAGTCCTTGTGCGTCTGTTCAGAGTGTTTGACGTGTTAAAGAGATTAGGTTTTAAAACACTGATGTCTTTCAAGAGTATAATTCAAGACGTAAAAGTTGAGCTTGGAAGCATCTCTAGAAAAGGGTTTGATGTTAAGTTTGGGTATGGGATGCGGTCGAGGTCACACCGGGTGGTTCAGGATATCTCTGTCAGAATTGATGCTTTAAAGCAGAGTTGCTGGGCTAACATGCCACCAGAGCTTTTGAGAGATGTGTTAATAAGGATAGAAGCTTCTGAAGATACGTGGCCTCCACGGAAAAATGTGGTTGCTTGTGCTGGTGTTTGCAGGAATTGGAGAGAAATCATGAAAGAAATTGTGAAATCCCCTGAAGTTTCGAGCAAGTTGACATTTCCAATATCCGTGAAGCAGGTATGCCATGTTTGGCCTTATTCTTCAAATTTTTTTGGCCATTTAATTCAACTTTGTACTGTTTCTGAACAAGTTCATCAATCATGCCTTTTTGGATATTGGCAGATATCATTTACCTGTGTGAAACAGTTTTATGTTTAAGATTATTGGTTCACAAAATCTGATACACTGTGGGTCTGTGAGCGTCTTTAAGGAGATAGAGAAAGATTCATATAATTTATATCTCCTTCTTTTGAATGGTATATGAATGTATCTCTGCAACTGCCAAATGACTGGTGGTTTTCTGACTGGATGAAACTATGTAAATGAAAATTCTCCCAGGCATTGTATGATATGCCCGTTCACAGTAATTTGCTTGAGTAATGTCTCCAAATTCTGTTTGGCCTCCTCCAACTTTTGCAAGTGATGCTTTTATGCAGGCCGTTTTAGATTTGTTATAGCTGCTAGTCATGATTTTAAGGGGTGGGAAAAGCTGCCTCTCCTTTGCAAAAACCTTACTTTTAGTGATTCATTCTGTTGCCAAAAAGGTATAATCAAAACCAAGTTTTCCTCTTTTCACTTGCTTATTTTCCACATCTTTGGTATCTATTGCAGCCTGGATCAAGGAACCAAGTCCTTCAATGTTTTATAAAACGCAACCGCAATGCTCAAACATATTACCTTTACCTCAGCTTAAATCAAGGTAAGAAACTGATCTTATCATTAAACATTCAAACCTGAGTGTTAATTTTCTTTTCTCTCACTACTATTTGGTTGTTACTTTCTAATGTGTTCCGTGGAGGAGCTTCAATTTATAATTTAAGCATTTTGTAAATTTTCTCTAATGTGATCATACGTCTTATTGTTGTAATTATACTTATGCTGTTTATCCTTTTCTCATTTAAACAAATTTTATACTGAGTTGTTGACACTATATTCTTCTGCTTTTGCCTCTCATGTTGGCGGTTTCCACAGATGATGGAAAATTCCTTCTTGCTGCGAAGAAGTGTAGGCGTACTACATGTACGGACTACATCATATCTTTAAATTCTGTTGATGTATCGAAAGGAAGCAGTACCTATGTTGGAAGGTTAAGGTAAGTGTATCATGTGTGTTGCATTACAGGCTCTCAATCATTCTGGGTCTTTATTTCTCTTCTCATGTCTTTGCAAATAAATTGATGGTCTCATTTCTATATGACAGATCAAACTTTATGGGGACCAAATTCACAGTATATGATGCTCAGCCTCCAAATTCTGCAGCGAAAATGAGTAAATGTCGCTCTGCCAGACTAGCAAATATGAAGAGAATCTCTCCTCCAGTTCCTACTGGGAACTATTCTGTCGCACATATCACATATGAGTTAAACGTTTTGGGTTCCAGGTATGTATTATGATCTTGAGAATCTGTGGTTGAGTTACTACATTTACGAGAAACAATTATGAGACAATCACTGATGTAATGTTATATAGCTAAACGTTTTTTTCTATGTATCTGATGCCATTTTGCTATTCTAAGTTCTCTTCGTTTTTTTTTTTTTAATAGCTGAATACTTTGCAATTATGCTTGCGGCTTTTAAGCATAACAATCTTCATTGAAATTCCATGTAATGTAGAGGTCCAAGGAGAATGCATTGTGTCATGGATGCAATCCCTGCTAATGCTGTTGAGCCTGGAGGTGTGGCACCAACGCCAACAGAATTTCTACGCAGCAGCTCAGATGATTTTCCCTCGCTATCATTTTTTAGAACAAAATCGACCCGCATGGAAAATTTCCCATCAGGGATTCAATCAGGCCAGAATGAAGAAATGCTTGTACTAAGAAACAAGGCCCCTAGGTGGCACGAACAACTACAATGTTGGTGTCTAAATTTTAATGGCAGAGTGACAGAGGCTTCAGTAAAGAATTTTCAGCTGGTAGCTTCTAAAGAAAATGGAGCTGATGGGCAACAAGAACATGAAAATGTGATACTACAATTTGGTAAAGTCGGGAAGGATGTTTTCACAATGGATTATCAGTATCCTATATCCGCTTTTCAGGCTTTTGCCATATGTCTCAGCAGTTTCGACACTAAGATAGCTTGCGAATGACTTGATCACACTTTACAATCTGGTGATGGTGAGATTATTTTATGTTTACATTTTGTTATAGGTATGTGTTTGTGATAGTTTGGAGCTGGAAAGTCAATGAACATCTTCCATCTTGAATTTCATTTTCATGTGAGTTATGAGGCCGCTGTCAAGTCGTGTCATAGTTTTATTTGTTTTTCCTACTAGTACTTGCCTTTGTCCACTAAACACGGATTTATGGACCAATTAAGTCAGATGAGAGAGAATAAAAAAGGTGGTTTCCAAAATTCTGCTTAAATTAAACATGGTAGGCATGAGTTATTATGTCAAGGTGGTTGAAAGAGCAAAAGAAATAATACATAAAGTAGGTCTGATAAAATAATTGCGGAAAAAATAAGTCTTGAACCAAATAAGAATAACAGCAAAAGTAGTACAGATTTCTATGATAAGGTTGGCAAATTTACTCGTATTTTTTTTTTCTCGATTAGCAAAGCTGGTAGCAATGGTATGTCTGTTAAGACGTGTCCAACCGACCAACATGAGGACGACAAAATGGATGCGAATTGGGTCTTATAGCACAATGAGTTGGTGAGTTGTATGTATGGGTGTTAATTTTCAATATTTTTTAATATTATAAAAAATATCAAATTATTTTGTTATTTATTTATTTATAAAAAATTAAATATGTTTACAAGTTCATAAGAATTAACAGTTAGTTTTAACTAAAAAAATAATGAATCTGGTTTGACTCTGTTCTAAGTTATATAGCCTGAATTCACTCGGTGAAAAAAATGACAGATTTTCTTGCTTCATTTTTATAAATTGTATATACAAATGTGTTTTCTGTTTAAATAAATTAAAATTTAATGATTCTAAGACTTAAAAATAGGGTTGACGATGGTTTTTTTTTAACGATTACATTACTCACGTATTTATATTAAATCTAATATTTTTTATATGGTTTAAGTTTACAAAAAATTGAATTATTTTACCAATTTTCAAAACAAACATGATAAATGGCAAGATATAAAGAACATGGGAAAAAAGATGTGCAAAAATTAGTTAATTTTTAGCATTTCTCTTGCGTATGTTTACGGTCAATCGTGTTCATATATTAAATTTAAATTTAAATTTAATATAATTATTATGAAATTTACTTGTAATAATAATATTTCTTCTTCTTTTCTTATTTTTTAAACTTCAGTTTGTTTGTTTACTAAGAGAAAGAACGCGAGAAAATTGAACTTGAAAGAACTTCATCCATGGCCAAAACTTCAAGTGTTTTTGTATGGAAGCTTAACTACCTCTGATCTTTAAAATAATTTGTTCTTTAAATTTTTTATTTGTTTTTTCTATATTAGTCTACGTTAATTTACTCACATATCTTTTAACCAAAAAAAATATCTTTTATTTTTGTTGATTTTGAAAGCATGACATCACTAAGAGAATATGATAATGATGACAATGAAGATGAAAATCACTTCTGGATTTATTGAAACCAATTCTAATATCTTTTAATACCAATTGTATCAATGAAGAAATAACATTAATCAATCAGCTGTGAAAGATTTATAGAGCATTCTAACAAATATAATTAGATATTTTTATTTAAGATTCTCTAAAAATCCATTATATCAATTGACTCAATTACCATTATATCAATGGCCTCAATTAAGTACTAGGACTAGGAGAGAAAACTTAACAGTATTCTCTCATAGATCATACAATATAACTGCTAATCGAGTTCAAACTAATATAAACGTTAATTAAATTTAATAGTAAAATGGACAAATATTATATTATTAATGAGAATACGTATTTTAAATAAAAGAAAATTAGAGTTGTCAATAATATCTCTTTAAACATAAACCCTAAATTATAAATCTTAAACTTTATACCATAAACCCTAAATATATTAAATTTATAGTTATTTTAATCTTTCTAATATTAATATATATATTAAAAATTTACATTCTAATTATTAAATATGTTATTTTTATCATTTTTATTATTCTTACCTTTTTAATTGTAGCTTTGATGTATTCGAAAAACTAAATTTCATATCATTTCATACTTTTGGTTCAAATTTACATAAAAACTTCCAATTTTATCATTAAAAAAACATAATATTGGTTTTAGCTTTTATCCTAATAGCATTTTCATTATATTTGTTATCATTTGAATGTTAATTTTACCTTTAAAAAAACAAATTTTAGATTTTAAAAAGTTTCTCTAGAAATCAAATGTATTTGTATTCCCTGCTACAGGGTCCCATACGAAGTCCCCTCCATCTGGAAAAAAAATTGTGGTAATGGGAGAAAGATTGCTTGCATATGTAGATGTGGATTGAAGGATGGGAGATAAGGAGAGTACAATTATTCAATGATTTATGCTAAAAGATGGGGGTTCAAATTTGTGTTGTTTAAACTTTTACTATATGTAATGTAAAAGGGTAAAACTTTGCAGCCTTGTCATTTGCCTGTGCTTATAGCAAGCTGTAAATAATTTATCTCAAAACCCACTGTGGCCAACTGAACAAAGTGGTCTATGTCCAGGAGAGTTTTAGTCAACAGTACCATGACACCCTATTTACCAACATGTAGTTCCAGCTTAACACATCCTGAGAGTGGCATTCACTTGAATAACACATCTTTTCAATTTGATATTAGCAGAAGATCTACACATAATATAGGAGGACATGAAATTAACCAAACGGTTTAACAGTAGGACTTGATATCTAATCAATATCCCCAGTAGAACATTCCTTGTCATTTATTAAGCTATTAAGTAACAATGCAGCCAACCTGTGTGAAGATAAATAGCTGGATCAAAAGGGAGGAGGAGGCCCACCAGGCCCAGGAGGCCCACCAGGCCCAGGAGGCCCACCAGGACCAGGCGGACCACCAAAGCAGTCTTGAAACAACCAACAACAGCACAAGCACGAGAGACTGCAAAAAGTTCCAAACAACAAACTCAGTTGAATTTTCAAAAGGGAAAATGGTCATTTGCACGTTAGTACAACTGTTTGCTTGTACACTTCTAATCACCTAATTATGAAAAATTAACACTTTAGCCTAGTAATTATTTAAAATGAAGACTCCAGCCCTCCAATTAGAACCTAACAACTTCAAGAATAAAGAGAGAAATGTACACTATAATGCTCATTTTGCATAAATACAGAACCAGATGAGGCCAGCTAAAAATAAGAGAACCAAGTGTTCTTTTTCAAGAAAAAGAAGACATGTAGCGCAGCAGCCTTTTACAATCTTTTGTGTGACCATTTGCATTGCAATCGCATGCTCTTCTAATTGACAATTATCACAAGTTCTTAGGTATAAAATACTTAAAACAAGGTTAAAATAACATACCATGATGTTATCATGTTGCATAAACCATCAAAAATTCCACCACCAAAGCCAGGTCCTACAGGTCCGGGGGCCCAAGGTGCAGGTCCTCCAGGTAAGGGAGCCCAAGGTCCAGGTCCAGGGGCCCAAGGTCCAGGTCCAGGACCCCAAGGTTCAGGTCCTCCGGGTCCAGGACCCCAATCAGGGACCACGTCAGGCTCTGGTCCGGGGCCCACGTCGAGCCTCCTGTCGGGACCCCAAAGCCTCTGGTCGGGCCAACCAGCCTCCTGGTCCGGGACCCCAACCAGGGCCTCCTGGTCCGGGACCACCACCTGGTCCCGGACCACCACCTGGCTCACCTGGTCCCATAACTGATAGTCAATTACACACCAACAACTGCAGCAATTACTGCAACCGACCCTGTTAATTTCAAAGGAAGCGAGGCAAGAAGCTTTTGGGATCCCAGGATGATATGAATATGGAATTCTGGATTATGTAAAAAATAGCCATCCTACCATATATGCTTATATTATGTGTGTAGAATCACAATCTTAACAACCAGCAAGAAAAATCTGATAGTCAAACCAGAAGATTATTGGCATCAACTATCAAGTACCAACCTACCATTCAAAGCCACATCACATGCACACTTGAAGGTCGGTCACCCAAGTAACTGACTCAAGTTTCTTTTACTAATGAAACAACGTACAAGTTTTCAACACACACACAAGATTGAGCCACAAGCATACAATGGATTATCAGTTCATCACAACCTACTCACCCAATACTTTGATAGGAGTAATAGACAGCACCATAAACTTCCAAAGGCTGGCACAATCTAATAAAATGGGAAAACTTCATTTATTTAATACCCAGATTCTCTCAAATAATTAAACAAATAAAACCTAGTCAGTAAAAGAATTCAGTCACAACCAGATGCATTAAAAAAATGCAATGTTTAAGAAAGGGGTTTAAAACAATTAAGGGGGAAAGAGCACTAATAATCATGTAATTTTCAGCAAAATAGGACATTAGTCTTATAATTTTCAACTGGAGTAATTTGATCTTATAACTTTAAAATAGATACACTTTAGTCCTAAAAGTGTACATAGTCATTAAAACACACTTTTTTTTTTCTTTCAAAATTATGGGATTGAAAATAATGGAACTAAAAAGCTTCTTTTGCGAAATGTACCGGGGCTAATTACAACCAAAACTGAAACAAATACAAAAGCACAAGCTGCCTACATATTTAATTCTCCAAGTGTATAATTAATTGTATAGCAAAGTATCAAAAACAACACGATAAATAAAACAAAAATGCTTGAAAGAACAAATAGAAGAGAAGGCTTATGAAATTAAATTCCATGAATGTCATAGAAAATTAGAGAAAATGCCTCAGATTAGCATTGGCACACTCTTCTTGGCGGCAAACAACCCACGTAGAAACCCTACTGTGGTGCGCAAAATATTGTCGCCGCTCAATGTCCAAAAATCTGTCATCATCGGCACTTAACTACAACTAAATATTCAATAATGTAAAGTTTAAAAACTAAACTAAGACTGTAGAGAAACGTACTAAGTTCCTAACCCAGTATTGTTCAGTAATTTCTTTATGCTTTAGTAATTAGTATAATTTCCCAACAACACACTAGTCCCTAAGCCCTAAAAAGTCAACACAAAATGTTTATAATAATTTTGAGTAATCAGAAAATGAGAAAGATAAAACAAAAATGGAATTTTTGATTCGTATGCGACTAACAACGAAAAAACTTCCCTAAGGAAAACTACTAGAGAAATGTGAAAGTTTCCAAACCCCAAACTAAAATGGTGATCTGAGCGGCGGCGATAGACAATGATTAGGGTTTACGTACACTGAAGAATTTTAAGCCCGAATATACCCTCGTCCATAACCGAAGAATTTCAAAACAAAATAATAAAAAAATACATACATAGAAACTAATTAATTGAATAGATTTAGTTAAAGTTTGGATTTAGGTGTTAATGTAACTATGTTAGTTAAATTTAATTAAAGAACGAGAAGGTATTTGTGATGCTTTGACTTAGGATGCATTTTATCTTGATGTTTTTTTTTTTATGTTAAACACAGTTATAAGGGTAACTTTTTATTGATATTGAAAACACAAATATAAATTAAAAAAATAGAGATGAAAGTGGTATTTTTTTATTCCTTTCAACCTTTTTAGTAATTAGACTCATCATTTTTATAAAGTTAAGTTGAATTAAAATTCAATTAAAAGAATAAATTATAAGTAATTAAAAGATTATAAAGTATTTATTATTTGAAATTCAAATTTGATCTTTAGTTTAGTAATTCATTTACAAATCTTACGAATAATTTCATTATCCTCATGAACAAGATCATGCCCTTATAAGATTTGAATCGAGGATTTATGCTTTACTATGATGATATTCTACCATTCAGTTTAAAGGGTTTATTTGTTTTAATTTATAAATGAATCACTATGTGTCTAAGATGTCTAAAGAGATAGATTATAAACGAAATCTTTTATCTCAATGACACAAAATGGATATTAAATGAATGAATTTGTGATATATATAAAATGTAATAAAATAGAGTCACTTTGAGATTCTCTATAAAATGAGGCAAGAAATGGATATAATTAGTAATGTTAGTATATGGTGCTAGAAGTATTCTCTTTTTTTTATGTCAACATTTCGTATAGAGATTATAATGTCAACAATAGTGTCTTTATTTATGATAAATTAAGATTTGTGTTGTACTTGAATTTTGATATAATCAGTATGTTTTTTTTCTTTTTTTTCGAATTATGAAAGGCATATACGTAAGACACAAACAATCTATTAATTAATTGAATATATTTTGTTCAAATTTCAACAATATAATTATGGATATTATAACACTTTAGGTGCTAATGAAACTATTTTAGTGAAATTTAATTGTTTTAATTCTCGGACAATTATGTCAAAAATTTGAGTTCCCTTGGGATTTCCTTCTTGACCAATAAGAACTAGAACATTGTCATCATATTGTCATTCCATTCAATGAAATGGATTGACTATAGAAAATCAAAATTTTGATAAAGCGAGGTACATGTCCTTGTCCTTGTCCTTGTCCCAAATAAAACTATAATATAAAAAAAAGAGTTGTTCTTATCTAACATAATGTTATTAGATCAAATGACAAATACATTGTTGAAAAAAGGATGGTTAACACCATTGGTACAATATTAACGATCTCATAAAGATTAGATTTCAATGAATTTTCATTTACTAATTTCATCTTTTACAAAATTGATCCCCCTTGGACTTTACAAGAATATGCGGAGCTTAACATGTCTAGAAGCACAGAAGAATGTTCTTTTGTTGATGTTATTACCAATATTTGATACTGGGTCATTCATAGTATTACTATACCTTCCCTATTCATTTGGTAAAGTAGTTCCTGGATGGGGAACTACTCCTTTGATGGTTCTCGCAATGGCCCTTTTTTGTGGTATTTATATCTATTATTTTGAAATTTTATTTTGTGGTATTCATATCTATTATTTTAAAATTTTATAATTTTATAATTTTTCCATTTTATTGGACGAATTTTTAATGAATTAGATTCATAAGAACTATTAACTAACTTTTCAATACAAAGTTAGGTCTCTTATTTTTTTTCATTTTTTTTTGGTAGTTCGATCGTAGAATTTCTTTGTTTCTATATTTTCGAAATATGAGTGTATGATTTGTTATATTATTATTTTGAAATTTTATTTTGTGGTATTCCTATCTATTATTTTGAAATTTTATTTTGTGATATTCCTATCTATTATTTTGAAAATTTATAATTCTTTCATTTTATTGGACGAATTTTCAATGAATTGGATTCATAAGAACTATTAACTAACTTTTCAATACAAAGTTAGGTCTCTTATTTTTATTTCATTTTATTTTGGTAGTTCGACTGTGGAATTTCTTTGTTTCTGTATTTTCGAAATATGAGTGTATGATTTGTTATATTGTTATAATGAATTCTATGGATCTCTTTGAATTGATTCTTCTATCAAATTGGAATATTTTTCATCCTTAAATGGGTCTATTTTAAAACAATTAGACACTGAGAAAATTAGCAAAAATTGGGACTTCTTACTTCTATTCAAGAATGTATGAATAGTTTCTTGATTTTTGCTAAGTAGTTATCGAAGTCTTTCCTTGGGATAAATAGAAAAAAAATGGGTTAATGCAATCTACCTTATTATCAGAACTTAAGAGATCCTTCCTTTTTTCATATATAAAATATGGGATTCTCCTAAATTGAATCTTAGAAAATATCAAATCAAACCATTTGTAGTTATTTTAGATGTTTATTTTCCAGGTTGTTCACCTAAATCGAAGGCAATTATAGATTCTATAACAAAACTTCGTAAACAATTATCTTGAGGAATCTATGAAGAAGGGAAGAAACTATCGAACAAAGAAAAGAATCCAATGACTTTAAAAGAAATACACAAGTAGTCATATGAGATAAAAAAAACCTTACTTCTATTCAAGAATGTACAAATAGTTTTTTGATTTTTGTTAAGTAGTTGTTGAATTCTTTCCTTGTGATAAATAGAAAAAATAGGTTAATATGATCTGCCCTATTATCAGAGATCCATCTCGAACCTAAGAGATCCTTCCCTTTTTTATATATGAAATATGGGATTTTCCTAAATTGATTATTAGGAAATATCGAATATCTCCATGAATTGGATCAAACCTTATTCTATGGTATTTACATGAGATTTTTCTTTTTTATTCTTAAACAAGTCCTCGAGATGGCTTCGTCGTTTTGCTCCTCAGCCTATGAGGTGTTAGCAACTGTTTCCAGTTGTTGTTCCCCTCCTAAAGGTAGGTTCTTGCGCATTACTCACCATTTCACCATTGAAAACATCACTTGCCATCTAGGCTGTCATGTGTTAAGCATGCCGTCAGCGTTCGTCCTGAGCCAAGATCAAACCCTCCATGAGATTTATAATTGTATTACTTATAACTTCCTTCTTCTTAGACAAAAGCGAATTCGGAATTTTATTTCATTCCAAGACATAACTTGTACCCATGCGCTTCATATTTTCCATCAAAATGAGCAAGCACCTTTAATAATAAAAGAAAAAAAGATGAATTCCTCTTTCTCAATTCTTTTTTTTTTAATTACAATAATTATCGGATTGGAATTTTATTTTGATTCAATTAAAGAATTATGTATATTCATAATGATAATATGAGCACTTTAGGGCATCCCTAAGATATGTTTTCGGATACTACAATACAATTACAACCCGTCTTTGCTCAATGGATACAAAACACTCATGCTTTAGCACCTGGTGCAACAATAAGCACCAATTTGACTTGGAGAATTCTTGCTCCTATTGGACCATTTGTATCTATATGCATTAGGATCCCAATTCATGAGTTTATATATTCATAATGACACTGTGAGCACTTTAGGATATCCTTAATATATGTTTTCTGATATTGCTATATAATTACAACCTGTATTTGCTCAATAGATACAAAACACTTGTACATTTCTCTAGTGAATTCCCTGGGAACTTTTATAGTAAATGGAAAAAAATCGTACATAAGATTTCCATCTCGTATTGCTCCTCGTTCAATTCTTTTGAAGTCATTGGATCATTTTTCTCGTTCGAGAATCTCTTCCCTTCTTATACGTTTCTAGGAGGTATTGTTCATCTACATCTTTCCCAATGAGCCATTTATTGAATCATTTCAATTGATGTTCGGTCCAAAAGAGAAGGAAGAGATCTTCGAAAGTGGATTTTTATAATCCGATAAAGAATCAAACCCATTTAAATGTTTCTATCATTCTATATTTCTTTGGTGGTTTTCTAGATATTAAACACCATTGGATGGATGACTTTTTATTAGCATTGAAAATACATCACATTATGGCAAGGTAACGTTTCACAGTTTAATGAGTCTTCCACTTATTTGATGGGATGGTTGGAAGTATCAATATAATTTCATAGTCATTCGATCTGAATGCTACATGAAGAACATAAGATAGATGAAGTATGTGAAGATCATAATATGAGTGATTCAACATATTTTGATTCTGAAGCCCTTTTAACATCTCTTCATCTATAAAGAATTCTCGATGTGAAAACATGGGTAATATTTGAATAGGAAAAAGGTCGGCCAGTGAGACGATGAAGGATAAGCTTCATCATCGAGAGGGAAATAGTCTGAACCATCAACTAAGGCCCCTAAATGATTGCTTAGTGATAAAGAAGATAGGGGTGCAAATCATTTAAGGAACATGAAGACTAGTTGAAGTAATGAGCCTCCCAATATAAATCTACAATTTTCTATTTTATTTTTTTATCGAATTTATTTTATATTCTATTAATTAATCTATTAATATAGAAATATAAAATGATTTAGAATTGTTCGATTAGAATTTATATAAACCACCTCGTTATGTATATAATTCAACATGCTAATAATTAAACAACTTATTTATACTATAACCAATGCCCCAACTATACATGTAACCCATTACGAGGAAAAGAATTACAATAACTAAATAATGGTGTGCTACATGATTAGCCATAGAATCAGCCTTTTTTCATGCTTTTCTAGGGGATTTGGATAAAGTTACATTTAATAGGATTTTTCGTTGATGAATGGTTATACAATTATGGTCCTTATGAGCTAATTGTTCTACACTTTTTACTTAGTATAGCTTATTATATAGGACTTGAGTGGTAACTCAGTTTCCACATAATTTCAAATGTTAACGTAGATCAAATGATGAACCGATCTTACTTGGGATCATAAATCCAAGTAACGAACTCAATCACTTACTTTTGCTCTTTTTTATCTATTAACTTAGAACCATGTCCATCTAAAAGCCTTTTTAACAAAATTAATGTAATTGTATAATCGTAATATTTTCCTTCATTCTTCTATAATTATAGTTTACATCTGGATCTAATCGATTCTATGTAAGACAAAATTTAGCATTTTTTTTTGGGAGTTTCAAAAATTAAATATATATTAATATTATTTTTTATATACATATAATTATATATAAAAATGTACTTTTAATAAAAACACATAATATTTAAAATAATTAAATTAAATTTTATTATTCTTATTTTTATATTTTATATTTTATTTAAAAATATGTGATAAATAATTAAAATATAAAAATTAATATCAATATTTTGAATAATATAATTAAATAATAATTATATTAATATTTAATTTTTTAAAACTAAATATAATTATGGGTAAATATTAAAAATAATAAGCTTACAAAAACTATTATACATTCATAACTAATAACTATTATACAAATATATTCAAATTTCATATAAAATAATTATAATTATTAATATCAAACATTTAAGTTTTTTTTATATGATATACATAAGTATCCAAAAACTAAGTGACGTTTTGAAGCCCATCTCTTAAAGGTGTGTAATTTTCAATTTGCTTGAAGTTATAAGTTCCTCTACTACGAAAACATTCAAAAAATTATGTAAAATTATAATTTTATAACTTTTATCTATAAAAATAATATTTGAATAATTTAATAATAAATAAATTTAAATAATTATAATTTAATTTAAATTATATTTAAAGTAAAATGTTTAGGTTATACTTTTCTTAAATACAATATATATAAGTTGATTAAAACATATTATTTGTGTGATTATAAATTTAAATATGTGTAATATAAATTATTTTCTAAAAAATTAGGGAGTTTGGATATTTCTTCCACCTAAAAATTGTGTTATCTTTGCGTATTTACCCTTTTTTTCTCTTTAATTAAATAAATTAGTAATTACTAGGTGGTAAAATATGAGACGAGAAAGTGGATGATTTTTTATTTTTAAACTACAAGTTGTGTTACAATTTTTTAAATTGCTATTATGAAAAAAAAATTAAATTATCAAAAAATAAGTAAAGGATATTATTGTTATTTAAAAATGTGTATGTTTGTATGATTTAAATATGTATTTTTAAGAATAAATTAAAAAATGTATCACCAAAATTTATAATATTTATATAAATCTACTACTTAATTTTAGTATATGAAAAATCTACTATTACACTCTGTTTTATAAATTTATCTATTTTGTTATAGATATATCATTGAATCTTTTATTAATGATATAAATCTATTATCAAAACATATAATAATAATAGTAAATTTGTAAAAAGTTGGATGATAAATTTATAACATGCATTGATGATTAATATAATAATACATAAAACTAATAAAAATAAATAAATGGTAAGAATTAGTACTAAAACACATTTTTCTTATATAATAAAATATGATTTTATAAGATTATCCTATCTAAATTCACACTAATAAAAACTATTTTTAAAAAATATACTTGAGTCTTAAATCCATGTTATTAGAGGTCTCTTGGGAATTGAAATTGATTACGTAATAAAAAAATTAATAAAAATAATAAATCAATAATTAAAATATATATTTACTTATTAATAATATATTTTCACTAAATATTAAATTTTAAATCATAAATTATAATCTTAAATCCTAAATTATAAACTCTAAATCTTAAACTATAGAATTTAGATTATAAATACTAAAACTTAAATATTTTTAAGTTTTAAAATTATTTTAATTTTTTTAGATTGTATATTTTAATTATTAAATTTTTTTATTTGTTTACTATTAAATATAAATAATAACAGTATTAAATTTTTATTCTCGCTGACTCCGCCAGTATGGCCCTAAACTTATAATTTAGGCTCCATCAAAATTCCAAAATATTTATATGGTATCTCGAAGCTCGGCCCGAAAAGCCCAATGAATAAAATCAGGTCTTACTCCAACAGTGTAACTGTTATTGTATTAACATATTTTTTTGTAGCTGTTTGGTAAGATACTCAATCACTATAGACATATGTGGGTGTTACTAATTTTTTTTTTAAATATATTTTATGGGTAAGATTAATGTACACATATCTAAGATGCATAAATGAATCTTATAATGCATTACTTATTTAATATATTTTCTTGTGGTTTTGTTAAAAACATTTAAAAAACAAAAATACTTTTGTATTTTTTTGAGTAATCTTTCCAGGCCTTCCTTGTAGGTCTCTTGTAGTATTTTTATTCCCTTTCTTTTATTAGATCTTTGCTCATTTTTGTATTTTAGTTTTTTCCTTTATCTTTGTTCATTGGGAAGGATATTTTTTGAAATTCTCTAGACCTAATGTGATTTCGATGTTTTTGAATCTTTTTTGACCATATATGGAATTAAGTGGTCATTCATAGGTATAAATAGCAGATGTGCAAATCGTGTTTTAATGCACTAAGATGTTTCACTTCAATTGGTATAATTCAGGTTGATTAATAGTTATTTTTATATCTTCTAAATTTTGATATATACGTGTTCTGTAAATATATTTTTTTCTTGAATTATGAGAGTAATAAAAATAGTAAAATCAAGTGAGGTTTGCCAATAGAAACTAAGGAAACTTCCTTAAACTAACATTATAATATAAGTGTTGAGTATTTGAATGTAGTTATGGGACAAGTCTCTGTGAGACTTCACGAAAGAATCAATGTCACAAATTGGTCCCCATTGGCAAATATATGGATTGATTAAAATCTTTCAATTTGTGGTCCAATTTTAGGAGGGACCATTTTATATATATAGGCAGTTTAATCAATGAACTACAACCATTGGTCCATTAGATCAATACTTGGTTATTTTTTAAGGCCGAAAAAAATGAAAGTGATATGATATCAACTTCTCATAACATATTGTGCGAAAGGAATTGATGGCTCAATGCCACATTTAAAATGTTACATCAGCCTTCATCCATGGTCCCCAAAATGACTTTCCATTATGTCAATTTGCTTTTTTATAGCATGCTTATAAAATCTAAATTTTTCATAAATAATAAAAAGTACGAGGTGTTAGGTTATTTGTAAGTTGTTTAATCATTTTGATTAAAAATTATTTTATTTAATCAATTAATTTAAAAAAATATATCAATTCAGAATAAATTATATTATTTTAATAATTTTTATTAAAATATTATTTTTTTATCAAGTGAATAAATGTTATTAAAATATAAATGTTTGAAAAGGATAAAAGTAAAATTTAATATGATTTTTTAATAAAAAATATATAATAATAATATTCAAACATAAAGTTATTTAAATATATATATATATATATATTTTATTTTAATAAAATTTTAAATTTTAAAATAAATAAAATAGTGACATTTAATAAATATTAAAACAAATATTTTGTAAATTTTTTCATATAAATTAATTTTCATTTTACTATTGTTAAATACTCATATTTTAATTACGTTTAATCACTTAATAGAAAAATTGTTAAAATAATATAATTTATTCTTAATTTATCAATTTTTCATAACTAAAAGACTAAATGATAAAATTTATAATTTAAAGACTAAACAATACAAATGAATACTATTGCAACATTTTTTTCAATAAAAAATTATAACAATGTTAGAGTAAAAGATATTATTTTATAAATAAATTTTTATTAAATTTGTGGCTTACATGATACCGTTCATCCACTTTAATTTATATATTTGAATTATATATAATATTGTTTGATTTAAAAAAATATTATTAAATTTATTCGTGCTTAATTTTGACATTAGAAAAAAAAACTATTATCTCTTGTTGTCTATTCTTAGTGCAATAAAATGAGTTTGTAAAATGGGCACGCTCTTGGATGTGAGCTATGTGCTTTGTTGTCTCAATACAATAGTAACTTAATCTCGTTATTTATATAAAATTTAATTTATAAATTATTATATTAAATAAAATAATTATAACAATTACCCTTTGATTTTCTGAAGAAAAAAAAACATCTCATAATCAACTAACTTTTAAGTAATATTTTCAATAAATTATAATTTGATTACAACCAAACTTTTAAGTAATATTTTAAATAAATTATATTTTGAAGACAACCAAAAAGTGTATGTTAGACTATGATCTTTTGCTCTTTTTTTATGATAACGAGTGATTATATGTATACGTAAATTTATATTTATTTTTGTATTTATATTATTTAAATTTTAACAAGTATCAATAATATTTAAAAAAATTAAATATTTTTTCAATTTTTAAAATAATTATAACATATGATAGAATGTAAATGATATGAATGCGTGATTAGTATTTTTAGATTATCTCTATTTTTTATAATTTTTTTAGTCATATTTTCAACTAAAAATATTCATATTTATGGAAAATAATTTTTACAATAATGAAATTTTTAAGTTATTTAAATTAATTAAAATATATATTAATAATTTAAATATGAATATTTTATATATTTTAATTGGTAAAAAAATATTAAAATATAAATATAAATAATTTAAGTGTAATTATTTTAAAAAAATGTATAAAATTAATCAATTACGTTATATTAATTAACTTTTCTCTTTTAACAACGGTATAAAAGGTGTCACGCGTAAAGAAGGATAAAATTGCAACATTGCTCAAGTCCACTCGTTTTCACATAAAATGATAATAAAAAGAACAAAGTCAAAGGAACACGTATATCATCATTCCTAAGTTACACTGCATCCTCATGTTTCAATTATTTTAAACCACTTTAAAAATATTTAATTTATTGATTTTTAATATTAAATTAATTTAAATAATATTTAATATAAAACAATCTATTAAATATTTTTAAAATAACCATCTAAATGTATTAATTGTTTATAAAGAAATATTATTTTATAGTTATAAATTTTTTTAAGATGTTATAAATATAAAAAATTAAAAATTTATTTTAAATTAATACATTTTTTAAATAAAAATACTATTAAAATATAAACTTTAAAATATAGGTAAAAATATATTGAAAATAAAATGATAATATTAGTAAACCCAACGAAACAATTATTTTTGTTCCGAGAATACTAGAAACAAAGGAAGAAAGTTCCTATATCATATAGTAAAAAGAAAAAAAGAATATGCTCTGATTTTTATGACTTTTATTTTTAATTATTATAAAAATTATTTTTATTATAAAAATACGTGGGTCATAATTTTAAATGTGTAAAAAATATATATATATATCATGAAAATAATTATTAAAAATAAAATTTCATTATAAAAACATTATATTACGTAATTAAACCGAGAGAAGAAGAAAAATATTAGATGAGCCCATATATTTTTGGAGCATTAATTGTTCATCAGCGTAAAAGAAGGTAAAGATTGCGTTTATCTATATTTTGAGAATTTAAATATCATATAATTCAATTCAATATTTTATTCTTCGTTAATATATATATATAACATATACAGTAAAGTCCAAAAATATATGGGCCCCCACTCGAGGGGAAGAGAGATTCTCGGAGAACCGTGCGTGGGCTTATTAATTAATCAATATTTTTCGTAATTTTAATTACGGTATCTCATTAATATTAAATTAATTTTACGTTCAGACTAGCTCATCATCTTCTGATCAAAGTCCATATTTTAAAATGAATTGATTATAGCCTAAAAACTGTTTGATTATTAATATCAGCTAATTTTCATAGTTAAGCACTCATAATTTTTATATTTATGATAATTATTTTAAAAATTAAAAAATAATAATTTAATATTTTAAATAATATTAATGGTGATAAAGTTTAAATGATGTAAGTGTATAAATGAATATAAATTTGCATATATATATGTATTGTAAATGTATTGGATCATTCTTAATATATTATAAAGATATCAAAATTATTTAGCAAGGAAAAAAAAATAAAATAATGTAAAAAATTTCTCATAATTTTTTAATTGATAGTTTAATTTCATAATTTTTTAAAAAAATCATAATAATTTTATTATTATGTATAAATAAATATTTTATTTTTATAATTTTTAAATTAAATAAATATTATTCTATTATTTATGAAAATTACATCTTCTATTTATGATTGAAAGTTACACCTTCTATTGTAAATATTATAGAATTATAACTATTTAATTTTAATATTTTAATAGATTATAAGTATTTATTTTAATAATTATATAATTAAAAGTTACTACTTTTCATAATCACAGTATTAATAATAAATAATTATAAATTCAGAGATTAAAATATTATGCCACTTAGATACTTAATTTAATAACTATATATTTAGTAAAATTTATATCAATTTAATAATTTTTTGTTAAAAAATAAAATGTAATTGTTATTGAGTAAGAAAAGTAAAATTTTATAACGTAGAAATTAGCTTTCGTGTAAGTAAGTATAATCAATCGATGTAGCTTAATTTCAATAAAAGAATAATTTATTTTTTAATACACAACTCATAATTGTAATTCAAACTTTGTGTGTGTTTATTAATAAGAAAAAAAGAGGAGGTAGGAAAAGAAACTCATTATCATTTTCTAGTTTACTTTGTAATACATAATTAAAATGGAATAAGGATCACACTAATTTGAAAATTATTTTCATTGACTATTTAACTACTTTTCAATATGGATTTTTTTTTCAAATATATAAAATATAATTACAAAACTATCATTTATTTTAATATATTTTATTGTTACATTTAAAATGATATTTTAATAAATTAATACTTTTATTTTGATTCTTTACTGTTGTTTACTGAATAAAAAGAAAAGAAATGAATTTTACATTTTATTTTCTCTCTATTTTAATTTGTATTTATTTTCATTTAGATTAATTTTCATTATTGATTAAAAACACACCCTATTCAATGTATAGTTCCATTTCAATTGATTGAATGCATTTTATGTGCACGAATAGAGTTCATATCAATTCAATTTCCCACCCTGTATTATTTAAATAAAAGTTAATTGCTTTAAATTCATAACAAACTTATTTATTATGAATAAATATTTTCTCACGATACAAAATATTAAAAATTATTTAATATTTATATGTATTTATATTAAATTATTTTTTTAGTTATTTAAAATTAAATAATTATTATTTTAACAATTTTATTTCTAATAAAATATTTTTTTATCTTGACTTTACAAAGGAGTTAAAGAAATGTGATTCTATCTATTAATAAAATAAGTTGATAATCCAATTGATTAGGTTGTAGTATTTTTGGTCAAATATTTAAATTTCAATCTCTACTTATTACACTTAAAATGGGTGCATTCCAACTAAAAAAAATTGTAATATTTGAATTTATAATAACAGGGATTAATTTATTTTATTGTTAGTAAAATATAAAAGTTAAGCATTAAAATATATCAAATTTGTGTTACTATTGACAGTGTATTTATATGCATCTAATTGTGAGAAAAATAATAATTTTGGGAATGAGTCCTAAAGAAATAAGGGACAAATTAAATCACAACCAAGAGTAATAAAAAGTAATTATATCTATTAATGTAATTGTACCTATTAAAGAAATGTGATTGTATGGTCTAGTAAGTAATATTGTGGTATTTTTATCAAAGTTCTAAAATTTAATTTTCAACCTCTATTTACTACACTCAAAGTGGGTGCGTTTGAAAATTAAAAAAAATCATGATAATTGGATTTATAATATTAGTGACTAACTTATTTTATTGTTAGTTTAAATATAAAAGTTAAGCCTTAAAAAATATCAAATTTATCCTACTATTGATAGTGTACTTATCTACATTTATTTGTGAGGAAAATAATAATTTTAAGAGTCCTAAATAAATAAGGGATAGATTAAATTGCAATCTAAGAGTAATAAAAAATAATTACTTTAAAATATAAGAGAGTTATTTTATTACTTTTATATTTGTATTTATTATTTGGATCCCTTTAAGATAAATAAGATATTTTAATTAATATTATTTTATTATTATCTTATCTCATAAAAATGAAGTAAGATAAGATACGATAGATTATAAAAACTAGTTAATTGTATCATAAATTTTATTAATATTCTTAAAAAAATTATATATTTAAATAAATAGTTATTTTTATATAAATTTTTGAACTTGATATTATCCAAACTAATTTTATTAATGCCAAGATATAAATATGTGTTGTGACTTTTTAAAACTCTGTAATTAATTATATTTTAGTATTATTAATATTGAATATTATTAATAAAAATAATTATGACAATAATAATTTGAATTATAACAATATCTCCACCTTATATATAACATCTATTTGTATTTAACAATTTTAATTTTTTTTCCTTATATTACCCAAATAGTTCTTATATATTTTTATATTTTATAGCTTGTGTTTCTTATTTTTTTATTTGTTCTATTTATTTATTTTTTTGTTTTCATACTTTAGTCCTTTAACTTTTAATTTTTATATATTTGATCTAAAATTTTATATCAAATAAAAATTAAAGTTAAAAGATATAAAAACAAAGGGATTAAAATATAAATTATAAAAATAGAAAGACTAAATTAAAATAAAAATAATAATTGTATTAAAGTATAAAAATTAATAAATAAATTCATCTATTCATAAAAAAATAATATCAATTAAATTATAAAAAATATATAAAAATTTATAAATTATTGATATAATTCACCCTTATTTTTAAAAATAAAATAAAATTGAACATAAATTATATATATATATATATATACAAACATTTTATTGAAAATTATAAATTTGTTGGATTTTAATATAAACAGTACACATGTTATTTTTTTTATAAATTAGATATATTAATTATTTTATTTTAAATTAATATATTTTAATTATTGTATTATTACATCTGTAAAAATTTTAATATAATTTTGATTAAAATCTACTAACTTTAAATTAGTGAGGTCCAATTTAATTAAATCTAAGTTTTCAAAAAAAAATTCAAAAAATTTGGTAAAAAAAAAACAAAAATTTCCAAAAACGACGTAATGGTATCTTAGAGGTATCCAAATTAATATATTAGTATCTTAAATATCAAATGTTATTAAAAAATTTTGTTTTAATATTATAATTTAAGTATCGAAACCCTTTATATTATTTTAAATAAATAACTAGTTTTTTACCTACAAAATCATTTGATTTTTTAGTGAAAGATATTTTTGATGGAAATGAACTAAAGTTGAAAAAATAAATTTTTTGTTAAAGGTTGAGTTCAACACTTTTTACTAAAAGTTACAAATTTTTTTTATTAAATTCTTGTCTTTATAAAATAAATAATATAATAAGTATTAAAAATCATAACTAACTAACAGATATAGTGATGAAAATATTTTTAATGAATAATTAACTAAAAATATTTATAACATTAATGCAATTACAAAAAAAAACTTATGAAAATTAACAATTTTTTTCCACTTTTTTTAACTCTTGTTAATTATTAAAAAGAAAAAAAATTTGTCATAAAAATACCAAATTGATATTTTGAGTAAAAAAATTGGTTATTATTCAAAAAGAATAAAATAATATCAATAGTTGAATTAGGATACTAAGACGAAACTTTTTAATAATATGAGATATTTAAGATACCAATGTATTAAATGGGTTACCTATGAATATGGGTGTAGGATGAGCAGAAAATGTTATACTAATAACTATTATCATTATGTACTAATTATATATATATATTAAATTAATAACCATCGATTATGAATTTATAATAATTTTATTATGATTTTCTTATTTTTTAATATTTATTAAAAAATATATTTAATTTTAAAAAATTAAGTGTTAACTTAAGTCTTACTTTACTATATTATTTAAAATATTAACATTAATTTTTATTTATTTTTAACTATTTAATACTTATTTTTAAGTAAAATAAAAATATATAAAGTATGAATAAATAAAATTTAATATAATTATACAAAATTATATTTTTCTATATAATTATGTGTATATAAAGTAATAATATTAATATATGTTTGGTTTCGATTAACCATTACAATAACTATTCTTTCCCCACGATTTATCAGTTACAGTTATTTTGAAGAATTTTTTTTTCAAATTTTTATGAATAAACACAATTTCAATTATTCATAGTTAAAATATCCATCTCTAAATACATCTGTAGAACCAGACTCCAAAAATGAAATAAAAAAATTAAAAAATAACTAATGTATTTAATTTATAAAAATAACATGGTGTTATAATATAAATAGATGTTACAAATTTTTTATTAAATAAGTTTTGAATAATTAATAAACATTTTTATTTGTTTAAAATAAAATAAAATTGATTAATTTACAAATAAAAAAATCAATTTATATTGAATTGGTTAAATTTTATGTTAATCAAAATGACGTATATATTACTGATAGATATATCTATTTTTTAATTTTATAAATTTTTAATACATATATCATATATGTTTAATTTTTTAAGCTCTTTTAATTTTAGTTAAATTTTCATAAAAAGTGAGAATGTGAAATAATTTATATTATTTTTTTTATATATCTTTTTAATTACAATAGCTAATAAACAATAATTTACTTATTTTTAATAATTATTTCTTATTTAAAAATTAATGAACAATTTAATTTAAATAATAATTTTTATATCTTAATTTAATATTACGAAAAATTGGAATAATTTTAATTCGTATAAAATATTTGTAGATGTAAAACGCAAATTAATACTAACAAATTATTCTCTGATCTATTTTTATAACTCGGTTTTGATTTTTAGAAAAAATTAGCATGTCGATTTGGTGAAATTCAAGTAAAAATGTATCAAAATCCGATCACGCCTTCTTCTGAAAAAAGCCTTTGGTTACTGTGCGATAGTACCAGTGTATCACGTGTCTGCTACTGATATCATATCTTACATGTAATTACCCCACTTTTTATCAACTGACGTGTCGGACTATAAATAAATTAAGGATGAACGGTTATCAATTCCTTTATTTAAAATTAAGGAATCTATTAGTTTTTTTAAAATAGAATACTTAATTTCAATAACTTTTTATAATAATTTATTCAATTAACTTTAAAAATATATAGATTTCAATAATCAATTTTTATATTTCTTTTCATTTTATATATATATATATATATTTTTTTTTAAATTATCCCGTGTTAAAATATTTTTTTCAAGTATAATTGAAAAATATTTAAAAAATAGTATTTTAAAAACTTAAAAATAAATTATTTAAATAAATAATATCATTTTTAAAAAACTAATCAATTATATGTAAAAAAAAATTATCAAATCTAAATGTTATAACTAAAATAATTAATAAATTTATGTGATAAATTAATTATAATTTTATTTATTAACATACATTAAATTATAAAATGTCATGTTTTATATGGTTAGGATACCAATAGAAATATTAAGATTTATTCTTATATAAATATCAAATATATTATTTTTATTTATAAAAATTATAATAAAATTCACAGAAATTATAATTTTTTTTTATAAAATTTCATCAAATATAAAAAAATCAACTATTTATATGTATTTATGAATACTTATTATATTTACTTTTAACAATAAGTTAATTAATTAAAAAAATTAGAGAATAAATAGTTAAAATATTATATATTTATTATACTGTAATTTTAATATTATTATAAATAAACAAACATAGATAATACATATATTTTACTTTAAATTATAAAAATTAATATATATGTTCAGTAAAATTTTGACAAATTTTGTAAACTTTTGTTGAAAAATAAAATGTAATTGTTATTAAGTGAGAAAAATAAAATTTTATAAAGTAGAAATTAGTTTTTAAGTTTATGAGTATGTAATAATAATCAAATCGATGTAACTTAATTTCAATAAAAAAAATAATTTAATACTTAATACACAATTCATAATTGTAATTCAAACCTCGTGTGTTTATTAATAAGAAAAAAATAAGAGGTAGGAAAAGAAACTTATTCTCATTTTCTAGTTTGCTTTCTAATACATAATTAAAATGGAATAAGGATCGCACTAGTTTGAAAATTATTTCATTGACTATTTATCTATTTTTTAATATTGATTTTTTTTTCAAATATACAAAATATAATTACAAAACTATCATTTATTTTAATATTTTTTTATTTTATATTTTTTATTGTTACATTTAAATAAATTAATACTTTTATTTTGATTCCTTACTACAGTTTACTATATAAAAATAAATGAAATGAATTGTACATTTTATTTTCTCTCTATTTTAATTCATATTTATTTTCATTTAGATTAATTTTCATTATTTATTAAAAACACACCTTATTCAATGTATAGTTCCATTTCGATTGATTGAATGCATTTTATGTGCACGAATAGAGTTTATATCAATTCAATTTCCCACCCAGTATTATTTAAATAAAAGTTAATTGTTTTAAATTCATAACATGTATGAACTTATTTATTATGAATAAATATTTTCTCACGATGCAAAATATTAAAAATTATTTAATATTTATATGTATTTATATTAAATTATTTTTTATTTATTTAAAATTAAATAATAATTATTTTAACAATTTTATTTCTAATAAAATATTTTTTTATCTTGACTTTACAAAGGAGTTAAAGAAATTTGATTGTATCTATTAATATAATAAGTTGATAATTTAGATTGTAGTGTTATTGTTAAAATATTCAAATTTAAATCTTTACTTAATACACTTAAAATGGGTGCATTCCAACTAAAAAAATTTAATATTTGAATTTATAATATCAGTGATTAATTTATTTTATTGTTAGTTAAATATAAAAGTTAAGCATTAAAAGTATATTAAATTTGTGTTACTATTGACGGTATACTTATCTGCGTCTAATTGTGAGGAAAATAATAATTTTGGGAATGAGTCCTAAAGAAATAAGGGACAAATTAAATCACAACCAAGAGCAATAAAAAGTAATTATATCTATTAATGTAATTGTACCTATTAAAGAAATGTGATTGTATGGTCTAGTAAGTAAGATTGTGGTATTTTTATCAAAGTTACAAAATTTAATTTTCAACTTCTATTTACTACACTCAAAATGGGTGGTTTGAAAATTAAAAAATTATAATACTAGTGACTAACTTATTTTATTGTTAGTTTAAATATAAAAGTTAAGCATTAAAAAATATCAAATTTATCCTACTATTGATAGTGTACTTATCTACATTTATTTGTGAAAAAAATAAGAAATTTGAGTCTTAAATAAATAAGGGATAAATTAAATCGCAATAAAGAGTAATAAAAATAATTTAAAATATAAGAGAGTTATCTTAGATATAACATCTATATATATCTAACAATTTTTAAATTTTTTTTGTTCAAATACCCAAATGGTTCTTATATATTTTTATAATCTATAGCTTGTTTTCCTTATTTCTATTTGATCTATTTTTTGTTTTGTTTTCATACTTTAGTCTTTAACTTTTAATTTTCATATATTTGGTACAAAATTTGATATCAAATAAAAATTAAAGTTTAAAGTTTAAAAATATAAAATATAAAAATAAAAAGATTAAATTACAATAAAAAAATAACGAGATTAAATTTTAAAAATAAAAAAATGAATTGATCAATTCATACAAAAACAATAATATGTAACCAAATTATAAAAGTATATAAATTATCGATATAATTCACCCTTATTTTAAAAATAATATAAATTTGACCATAAATCATATATATATATATATATATATATATATATATATATATATTAATGAAAGTTATAAATTATCTCCAATTTAATATAAAAGTGTAAGTCTTATTTTATTTTTATAAATTAGATATATTGATTATTTTATTTTTTTAAATTAGATATATTGATTATTTTATTTTATATTCTGTTAATATAAATATTTTATTGAAAATTATAAATTTGCTCCACTTTAATATAAAAAAGTGTACATGTTATTTTATTTTTATAAATTAGATATATTAATTATTTTATTTTCATAAGTTAAATATATTAATATATTTTAGTTATTGTATTATTATATCTGTGAAAATTTTAATCATTTTAACTATTTTGATGATTTTAATTAACATCTAAAAAATGTAAATTAGTAAAGCTTAATTTGATAAATCTAAGTTAAAAAAAAAAAATTAATAAAAGTAACAAAATATCCAAAAATGATAGAATGGTACCTTATAGGTATCCATATTAATATATTAATACCTTATATATCATATGTTAAGAAAATATTATATCTTAGTATCTCAATTTAAATATTAATATCCTTTCTATCATTTTTTAAAAATAACTGATTTTTTACTCAAAATATCCTTTTGTTTTTTTGTGAAGGATTTGTTTTTTATAAAAATTAACTAAAGCTTAAAAAATAATTTTTTAGTTAAAAGTTGAGTTTAACATTTCCTACTAAAATTATGAAAAAAATAAAAATTATTAAATTTATGTCTTGAAAAATAAATAATATAAATAAGTATTAAAAATCATAATATTTAAATAATTTTATTAGAACATGATGAAAATATTTTTAAATAACGATGAAAATATTTTTCGTTAACAATTAACTAAAAATATTATAATATCAATGCCATAAGAAAAAATTTATGAAAATTAACAATTTTTTTTCACTTTTTATAACTCTCGTTAATTATCAAAAAGAAAAAAATCATTCATAAGAATATCAAAATAATATTTTGGTTAAAACAAAACTTTTTAATAATATGAGATATATAAGGTACTAATGTATTAACTAAGATAACTATGAATGGGTATGGGGACGAGTGAAGACGGCTATATTAATAATCATAACTATAACCATCTCGTACTAGTTTCAGGTACATTCGGTTAATAATCATCGATTATGAATCGATAGTAGTTTTATCACAATTTTCTTATTTTTTAACACTTATTTAAAAATATATTTAATTTTAAAAAAATTAAATGTTAACTTAATTCTTATTTTACTATATTATTTAAAATATTGACATTAATTTTTATTTTTTAACTATTTAATACTTATTTTTAAGTAAAATAAAAATACGTTAAATAAGAATAAATAAAATTTAATATAATCATACAAAATATTGTGTGTTTTATTATTAAAATTATATTTTTTTATATAATTATGTATATATAAAAACAATAATATTAATATATATTTGATTTCGATCGATCATAGTTTAACTATTATAATAATTATCTCCGTCATACGTTTTATTGATTATATTTATTTGAAAAAAAAACTATCATATTTTTCATGAACAATCAAAATTTAAATTATTTATGTTAAAATGACAATCTAACCGAACTCAAAAAATAAAATAATAAATTTACTAAAATTTACTATTCTCTTATATTACTATTATCTTATAAATTTAGAATTTGAAATAATTTATATTTTTATATTTATTTAATTTTTTTTATTATAACTAATAAATAATAATTTATTTATTTTTAATAATTATTTTTTACTTGAATAATTTTAATTATAATTAAATGATAATTCTTATATCTTAATTTAATATTATTTAAAATTAAAATAATTTAAATTGGTATAAAATATTTGTAGATGTAAAACGCAAATTATAACTAACAAAGTATTATCTGCTCTATTTTTATAACTCGGTTTTGATTTTTTGAAAAAATTAGCACGTCGATTTGGTGAAATTCAAGTAAAAATGTATCAAAATCCGATCACGCCTTCCTCTGAAAAAACCTTTGGTTACTGTGCGATAGTACCAGTGTATCACGTGTCTGCTACTGATATCATATAATTACCCCATTTTTTATCAACTGATGTGTCGGTATATAAATAAATTAAGGATGAAATGTTATCAATTCCGTTATTTGTATTTAAATTCGTATATATATATATATATATGTTATTTTTTCAAATTTGTGAATTGTGATATATCACGGGATTAATGTGTAATTTAATTATTAACAGACTACTTAAGTTATAAATTAAAATGTAGGTAATAGTAGGAATCTATTAGTTTTTTAAAATATAATACTTAATTTTTATAATAATATCTTTTTTTTTAAACTAATTGACTAAATGTCACCAAAAAAAAAAAACTACAAAATCTAAGTGTTATAATTAAAATAACTAGTAAACTCATGTGACATCTATCTTTAAACTAATTATGGTTCTATTTATTAACATACATTAAATTATAAAATGTATGTTTTATACACCTAGTTTCAATCAAGATTAAGATATCAATCTAAATGTTAAGATTTATTTTTACATAAATATCAAAGATATTATTGTTATCACTAAAAATTATAATAGTTCATAAAAATTATAAAAATTCTATTAAAATTATGTAATTTTTTATAAAACTTCATCAAATATAAAAAAATTAATTATTTATATTTATTATTTAATACATATATTTATAAATATTTATTATGTTTATTTTGAATAATAAGTTAATTAATTAAAAAAATTATAAAATAAATAGTTAAAATATTATATATTTATTTACATTGTAATTTTAATATTATTATAAATAAATAAATATAGATAATACATAATCTACTTTAAATTATAAAAAAATTACAGGTAAATATAAGTAAAATAATTTTTTATAAAATATTATCTCAAATTTAAAGAAATAATTTTTGATTGAAGATAATAAAAGCTATAAATAGATATTTTAAAGATAAATTATTTTTAAAAAATATACAATTAATAACACATTATATTTTTTATAATTTTTTCAATAATAATATTTTGTTCATATTGTCAAAAAATTCTCCATATTTTAATTAAAAAATGAAGATATCATATATTGATGTTAAAATATCTAATTTTTTTATAATATTATAACAATATTGATATTATCAATAATTTTTCATTCTTAATTTTAATAAAAAATATTATTATTTTTATTTTTCTCTTTATTTATTGTAACTTTCACACGATCAATATAACAATTTAATTTAAAGGATAATATGTCACTTTAATAATTTAATTTTTATAAATAAAATATATTAATCAATATTTTTAAAATTAATATATTTATTCATATTATTATAATAATTTTAAATATTTTAAATATTTTTTATTAATTTAAATTTTTTTAAAAAATTTAAGTTAAATTGAATAAAGTTTTATTAACAAAAATGATAGATATTTAAAAAAAATTGTCTCAAATGATTAAAAAATATAAAATAAAATTATTAAAATATCAAATTTTTTGTAAAATGATTAAAATATTTATAATTATAAAATTAAGATTATTAAAATGCATAAATTTAAAATAAAATGGTGAATATAATTTGTAAAATTAGAATGGCTCGACGATTTTTCATAATCTTAAACCAATTAGTAATTTACGTTAGCCTACCAGCTAAAATGAAAAGAAGTCACGCGTGATTGGACGGTCTCGATGTCGTCCTAACGGGACTAGATTTCAATCATTTATCTTAAAATTTTCGAGTAATAATATTTAGAGATTTTAATCCGTACTCTTACCATAAGGTTACTTAAACTTTCCATCGATCCACAAATTTTTTTAAAACTAATAAATATTCGATTATATTATTGTAAATATTACAAATATATTATTAATTATATTGATTAATTATAATTAGTGTTATAAGATATTCTATTCTATTATATTTTTAGTGTTAGATTGTACAATTAATAAATAATTTAATAATAAATTTATATTATTAATAAAAAAATTAGTAATAAATTTGTATTAATAATAACAAAATAATTGATAAATTTATAAAATTAATAATACTTAAATATTATTTTTATCATTCAATAAAATTTAATAATATATTTAGGATTTTTATAATCATTTAATTATATATTTATTAATTTACCTAATTTTTGAATCAATTTTTAATACTCAGAGAAATGCTTTTCAGTGCATACTAATATAGTAATATTAATCAAGTCGTAATACAATCGATATTTTTCTTGTAAAACCAATATTAATTAACGTATAACATAATAATTAGTACTTCATGATTTTAAGGAAAAAAAAATTATACGTTGTTTGTTGCTTTTTGATTTTTTTCTTTCAAAAATATATGGAATTGGTTTTTTTTTGGTTATTCTCTATAAATTAATGTTTTTAATAATTGTTCACAATAGTTATCATAATGTAATTTATAAGATTTGATATGTATATTCTATAGGAAAATTATTAATTGCAAATGAAAAAAATTTTAGTGATTTTTTTTAAAATGAAAATAAAAATTATTATAGTCATACATACAAATAAATTAAAAAAAATAAAAAATAAAAATAATATCACACATTATTTAAACTTTTAAATTATAGGATTACAAAATATTAAAATGATTACATTTCTTAAGATAAATATTAATTTAAATTAGTTAAACAATTATTTTTAGTTTATTTTATTAAGTTGGAGATTAAAAGAAAAAAATTATCAAAATAATAAAACTTTAATTAAATAAAATTAAAAAATAATAAAAATAATAAATTTAAAATTATTAAAATAACAGCATTTATGTCTATTTTATATGTTTTTATTATAAAAAATTGAAACATATTATTTTATTTTAAATACAATTTAAATTAAAATACGATTATTTAAATTAATTGAACGTTGAATGCTATAAAATTAAAATTAATTAAATATATTGAGATATTATTTTTATTTTTATAAGTTATAATAATATATTTTTAATTTACTATTAAATTTGAATATTACACGTGATCTATATTTAATACACATGATTAGTCTTGTTAATTTAAATTAAATTTGAGTTAACTTTGTTACAAAATGTATTTAAAATAAAATATAAAATGATAAAATAAAAATAAGAGTTACAAAATAAAAACTAAGAAAAATATAAAATTAATTGTATAATTCAGCTATTTAATAATGCAATAGATAATTATCTTTATTTGAAAAAAAAAAATATTAATGCAGCAGATAATTTTTTCCCTCTCGAAAACGATCCGAGGGCGCAATTGTAATTTAAATGTTAGTGTGGTCCCACTAAAAACTCTCCATCTGTACCCTTAGATCCAGCCGTGCGATGCGAATCATGAGATTCCCCTCTAAAGACACCCACTTCGGTACATATCGTAATACTTTACTATCACCTCTCTTTATCTTCTCTCAAAAACAAAATTATCTCGATATTATCACGATATAATCAAAATTACAAAGCAATATCGAGTCTAAAATATCGCAGCGTTCGCTCCTGGCTCAAGTCTCAACGCTATAATACTAATTACCCGTTTTCTCACCCCACTCCACCGCCCATCAAACGGCTTAAGTACATCGCTAACCACGTGTTTCAATCATAACGGTCAATGATCGTCCCAAGTATAAACTCCACCACACACTAACCTTGGTTAAAATCTAACCACAACCTTTGGCCAATAAGATAAAATCCTTATCATCTCTCTCGTCTCTCTTGACCCCCCCAATCTGTGCTCTGCAAACACAAGCTCTTCAATGGAGTATCAGATCTAAGCAATTGCTTTACTTGTATTTCTGTTACGACATCGTTTCACTTGATTTCTGAAATTTAAGCCGCTGAAGTAATTGCTAGACTTGTTGGTTATGGGAATGCTGAGAATGTCGAGCTCGTTCCCTGAGGAGGTTTTGGAGCATGTGTTCTCGTTTATACAGTCTGATAAGGATCGTAACGCGGTCTCCATGGTGTGTAAGTCTTGGTATGAGATCGAACGGTGGACTCGGAGGAAGATATTTGTTGGGAACTGCTACGCTGTGTGCCCTAGGATCATTATTAGTCGGTTCCCTAAGGTTAGATCTATTGAGCTCAAAGGAAAGCCTCACTTCGCTGACTTCAATCTGGTACCAGATGGTTGGGGTGGGTTTGTTTCCCCATGGATCACTGCTATGTCTAGTGCGTATCCATTTCTCGAGGAAATCAGGCTTAAGAGAATGGTAGTTAGTGATGAAAGCTTGGAGCTCATAGCCAAGTCCTTTAAGAATTTCAAGGTCTTGGTGCTCTCTTCTTGTGAGGGTTTCAGTACCGATGGGCTGACTTCCATTGCTGCTAATTGCAGGTTTGGAGATTTTTACTCATTCCGATTCCTGGCATATATTATTTCATTTACTGTGTTGACTATGGTGTGTTTTGTGTTTGTAAGTTAGGGATGGAAATGGAAATGAAAGCATGAGCGTTGCTTGAGATGCTTATTTTTAGTCATTTCCATCTCCTTTTGGGTGTTGCAATGTCTCTTGAGTTCCTCTATTGTTTACAGATGAAAGTGGACCACAATTATGGCGATCAAGTTTAATCTTTTATCTATTTTTTGGTTTTGTAAAATATGGTTTAGTTATTTTGTTGGAAATTAGTACTCAGATCAGTTAATATATTTCCAACAATTAACTTGGAGTTTCTTGAGTGACAGGATAGCAGCAGGAGAGCAGTTAACTATTGAGTTAGGTTCATTTTACAGGGTTCCCTACCTTAAGGGTACCACCATTTCACTCTTGGTACCTCAGTGGTATCCCTGTTTAAAAAAAAGTATCAATTTGATAGCAGTTTTCACAGTAATACAAGTACGATGTTAAAAAGATATTTTTGGATAATCAATTAATTGATTATCTCAAAATATCTTCTAAATATCATTTAATTAATTGATTATCGAAAAATGTCTTTTGAAATAGTGGTAACATTAAGGTAGCAACCCCCATTTTGTGGATGTTTTTGTTTTTGGAAGTAAACATCTACATGTTCCCTCGGTTGAATGGATTTTTTTTTTTTGTAATGTGAGCAAAAATCATTGATGGTTTAGTGCTTGAGATACCAAAAGTGAAATGGTGGTACCATTGAGGTAGCGATCCCCATTATGTGGATGTTTTTGTTTTTTGGAAGTAAACATCTACATGTTCCCTCAATTGACTGGATCTTTTTTTCTGTTTGTAATGTGAGCAAAAATCATTGATGGTTTAGTGCTTGAGCCCCTAGTGAATGCTAATGCTTGGAGTTATTTGGTTTGCTTTGTTCTAATGCACGGAGTGCAGCATTTGATTTAGATCTTTATGTTCGTGTCAGTTAGAGTATTTTGATTATATTTCTTTGTAGTCATTTTTTTTACCTGCTGATATATATTTCTTGGAATGTTTTTTAGTTAAAGACATATTTTTGGTTCTAAGGCACTGAGTGCAGCATCTGAATTAGATCTTTATGTTCTTGTCAATTAGAGTATTTTGATTATATTTCTTCGTAGTCATTTTTTTTACCTGCTGACATATATTTCTTATAATGTTTTTTAGCTAAAGAAATAGTACCCATGGAGAAGATCTGCCGAAGTTGTCCTTATTGCAATTTAAGTAACATTCTTTATGACCCTTTAGAGTGATAAAACTTGCAAAAACAGAAATCTATTTGGTTTCGTTTACAGTGATGGTGATGATGCTAAATCTAGCATATGACCTAATACTTATGGTCTTGTTTTCATCTTCTTCATGGCTTTGTTTGGTTCTACTGTTTGTTTCCCAGTATGTATAAAGTCCATTCTGTCTGTCTTAAGTGAGCCCTTTGATTGATGATGCAGAAATCTTCTTGAACTGGACTTGCGGGACAGTGATGTTGAAGATTTTAGTGGGCATTGGCTTAGCCATTTTCCTGATTCATACACCTCATTGGTTTCCCTGAACATTTCCTGCTTAGAGTCTGAAGTGAGCTTTACTGCCCTGGAGCGTCTTGTGGCTAGGTGTCCTAACTTGAAGAGTCTCCGGCTTAACCAAGCCGTGCCACTTGAGAAACTAGCTAACATAGTTCGTAGTGCGCCGCAGCTCATTGATTTGGGGACTGGGACCTACTCGGCTGATTTGCAGCATGATTTGTTTTCAAACTTAGCAGGAGCTTTCTCAGGCTGTAAGAAACTCAAAAGTTTATCTGGCTTTTGGGATGTTGTCCCTGCATATCTACCAGCTGTTTATTCGCTATGTTCTGGGTTGACAACATTGAATTTGAGATATGCCACTATTCAGAGCCCTGATCTTGTCAAGCTCGTGAGCCAATGTACAAATTTGCAATGCATATGGGTATGTATTTTGTGGATTCTGCTCGGTAATTGCCTCCTTGTTGTGCCATCTGCATTGAATTATGGTGTCTAGTAGACCTTTAGATGCATATGGTCTATTTACTTTTAATTTCTCTTACCTATGCCTTTTTTGATAAGGATATGGTTGCAGGTACTTGATTACATTGAAGATGTGGGCCTTGATGTGGTTGCAGCATCTTGCAAGGATTTGCGAGAACTAAGAGTGTTTCCATCAGATCCATTTGGGGCAGAAGCTAATGTGTCAGTAACAGAAAGGGGCCTTGTATCTGTTTCTGAAGGTTGCCCAAAGCTGCAGTCAGTTCTGTACTTTTGTTGTCAGATGTCAAATTCTGCCTTATTGACCATTGCCAGGAACCGGCCTAACTTTACTTGCTTTAGACTCTGTATTATTGAGCCACGAAGTCCTGATTATCTCACCCTTGAACCACTTGATGTGGGTTTTGGAGCCATTGTTGAGCACTGCAAAGATCTCAATCGGTTATCTGTCTCTGGTCTACTTACTGATCGTGCATTCGAGTATATAGGTAGATACGGTAAAAAATTAGAGATGTTATCTGTGGCCTTTGCAGGGGATAGTGATTTGGGGCTGCATCATGTGTTATCTGGGTGTGAGAATCTCAAGAAACTGGAGATTAGGGATTGTCCTTTTGGTGACAAGGCTCTTTTGGCCAATGCTGCAAAGCTGGAGACAATGCGATCCCTTTGGATGTCTTCATGCTTGGTAAGTTATGGAGCATGTAGGTTGCTAAGTCAGAAGATGCCAAAGCTCAATGTTGAAGTTATTGATGAAAGAGGAATCCCAGATTCAAGGCCCGAAAGCTGTGATGTTGAGAAGCTCTACATATACAGAACTGTTGCAGGGCCAAGGTTTGATATGCCTGACTTTGTTTGGACCATGGAAGAGGATTCTGCATTAAGGATTTCTTGACTGATCTCCTCAAGTATCATTGCCCTATCAACTACAATCTCTTCAATATCTGGAATGGATATAGCAGGTACATGCTTTCATATGGTCTTATCATTTGGCATTTAATTGTATGTAGTATAATATAGTTGCAGCAGCTCTTATTGGAATGGGAATAATGGGAATGAGTTAAGTAGTAGGGCATACAGAAGCTCAAGAGCTCTAATGCCATTCATTTTACTCGTTGGCTGAGTTTATGGGGTACCTGTTAGTTATTAATAAATAGAAAAGGAACTTCTGTTATGATATTATTGCGTTGAACATAATTATTTCATTCTGAGCGGTTACCATGTATTGCTATCTGCAGGCAGACATTTCAGCTGGAAGTGTTTTTACCCTTTTGTATCATTATTAGCATTTTCAGTGAATAAAATTTCATATTCAAATGTACATCTCAGTTGCGACTTGAGTTGGTGTTGGTCTTGGTGTAAACATATGTCATTGTTTTTTTTCCCTCTTTTCCAGTTAAATAAATGGGTGGGGGCATGAGATGTTCTATAGCTTTTACAAAAAGGATGTCATAGTTCTATTACTCTTTTAAGTGTTTTAGTCCTATAATTTTAAATATGCTCTTTTGTACCATTTTAAGGACTAAATTGCACATTTTTTTTAAAAAGTTCTAGGATTAAATTACTTCAGTTGAAAGCTAATTTCTTTGCCCAAAGTTATAGAATTATTGGAGCCCTCCTCCCTAAATATATCTATTGGTTTGATATTGCATGAGCTGCTGGGTGTTTGAACTTTTGGAACTCTGGTTGGTTATTCAATATCCAGTTTTTGATGGTTGAGAACTTCGCCAGGAAAATAACTTGTGCTTTCCATGATTCCTCTTTAATTCGGGTCTTATTTTATTTTATTTTTATTTATAATTTATAATTTAGTTTCTTATTTTTTAATAATTTTTTATTAATTAATTAAAATGAGTTTTTAATAAGGATAAAAAGTTAAATTTATTAATATTTAAATTGAAATTTATTGAATTTTTTTTAAAATTAAAGAATTAATAAAATATTAAAATAAATGATGATAATTAATAAATATTGAAATGAGTATTTTGTGAATTATTTTTCTATATCATTAATATTCATGTCTTATTTTGTATTTTTATAAGTATTCATCTTATATTTTCATTAGCTTTTTTTTTTGTAGTCATACATATTAGTTATCCATAAATAATAAATAATATCTTCAGACTTAACCTCGACTAAAAAGAAAAAAAAAATCGACTCTAATAAAAATGACACATTATCATCCCCATATATCTCTCTTCGAGTCATAAAATTATAATGTATTAAGATATTTATGAAATTAGTGAGAGTTCATTCTTGATAAATGACAAATAAAATCTTTTTATACTCAGGTGTAAAGCTTTACGCTTATATTTTAAATTTTAAAATGTCAAAAGTATTAATTTAGTTTAATTTTCTTACCCTTTTCATGCTATGTATGTGTATTTTTACAGCATTAAAAAAATTGATTTACATATGTTAAAAATATGTTGTATATATATATATATATTTTATAATATAAAAAATATATATTTTATATGATTTAAAAAAGAAAATCGTGTAATAACTAGATTGCTCTTTTATTGCCTTCGTTGAAAAGAAAAAAAAAGTTTATTTAAGCTAGAGCACAATACTTTAATTTAATATGTAAGAGATTTATTTTTCAATTTTCAAAATAGAGTATTTTATTTTTTTAAACTAGTAGGTGTTTTTCTCATTTAACAAAGCAAAACTACCTCGAGCGAGAAAAAGAAATAAAGAAAATTGAGAAAAATAAAATCCAAGTATAATATAAGAAGTGTGGATTGAAAAATAATACAAAATGATGAATTATTTATTAGTTTTTGATTAAATTGGTATATTGATATAAGTTAATGAAAAATAAAATATATAATTTTTTCTCTTAAACTATTGTTATTTTTACTAATTAATAAAAGAATAAATTTTCTTATTGTGGTCTAATAATGGGGAAAACTCTTTTTTTTTTTTAGTTATCATTTAATAGATGTCCTATGGACCTTTTATGCTCATAAGATTATTTCATCCTCGATTGTGGACAATTATAATGGTTGTTGGTAATTGAGTTTGGATCACAATCTTATAATTTATGAAAATCATGTATTGTTTCAATCATTTAGATTATATTCATAATTAAAAAGGATTATTGGTTTGATGAAAGATTTATTAGGGAGGTAAAACTATATAATCATTACGAAATATAGTGGATGCTTTTTAGGTCGTTCTTACTAATACAAAGTATCCCACAATGTCCTCCACGAATGTTAGAAATTACTTGGATAACCTTGTAACTTTGTACTGGTAGTGTGAGATGTCCAAATATTCGAATGTTTATAGAAATAGGTGAAAGGGATATAATACCAATATGTAAATATCTCAATATGATTACAGAGATATCTATCACTTAAAACCTTTTTTATTAGAAGAATTTTTAATTACAAAGCATACACTCCACACAAACACCAAAACCCACTAGCTCCTGCTGACTCATGAGGTAATTAAAAAAAAGTGAAAGATGGTAAAAGAGTGAAGGATGTGTGTCTGTGACTTTGAAGGACTAATCAGAATTACAGGCACTCTCATTAGTTGATGATGACCACACGTTTGAGTTATCACAATCATCATCATTATCATCAATTTTTATGTTCCTCCTCTTCTTTATAATAATATTTCAGCATGTGCATCTTGTATGAATCATGTGACGTTTTAATATAGTTGAAATAATTGTATATCAATTATTAAAATAAATTAATTATGTAAAAAAAAAGTTTTTTTTCCCCTTAATAATTTCATATTTTGATTTTACTGTTTTACCCTTTACCCAACAAACCCATTATTATGTACAGTGCGATAAAGTTAGTTTGACTCAGTTAAAAGTATGCAAATTGTTAATTGTGTTGTGTTAGTGGCCCAAGAGTGATTGAGTGAGTTGTATTTTGCAGGCTTACATACAAAAATCCTTTTATAAAGTTATTATCATTTTAGAATCCCAACTTTCATTCATATAAGATTCCTTTCTCATGGTCTCGGACTGACGAAAACTTATGCTCTTCTGTATAATCCACTTATCACTTTATGTATTCACGAGCTACTTGTTTCATCAATTAGACGTACAACCTCTTCGATTATATGTAAATGTATTTATTTATATAAAAAAATTATTTTAATATAATTATCCATTTTATCTTTTTAAAATTATCCAGATTAATAGTTACATTTGCATGAATTCACTTATTCAATTTTTTATTATTATTCAAGTTATTTTATTTTTAAATCTCTTTAAAGAAAATTATATAAAAAATGATATTTTTATAATTTATAATAATAAATCTTATATTTAATTTATATATTTTTATAATTTACAAATAATATATTATTTTATATTAAACGTTGTTTAATTAGATATCGTTTAAATTAAATTACAATTATATAGATATGTTTAATATTGAATGCAATTTAATTGAATCATTTTTAATGTTAATGAATATTATTTTGATTGTTATATATTTTAAGAGTATTATTTTTTATATTATTTTTATTATTATAATTTTAAGGTATTCTTTATATAATTAAAAAATATTTTTTCTTAAAATTAAAAGTAAAGTTTTATATACATGAAAAAAATTATCTTATATAATTTAATCAAACTTCAATGGGATTAGGAGGGAAAAAAGGAAAAATAAAATTCAAACTTAAATGGAAAAAGAAGAAGAAAGAAATATCCTAATTAAGAGTCAAAGACTGAAGACAACAGAGAGGCACAGAAGTTACCGACCTTATGATTAAAGCTTCAAAGTAAATGAATAAAGCTTGTTCAGATCTGAATAAATGTACTGCTGGGATTATGATCAGCCAATATGACTAAGATTGCCCAAGTGGCGTTCCAAAATTATAGTTTTAAGACCTGGCTGTTCGCATAAACAATCAAATTTGATTGATTTATTAATTTATTTTATTTAGGCTGTTAAGATATTTTAATAACTAATTTTTATAAAGATATATAAATTATTTGATTTTTAAAATTAAGATATTTTAATTACTAAAGTGTTTATTTTATATGATAAAAAAAATACTTTAATTACATAATTATAAAAAATGGATATTTTAATCACATAATTTAAAGTATACAAATTATAAAAATTAAGTGATTTATGTATTCATTGTAAAAATTAAATTATTAAAATGTCTAAATTAATCACATATTTTTAATAACTTTTACAATGATTTTCCCAACAATTAAAACTCGTAAATTTTGATTTAATTTCTTGGAATAGTTTAATAGTTTCAAAATAATAGTTAAACTTAATTTATTTAAAATTAATTCAAGTTAATAAATTAAATTTTTTTATCTCATTTTGTATTGATTTATTCACAAACAACTTGCAGCTTATTTTAAAAAATATCTATTAAAAGATAATTATAATAGTGATACTATGAAAAAACACACTTTAAAAAAATATTTTTATTTTATTATTTTATAAAAATATAATAAAATATTTATACTAATATTTTTATTTATAAATAAAATTATAAATAATTTTTTATTTTATTATGTAGAGATGTCAACGAATTAGAATTAATTAATCCAACTTATTTAAAATTGAAACGAGTATAAATTATAGTTTTTTTTCTTTCTTTAAAATAAGTGTTGAAAATTGAATCTAAATTCATTCGTAAATTCTAGGCATATGCATACATAGGAAAACTCTAATCTAGAAGGGTTAAGTAAAGTTATGTTTATAATTTATTGATGCAATTTTTTGTCAACATCAAATGGTGTGGTGGCCTTTGGTTATCCGATGTCGAAATAAGTTCGAGTAATGAGAAGGAGGAAGATATATGAGAAAAGTATTTAAAAATATTTAATTATTAAATTTTTTTAAATATGTGAATCATTAAAATCTTCAAATATAATTATCAATTGAATATAACCTAGTATGTATTCATCTCTCAAGTAAACTACACTATATAGTAATTAACTTAATCACAATCTCATGTCAATTAAATTGCATACTAATTAAGTTCATCAATTATTGATCACATACATAAAAATCATACATCTATACTTATAAACTATACATGTTATTTAATAAAAAATAATAATTAAATAATTATCTCAAATATATTTAATTGATTCTATAGATCAATTGTTGGCCAAACAATTAATAATATAGAAATCAGACTAAATAATATAATTAAATTAAAATCATAATTGAGATAAAATATTAGATCATCACATGTTGAAAATTGGGTTCATAAGACCTCTAGATTAATCAATTAACAAAACATAATTTTGTTCAAAAACTCTTATTTTTCATAAAGAAATAAAAATTGATAAAGAGAGAAGAGAAAGAAATACAATTAATTTCTTGAATTGTAGCATCAATCTCTTCTTGAATTTCACCAAAATTTTATATCCTTTTGAATTTTCTATATTTTTCTCTATTCTTGGCTAAAAAAAATGATAAAAAATATGTTAATTTTGATTCATTAGGATTTATGAGACAATTAGGGAGTTAAATTAGGCTCAGGTTGAATCTAGACTGTTAGATCAACTTCAAATCAAGGGCTGAGATGAAAAAAAATTAATAGTGCCATCCAATATAAATGTGCCACATGGCATGGAGAAAAAGGCTAATCTAATCAGCGCACAACACTGACACATGTGACTAGTCTCGGTTAATGCACGTTAACTTAGCACCACATGGCTATGTGTGATTTGTAGTTATGGCTTGCATGGTGAACAAGTGGAAAGAATGAAAAAATTAGGTGATGATGAGTGGTGAACGCCTTGACTAAGCAACAAAAATTGGAATGAATGCTGTGCTGACACATGGTATGGCACTACATCACATGATATTCGTAGTGTCGCGTGATTGACCCTCTTAGCTTGCGTGGTATCCATGTGGCTTCCCTACTCAGCTCCCTTGCTGACGTGACATCCATGTGGTATCTTTTGATTGGTCTTGCATTAAAAAATTTAAAAAAATTCCAAAAAATTATATTTTCATCACTTTTCACTATAAAGTTTATATTTTAATATTTTTAACTCCAAAAATACTACTTATTGAATAAAATGAGCAAAAATAGAAAAGTACACTAATGATTATACTTTTATAAAATCATTAACTTACAATCTTGGTTAGAAGGATCATCCTAACTCTAGCTATTCTAGAGGCAGTTAAGTAGTTATACATGGTAATCTACCAAGTTTTCCTTTTCTAAGAGGCTAACAACACTATCAAGTGAGAACAAAATCCTCCTTAACCTTAAGGTAAATCATAAGAAGACTTGATAAATATGATAATATCAAACACTTTTCAATTCTAACAAGATACTAACTAGTTCCAATAAGAATTAATCAGGTTTCAATAAGACACAAAATTTGCTATCAAAAGCCCTAAAAATGGATTTAGTCAATTAGCTACTATAAACACAAGGATTTGGTAAACTTCCTTATCAACCAATGGTTAATCCTCGAGAAAATGCCAATGTTATATCATTGAGAAGTGTTAAACAACTTGAAGAAGCTCATAAGGAACAAACCAAAGAAAATTAGACTAAGGATAAGTTAATTCAAGAACAAACACTATTACAAAATGTGGTATTTAAGTCGATATGTAAAGTTGGTTTTAGGAAAAAAATGACTTATAATGAATTTAAAGTCGGTTCGGTGTAGAATTGACGCTACACATAGCATCGGTTGATGTGTCGAACCGACGCTACACATGAATATAACATCGGTTCGACACGTCCACCGACGCTACGAACTACGTGGATAGCGTCGGTTGACACGCCGAACCGACGCTACACACATGGATATTTCCTTTTCTTTTTTTTCCCAGACATAAACTATTTCAAGCGTTGCATAACTCTCAAAAACCCAAAACCTCATCCACTTTTCCTTCACTCTTTCTCATTTTTCGGCCACCTACAACCACCAATTCCAGCGCTAGTTAGTGGGTTTTTTTCCTCTCTAACTTATCTTTTAGATCCCTTATTTTCTTGAGCAAATTACTCAAATTTTTTATACCCATTTCTCACTTACAAAATACCATTTTTTCTTAATTTCCTCCATTTTGTCACTTCATTTACTCTTGTAAGTATTTCTATTAATCCTTCGCACTTATTATTCATATTTTTTCTGCTATTATGTGTTATTATTTATGCGTATAAATTATTGTATTATATATGTAGGTTTTGTATTATAACATCAAGAGAAGAATATGATGATCTTGAATAACATAGGACAACACTATGGTAATTTTTCTACTATTAATTAAAATTTAATTTTTTAATTATTTGTATTATTTAAACTATTTGTTAAACAGATTTTGGTTGTTTTGCTATCATGTAGTGATCGAACACAAATTTTAATTTGAGTATAATAGAAAATGAGTAAATTTTGTAAAAAAAAAATTAAAAAGTTAAAGTCGGTTCAACCGTGAACCGATTTTAAATTTTAAGTCAGTTCAGCGAATCGACTTTAATAATCTATTTTGTAGTAGTGAAACAAAGAATTTTAGCAATGTAGAAAACAAGGAAGAAAAACAACCAACTAAGGTACAATCTAAAGTTCCAATTTTTATTTATCAACCCTCTATTCCTTTTCCTAGTAGATTTGCAAAACCTAAGAAGGAGGTACACGAGCAAAAAGTCTTGATTTGTTTTGAAAAATATAGATTAATATTTCACTATTGGATGCCATTAACCAAGTGTTACGCTATGCTAAATTTCTCAGGGAATTGCATACTAACAAGGTAAAGCTCAAAGGCAATGAAGTGGTAAACATAGGAGAGCCACTTGACTGGAGTCTATCATTTGAGCTTATGTCTGACGCAAGTGACTATACAGTTGAAGTTGATTTGGGACAAAGGATTGACAAGCTACCAAATGTCATATATTATGCATCACAAACTTTAAATATTGCCAACTCAATTACTATACAATTAAGAAAGAGTTCTTAACATTAATTTTTGCTTTAGAAATTTTTTGATTATATATAATTGGAATAAAAGTAACTGTTTTCTTTGATAATGCAGCTCTTAGGTACTTACTCAGGAAGAAAGATGCCAGTCCAAGACTAATAAGGTAGATTCTTCTTTTACGATAATTTGACCTTGAAATCAAATACAAAAAAGGAAGTGAAAATGTAGTAGCAAATCACCTTAGTAGATTAATTTTAGAGGAATCACTTCCAATAAGAGAGGACTTTTCAGATGAGCAACTACTTGAGACCACAATGTTTACTCCTTGGTATGTAGATACAATGAACTACTTGGTCAATAATGATAAAAATGATTGTATGTTATTCCAAAAAAAGTGGTAAGTTAAAAAAATAAGGTTATTCTAAAAAAAAAATTGTATGTTATTTATAAAAAAATGGTATGTTAAAAAAAGGGATATTCCAAAAATGGATTGAAACCAAAATATATATTATGTAAGGATTATACGTGTTGATTATTTTTGTGTAAATTTATTTTTAAGCTCATTATCAAGTCTATCAAGCAAAGTTGAAGAAATACTAGAAATCTAGATAGTCATACTTAAAATATATTTATTATAATTATAACACATATGATTAAATTCACACATTTAATAGCACATAAATCTGGTGTTATTTTTACTACTAAAATATTTATACTAAAATATAGAATAAAATATTATGAAAAGATATACCATATATTATAGCTTAAAAGTTAGCATAAAATATACTTTAAAATAACTCTTTTTTAAATGAGTCTATTTTAAAAGAATTTTTCTTTAATTATGAGTCTTCTTAATTAGTGAGTATTACTAATCCTATTTGTAATATAAAATATATTTATCAATTATACACAAGTCTTCTTAATTACTGAGTGTTACTAATACTATTTGTAATAGAAAAGATATTTATCAATTACCTAGGATTAAGGATTTAATTTTTCTATAAATAAAACTCATTGTTCCTTGTTTCAATCAAACACACAAAAACATTATTCTCTTCTTCTTAATTTCTATATCTTATTTTGTAAATATAAGATCATAGTTCTTTAGGTTTTTTTATTTAGTTAATCTATCAAATTTTCAACGTGGTTATGTTTGATTGATTAATAAGCCTAATTAGTTTATGATATTTTGATCATATGTTCTTATAACTTTTTATTTATTTTGTTTTTGAATTATTAGATTAAATAATTGTGTTTGTTATATCATAATTATTTTATTTGATTATTAATCTTTAAAAAACTATTTATATTGAACTTGTGCTTAATATTTTTGTTTTATGATTTGCTAGTTGATTTGATTTAAGTGACATATATTTTGAATTATTTAGTTAGGATTATTCATTATAAAATCCATTCTATAACACACACATACACTTGTGTTTTTTGTGCTAACCCTTTTGCAGTTGATTCGTTCGTGAACATATCTGATTGGTGGGGAGCTTATTGGAATGTTAGTATGGAAACTACTCTCGCTAATATTAGAAACTATAAAAACAGAGCAGTGACTCGTAAGTAAGGTACATTGGGGAAGTATCCTAAGGAAGGTAGTATAAGACCGAGTTTGTACTTGAATATTTGTTTTTCATAGTAGAAAATTAGGTAATTAGGTAGACTGATGATTTTTTTCTTAGGTTATGATTGTAGATTAGGTTGTTTCCACCTAAAAATATCGTGTGTTATTCTTTTATTTCCGTACTATATTCTTACACTCGATTACATACCTGACCGTTTTGTTTAGATTATTAAATTATAAATTGATAAAAATTAAAAATAACCTATTCATCCCTTTAGGTTAATTAGGTTCATATTTTATAAACTTTCATATTATAAAAAAGGTTGTATGTTATTAAAAAAAATGGCATAAATAAAAGAAAAGAAGCCAATAATGATGTTTGGGTTAAAATAATGAAATTTGACCCTATTTTATTGACATAATTAGTCTTATAATAGTGTTATCTATATGTCTCTTTCTCTTATTCCATAGATTCATGAACTTTTGTTTTTGTTTTTATATTTCATTTGATTGAACCAACAAACATAACCACATATCATAACCGAATGAAAGTTCTTTTGATTCTAAGGAGTACTTTTGATTAATGGAGATAGAGTTTTAATGAAAAGCCTATGGTATCTAATTCAACTTTAAAAATAATAATGATGTTTTATAGGGAGGAACAATATTTCAACTTGTTTATGTTATATGGTTTAACTATTATTAATTGATACTACATCACACACACAAACACTTTTAGCATGATTATTGTAAAGTAGCTATAGCAAAGGGATGAGTAGATACAATATCTAACAATTTATTAGAATTTAAAACTATAATATTATTAAGTTCCTCAGATAAAATATTAGAAAACATATTTTCTTAATTTTAGGTGTTGACTTTAATCAAAGAATAACAAAGAATAGGTGTTAGGGAGTTTGATAAGTGATATTTTATACACATTTTATAATATCAATTCATTTATATTTATGTATTATCATGTTAGAAATATATGGATATCCAGCTTAATAATAACTTTACGGTTCATTATTTGGAGTTCTTTACAAAAGTTATACTAGTTTAACCAAAACATGTTTTGTATAAATTAAAGTTGAAAACTCTATTTGAACCTGACCATTATTTTGTGATTTTGAAATGGTTTTACTAATTGGATTTTTGTGGGTTATCTTTTTTTTAATTATTGACATGTCTAGTTTTACAAACATTTTGCGGTTTGTTCTTTAGAGTTTTCTTCAAAAAGTTTTACTTGTTTTACCAAAATATGTTACGTAGAAATCGAGTTGAAATTCTTGTTAAGTTCTCATCTGTATTTTTGTGTTTCAAAATAGTTATAAAAATTATAATTGGGTGTGTGATGCCTTGTTGGAAATCTAGAAATGCATATATAGCCTAAGGGGGGATAAATCCAAACCTTGCATTTTAGTGATTTTTTTAACTGTTTTGAAATTTTTTACTTGTAAATTGAATTGATTAAAGAGTATGTCTTCTTGAATTGAGATTATAAGTGTAAAAGTATCTAAGCTAGAAGTTATATGTTAACAACTCATATTTTAACTTTTTTAGAGTATCATTCAATTTTATATTAGACAAACTAGTTATGATATTATTTTTATTCTGACAGAAATATAGGTCATATAAAAAATGATGATTCAACAAACCCTACAAGACAACTAAAACAACAATGGTGATACACTATAGTAAATTGACATATTTACTCAAATTTTACAAGTACTTATTTAGCGTGTTTAAAATATTTAAGCTTATTAAATTTCACAAGTTTACTTATTTCTTATGAAAAAATTAGTATTTTATGTTTAGAATGTAGATAATTGACTTCTACATGAGTTTAGAAGTTATATTCAAATTTATATATGAATACAAATTTTGACTAGAACATAGAGCTTATATTCAATTTTTAGCAGCAATAATTTAAAATATTATTATTATATTAGTTTAGAAGTTTTTAGTTAATTTTATATCCTGATTTAAGTATTTTTTCTTCTTCAAAATATTATGTATATTAGTAAGTATTATTATTTTTAAACCATTAAACAATCACCTTCTCCCTTATTCAGTAGTAATATAAGAAATAAAAATTAATTAATGAGCCATTATTTGTGCGTGTATGACCAACATACATATAATTTATGACTTTTCTATCTACTTGTGCAACAACCTCTACACACGTATGACCAACTTTTCCCTCATGTTTGAGTTTAATGAGGTTTTCCTATTTATTATAATTTATTTCATGTGAGCTATTCACACTTATTTTTTTTACTTAAATAAACATATTTACAATCATTTGTATTACTCCAAATACTAATACAACTTGTTAATATTTTCATGTTATGACTTGTTTTAAATTTTACAGTTAAATAACTATATTCAATAATTACTTATTTTCTAAATTTGTCAACTCACTAAATATTTTACTCGCCTTATTTTTTTATTTTTTTTCCTTTTAAGTATAAATAGTTTTTGGTTAAAGATTTGAGTGTTATCGTTGAAGGAGATTTAGATTAGTTAGTTTATATTATACCAGATGAATTTTCATTCTTTAGATGAAAATAAGAGCTTATTCTATTATCTTAATAACATCAATATATTAAATGTTGAAATCTATATGACTTTAAATTGTATAATAGGTTGAAATCTCTTATCGATTAGTATTGTTATTTTTTTATAACTTGTATAATTTACGAGTTGTGAATATTGTAAACAAATAGACGATATATTATTACAAGATGTTTTATGATAGAAACATGAGAGATTGATCTAAATTTTGGATAGATTATAAACTATTTAAGAACTTTTGTAAATACTTGAGAATTTGGGATAGATCTTGACATAAATTGTCACAAAATAAGTACATGAGATCCAAAAATTTAGTTTAGGAGGGGTACCATATAAATAGTAAAAAAATAATATTACTTGTTTTTATCAAAAAATATTATATGTATCTTATTTGAATATATATATGATCATCTTATTGTTTTTAGTGTGTTTTTAAAATATAAAATCTTAAAAATGAAGCTTTAGAGGCGTAAATTTATTATATATATATAATTTTTATAAATATTATATCTAAAATATCAATTCCCATTCAATAAATATTATTTATTCTAACAAATAAATAAGAATCTTTTGAATATTTTTCTCTAAATTTAATAATATCTAATGCAAACAAAATAAAACATAGAGCACTATGCAGGTTAAGGTGTTCATTTCAAGTACATTTTAGCAACCAACAAAATTTTAAAGTCAAAACTTTACATTAACCAAACAACATTAGCAAAATCCTCTCTTTAAATATTTTGTCAAATGTTTTTTCTACATACTTGCTTAAGTTGTTTTTTCTTCTTCTTCAGTCTTCACACTTCTTCTAATACAATTCTTTCAAACTACGGTTATCTTTTTTTCTTATTAATTTTTAATGCTATTATACTCTTTAATTGTACATCAATTTATCACCTTGCAATGGATAACACAAAATAAATGTACAGTGATTTTGAATTAATTTTAGGAAGCGGGAAATTAAAGTTTCCAATTAAATAATAAATTATTAAGTTGAAATATTAACAATAATTTAAATTGCATTTGTTATATTTTCTTATAGGAGGTTATTTATATTGAATAACTTAAATAATTATCAATTTTTTTGTTAATTATTTTAAGTTTTATTTTTATCAATTAAATAATAAATTATTAGTAATTAAAATATTAACAATTTTTTAGATTAAAATTATTTATCTCAAATAATATAAATAATTTTTCTCCATTAATTATCTTAAGTCTTTTTTAGTGAATTACGTAAGGAATTAACAAGTAAAAATAATCTGAGTTCACTAATATATTTTTTTAAATATTTTAAAAAACTTGTATATAGTCACACATGCATTGCTGCTTTCCGTTAGCTTTGAAGATATAATAGACAAAATGTCCATAAATGCAACATGGTAGCTTAAGGTTGATGATAAACATTTGAAAAATAATATATATAACTAACAAAATATGAATATAGCTCGACCATAATATAAACAATGTGAATGGTATAAAGAATCCTTTTATAGCTATAGCCAAAATAGAGTTTAATTTCTGGTTTTAACTAATACTTGTAGCAGCTCCACAGTCTTCTATAATAGTATAATACTAATAAGTATCACAAAAATATCATATATAGACCTAATTAGCTTGAATTTTAAGGCAATCCACGTGCACTCTGTTCATTGCTAGATGTATTAATAATTTCAACCACAGCTATATATACTAGTTGCTTCTCCTTCCATACTTGTCTTTTCAGTATGAAACTCTGGCATAACATCTTTCTTGTAATTCTTGAAAATAAGATACAATACCATTTGGACAATTCCAAATATGAATCCTAGGATGTTTGGTGCCTAAAATCAATATAGAATATAAAATATTAGAGAAAATTTTGATATCTCATAGCATGTATCATCAATCATTTGATGTCATGTATGCTATTTTATAGAAAATAATAAGAAAACTTTTTAAAAAGTGAAGTGTGTGATTTTAATAAATTTTAAATATTAACATGACAGGTTTTAATAAAAGCATGTTTAATATATAAGATTAATCTCAAGAGTGATACTAATGGAATACTATGTAAATATAAAGAGAATAAATTGAAAGGGAAATCTATAAGCTTACCGCTATAACCCAATCATTTATAAGAAAGCCATAGAAGAACCACATTACAGCTGAGAGGGTTAAGCAAAATGATAAGGAAAATGGCATGTATTCCACACTTTTTGTTTTTATAACTAGTCTCTGCTCAAAAAAAAAAAAAAAAATAGATATATAATATAAGCCAACAATATAACTAAAGAGGGAAAGAAGAAAATAAATTAGGTAACCCTATTTTTATTTTCAAAAAAGCTTTATTAAAATCTTATTAAACTTTAATTACATATTTACCTCTTTTTCACATATTTTTTTACCTCAATGTGAAGTCTTTTTGAAATTACAAAATATACTAAAATTGATAGATGTTTTTGAACTACTTTTTTTTGACTCATATTTTTAATTTGAATATATGAAATACTTTTATTAAGTTATTTGTACATTTTTTTAATTCAAATTTAACAATAATCTTAATGAATTAGAGTAGTTTAAAAACACTAATTATTATTGAAATTAATCAAAACATGTACCAATAACTTAAGTAACGATATTTGATAAGTTACATTATCAAAATAAAAATATAGATAATTTAAAGATATCAACCCCGTTATATGCTTATCCTAAAATTAAAATTAACATAATTATATTTACCATAATACTTAGAGGAGAAACAAAAACACTGATGGAGAACACTACACAAATCCATCCGACTACTTTAAGACGACAAGGGTGATATGGAATGAGGAACGTTGTAGAAAGTAAGGTCAACACATAAGTCACAAAGTTGAACAAGATGAGCAATTTTGTTGTGTACATCTGCAAGGGAAAATGTACTCATCATCATTTACTATAATTCTGCTGAAATTTATAAATAAGTATAAAGAAAAAATAATTTAGGAATTTTTTTTACCAAATGATATAAATATTAATTCAAATAAACACAATGTAACGGTATATCTATTATTAGTTGTAAATAAATATTTTCTTTCATTTTAAGAATTATTTATTAATTTAAGTCTTTATATTTTTTAACATTTATATCTTTAAATAGTTTCATTAAAAATTTATTATAATTTATCAATATTATTTATTTAAATCCTTTATTATCTTAACTGGCTATATATATATATATATATATAAAATAAAAGTACAGATAAAGTTGCATACTCTAGCCTTTGGTGGTGCATATATGATGTAAATACTGAGGTATATAGTTTCTATGGCACACCCAATTGAGTTGATAGTGATAAGAATAAGATCATCATTGGTCTTGAGGAATGCATAATAGAGCATTAACATTGCACTAAACAATGCCACTGAGTAAGGTATACTTTGGAACCCTTCTGTTGATCTTTTCTTAAATATCCTATAAAAAGTTGACCTAATAAAAGAAAAAAGAAAATTAGAAAGTTTTAAGAAATGATATATAATACATATGTATGTGTATATAAATAGATATTTTCACTACCAAATTTTAACATTGTTGCAAAAATACCACGTACTGAATTCAAACTATTAAAAAATAGTATTAAACTTAAAGCTTGTTACATTAATATCATTTCCTTTAGCTCCCTTCCAAATTTGACGAAAAAATAGCATGTGAAAGACACCAAACCATTAAATTTAATGTTATTTTTTTTGTCATATTGGTAATAGAGCTAATTAAATTGGTATTAGTGTAACAACTCTTAAGCATAATGCTCTTTTTTATTACAGTTTTAATTTTTCCAACAATGTTAATAGTTTGGTGATAAAAAAAAAACTATTTACCCCTATATATGTATTATTTTAAGAGGTTAAAAATAGCTTACAATGGAGCAATAAATACAAGAAATGATACAACATTGCCTGCGTGATAAACAAAACTGATGAGAAATAATTAATTAATTAATTTAGGAAGTGATAAGGTACTTAGTGAACAAGGGATGTGTATATATTTTTTCAAATAAATTGATAAATCAGATTGAATTAAAAAAATGGTAATACACTGTACAGTTTAATATAATTTTTTATTAATTTTGATTTGATTTGATTTATAAAATTTAAGAATTATTTAAATTAGATTAGACTATTATAATAAATATATACATAAAATGATTAATATTTAAAACAATATATAATATAGCTTGTTTGAAATTGGAAATATACAATATGTTGGTTTAGTTTGAGTCTAAGATATTGTATTTATTTTTTATATTATTCCAATAAAACAAAAACATAAAAAACATACAAAATTGTGCTTGGTAAGTGTTAAACCATGTTACATTCTTTATAAGAAAATAAAATCAACTAATAAGATAATGGTATATTTATTAAATTAATAATTATTTAATTATAGTTATATACTTAACAACTTAATTATAAGGTATTAAATTATTTCAATTTTATTAATTCGATTAAATCCAATTTAACAAACTTAAATAATCGAGTCCAACGTCGTCCACCCCAATCTAATTAATCATAATCAAGAATAAAATGAAACAACATGTTTTTTTATAGATTGATTAATCTCTGGTTTATATCCTAAATTTAAGTTTAGATCTTAAATTTAAAAAAAAAAACCAACCTAATCAAAGTAATCAAAGATTTTTACTTTTTTTATCTACAAAATCCGTATCAATATATTTATATTATAAATTAAATTTTATGAAATTTTTAATATTTATAGATGTTATTTTATATATTTATCATTTTTCATAAATTTTAATTTCTAAACATAATTAAGTGCATGAAAAATATATTTTTTTAAAAAGGAAAGATAAACTTGCTTTTGCAAATCTTTCTGAGTAGTTTCTTATGATTTTTACTTCTTATTTGTCTCTAAATTCCAACAAATTTCACAATCTTTCTTAGTTATAGATTATGTTTTTGTAAATTTTTTTTTGAAAAAGAGAGTCTAAAATCATCAACCAATGGTCATTAAACCAACTTTGTTGATCAATTTTTTGGAATTTATAGGTTTACTAACATTTTGGTTTTTCAAAACTGCAAATATAAGCAAAATAAAAATATAAATAAGGAGAGGTTAAATTAGTTAGGGTACCAAGAATGCCAAACACAGAAGCCATGCGATGAATTTCCATTACAAGTATTTTTGGAGAAGTACTTAACGAGGAAGCTCTTTGTTGTAAGAAGATAACATGCAAATTACCTAGAGCTTGTGATTGTACATGGTTAGTAAAAGCTTATATATATTTGTAGAAAAGGTGAAGATCATCATGAAGACAAAAAGAGAGAGAGAGAATTAAGATGATGACAATAGGAATAGAGATGAGTGACTAATTTTAAAGACGCTTTAGGATGAGCTACATGAACACGCAAATTAGTAGCTTCTATGAGCTAAGAAAATAGTGAGCTGGAAAGTATTTAAAAGGTCCATGTTTTAAGCATATATTCAGTTTCTTAAACTGGTTTGTCACTCACACCTTAGCTCACAATTAATGTGTGCCTAGTGTCAACTAAATTTTTATGAATTCTTCTCTCGCACAATATGTTAGTATTAAACAAACCTATGCTAAACGTTTAGTATAAAACCTGTGCTAAACGTGATGGCAAAAACTTTCCAAATATTAGTGTGGGATGAGTAATTAGGATTTAAACATTGAATATTTGTACAATTACACAACAATTTTACCAACTCAATTCACGTGACAATATATAAATAATATGAGTGTGATGTTATTTATATCGATTGGGGCAGTTAATGTGTCAATTTTGTATTATTTTTTACCCACGTATTTATGAAATAAATAATTTATTTTTAAATAAATATGCATTAGGGATACAATTTTAACTGATAGGGATACATTTAGGATGCCTTAAGAGTAATATATCATGTTGATTAAATATAATGATATAATAGAATTTATAAAAATTGTAGATATTTTTACTCATAGGGTTAATTTTTTAAGATAAAAGACTTATGATTCTTACGAAATTTGACATGCTATTAGTGTTTTCGTTGATTGGACTAAAAACTTTAAACCTTATCTCACATTTAAAAAAAAGATATGAGTCTCATAAAAATAAAAAAAAAAAGATACGTAATCTAAATAGAATATAATATAAGTTAAAAATTCAAAAGAATAGGTTTTGTAAGAGATAAATACTCGCATCTTGAAAGAAGATATTAAGAATAATATCTCATATTAATTAAGTAAAATGTTATGATAAATTTTATAAGAATCGTAAGTAGTTTTAAGATTGAAAGTTCTGTAATTTATATAAACTTTTAGATCGGTAAAGTTTTATAAGTAATATTTACATGTAATTATGAATTTTTTAAGAATCAAATAGAACAAAGTTAATCATTATTTGACATATCATTTGAAATCTAACCGCCATTTCTTCCTCAAGTCTCCAAGTTACATAATTGTTACATATGAAAGTTTTGTCTATGAAGTGAAGCAAATGACCGAACAATAGAAGCCAAATAGTAGAAGAGAATGTTGAAATCTGATAGCTAGCTAGTCCTTGTTCTCCACTGGCTGTTACGTAGTTACCCTTAAAGTAGCTTATGCTCTTGCACAGCTTTTGATTTTGCTCATAATCCGTTTTCGAATTAGTAAAAATATATTTAAACTATTGATTTTTTTTTGAGATTTTAAATATCAAATGCATAAATTTAATATTTAAAGTAGATATAATTTTATTTTATAATTATTATATTTAAAAATTTATTTATACCCTTCTTTCCTTTCCTCGGAATAAATCCTCCCTGGTCACATTGTTTTTCCTTAATAAAGCACGAGCCAAACACTAGTTGCTTATCATTATGAGTCAGTTATCTTTTTTAGATGGTAACCGATCTAGTACTTAAAACGCTTTTGTTTTATTAATTCAGCATGATTTGCTTTGCTTCTTTGTATGTTTCGATGTGTCGTCAATATGCACCAATTTGATTTGAACAGTTAATATCAAATGGAGTAATGCCACAAGAAGTGATTTTTTTTAAATAACAGCCACAAGAAGTGATTTTTTTTTTAAATAACAGCCACAAGAAATGATTTGGTAATGATTTTGATTTTTTAATCATATATGGCAGATAACAATTTTTAGTTTTAATTTTCATTTTTTCGAAAAGTAAGTAATAAAATATGTAATTTATAAAATATTAAAAAATAAATTTTTTACTTTGATGTATGATTTATGATTTTTTTCCTTTTCATAATAATTTTTGATCTGCATATAATCACTCCACTCCAATTATTTTTTGTTCATATATATAACAAAAAATGTGATTATTCAAAAAAAAAAAACTCCAAAATAATTGAATTAGGTGTGTGGTAGTTATAATTGTTAAAAAGGTTTAATTGAAACTCAAATATATATCAATATTATATTTTATCTACATATTATAATATTTTTTATATTAAAGACATACACTTAAAAATTTAGATTGATTTTTAAAAAAGCAAGAAAAATAATTATCTTATAACTTGTAACTATAAAAATAATATTACGTATTTTCATATTATATAATTTTACTATTAAAAAATAATATATAATTTTATTTTGAAACATCGTCTAATTAGACGTGTTTAAATTAAAATACGACTATTAAATCTCATTTAATATTATTTAACGTTGATTTTATTATAAGTTTTAGAGTGTAATTTTTTTTTTGTAATTTCCTTTGATTTATTTTTCATACATGTGTATTTTTCCCATAATTACAAGAGATCCAAAAAATTAAAGGAAAGTGTTTCTATACAATCTGCTACAATTGCTACGTAATAAATTATTTATATAATTAACAAAATCATTGACTTATGCTACCGAATCAATTAAACCTTAATTAGCAAAATCATTGACTTATTTCGACAAAAACCATGCAACTAACTAAACAACCTGTTCTGAATTTTTCTAAACTTCATAACATTCACTTCGATAGCTGGGGAAGATGTTCAAAAGTCCTCTCCTGCTCTCAACCAAATAACTGATATGTTCATCATATCTGTTTGTTACCCATCAGATATCATTCGTTTAAGACGTTAAGTAAAAAATCAATCAGAACAGAACAGAGGCAAACAACAGATATGGAAAGCATGCAAATTCATATCACATTGCTTATATGGATGCCGAGAGTTGCAAGTAATGGACAACACAAATCTACATGTCATTTATCTTCCTTTACTATGAATGGTCGATTGTACATTGAAAGAAGAATCATTCAAATTTACTAATAAAATATAAACATTTCAATAATAAATGTGATATAGGCAAACAATATAGTTGATCCAATTACGCACCCGTATTTCAGCCATCCGACTTTACAAAACGGCCTTTAATCCTTGTCCTGGTTTCAGCTCGAACTTTGCGGGATTGGTACCTGATGTGCTTATCATACCTGTATAAACACGACATCATAAGAATAGGTAAATCACCACTAAGTGTGTATTGTGAGACACTGACAATTTAGGCATGTACAATTCTGTCCAAATCAAAACTGAAGACTCTGAATACTTCAAGCTTTACATGAAGTTCTAAATGTAATTATCAACCACATTGGTTCAATCAGTCAAGAACTCCAACTAAGTCTTGAAATGAAATAAACCAAATATTAAAATAGACCTCGAACTTGTTCACAAAAGAGCTTAGAAGTAGATATATTTCTTCTTATATTATCTTAATATCTACGAAAACTTATCTTGTATAGCATGACACACAATAAAAATATTTAAAGAACTGCTGATTGGCTTCTTTCACGTGAAATTTTAAGGTGGAGGGGGAATGTAGCATGGACTTTATAGATGGTTAGGAATCTCTATCAATGAAGTAAGAAGACAGGCCACAGGTGGGATGTTATACCTCCTAGTTTTCTTCTTCTCCTTGTATCTTGAAATTGCAGTCTCTCTCTCCTGGCTGTTTAACTCATTTTTAGCCACTTTATCTACCAAGGCTTTGGAATTAATTAAGCCACACAATTGCTCGTCATGAACCCCATTGCTACGATTTGCAGCGTCACCAGTACATGGACGTTTGTTAAAGTCTGCATAGCTTTCCTGAACACAGCACCTCATTGAGGTTGTAGAATCACGATGAATAGTCGTACCAGTATCATCACACCAGTGGCTAGAACGTGCCTGCACGAAAAAAGGTACTCCATTTTCAATTCAATGAAGCATTAATTAAATATTCAAAGGATTAATTCAACAGCTACATGAATGCTGAGAATGCAGAAAATAGTAATGCCGCTGCTAATGAGTGACATAAGTGTGGTAGTCCACACTATCTCAAGGCAGCACAAGCTACAAGGACTAATGAGCAAAATCGGAACCTCTCCCTTCTAATTAAAGCTGAAATCCGACGTCATCCTGAGCTTATTACTCTTATAATGCAGAAGCAATTCAAATCACAAGTAATTCATCACATGTTATCTCAATTGAAGACAAAATCTTTCTTATCTAAATTAGCCGCCTCAAAATACCATATTCCTTGCCTGTTTACAACAATCTAAAATGATTCAGCATTTTTACAGGAGCAAGGAGAGAAGCAAGCAAGACAATAAGGAAACAAGTCGAGTCTAATATGAAAACTACAACAATAATAAGATATCGGGGCAGTTCGAAACTAGAAAAATTCGTTGAATCATCACAATTACTTTTAACGGAGACTTATTGTGACAGTTGGGCGGTAGTTACGAACATACACTACTGTAACTGATATAATCGTCACTAAATAGTTTTTCTAAAACTTTTATCGACGGTTATAACTATCATAATAGAACACCATATAATTAGTATCGCGTGCCCTACCTATAACACATATACCTAACCCAGACACAAATCCACTCACCGTGCTCTCACAACCAAGCTCGCTGTTGCCATCTTTCCGTGCCGTTACCGTCTCGTTCCCATGACGTCAATGCTGCCAGTACAGTGAATACTATCCCAAACACAGAACCCCAACAGCGCTCATTCTGCTCTCACAGCCAATCCTAATTGTCGTCGTCTCATTCCCAGCCGTCACGGTCTCGTTCCGTGCCGTCGCCAGTGCTCCAATTCTTCCTCGGACTCCCTTGCGACTCCTGTGGCGCTTCTGTTGCTCACGCAATGCAGTCTGGAATTTTATTTATTTATTATTATTATTTTTTTTGCAAATACCAAGCTCCAATAATTACTTTAATTCCTACTTCCCTCAAATTGTTTTCATTTCAATTATGTTTGAATAAAATCAAACAAGAATCACACGTTGAAAAATAAGACAATCTAAGAGGATATGTAAGTGATTGAATTACTTTCTATTGATCTTTTGGGTTGGAATCATATAGTATTTATTGGAAGCCCATTGGCTTGTTAGGTTTTCACAAATTGGTATTAGAGAAAGGTTGAAGGATTGTCAACACATGTTACGAGCCCATGTAGGGGTTTGTGCCAACGATGGGCTTTGTTTGATAATTCTGAAGGAGGCACGCATCGAACATTTACATGATGGTGACGGGCCTAGTCAAATGGATTGGGCCCAAGTTAAATAGACAAGGACTCTGCAGAGGGGATGCCCAAGTGGACAGAGCAAAGATTGCGATGAAATTAAAATAACTCTCAAGATGCTAAAGACATGACTATCATCCACTAAAAGTTTAGGGGGGCCTAGTCATGAAAGATTAACCGGATTGATTATGAGTCGGATTGCATACCTGGGAAGTCAAGTGGTCTTGTTTGAGGGGATAATTATTGAGAAATGTAAAGTAAACAAGTCTTATATTGATAAAATATCAATGGGAAACATGGGTTTATCGGTGCATGAATCAACTCTAACCAATAGGTTAACCTTTTAGGATGGAAGCTCCTTGCTTTATAGAAACTTAACGGGCCTATCAAGATTATTCAAGCCACTTAGAGCTTTTCGACTAATAGAGGTTTTCATTACATTATATTTGATTACTTTATAAAACTTATATACTTTATTTATTCGTGTTTTTATGATATTTATATCATGTAAGTTCCACATTAAGACATCATAATTGAATCTAGATTTTTTGAGATGCATTATAGGAAAGATATTATGTATAATCCTTGTTGTGATCATGAGTCTTTGGTAAGTTAAACATTATTAGAATATAAAATTATTTATGGAACTTAAAGCATATTGTTTTATAAGATAAGAATTTGTAATAAATTATGAGATATGTTGCTTAGATTTCTGTTTGTGAAATGAATGTGATAAATTAACCTTTATAATATATATACTATTTATCACCGGTGATATGTTAAAAATTAAGAAAAATCTTGCTAAAATTGAAAGAGTATGATGTGAATAATCTTTATATATGTCTAATGTTTTTCTTTTTATTTTTCACAGTTTGCAGAAAAGAAATCATACACGATGAATGATTTAAATATGTGTAAAATTGAATTGTTATCATTTCTTAAATCAAGAATTAAGATATAATAACAACTATGGTAATTAATTAGACAGCTAATGTATCTATTTGATATATGATATTATATACTTAGTCCATATTTCGAATTAGGTAAGTATTGTTATTATTTAAGCTTACGAATGTTTTTATATTTGGTGTCTTTTTCTAAATATTTTGTTTAATTTTCCTGTTTTTAAATCCTTAAGAGTTTGTTTAGTAAATATGAATATAGATACTTTTTATGTGTAATTATTAATTGGTAATTTAGTTATTCTTAATTAATCAGCACTATAATCAAGCGATAATGTGACGGTTATAAAATTTTAGGATACCATCACAGTACAAAAAATCATATTTATGTATAAAAAAAGATCTATTGTGACCGTTAATAGATCTATTGTGACTGTTAATAACCGTTGTTATAACCCCTTTTGGTTGCAGAGAAGCTCTAATTGTAAGTCGCATTAGGAGCTAACAGGTTAACCTAGAAATATAAGGCAAAGAGGATAACAAAATCACTGATTAGGAACAAACGGAAAAGAAGTTAAGAACCATCACCTCATATGCAAGATAGCTAGTTGGTTCTGCATCACACCTGAAACCCAAATGTGCACCTCCTGGATGTTGATTTCCTTTAGGCACCACTGCCTCAAGATTACCCAAATTTTCACTGTCCATGTTCTGTTCTACTTTTGCCAGTTTTCGAAGCTGCCCAAGTATTTCTTCTTTGTGTTGCCCACAAGTAGCATTACGATTCTGAATCAACAAGAATAATCCTAAACCAAGTAAAATTCCGAGTCTCCATGCAATTTTCATAAGTATAATAAGTAGAATAGAAAACAAGTTCAAAAGGCAAACTTCAAGCTTAAAGGGTCCTTTTTGTCGTGCTTCTGTTAGAAGTGAAATTAACAGGAATAATTTCATAAGAAAAAGGTTTCAGGAAGAAGCACATATTGCCGTTTTATAATGCCCCCCTTTATTATATTTATTTTATGTTAGAAGCGCTTTCACAGTCCAGAAACAAACCAACCCTAAGTTACTAATAATAGTTGTTTTCTCATCAATCAATACAAAAAATAAATTAAAAATTACCTTAGGTAAAGGAGAAATCCCCATAGCCTGTAAATTATGATCTGAATTGGTAACAATCAAATCATCGAGACTAATGAAAGAGTGAGTGTCCCACACCAAAAAATCCGAGAACCCATCAAACCCAAAACCACCACCACCACCACCACTCTCCGCACTCAAAATCAGAGCTTTCTTATCAACATCCTCAAACCCAAAAATGGTTAGCAACTCAGTGACTGAAGGACACCCACTAAAACCCTCAAGAGGCCGTCTTTCATGAACCGAAGACAGCGAAAAATTATGCCTTTCCCAATCACAGTTCTGGCAGAGAACAGAGCTCTCAATAGAGCAAAAAATCGAACAAGGGGAATTACCACAAACATCACAAAGCTGAGAACGAGTGTGCTTGTTGAAGAGCTGATTAGCCGAGTGAACTTCACGGTCGCATGAGAAGCAGAGTTTGGCTGAGTCGGCTCGGCAATATAATAGGGCTGTGGAATCGTTACAATAATCACAGAGATGCTGTTGGTTTCTGGTATCGTGGTGGTTATTGTAGTCTCGTTCTTGTGGTGGTGGAGAACCATCCATTTGGACCATTATTTCTCTTTGTTCAGTTAACTGTTTGTTCCAAACCAATCTGAGACGCAAGGAAAAGATAAGATTAGAGATGGAGATTGACAGAGTTAGTTAAAACAGCGCCAGTGTAATGAGATAAGGTATTAAGTAAGTTGGTAGCATTGGATTAGATGATAAAAATAATTTATTTTTATTATTTAATTAAATGCTAACACCTTATTTAGTATCTCATTTCAAGTTCAGATAAGAAGAGTTTTACAAGTGTAATAGAAATTAAAAACAAAAAAAAATTCGAAGTTGTATCCGGTTTCTTGATCAGCAAGATCTTCGTGTGCCTTTGACAATTGACATTTTTGTCTTCTTTGCTTTTGGTAAGAGAGACAGCTTTACACTTTTTGTGAAAAGAAACGAAAAGTCTGTTACGAATCTGAAATGTGATATGCTGATATTAATAAATAATAATTAGAGTTTAGAGAAAGTAATAATAATAATTAGAGTGGATCTCATATAACAAGTGTCGCAAGAATTATATATTATTTTTTAAGAGAGATATGTAGGCAGGTATATTAGATACTATTTAAGTAATTAAGTTTAATAATTTTTTTAAAATAATTAATTCCATTAATTTTAAATTTCAAATTTTTTTTAAAATTATTATTTTTTATTTTTTCAAAGATATAACGTTTTAATATAAATATACTTTTTTAAAATAAAAATTTTAAAAATAAAAAATAAAAAATATATAAAATTCACTATTTAAATTTGTCTGGTCCCTCTTTCAAAACTAGTGTATTAAATTATTATTAAAAATTTACTTAATTTAAGTCATCAATTTCAAAAAATTGGTATACTGATTACTTACTTATTTTTAATAATAATTGTAATATATTAATAATGTTGTTTAATATTAAAAGTAAGGGATAAATGCATTGTGTTGAATTGAATAGTTTAATCATCTTGTCATTATTTATAATAATTTAGTATTTTTATTATAAAAAATGATAACACAAGAATAAATTATCAAATTTTTAATTTTATAATAATTGTTGTCTATTATTAAAGACAATCTATAAAATGATATATCAATATAAGTTTAAAAAAATATAAGAAACAAATAATGATAAAATAAAAAATTTAGTCATTTATTCTTATTTTGTATCTTTTTCAAAACAAAAAGATTAAATTATTTTTTTTGACATAAGTAATAATTCTATGAAAGTAGAGTTATTTAGTCACTTTTGAACCGATTATTTATCTTATTATGTGCTAAATATCATTAAAAGGTTTAATTATGTGAATGTAGGTGAAAATACTATTAAAGAGAGTGAAAACGTGTCAAAACTAAGGAAAAGCATCTTAGATCGTGGTGAGAATAAAATGGTGCCATGGCGCACATGGAGAAGACATAAAGAAAAAAAAATCAATGAGAGCCATGCCATGGTGGGTGTGAAATGGCATTGCGGCGTGCGTCTGGTAACTGGAAATCAGAAAAGGCATGACTGTAGCATGCAAAAACCATACAACGACGTGTAAAAATATGGTCGCAATGTAGCAAGTGAGGTAGATTTGGTCGATGATCCTTATCTCTTATTTTTTTTTATCTTAGTTCTTGGATATTTTAAGGTTTGATCGAATTGCTTGTATTAGATTGTTTCTCCTATTAATTAATCTTAATAAAGCACAGATAAAATAAAATTAAAAGTCACAAAACCCTACAACAAAGGAGAAAAAAGAGATAAAAAGTTAAATGAAAGATTAAAAAAGATACAATTTTATGAAGAATTTAAGAGAATATTAGTATTACAAATCAAGAGATTGAGTATATATCTTATTTTTCTCTTTTTTTTATCTTTATTTATGAAAAATCTAAGCTTTATAAACTTAATTATTTCTAGTTAATTAATTAATATAGTGATCTTATGAGCCCAATTTTCAACATGTGTTAGATCTAATATTTATTAATTATGATTGTAATTTAATTATATTGATCTTAATGAATAGTATGCACTTTAATTGTCACGAGAGTGTGATTAAATTAATTAATATATACTATATAGTTTATTTAAGAGATGAATATGTGCTAGGTTGGTTTCAATTGATTATGTAATTGATTAGTTATTATCTTGGGAGAAATTTTAGTGTTCACATGCTTTGAGAAATTAAATATTTTTATGTCGTTTTCTATTTTTGTAGTTGTTGAGTTTTGATTTGAGTAATTAATTGTCATTTATTTTTGTGTTTTTATAATTTGTTGTTGTCCAAATAGTATTCGTAATAATTGTATTGATATTTAGTTATAAATTACATAACTCCTTATAAGATCGATATCCGTACTTAGGTATATTATATTACTCACATTACCCATATAATTATGATTAGTGTGTCAATAACTAAGGACTTGTGCTATCGTTTCGATCAATTTGAGCTATCCTAAATAAGTCTAACTAAAATTGGTCCAACTTTAACCTAAATCAAATTTAGTTTGAGCCAATAAAGATGAACCTGAACACAAACCAAACAAGAACAGACAAATCCAAACCAGTCTAAACCATCGTGAATTTTAATGGTATGTTATATATATATATTAGAAATTTGTTTAATATAATTAAAATTTAATCAATAAGTATTACATAATATCAAAAGCTTATAAAGTTATTTACATTTGTGCATCTCTTAAAACAAATGACAATTCTAGATTAAAATAGCAAAATAATCTCTTTGAGCATATCTCTATTCAAAATTAAATCTGTATGTACTATTAAAATCTTATAATATAAAACTAAATATAAATATCCATAATAGTAAAAATATCATTCTTTTTGACGGCTTGTCTTTTGAGACTTTGGATGGGTTGAGAAGAATATCTTGGTGATGATTTGTATAACAAACATAATATATATGTTTTTTAGTCCTTTTTACCTAACAAATACCAATAGTTAACATAGTATAATAATACATTTTTGACAATTAGATTTAATTTAAAATAATCTCAACCAAGACACTTATAGTAAGACTATGTTAGAGTGAGTTTGAGTTTTTTGGGAGTTGATGATAAAAGTAGAAAGAGAAAAGAATTTTTTTTAGTATAACTTTCTTTTTAAAAATAAAATTGACTTAAATTTATTTTATTTTACTTCGAGATAATGGGAAATCCCAATCCAACTCAAATTCAACTTGATTTTTTTTATGCTGTTTGAGCTAATGATGAAAATGTTGATGATATCATCAACATTGTTGTAACAATATTTTTTTTACAGATCCTCACATCAAAACATGATATCAATATCTTTTGATCAAATTGTCTTGAAATTATAAAAAATGTCAGTAAAATGTTGCTTAAATATTATTGTCGCTTAAATATTACTTAGATGTCTTTTTTTTGGCTAAAATGTCATAGATATTGTTATTAAAATATCGTTAAAATTTCACTAAAATATCAAAAATATCAATTTTTAATTCAATTATTCTCACTTTTATAGAAGATAATATATTCTCATATTTATATCATATTTTCTATACATATAAAATGAATATGTAAAAAAAGAAAAAAAATTATATTATATATTATTTTGTGTAGTGACCAGTTAAAATAGTAGCATACAATCTAATTCTCATATATAAAATATACATGCATGTTTTATTTTTTATTATTTTATATTAATATTATAACATGTATATTGCATTAAAGGGTAAGACTCATTGTGCACTCTTAACAATGATTACTTTTAAAAACAAATAATTATTAAAATTTATTTTAATATTGTCAAAATTTATCTATTTATAATAGTTAATACAATTAGATAATCTACTTAACTATTTAAAGTCTTTTTAACTACTTATTCTACCATATTAAACAATAAATAATATATATTTTATTATACAATATTTTAATTAATTAATCAACTTATTGATTAATATAAATATTTTAAATATTTAAAAATACATGTATTAAATAAAAAATTAATTTAAAATATAAATAATTGATTGTTTTGATATTTATAAAATTTTATAAAATAATTTCATATTTTTGATAGAATTTTCATAATTTTTGTGATTTTTTTCAAAATTTATCGACAACGACAATATTTTTGATATTTTTGTAAAAATTATATCTCGATATCTTCATTGACATTGAAATTTCTAACATTGATTTGAGCAAGCTCAAACTTGGAACTTATATAGAGTCAATCAAAAACATAAGTGACACAGGATACACTAATTACATTAATCACCCCAAGCATAATATCTCAAGCATGCAGTAGTAATATGGACCAACTTCAACCAGAGAAGTTCCTGATGTTGAAGATGAATGAAGGCCTTAATTCTTGAAGAATAAACAACAAGTATTAATACCAGATGCTTCATAATAAATCCTTTCTATCTTACCTGTTGGGTCTACTTCAAGGGACATCTTAATTGCATCAGATGTTGCAAGATCCTGGTTGGTTGGGGAAATTGTTAGAATAATATAGTTGGGCTGTAATAAAAAAAAAATATTTGACACTAAAAATATTTGCACTAGTACATATCTAAGAGAAACAATTATACAAACGTATGGTGTAAGTTCTATAAACATATTCTAAACATTTGTATCACAATTACTAGAAATTCACTAGGTAAATGCTATTAATGTATAATTTTTTTTTCTCTACAAGCCATATTACATATATATGTTGGTTTATAAACTTGTTTTCAAGCCCAAAGAAATCAAAAACAAACTTTGAAATATTCTAGCCCATTTGAAGTCCAGCTCATGGAAGCTTCTATGGTGATGATCTGGATTGATAAGGATACAAATATGGTTGGTGGGAAGAAGAAAAATCAATGGGTTAGGTAAGAAGATAAGTGTATGGTTTAGATTGTTTTGGTAGGTTTAGATTGTATGGTTTAGATTTATTTGTTGTTTCTATAAATACCTTTCAGTAGCAATGTAATAATCAAGTTAAAAGAAATCAGAAACAAAAATTTGAGAATTTCTGAGTGTTTCTGGAAAATTGTTCTTGAGTGTTCTTGAGTGTTCTTGAGTTTTGAGAGTTTTGATCCATAATATTCCAACAAAGTGGTATCGTAGGCCGTAGTTGGAAATATAAATATACACTATTGTATATCAAATCGAAGCTCTCGACGAGACAAATCCGACGCCGCAAAAATCATCCCGATCGGAGTTCTGGACGCCGCCACGATCCTCCGAAGGGTTACTGTAGAAGTGAGTTAACTCACCGAGTCACCTGGCCGAGCCGAGTTGACCGAGCCGCGAAGCCTCGCTGACCGAGCCGCTGACCGAGCCGCCAAGCGTTTGACCGAGCCGCCGTCGTTTGACCGAGCCGCTGCCGCTTGACCGAGCCGCCGAAAGAGCTGACCAAAAGGTTGACTTTGACGGTTGATTTTGACCGTTGACAAAAAAAAAATCAAAATTTTCTCCGGAGTTCCTCCTAAGGTTTTTTGACGTTCTGAATCCATCTGTGCGATCAGAATTTACAAATTCTCACTATATTGTGAGTTATGTCAAGTGGAGGTATGTCATCGTTTTCAAGTCCCGACACTCAACAACGACAACTACGAGCACTGGAGTATCAAGATGAAAGCTCTTTTGGGTGCACGATGTGTGGGAAGTCGTAGAAAGGCTTAAGTGAGCCGACGATGAAGCTACTCTAACGTTAAGTACAAAAGGAATCTTTGAAGGATTTAAGGAAAAGAGACAAGAAAGCCCCTCTTTCTTATCTATCAAGCCTTAAACGATGATGGGTTTGAGAAGATTTCAGATGCAACATCTTCCAGAGAACAGGAATAAGCTTCAAATTTCTTTCAAAGGAGCCGAGAAAGTAAAGAAGGTACAGCTCCAAACACTAAGAGGTGACTTTCAATCTCTACATATGAAAGCTTCCGAATCTATTTCTCATTATTTCTCGCGAGACTGAGTTCTTTCTAATCAATTAAAAAGAAATAGTGCGATGTTGGGAGATGTTAGAATAATGGAAAAGATACTTGCTCATTAGATTCCAAATTTGAACACATTGTTGTAACGATTGAGGAAACAAAAGATTTGGAAGAAATGACCATTGATGAACTCAATGGGTCATTACAAGCATATGAAGAAAAACATAAGAAGAAGCAAGGATCGAGCAACTCTTCAAAATGCAATTCAAGGATAAACATGAAAACCAAGACTATGTCGAAACCAACGTGGCCGAGGTAGAGGTAAAAGCCGTGGACGAGGTGGAAGCCTATGGTCGTGGGACGAGGTTGGAATTACAACAACAATTCCAACAACTTTGAGAGAGCGTAGCTCAACACAAAGTCGTGGAAGAGGTAATACGAAGCCAAGGTATGGAAAAGCTCAAGTTAAATACTATAATTGTCAAAAATTTGGACATTATGCTTCAGAATGTAGAACTCCCAATAATAGAGTAGATGAGAAAATCAACTACATGTAGGAGAAGACCGAATTGAGAAAGAAACACTTTTTCTAGCACGAAAGGAGGGTGATAATAGTCAACCAAATGCGGTATTCGACAAGGGTGCAAGCAACCATACGTTGTGGAAGGAAAGACATGTTCGTGGAACTAGATGAGTCAATAAGTGGAAATGTCTCATTTGGAGATGATTCAAACGTAGCAGGAAAGGAAGAGGTAACATTCTTATTCGCTTGAAAGATGGGAAACATCAATTTATTTCCAATGTTTACTATGTCTCCCAAATATGAAAAGTAACATCTTGAGTTTAGGACAACCGTTAGAGAAAGGTTATGATATCCATATGAAGGATTATAATCTTTCTATAAAAGATGATAAGAATAACCTCATTGCTAACGCATCGATGTCAAAGAATAGAATGTTCTTGATCAACATACAAAAATGACATTGCAAAGTGTCTCGAAAGCATGCTATAAAGATGCATCGTGGCTATGGCATCTACGCATTTGGACATCTCAATTTTGGAGGATTGGAGTTGTTGTCTAAGAAGGAGATGGTGAAGGGACTACCTTGCATTAACCATCCCGATCAACTTTGTGAAGCGGTGCACTACCGAAGCAATTCAAAAAAGCTTTCCAAAGCGAGTCGACTCAGAGCGTTAAGCCACTCGAGCTAATCCATACCGATAAAGTGACCGATCAAGCCTAGCTCTTCTCGGTGAACTATTTTCTTTCTTTTTATTGATGATTTTTCAAGAAAAACTTGGGTATATTTCTTGAAATGAATCGAAGTTTTTGCCAGTATTCAAAAAGTTCAAAGCTATAATGGAGAAAGAAAGCTGTGTAGAAAAATCAAAGCCATGAGATCGCATCGAGGTGGAGAATTTACATCCAAGGAGTTTCAAGAGTTCTGCAACAAATGGAATTCATAGATCTTTAACGTGCCAAGATCCTCAATGCACGGCGTAGGGCCGAAAGAAAGAACCGAACAATCCTCAACACGGCACGAAGCATGCTCAAAGCAAGAAACTACCCAAAGAATTTTGGGCGTATGAAGTACGTGCAATTTACTTGTCAAACCGATCTCCAACAAGAAGTGTATGGGAAAGACACCGCAAGAGGCATGGAGTGGAAGAAAGCCTCGATATTTCCCACCTAAGAGTCTTTGGAAGTATAGCCCATGCTCATGTACCTGCAGGATGAGAAGAACGAAGCTTTGATGATAAAAGCGAGAGTTTTATCTTCATCGGTTATGATGCTAATTCAAAGTGGCTATAAGTTGTACAACCCATACAATAAGAAGATTGTGATTAGTCGAGATGTGGTATTCGACGAAGAAAGAGAATGGGATTTTAATTCTCACGCAGATAACTTCAATTTCTTTCCTCGCCAAAGAAGATGAAGCGTAAAAATGAGAGAGCAACCAATAGAAATTCAACAAGAGCCAACGACTCCACCTACTTCACCAATGCCAACCATTCACGAAGACCCGTCACTTTCATCATCTTCTAAAGTGGAAGGAAAGAGCCGTGACACGTACACGAAATCTCCAAGATCTTTGTAAGAGGTAACAGAACGACAAGATAATCTTACCTTATTCTCCGTCTCTTTCGTCGATTGTGAACCGGTGAGCTTTCAAGAAGGCATGAAGAAGTGGAGAGATGCGATGGACGAAGAAATCAATGCAATTGAGAAGAACGACACACGGGAACCTCGTTTCACTTCCCAAAGTGGCATAAGGCAATAGGTGTCAAATGGGTGTACAAGACAAAGAGGAATGCTAAGGGAGAGATTGAAAGGCACAAGGCGAGACTAGTAGCAAAAGGATATAGTCAAAAGGCTGGAATTGACTATGATGAGGTATTTGCTCCTGTTGCTCGATTAGAAACTATAAGACTAATCATTTCTTTGGCAGCTCAAAATAAGTGGAAGATACATCAAATGGATGTAAAATCTGCTTTTCTAAACGGAGTCCTTGAAGAAGAAGTCTACATTAAGCAACCATCAGGCTATGAAGCAAAAGGTTACAAAGATAAGGTGTTGAAGTTGAAGAAAGCTCTTTATGGGTTAAAGCAAGCACCAAGAGCATGGAATAACCGCATCGACAAGTACTTTCTGGAGAACAACTTCACCAAGTGTCCCTATGAACATTCACTCTACGTCAAGATTGAAGATGGTGATATTCTAATCGTTTGTCTATAACGTAGATGATCTCATCTTCACCGGAAGTAATCAAGCTATTTGAAGATTTTAAGGTGACGACCCGAGAGTTCGAAATGACAGATATCGGGTTAATGGCATACTACCTTTGGAATTGAAGCTGAGGCAAAAGGAAGAAGGCATATTCATCTCTCAAGAAAGCTATGCAAGGGAGATACTAAAGAAGTTCAAAATGAACGATTCCAAGCCGATCAACACACCGTTGGAATGTGGAATCAAACTATCCAAGCACGAAGATGGTGAAAGTGTGGATCCAACATTTTTCAAAAGTTTAGTTGGAAGTTCTGCGTTATCTCACATGCACAAGGCTCGACATCTTGTATGCCGTTGGATTGATTAGCCGTTATGTGGAGAAACCGACAATCACCCATTTCAAAGCCGCAAAGAATCCTACGCTATCCGAAAAGGTACAATCAATTTTAGCTTGTTCTATTCACTTTCTAATGATTACAAGCTTGTTGGATATAGTGATAGCGATTTTGGTGGAGATATAGACGATCGAAAAAGCACTTCCTGATTTGTGTTTTTCATGGGAGATACCGCTTTTACATGGATGTCGAAAAGCAACCGATTGTCACCTTGTCTAGTCAGAAGGTAATATAGCTTACCTCCATAAATGCCATGCAATTTGGCCGAGAAACTTGTTAAAGGAGCTAAGTATGACACAAGAAGATCCAACCAAAAATTTGTGTCGATAACAAGTCAACCATTGCTTTAGCCAAAAATCCTTGCTTTCCATGATCGAAGCAAACACATGTAGATACTCGATATCATTACATCGTGAGTTGCATCACAAGAAAGGATGTACAACTCGAGTATGTAAAATCACAAGATCAAATTGTCGACATCTTCACTAAACCGCTCAAGCAAGAAGACTTTGTCGATTGAGAAATTTGCTTTAAGATCATAAAACAAGTTTAAGGGAGTGTTGGTTTATAAACTTGTTTTCAAGCCCAAAGAAATCAAAAACAAACTTTGAAATATTCTAGCCCATTTGAAGTCCAACTCATGGAAGCTTCATGGTGATGATCCTGATTGATAAGGATACTCATTGGTTGGGAAGAAGAAAAATCAATGGGTTAGGTAAGAAGATAAGTGTATGGTTTAGATTGTTTTGGTAGGTTTAGATTGTATGGTTTAGATTTATTTGTTGTTTCTATAAATACCTTTCAGTAGCAATGTAATAATCAAGTTAAAAAGAAATCAGAAACAAAAATTTGAGAATTTCTGAGTGTTTCTGGAAAATTGTTCTTGAGTGTTCTTGAGTTTTGAGAGTTTTGATCCATAATATTCCAACAATATATAGTTATTGAATTTGCTTAAAAGTGAAAAGGAAGACCACTAAAGCTACTACTTCTTTTAATAGATAATTATCCAAATAATTACCTTTTCAATGAATGCTTGAACCATATGATTAATTTCCTGAACAATGCTATTCATTTGACCTTCTAAAGATGATAAAATACGCATTAGCTAGGTTAATAACTATTACAAAGCATAAAATTACAATAATAAAGTAGCAAGCAGAAATTTAGACAACTATAACTTACCCACAACTACTTTTGTGAGTCCAGGAAGATTAACCAATGTCAGATTCACAACTGCAAGAACCAGACTTTCATAAGAAATATATAAAATTTGTTATAGGGATTTTTTTATGCAGCAAATGGCAACATATACACTAGAATTTCAACATATATCACATATTCGCAAGCATAATGAATTTCAATAATTGTAGTTCACTAGAAGTCTCGGCAAAATAAGCTTTACAAGAAAAATTATAACAATGAAAAACTTCACTAATTAGGACAGGCAACAACCAATTTTGGTGCTGGTGCCACTAAAAACCTGGTGCTGGTGTTGTACCCCTAGCAAAAAAACAATTTTATTTTTCAGAGTTTTAGAGATATGTACCTCAGTAGCACTCTATTTTTAGATACCTTTGTTTTTGTTTTCTTTAGTGAAATCAAAAGAAATGTATGAAATTTAATTTTCTGAAGTACTATAAATACGCTGATAACAATAATATTTAGACCATGCTTATCTGATAAAATAATGGAAGAATGGGAATTGCTTTACATCCCCATCAAACCATTAAAAACCATGTGTCAAAAGAACATGCCACTATAAATCAGTCAAACTCTAATCCAACCAATTAAAAGATCCACCTAAATAGTTATGAAACCCCACAAAGGCTATTCACCAAACCTTCCCCTTTTCACTCTATTGGCATCTCAAGAACCCATCATTGTATACAATATATATAGTAAATAAGAAAACAAAATATTAGAACACATATAGGAATTAGGGAATAAAGATATATACTATTTAAGCTTCAAAGCATCACAGAAATAGCAGGGGGAATTCTAGCATTTAATTCCCTGATCCTGTAACTTACTATTACAAATTCTACGAAGGCTATATGAGTTGAGTGCATGTGATATCCCAGAAGCCTCAAACGAGTCACTTAAAGGCAAAAAAGAATGACAATGTTAAAAATGGAAACATAGTTACAACCAAGAGAATCATACATACTCAAAAAGGAATAGACATACAAAATGATCTTGAAATCACCGTACCTCATTATAGGTTGTTTCAAAAAAAATATTTACTTCAAATAGAGAAACCTGCAATTACAGAAATAGAAATTATGGTAAGAAATATATATATAGTAATAAATATGTAATAGAAATTACAATATCACACATACCCTATAATTGAATTGTGAGTGACAGCGAAGAAGAGATCATTTTGGTAGAGCAAGTGAGTCAGCTAGGGAAAAAGAAAATAAAAAATAGAAAGAAAAGAAAGAAGCTCAACCGGGGAAAAACTCGAGGGATCGATGGAGCCGCTGGGGAAGGAAAATAAAAGAAAAAAGGAAGTGAGAAAAATGCAAAGGATGGAGTCGTTGGGGAAGGAAAAAAAAGAAAAAAAGAGATAAGTTAGGGTAATGCGAGGATGGAGCTGTACACTGGTAGAGAAGGAAAAGAAAAAAAAAATAAGAAAAAAAAATTGATAGAAAAATTTAGTGTTTGGTGTAAAAGAGAGAATATTGATATAATATGTCTATAATCTCAGTTTTTAAATAACCGATGTCATAAGTTAAAAAATTTAGTTAAATTTCCGAGATCATATGTATGTATTGTTGTAGTGATTTGACATAAAATATATTATTTTTATCTTTTAAAAAATATTTTAATATTATTTCCTAAATTAAAATTTTGGGATTTTTCGGTTCAAGCGGGTTACAAATATTACTAATTTATTTGGAAAAACTCTACATATCCATAACACACCACTCAATATCACATATATGTAAGAAATTTAATAATCATTTATATTTTAATAAAATTTAATCAATAATAAGTAACTCATATACCTAAGTAGTATTGCCATTGTTTGAGTATAAGTGTAACTTGATGTCCAACCTTTATGGTGCTTGAGCCATGAAAAACAGTGCCCGACCGTTGTCTCATGCTCGCGTCTTGAATCTAGATGTTCCAAGGAAGCTCATCAATTTAAAGCATTAGAGGTTCGACCACCAACTTGATATTACCATGTGGTCATGCTTAGAATAATTTATGCTTTTACTATTATAACTTCTTGAAACACGGTGATGTGTACCCCATATGTAATTTACATGTGTACATGTAATATTCTACATATATGAATCTGGTACGAAACTAGACACATTAACTCTCAATTATAACATCTCTCTAGTTTCTCTCTCTAAATCGGATCATCTATAACATTTTGGCTCCCATCATGGAGCTTAGGATTAGAGGTCGAGTTTTTAATTTTTGACCATGTACTTTTTAGGATTCACCCCAAGTTTTAAGAGAAAAACAAAAAAAAATTAACATTTCACCCTATGTTCTTACCAATGATCGACACCATGATTGGTACCTGAGCTGATGAAAGATTAACGTTGGTTAATGAGCTAGTACTAGAGAATGACATCACACTTACACGTAACGAGGATCAAGTTGGACCTCCCTACAATACACCATAAGAGTCTGATCCCTGAAAGTTTCATTGTATATTAATTGAGTTCACATAAAAATAAACGAAGTGAAAAAAAATCATATAATACATGCATTCATATCAAACTAGCTCATAATTAAAACATAATAGTGCAAGGCAAATCATTTTCCCTCTGTATGAAATCTCTCTCCCTATATGCGTAACAACATGAAACATGATAATCATTCTTCTTTTTTGACATACGAAAAGGACAGAACAATGAGAAGAAATTACTCATGTTAAACAATTAGGAATTAATTATGCAAAGATGTTATGAGACTAAACTCACCATATAGGGAAAAGAGCAATGTAAAAGCAAAACAATGCAAACTCTCCCTCAATGCAACGAATCTCTAAATGCAAAACCAATTAAAAAGATAATAAATAAGGAGAAGATATACATAAAAATAAAAAAAATTAAAATTAAAATTTTTTCATAAATAACTATATAAGGTATTAAACTCATTTAATTACGAACAATAACATAACCAATTAAAAGCTCATTTTTACTAGAATTTTGATTATTTATTGTATAAATAAGCAAGCAGAGTAGAAAAGGTACACAAGCACACTTATCACATATAATGACATATTGATATTTACTTAAAAATAATATATATGTTTGAGCTTCACAAATAGGTCATTTAAGTCATTTATGATCATTTAAGAAGGACTCAAAGAAAAAGTATCATATATTATGTAAAATTATAATTGATTTTTTAATTACACAAAATAAAATATTAAATAAGAGAAAACTTTAAAATTTTGATTTCTCTTTATTTATAAAAGAGGTATAATATTATATATTTATTTTAACATCTTTTGGCTCTTTTTTTGTGTGTATATATATATATATATATATATATATATATTAAGCATAGTCTCTTTTAGCACAATCTTTTTAATTTATTTTTTCACATGTATAGGCCATAAACCTAGCATGATGACTTTCACGCTAGTTGTGAGATAACTCTCTTCACTTATTATGGTAGATTTACATATCATAGTAGATAACTCTCTCAATACTAGGTGTCTCCCTATGGTAGAACTTTAGAGTATATGAAATAAAACTCAACACAATTTTATAGCAAGATTAGTTGAAGTCTTAGGTGGCGTTTGGTTCGTGGAATGGAATCAGAATCGGAATCGGAATGGAATGGAATGGAAAGGAAACAATTTTGTTTGGTTTGACCACTGGAATCAAGCTCAGAATAAGGATTATAGTATTTGGTTTGCCACTAGAATGGAATGAAAAAAGCTGTAAATGATCTTAATACCCCTACATGCTGTAAAGTTCAAATAATGTCATTTAATTACTATTTTTTCGTCAGACAAAATACATTATTGAAATCATTATTTTTCTAAATAAGTATTACTTAATTAAAAAGAAATATATTATTAAAATTATTATTTTTCTAAATAGGGTTTAGGGTTTTGAGGTTTGGGATGTGTGATTTAGGGTTTAGGGATTTAGGATTTGGGGTTATATTTGTAGGTTAAGGTTTAGAGTTAAAATTATTATTTTTCTAAAAATAGTTTAGGGTTTTAGAATTTTGGATTTAGGGTTTAGGGTTTTAGGGTTTTAAGGTTTAGGGTTTAGGGTTTAGAGATTTGGGGATTTGAGGTTTAGGGTTTAGGGTTTAGGGATTTGGGGTTTAGGGTTTTAGGATTTGGGGATTTGGGGTTTAGGGTTTAGGGTTTTGGGATTTATGTTTTAGGGTTTTGGGATTTATGTTTTAGGGTTTTGGGTTTTAGGATTTATGTTTTAAGGTTTAGGGTTTAGGGATTTGGGATTTGGGGTTTATGGTTTAGGGATTTAGGGTTTAGGGATTTGGGGTTTAGGATTTAGGGTTTTAGGATTTGGAATTTGGGATTTAGGGTTTAGGGATTTGAGATTTATGTTTTAGGGTTTTGGGATTTATGTTATAAGGTTTAGGGTTTTAGGGTTTAGGGTTTAGGATTTAGGGTTTAGGGTTTAAGGTTTTAGGATGTGGATTTAGGGTTTAGGGTTTTGAAATTTTGGGTTTAGGGTTTAGGGTTTTGGAATTTTGGGTTTAAGAATTTAGGGTTTTGGAATTTTGGGTTTGAGAATTTAGGATTTGAATTTAAGGTTATATTTTAGGTGAGGGTAAAATTGGAAAAAAAAAGTTTAGATGGGAATGAAATAATGATTACCAAAGGTGGGAGAAGGAATTGTGATTCCTTCTCTTTTAGTAATCAGATTTCATTCCGTCCTCCATTTCGTCCAACCAAACACATAAAATGGAAGGAATCAATTCTGATTCCATTCCATTCCCTCCAACCAAACGTGTGCTCGTGAATGTATGAATAAGTTCTTGTTAACATCAATCATCATATATAAAACTATATTTATGTGCACAAGTCAAAATTATTGAATCACTTATACAATAAAATCAAAACGAGTTGAGCCACTAAAGACAAGGTTGTATGTATGTAAGCGTTGTTTAAGTCCATTGTCTTATTGGTCAAAGAAGATTATAGTTATTATTTAAAAAAAAGTTCAAAATAAAAAAATAAAGTAAAATAGATGCAATTCTACGAAATTGTTCATCTAAGGTCATCTAAGCAGGCTACCAAAAGTACCTAGGTGAAACAATAAAAGATGGTCAAGTGATGGGAAAAATAATATTTTCTAACCCAAATTTTCTTAAATTTTGGTTTCTCTATATATTTGAATTAAGATTCAACTACCTTAAGTTTCATAGGCATATTCTTAGACTTAGTTATACTTTTCATAGTAATCCTAAATAAAGACACAATATGTATAGTAGGACGATGATAGTGATTCCTAAAATTAAAAATCTTGAATTTTACTTGCCTCTTTGAACCTAAGATTTCATGTTTCTTAGTAGAATTTTTAAATATGTTACTATACTTTTCATTTATCCTATAATATAATGTACCATTCATATATGAATGATGGTTATGAGTCCTATTATGTAAAACATGAAAATAATTATTAAATATAAGAGCATTAATCAAAAACCTACATTTTGGACAAAGTGTTTGTTTTTTGAACTTTGATTATTTCATTCAACTTTGTCACTTTAATTAAAAGTTTGTCTATTTTTTCCTTAGCATATATACAATCCTTAAATAATTCTTCAAGATTATATGCATTATATTTAGCTAAAATAAAAAAAGAGTTAATTCCCTCATCATTTTCATTCAAGCTTGTGTAGGAGTAGTTTGAATGTATAATAACTTTTACAATAAAGGCATAATATTTGGTTCCATCATCTTCTGAATTTTTTTTTTCTGTTCATTCTCTATATCACTAAGAGCAGTATTGAGTGCACTTCTAGCTTTCTTCTTATTATTTTCACACCATATAGTTATATGACCAAATGAGGACTAGCTTTTTACCATCTGAACCCCTAAGGTTAGGTTCTTTTGACATTTTATCCTTGAATTGATTTTTCTATCCTTTGTTTAGTGAGTTGTTTGTTGGTTTTTTGTATTAAGGTACTTCTTGAACCTATGAGAAAATGAAACAATATATTCATCATTTGAAATATCATCACTATTAGAAATTACATTTTTGAAGCTTTCGAATGTCACGTCCTTATTCTTCTTGGGTGGGTCAATAGTAAACTTATATGTTTGGATGGACCTTATTCATTTTAAGAGAGTTAAACTAAGATGTCAACAATCTTAGTTTAGTTTTTTTCACTTGGAAAGTTTCCTCATAAGCAAAAGCAAGAGTAAGTACATTTTATGCATCTTTCACAGTCTCACAGTTGGATAAGCGAAATTCATCCATCAACATTATAGTAAAAATAGAACTTAACCCTTTTTTTGATTTGATCTACAAAGGGTTTTTTCTTTTATTGTCCATTCTTTTCTAGTCTTTATGGTTGTTACACCATCTTTGATTACAAAATATGGTTCCTAACCTTTAAGAATGGGATCTTCGATTTTTTCATCTTGTTTGAGATAGGCTTGTATGAAAGCCTTCCAATAAGGGTAATTATACAAATCAAATAGTAGAGTCTAAAAATAACTCATTTTAATTCATTGGATCCATTAATGAGTGTGTGTCCTTACGAATCAAAATCACTGTGTCTAGTGTAGACTCTGATACCAATTGAAAGTTTTAAACTGGACCTAATAAACCTAGAGAAAATGAATAGGTTATTTTCAAATTTTATCAATTTGTAATTTAGTAAGCTAAACAAAGTGGCCAGATATTCAATCGCGTTTACATCTTAAAGTGCATAAATAAAAAATAATACATTATATTTTTAGGTGGAAACAACCTAAGTCACAACCATGATTTTAGAGGAAAACCATCGGTCTACTAAACCACCTAATTTTTCACTATAAAAAACAAACATTTAAGTACAAACTCGATCTTATGCTACCTTTCTTAGGATATTACCATAATGTACCTAACTTATGAACCCCTGCTCTATTTTCATAATTACCAAGATTAACGTGAGTAGTATCTAGACTAATATTTTAATTAGTTCCTCGTTAATTAGACATATTCACCGATCAACCTATAATCAAGATTAGAATAAAAAACACATGTGTCCATGTGTGTTCTAAAATAAATTTAATAATGAATAATCCAAACTAGATGATTCAAAACATATATCAATTAAATCAAACCAACTAACAAATACTAGAGTAAAAAGATTAAGAACAAGCACAATAAAAATATTTTTTTTGAAATTTAAAAATTAAATCAAATAATCATGATCATAGACAAAATTATTTGATCTAAATATGCAAGATCCTAATCAAAGAACAAGCTATATGAACTTTAAAATATAAAACAAATAGGCTCAGATCTATGCTAGCACAATCATATGAATATCTACGATGAAACAATGAAATTTAGCCTAAAATAAAGAAGAGTAAAAGAGTAGAAGAAACTGATTATAAAAATCTTGTGGTCTTGAAAAATTTTCTATACTTATGTGTATGAATTATAAGAGACAAATGAAGTATTTAAAGAAAACTTAGATGGGATAATGTCACTCATATAATGTGGCAAAATATAATAGGAAGTTGACAGTTGATAAGGGATTGATCCATCTAAGGTGAGAATCGATTCTTCTTTATAGGTCTTATTTTTTTAAAGTCACATAGTTTGATATGATCGATTGAGAATGGTTTAGAGATTGATGAGTGAGATTAATTTATCTACTAGGGGATCAGTTTTGCTATATAAAAAGATTTATAACTTAATCATATAACATCAAAATTGATTCAATCAAAAACTTATATTAAATGCACTTAAATATATATGCAACAATACTTGAATATGAGTCATTTGAACACTGTGATTACTATACATACATGTTATCTTGATTTATATTGTAAACATATGCTATTAAATGAATGAGTACAATTCTATGTATAATAATTATAAAAGATATATACTTGAAATACGACTATTTAGAACTCTGATGTTTTTTCGAATTTACTTGATAGACTTAATAACAATTTTAAAAACAAGTTTACATACAAATATCTTTTATCTACAAAAATTATCAATATTTATAATCCCTATAACATCAATTATATAATCCATTAATATAATTCCATAAAAGTGTTAATTTATGACATAATATTATTACATAATCCAATGACACAATATTATTACATAATCCAAACAAAATGATATAATATTATTACATGATCCAAACAAAATATAACTCATTTTTTTTGTTAAAAAATATTTTTTATTGAGATCAACAATAGGTCATATTATTGATATTATAGTATAATTTTTCATTACTTATTAAATCTTTTTCCTTATTATCACAGGTGGAGACATAATAAAAATGTTATTAGTTAATACTTACGTCCAGGTATTAAATTCTAGATCATCCTTCAAAATAACATTGGAACTTATGCTATCACGTCCATCAACCCGATAAGAGAACGAAAAGGAGTAACCTTGGGTAACTTATTTCTTTTTGACCCAACAATATAACTTACTTTTTTTTAATAAAAAAGTCGAACACAACAGGGCAATTACATTATAAATCCATTAAAATAATATTTATTATTGTTTTAGTCAGATAATCTAACATAAGCATAACATATTAATAAACCTATTTAAAATTTAATTAATCATATTATACTTATTTTTGTTTACTATTTATAAGCCAATAAGAGACAAACATGACATAAACAAAACTTAAACACAAGATTGAACATGCGTTAAATCACTCTATAATAAATAATTTGATAGAGAATGATATGTTTATTAAATAAGTTGGATAACTCACTTTATATTTTTAAATATTAAATGTTATTATTTTAATAAGTTTTTGAATGCTATTTTTTTAATCTTCCAAAAATTTCCACATATATGTTATTCTCTTTGAAAGATCTTATCAGTTTTTTATTTAATATATTCTGCACTACTAAATTTACATAATCATGGAAAAATCTTTTAATTTTTTATAAATAACTAATAGCAAGCATACACCCGTTTACATTTCACAGTTTCAAACTCACATATTTTCAGTACTACAAGGTAGTTGGCAATAAACATGGGATTCAATTAATCTTATATATTTTTAATTTCAAACTTTATGTATCATTAATAATTGATAAACAAAATGTTACATTTTTCAACTGTTTGTACTCAAATATTCGTGGTGATTGATAATTACATACGTGAAAAAAATTATAATTTATGCGACAATAATTAACATTTAACTACTTTTATCCACATGTTTGTTGCGTATTAATGATACATATAGCAATAATTAAAATAACATAAGAGAATTGAACTCATAAATCTTTTTTTTTTAAATTGTGGTCAATTGTGATAAGCTTTAGCCTTTCACATGTTTTATGCTATTTTTCAACCTTTAATTTACATAGATATGATCGAGTGGTATATACCTATGAATATTATTGTAGTTTGTTTATTTGTTTTTGTTTTTACATATAGATATGATCGAGTGGACTATGTTTATGTTATAGCTGAAGAAAAATATTGTTCTAAGATGAAACTAGACGAGTAGATATCTAGAATCTCCCCATTACCACAATGTGCACCTACTGTCAGCCAAAAATGCCATTTTACTTGTGTATGATTGTTCGATGTGGTTCGGAGGTGCTTTAAGGTTTGATTCGGTACCGTAGGGATCAAATTACTTAGTTCTTGTTTGGATTGTGGTTTCAAGTTTCTGATTTCGAATTCGAAGTTTTGAAATATGGCTGTCGTTTAGTAATCACTTCTGTATTCAAGCATACAATTAAGAACTCAAATATATTTTTATATATAATTTTTATTGTTTTTGAAATTAAAAAAGGAGATTTTGAAAACAAAATTCCAAATTCACTTTTACCACATATTTATGTTTTCATTTAGAAAATAGTAATAAGACTTGTTATCAAATATTTCTTTTTTTTTTGTATTAATTATTTTTAGAAAACAAAAATAAAATTCTTACTAAACAAGTATTTGCTTTTTTACGAATGAATTAAAAAGCAAAAAAACTAATTTCAAATATATGAAAACAAAACTTATAAACATAACATGTTACAAATTAAAGGAGCCTTTAATATTTCATCACTTCACCTTTCTTTTCTTTTTTATTTTTCATTTTAATTATGGGTTTTGAGAAAATATTAAATATCTTAAACCTTTTTTTTTAAATAACTTTACCCACCTTAAGAGATCGAATCTTAACCTCTTATTTGTGCACCTCACAAAGATACTACTTATTTGTGTACCTCACAAAGAGACTAATGGTGTTTTATCTTTGCATCCCTATTTTTTTAAAATTAATTAAGTGTATGGGGTTCTAAGGCCCTTTAACAGATTTTGTATTTCTTTTGAATTTATTTTAAATTATAAACAATAAATAAATTCAGTAGTACTAAGTTAATTAATATAATAAGTACATATTAAGATTTCTTTAATCTTATTGACAAATATGCATCATTTTTTTTATCATTATCTTGATATTAAAATAAAAACTATATATACGTGAAAACAAATAATTTTCTAAAGTGTCATGTTTTTTTATGCTAAAATGTAGAAACATTAAATGCAAATAAATTTACATTTATTAAATAATTATGGTATATTATGTGATGATAAAAATTTCTTAAAAAATAAATAATTTTATCTTTTTTAAAATTATTTTGTTACTATATCTTACCATAAATAACTAATACCAGTGAAAATATTTTCTCTTAGCGTCCAGCTTCTTTTATGCATTTACATTCAAATAAAAATGTTATTAACTATATGTTAGTTTAAACTTTCAACATGAATGAACTTTGACAATGATGACACAAAAATATTAATGTTGTTCAATCATAAGCAATTAAGGCAGTCAAGTGATTCCCTCTTTTGCATCTGGTGTTTTTTATTGACTAAGGAAATATATATATTATCAGTTTGGAATAATAATAATAATAATAATAATAATAATAATAATAATAATAATAATAATAATAATAATAATAATAATAATAATAATGAACAAAACACTCAAGTAGCTAGCATATATACTTTATCTAGGAATTGATCCTGCATGCAATAGATGCAATGGAGTACCAGTTTTTCTTATATATAGTAATTAATTTATGATAATTTCAGAAATTTCTGGTTTCAAATCTCATAATTAAGTGTGTAAATGATTAATGTGGTTATATATTTTAAAACGTAACAGAAGTATCATATATGTTTATCTTTGTCCTTTTATGTTAAACTATATATGTATTTAAGCCAAGTAAGTTTATCCAAAAACAAAACACGACGAGCAAAAACAGAAGATGATAGGAACCCAGTTCCAAGGAGAAAAAGTAGGATATGAAATACAAAGGCTCCCCGAATATCCACAATGATATAGTATTCAAGAACAATCTTATAATTATTTATATTCTTAATATAGAATAAAATCTAGGAGAATCCTTCTTAAGAATTTGACTCTAAGATTTTAGGAAGATCACCTAAGTACGGATTTTACATTGATAATGTTAGAAAGTGACGGGGCGAGAAGAGTAGATTATATTACGTAGTTAGTTTCGTTTAGTCATTTAAATTTTAAAAAGCATTTTTTGTTCATCAATTTTGAAAAAAATATGTAAATTAAGAGTAAATAATATTAATTTAATTATTTTTAATAACAAGTGATTAAAATTTTATAAAATAGAACCTATTGATAAAAGTAAAAATTATTTTTAGTATGAAAATTGTTTTAAAAAAATAAAAAATAATAATATTCTAACATAAAATTATTTAAATATATATTTAATTTTTTTAAAAATAAAAATACTAAAATATTAAAATAATAATAATGAATAACAAAATATTAAAATATTTTTTTAATTTTTTTATATTAAATATTATTTTATCATTATTCAACTATCTAGTTTTAATTATTTGTATGAATAATATTTTAATAAAAAATTTAAAATAATATTATTTATCTTTAATTAATAAGTTTTTTTAAAATTAAATTATCAAAAAACATATTTTTAAATCTTAAAGATTAAAAGTGCCCAACGTTTAATTTGAAAAACTTGTGTAACACTTAATTGGAGTTTTGTTATTTTGAGTGTCTAAGAGATGCATTTCAATCCTAAGTCCTAAAATATTAAAAAGAGTACATTTTGAATAATTTGTTTTAAGGACAAAAAGTCTTAATTTTTATGAAATGGGTTTCATAATTATTTAGTTAAACTTTAAAATTTTTATAATTATTCAAAATAAGTACTTTATTTTTGTAATTTATGAACTAGGTATTATCAATCCTATTATAATGAAAGATAAACAATTTTAATTATATAATTTATTAAAAATAAGTATTTTTAGTCCATCAAAAGTATTAAAAATGAATATTTATAGTGCATAATTTTTATAAATTATGAGATTATAGATATCTAACTCAAAAATTACAGGACTAAAGTTTTTATTTATATATAATAATAGGATTATTGTGACATTTTTTAATAAAAAAAATATTTAACTGTAAAAAAATTTATAATATATATAATAAATTCTAGATTCATTGTCAGAAACGATCACAATAATTTTGGTTACTTTTTAAGAACTAATATTATAAGTGATTATAAATAAAAAAGATTAATCAAATGACAATATTAGTTTAACCATTATAATTTTGATGTCGAACATCTTACAAGAAATAAGAATAATTTAGCAGATGATCTTACAAGAAAATTAACATCTCTTATCTATTTTTGTTTTTACAGAAATAAAACATCTTGATATATATATCAAGATAAAAGAAAAATGAGATAAAAATTCTTCAGGACAACTCGAAGTTTTATACATAGAAAAGTCTCTTTTGAATACAATAATTAAATAGAAAGAACTTAATAATTTAAAACAATCATTAGAGTCCAAAAACTCTTAAAAGAAATCTCATTAGAGATTCATTTTAAAGAAGATAAAACTTCTGAAGAAATAATTCAAAATGAGAAGGAAGTACCTTATAGTTTAAAAGAGAGTAACATCCTTAAAAAAAAAGGAAAAACTTAGTGGGGCTAAAGAAGTAGAAAAAAAAACCAGAAAAAAACTTATGTTGTCCATAATGGTCTAAAACCAGGAATGTAGATCCACTGGCTCGAAATAAACAAATCTATTATAGGATTTAGTGGAATAACTCATAAAGTTTTCAATAATAAAATAGAAGCTTAAAGTAGTTATGTCTACTATAGAATACCAAAACTAATAACTTTAGAAGATATAGTTAAAGATTACTCTGTAGCATTACAACAACAGTCATCACCACCAAAAATAGTATGATCACCAGTACTATTTAGGGAAACATCCTCTAGGAATACATTGGTTGTTGAAGATGAAAAAGATCATTATAAGAATTTAAGTAAACCATAATGGTTGAATCTTTATCATTTAGCCTAAAAATCTACCTAATAACATATCAAAGATGTGAAATTTTACACTATAGAAAAATAATTCCCTACAGGCAGTGAATTTAATATTCTTGAAGGATATGATCCAATTTTTGTTTATAAAAATTTTCATATAGATTTAACTGAGTATCTATATCTAGGAATTAATTTAAGTAAATTAAGTTATTTTCTTGAAAATTTCAAGAAGGTTAACAAGAATTTTAGGAAAAAAATCATAACAAGTGACAAATCTGTCTATGTATACTAGAATAAAGAGGGTTGTGTTAGTCTCTATCATTTTATCAAATTAAGAATTTCTAACACTAATAGAGAAGTTCCAAAACCAATGATGCTTTTAAAAATGAAATTCAATACAAATGAACTATATATACTAAGAGTATAAATGTTAGGTCAAGTTATTATAATTACTTCCTATAACAATATGGTCATTAATGACGAAGATGGTGAGAAAGTTTGAGACAAATTTGAACAATAATAACCTAAAAATTTGTTAAAAAATAAAAAAATGTATTTTTTTACACTAATAAAATCACTAAAGATTATAAATGTATTTATTGTATTAGAGATCGAAAAGATAAAAATGTATTATCGTCTACGTCATCAAAATGACTATTGATAAAAAACGACAAAGATGAATAAAGATGTAGAAGCTACATATTTAACATGTAGGTCATGCCAAAAAATGAAAAGCTTAGATTCAAAAGCTAAAAGTGAAAAGTTAGGTGAATTACTAAAATAGGAGTAAAAAAATAATTTTTTTATTATTGTAAAAAATGATTCCTTGTCCAATAAAAGGAACACTTATTTTCATTAGTGGAACATAGTTTTAAAAAGAGCAATCTTTCTAATCTAAAAAGTTATTCACGTTGTAGTCATGTATCTAGAAACTATGGGTAGTTACGAATATCTTCTAGGTTCTTAGTTGGTTTTAAGAATTTTAATATATACTAACATTATGAAAATATGGACTGTAATTACTCTTTTCTAATTTTCTAATAAGTTTAATTCACATCATGTATGGATGTAAAGATTTCACCATTATCAAGAGGGTATTAAAATTTAAGCAAGTTGGGGCACAACATGTGTAATAAAAGAATAAGATCAGCATAAGAGAAGATCATGGTAGACTTATTAAATTAAGGATCTTGGATAATTAAATATTTATTTATAACATTTATAAAATTAATAAATAAAAAAATGAAAAATAAAGAAACTAGTTACAAGTCTGTATGAGAATAAACATAAGAAAAATACAAAGTTAAAATAATATTTTAATAAGAAATTTAAAGGCTTAATTTTAAATAATAATTTGTAAAAAATAATAACTAACGTTGTAAAACAATTACAATAAACAACAACCAGCGTTGTAAAATAGATAGTTACAAAATAATATCAAAGACATAGAAAGAAAAATACATTATTAGATGAAAATTTAACATCATTAACTAGTAAAAAACATAATGAAGATATGTTAAATATCAAAGATGTTAGTGATATTTTTATTACTTTTAATATACCCTCGAATACAGTACTTTTATGTACTTTTTATAAAGATAAGGTACAAGTTTATTCTTGATAAAATAACATCTCAAAGCATAAGACGAGTTTTAATACAAAAATAAGTAGTCACATAATTTTCAAGAATAAAAATGTTTTCAACATTGTTACGAAAAATTGTATTAATATCTATATTTAAAATGAGTAGTGACGTAAATTTCAAGAAGTCTCAATAATATTGTGTTTTAAAAATCTCGATATTAATACAATTTTCTGCAACAATATTGATGTTGATGTTTATAAAATATTAGTTAATAATATAGATATTTTTTTAATATTATCTATAAATTTTATTTATAATTAAATTTATTTATTTTTTAAAATAATTTATCATTAAATATTTTTATTTAATTTTGTAGATAATTTATTTAAAAATAAAGAATTTTTTTGTATTTAATTTTAGAGCTTTTTTATTTAATAAAATTTATTACATCATAAATATTTATAAAATTACATATTTTAAAATGATTAATTTAAATATTTAACTATTTATTTTAAAGAATCAGTAAAAATAAATTTTATATGCATTTATATATATAAATTAAATAAAAAATTAATTCAAAAAATAATTAATTGATTATTTTAATATTTTTTAAAAAATTATTATAATTTTTGTAACTTTATTAAACTATAATTTTTGTAAACTTTTTTCAAAATTTTCATCAATAATAATAATATTATATTTTCGACTTATCCTTAAAATATGTCTTTATATTTTAGTCAATTACGATATTTCAACCCTTATTAAAACAACTAAAATCCCAGGCTATTGTTTTAGTTATTTGTATTTTGTCTCAAATATTAAGATTGACACTCTGACAGTGATTGATCATGCAAAAGCCAGCGAGCATCCTTGCAACGTTTGATTTTTTGGTTAATCTTACCATCAAATTATTTACTTATTCTTTTCAAACTTTTTTATTCTCGTCTTTCAGTCTTTCAGTCTTCATTGAAGAATCTGAATCTTTCATGAAATCATTTATGTTGTCTATTTATTTATTTAATCTTAACTTATGTAAATTATTAAAATTTAATCTTTAGTATTATAATTCACATCATTTTATTATTAATACTTTTAAATTTAAAAAATTTAATCCAAAATTTTAATTTCATTAAATTAATAATTTATTAAATTAATTTAAAGATATTATACTTAACTATCACATAATTAAAAATTAATTAAATTCTAAATTCTAAATTTTATGATATAGATTAGAAATTAAATTATGTATTTTGAAATAGGTTGAGATAAAATGAATTAAAAATAAAATTTCATTATAATTAAGTAAAATATTGTTAAATTAACAAAAATTAAAATTTTGGACTAAATTTATTAAATTTAAAAACATTAGATATTGAATTATTTGAATTCAAATTTCAAAAACCAAATTATAATATCATAAAACATTAATTCCACATATATAAAAGTTATCAATTATATTATAATATTATTATTTATTAATGTATTATATTGCTTTTCTCATGTTAATCTATATGGGCTGAAACCCATTACAGATTTTGCGCATTAATTAACCTGTAAATAATTGGAACACTGTTGAATCTAGCATTCTCTCTACAATATCTAAGTAAACAATAATAATGATCAATTCATGTTATAAGTTAAATTGAAAAACTTATAAGTCGAATTGAAGAAATTATAGTACACATAGCCGGTAATAATAATAATAATATTATTATTATTAATATTAGTCATTTATCTTATCTTCACTTTTAAAAAATATAAAAATCCAAATTAACTATGTTCTAACACGTATACATATACTTATTATATGCAAAATTCTTTCAAAATTCGCTATACATATAACATAAGTATAGTTGAAAGAATCTAGAAATTCATCATTAATATAGTATAAGCATATATACTTTTGAAAAGTGATTTATAATCCAAGTAGAACTTTATATTTTAAATAAATTTGTGAAAACAAATTTAATTTTTTTTGTATAATTTAGTTTATTAGTTATGAAAAATGGGTTAATTATGAATAAATATTTTTATTTAAATAATTTTTTATTAAAATATTATTATTTTTTATTAATTGATTAAATATAATTAAAATATAAATTTTTAAAAACGATAAAGTGAAAATTAATATAAATAATTTCATAAAATATTCTTTTTAATATTTATTATTTGACACTATTTTATTTTAATATTTTATTAATTTTAATTTTTATTAAAAATTAAAATATATATTTAAATAAATTTATTTTTAAATATTATTAATATTTTGAATTTTTCTAGAATAATTTGATATTAAATTTCAATTTTAATTACTTAATAAAAAAAATAATATTTTAATTAAAAAAATATTAAAATAATAAAATTTATTTTTAATTATTTTTTTTCTTATAACTAAGAAATTAAAAGATAATAATTTTAATTTAAAAAATTAAACTATACAAATTATCTATTTTTTTTTCTAATATTTTTCTTTAAATTGTGATTCGTTTCATACAAAAACTATGCATTTTTAATTTATTTTTTTAACACTTGTAAGTGAAAGAATATCGTGAAGAAGGAACCAACCTTTTGATTTGTGGTATACCACTTCTATGATGGGTTTGACAGTGACTACCAGAAAGTAGACTATCGTTGGAAGTAGAATAAATATATAATTAAGCAAAAACAACCCAAGGGAAAAAGGAAAAAGGAAAAAGGAAAAAAAGAATGTAATACCTTTCTTTCTCTAAAGTTAAAAAGAATCTAAAAACTCTACCTTTCACTTTTTAATTTCTTCCTATACATGAAAGAAATCAATGAGGATCTCAAAAGTGCAAAGATTTCTATATATTCCATCTCTCCTTGGAATGACTCTGAAATTTTTATCAACCTTCCATTTTTTTGAACTTGTCGATTATAATGCATGTGTAAACAAACACTCTTTCTTTAATATTACCAATAATAATAATAATAACAACAACAATAATAATAATAATAATAATAATAACAACAACAATAATAATAATAATAATAATAATAATAATAATAATAATAATAATAATCCTAATTCCTAGCAGTAAATGAAACGGGCAGTAAATGAAACGGGACGAGGCAGAAGGGTGGGTGGAATGAGGCGAGGTATCTATTTGAAGTTTTTTTCTTTAAAAGGCATAGAGTTTTATGAAATGATGTTAAAAATGCAATTATCCTTATTATCTTGTACTGTGTAATTAAAAAAGATTTTAATTCATTATTTGATTTTAATTTTTTATTTTAGTGTCCCAAATAAGGGTATGTATATATATGAATTTATTTGGTTTTAAATAAAAACTAAGATAGAAATAATAAGATTCGTTTTTAAAAATAAGAACCAACTTAAATCAATAAATTTAAAAAATTAATTCAACTAGAATCAATATTTTTGCTTGGTTTGAGTTAGGTTAAGTAGTTTTAAGTAAAATAATTTATTTTTTTTGCTAAAGGATTTAATTTATTAATTTTTTAAACTTTAATTTCTAATGTTTTTAATGTTAATTTGATTATAATACATAAATTTTAAAATTTTAGTTTCAGTCGCTTACTTAACGGTAATACCATCAAGTTCAAGTAAATGATTAGATTTAAAATTTTAAAATTAAAATATATTTTTATATAGTCTAGAGAATTTTTTTTGATAAATATATGTTATAAATGATTTATTATCCTTATCAATCTTAAAGATTTAACCGAGTTAAGTGTTATTAGAAGAGCTAATATACTACATAATGTTGTTGAAGTAATGAATAAGGAGTGAGGAATTATCTCATGGAGATGTGTTATTTTTATGAAAATATAAAAAAAAATATAAGAGAGGGAAAGAAAAATTTAAATAAAATTAATATAATAATAATAATAATAATAATAATAATAATAATAAATATGAATACGAATACGAATAAAAAAAACATAAAATATAAAAAATAAATAAATTGATTTAATTTTTATACGATTTAAAAAAATAATAACTAAAACTAATAGAATATAAATGATTTTATAAAATAAAAATCAAATTAAACTAATAAAAATTTAAAATAAAAAATATGGAATTGATTTAATTATAATAATATAAATTAAACTAATTCTAATAAATTTTGAACAAAATCATTTTCTCTAGTTAAAAAATCTCTGAAAATATTTGTTCTGCTAGCAATGGTCGACGACCATATTCCTAATTAACTGTATTTTTATTATACAAAAGCTCATCCAATCGTGGCACTAATAGTATGATGTACCATGTACTCATGCAATAATCAATAACTCAGTTCATCATAAAAGCATTAAACCGTTAAAATTCAAACTATATGTCTCTTAATTTCAAAAGGTCATAATATTACCACACGTTATACCAAATAGGCTGCACTCCATCGGTATATATATATATATATATATATATATATGATAGTTATAAAACTTAACAGTGCTGCTGAGTTAAGTAACAAAAGCTCTTATAATTTAATTTTTTTCTATATTATTTTATATCCATTTTATTCATAATTAAAATAAATTAAATATTTTATTAATTAATATAAATTTACTTAATATAATAACAACTTTTATATATATATATATATATATATATATATATAACTACCAATGAAAAATAGATATATTGGTGAGGACTCAATCTCATGGTATATGTATAAAAATATTCCTTTTAAATAATAGGAATGAGTGAGATGTATAAGTATTTTTAATTTAAATTTATATATTTTTTTAATAATACATAAAAAAATTATCTTTAATTAGTTAATTTATTTATATAGTAATAAAATTTAATATTTTACTATAAAAAACTAATAATAAATTTCAATTAAAAAATAAATCATGTAGGATTGAATTGAGTTTGTATTTTAAATTGTATTCATTGCTTAAGAAATTTGACAATGATTAATTATTGACCTAAATATTAATTATTTTCTTAGATCCATTTTACATGGTTAGATATGCAAAGAACATTATACTGCAATGTATGTAATCCAATATTTATAAAAATTCATTTATTTAATATTGATTATTATATTACGTTCATCAGAATTACATATAAAGGAAAGAAAGAAAAAAAAAACATAGATTTCATAAATCTAATTTCATTAAGAATAGGAAACAGATTACTAGCTATAGCTACATAACATAAAACATTACATGGACTTTTTCAACAAAAAAGTTCATTAATTATTACACAATTAACATTTTATTTTACCCAACACAATACTTTAGTAATCTAATTAATTCGAAGACTGATAAGGCTTGAGTAAAGGCTTTAGATTGCCACTAAGATGAAGGGACATGACTTCATTTGTAGAACCAATAAGCTTTCCATTAATAAACACGGCCGGGAAAGGCTTGTTACATCCCATCTTAGAGAGAGCCTTTTCTATTTCTTTACCTTCAGGGTCTTGATCAATTTCATGAACCACAGGACTAACCCCAAGTTCTTGAAATAAAACGTTAACTGCATAACACAAACAACAAGAACTCTTGCTAAATATCACTACACCTTTCTCTGAGGCCAATCTTCTTACCTTGTCCATCTTAACTTAATTAAAAAGAGTATACAAGTATTGAAATATTGCCTAAATTATACAATATATAGGTACTGCTTGCTTTTATGTTATGTTTTTGCTTAAAATCTTGATGCCATTGGATCGAATCCAAGCTAAATTCGATCCAATGGTTTAGATTTACTGAGCTGAAATTATTATAAGGAGGAAGATTGAGGAAATGAAGAAATTGAAGGTTTAAGTTGTTTATTTTGAAGTTTAGCTATCTCTTGGTACTAGTATTTATAGGGATAGAGTAATGTGGACTGCTTTCTTTGAATTTATTTTCAAAAGAGAATGTGCTTTGTTTAGATGCCCAAAATAATAAAGCAGCTTTCTAAGATAAAGAACACTATTTCTATTAGAAAATGTTACTTATTTTTCACAGTGATTTTAGGATGGTAATCATGTCATATTCACACGTTAATCGATACATTAAAAAATTTATTTTAATATTTTTCATGTTATTTACATATAATAATAAAAAATAATAAATTTTTTAAAGAAATAAAAAATTATTTATGATTGGTAACTAAATTTATTATTTGTCGTATACTTATCGTATTATCTTATGTTTTCAAACATTTTAAGCCCTACCTATGTATATTTGATCAGTCAAAGAGCACATGCAATATGCCTCCAAATCAGGAATAATATTAAAAAGTTAAATTATAATATTATTCTCCAGAGGATAACATTCCTTCCATGTCTGCTGGCATACAAACATAAATATCTCCAATAACAACAACTGTCATAAATTTCCTACCTATTTCATACCTCATGTAAACTACAAATTCCAATAATTTTATCTATCATTCAAATCTCTTACTTAAATATTAGAGTGTCTTTGACAAACCCTACATCGATATCGTTATTACAATTTTTGTTAGTTTGAACGAAGAACAGGGAAGATATATGCATATTATACATTGTTAAAAACATGAAGAATATTTGTCTTTCATTGTTCATTTTTGTTTTTCGCATTCTTTATCGCTTTCTTTTCAAATAAACTACTTCAACCTTGAAAAAGCTTAAGTCATAAGTTAAAACATTGTTAAGGAAAATCTAGCTAGCAACAAGTCGTTAAATATAAAATGTAAAATGAAATGATTTTGAGCAAAAAGACATTCAAGAATATAAAGAAGGAAGACGCAGAAGAAGAGAGATATAAAGATTAGGAAATAACTCACTTCATTAATTATTAATTTATAATATAAACTTATATTTATATAAACAATAATGTAAAGAGATAATTATAATTTCAAATAAAGATATTTTTAATTCTATTTCAAGTAATAATTATTTAATTTAACATATCATTTTTACTTCTCAATTTCATCACTCTTGATTTATCATCGTTTGACATACATACCGCAGCTATGCATAGGTGTTGTTCTAGAATAGTTTGAAACAAAGTTGCTAATTATTTGGTAATTATAACTAAAACAATCAATATATGACTTATTAAATAAATATGTGTGTGTTTGATTTGATAAATAAAAGGTTTTGTTGGGTGTAATATTTTTTATAATCCAATATACTTTTGTTGTACAAAAATTTCAACTTAAAAACAAATTTTCCCAATAATGCTTCACACAAAGCATACACGGAGTGATGCAATTTCTTCCAAGCTCTACCTCTAAGAACACTGTCTTTAAAATTGCATAGTTAAAATCGTCACCTTTTACCCATTGCCTTTTAGATAAAGCAGTCATGTGTATCATAAATGTGTAAAAAACTATTAATTAATTTAAATTGAAAAATAAATTATATGGATTGATCAATTCAGTTTGTATTCTAAATTGTATCATAAATGAATGAATTGGTTTCATTGCTAAGGAAATTCAACGGGATTAATTATTGGCCTAAAAATTAATTATTTTCTTAGATTCATTTGATATGGTTAGATATCCAAAATGCATTATATGTAATCCAATGTATACAAACATTCATTTATTTAATATTGATTCTTATATTACATTCACCATAATTACATAGGAAAGGAAAAAAAAAACATAGATTTCATAAATCTAATTTCATTAAGAATAGGAAACAGATTACTAGCTATAGCTACATAACATAAAACATTACATGGACTTTTCCCACACAAAGTTCATTATTACACAGTTAATATTTTATTTTTCCCAACATAATACTTTATTAATCTAATTAATTCGAAGACTGATAAGGCTTGAGCAAAGTATTGAGATTGCCACTAAGATGAAGGGACATGACTTCATTTGTAGAACCAATAAGCTTTCCATTAATAAACACGGCCGGGACAGGCGTGTTACATCCCATCTCAGTGAGAGCCTTTTCTATTTCTTTACCTTCAGGGTCTTGATCAATTTCATGAACCACATGACTAACCCTAAGTTCAAGAAATAAAACGTTAACTGCATAACACAAACAACAAGAACTCTTGCTAAATATCACTACACCATTCTCTGAGGCCAATCTTCTTACCTTGTCCATCTTAACTTAATTAAAAAGATTACACAAGTATTGAAATATTGCCTAAATTATACAATATATAGGACTGCTTGCTTATATGTTATGTTTTTGCTTAAAATCTTGATACCACTGGATCGACTCCAAGCTAAATTCGATCCAATGGTTTAGATTTACTGAACTGAAATTATTATAAGGAGGAAGATTGAGGAAATGAAGAAATTGAAGGTTTAAGTTGTTTTGAAGTTTAGCTATCTCTTGGTACTAGTATTTATAGGGATAGAGTAGTGTGGACTGCTTTCTTTGAATAATTCATATTCAAAACATAATGTGCTTTGTTTAAATGCCCAAAATAATAAAGCAGCTTTCTAAGATAGAGACAACTGTTTCTATTAGAAACCGTTAGTTATTTTAACACAAGTATGAGTGTTTCTATGGGGTTAAATCATGTCATGTTCATGTGATAATTGATGCATAAAAAAATTTACTTCAATGTTTTTTCGTGTTATCTATATATAAGATTAAGAGTTAATAAAACCTTTAAAAACGTAAAAAAATTGTTGATTATTGATTACTAAATTTATTTTTGGCATCGTGTTATACTATTTTATGTTTTCATCATTTTCAGCCCTACCTATGTCATATATGATCAGTCAAAGAGCACATGCAATATGCCTTCAAATAAGGAATAATATTATTCTCCTGAGGTTAACATTCCTTCCATGTCTGCTGGCATTCAAACATAAATATCTCCAAGCACAACAATTATCATATATTTCCTACCTATTTCATACCTCAGGTAAACCACAAATTTCAATAGTTTTTTCTATCACTTAAATATATGAGTTATGTACTTGAATGTTTTTGACAAATATTACATCGACGTAGTTTTCACAATTTTTGTTGGTTCAAATGAAAAACACGAATAAGAAAATCGAATTCAACATTTAATGTCATCTGTAGGGAAGATATATGTGTTGTACCAATTAAACTATTAAAAACACGAAGAACATTTGTTTTCGTTCTTTCTGATCTTCATTTTTTTCACGTTATTCACCACTATCTTTTAAGATAAATTATTTTGACCTTAAAATATTTTTGTATAACTTATTTTATTATTTTATATTATTATTTTTAAATAAAAAATATATATTTTATTAATTTTAACTAACTTACTACTGAATCATTAAATAAGAGTAAATATTGTTATTAATCTTAGAGGGTATGAAAATCCTAGTTTTTAAAATTATTTATCACTTATATATGATTATATATATTTTCATATTTAAAATCGTATCAAAATACCCTTCGAAATTTGAAACTATGCCTTTATGATTAATAGGAAGTAGTTTGTGTATCTACCATATATCCTCACATAGTGCTTTTTAAAATAAAATGTCAAATATCTATGAAAAAACAGTTAATAAGGGGAAAATAGCTAATTTTTTAGTTAGGGACTTGATGGTCCTAGAACATTTCTAATACATATGTATTAATTAATTGCGATGTCGTGGGTTAATAATTTTGAGATAATTATTATTAATAATCAATATATAATTAAATTAATACAATGGACAAAAAGAAAAAAAATGAGTACCGAAAATGTGGTGATGTGGTAAACCAACATGGTGACATGTGGAAACCACGTTAGCTCACCTTGTGGCCCACGTGGGTTGTGTATATTGGGGGATTTATTTTGTGTGCAAGCAGATACCCAATTGCTATATTAGATATCTTTCCAGTTTTGATAAAATTCAATTTGATTAAATATTTGATAATTAAGGGAAAAAAATATTTTAGATACTAAACTTCATCAGAAAGGAATAATTAAGCTCAAATAAAAAGTAACATTGTTCCCATTAGAATTACAAGTGGAACAAACAACAACAAGATTTCTAGGTTTGCGTCACACTCTCTCTCTATATATAATGAGAGTTGGTGCATAATAATTCTTTATCTTCCATTTTTAGAAGTTACAACATGCACTCTGAAATTATGGAGTTTTATCTAATATTCTTTGTTACAAGTATAGGGGAAATTGTACTTTAACAAAATGTTTCTAATAATAAATCAAGTGAGAGTTCTTCGGTTTGCTCCATACCATATATAGCTATGCATAGGTGTTGTTCTAGTTTAATACAAAGTTGCTAACTAGCTACTTGCTAATAATAATTAAAAGAATCAATATATGATTTATTAAATAAAGATCTGTGTATTTGATTTGATAAAACAGAAATAGTTTTTGTAGGCTGAAATTCTTTTATAATCCAATATATTTTCGTTGTACAAAAAGTTCAACCTAGAAACAAATTTTCCCAATAATGTTTCACACAAAGCCGGCACAGAGTGATGCACTTTCTTCCAAGTTCTACCTCTAAGAACACCGTCTTTAAAATTGAATAGTTAAAGTCGTCACCTTTTACACATTGCCTTTTGTATACAATATTCATGTGCCGCACATGATGGGTGAGATGTCATCTTCCACGCCAAACATGACAAATTGTTTCCTTCAAGGCTACGTAGTAAAGGACATTGCCACCAAAGTTGCGTTACAAGTAACACATAGTCTAGGATGTTGCCACCCATACTATGTCTGACATGAAAAATCCTTGCCTTTTAAGTAAGTAGTTCATAACACTACCACCTATATCAAATCAAACATTATAAACCGTTATTTTTTAAGTTATATAGTCTAAATCGTTGCCATCTGAGCCGTATAAAATAAGATTATCAAGATATAGAGGTTATTGCCAAGGAGGCCACCGCTTAGGGCAAGGTCGACCATGACTTGGTTGATTATCCACTATTAACTAAATGGAAAATCTCCACCTAAGTCATAACTTACTTAACACCAATTGCTTATACTCAAATCTACCTACCATCATATCCTTAGGTTATGGCCAAGTAATTTCCATTATACGGACAGATTACATTCGAGCATGATTGATTCAAATTATATCTTTTCATGTCCTTCTTAAAGCATCGACTTATCCTCCTACTTATAGGGTGTGATATGTAGAGTTGTCTTTACGTGAACTTTCTTACCTATGGATGTTATGGGAAAACTACCTGTTGATGAAGAGCAAAAATGTGTTTTCCTAGATTTAAGAGGACAAGTGTTACGAGTTGATGGTATTCCACAAAAATATCCACAAAGGTTTATTCTATAACCAAGAGTAACCTTAACTTCTAAAGCGTGTTATGGTTGTGTCTTCCAAAGCCTAAAGTTCTAGCAAACATATGCACTATCATACATACTCATGCTCAAGAACATCTAGGCAAGATAGAGCTTATCATGCACGTCATAAGCATAAATGAGTTAAGTAACAAAAGTTTTTATAATTTAATTTTTTTTTAAATATTTTCCTTATTATATTATATCTAATTTATTCATAATTAAAATAAATTAAATCTTTCATTAATTATTATAAACTTACTCGATATAATAGCATCTTTAATATATAATCACCAATAAAAAATAGATACATTGGTGAGGACTCAATCTCATTGTATATGTATACAATTATTATTTTTAATCAATGGTAATGATTGAGATGTTGGTCGTATTTTTTATTTAAATTTATATATTTTTATAATAATATATAAAATAAATTATTTTAATTAGTTAATTTATTTATATTAGTAATAAAATTTAATATTTTATCTTAAAAAATTATTAATTAATTTTATTTAAAAAAATAAATCATGTGGTATAGACCAATTGAGTTTGTATTCTAAATTGTATCATAAATTGATGAATTGGTTTGATCGCTAACAAAATTCTATAGTGATTAATTATTGACCTAAGAATGAATTATTTTCTTAGATCCATTTAAGGTGGTTAGATATCCAAAGAGCATTGTTGTGGGATACATGTAATCCAACATATGCCAACATTAATTTATTTAATATTGATTCTTATATTACATTCACCAGAATTACATATAAAGAAAAGGAAAAAAAAACATAAATTTCATAAAATCTAATTTCATTCAGAATAGGAAACAGATTACTAGCTATAGCTACATAACATAAAACATTACATGGACTTTTCCCACACAAAGTTCATTATTACACAGTTAATATTTTATTTTTCCCAACATAATACTTTATTAATCTAATTAATTCGAAGGCTGATAAGGCTTGAGCAAAGTATTGAGATTGCCACTAAGATGAAGGGACATGACTTCATTTGTAGAACCAATAAGCTTTCCATTAATAAACACGGCCGGGACAGGCATGTTACATCCCATCTCAGTGAGAGCCTTTTCTATTTCTTTACCTTCAGGGTCTTGATCAATTTCATGAACCACAGGACTAACCCTAAGTTCAAGAAATAAAACGTTAACTGCATAACACAAACAACAAGAACTCTTGCTAAATATCACTACACCTTTCTCTGAGGCCAATCTTCTTACCTTGTCCATCTTAACTTAATTAAAAAGATTACACAAGTATTGAAATATTGCCTAAATTATACAATTAGACTGCTTGCTTATATGTTATGTTTTTGCTTAAAATCTTGATACCACTGGATCGACTCCAAGCTAAATTCGATCCAATGGTTTAGATTTACTGAACTGAAATTATTATAAGGAGGAAGATTGAGGAAATGAAGAAATTGAAGGTTTAAGTTGTTTTGAAGTTTAACTATCTCTTGGTACTAGTATTTATAGGGATAGGGTAGCGTGGACTGCTTTCTTTGAATTCATATTCAAAACATAATGTGCTTTGTTTAGATGCCCAAAATAATAAAGCAGCTTTCTAAGATATAGAGACAACTGTTTCTATTAGAAACTGTTAGTTATGATCCACCAGTATGAGCGATTCTAAATCACTTATTAATTGATACATAAAAAAATTTACTTTAATTTTTTCCGTGTTATTTATATATAATATTAAGAATTAATAAAATTTTTAAAAACATAAAAAATTATTGATCATGTATGACTAAATTTATTTTTCGTATCGTATCCGTATATATTTGTGTTATTTTATGTTTTCAAACATTTTCAACCCTATCTATGTCATATATGACATAATCAGTCAAAGAGCACATGCAATATGCCTTCAAATAAAGAATAATATTATTCACCAGGGTTAACATTCCTTCCATGTGATCTGCTGGCATACAAACATAAATATCTCGAAGAAAAATAATTGTCATATATTTCCTACCTATTTCTTACCTCAGGTAAACCACAAATTCCAATATATAGTTTTCTCTATCACTCAAATATATGAGTTATGTACTGTAATGTTTTTGACAAATACTACATTCATATCGTTCTCGATCACAATTTTTGCTGGTTCGAATAAAGAACATAGAGTAAAAAAATCGGATTCAACATTTAATGTTATCTGTGGGGAAGATATATGTGTGTTGTACCAATTAAACTGTTGAAAACATGAAGAACATTTGTCTTTGTTCTTTCCGTTTTTCATTTTGTTTTTCGCATTCTTCACCGCTATCTTTTCAGATAAACTACTTCGAACTTGAAAAAGCTTAAGTTATATGTCAAAACATGGTTAATGAGATTTGTTAATAATGGCCCAAAACAATATTAGGACCAAGACCCAATATGCTCTTAAACCCTCAGCCTTCTATATATATTTATATGTTTGTTTCTGCGTAAAATGTGAATAGCAGCCACCAGAGAAAAATAAAAGGGAAGCTGCAGAAAAATATCAGCTGCATAAAAGAAGAAAACTAGCAGGTGCATGAATAGCCACAAGAAACAGCAGCTGATATCAGAGAAGAATAGATCATAAATCCAACCCTCTGCGCCATTTTCTTCATTGTTGTTCTGCGTCTGTCTCTTCCTCACCATTCCTCAGCAGCAGAAACCTCCTCAGCGACGCAAGCACCACCAGTGACGTTGTTTCCAGCTTCATTCCCAATTGTTTGCCATCGCAGCAGTCGTCTTTCCTAGTTTATTGTTGCGCGAACTAAGACAGTGACGACACTTGGTGCCGTGAGCCTATGCAGATTTCAACCTCATCTAGTTGATATCAGATTTTGGTGCCATTGGTGATGTTTATGGTATTTATGGTAATATCTGATTTAATAATATGTTTGTTAATTTATCTTGCTATATATTATCAGTAAATGTTTATGGTGTTTATGGTAATATCTGATTTAATAATATGTTTGTTAATTTATCTTGCTATATATTATCAGTAAATTAGAGTGGATATTTTGTAGGTTGATTTTGTATTTTGGTATAATTTGAGAAGCTCTTTGGAAATTAGTGTTTGTATCTCCATTTGATTATTAGTGGATTTTTTCTCGGTGTGTCGTCGTCAGTGGAGTAGACTTTTCACATTGAAAAGTTGAACCATTTAAATCATTGTGTGCCATTTATTTTCTTACTGCTTATTATTTTACTGTTACCCATTATTATTAATTTGTGCAACCAAAATTAGACCCGATCTTCGCTTCCGTAAGTGCTAATTTATAACAAGAATCTAGCTAGGAGCAAGTCGTCAAGTATAAAATATTAGTTGAAATTATTTTGAGCAAAAAGACATTGAAGAAGATAAAGAAGAAAGACGCAGAATAAGAGAAGATAAAAATATGAAAATAGCTCACTTCATTAATTTATAATTTATAATGTAACCTTACATTTATATAAACAATAATGTAAAGAGATAATTGTAATTTGTAATGAAGATATTTTCAATTCTGTTACAAGTTATAATTATTTAATTTCAAATTTTGTTTGATATATCATTTTCACTTCCTAATTTCATGTTTTTTGATTTATCATCATTTGACCTACCATTTTCACTTCTTGATCTCACGTTTTTTGATTTCATGCTTTCTGATTTATTATTCATATCTCCCTCAAATGCCATTAAGTTTTCTACGCAAATAATTAAACTGTAAAATGAATAAAGGCTTGGTGAAGATGTTAACTGGTTGCTCATTCGAGGGTATGTTTAGCACAAGTAATTTGGATGCCAAAGACTTTATCACGCACAAAAATATAAGTCCAATTCATAATGCTTTGTTCTAGCATGAAAAATTAGAATTGCACATAGAGCTAAATTGCTTAAGTTATCAAACCGAATGGTTGGACAATGAGAAATAGGAATTTTGATTTCATTTATTAAGGACTCAATGCACATAACTTCAAGTGTAGAACTTGTAATAGCTCTATATTCTGCCTCAAAGCTCAATCTGGAAACATTGCTTTGCATTTTACAATACCATTGAATTGGATTTTCCTAGAGGTACATGAATATGCCTATTATTGGTCTTTTATAAAGAACTATCAACACCAATTCTTCCAATAGCTCAAACTTGTGAGAGGTGAGTCTTACAACTTATTTATACTTTAACATTTTCCCTCAAGTGTGTGCTACTTTACCTTTGCAAAGGCCCATTACTTGATTTTTCTTCAATAGTGAATTTCCTTTCCTTATTACAAGGTCTATTAAACTTATAATTTTTAATTGATTTTGGGGTTGTCATAAGAACTCGATCCCAAAACCTTGCTGCTCTGATATTAAGAAATGATTTTGAGAAGAAAGACATTGAAAAAGATAAAGAAGAAAGACCATAAGAAGAGAGAAGATCAAGATTAAGAAATACCTCATTTTATTAAATTATTAATCTACAATGCAACCTTAAAGTTATTGTTAAAAATTAGCGTTGAAAATGCCAAGGCCTAAAGGCCTTACCAAATAAAACAAGTGTTATCTAAAAGTTGTATTATTTCTTTCATGTTTTCATTACAATTCTATAGCTATATATAAAGAGATTTACTCCTTAAATTACTCTTTGAATTAAGCATTCTTTTATTTACTCATTGAATTAAGGATTCATTATTTTACTTATTGAATTAAAGATTCCTTGTTTTACTCCTTGAATTAATGATTCTTTGTTTTATTCCTTGAATTACTCCTTAGGATGACAACTCCTTAATTTACTTCTTGAATTAAGGTTCTTGATTTACTCTTTGAATTAAGGAGTTGACACTCCTTAATTTTTTCCTTAATTTTATTTCCAATACTCCCCCTCAAGCTGGATCCATAAGGTTTATGGATTTAAGCTTGCACAGAAGTCATTGAAATTGATGAGAAGCCAAGGCAACAAAGGTAAAACTAATAAAAGTGCTGATTATAATAGCAAAAAACATGTTATTATCGATATGGGACCTTTCCTTTTACCATAATACTTCCCCTCCATATCAGGTATGTAGAAGCTACAGGAGAGATTTAATCCATCATTGCCAAGAAATTTGGTTTGAAAAAAATGGAATAAGAAATATTTTTGATAAAGTGTCAAATAAACTTTGAGCAGAGGAATAACAAATTTTTTTCACTAAGATCGATTTGCTCTGATACTAGATTGAAAATTCGTGTTGAAAACGCCAAGGCCAAAGGCTAAGGCCTAAAGGCCTTACCAAATAAAACAAGTGCTCTCTCAAAGTTGTATTATTTCTTTCATGTTTTCAGTACAATTCTATAGCTATATATAATGAGAAGTTTTTCTCTTTGAATTAAGGATTCCTTGTTTTTCTCTTTGAATTAAGGATTCCTTGTTTTTCTTCTTGAATTAAGGATTCCTTGTTTTTCTTCTTGAATTAAGGATTCCTTGTTTTATTTTTTGAATTAAGGATTCTTTGTTTTATTTTTTGAATTAAGGATTCCTTGTTTTTCTCCTTGAATTAAGGATTCCTTGTTTTTTTCATTGAATTAAGGATTCCTTGTTTTTTTCATTGAATTAAGGATTCCTTGTTTTTTTCATTGAATTAAGGATTCCTTGTTTTTTTCATTGAATTAAGGATTCCTTGTTTTTCTCCTTGAATTACTCCTTAGGATGACAATGTAAAGAGACAATTGTAATTTCTAATGAAAATATTTCCAACTCTATTGCAAGTAATAATTATTTAATTTAAAATTCAATTTGACATACCATTTTCACTTCCTTATTTCATGATTCTTGATTTATCATCACATGACATACCATTCTAACTTCTTAATTTCATGCTTTTTGATTTATCATTCACATAAGTCATATAGCTTATGAGGTCTTTTACCACAGGTTTGACTTAACAAGGAATGTAGAATGCCAAGAAGCCTAACATAGAAACTAGGGTTTTCCACATTGAAGATGTGCTCTTACAAGTGTTGTTGAGGTTTCTTATTCCTTAGGAGCAAACATCATCACAAGAGTATCCATATCTAACATCTTTCAATAAACAAAGGCAATACATGTTAAGTGTTATGCCCTAAAATTCACGTAATTTACATAGGTATATTATTTCATACGTAGGTTATTCCCATCACAGCTTGTTTCCATTGCATCTTATCCACATCGTAACTTATTCATCTTTGTAACACGTGGTGCACATTAGTTTTATATTCATAAGAATACCAGCAATTATATTTACATATTGATTTAATTTTTTTCTTATAAATACTAACTAATACCACACAAAATAAGGTTTTCTTAATCCTAAAGATTAGGAAATATCTCATTTTATTAATTGTTAATATAAAATATAATATTAAATTTATATAAGCAACAATGTAAAGAGATAATTGTAATTTCTAATGCAGATATTTTCAATTCTATTGCAATTAATAATTATTTAATTTTAAATTCAGTTTGGCATACCATTTTCACTTTCTTATTTCATAATTCTTGATTTACCATCTCTTCACATCCTAATTTCATGCTTCTTGATTTATTAGTATTAGACATACCATTTTCAAGCTTCCTAATTTCATGCTTTTTAATTTATCATTCATACAAGTCATATAGCTTCAAAGGCCTCTTTCCACTGGTTTGACTTGAAAATAAATATAGAAATCCCAAGAAGCCTAACATGTAAACTAGGGTTTTCCCCATTAAAGATTTTCTCCGACAAGTATTGATGAGATTTCTTACTCCATAGGATCAAACATTATCACTAGAGCATCTATATGTAACGTCTTTAAGTAAACAAAGGCAATACATCTTAAGTGGTATGCCATAAAAGTCACGTAATTTATATAAGTATATTGTTTGGTATGTAGATTATCCCCATCACAGCTTGTTTTCATTGCAGCTTATCCACATCGTAACTTATCCATCTTTTTAACACGTGGTACGTACTAGTTCTATCTCCATAAGAATACCAATAATTATATTTACATCTTGATTCAATTTTTCTCTTATAAATACAAAATAATGCCACACAAAATAAAAGAAAATATTGAAATTAACCAAATCAATATATAATTACAACAAGGAATAAGAGAGATTAAACAGCACATTTAGTTACAACCTCCAAAAGAAGATTTTAGGTATATTTATAAGCTTTTCTTAATCCTCTTCTCTTTAGTTTTTCATTATTATAATGTTGATTATTATGAAATCTAGTTAATTTAATAATGTGATTATGAGCATTTCTCAATCCTTTACCTTGATTTAATTAATTTAATGTCATGATAATTTTAAGTTTACTTCTTGACTTCTGATGTGTTCAACTCTATGTTTAAAAGTCAAAATTATGTATCTATGAATTAGAATAATTAACTAGTATATTGCATAAGTATGTTTATATTTAGTCTAAGATGCTAGTGCTTAATCACTAATATTCTCATTTGAAATTGTATCTTATAGCTATTGTCATAAATAGGGTTAAATATCTTTGCTAAATGTTAAATGATTTTTCTAATATTGCAATGTTTAAATATCATTTTTTAGATCATAATGAAATGAATGAGTTTAACTAGTAAACATACCTCTATGTTATTTAGCATTTAGGTCGGTTAAAATGAAGTCCTTTAATCAATTAAACGGTAAAATAAGATGAAATTTAAAAAATTAATTTATATTCATGATATGTTTAATTAAATTATAGGACAGTGGTAGGAATGATCCTATGATCACATATCTTCTAATATTCTTATGCAACTTATTTCATTATTTTATATTATTTTCTTTAAATACAACAAAAATCCATTTTATTAATTTTAACTAACTTACTACTAAACCATTAAATAAGAGTAGATATTGTTATATCAAATATCTTTCCAATTTTGATAAAATTTAATTTGATTAAATATTTGATAATTAAGGAGAGAAATATTTTATATACTAAATTTTATAAGAAAGGAAGCTCAAATAAAATGTAACATTGTTCCCAGTAGAATTACAAGTGAAACAAACAATAATGAGACTTTTTGGTTTACGCCACACATTCTCTATATAATGAGAGTTGGTGCATAATAATTCTTTAGCTTCCATTTTTAAAAGATAATTGTACCCAACAAAATGTTTCTAATAATAAATCAAGTGAGAGTTCTTTGGTTTGCTCCATGCCACAACTATGCATAAGTGTTGTACAAAAAGTTCAACCTAGAAACATTTTTTCCCAATAATGCTTCACACAAAGCTTAGACGGAGTGATGCAATTTCTTCCAAGCTTTACCTCTAAGAACACTCTTTAAAATTGATAGTTAAAATCATCACCTTTTACATATTGCCTTTTAGATAGAGTATTCATGTGTCGCACATGATGGGACGATATGTCATCTTCTAGGTAGCTTCCATCTATGCCATGCCAAACATGATAAATTATTGCCCTCCAAGTTATGTTTGACAAGAAAAATCCTTGCCTTCTAAGTTAAGTAGTCCATAACATTACCATTTAGATCAAGTCAAACATTATAAACTGTCACTTTCTAGGCTATATAGTCTAAGTTGCTACCATCTGAGCCGTATAAGATAAGATTACCTAAAGATAGAGGTTGCTGCCAAAGAGGCCATCACTTAGGGCATGGTCAACCATGACTTGGTTGACCATCCACTACTAACTGACTAGAAACTCTCCACCTAGGTCATGACTCACTAAGCATCGACTACACATACTTATATCGCTACCACTATATCCTTTGGTTTTTCCAAGTTTCCATCGTACAGACAGACCATATTTGAGCATGGTTCATTCAAACTACACCTTTCCATGTCTTGGTTAAAGCATCGACTTTTCATTTTACTTAGAAGATGTGATGTGTAGAGTTGTCTTTATGTGAACTACCTTACCTATGGATGTTATGGGAAAACTAATTGTTGATGAAGAGCAAAAATATGTTTTTTCCTCGTTTTAGGAGGACAACTGCAACGAGTTGAGGGTATTTCACAAAAATATCCACAAAGGATTATTCTATAACCAAGAGTAGTCTCATTTTCTAAAGTGCGTTATGGTTGTGTACTCCAAAGCCTAAAGTTCTAGCAAACATATGCATTTTCATGAGCACTTATGTTTAGGCATACCTAGGAAAGATAGAGCTTAACATGCATGTCCATAAGCGTATAAGTGAGTTAAGTGACAAAAGCTCTTATAATTTAAAAATTCTAAAATAAATTAAGTCTTTCATTAATTATTATAAACTCACTTAATATAATAGCAATTTTTTATATATAAGCACTAATAAAAATAGGTACATTAATGAGTACTCAATCTCGTTATATATGTATAGAATTATTCTTTTTCATTAATAGCAGTGAGTGAAATGTATATCGTGTTTCTGTTTTTAATTGAAATTTATATATATTTTTAATAATATATAAAATAAATTATTTTTAATTTGTTAATTTATTTACAATAGTAATAAAATTTAATATTTTATTGTAAAAAATTATTAATTAATTTCAATTAAAAAATAAATCATATTGGATTGAATTGAGTTTGTATTTTAAATAGTATCATAAATCGATGAATTAGTTTCATTGCTAAGGAAATTCCATAATGATTAATTATTACAACTTTTATTAGTATTAGAAGTACCATTTTCGTGCTTCCTAATTTCATGCTTCATGATTTCAAGCTTTTTGATTTATCATTCACATAAGTCATATAGCTTTAGAGGTCTCTTACCACTAGTTTGATTTAACAAGAAAGGTAGAAACCCAAGAAATATGAAATGTTATCATATATAGATTAATGCACACGCTAACGCAATTACTCTCCTATAAAAACTTGCTAAATTATATATTAAATATGAAATTGAAATTATTCTGGTGACTTGAATATGATTGTTTAGTGACTTTTCTATTGATATAAATTATAATAAATAAGATGTTGATGACAAAGTAGGCTGTATAAGATGTACTAGAAGGGATGGACTCAATGCTACAACTAAAAGATATCCATGTAGCAAAGAAATTAGCAATGCATATAGTAGTTGTTGCCAAGGAAGAAGATTTTGAAGAAAAACATGGCAATGTGTTATGCAAAATATCTTTCATATTGATTTAAATTGTGGACAATTTGATAAGTATACTTATTGATAAATTTTTTGCATGTATTTCACATTTTGAAACACTTTAATTAGCTAGCTAATAAGATTTTATTGTGTTTTAGTGCCTAAATTTTCAAATGTAATTGTACTTTTAATTTTAATATAATTATTTTTAATATTCTTAATTGATAAATTTATTGTAATTTATATTAAAAAATGAGGTTAATTGAGATACATATGGTCACGGTTTAAGTGTAATCGAGATAATAGACATATAAGACCAAGACTAAATGATATGTCTATGGTCTCAGTCTTATAAAAGATCGTGACCAAATGATATGTCTATGGTCTCGGTCTATTATAAGATCGTGATCAAATGATATGTTTATGGTCACAATCTTATAAAAAATCGAGGTCAAATAATATATCTATGTCCTCAGTCTTATAAATGACCATGAGTAAATGATATGCCTATTGTCTCGATCTTTTATAAATTGTGACCACATTATATGTCCATGGTCGCGATCTTATAAAAGACCATAACCAAATAATATATCTATGAATTCGGTTAAAAATTGAGACTATATGTAAGAGTTTATAATCTCTCTCACTTAAACCTTGATTTTTATAACCATAGTTATAGACCTACAGTCATGGTTAAAAATCGAGACTATATATTAATTTTGTAATAATGAACCCAATATAATTTATATTTTAATTTTTATATAGTTAAAGTAAAAAAGTTAGATAAAAATTTGAAATTTTAATGCAATAAATACACATGCATATTTATTACAATACGTGATTACTGCAAGAAAAAAAATGAAACTATATACATTGTTTAATATTATTTTAGATGAACAACGATTTTGGTTGAAATGGAATTTCTAAATATAAACGATAAAGCAACAACACAAGTAAGCACAATCAATCTTATGCATTAATAGATAGTGTACAGTAAAAGTTTAATGAAATCAAATAAAATGTTGACCACTTGAACTTGAATTATTGTAGTTCATTGATATAAAAAATTGTTTTTATATATATATTTACTTTTTATCTTTTAGGAGTAATTAATTGGTTTTCAATTTGATATATATCGGATTTGTTACGTTGAAAAATAAGTTTAATGAATGATATTAATAAATCATTATAATTATTAAATAAAAAACATATATTTATCAATTTTAAACGGATGATTATAAATTATTTGTATAAATCATATATATATATACAAACCATTTTTCACCTTTGCACATTTTAAGCGAAAAATTCTCCTTTGCCTAGTCAATTTATTAGAGATTCTGATCATAATCACTTTCTTTGACTGAATGCATGGGCCGGATATGAAACTTTCGGTGGGTTCGGATTCTTTAAGTTCCAGTCACAAGATTGCAGAATTCCTTCCCCCCACTAGCTATCATATGGAGTTAATTGCTATATATATATATATAGTTTCTTTTCCTTCTTTTTTTTAAGGACTAATTGTTATTTTTAATTTTATAGATTATTATTCCATCAACAAAAATCAATTCACAGATTATTATTTCTTTTCCTTCTAGCATTTCCTTAACGTACGGTGCAAATAAAACCAACTAGTGTACATTTAATTAGTCTAAGCCGATATATTATTATAGACTAAATTAAAAACACACAATAATAATCAGAAATGAACGAAAACAAAACAATCCAAACTAAAGTTACCAAAACATTAAAGCCAAACTCCCACCATCACTCCATAGGCAAGGGAAGCAGATCACCAACATTGAAAGCACGAGAATTATTAGAGTCATTCACAAGTTCCCTTCGAACACATTTAATTACCACAAACAGACATCATCAGCTTGCCAGCTCCAGCTTCAGGACCCTTCTCCTTCCTCACCATTCTTAGAGTTGGTCTCTTAATTAGTATGAATCAACTCCTCTACAGTCAGACTTATATAAAGGCTCCAATAACCACCCTCTCCTCATACTAGCAATGCCAACAGCCATAGTATTCACCACAGTGGCATTCCCAATCATCTGCGATGACCAGAGAAATTTAATTTCCTCCAATTTGGAGGCAATTAAGTACTGCAATTGTAGCCAAAATGATGAGGACTCAAACATCATCTGCGAGGGATTAACACTAGATTTCATGACCTTCTTCACAACCAGTAGCTAATTATTAAAATTCTATATATAGTGCTCTGCTGATCGAACACTAGCTAGTTTAAAATCTTCAACCTCCTCAAAATAAAACAGGAATGTGAAATTATTATTCCTAGTTTGCTTTGCACAATTAGTAATGGATCATGGGAAATTAAGGCACATGGTTACTTTAATAAAGAACTACATAAGCTAGGGTTGAAGAAGACACTAGGGAATTTCCTTCAACTAAAATGTCCAAGGAATTTCTTTTTTCTTTTTTATTGAACATTATTTTGTGTAAGATGTCTTGGTTTATTACACTTGTCGTGTCACTTATGAATTTTAAAGTTTATTACCACTACACTACAACGGGTGGGACATTGTGATTCTTAGAAACAGATAACACAAACAAATTAATTTAAACTTCAGACACAAATATATATTTATTCTAGGCATCCATGTATCAAATTTGATCACTCGTCAAACTATACTTCCATACTTGAAAACTGTCTCAAAATTTTAGCTGTGAAAGGAGAGACAACTCCAAGAATATTTTAGTTGGCCGGCCAAGCCAAATGAAATTTGACATAAACAAAGGTTGGATTCTTACACTAGAAATATTCTCCCACAAAAATATCCATATACAAAATAAACAAGTGTCGTGATAAGATCAACATTTTATATATACCACTATCATATCAAGTTAATGTAAATGTAATTGTCATTAGAATCTCAGAATGTGGATAAGTTTTTACTTTGGAAGTTGGAATATTTCTGATCACTGGTTCAAATGAAAAGCTTAAGATCGATGAAAATTTTATTCCATTAATTGTTGTTCCTGACCTTTGCACATGACAATCTTTCTCATGAAGACACAGCTAGCTCTCAATTGTTCACCTATTCTGTGACCCAACAGACGATACTCTTTTTTGTTTTAATTAAGGTACATATTCCAATATTACTGTTTACTGCTGATGATGAAAAAAAAAACTTAACTTGCATTGCTACATATAGAAGTTGGAGGATGTGTTTCTCATCAACTCAGAGAGTAATTCATTTCATATAATAATGAAACAGAGCTTACATTTAAGCTCACAATACAATTGTTTTCCAAAAGATTGTATTGGAGCACATTACATATATATGTTTATATAAACACTTGTATAAACTTACAAAAATACCACCAAATTATTATTTTGTGTTGTTTATGTTACTGAATAATTTTTCATCTCGTTTATACCACTCAATTATTATATTTGTTTCATTTATACAATTCTATTAGTCTTTGTTTAACGACATCACAAAGTAGTAATAGATTTGAAACAATAATTTATTCCAAATATATTACTTAACTATATGAGTTGTTCTAAGCCTAACATTTAACTATATAGATGAAACAAATATTATAACTGTGTGGTATAAACGAGACAAAAAATAGTTGGTGATATTGTTTAAAAACAATTATTGTGTAGTACTATAGCCAAATAGCTTTAGCTTCTTTGAGCAATTGTTTGAGAGAGCCATCAACATGAAGAGAAATGATATCTTTTGATGAACCAACAAGTTTACCACCAATAAACACAGCTGGAACAACAGGATTACAACCCAATTCCCTTAAAGCTCTCTCAATCTCCTTGCCATTGGCATATCGATCTAGCTCATGAATTGCAGGGCTAGCCCCAAGTTGCCGGAAAAGCGACTCAACGCTATGACATATGCAACATGAACTCTTTGTAAAGATCACAGCAGCTTTTTCGGTTGCCAAATCTCTCAGCCTATCCATTTTAACCAATAAGAAGCGTTAATTAGAACAATGTAGCAACTAATAATATTAATCAAAATTAAAAAAAAATCACTTGATGTGTAAGAAGACTAGTTTGGTGTTTGAGTTGATATGTAAGAAATTGCATCATCACCTATTTATAAAGGGTTGGCAAGAGGCCTGGTTTTGTATTTTGTATAGTTCTAGAAAAAAGTAGAAACAAATTAAGAATCATAAAATAGTTGGATAAATTATTTGAAAAGAGAAAGTTCCTTTAGATATTTGTTCGGATAAGAACAATGCTTGTTATGATTTGGTTGATTGTGACTTTTTTTCTCTTATAAATGATATCGATAATTCAAATCTCATCACTACTTTAATGTCCGTACGATCAAGAAGTTGTGATATAATAAGAACAATATATATGATTTTATATTTTTAAAGACTATTTTTAAGAACATAACACGACTTTCGGTTCATATTGGTAGTTAGAGCTTTAAGAATAACTGATTTTATTTAGCCTTTTTGGTAATAGAGGGGAGACAAGAAGATTTGGACTTTATATATGATGTAAGAAACTAAATATTATTCTTAGTATTAGTATTAGTATTATGCCTCGATTATGGAGAGTCAGATGCTAGTACTGTTGAAATAGGATCATGGAGTATGTTGATCACATTTGTCATATGCAATGGAGTTTTGAAGCTTCATTTTTTTCCTCTGACTTCATTTAATCAACACATGTTTTCCCATAATATTTCCGTGTAATCTGAACATGTTAATTGAATTAGACAAATAATTTTACCACATTATAATCTAAAAATTCGATTATTTTAATTAAAGTTTGATCTAACTTGTTTATTTTTAATTAAATTATCATAAATGAGTTATAATCCTATTTAATTTATTTAAATTTTATATAAATTGAACTTAACTTAATATATTTTTAAATAAGTTAAACTGAGTTCACAAATGAAACTATTTATGTTTATAAAAAATAAAAATTATAATTTTATTTATATAAAAAAATATTAATATAAATAATATATTTTTGTAAAACAAATTTTATGATTTATGATTACATTAGAGTAATTATTTTAAAAAAATATATATGATTAAATGAGTTCGTGAACTACTACCGATGAGTTAACTCGTTTAAGCTCATTAGTTCATGAAGTGGGCTTTAGCTTCTTCTTTTTCTTCTTTTTCTCCTTTGTTCTTCTAATTAATGAAGATATTGTAAGTAGTTTTTTATTTTTGGATTGAATACTGCATATTTGGGTTCGTTATTTGTGTACATGATGTGGAGAAAGATAAAACTTATCCATATATTCAATTCTAGCTTTGGTTTCCTATTGAAAATAGTTGTAGAGAAAACTCATATAATAGAAGAGAATAAAATTTAAGAACTAGTGATGGAAGATCACACAACTTGTATGGAGGTAAAATTTTCATATTTTTTAAAGTAGTAATCTTTAATTCCACTACAAAAATACTTTAATCAATTTGATGTAATAGCTTTTACGCCCAAAAGAGAATCAAATTTGACCTTAAATTAATCCAACAATATTATTATTTTTATTTAATTTGTTTTTGATTGTGTAGACATGGTCATCTTCAATTCTTCAGCATATATAGATGTGGGAGGCATTATGAACTATATTATTCTGCATGATCTCCGATGCGAAAGAATCCTAATACTTATAATCAGAGCATATGCCACGTGTTATCGCTGTCTATCCCTTGCAGATCAACCATTACAAGTGTCAAGCATTTACTGTGAAAAAAAGTATTGTGTAAAGTTCAAGAGATTCTGTTTATTGCAGTGCAATTTGTTTATAAACTAACTTATTTAACCTCAATTTCAATCCACACCAATTTAAAAGTCTTGGATTTGTAGGTCATTTGAGAAATTGATGGCTTTAACTTTGTGTCTAAAAAATCAAAACAAAAGGTTAGGTGAGTTAAAATCCCTTCAAATACAAATGAGTGTATGAATGTGTAATTAATTATTAAAAATCAAAATGACAAGTTTTGTGAGACCAAATTACCTTTATAATGCAGTTTTGTGTGGAATATCTATACAACCACGTTAGCAATTTTGATAATAAATATTAAGGGTACTTGATCCATTCTTTACATTTTGTAATAGCTTCGGTAAATATTTAACTTTGTTACGAACTAAAAGATTAATTATTAGAAAGAGTAATATATCTCAAGTATATATCTAATTGTTTCTTTATTATTTTTTATTATAAATCTTGAGTTAAATATAATAAAAAAACAATAGATAATTTTGGTTGAATAACTCAAAGTTTTTTCATCTCACAAGGAGAAATTATATACATATTATAATTGTGTTTAATAAGGCAAGCATCATTCCTAAGGTAAGGAATAAATCTAATAATACTATAAATATTACATAATATTATAAAATATCTACGTAAATAAGATAAGTATGACTCACTTTAATATTTCCTCTAAGTTGACGCATATAGATCACAAATACCTAACTTGTCAAGTGAGTCATAAAATGCCTTACTCGATATCACCTTAGTGAGAACACCTTAGTGAGAACATCAACTAAATCATCTTTTGAGTGGACAAAAGGAAAAGATATAAGCTTAGCATTAGACTTCTCTTTAATGAAATGTTTGTCAACCTCAATATGTTTAATTTTGTCATGTTGTACACGATTGTGAGCTATATACATCACTGCTTTATTATCACAATACAACTCCATGACTCGTTTGGGTTCAAATCCAAAATCATGAAGTAAATTTCTTAACCAAAATAATTCACAAACTTCCTAAGTCATATCTTTATACTCTACTTCAACACTTCACCTAGCCATAACCTTCTACTTATTACTTCTCTAAGTAACAAGATTATTATCCATAAAAGTGAAGTAACCAAAAGTGAATTTTCTATCTGTAACAGAACCTACCTAGTTTGTATATGTACAACCACTAATATTCTGATGATTATGCTTTGAAAACATTGTGACTTTTCAGGTGCGGACTTTAAATACTTGAAAGTACGGATCACAACTTTCATATGAGTTTCACTTAGATTATGCATGAATTATCTCACAACATTAACTACATATCTAATATCTGCCCAAGTATGTGAGAGATAGATTAATATGTCAACTAACCTTTAGTAGCAAACCTCCTCTATAAGGGTTTGATTATATACTCAGCCAGTTTATGTCTCTATCAACAAGTCAAGCACATATTTTCTTTGACATAAGGAAATTCTTGAACTCCTATTGGTGACCTCAATCCCCAAAAAATATTTAAGAAAACCAATATCTTTCATCTCAAATTCTAATACAAGTAGTCAATTTACCTTCACAACATTTTAGACACAACGTATGGTTAAAGTTGCTCTGTTTGTACCCAAAATGACACAAAGCTTGAGAGAATCTTTCAAATAAAGCTCGTGGTGATTGTTTGAATTCATACAAATACTTATTCAACTTACATATAAATCTTCCTCCTATAATCTCTTTATATCTTGGGGGTAGATCCTAGACTTCTTCAGATAGCTCTCCATGTAAAAAGGAATTCTTTACATCAAACTGTTACAAAGGCCAATCTAGATTAGCTGCTAGGGAAATCAACACTTAAACAATATTAATATTTACTACTATAGCAAAGGTTTCCTCATAATCCACGTCATATATTTGAGTATATCCTTTTGTAACAAGTATTGTCTTATATCTGCTCACTAAACCATCTGCATTTTGTTTGACAGTGAAAGTGAACAACCATCTACATCCAACAACATTCTTTCCCTGTGGAGGTAGCACCAACTCCCAAGTATTATTCTTCTCACATGTCTCTATCTCTTCATTCATAACTTGTGACCTTTTGGGATCCTTGAGAGCATCATGCACTTTATTAGGAACACATATAGAGGATATTTGATTCACAAAAAAGCATGGGATATGAATAACCTATATGTTGATGTAAATTTAGCTATGGCATACTTAGACTTAACATTTAAACTTAGTTCATATTGGCGAGGTAGTTTTCCACAGATAGACCTAGGAGGCAAAACATACACACTATCACCATTATCAAAGTTAGAAGAAACACCACTAACCTCAAGATTAGAACGTTCATCAAGGATTGGTTGAAAAAGGTTATATGTATCTAAGAAGGGTGAAGGAGCTTGGCCTTCTTGGATAGCTAAATTCTAGACATCATGTTCTAGTTCTACCGATAATCGATCACCAAGAATGGAATGATCGATTGTTTGACTATTATCTTCTTCAAAACTATTTGGTGATCGATCTAATGATAAAAAAATTATATGTATCTAAAAGGGGTGGAGGAGCTTGGCCTTCTTGGATAGCTAAATTTCAGACATCATATTCTAGTTCTACCGATAATTGATCACCAAGAATGGAATGATCAGTTGTTTGGCTACTATCTTCTTCAAAACTATCTGGTAATCGATCAATGACATTGTAGCAATTGATCATTGGAATTGAGATTACACAAACATCATCTTCTATTAGTGAATTTTAATCCCACAAGACTTTTCTTCCAAAAAAATGTGTTTCTCCTCATGAAATAAAGGATTGGTAGGAGAAAAAAACAAGCATCTTCATAAAAGGTGACATCCATTATAACATAAACCTTTTATATAGGAGGATGAAAACACTTCTAACTTTTATGATTGACACTATAGCTCACAAATACACATTTTAATGCCCTAACATTGAGTTGGACCGTTGATTATTAGATACATCGATGAACAAAACACATCCAAAGACATGCGTAGGGAGATTGGAAAATAAAGGGACAAACACATGATTTGATAGGGTAGCATAGAGGTTTGACCATTGAGAATAGAGGAAGGTAACCTATTAATGAGATGACAAGCAATGGGAATTGTATCTCTCTAAAGATACTTAGCCATATGAGCACTAAAAAAAGAGATTGAACTACGTCAAGAACATGACAATTCTTTTTTTTTCTAACATCTCATTTATTTAGGAGTTTAAGGGTAAATAGTTTGATGAATAATCCAATGAAAATGAAAGAACTGGTTAAACTAAGAATTGACAAACTCTTCCCCATTATTAGAACAAAAAAAACTTTAATATAATTAGCTCTAAATTGATTTTGAACAAGAGCAAAAAATTCTTGAAAAGTATAGAATACTTCATATTTGTGCCTCAATAAAGAGACCTAAGTAAGATGGGAATAATCATCAATAAACAAAATAAATAAATGTTCGCCAAACAAGATTAACTCATGGGAATGTCCTCATACATTAGAACGAACAAGCTTAAAAGTAAAAGAATTCCTAGTAGTATTCAAAGGATAACTAGTAAGATGAATTTTAGCTAAGATGCATGACTCATAATGCAACTTGGACTCAACAATTCCCATAAACAAGTACAGCATAGACTTTTTCACGACATTGAAGGAAAGATGTCCAAATCTCTAATTCTATATCCATAATTCTTCAACTTGATTAGTAACCCTAGTCAAAATTAAGGCTACTTGGATCACCTTTTCTAGCTTTATTATGATGAACATGTAATCAAGATGAAATAGTCAACCCTTCAGATAATTCCTATTGATTATTTCCCTGATGAAGAGGTCTTGAAAATTCACATATAAAGGAAAAAATGTTACAGAACATTGAGATTAAGTGTTAAGATGAGGCACAAATATGAGATGATGAGAGAGATCAGGTATATAAAGGACATCATTTAGTGTTAGAGAAGGGGTGAAATGAGCAAACCTTTTGCCTAAAATAGGAGAAGAACTACCATTAGCATTGACAATAGAGGAAATAGAGGGTGGATTAAGAAAAAGAAATAAACTATGATGATAGGTCATATGGTTAGATGATACATAATTAATTATCCAAGTATTGTCACTAGTAAAGCCAAAAAATTTAAAAGCAAATCCAATCTTACCATTACCATCGTAACTTACTGATGTAGTATCTTTACCAGCATTATTGGTGTGATCTAGTTTTGTCATAACATATTAATCATGGTCTTGAACAAGATTAATAATAGCATTCCCTTTGGATTTGTTTTCTTGGGATCGGGGCCTATTAAAGTAGTCCGTTGGAAAACCAACCAAATTGTAACAATTTTCTTTGATGTGGTCTGAATGTTTATAATAGTTATAGGTAGATTTGAGGAGAACTCGAGATGAGGACCTTGAAGAGAAGGACAATTGCTTAAGGAATTAGATGGCTTTGATTGTATTGCAAGGCCTACAACTTCTATAGTAACTATTCTAGTTTTGGCCCTCTAAGTCTCGTCTTTGCGAATATAAGCAAATCAAGATTGGTATGTTAGTTTAACAAAATAATTCGCTCCTTACATTCTCAACTATTGGATCTAGGCTAGCCAAAAAAACATAAACCCTTATAAGATCCCACTCTTCCTTATAAATATTGACATTATTTGGCACTTCATGTAACGTGGATGCATCTGATCAATTTCTTGCCAAATCCCTTTTAGTTTCACAAAATACATGGCAATTGGTTTCTCATCTTAAGTCATATAGAAGACTTAAATACTAAACTCATAAAACTCAGCAAAATTTGTTGCATTAAAGTAGACATCTATGAGGCTTTTCTAGACTTCTTCAATTGTACTACATCTCATAATCATCTATGAAATATCTTTAATCATGGATTTGTAAAGAATAGAGATTATTGAGCCATTCATAGTCTTCCATTTTGAATAAATGTTGGCTTCAATTGGTGGTTCAGTAATTGAACCATCAACATAGCCCACCTTATTGATTCCACGAAGGTGAGCCTTTATCATCTTCTTCCAGGTTCGATAACCAAAGCCATTGAGCTTGACACCTCCCTAAATTCCAATCGAATCATCTTTAATAGAGATAGAAATTTGGTTGGAACCATGAGAAGTCTTAGCATCTCCATCTTACTTGATCACGGTCGAAACTTCTTAATCTTTAACCTTGGTGAATACGCAATAGAAAGAAAATCAACAAAAATGTTTGAAATTATATACAAATTACAATCGTATCTAATAAAGCTAGTTCTATTCCTAAGGCAAATAATAAATCTAATAATATTATAAAATATTACAGATCACAGAATATTATAAAATATTTATATAAAGGACAAGTCATTTAGTTGCATAATGTTTAACCAACCTTCCATACTCCAAGTTTACCAATGTGGTATAGAATACACTTTTTATTTGGACTTAACCAAGTGTACACTCTATATAAGTCCATTTTTATCTTAAGAATACACTTAATATGTACCTACTCAATGTAAAATAAGTTTTTTTATGATATAACTTAATAGATTTAGATTTCAATTTAAAATGTTAATATATTAAAATGAATAATTTATCTTAATTATATATCTAATTTTTTCTTTATATTTTTTTATTATAGAATTTATTTGTACACAATAATAAAATATTAAAATACATTCAAAATGTAGCCTTAGTTACATTTTTTGGTCCTTTCAATGCACTAATTATTATATTTCCCAATATAAGAGGTACAATATAATTTGATAAGTTAATGAGTTCAAATATATAATTTAAAAAGATTATAACATCAAAAGTTGCCCATCCCGTCAAACTCCACTATTTAGTGGTAAAAGTGATGTTTCATATTGTATTTTAGGTGAGTTTGAATTTCCTTTGTTATAGTTTAGGATAGTGAGTTTGTGTATATCCAAAAATGATGAAAAATCAAAAGTTAACAAATAAATTATTTAAAAAAATTTGTTTCTTAAATTTTACATCAATGTGAAAAGAAAATTATAAGTAACACTCAGAGACACGCTAAAACAAATGCATAGAGCCAAGTCTTCATAAATGATAATCAAACAATTTTAACTTTGAGTTTGAAATACAAATAGTGATAATTTTAACTTTGAGTTTAATATGAAAAATTAGGATCCGAAAAAGTTATAAGAATATAAAACACGTAATTAGTATAATTTAAATATTTATAATATATATTATGAATAATATTTAAAAATTATTTAAAAAATCAAAATTTATAATATATTTGATGGGATAATACCTTTTTAGGCTCATATTTCAATGGTTAATATTTATAAGAGATTAAATAGAGAAAATTGTTTCTTTGAATCCTAAACATTGATATATGAAATTATAAAAATTAAGTAATATTTTATATACATTGATTATTTAAATATTTCTACAATATGTTGGTATTATATTTGTATAATAAGTTCTAAAAGTTAGACGTTACTAAACAACCATAATTTTATATAGTAAATAGTAATCTAATAAGATAAAAAAAATTAAAAAAAAAGTATTGACGAAGTATCGTCAAAATATATCATATTTGAAAGAAAAAAATGTATAATTTTAAAATAAATATTAAATGTACATAAATATGTATATATATTTATACTCATCAATTATTATGTACTACTTGACATAATTTTTAAAAAAAATAAAAATTCATCATTTTAAAGATTATTTTAATATGTAAGACATTATAATTAACATAAATATATATATTCTTATTGTTTTTCGTGGTTTTAATTATCCTATCAATAGTATTTATTTGCTATCATAGTATTTATTCTAAAAAATATGTTTGAATATATTATAATAGATGCTGTTATTGTTAGGATTATTTTTATTCATGTCACAACTCATTAAATGCTAATTTTAGTAAAATAACAATGTTAACTTTGAGACATTATTAAGCTCTTTTCAAATTGTAGGTTAGGCTTGGGTTGTGTAATTAGAGATCATGCTACTTTGTCATGGGAGTGATGGTCAACTATAAACTTGCTTGTTTTTCTCCTAAGTTGTTTAGTTTTGGGCTATTTGGTTGTGTCTCTGCTTGATATTAGCTTTACAATGGTGTTCTTAGAATCAGATTGTTTGCATGATGTGCAATTGATGAATAATCCATCTATTTCGTTTGCATTAGAGGGACATAATATTCGATCTTTAGATCAAGAAACATGTTTCTTTCAATGTAAATATTATCCTATAAGAGCAAATGTTGCTGCATAACCTAAAAAAAATTGCATTGAATTGTTCTTAGTTCACAACCTTGATTGAGTTAATAAATTTGATCAGTGGTGTGTATTTAGCAATGTAAAATTAATAAAATTTCTATACTAATTTTCTTTTTTAAATGATATTTTTTTTCTTATATATATTTTATGTATTCAAAATATAACATTAAAAACATATATAAAATCAACGAAATAAATAATCATAATATTGATGAATATAATAATCAATAAATTAATATATTTAACTAAAATTAAAATAAATTAAATCAGATTTTATATTTTATAATTTCAAATATATTAATTTTAATTTTAAAAATAAAAAAAATAACTTATATTTTGTCCGCTAGGGTTTTTATCTAACTAACCTATCCATTACTTTTTAATTTCATATATTTTGTACGAATTAATTTTTTTTCATAAATATTTACTATAATTTTTTCAATTTTTAATAATTTATTTATTTTTAAATTATTTACTATATTTAAAAATTAATACATAATTTTAATTTAAATATTAATATATAATTTTTTTAATTAAAATATTGAGTAAATATTAAATTTTATTTATTACTTTAATAGATTAAAAAAATTTAAATTTATTTTTAAATTAAGTAGATTTAAAATCTATCAAATTCATATAAATAAATTGATATAATGTTCTTGATTTAGCTCTTAATTTCACAAACTGACATATATGATTTTGATTAACATTCTAATAAAAAATGGATCGAAATCGAACCTTGTTTACTGCTGAGTCGAATATCTTCAAAATTGAGGAAAGAATAAAACAAATGAAAAACAAAACCGCAAAATCCCCTAATTTCATCGTCGACCACACCAACGCCGGCCGTCTTGTATCCTCCAGCTCCATTTCCGCAGGCTATTCAATAAGCCAATAGTTTTCACAGTCCGCTCCCCAATCTCTTTCCGGGTAGTATTCTGCTTGGTTGGCTTTTAGTGTGTAATAGGTAATCTATGTAACTGGGTTCTGCCTTTTCTTGATTTTGATTTAATGGTTTCTGTTTTATTTATGCTTAGAATTTCCGACCCTTGCATGTATGCTACTGTGTTATTAGCTAGTTTAGTGAATCATTCAATTGTGTTATTATATACATTTCAAGTTGGGTTTCATTTTTAATAGTAGCCACTCCTGTGTAAATCCAACTTGAAATGAGATAACAAAGATAAATCTTGACAATGCGGAATTGCTTTTAGGTCTTAATTTTCCATGTTCTTTTCTAATTGTATTATTGAACTTTATAGTAATGAATGTATTGCCTTTTATGTTATGGGCGAGTGTGAACTCTTTTTATAAGGAAGTTCTGAATGAGGGATATGGTTTTACAGAATGCTGCTCTCGAAGTGCCTTTTTTAGATTTTTGTGTGCTCTTTAGTTTGTGCTTTCAAATTTCAAGGAAAAATAACGTGGTTCTTGTGTGTTGGGTTTCTATGGGTGGCCTTGTTATAGAAGATGTAACTGAGGAGCTATAGAATGTGGTAAGTCGGGTTTGGTTGATTTGAATGGTGACTTTAGTGTTCAACTTCCTTGTTTTGGTTATTTGTATAGAATGCGTACTCATCAGGCATAGCAAACTGTGCCCTATTTAATGAAGGCTGGTTTATTGTGACTGACTTGAAACTCTGAATGTTGAGGCTTTGATATTTTTACAATTTTTGGATTTAGGGAAGTTAGGTAACAAAGTATTTTATTGAAAGAAGATCTTATTTATGTGTGGAAGCGCAGTTTCCTATGTTTCTTAACCTGAATTAGTGATTAAGTGGAAATATTATGTGTATTGCTGAACTAATTGGTTCGTAGCTATTTGTTTTTAGGTTGTATTTTACTCTCCTAGTTCCCCGTTTGACTGGGGTGTGCTAATTTTTATTTTTCCTTGGAGGAAGCGTTTTGCGTATCATCATTTGATTTAGTTTCTAGTCAAATACCATATGTATAGTTTTCGTTCATTTAAATTAGAAGGTTCTAATACAATATTCTCCATCTTTGTTTCAGGATTGCTGAAATGGGAGATAAATCATCTGAATTGGAGTCAGACAAAGCATCTCAAGATAAGCAGGAAATTCGAGATGAAATGCTTTCAAGGCATAGGTAAGCTGTTATTGGCTCTAGTGTTCAGGATGTCGATCAGTTTTTCCGTTTCATATATGTTTCGATTGATTGTGACATACACCAGTTACTAAAGCGTGCTCATATAGACTGCACTGCTGAATATTGTTTTTCATCCCTAAGCTTTGCTGATAAGTTTTGTCCCTTTCCTAACAACTTTTGAGCATGCAGGAAAGAACTATCGGAACTGCAGAACAAGGAAATTGAACTGAAGAAAGCAGCTGCTAAAGGTAGCAAGGCTGAGCAGAAAGCTAAGAAAAAGCAAGTGGAGGATGAGATTTCTAAACTCTCTGCTAATCTTAAAGAAAAACATGCAGGAGAACTTGCCTCCTTGGGCTATGGAACTGGAAGTGGAAATGAGAAAAACAATCTTGATACTTTAGTGAAAGCCATAGCCGGAGTTTCTCTTACTAACCGAAATGAGAATGCAAAGCCTAGCAAGAGTACTAGGAGGCGAGATAAAAGAGCTCAGCAAGAAGCAGCAAGAGAACAGAGAATACAAGAAGAGAGCAACATTTTAAGTGATCGTATGATTGAGAATGAGAAATTAGAGAAAAAGCTTGAACCACTTGGTTTGACTATTAGTGAAATAAAGCCTGATGGGCATTGCCTTTACCGAGCTGTTGAACACCAATTAGGCCTACTCTCTGGTGGTTCATCGCCATACACTTATCAAAAGCTTCGAGAAATGGCGGCCGCATATATGAGGAAACATATGTCTGATTTTATTCCATTTTTCCTGTCCGAAAATGCAATAGAGGATGCTTCTGATGATTCTCTGGCAGAGAGGTTTGAGAACTACTGTAAAGAAATAGAATCAACAGCTGTGTGGGGAGGACAGCTAGAGCTTGGAGCTTTAACACACTGCCTTAGCAAACACATCATGATATTCTCAGGATCCTTTCCTGATGTGGAGATGGGAAAGGATTACAAAACCAATGACGATAATGACTCTGATTCAAGCATTAGGTTATCCTACCATAAGCATGCCTTTGGGCTTGGTGAGCACTACAATTCCGTGGTGCCTGAGATGACCAAATAGCTTCGTTTGTCTCAACTACTTATCTTGGATGCCTAGTTTTTTAACCCCTAATACTGGGGACATGTTTTAAACTCAAATTAAGTATCTCAGACAATGGTCTACAGTTTTGGTTTTTTCTTTATCAAATTTTTTGCACTTGTTGTGAGACTATTTTTCTTTATGCTTGGACAAACTTTGCTTGTTCTTCTACTCTGGTGTTGAGCAACATGTAATATTTTACTCTTAAATATTCGGAAAGGGGCAGTTGCATATACTCTCAATTTTTCAATTTTTAAAAGGGTAAACCATCTAAACTACTATGGAAATTTTATATTTTGTTGAAATTTTTTACTTAAATTTTAGGCGTGATAAATGTATTATAAGAGTTAGAGAAATATCATCACATCATTTTTTTTTCATTTAGGTTAAAAAAAATTTACCTTTTATTTTGTTTACGTGAATTTCATAATAGTTTTTTTGATCACATAGTGATTAAAAGTTTATTGTAGAATTATTAATCAAGATATATATAGAAACTTGATACATAATAGAGAACAAACTCTCATTCATGTTTTATTAACACATTGGAATCAAATATAATTGATTTGTGTTTTCTATTACAATTGTCTTACCTTAATCATCCAAAAACCATGTGTTTATGGAGCCAACTCAAGCTCCTTATTGAAACAATCTTGATGGATAAAGATTTGGCACCTAAATATCCCTAACAAGGTGAAAGTGTATATTTGGAGAGCATGTAATAATATTTTGCCTGTCCAATTTGTTAAAAAGATTGTTATTGATCCTTAGTGTGTTTTATGTAATGGATATGTTGATAGTATCAACCATGTACTTTTTGAATGCAAGGTTGTAAGGAAGGTTTGAGAATTGTTTGTTTTTTTATCTATACTCATTTTGTATGTTGTTTGTATACAAATGTAATTATATTCATCAAACTTGTAATGATTTTAAATTTAGCTAATTTAGCTATATTAGTCAAGAAATTTGACATGGTAGAATTCTGAAGACTCATACCAAGAATAGTAGAGATGAAGAGGGGACTTCTGTGTGAACCAATATGCTGCATGAGAAATTTTACAAAAACTTGAATAAGCCTTCACACTTTTCCCCTAACAAGACAATGGATTGTGCTATTAAACGGTAGAAACTCCAATGTGGTTTTGTGAAAATTAATACTGATGCAGGTTTAAACTTAAAGATGGAATAATTAGTAGGGGTATGATGGTGAGAGATAAAAATAATAACCTAATTTTTATTGTTATAAGCTACAAGAGAGATGTATGTTCTACATTACATGCTGAATTACAAGCCTTGTTATAGGTTATTAACACTACTTGTTCTTTTAGGTGGTCATATATTATTTTTGAATATGATTGTTTTATGGTTACTAATCTTTTTAAGATAGTGGTTCTTGTGTTACTCTAAATGGTTTTATAGTAAATGAGATTAGGTGTTTATCTGTAAATAGAAATTTTCATTTCCAATATAGGCCTTGTGAACAAAATGTTCCTCATATTGTGATCAAATATGCTACAGGATGTGATACTAATATGGCGTGGTGGATTGAGATATTAGAGATATTCATAACAATTCTTTCTTTGGATGTATCTTTAGTTTAGTGAATGAGAATTACTTTTATTATTGAAAAAAATAATCAAAGAACCCACCTATATATACTAGCATGCTAAACATAAAAAACTAAAAATGACTTAAACTTTTAAATCAATAAAAATTGGATGACTTATAAATATTTACATATTAAGCCATTGACTTTGCATGCTAAAAACCAAGTTAATATTTGAAAAAAATAAATATATAATGATAAATAATAATTAATCTAATAATTATTTTCATTATGTATTCAATTATTTGCATGTAGGATCCTCTTAGATCATGACTCCCCATTTTGAAAAAGCTGAAGCTCCTGCAAAAGCTAAAATTACAAATGAGGAAACTCTTGAATTCCTTGTTCCTTACCAAATCACTTTTGACTTGCTTAGCAATTGACCTTTCTATTCAATAGGATAGGATTCAATCTGACCACGTTGAGTCGTACTGATTTTCTTCTCTAGAATGCAGTTCTCTTTCAATGGGTCTACCCTCTCAAACCATAAATTATCAATTGAAGGGAGTGGAGAATCCTTAATATCTTCATCATCATCCAATAAGGATGGCTCAAATGTTTTTAAATACTTAGCATTTATTATTGAATGCATTTGCATGTAAGATGGTAACTCAAGTCGAAATGTATTCTTTCCAATCTTTTCTAATATCTTGAATGGCCCATATCAAATTGACTTTAACTTCTTTCCTACAACTTGTAATTGTTCCTTGCTAAGTTTTAATCAAACCATATCACCTGTACTGAAGTCATGTTAGAGCCTATGTTTTTCATGTCTTGTTTTGTATCACTGTTGTGACTTCTGTAACTATTCCTCGATTTCTTTATAAGTCTTCGAAATGCACTCCAAGAATCATTGTACTTTTAGCCTATCTTCCTCTTATGTGCCATTTTTATCATCACCAAATGAGAAGGTCATATCAAATGGACTTGAAAGGAGGTAGCTGAAACATATCAAATGATCGTATCCTCACGTTTGTCCAACCATTCAAATTTTCTCCATACCTTACTCAATTCAAATAACGACCAAAAATCTGAGAAAAATGATGGATAAACTTACATAGATAATGGTCAGCTCTCATAAAACTCCTCACTTCAGTTATTGTATGAGGTATAGGCCAATTTATAATAACCTGCACCTTGGATGGATCAACTTTTAACTCTCCTCCTCTAACTATAAAACCAAGATACATTAGAGAACTCTTCTCAATTCACATTTCTTCAAATTATGTCACAACTGAGATTGCCTCAGCATATCCAACATTTTTTCAACATGAGTCAGACATTTTTCCTAGGTAGTACTAAACACCAAAATATCATCTAAATAAACAATGATAAAATCATCAATGTATGGATGAAGTACCTAATTCATAAGACACATAAATGTTGATGGAGCATTGTATAAATCAAATGGCATCACTAGCCATTGAAAGATGCTTTGTTTGGTTTTGAATGCAATTTATCATGTATCTTCTTCTTTGTTATGACTTGATAATAACTAAACTTCAAATCTAGTTTGATGAATAATCGAGCTAACTATAATTATCCATTAAATCATTTACCCTCTATGATGGATACCAAGCTTTAATAGTGATTTTGTTAAGCGCTCAAAAATCAATATGCATATGCCAGTTTCCATCCTTCTTTGGAACTAACAATACTGGTCAACCACATGACGAATAACTTGGCTTAATACTCCTTGTTCTAGGAACTCATTGACTTGTCTCTTGATATCTTTGCTTTCCTCCACTAAATGATTATACATGCCTAAATTAAATAATGGAGAATCTCCGATGAGTTGTATCTCATGCTCAACTAGCCTCTGCGGTGGTAAGCCTTCAACATGCTTAAAAAAATATGGAAATTTTGATTGTAATTTCTCCATCTCTGATCATTTCCTTTGAGTAAGCATTACAATAGATAACACACATAAGGATGGAACATGATCATGTGGTCTAACAACCAATAAGACAAACTTCCTAAAAATATTCACCATCATCTTAGCTTGATTGGAACTAATCAAATTATTATTAAGAGAAACTCCCCATCCTTCAGAAATTGATATTTAGTCGTTGCTAGAACACTGCATCACCATCCTTAAGTATGGACTATCAAAAAATACTTGGAAAACATCCAATGACACCACCTCACAAGTCACTTCGACAATATAATCTCAAGTAATTGCAAACTTGAAAGTACATTGTTGAGTAATATGTGACTCAACATCTTTCTGGATCCAACCTAATGGATATGCTTTAGGAAGAGAAGTGGTTATCAATCGTAACTTCTAGAATAATTCCTTTGAAATGAGATCCTTTTGGCTTCTTGGATTATTGTATCTATCAAATCATACTTCACTTAAATATGAATATTAAACAAATTTTCATGACCTTTTGGATAAATAAACTTTTTGGTCATGAGAGTCAACTTTATGTTTGGTTGTTCCATTTCTAGCATCTCCACAGTCTTGTTAGCATTCAATGTCATGTTTTGCTATTTTTAATTTCTTTTTTTCTTTTTGTATTTCTCTTGTATATTGGGATGAAAAGCATAACAAGTATCTTTAAGGTGGTTTGGCTTGTTGCATTTTTCACACACTATCTACCTCATTCTAAAACTTTGCTCCCATTTTTATTGCTTGTAATTCCAACTCTGAATTTCTTAGAATTTTCCTTATCACCCTTTTTGTCAACTTTCTTTTTCTTGTATTCGATGGAAACTGTCATTACTAATGCCTCCTTAAAGTCTTGGAACTTGAAAAATCACAAATCTTTATGGATATACTCTTGGAAGCCCACGATAGACTTCATGAAGAGTTCATGGTCATCCAAGTCTTTATCCAAGTCTTACTCTAGCACAATTGCTTGGTTTTGAAATTTGGCTCCATTATCTTATGTCGACTAACCAAAACTCTACCTTATATGTTGTCACTTGAACCACATATCCTCCTCGAAGCCGACAGGGTAAAAATGCTTTTTTATGGCATGCTTAAACTTCTTATATGTCATAGTTGATATACTATAACGCCTGTTATAAGCTTTCCACCATGTCAATGCATGCTTGGTCAACTTTAATGTAGCAAAGTTGATCTTTTGATGATTATTACATTGATAAAGAGTATAATAAGTCTCAAACAGGTCAATCCAATTATCCAACTTCTTCAACATTGATAACACTAACATATGCCAAGATGTTTATCTTAACATCAATTTTAAGATCGTCCATAGAAGTTATGGTTTTTCCTATTTTGTTAGTACTCGATTCTTCCATATGGTTTTGATTTGCATCATCCTCCTCATCAGATTCCTCCTATTCCAAATCAAATTCATCCTTATCATAACCTAAAACCACCATATTTATCATGCTTTTCACATGTTTATTTTTAGAGGATGTTTTAATTTTAAAGGATTCTATCTTGGGATCTTTGAGAACATTAGCATGAGATTTGTCTGTAAATTCCTCCAACAACCTAGAAATCATAAGGGTTAGTTTTTTCTATTTATTACTCCAACAATTCAATCTTAACATCGGTTGCTTTGTCTTCTACTATTACTTTCTTCTTCTTTTGTCAAAAAAATTCTAAAATTAATGGTCCGTCAATTTCTTCATCTAAAACCTCAATTTATTTGCAAGTTGAGCTCATATACTATAAAGTTTATAAGTGTTGACGATATTCATAAAAAAACATCTTGTAATTTAGTTTCTAGGTAAGTCTTTCATTAATACTTTTCAAGTAGAAGAAACAATCAAGCTCTAAACAAATACATCTAAGTTATATTTCTTTTCTTATGCATGTTAAATTTCATAGTAGACATATAGGAACATTTTGAATTTAGGTTACTCAATTGATCGAGAAATATCTAGATTGATCAAGGTAAGTAGATCAATCGATAAATAATCTACCTTGATTAAAAATCCTCAATTTTATTTTTAAATGAGGTAGATCGATCAAAATTTAATGCTCGATCGATCAAGGTTTAGATCAATCAAGAATCGATTACATTTGAACTATATGATCTCGAGATTTAGTTTTTGGTACTTTAGATTAATTGATCATTTTTTAATCATTGCTTTAGATTGATCAAAAAGGGTTTTGATCAATTGAACCAAAAAGGTCAATCGATCAAGCTCGACCTAGATTGATCTAACAGCCAGGATTTCAACTTTCATCTAATTTTTACACAATCTTATTTTATTATTATATTATCCTTACTTTTTAAATCTCTTTTATATTATTCTAAGGATAAGATAGTAATAAACCTTTGACCTAGGGCTTCAATATATGCGGGCTCTAAATCTAAAGCATTCAATTTTCTTTACTACAATTGAATTAACTTTTGTAACTTATGCTCTCTCTAATTCTATTTTGCAAAAACTATTTTATAGGCTTTTTTATTAGTTAATCTATCAAATATTTTATAGTTGTGTTTGATTGATTTACAAGCCTACATTATTTTTGTTATTATTCTTAATTTTATGTTCTAGAGTTGCTAGTGACTTTAGTTTATTTGTCATTCTGTTAAACCATCTAGTTAGGATTTTTTATTGTTTAATCCACTAAAGACACACATTGCACTTGTATTTTTGTGCTAACTTTGTAGGTGCTAGCGAAATGGTTTCAGTAACTTGTGTAACTCTAGTTTATCGAAATGTTGGTATGAATCAAAACACCTTGCTTGTAGAGACTATGAAAGAAAGCGAAGGCTTGTAAGTAGGTTACTTAGGGACATTACATTGGTGGGTAGTTTAAGTCCTAACCTTATAATTGAACATATTTTCATAGTGGATAGTTAGATGGTCCGATGGACCATTGGTTTTTCTCTTAGGTCATTATTATGGTCTAGGTTGTTTTCACCTAAAAATCTCATGTGTCAATTTATCTTTTCACATTATTATTTACACATGATTCATGTATGACCATCTGTGAATTTTAATTTGACATATTTATGTTAACTCTATTCATCCTTTTAGTTAATTAGATTTGTAACATAAAAAATTTCGATTGGTATCAAAGCAGATCACTAAATACATTTTTTCTACTTTCTATAGATGAGTGTTTGAAACTTTGTCATTTATGGTTGGGAACCACCTACGATTACCAAATATAATATAGTCACTTTTAAACCTAGGAATGATTGGACTGTTAAATATAAAATTGGTAGTAAGTGAAACCAAAAAGGTATAAATGTTATCTTTAATGTTATGTTTTTTGAAAAAATTTATAATATATCTAATGTTAAAACTACCAAGCATTCTTAGGATTTATAGGTTGCCCATGAGGGAACCACTCAATTTAAAAGAACTAAACTTCTTGTGCTTAGTACTCAATTTGAAAATCTTAGAATGAAAAAAGAAGAAACATTTTCTAAATTTTATGTTAAATTTTGTGATATTGCTAACTCTTCTACTAGTCTTGGTAAGAAAATTGAGGAATTTAAATTGGTTCAAAAGATACTATGCTCTTTAACATATTGTTTTCATGCAAAGTTCATCACTATTAATGAAAGCAAAGATATGGACACTGTTAAAATTGAGAAACTAGTGGGCTCACTCTTTTCTTTTGAGATGAGCTTTTGAACTTCAACAAAGAACAAAAGTGTTGCTTTTAAAATAAGAATTATTGAATATGGTGGCAATAATGATGAAGAGCTGGTAGCCAAAGGCAAAATATTGAAGAAAATATGTAAACAAAAGTATCCCCAAAGAAAAGGACAATCAAGTGGTAAAAAATATCATAATGTAAGAGAACTCAAACTGTGAGCTTCGATGGTAAGAAATCCAAACCCATTGTACCTCAATGTTTTAAATGTATGAGTTATGGTTACTTTGCAGCTGATTGTGAAAACAAGAAGAATAAAACTAGAAGATCCTTCAATGTTCCATTTACTAACTCTAAAAGTGACAGTGATAATCCAATTGAAGTAAAAAACAATGATACCAACTTTCTGGCATTTACTACAACAAATGATGGACACTCCAATAAGTTTGATATTGATTTAGATAATAAGAAAAATGACTCTAAATTCTTACTAAATAAATTTAATGTGATTAGTACTGATGAATTATTCATAAATTTAATAAGATGAAAAAAAGAAAAGAGATAGATAGGTTACTTATAAAAATAACTAAACTTGAATTGTCTAAATGTATTAATAATCTGAATTCAAGTCTTATGGGTCTAAAATAGGAAAAACGAAATCTAGTGTAGGAACTTAAACAATCCAAAAAAGTTGTGAAATGGCTAACCATTGGTGTTGAGAGGTTGAATAAGATTCTTGACTATAAAAGATCTACTAGAGACAAGAAAAGGCTAGGATATATAGATGAGCCTTCTACTCCACCTTCTTCAAAATCAATAGAGTTTGTAAAACCTTCAAACATATCCTTGTCACATGCTACATTTTCAGCATCAAGAACTACTATAACTTATTATACATAAAGAATAGTTACATTGTCATAACTATGGTAGAAACGATCATATCAAACCTAATTGTAGGTTTCTCGTGACATCTCCATATTTTAACAATGTCTTTCATGCTCGATACATTGAAATTAATTTTCATTATCCATATATGAATGTTGCATCTCCTTCAATGATGAATAAAAAAATAAAGGCAAAAACAAAGAAAAATCTAAGAACTTGGAAAAGATAACTAATTGAACTCAAACTCAAAGATATTAAGAAACCAAAATTCAAGAAAATTTGAGTTATACAAAATTATTTTTTTCGGTCAACTTACTGTCTCTCTTTCTCACCTAGGTATTTTTATTTGGTGTTTGATTGACCCGAGTTAAGCATGTTAGTTTGATTATTTTAATTGTTTATTTTTAAGTTTGAGTTTAATTTTTTGTTTCTTAGTTTTATTTGAGTTCATTTAGGATTTGTTATTCTAAAAAATTTAACAAAGGGATTACAATTGTTCTAACATTGATTGATTCTTAAGTATATTATTCTATATAATTATATTTTTCCTTACATCTGGTGATCGACGTTAACAAGAACTAACTCACATACTCGTTGGATACATATATTTGTCATGCTTGAAGTTCATAATTAATTGTGTGAGATTTTAGGGCTTGAGATAACCTTAACTATTAAAATTGTGTTTGAATTCTATCTTTTATTTTATAGAGATACATATAGTTTTAATAGGGTTACCTACTGTGATGTATAAAGCTACTGCAGTGAGTGAAGAAGAATATATCATAACTAGTGTGAAAATTATCATACTAGATATATTAGCTCATGCATATTTTCTTTACAAAAAATAAAAATAACATGATAAATGAAATAAATAAATGCAAAAATAATTACATGCATAAAAAAAGAGTCACAAATGATTATACAAAAATAAAAATAAATAATCAATCTCTCACACAAGAAATTATCATAAATAATGAGAGGAAATTCAAAAAAAAAAGTTAATTAATTTCTCTCTTGATAGTAAAATTTTATTTTATGAAAGTTTGAATTTAATTGTAATTTTTTCATGATAAATGATACTCTTTTTCTTTAAATCTCTCGTAACTAATCATGATTGGACTAATTGATATATTCTTGCATTCAAATATTTATAATACTTTAAGAAATTGTCAATATAACATCATATGTGTTGAAGAATGTATGTGTATTTTACCAAAATACTTTAACATATTGTGAATAATTCAAATCTAATAAAAAATTATTTTTATTTTAAAATTGATTATTTGAGTGATGTTCATGTTTATTAAATTTTTGTTTGATATTTTTATGTGTCAATCGATCAAACAAGTTCAATTTATATGCTCATCTTTTTTCTCCCTTGCTCTCCCGCAAACCCTAAACCCTTTTTTCACACCCCTTCTTGGTTTTCACTCAAAAATCCATCAAATATCCTCTTTTTTATTTTATTTCGCTTAAAATTCACTATTATATGCATTTTTAGGATCAATTTCTACAAAAAAATCCACATTTAAACAGAAATCAACACAATTTATTATCTTCATTTTTCCTCCAAATAAACACTAATTTTGGCTAGTAAATCCACATAAATCCCCCTCACTTACCCACAATAGTTCCTTGATTTCCATTCTTCAATTTATTGATAAATTTAAATCAGTTCGTAAGGGCACTTTAATCATTTTTTGGTTTTATGCTCGATTTTTAAATGGCTGCTAGGCAACAAGAACTCCCCTATAGTCCTTATGCTCCACATTCTTCTCAATGGTGGGACTACAATTCGGAAACAAGGCATCAAAATACTTTGTCTAAATGCCTAATTTTACTTGAACGTGGAATAAATTGGATTGAGTTTTATGAAATAGGAATTACAAGAGCCATTATGGATTTGGGTTGGCAATCCTTGTTCACACCATAAAAATTACGTTATCCTACCCTGGTTTGCGAGTTTTATGCTAATTTGGACCCAAAAATTCATCACCTTGGGCCGATGAGTTTTAGGGTATTTGTTCAAAACAAAAATATTGACATCTTAGCCCAGAGAATCAACACCTTTTTGTTTATCACAAACATTGGGGATGTTAGTTTTAATTTGGAATGGTATAGCATTTCCAATTAGGATTTGTTGACTGAACAATCAGGTTCACCCAATGTCAATCTTAATGCCAAATAATTATATATCTCAGGTGAATTCTCTCTTTTTTATTGGATTTTGAATAAGATGGTATATGTAAATATGTTGCTACCATCAAAGAATTTCTATGAGATAGGTTACCTATATGCCAATATATTATACTATATTGGAAAATAAGTTGTCTTCAATGTAGGAATAGTCATTCAAGATGAAATTATAAACTAATGTCATATCATAAACCTGAGGATTGGTCTTCCTTATGGTTGCATCATCACATAATTGATTCTACCTATGGGTGTGTAACCAATAAGGTATTATGATTCCATTCATTTGTTGGGTGACATTAGAAAGCCAACCATCTTAAGATCATCTACCCAGACCTCAAAGAGACAAAGATCCACTGATGTTAGTACTGGAGGAGTAGCTATTGATATTAAAACCAATGATGGAGCAACAATTGATATTTTTGGAGATGATGATATGAAAAACATGCCTACCTTTGAACCTTCTTGTCAAGACTTATTTGAAGTTGAAATGTGAATGAGAATGGAAGAATTATCAACCAAAGTGAATGGTATGCAACAAAAAGTGACTTCCATGGATAAACGACAAAGGCTATGTATTCCATGATCAAGGATATACATTCATAATATGGTTTTCAATCACCATATCATTCAATACACTTCATGTTTTCTTTACTTGCATGTCATTACTTTTTCTTTGTGTTGTTTAGTCTGAGCATTAATCAAAAATAAAAAAATTGAGAGTTAATTTAAGGGAAGAAAAGATAATTTGAAAATCTTTTCGGTTAATTTTACAATTTTTTTAGAGAGATTACACATAAGGGAAGTAATATTTAAAATTTTCTATCTATTGATTAGTCATTGTTTCTTTACTTATCTATTATTTTATACATTGAATTAATGAATAATGAGTTTTCGAGACAAGTTGTGTAGTTGTTTGTGTTTTTTTATTTTTTAGTGTACATATAAGCTATCAAGATTCAAGCGAAGATGATTTCACTGGACTATATGATTTTTTTTATGTAAAATTCATTTTTCCTATGAGTGTGATGTAATGAGAGGGAAGTTTTGTCATGTGAATATGTCAAAGGGGGAGATTGTAAGGTTTATAAATGTTGGAAATGTTCATGAACAAAACATCTAAATATAATTTAGCTTCTAGATGAGTCTTTCGAGAATACTTTTTAAGCTAAAGAAACAATCGAGCTTCAAAAAAATACATCTTAGTTATATCTCTGTTCGTATGCGTGTTAGATTTCATATTAGACATATAGGAACATTTTACATTTGAGTTACTTAATCGATCAAAAAATATCTAGATCAATTGAGGTAAGTAGATCGATCGAGAATCAATTTACCTTGATTAGAAAGTCCTCGATTTTATTTTTAAATGAAAGAGATCAATCGAGGTTGGATTGATCAAGAATCGATTACATTTGATCTACCTAGTCTTGGGATTTAATTTTTGGTACTCTAGATCAATCAAAATTTGACTAGATTGATCATTCATCTTTTAATAGTTTCTTGGATTGATCAAAAAGTGTTTTGATCATTCGAGCTCGATGTAGATCGAATGAGTGGCGAGGGTTTCAATTTTAATCTAAATTTACTTGAACCAAATTGATTATTACTATATTATTCTTACTTTTTAAAGATCTTTCAAATGATTCAATGGATATAATAGTAATAGGCCTTTGACCTAGCGGTTCAACACATTCTATTTAAACAAACCTAAAGCATATAGTTTTCTTAACCACAATTGAATTAACTTTCACAACTTATGCTCTCTTCAAATCTAATTTTCAAAAACTATTTTGGTAGGCTTTTTTATTAGTTAATCTATCAAACATTTTGTAATTATATTTGATTGATTAACAAGCCTACAATATTTGTATTATTGTACTTAATCATATGTTCTAGAGTTTCTAGTGATTTGGTTTATATATCATTCTATCAAATCATCTAGCTAGGGTTTGTCATTGTTTAATTCGTTCTAAGACATACATTGTACTCATATTTTTGTGCTAATTTTTTAGGTGCTATCTGAATGGGTTCGGTAATTTGTGTGACTTGAGTTTATCAAAAAGTTGGTCTAGATCCGAACACCTCGCTTATGGAGACTATGAAAAAAAGTAGAGGCTCGTAAGTAGGTAACTTGAGGGCATTACCTTGGTGGGCAATTTGAGTCTTAACTTTAAAATCGAACATATTTTCATAGTGGATAGTTAAGTAGTTCGGTGGACCAATGATTTTTCTCTTAAATTATTGTAATGGTTTAGGTTATTTTTACCTAAAAATCTTATGTGTCAATTTATCTTTTTGTATTATTATTAACACATGATTGCATATTTCGTCATCTATGAATTTTAATTTAACATATTTTGTTAACTATATATTTATCTCTTGTAGCTAATTATATTTATAACATAAACTTTCATATACCATAAGGTACAACATAATCTACTACTCTGATGCCACTTGACCATAGGCTTCTTGTAAAACTATTAATCAAGATATATATGAAAACTCAATGTATAATAAAAAAACAAACTCTCTTTCATGTTTTATTAACACATAAGAAAAGAATTGTTTGGAATCAAATACAATTAGCTCATGTTTACTATTACAATTGCATTGCTTTATACTAGCAAGACTTGCTAAAATTAAAAGACTAAAAATTACTTAAAGCTTTTAAACCAACCCAAATTGGATGGGCTATAAATCCTGAAGTACTTAAGCCATCAACTTTACGCGGTTAAAGATCAAGTAAATATTTGATAAAAATAATTAATATAATTATTATTTTTCTTATATATTTAGTGGTTTTTATATAGGATCCTCGGGATAACTTTGAATTCATTTAGAAAATAATAATTTTCATCGTCTAAATGATAATGATAGTATTTTTGTAACACTTATTAAGAGGTTGTTTATACATTTGTCACATTCAAAAGTTAAGTACTAGATTTTGATAAATTATAAAATTTTGACGATAGATTTGTTAGTTTATCATTGTTTTAAATATGTCCTTGGTGCATTATTGTAACGCACATATATCATTTTTATTGGGTTTTAAGTCTTTACAAGTCAAAATTAAACACTAATTTATTAATTTTTTTACATATTATTAACATTTTAAAATTTATATAAAGTTTTAAGATTTACTTATGATCCACTTAGTATGACTCTTCACTCCCACTATCGTCAACCCAAGTTTAAATCCCATACATATAAAAAAAATATTTAATTAAAAAAGGATTTTAGAGCATTTACAAAAAGAGTCATGTAATTCTTCAAAATATTTGTATGATTCTATAACTCTTTAAAAGGTACTTATGGTTTTCTTCAAAATATTTGTATGATTCTATAACTCTTTAAAAGGTACTTATGGTTTTGAAATTCTTCAAAAGATATACTTTTAAGGTATATAATTAGAGTCATCTAGTTTTTCAAAAGTTTCAATAACTTCAAGTAGTATTTTTTATTTTGTAAATTCAAAATTTTTAAAAATAAAATACAAAAGGTAATATTTTTTTAATTTGATATTAAATTTTATTTTTAAAATTCAGAAAAGTAAACAATAAAAAAATTGAAATGAAAAAAAAATGTAGAAGTTTAAAAAAGTAAATTTTTTTTATAAAAAAATTTGAAAATTTTAAAAATACAAAAAAAATTAACATAAATTTTCTTTCGATTTTTTAATTCCAAATAAAATTGAATATATATATTTTTTTACTTTTTAGTTTTATTTCAAAATTAATTTTTTTACGAATTTCAAATTTTGATTTTTTTTGTTTTTATATTTCAAAATTCTAATTTATCCATGAAAAAGAACACAATTTTGACTTAATTATTACTTTTAAAGAGTTAAGGAAACTTAGGTGTAATACCTTAAAAATTAGATTACTAAAATATATATTTTGATTAATTATCACACCTTACTTCTATACTTTAAGAAATAAATTATTAAAGTGTACATTCTAATAAATTATAATATCATATGTATATATCTTAAAAAATAGATAATTAAGTATATATTTTGATAAATTATAAGATCATATATGTATACCTCAAAAGATAAAAAATTAAACTATACCTTTACAATAATTACATAGCTTATAGAAACCTTAATTTCTTCTTTTTAACTCCATTCACGGAATTGAAATTAATAAATTGATAGTATATATATATAATTTAATTAAACTTTTCTAATAAAATTGACACCAAAAATAAAAACAACATAAAATAATGCATTTTTTTATAAGTTTAGAGTTATATTTACAACAATACCAAACACTTTTAGAAAGAAGAAAAAAAACTAAGTTTCTTCTATGAAATAAGTCATTTATATTTGTAATTATTTATATAAAATCAAATTATATTTGTAATTATGTAAGTAAAATTAAAAAGAGATTAATTATGTTTTTGTTCATAATATATGGAATAATTTGTAAAAATATTAAAAATATTTAAAATATTTACTTTGTTACAATTATGTTTATAATATATGAATAACGATAAAAACATGTTTAATAATATATATTTTTAAATTTATAATATAATTATGTCTATAAAATATAAATAATAATATAATTATACTCAAAATTGAGCATTTATTCATGAACAGAGTGAAAGCAAGTTTTGTTAGTTTTGTTAGTTTTGTGCGACATCACACATTGTACAAAAGGCAATAAAACATAGAATAATTCACAGCAATCACATTCATTCATGTAGTCGAGTGCAAAATAAAACAATCATTTTTTTTTTCTTAAGAATATATAGATGCCCACATTATATATAATTATATTATTTGTATGACACTTTTCTCTAATATATCCCTCAGGAATCTTGTATTGCCCAAAAAGTCCTCTAATCTTGCAACATCATGATCAATTATTGTCGACACTTGGGAGAATGATTATCCATATGCCATCACGTAGTCTACATTTGTAATGAAATACCCGAATGTCATATAGAATTTAGGGTGTTTAGTAGTGATATCATAATTTCATTTTAATTACTTTTTTTTTATCCATATTTTTCATGGAAGGTATTTGTAATAATTTTTAAAAATACTTAAAAAAAACAATAAAAATAAAATCTTAATTAATTAAACTGATCAATAGATAAAAAATATAGACTCTTACTTGATAGATAAAAAATAGATTAAAAAAAAAGTCTAAAATATTAAAACATATATTTAATGACTTGTGATAATAAAATAAGTAGTTAATGTTATAACTTAAAAAATAGTAAAAAAAATATTACAAATGTCCTCTATTAAATAAAAAAATCTAACAAAAAGAAGAAAAAATTTGTATTAAATTTATATATTTTATTAAATATATATATATATATCATTAAAGTATATGTAAAAAAATAACTAAAATAAAATCGTTGTGATACAACTCTACAATTTGTCTCTATTTGATATTCACCGTGTTGTAGAAAATATTTGCTTTATTTTTTTTTATTTTTTTTGAATTATTTCCAATGAGAAAGTATATGTAGTCTATTAAATATTTTATAAAAAAAAATTGGGAATCTTTATCTTTTGGGATGCTAAGAACCGTCCTCGCGCTCTTAACATATTCTACTTTTCTTTTCTTTTCTTTTCTTTTCTTTTTAACTTGCTATCATCCATAGAAAATCGACTTTATCAATAACTAGCTACTTTATCCTTCCACCTTTTATATAACCTTCAAACTTTTCTTTAATTTGTTTTAATCAAAATCACACATAATGCAAATGTTCTACTTTACCCTGTTTCGTGATCTCTTTTGCTGCGCTTATTCAAATTGATCTAAAACAAAACAAAAAAAAATTTAACTATTGTGACCTTTTTTTCTTTTAGATTATTGCCCGAAAGTAGATGACATCTGGATATTTCAAGATGCTCTAAGAAATAATAATTAAAGTTATTGTTTTGAATTAACTATTATTTTGTACTATATTTTTTTTATAATATATATACATAAATGTTATATTAAGCACCAGTGTTAAAAAAACACAAACGCAAATGTCTCTTATCAATTTTAAGATTATTTAATTCAATTTTAAGGTTTAATTTTTAATGTTTAGATTTTAATTTTCACTAAGTAGGGTTAAGATTATCATTAACGTTTATATTTTCATTATAGTTTGTATAGATATGTTAACTTTTTCATATTTTTATATTTATTATTTGTAAAATGATATTTTTGTTCTTCAAAACTCATGTTACAATTTGACTAAGGATATAAATTTAAACATGATAAATTAACCTAAGTTTGAAACTTCGAATTTGAGTTAAACTCAGATCAGACGTTATAAACTTATTTACATTTTTGAGCCAAATTAAAAATATTTGATCTAAAGTATAACTTTAAAATTATTTGAGTAAAACTAAACCAAACTTAATCGGATTTAATAGGAGTTTTAATAAGGTATCAAACCCTGTTAATTTGAGCTTTAAATTACTATATAAATTTATATGTCTAATTGGAACTCATGAATGTAGTACTACTTCTTCACTTTGTTATCAAAATCTGCAAGCATTATAAATTACATTGATTTTGTTTGTGTTTACATTCCCATGAACATAATCTCAACTTTCAATATGACATGCATGCTCAACCTTTAACTTTGCCAAAAATGTTGGTTACATACATTCACATGCACAGCACAAATGAGGTCAGTATCAAAATAATCATAAAAGAGGTAATATAGGGAATCAAGTTTGCATTTATAACTTTAATTCATCCAACATGCAATTTATTCCCAACTCTAAAAGTTCATATTCTATCTAAAAAGAGTTCCATAATATCCTTTTTTAGCTACCTAGCTATACCAGTATAAATAAACCCTTAACTCAAGCAAAAACCAAAACTCACTTGAAAAAACTCCATATATACTAAACAGAGTAGTTTTTGATGGCAGGTTTAGTAGCAAAAGATATGGTGACAAGTTTGGTGGATAACAAGCCAGTAGTGATATTCAGCAAGATTAGTTGTGCAATGAGCCATTCTATCAAGTTACTTATACAAAGTTTTGGGGCAAATCCGACAGTGTACGAGCTCGATGAAATGTCGAATGGGTGTCAAATTGAGAGGGCTTTGATGCAATTGGGATGTCATCCAAGTGTGCCTGTGGTGTTTATAGGACAACAGTTTATAGGAGGTGCTCCTGAAGTGTTTAGTCTTAATGTTCAAAATAGGCTTGCCCCATTACTCCTTAGAGCTGGTGCTATTTTTATATGGAATAGAAGTTGACTTGTTATATAAATATATAGTTCAATGATATTATATGTGGAGAGAATAAACAGGCTTCAGCAGCTATAAGTAGCTAGATTTAGGAGATTGAGATCTGCCATAGTAGTTTTAATTTTTGAAGCCTGTTTTGTTACTTGCAGTTCACTTGTAATGTTATTCACACTTTAATGCAAATTCAGTCATGTATAATTCCCTTGCTTATAATATATATGTTTTTTATCTCTACGCACTAATCATCGTTTGAATTATATTACACCAAATTTTTGGGATATCTAGAATTATAAACTTTTAGATACATTAAATTAAAATGTTCGAATATTTATCCATATATTTATGTCAAGTAGTTTAGATACATATACTTCACAAAAAAAAATAAAAAGAATAATTAATATAATAATTTTTAAAATTTAAACAATAATTTATCTGTGATTTGAAATAAATTAGGAATAATTATTACCTACAAAACATTAATTTAAGTAAAAGTAGTAGTGTTTGACTTAAAAAAGATTACTAATAAAAAAATGTCTCACATGTCCACAAACAATTGGTTTATATATGTACGTTGGGTGAACTCTATTTAAAACTAAGGGCATCAACTGAAATAAAATTACCAATTAAGGTTTTTTTATTGTCAGACCCTATACCTGCGGAACTTGACTTACAATCATGAAAAAAAAGGCAATTATTTTAGTTGTTTGATAAAACTTAGAATTTTATGTTGTGAAATAATGATTGTATTTTATTCTGTATTTAAAAGAATATATATGATGTATTTATATATAAGTTATAAGTAAATTAGATATGTTTAAAATAACTAGATATAGATATGTCTAAAGTAATTAAATATATATTAACATATATACATTAACAGTCCCCCTCAAACTTAAGGTGGATATGAGAGCAACTTGAGGTTATCAACCAAATTATGAGTGCGTCCTTTAAGAAGTGTTTTAGTGAAGATATCTACAAGTTGATCGTTGGAGGAGACGGGGAAAGGCTTGAGAGCACCATGGACAAGATGAGACTGAATAAAGTGACAATCAATCTCGATGTGTTTAGTTCATTCATGGAAGACATCATTATGAGCAATATTAATGATACTCTGATTGTCACAATAAAGGGGAGTAGCAGAGGATGTAGACACAACCAAATCCTTAAAAAGCCATCGTAACTAAAGAAGCTCAGATATGGTATCAGCAAGAGCACGATATTTTGCTTTAGTACTAGAATGGGCCACAAAAGTTTGTTTCTTACTTCGCCAAGAAATCAAAGAAGAACCAAGGAGAAAGCAATAACTTGTATTGGGCATACAATCAATGGGATCTCATTCCCAATCAACATCAGAGAATGTACGAAGTACTATAGGAGACTGAGCTGAGTAGAAAAAGTCATGGAAGATAGTGGCTTTCAAGTATCGTAGAATACACAAAACAACAACATAGTGAGTCTATCGTGGAGCAGACAGATACTGGCTCACCTGATGAACAACATAAGTAATGTTTGGATGAGTAACTGTAAGATAAACTAGGTTGTCAACGAGGGTGTCAAATGTGCATTAAGTTCAATTAGAGTATCAACAATCTTACTGTCAGTGAGTCCAGCTTGAGATAAGAGGTCAAATGCATACTTGGCTTGAGTAATATAAAGACCATTTGTAGAATGAGTGATCTCAAGACCCAAAAAATAGCTTAAATGTCCAAGGTCTTTCATCTCAAACTACTGACTAAGAAAATCTTTGAGTTCTTGAATGTCACTAAGGTCATCATCAGTTATGATCATATCATCTACATATAAGAGAAGCAAAATGGTGTCTTTATCATTGCGACGAAGAAATAAGGCAGAATCATAAGAACTGGCAGTGTAACCCAAGTGATGGATAGTAGAACTGAACTTGGCAAACCACGCTCGTGGAGCTTGTTTAAGGCCATAAAGTGCACGTCGAAGGTGACAAACCTTGTTTGTTTCAACAGAAAGACCAGAAGAAGGTTACATATAGACTTCTTCATGAAGATCCCCATTAAGGAATGCATTTTTAACATCCATCTAAAAAAGGTCTCATTTACTAGCAGCTACAATAGCTAAGAAGGTACGAACAAAGGAAATACAGGAAACTAGAGCAAAAGTCTCTTCATAATCAATCTCATACTCTTGTGTAAAATATTTTGCTACAAGACGAGCCTTGTAGCACTCGATGGACCCATCAAAGCAAGTCTTGATCTTATAGATCCACTTACAACTAACCACAAACTGACCAGAAGGGAGAGTAATTAGATCCCAAGTATGGTTTTTGGTTAATGCATCAATTTCTTCTTTCATTGCAATCTTCCATAAAGGGTTAGTAAATGCCTCACGATAGGTGTGAGGATCATGGAGTGTAGCAAGGATAGTGTAACAATGATAGTCAAGTAAATGTGCAGGCATGGATCTTACCCCGGTTGAGTGGCAAGGTGAAATGTCTTATGGAGGATCTTTAGGCAGAGCAAGAGCAGGGGATATATGCTCAAGGTGGGGTAGCTCATCATCAACTTGTTCTTCTACAATCTATCTAGGAGAATCATCAAAAATATCTGAAGATTGAATAAATAAGTCCAAAGGAGGATCAGAAGTATTTGTACAAGGAACATGAGACTCATCTAGAAAGATTTCTAAAACATTTGAGTTAGTCAGGGAAGAACGAAAGTGAGAATGTTTAAAAAATAAGCAGTGTTCCCAAAATACAACGTTACGAGAAATATAAAGACGATGCGAGATAGGATTATAGCATCGATACCCTTTTTGAGTTTCACCATAACCAAGAAAACAATAAAGTCTAGATCGAGGCTCAAGTTTGTTGTGTTCATGAGGTTGAAAAAGAATGAAACAGGAAGATTCGAATGAGAGAAGGTAATGATAGTTAGGGGATGACCCAAAAAGACGCTCATACAGAGTCTGATTATGAATAATAGTGCTTGGAATACGATTAATGGCATGAATAGCATGAAAAACGGCTTCACCCCAAAATGGGGCAGGAACTTTGGCAGAAAGAAGAACAGCATAAAGAGTCACTACTCTTATCTTTCTATTAGCATCCATGTCTTTTCTGGTGTTACTCCACCCTTATAACTTTCAATGTCACAATAGCCATTACAACCATTCACCATTGAACCTTCGACATTTTTCAGCTGTTGTCCTTAGGTTTTGGGCCTTCAGTCACCATTGATGAGGAGTCTCGCACCATACAAACCACTACAATCACTGTCACAATTATGCATCCTGCTCTGACAACCTTTCTGCAGATATCATTGTGATCGGCTTGACCAGATCTAAACAACCGTGGAAGTCTCACAACCACCAGAGTTTGTACGCTCCCTTATGCGCCGCTCAAAAGAACTATATGTCTTTTTTACATGCTGCCATTGAAATCAAACGTCAACGTGCATCCTGCTCCGATAACCTTTTTGTAGATACCACTATGATCAGCTCGACCAGATCTACACAATCATGAAAGTCTCACAATTATCGGAGTCCACATGTGCCTGCATGCACCACCAATAGAAACAGTGTGTTAGATTCACGCGCCTTACACGCCGCATTCTAGTACGATGACATCATCATCATCTTATACTAATGTCACCTTTGACCAAACTACTGACTGATTGACCGTTGACTTTTTGTTGTTCGGTCCTCTCTACCTAGTTTTTCTCATGGACCTCATTTTTACAATCCGTTTTTACATATTGTGTTTCCAAATGGATAAAAAATATGTTTTTCTTCCTTGCCCCATCAATACTATATTGAAGGGGACCAAGAACTACTTATTATGATCTCAAGCTATGCATAGTTTTCTTAAGGGTCGCATGCTCTGGCATTACTATACTAGTACAATTATCATTCCTGTCAAAGGAGCAAGTGAAGAAGATGCTACCTTCCTTGGTCGCATGATTGAATGGGATAATCATAACCACATGATCCTCACATGGATTCGGAATACTTCCATTCCCTCCATCCCCAATCTGTTGGGTAGCTTTGCCAAATCAGGATAGGATATGTTGGCCAAAAGATACTCCACTATTCACGGATCCATGAAATATCAGTTAGTAGTTGAATTGCATCAACTTCGATAGGAACCAAGGCAATCTAACAATGACTACTATGATCAGCTTCGCTTCCTTTGGGACCAAATTGACCTTTGTGATCCAATTTGGGCATGCTCAATGGATGCTCAACAATATGCTACAATTAGGGATGAATTTCGTCTCTATGAGTTCCTGATGTCACTTCACAAGGATTTTAAGCCCATCCGAGGTCAACTTCTTAATCGTAATCTTTCTCCCTCTCTTGATACTGCTATAAACGAGTTGGTTAAAGAAGAAGCTCAACTTGCAACCCATCAAGCCTAGAATAAGTTCAATGTTTTTGCTATTACTCCTTCTATTCCTACCATTGAGCAACCTCAATAATCAGGTGATTTCTCTGGCTCAAACAATCGTCGTAGGCAAAGCAACAAAAGGTTTTGTAATTATTGCAAGCGACATAGCCACACCATTGAGACTTGTTACTGTCATAACAAATCTATTGTTGTTGTTGCTAATATTGAGCCTACTCCGTTGATGCCTTCCAGTCCAGTAGAGTCCCAGTCTTCTGGATCCACTATTAACCTCTCCCCCACTGAACTACAAAAAATCATAACTCAGGCTGTTCAAATGGCTGGCAATGTATCTCTTTCCACTACTCTCTCAGTTCTGACCGGTAAGTCTCAAACTTGGCTTTTTGATTCTACATGTTGTAATCACATGACACCTCGCTCATCTTTATTCTCCAAACTTGACCTTGCACCACATCTTCTTAATATTCATATAGTTAATGATTCTACCATGCATGAGAATAGTCTAGGTTTTGTTTCGATCTCTAACCTCTCTGATACCATGTTAAAAATATTTAATGATTGTATTTTATTCTGTGTTTAAAAGAATATACATGATGTCCTTGTATAGGAGTTATAAGTAAACTAGATATGTCTAAAGTAACTAGCTATACACTAACAGATATATACATTAATAGATATACATTAACTAAGTTATAGTATTATCACAACTATCGTAATAGTTAATTATAGGTTAAAAAGTGAATTATATTGTTTTAGTCAATAATTATCTACAATTTAATTATGATTATAACACAATAAGTAAAATAAAGAAACACTCTTATATTTTTAGAATGACAATTGATAATAAAATAGGTACTTTTAGATGTGAAAACTATTTTTAACAATTATGGTCCTTTTATAATTGAATTATCATATACTTTATTATTCTAATTATTTTCCTAAGATTTTATCCCTTTTTTCAGATTTAATAAATTCAATCTAAATTTAGAAATTAGATTAAAATTTTACTATATCAACCAAAATTAAAGTGTTAAAACTATTTTTTTTTTCTTTTGATTTAATCGTTAAATTTTCAATTTTCACGTATTTAGAGGACCAAAATTTAGAATTGATTAAAATTGAGAGAACATGTATATTATTTATCCATAAACCTATATCATAATTGGGGTCTACGGCGAAAGATCAATTTTTTGGGATCTTTCATTTCTTCAAATGGAACAAATAGTAAAAAATTCTGCATATTTTGACTAATTTGAAGTGAAAAGCTAAGTTACTCTTTCAGAAAAATTGGGATAAATTAAGCCAAAAGATATCTATTTAAGAAAAATTCAACATCAATTTTATAAGTATCATACCCAATATCATCAATAGAATATTTTTAAGAAATACTCTACATCTAAGTCATATAAATAAAGAGATCTTATTTATTGATAAAATAAAATTTAATTTAATTTAAAACATTAAACGAACTTATTATTGTAAGTGATTATCAACATAAATATCATACTTGTCAAAAATAAATGTAAGTCTGGATTGTAATTTGGCACCTAAAAGTATCTTAGATAAAATTCCTTTATAATTAATTTGAAAGTTAAAGATAATATTTGTGATATTATTAATGATTTATAAATACAATTTTATTTGCTAACACACATAAATTAGAATGAAAGAGTGATAAAAACTTAACCTAATTTCTAACACTGTTAAACCTTTAAGGGTTTTTGTGAAAATACTACAAATCTTAATACATGTTAGTGATATAACTTTCATACTGTGTATGGATGTTATGATATAAGTCTATACTTCAAGGGTGTTAGTATAATTTACACATATAAATATTATAAGATGCGTGTATTTCATATAAAAATATTAATATAATATAAAACTCATGAATAAATAATGTAGAAAATATTTATTTATCAAAATAAAAAAAAATTTAAATAACATGTGCAAATTTGCAAAGCATTTGTATTTAAAAGTTAATTAAAATATCAACTAATTAATTTTACTAAAGGGTTAATGTTATTTATGATATATCATGAGATAAAATAAATTTAAAAATTATATATTTTTAAGTAAATTTCAACGTAAGACACGCAATCAGTATAGCCTAGCTTTCGCCTAAGGAAACCATGATCGACCATGTGCTATACCCCATTGGCATATGGAATTTACCCGTGAAACGCGTGTTGTATACCAAAATCACATGGATGCTCACATCATGCTCAAAACAGCATAAATGGGAGGAAAATACGATAGAAATCACTATATATCACTTAATATTATAATTAATAAAATATATTATTGATATTATTCAGACAAATATACGTATAAAAGTAATATATTTTTTAAAAATATATATATATTAATAATTTAGATATAGTATAAACATGAAAATATATAAATAAAAATATAGTTTGTTTAATTTTAAAAATATGTTATTAAAAATAATAATAATATATATATTATTTAAATTTTTATAATAATATAAAATATAATAATAGATTTAATATAACTACTCGGACGAAAGGAAGTAGCAGCTCACGAGACAAAGTAGACGAAGATCATAATTGAATATAAAATAACAATTAATACTAAACTTTATTTAATTTTTATGTGATTTGTTTAATAATTTAATAAATAAAACTCATCTAATATATTTCAAATAAGAAGTTTAAATTACATCAATTATTTTTATTTGTTTTTAAAAGTTCATATTTAATCTTTTTATCTTTGAATATATGTTTTATAATTAATAATTTTATAATTAATTATTTAATTTATATATTTAGATTTAGTTATATTAAAAAAAAATATTTATTTTATGAATCGATAAATAAAAATCTTAAATTTTAATAAACTATAAAAAATTATAATTTAAATATAATTAATAATTAATTTTATTATATATTATTGCATTACGAAAATAATATTAATAGTAAAAATTTATTATTGGAAAAAATATTTTTTGAAAAAAATATTTTTCATTTATATTATATTAAAAATATTATTTATGTATAGTACTTTTTAGCTCAAAAGTAATAACATTTTTTTTAGTTTTAAAAATTAATTATCATAAATTTAATAATTATTAAAATTTTAATTAAATTTAATCAATAATAATAAATATATGCAACTTAATATTTTTTATACTAATGATATTATATAAAATTACTCTAACTTAGAAAAAAGCTACGAGTCTCCGAAAAAAATGCCCCAGTATTTAGTATTCACTTTCCGGGTAACGGAAGTATAGTAGAGTTTTTCTGTTGCCGACGGGGGTGACAGAGTGGATCCAGAAATGAAAATGAGGAATCCAAATGATGAATTTTAATATAATAAGAATAAATTATAAATAATTAATAAATTTTTAATTTTTAAAATTTAAATAAATAGTTCAGGGTTATGAAAGAAAGAAAAAATTACACTAGAAGTCACTAAAAATATATTATTTGAACATTTTGATAACGTAATTTTTATAAAAGACATATAAATCATTCATTTTTTAAAATTAATATACTTTAATCACATAAATTCATAATTATATGATTAAAGTGTTTTTTTTAAGTAAAAATATACACTTTAATCACGTAATTATGAAATTATGTGATTAAAGTATCTCAATTTTAAAAATCAAATGACTTATGTATTTTTTATAAAAATTACGTAATTAAAATATCTTAATAACAAAAAAAAGTGATTTGAAGAATTAATTACCCTTAAAGAAATATAGGATGATGCAGAGTACAGATTCCTTGCGGTAGGAAATCTTTGTTAATTTGTCTCTTAGATTATAAAATGTGTTATTTAATCGTTTAAATTTTACAAAAATTTCTAAAAATAACAAATTTTACTATTTATTTAATATTTTAATAGTTTTTATAATAAATAACATAACAAAAAAAATCATTTTTACCTTCTTATTATTTGCTAATAAAATAAATTATTAAGAAAATAATATTATTTTATCTTAAATATTAATAAAAAATATTTTTTATTGTTATTTGTCATTTGTCATTTTTTCTTTTACAAAAGTAAATGATCAAATAACATTTTTTAAAGAATTAAATAAACATTTGTCTCCATATAAGGACATGTGCGGAATTTTTCTCTCTAATATATAGTATACGTTACATAAGAATGGTTTAAGCTTCAATTTAATTAAATTTATTTTTAAAAATTTAGAAAATATAAATAAATTTATATATATTAAAAGAAAAATAGATCAAGAAATATCATCTCTATCCTTGTCCCGCCTTGTATAGTACTTCCCCATTTATCATTCTTTATTTTATTGCCCTTATTCTTATTTCCAATTAAATAATATCATAAAAATTTGCCATATCACGAAAAATTAACCATCCTAATAGCAACGATTGAAATAAGTGTCTTATAGAGTTACGATATTATTGTGTGGTATCTTGTTCCTTTTACATGTTTGTAAAAGCAATAAAAAATTACAATTTTCCCATTATGTACATTTTTATTACTATTAAAATATATCATTAATAACAACTTTATTTAATAATATTAATACTAAAATATAATTAATATTAAGATTAAAATAATTTTTTTATATATTTTTATTATAATAATAACAAAAATTATTGTAACAATATCATTAACTAAAAAAATTAGATGGTTTTAATAATTATTTATAATAAAAATAAATTTAAATTTATAAAATAATTACTAATAAATTTAAATTCTAAACCAATTGTTTTTGTTCTTGTCTCAAAAAATATATTAATAAGAATCTTACATGTTATTATAATCAAGTAGAATCGTTTATTCTAACTATTTATTTTTATAATAAGAAAAAATTATAATAAGTGAGGAATATAACAACAATACTTACCAATAAACACATACAACATGTAACATATAATCTTGTCCTTTTATTTTAAATATATATATTTTATTCATAAATATATATTATGTTGTTAAGTCTTAACTTTTGACATAGTAGAAACAAAAAAAAAATAGTTCAAAGTGCAACTAATATTTCAAGTCATTTTGTTTGTTTCATTATGATACTTTGATAGTGTATATTTTACAATGGACATATAAGAATCAACTTTTTTACGGTAAAAAATTGATACTTTAGTTATATAACTATAAAGTTACGTAACTAAAATATCTAAATTTTAAAAATCAAATGATTTATATATATTTTATAAAAATTACGTGATCAAAATATCCAAATAATATATTTTTCGTGACCTCTAAGATAATTTTCTTATAATTCAAATACTTAAGTTTTGGTCACTCTATAACATTAAAACTTCACTTATTTTTCTTTTCTCTCATCAAAATTTTTTATGATATTTTTCTATTTCAATTTTAAGATACAGAAGATTATATTGTTTGAGATTTTATTTAAATATGTTTTCTGATTTATTTGAAGTATTTATGTATGAAAATTTTAATTTTTTTTCATCCTTTTTATTTCTTATTTTACAAATTTATATTATTGATCAAGATATATTTTTATTTACAATTTCAAGTTGAATAACTAATTATATCTTATATTCTAAACTTTAATATGTTTCTTTTAATTTTAATATTATAATTAATTAATTAAATATGTTTATATAATAACTTCATCTTATTTTACATTTTATCTACTTTGGATAATTTTATTAATAACTTACAATTAAATATTAAGGTGAAAGTTTTAAATTTTATATTATAACGTGACATAAAAAATTAATCTTAAGTGTCCTAAAAAATCCAATCTCTCCGTTAATATGGAATTTAAAAAATAGAATAAAGTGTCTAAATGATCGTTTTATTTAGGTTAAATGTGTTGTTTAATCCATTTTTATAGAAAAAAATGTTTTTAGGTTCCTTTATTTGTATAAAATGTCTTTTTAAGTCTTTTTTTTTTTTGAAAAATATGTGCAAAAATAAAGTTAATTTTTCATTAAATATAACGAAATAGTACATGTATAATATATATGTTTATATTTTTTGATATGTATTTAAGTAAAAAATTAATATTTAATTATAAAATAGTCAAAAAATTTAAGAAACAACTTTTTTTAAAAAATTAAATAAAATTTTCATTATCTAATATCTAAAATCATACAGTAAATAATGAAATTTAATTTAAGTTTGATCGAAAGATTTGTTAAAAAAATTTAAGTAATTTTTTAATTAAAAATAACTTTATTAAATATATGTTTATCAAAAAATATAAACATATATATGTAATATTTTTTATTCAATTATATTTAATAAAAAAATAAATTAAAAGTTAACTTTTTACTTATCTGTCACAATTTTTCCCAAATAAAGGAATTTAAAATCTATCTTTTCTAAACAAACTTAAAACCTAAACAAATGATCTCTCTTATATGTGAGGCCCAATTAGTTAGAGTTACATATATGCCGATGAAATTAGTGTTGTCTGAAAATATCTCACAATAATTATTTTAATACGATATTACATGTCACATTATAAATAATAATTTAGTATAAATAGAATTTTGTACTGAGTCAACTGAATAAAATTCTGTTATGTGATGCGTGCATTAACCCTCTTTGTAATCTCTAAATATATTATCTTTCAATTTTCTATTTTTTCCACTAAGCAAGGCTTCAGAACTCGCTTGGCATCGTATATATTCATAATCTGTTATCAGATCGAATCAAATTATTGTTGATAACCCTTTTCACATCTGACTTGAAATTAAAGAGAAAAAAAATTTCTAAAATGGTTAAATATATAAAAGCATACAAAGTGGTACGGACCAAAGAGTTTCTTATCTAACCTTATGGATCAACATCATAATTGTAATGAAATTAAGTGATCTTTTTGTCGGTAATAATAAGAATGATAATTAAAATAATTTATAATAATTTTGTATTTAGTTTTATGCTTAATATACATTGGAATATAAAATATTTTAACAAAGGTAAAAATATTCGTTCTTTACATGTTTTTCAAAAATATTATTGCATTAAAATATTATATATTTTTTTCATACATTTATATAATTATTTATTATTTTTTTCTCATTAAAATTAAAAAATTATCATTATTATGTTTTCATTGCTTAAAAAATATAATAATATTATTATTATTTTTATTAAACTCAATTCTTATTTTTATGTTGTGAGTTAATGTCTTTTACTTATAATAAAAGTAACATTTAAATGGTTTTTTTTGTGATAATTTAGTCATATTATTATTAAAAAAAGATAACGTCATAACAAAGTTATTTTTTTTTCAATTATATAAAATAAAAATTGTTTTAACTTGAATAAATTAAAATTAAAAAAATTAAAGAGAAATTAAATAAAAACATAACAAAAAATAATTATTTATTCTTATACTATTATTTTTCAACAATAATATGAGTTAACTATAAAAAATATATATATAATTTAAAATATTATTTTCCAAAGAAATATGAGAATTATTAAATCAAATCCTTTACTTTGTTTGGGAAAACAGTGATAAGTCAAACAAAATAATTGTGGACGATGATAGTATTTCTTTCTATTAATTTATTTTTTCAATGGACTCCTCGATCGGAGAAAAATGAAGACAAAACCTGACTAATTTACATGCAATAATCAATTAAAGTTATTTTTTATTATTATTTGCATGATAATTTTCAATGGAAACAATCCTTATTAATATAACTTTATTTATTTTTACATTCAAGAGCCAAAAAAAAAACATATCAAGCTTTTATTAAATTAAATGTACTACAAAATTAGATAACAAAAAATAATAATAAATAAAACAAGTTAAAAATTAAGCATGACCAAATTTTTATCAAATTGTACGTACTCTAAATGCAATAAGTTGGAAACTTGGTTTATCTATACCAAATAAATAAACATTTTTTTGCCTTCATATCAACAAATAAAAAATCAAGTTTACATCACAACATAAAGTTATAAGATATATAATTGAGTTTTTAAATTTTTAAAAATTTATACATAAATCATTTTTAAAATAACACTAGTAAATCCTGCGTCGATCAGGGATACTTCTTTCAACTACATATATAAACTGAGACAATCATTTGCTTTATAACTTAAATTTTGAAGTGAAGTTACACTTAAGTTTAATATGGTATCAAAGTTGGTTTTCTAGTCCTCTATCGGTCCTCATATTATAAATTCGAATTTTAGTCAATATGGAGGGGATGTTAAATCTAACATCGATCAGGAACACTTCTTCCGCTACACATATAAACTAGGACAATCATTCACCTTATAACTTAAATTTTGAGGTAAAATTAGACTAAAATCTAATAAATATAATTTATTATTTAAATTTTCAAACTTTATATATAGATATTAATTTAATTACTAAAATATATATTTTATGATTCAAATTTTTAAAATCTATATATAAATTTTAAAATTTTAGATTAAATCTTACACTTAAAAGTAACGAATACTTTTAAAAAGTAACTAAATTAAAATCTTGGTGAGTCACTCGACTCATTTTTAAAAGATTATGTTCGACTATTTCTTGCACGTCCTTCACGTAGATTTTCATGACACTGGGAGAAGCGTATCCATATATAGCAAGCAAGATTAACCTACTAAAAGCATTCTTATCCGCAATAAACAGAATTTCCTAAAGTATCTTTATTGATATCTCCTAGCTGCATTTGCTTTCGGTTCTTATCTAAAGTAATACAAGTCTACAACCATGTGATTTATCTAGTAATATGATGAATAAGTTCCTATATCTTTACGACTTTAATAAATAATATATATATATATATATATATATATATATATATATATATATATATATATATACTTTTTTATAAAAATCAATATCAACCTAAACCACATACACCAGTTAATACATGTGATGTAGTTAAGGGACTTAAAGTTTCAAACACACATATAGTGATATAGAAGTGATATGGGATAGAGAAACCTAGTTTTTTCTTTTGATGGAAATCTAGATCAACCATGTAGTTAATGAATTCAACTTCTTACCCAACCTTGTGATGCTTGAAAAATGACGTTATAGAACATAGGTCATCAACTACATATACGAGAGAGGAAAAAAAAATATAGAAAGAAATATAGTTAATTAATTAAATTCTTAAATACACACGTATCATTCATTTCAAAACCTTGTGTCAAATAAATATATTAAGAAAAATTTCAAAATAAATAAATGCATATATATAAAATTAAACATATATATATATATATAGTATTTAAAAATTAAGAAAATAAAATTAAAATGCATACAATGAATAAAATTATATTTTTATTTATCCCAAGTCATATATAGGAAAATGGTTACTTTTATATTTGGGTGTGGTTGTTGACACATCCCATTTTATTGCTTCCACAACCATATTTATAGTTAATTTTTGAAAGCATCCTTAATAAATTTTAATTAGAATAGAATAAATATATTAAAGATGAAGGAACATTTTTTACAATTTTTAAAATTAATAATAAACATGTCGTGCAAAACAAAATATGCATGTCAAGACAAGATTGGCACCCTTAGTCTACAACAAGCAGTACTAAAAAGGGAAAGTTTGGGAATCTCATATCTTATCCCCTTTTACATTTGCAACACGTTAGTCTTAGTGTGTGATTATTCTTAATGAAAACTACACTAAAGCAGATGGTATATATAGACCAATTTGCCAGTTCAAGCTCCTCAAAGCACCCTCTAAGAGTAGACTAGCTAAAATTTGTGATTGATAGCAATGACTACGGTAAAGGACTTGGTGGAAGGAAAACCCGTTGTGATATTCAGTAGAAGCACTTGTGGCATGAGCCATTCTATCATATCACTCATAAGTAATTTTGGTGCAAACCTTATGGTCTATGATCTTGACGAAGTACCAAATGGGCAGCAAATTGAAGGGGAATTGAGACAACTAGGATTGCAACCAAGTGTACCAGCTGTTTATATAGGGCAACAGTTCATTGGTGGAGCTGAAAGAGTCTTCAGTCTCCAAGTCAGGAACGAGCTTGTCCCTTTACTCATAAGGGCCAGAGCTATATGGGTTTGAGAAACAAATTCACCATGACTCTTATACCATTTTGCTAGCTAAATAAATTACTATGGTACAATCTTCTGTATTTTATCGTTATGTTTTCTTTTCTAACATAGGAGCTTAAGTTTTCAGTGCTTTCTGTAACCTCTTGTACACGCTTATAAATAAAGGTAGACAGCTGAATACATATGCATTAAGTGAATGGCTCTATTTCTACAACCTAGAAGCAAGAAATCAAATCTAAAAGGAGGCGTACAGGAGGAACTGGGAAGATTTGATACCTTCTATTTTGCCTAGTCATATATAGCTTTATTAGTTTTTATTTCCACTAAATAATTTCTCTAGATGTATAACTTTAAAATGTGAAGAATAATGAACATATCAAGAAGCATAATTTTCAAACCTAAATCAATTCGGGAGAATCAATGATTGCCGAAACCTACTAAAAGTTTACAAACCTACCCTAAATTAAATGTTGAATTTATATTTGAATAATTATATGTTATAGATTTTTATATAAAGTTAAATCTATTTAAAAATAATCTTATGAGACTTAAATAATTTAAATTTTAATGTATGTAATAGTATATGTGCATTTAATACGTATAAACTTAAAATAATATATATTTTAATGATAAGTTAAAATAATTATATATTTATTAACTATTTATATAGTTATCATGGTCTACATATGGCACGCATTTTATTCTTAATATCTAATATTTGATCCTTAGAGAGTAGAAAGAAAACTAAAGAGTTCTATAAGAAACATGTGTAGAACCGAAAAAACTAACTACTTAATTGTATTTAATTGATAGCTATAAATTTAGGTACATTTTTACATATTTTGTCTTTAATTTTTGATGATACAATATAAATATTTCTACGTTATTTTAAGTGATATTTTTCATCAAATGTTATTCTAACAGGTAGTGTTAGAATCGTTTCATGTTAAATCATTAAAAATCAAATTTATTTTTAATCTATGATACTTTTTAGTGTTTTCAAATCTAATGATTTTGATTTTAACATTATTATATTTGAAAATAATTATGGTTCTCTTTCAAAATTAATGATTCAAATTCAAAATATTTTATAATTATAATTATTTAATTTTAGATTTGATATAGATAATTGATATGGGAATTTTTCTTTCATTAAAGACACCTAAAAAAAATTTAAATTTTGAAACTGTTTATATTAAAAATAGATACAAATTTACCGTTCATTATGAATAATATAAAAGGGTAAGCCAATGGACTCATTAATGAAACTGAAACTCGTTCATATATGAATCACCTTTAAATTGGTTCATTATGTTATTAAAAAAAAGGACTACCTGAAGCAGGTTTTGTTTGTTATAACTTGAATTTTGTTATTTTTATATAATGTAATGAATTGAAGTTCAAAAAATAATTATTTTTTCAAACCCACAAAATTATTTTTTTTAAAAGCCCACAAATATTTATAAGCTTAAAGAAATTGTTTATGAACTTAAAAATATAAATTTGTATTAATAGATTAAAATATGGATATGGATTTTACGACCCAATAAGAGTTTATCAGTTTTTGATTGGCATTGAACGGGGTTGATCTTCATTGACCATTGACCTTGAACAAAAAAAATTAATACGAATTAAAATTTAAATATTAGGATCTTTATATATATTTTTAGATGATTTAATTTAAGTGATATGTCCTTAAAGTGACATCTCTCGTGAAATAATTTATTTTAGAATATAAATAGTTGTATGCATATAACTTATGTGTATATTGATCAGTCCAAAGGAAGGTTAATATTTAACATAATTGCATGTACACATGTGGTAATAAATGTGTGATGATTATTCAATTTTTACATGTAAACAATAATTTGACCCAAAGGAAGATTTATTGTTCAACATGTTCTTATTATCAATATTTAATTACTACACCAAGATATCACTTACAAGTATCTTTTGTCCAAAGACAAAATTTAATAGAGTGCTCAATATCTTGAGATGTGATTTACCTTTATTTGAATTTATTATTTTGGTTTTAAGACTTATGTGAGCTTGTTTTGAATTAATATTATTGTCAACATCAAATTTATTCCTATGTTAAATAGCACTAACTTCAAGTTATGGCAAGAGAATCTAGTGATAGTTCTTGGAGTCAAGGATTAGGACTTTGCGTTAAGGGATGATTCTTCTACTCCTTTTATAGATAAGAATACTTTTAATGAAAAGAAGGAAAAGGAAAGGTAGGAAAGATCAAATCATATGTGTATGATGATCATGAAGAAGGTCATTCCAGATGTATTCGGGGACACAATGTCTGAAAAGATAACTATTGCTAAGGATTTCCTTGTGATTATTGAAAATAGATTTGTCAAGAATGAAAAGGCTAAAATATGTATAATTCTAATTTCAATGAGGTATAAGGGTAAAGTCAATATCAGAAAATACGTCATAGAGATGTCTCATCTTACTTTCAAATTGAGAACACTTAAGCTAAAACTCTATAAGGACTTACTGGTACATCTAGTTTTGATATCTCATCTGATAGAATTTAACCAATTTAAGGTGAGCTACAACCATCTGAAATAAACTTGGTCTCTGAAATAAGCTCATCTCATACTGTGTTCAGAAAGAGAAAAGATTGAAACAAGATCAGACAAAGAGTACTCAGATAACCTTAACCTCTAAGTACAAGGACAAGGGAAGGAAAAGAAAGAAGGATAAGGAAGCTCCATATATGGCACCTTAAAAGAAACAACAAAAGAAATTGGATGAGCTGGTAGGTATTGGTTGTTTCTTCTATAGAGCTTAAGGGCAAAAGAATAAGTATTGTACCAACTATCACGCATGGCGTGCTAAGAAAGGTATGCTTCTTAATTTGGTTTGCTCTGAGGTTAATTTAATTTATTACCTAGAAATACATTGTGGATACATTTCTGTCCAACAACTCATATCAATATGTCTATGTATGGTTACTTATGTTGTCGAGAGCCAAGTGATGGTGAAAGATACATATATGTGGGTAATAGCAAGACAGTTCAAGTTAAGGTAATAAGAAAATTTAGGTTATTGTTAAAGACTACATTTTATTTGGATCTTAATGAAAAATTTATTATAGCATCATTTAGATGGAATTTGATTTATATCTCTCCTTTGGATAAATTTAGTTATTTTTATTCATTTGGTAATATAAAATTTAGTTTGTTTCATGATTCAAAATTAGTAGCTTCCGATTCTTTGTCAGGTTACGATAACATTTATTTAATTGATTAGTGAAACTTTGACTACGTACCAAGGATTTGTAATGGGTAGTTTATATACCTAGAAGGTATAGTTGGAATTGGTTGTGTGTGTGATCAACTTGCTTGTAAGTTTGATATGTTGGCTTGTGTGCTTTTTATCTTCATGATTGTATTGATTCAATGAGTTATGAGATCATGGTACAACCAGTTAAGGTTTGGTATTCTACCATGGTAAGATGGGTTACCGGATTAATGGATGTGAATGAAGTTTCATGGTTGATGTATCTGATTTAGGAGGGTATTAAAGAATACTTTAAGGTTAAGTTTATTATAAATCACATGGTTGAAGACTCAACGGATATTAAACTTGTTATCTTTGTCGAGTGGTGTTACTTGGTAAAGGTGACCACCTATTCATGGTAGTTGAAAGGTAATGGAGGACCAACAATAGTTATTTCAAAAGATTAGCATCAAAGTAGAGAATTGTAATATGTGATGCAAATTCATGGAGGATGTTTGATTACCATCGTTAGTGATCAAGCATCAAAGGTTAAAGTAGGAGTATTGCATATAAAGATTTGAATGGATTTTGAGCAGCTCGATCAACCAAGCATTGAATGAGTCGATCAATCGAGAATCGATCATACATCGATCGAGGTGTTTCTATTCAAATTTTAGATTCCTAGTTTTGAAGACTCGGTCGATCGAGTCTATAAGTTTTGATGTAAAATGAAAAACGTGGGACAACAAGCACTTCGGATGAAATAAAACCAACAATTTAAATGGAGCCACATAAGGCACAATGATACAGCCATACAACATAACACGGAATTGACAGGGGGGAAAAAGGAAAGATAAAGGGCATAGTTATATACACAACATCAAAGCAAAAAGAGGATTTAGTACACATATCTAACCTCACATCAATACTTTGAATAATAAATACTCATAATAGAGTGAAAACATACAGAACTTTCTGTTATAAATTTATTTGAGACAATCTACAGTGGCATTTATCACGAGCATAAACAATGTAAACCCTAGTATGGGCTTAATAGATTTGATTGGCAGATCTTGACTATGTATAAGACGCGAATCCTTTAAACAATTGATTGCTAGACCAGTACTCAAGAGTCTAAATCGGCAGGGACTGAGGATGATCCCCACCAAGAGGATAATGAAAACTAGCCTCAAGTTTTACATTAGTTTGTATGACGAACATCACCACTTTGTCTAGTGCTTCTGTTACTGCTTAAAGGGACAAGATTCTAACCTGAAAGTTGCACATCAGAATGTGAAACAGACCCAGTTTGAGAGAACATTAGACCAACTGAGCTATTTGAAGTGTCCCCAGAAGAAGGCATTCTGGTTGAAAAAGATTCCATTTTGGACCCTGAAAATAGTTCAGGACGATACCCTAATGAAGTTGATGGAGGAACTAGAGTGGCAAGCAAAGAACCAACAGGGTATGGAGCAACTTGCGTGTCAATGAGAGAAGAGGTCGAAGGATTGTATCTTATGGTCCCCATTGGGTGATCAAATTTACAAGTTGATCCAAATTTACATTGGCCATATTGCAAGTAGAAATTACAAGGTTGCATGCCCTGTTTTTAGAAAATAAGATTCAAAATAAATTCCCAGCATGGAACTTTAATTTCAAAGGAACATCAACATGAGACTATAGAATTGTAACAAGTAATACACAAGATGCTCACATATAAAGCTAATTGCAATAGAAATCTTGCTATGATAATATTTGTAGCATAATAATGTTGGTCTTGAATGATATATGCTCAAAGTCTTAGTTAACAGTATTCAGATCCACAATCAACGAGAAAAAAAACAATTCGTCGTAAGCATGATGTTGGAGATTGTTATAAAGCTCCTTAATTTAAGAAGCAAATTAAGGAGCAAAACATGGAGCAAAACAAGGAGTAAAACATTGAGCAAAACATGGAGCTTAATTCAAGGAGCAATTCAAGGAACCATTAATTTAAGGAGTAATTCAAGGAGTGAATTTTCCTATAAATAGATGTGTAATTGTAATGAATTAATCATCCAAAGTGTTCATTCCAATTGAGAGAAAAGCTTTTGTGAGAGAAAATTGAGAGTAATTTTCTTGGGTGTAATTGGGTTGTGAGTTGTAAGTGTTGTAAACACCTTGTGTAATTTCTCCCCTTTCAGTAAAAAGATCTGTAGCAGGTTTGGAGACGTAAGTAAGATTGGCCGAACTTCGTTATCAAATTTGTGTGTTATTTTTCTATTCTTATTTTTTCATAAATCTGGCTTATCGGAAATTTGCGTAATTTCCCAACAACTGGTATGAGACCTATTGATGGTGATTCTTGTCAATTTTCTGCAAGGTTACTATTTACGTGAATAGTGGATTATGTGAATAGTAAAATTTTGTTGGCGATATTGGTTTGTTGACGGAGGTGTTGGTTTGCAGAAATAGTCAAAAACGATCAGGAGGAAGTCAGATTTGAGTGGGAGCAATGGCCACAGATGTAGGAAAGGTAAAACTTGAGAAATTCGATGGCACAGATTTTGGATTTTGGAAAATGCAGATAGAGGATTATCTGTATCAAAGAAATCTGTATCAACCTCTCTCAAGGAAGAAACCAGAGGCTATGAAGGAAGAATATTGGAATCTTCTAGACAAACAAGCCCTCGAAGTTATTCGATTGACGCTATCCCGTAATGTTGCTTTCAACATAGCAAAGGAAAAGACCACGGCGGGTCTTATGGCAACTCTCTCCAATATGTATGAGAAGTCATCAACCTCAAACAAAGTGCACTTGATGAGGCGTTTGTTCAATTTGCGGATGACGAAAGGCGCATCGGTAGCTCAACATCTCAATAAACTCAACACAGTCACAACCCAGTTGAGTTCAGTGGAAATTGAATTCGATGAAGAAGTACGAGTATTGATACTTTTGTCTTCTCTACTAGAAAGCTGGAATGCTACTGTCACGGTTGTGAGTAGCTCGTCAGGAAGCAATAAGTTGAAATTTGACGATGTTCGTGATTTGGTTCTCAATGAAGAGATCCGACGTAGAGAGTCAGGTTAATCGTCAACTTCTTCAGTTTTGCATACAGAGTCAAGAGGAAGAAATTCAACCAAAGGGAATGGACGTGGCAGAACAGACTACCAAGGTAGATCAAAGGACAGGAGGTCCAAATCCAAGAATCCTAATAATTCCTATAGCTCGAAGACTATCGAGTGTTGGAATTGTGGAAGAGTTGGGCACTACAAAAATCAGTGCAAGAGTGCACCGAAGGACAAAAAAGTGAAGGCAGAGGCAAATGTTACTTCCACCTCAGGAGGGGATGATGCATTGATATGCTCTTTGGAGAGCAAGGATGAATCTTGGGTGTTAGACTCTGGAGCATCGTTCCATGCTACTTCACAGAAAGAATTCTTCGAGAAATATGTTCCCGGAAACCTTGGAAAGGTATATCTTGGTGATGATCAACCATGTGCTATTATTGGCAAAGGTGTAGTGAAGATTAAGTTGAACGGGTCTATTTGGGAGCTGAAGGATGTCAGGCATATTCTCGACCTCAGAAGGAACTTAATCTCAGTAGGGCTGTTAGCCAGTGAAGGCTACACTACAATCTTCCATGGTGATGATTGGAAGATTTCAAAGGTGCAATGACAATTGCTCGAGGCAAGAAAAGTGGCACTCTTTACATGACAGTAGAGGCACGTTGTTCAATCACAGTTGCAACAGGCAATGAAACACCAAATCTGTGGCACCAGAGACTAGGCCACATGAGTGAGAAGGGGATGAAGATTATGCACTTAAAAGGAAAACTTCTAGGTCTATAGTCTATAGAGATGGACATGTGCGAAGATTGCATACTTGGAAAGCAAAAGAGAGTCAGCTTTCAGACAAGTGGCAGAACCCCAAAGAAGGAAAGGCTAGAGCTTATTCACTTTGATGTTTGGGGACCAACAACCGTCTCATCCATTGATGGAAAACAATACTTTGTGACTTTCATCGATGATCACTCTCGGAAGGTATGGGTTTACTTTCTAAAGCATAAGTCTGAAGTATTTGAGGCTTTCATAAGATGGAAAGCTATGGTGGAAAATGAGACGGGTTTGAAGATCAAAAAGCTCAGAACCGATAATGGTGATGAATATGAAGACACCAAATTCAAAAATTTTTGCTATGAGCATAGGATCAGAATGGAAATAACTGTGCCAGGCACACCTCAACACAATGGTGTAGCTGAGCGTATGAACCGAACGTTGACAGAAAGAGCCAGAAGCATTCGTATACAGTCAGGCCTACCGAAGCAGTTCTGGGCAGAAGTAGTCAACACGGTAGCTTACTTGATCAACCAAAGCCCATCCGTTCCATTGGAGTATAGAATACCAGAGGAGGTATGGAGCGGAAAATAGGTGAAACTATCACATCTAAAAGTTTTCAGTTGTGTAGCATTTGTGCATATCAGTGATCAAGGCAGGAATAAGCTTGATCCCAAATCCAAGAAATGCACATTCATCGGCTATGGTGAGGATGAGTTTGGCTACCGTATTTGGGATGATGAAAACAAGAAAGTTATCCGTAGCAAAGATGTGATTTTCAACGAAAGGGTGATGTATAAGGACATGCATAAAATAGACGCCAATGACTCAAAGCAGAATGAGTCAGTATTTGCATATGCAAATGATGTCCCGGATAGTTCCGCAACAGCACCAATTGTAATAAGTCCTCAGCCAGAGGAACTTGTTGGACAAAGCAGTACACAACATTCTGACACACCACAACCTCTTACTCTAGCTCTTGTATTGAGAAGGTCTTCTCGACCTCATGTGCCTACAAGAGATACATGAACTATATGTTGCTGACTGATGGAGGGGAGCCTGAATGCTATGATGAAGCTTGTCAGACTCAAGATTCCAACAAGTAGGAGCTTGATATGAAAGAAGAAATGAAATCTTTCATTTCCAACCAGACATGGGAACTAGTTGAGTTACCTATGGGAAAGAAGGCACTTCACAACAAATGGGTGTACCGGGTGAAAGAGGAGTATGATGGTTCCAAGAGATACAAAGCCCTCCTAGTTGTTAAAAGGTTTCAACAAAAGGAAAGAGTTGACTACATTGACATTTTTGCTCCCGTTGTGAAGCTCAATACTATCAGATCAGTATTGAGTATTGTAGCTATTGAGGATCTTCATCTTGAACAGTTGGATGTGAAGACTGCATTCCTTCATGAAGATTTAGATGAAGAGGTATACATGTACCAACCAGAAGTTTTCTCAGAAAGAGGGAAGAAGAACATGGTATGCAGACGTAAGAAGAGTTTGTATGGCCTGAAACAAGCCCCGAGACAATGGTACAGAAAGTTTGACAGCTTCATGCACAAGGAAGGTTTCCAGAAGTGCAATGCTGACCATTGTTGCTACTTCAAGAGATATAGGTCTAGTTATATCATTTTACTACTTTATATTGATGATATGTTAGTAGCAGGTTCGGATATGGATGATATTAAAAGGTTGAAGCAGCAATTGTCAAAGGAGTTTGACATGAAAGACTTGGGTCCAGCAAAGAAGATTCTTGGAATGCAAATCACAAGAAATAAGAAGAAATGATCCTTGCAGTTATCTCAGGCAGAGTACATCAATCTTGTTTTATAGAGATTCAACATGGGCGATGGCAAGCCAGTTAGCACACCTTTGGCCAGTCATTTTCGCCTATCCAAGGATCAGTCCCCTCAGACAGAGGAAGAGAGAGAATTCATGGCTAAGGTTCCTTATGCCTCAGCCATTGGAAGTTTTATGTACGCAATGGTCTGTACGAGACCAGACATTGGCCATATAGTGGGAGTTGTTAGCAGCTTTATGTCAAATCCAGGGAAAACTCATTGGGAAGCAGTCAAGTGGATTTTGAGGTATCTGTGAGGCACCACAGAAAAGTGCTTGTACTTTAGTAAAGGAGAGTTAAAAGTACAAGGGTACGTAGATGCATACTTTGGAGGTGAAGTTGATCACCAAAGAAGCACCACCGATTATATATTTACTGTTGAAACTACAACTGTTAGTTGGATGTCACAAATATAGAAAATTGTCACTCTATCCACTACAGAAGCTGAGTATGTAGTAGTAACTGAAGCTAGTAAAGAGATGATATGGCTTCAAGGTTTGTTAACTGAGTTGGGATTCAAACAGGAGAAGAATATTCTACATAGTGATAGTCAAAGTGCAATACATTTGACGAAGAATTCAGCATTTCATTTTAGAACCAAGCATATTGGACTTCGTTATCATTTCATCAGATCTCTATTGGAAGATGATGTGTTAATACTGGAGAAGATTCAAGGAAGCAAAAATCCAGTAGATATGTTAACAAAGGTGGTGACTATTGACAAAGTTATGCTCAACTTCAGTTGGTCTGCTAGAGTAACAAAGACTAGAAAAGTTGCTGCATTGATCGAGATGTGAAGACAGATTGAAATCAGTCTTCAAGTGGGAGATTGTTATAAAGCTCCTTAATTTAAGGAGCAAAACATGGAGCAAAACAAGGAGTAAAACATGGAGCAAAACAAGGAGTAAAACATGGAGCTTAATTCAAGGAGCAATTCAAGGAACCATTAATTTAAGGAGTAATTCAAGAAGTGAATTTTCCTATAAATAGATGTGTAATTGTAATGAATTAATCATCCAAAGTGTTCATTCCAATTGAGAGAAAAACTTAGAGAGAAAAGCTTTTGTGAGAGAAAATTGAGAGTAATTTTCTTGGGTGTAATTGGGTTGTGAGTTGTGAGTGTTGTAAACACCTTGTGTAATTTCTCCACTTTCAGTAAAAAGATCTGCAGCAGGTCCGGAGACGTAAGCAAGATTGACCGAACTCCGTTATCAAATTTGTGTGTTATTTTTCTATTCTTATTTTCTCATAAATCTAGCTTATCAAAAATTTGCGTAATTTCCCAACACATGAATCATAACACAATAAGCCAGAACATGTGATGCAAAAGGTAATGACAATGATGATGCAGAGGTTGTATATTTATATTTAAGTGTGATTTGAACAACTTCTTTATCTAACCTAATATGTATTCATACCTTAAATAAACTATACACCATATAATAATTAACCTAGTCACACTCTAATTTCAATTAAATTGTATATTATTTATTAATTTTATCAATTATAGATCACATATATAAGAATTATACATATTATTTAATTAATATAAAGGATTAAATAATTCTCTAAAATATACTTAATTGTCTCTATAGATCAATTGTTAGCGAGACAATTAATAGCATAAAAATTAGATTAAATAATATAATTAAATTAAAATCATAATTGGGGTAAAATATTATATCATTACATGTAGAAAATTAGATTCATAAGATTTCTAAATTAATAAATTAGGTATACACAATTTTGTTCATAAATCTCATATTTTTCATAAAACAAGACATAAAAATTAATAAAGAAGAAGAAGAAGAATAAATACAATCAATATCTTGAATTGTAGTATCAATCTCCTCTTAAATCTCCACTAAAATTGTATCTTCTTTAAAAAAATTATGTATTCTTCTCTCTTCTTGGCTCCAAAAATGATAAAAAAAAAAGAGTATTAATTTTTGGGTCGTTAGGATTTTTGGGGCAATTAGGTGATTAAATTAGACTCAGATGAAATCTGGACCGTTAAATCAACTATAAATCAAATGAGATGAAAAAAAGAAATTAAACAACACTGGCTAATGTAATTTTGATACGTGGTATAGGAGAAAAATTGGACAAATCAACGCACAACATATGGTGGGGCGGACTGGTCGTGATCAGCTTGTTCTAAGTTAGCACCATGTGGCGTGCTATGATGCATGGATACAGATTACGTGGTGCCCAAGTGGAACGAACAGACAAATCACGTGATGACACTTGGTACCCTCGTTAACTACTTAGTGAAACATAGATTGAACGTTATGTCGACACGTGATAAGACCTGTATCACCTGGTACCCGTGGTGCGCTCTAATTGGTCCTCTTTGCTTACATGGCATCTAAATGGAGACGACTAGTCAATTCTCGTGCTTGTGTGGCATCCACGTGGTGTGTTCTGATTGGTCTTGTATTAAAAAATCCATAAAAATTTCAAAATATATATTTTCATCTCTTTTCACTAAAAAATTCATATTTTAATATTTTTAATCCTAAATGTACTATTCATTCAATGTTAAACTTTTACCCATTAAATCTCATTTAATATTTAAATTTGTTATATGTTTTCAAATATTTTTTATCACATGATGAATATATTAGTTACAATATAATTGGTGCGTGTTATTAAGTTGTCCAACAATTACTTGAATATCACAACATTATCAATTTAGCATTCAATCTAAAATTATACAAATTTTACTCTATTTTTTTCATTTTATGTGATGATATATGAGAGAGCTTTCAAATATAAAAAAAATTACTATTTGATATTTAAAATTTAAAGTAAATAATATGATATGTTATTATAGATAAGTTATATTGAGTTTAAATTCTAGAGACCATAAGATGGTAACTAAATAGTTGATTATTTGATCGTTTGCTCCGGACAGAATGGCCTCCACACTCACAAAGTGCCATAAAATATGGAAAATGGTTTATTCATGTCAAGCACATACAAAACTTATTTACGAATACCACACATTTCCTTTTTCCCTTTTTCCCCTTTCCTTAATGATGAATCACACAACAGTGCAACACTCGTTAGAAAATATTAAAACCAAATTCATTGTAAAACTAAACTAAATGTAAAACCAAACATCAATCATTACCACTTGCAAAATTTGATGTAAATTGACCCTATTTAGAATCAACAGATAGATGTTCCAGTTTTGACAACATTCTAATCTTCAACGAGATGAAATATACATAGCTTATCAAGGTCTTTCCCCATGGCAACAAGCTTCTCTTTCTTTGGCATGATCATAAAAGGAAAAAATATCCCAGCAGTCCAGTAAGTTAGGATAATGATACAATTTAATCAATTATTTTTTAGATAGTACCTTAAAAGTTTACTAGCTTTCAAATTAGAACACCATATGTTTCTGTTTACACCACAAGGTAACCATTGTCTTTTTTAAATTTTAACTATAATTTTTTTTTAACTTATATAGAACACCACAAATATATCCTCTATATTTCATTTTAAATTTTAAATAAATAAATAAATATATGTGCGTGTTAGGAGCAAAAATTTCAGTTTTCTACTGGGAATTCTACATGTGTGCCAACAACGCTGGTAAGGTTTTATATACTTCTTTCTATTTCTATTTCTTTAGCTTTTGCGGAGAGTATCTACAATTTTTGTTTTAATTAGTAAACTCTATTGAGTGACTAAGATGTCCACATGTAATTTTTCTATTTCATAATCTCTTTCTCCATATGTTATCAATTTATCACTGTTTATTTTAACAGAAAATTATGGTGCAATATGTTTAAAAGGTAATAGACTTTTAAGGTACCATTTCAAAAATAATGAAATAAAGTGTACTACTAACTAAAGTTAATAAACTAATCCGACACCGCACCCAACATAAAAACCATTAACGGCCAGTCATAGGAGGATGAAACACATCTTCCCAAAGCCTTCGATAAAACTCCTAGACAAGCGAACAATTAAAAACAATTATCACTTTCAATACATGATCAGAGTTTGGACAACAAGCACTTCTGATGAAATAAAACCAACAATTTAAATGGAGCCACAGAAGGCACAATGGTACAGCCATACAACATAAGATGGAACTGACGGGAAAAAAAAAAAAGATAAAGGGCATAGTTATGTACACAACGTCAAAGCAAAAGGAGGATTTAGTACACATATCTAACCTCGCATCAATACTTTGAATAATAAATACTCAGAATAGAGTGAAAACATACAGAACTTTCTGTTATAAATTTATTTGAGACAATCTACAGTGGCATATATCACGAGCATAAACAATGTAAACCTAGTATGGGCTTAATAGATTTGATTGGCAGATCTTGACTATGTATAAGATGTGAATCCTTTTAACAATTGATTGCTAGACCAGTACTCGGGAGTCTAAACCGGCAAGGACTGAGGATGATCCCCACCAAGAGGATGATAATGAAAACCAGCCTCAAGTTTTACATTAGTTTGTATGGCGAACATCACCACTTTGTCTAGTGCTTCTGTTGCTGCTTAAAGGGACAAGATTCGGACCTGAAAGTTGCACGTCAGAATGTGAAACAGACCCAGTTTGAGAGAACATTAGACCAACTGAGCTATTTGAAGTGTTCCCAGAAGAAGGCATTCTGGTTGAAAAAGATTCCATTTTGGACCCTGAAAATAGTTCAGGACGATACCCTGATGAAGTTGAAGAAGGAACTAGAGTGGCAAGCAAAGAACCAACAGGGTATGGAGCAACTTGCGTGTCAATGAAAGATGAGGTCGAAGGATTGTATCTTATGGTCCCCATTGGATGATCAAATTTACAGGTTGATCCAAATTTGCATTGCCCATGTTGCAAGTAGAAATTACAAGGTTGCATGCCCTGTTTTTAGAAAACAAGATTCGAAATAGATTCCCAGCATGGAACTTTAATTTCAAAGGAACATCAACATGAGAATATAGAATTGTAACAAGTAATACACAACATGCTCGACATATAAAGCTAATTGCAACAGAAATCTTTCTATGATGATATTTGCAGCATAATAATGTTGGTCTTGAATGATATATGCTCAAAGTCTCAGTTAACAGTATTCAGATCCACAACCAACGAGAAAAAAACAATTCGCATAAGCATGAATCATAATACAATAAGGCGGAATATGTGATGCAAAAAGGTAATGACAATGATGATGCAGAGGTTGTATATTTACATTTAAGAGTGATTTGACCAGTATCTTCAACTGATTTTCGTTAAAAAAATCATCTGATACCTTTATCTACCTCTCCCCGTGTAGAATTAAAACACTTATCCTAACAGGCTAACATGAAACTAAAAGTGAGTAAATAATACCCCTGGAAGAAAATTCATCAAATCTCTTTGAACTTATATTACATTTTTCCACACTTTCTAATGAAAATCCACAAAATACAGCTACTTGAATTAGATCCTAACAGTTATTTCGGAAGCATCATTATCAGAGAAATTTCATGCACAAAAAAGAGCCACCAACAGGTTTCCAATTATTATGTAAAAAAGAACTACCATAGATTATTGACCAGTTAAACTGAGAAGGAAGAAGAAGAGAAGAAAATAATAATAATAATAACTTGATATGGGTAAGCATACTGAGGCTTAATGAATAAAGTAATTCACAAAATATTTGGACGTTTCAAGAATTGGCATGATGCAATGCAAGTTTTAAAAAATAAATAATATACAAGTCAATCTAATTATTAGAAGCAACTATACAGGTTTAGTAGCTTGACATAAATTCATAATTAGGCATAATAGATTGAACCAGAAAGCTAGATACATCTAGAACATCTAATCCAATTTCACAATATAAAATTTGTATTGGATATTAGTCCTTAATTCAAGGAATAAGGACTCTTTCTTAACCAAAGGAAATATGTCCTAGATTTGCTCAAGGAAGCTAACATGAGCGATGCTAAACCAGCCATTACCCCTCTTCATGATGATACCACGACCCACTGATCCTTTTAAGTAACGTAAGATCCTTTTAACAAGGGTCAAATGCTCAAGTGTTGGGGAATGCATGAATTAGCTCACAATACTTACAGAATATGTGATGTCAGGTATGGTGATTGTTAGGTAGATCAACTTACCAACCAATCGTTAGTAATAACTTATATCCATGAGTGACGTGCTCTTCAAGCTAGATTTGAGCTTGCTGGCAAGAGGGGTAATGACTGGTTTAGTATCACTCATGTTAGCTTCCTTGAGCAAATCTAAGACATATTTCATTTGGTTAAGAAAGAGTCTCTTGTGCTTATTCCTTGAATTAAGGACTAATATCCAATAATTTGATTTTTTAAAGCAGGAAAAAAATCATAAAAGAACTTGAATTCTTCGCATACCGGACGCAACGGGAGACCTGATGGGCTGAGAAGGCAGTTTGTCATTGGCACAACACGATCACGAGGGTGATGAAACCGACACAATGATCCAAATTTACAGTCCCCCGTTTTCAAGTAGTACTGACATTCAGGTTCACCAGGCCTGTCTGGATATATTTGTTCCTTAAGACCACTGCTTGGAGTACCAACAGATGAAGGTAATGATGGATAAGGTCTTGGAAGTGTGGGTGTTGAAGAAGATAGCTGTGTCATTCCATACAAGGAAGTTGCTCCAACTGTAGGTCGAGCACCAGGCGACAATGCTGGGCTTACAGATGCCTGCATCATGTTACCCAATTATATATTATAATATTGGTGATGTGCATCTTTCTTCTTTTTAAGCATATATCAATACAACTACATTCTTATCATACCGAATAAGGATTCCACCCAGGTAAAGGAACAACTCCAGGAGGGAACAGCACAGGACCATAAGCACCTTGCACATATGAACCAGGTAATAATGGAGGCCTGGGCATCCTCAAGTTTGTGGATGCTGCCCCAAATTGGTCAGGAGTGGCAACTGAAGGTGGCTGCACCGGTGGATAAAACTGAGGTGCAGAAGAAGGCACTGATGTGCCAGCGGGCTGAGGGTGATGGAATTTACAACTTATACCAAATTTGCATTGCCCCGTTTTCAAATAGTAGGAGCACTCTGTCTCACCCTGTAAGGAAAGTTTGTGAAATTACACGATATTTTCAAATTTACAATTAAGCCAGTACTTAAACAAACAAGCTCGTGAACTTAGCTGTCTGTTTAAGTGTTCATAGTAGAGAGATTGAGGGAGAAGAAAAAGAAAGATGGAGAGAGAAATCAAACCGGTCGTAAAGGATATCCAAGGGTATTTAGTGGCACTTGGCTCAAAGTTCCACCTCCATGTTTTGGATGATGAAACTTGCAGGACGCACCAAATTTACAGGTTCCAGTTTTTAAATAGTACTGCACGCATATTTTAAAAAAGTTTAAAGAAAGTTCTTGAGGTATAGAAAAATAAATTACACACTAACTAGTCGACTTCTAAGTATCTACTTTGTCAAGTATGCTTGTCAAAAGACCAGAACATTATTAGATTAATAATCCTACAATCATTTACCTGACAAACAGGTTCTCCCACTCGCTCAGGATACTCCCCTGTAGCCCTCACAGCTGCTGCAACCTAAGAGAAGCATTAAACAGCAGATTAAGTAATAACATCAATTTGACCAGCTTTCAATTCAAATAAAAACAAACATCACATTTTTCCGCTCCAAGTGGGGCAAATTTAAGCAGATCTGAACTAAACTCAGAGCCCGAGGTTATTAACCATAAAAAATTGGCAAACTCACAAGATAGGTATGTGTTTGAAAGGAATTCACTAGGAAAGTTGAGATATCCAAGTTTCACAATGTAACAATTTCAATTTGGTTACACACCCATGTAACCGAGTTATACACATTTATGACTCCCTTACACGAGTAACTTGGTTGCATGAGATGTAACCAAGTTTAAATTACCACATTAGTATTTCGCACATAATACACAGTTTAAATTACCGCAATTAATAAATAGCCCTTAGATATCCGCATCAGTATCAGAAACAAGTTAACCGATCAGAAACGCCCAAAGCACATAACTAGTAGAAGCTCCATAATAAGCACTTCAGAGAATAGTCGATCAATAGTCAAACATAACATTGAAAAGCCACATTTTAGATATCAATACTATTGAAAATCTACAATGAACAGTAATTTACCGCGGCGCGATCATGGGGATGGTTGTATCGGCACCGGTTACCATATCCACAGTACCCGGTTCGCATATAATACACACAGTTAGGAACCCCTGAACGCTCGGGATATGATTCGCTGTTCCTCAGCCCCAATGGCCACATCGATTCTACAATTCACCCAAAAAGGAAATCAAATCACAAAAAAAACACATTCCAGAAAAAATGAAAAACCCTAGAAACTCACATTATAAATAAGGATATAATGAAGCATACAAACAGTAACCTTACACACATCAAAATCAGAATAATACCTTCGAGCCCTGTATCGCCGCCCTCGGGGCTCCATTCCGAGTGATGGCCCGGATTAGACACATTCTTCGCTGGGCTTCGGCCATACAGCTCCATGGAAACGAGCTCTAAATGGGTTTTCTGTACACCTACTGCGACTCAACGGAAATGGGAAAAGTAAAAAAAAAAATTGAAATTCTACAAAAATCTACACTACTCTGGAGTAATCATAGAACTCGATCGAAGGGGTTAGATAACCAAAACGGGAGGCAAAGACAATTTCCAGTACAAAGCTTAGAGCTTTCCCCCCAAAATCTCTCTCTCTCTCTCTCTCTCCCCAAGACCGTACGGTCTGGTATTGAGCTTTGTTGCTTTGCTCTCACAATCTCCGTCTTCTTGTATTTTCTCTATATTTCGTTTTTTTTTCTTTTATCTTTTTTTGTAGAGACTGTGTACCCGTAGTCGCGTACCCGCCAAATACAGACTAAAAAACAATTACAGTCTCAAAACGATATTTAGGGTAAGGAATAAGGATTGAAACCATTAAATTAGGAGTATGTTTTTATTGAAAAAAGAATTTTTACATGAAAATTGCATAGTAAGTTTTATTTTTTTTAATAAACAAATTGCTTAATAAGTTATCTAAGAGTTTTATTTTAAATATTTTTTATTTAAAATACCAAATTACCTAAGTAAGTATATGTGTTTATTAGTTGAAACAATTGTATTTCAGCTCATTTAATATAATTCATTCATATAATTTCACTGCAAAATTTTCATATGATTAATATGATGCGATGACATATTTTATTTCATTCAATTTATTAATTAAATAAATTAAATTGAACCAATCTAATATATAATATATTTTAAATATTTTAAAAAAAATTAATTATCTAAATATTTTTTATTTACCAATAATAACAAATATCACAATAATAATATAAATTAATACATTTTGTAATATTATAATTTTTAACTCAACGTAAATTTAACATTATGACATAAATGTAAAAAAAATTATTCAATGACATTAAAATATTTTATTGATTTTATAAGTTAAGTAAATTAAGAATAAATGTATAATAAAAATAATAAATTAAATAATTATTTAATTTAAATATATTCACATCCAATTATGCAATGTACCAATTAATATGAATTTAATGAATTTAGAATTTATCATTTTAATTAATATAAAACAAATAGAAAAATATTCGAAAGGGTTAAGAACATAGACGAAGGGGAAAAAATTTCAAATAAATTAAAGTTAAGGATTTGAAAAATATAAATTAAGGGAATGGCATAATAGAAACAATATTAAAAAAATATATTTTAATTCATAATTCAAATCTATGATATAAGTACGATGCAAGGTATATTTATAGGATTAAAATAACAAACTTGATAAATATAAAATAATTAATAATAATAACTTAAATAACTAAATAATAAATTTAAATTTAAATACTAGATAACTAATAATTATTTTAACTAATCTATTGTTACATTTACATCGATTCTCTTTAATTAAGAAAAATTTGATTATTGAGAAGTTATAGAATCATAAATTAATAATCAAAATTTTATAAAAAAAATTGTACACATTAACAATTATGATGTATCATATTGAAACACTATAAAACAAGACAAATATAATTAGCTCAAGTTGTAAGTTTGATTTGGATAGTGTGAAAAAATTCATTAAAAAAATTCTTCCAACAAAGTTTGAAAAGTCAATTATATTTGGACATATATCTATCAAAAATAATGTTATCTAAGATAACTTTTCTTGATATATGAAAATGACATTTTATTTGTAAGTGAATTCATATGAGAGTTCATTTCTTGCTTTAATACTTCAATAAGTGAGCTATTTTTCTTACTTGTGATTTGAGGGAACATGTTTTTATTCAAGCTTTTAAATCTTTGAAACAAAAATTATCAACTTACGAAACAAAAAAATAATATAAACTGTGATTGTTTTGAAATTTTCTTTTTCGTAACTTTTTTTTTGGTTGATTGGCATTAATTTTCAATGGGAGTGTTGTATGATGGTGGTCAATGTTTCATTGGATAGCCGACAACAAGGTTATTCTATTAGTGGTAACGATTGTCGATGACGAAGGTAATGGTACGTGGATTGTTGCGTGAAAGGTTTAACAAAACTATGGTGACATACAAGTGGAAGATGATTACAATAGATTCAAGTAGAGGGAACACTTGGGCTTGGGAAGTCATATTCATGGGAAGTGTTCAAAGGGGATGTCGATAACAACAAGGGATAAGTTAGACATTTTGAGTTTATTGGATTTTGTAGTGGTCAGTGATCCTGTGATGGAAGTGCTAATAGCAAGGGTTGGACAGCAATAAAATTCCAATTTTGAATGTGTGTTTGCCAGGGATGGTAACGAGCAATAGCAGTGTTAAGGCTAATGATGGCTCACGAATAAGGAAATGATTATGGGTTTATAATTTTTTCATTTTTTTTCGAGTTTAAGAAAAAAAAAATTTAATAAATAAAAATAGGATATTGAGTTAAATACATATTAATAATTACATATATATGAATTGTATTTCCGATCCAAATAGACATCTAGGACCTAAATAAGGATAGATATATCAACCCATGAAATCTTTTTATGAGCTCTATTTCAACTCCGTTAAACATGTCTCACAACGTGAATTAAGCAAATAACATTACAAATATATGATAATAAAAATAACATGTTTAATTCAACATATCATAAAAAATAGTAGATAAGAAGGAATAATCTACATTGAATACACTAGTAACAGTGTGCCTCATAGGCTCCTGTCCAAGCTAGTAATATGCATTAACATGGAAAACATCATGTATCATGTGAAGCATGCAAACATACTAGAAAAACTATAAAGGATTTTCAATCATTTTAAGACTAACATATTCAATAAATAATGATTGTACTATTATATCATGTGTTCATACATAACACAATATGTAACGAAGTAAAGCTAAATTCAACTCGTAACATTTTTGGGTTTTTTAAAGCAACTACTCAATAACAATTAATTCACTCAAAATTAAATCAACAGTATATAACTCAATGAAAATATAAATGCAAATATCACTACAAGTTGGAACACATGCCTTAACTATGCTTAAGTTTTTCTCGTTTGATGTTAACACATTACCTGATCCAAGTATATTCAAGTTCGTCCCTGAAGCTTTATCATCACGTTATGTGACCGACTACTAATAACTCAACCTTTTAACATGCATACACATTGTGACCCTGTAATACCCAACTAACATATAGCATACCACCTCTTAGACTCCTCACACATGAGAACTATTACATCGATGCAAGTACTAACTGACACACGTCACACAACCATATAGACTCCTCACCTATGAGAACTACTGTACTCTTGCAACTACAAGTCGACACACGGCAACATGACACTATGAGATACTCCTTGAAATGACTTAACTCTTCACTAGCCAACAAGCATTTTAACTTTCAATAAAACTTCATTCAATCTAACATTTTTTCACTTAACCTCGTATTTAAGGAATATGAGAGAGACTCATATCTAATATTTGTCCTATAGATTTACACAGTGTGTTCCAATCCCAATACTTAGAAGGAAAACAAACCAATAAAGAACTAATCAAATATGGTGTCAAACGGGTAAGACCTTCTCACAAATTCTGGACAAGAAGACAAGATGTAGGAGAAAGGAATTTATAGAAATATCCAGCCTCTTAAATCATCACAAACCACCTTGCAAATTATGTTAGTGAGGATAACATCCACCACCGATGAAAGTAATATCCCTTACAACACTAGCCAACTACGGTAGAAAGGGTTTGATGAGTAGTAACACCAGGTCCTTAATAGGACAACTCAATAATAAAAAAAGTCTCAAACGAAATAACACAACAATATAAAATACATACAATCTAAGAGAATAAATGTGTGTAATAGACAAAACATGAAACTGTATTCTAAGTGATACTGAGCCACTAGTAATCAATCTTACAAAAAATAGATACAAACATCGTGTTTTACATATAAGAATAATAACAACAAAATGATAGAACTTACATATATAATTTTGTTTAAGAAAACAAAATATGATTGTCCTAATATTAAACTGATGTATAATAAATAGAAAAATAAACGGAGATGATAGTATAAACGAAATGAAAATTGTTTAAGACGAAATAGAGTTAGAGATTTGAATAATATAAGTTAAGAAAAAGACAAAGCATAAACAATAGGAGAAAAAATTGATATTTCAATTCATAATTAAAGTTAATGAAATAAGTACAATATTAAGTCATATTCATATAAAATAATTAGATAAATATAAAATAACTAATATTCGAAAAATAAACTTAGATAATTTAACTAATAAGTTGCTGATAACTATTTCAATTAATATATTTATTAATAATTAGATTTAAGTTAATCTAATAGTTGAAAGCATTATCAAAATTTAATAGATTTGTTCAAATTTTTCTGCTTTGTATAAGATCGGGTTTTTTTCACCCCCCTTTACATTTAAGTAAAAACAATAGTGTAATTTTCAAGTTATATCGTAGCCGTACGAAGTGTACAAAATACGTGCCCTTAGATTTTACGTTACCTTCTCACATATACGAGAGATTGAAGCTACTCGCACAGACAGAAGCTTGGTTACTGTTTGACTATCTCAAAAAGATAAGATTAAATTAAAGGGTAAATATCGAATACATTTCGAATTTTTTTCAAAATATCATATAAATCCTCAAATTGAAAATAATATAAACAACATCCACTTACACTAATTTATTTAAAAAATCATTTTAAAGGATTAAAAGAATAAAAATAAATCATATCTACCTTAAAATAAAACAAAATGATAATTTAAAAAAAAATATTGATAAATTAAAAATAATAAATAAAAATGTTAATAAAAATATCATAAGAAAATCATATTTTATTGAATAATTATTTTTTAGGTTAATTTCTTCTACTAAGGTGAAGAGTAAAGACTAGAGAGGTTTGATTGAAGTCACAAATATTTACATCTTAATTTAAATTACATATATTTAAATTGATTTTTTTTTAAACCATGTTATATTTATGCATTTTTTATTTTAATTAAAACTTTCTATTTTCTTTTATTTTTTAAATGAAACAATTTAGTCCCTATTTTCTAACTATTAAATAATTTATTCTATATTATTTTAAACTTGTGCAGTTAAGGATAATATATAACATCTAATTACAAAAATAAATGGTACTTTTATTCTTCTAAAAAAGAGGAGATGGTAAATAAACATCTAATCACTATATATGTATGTATGTATGTATGTATGTAATATTTTATATATATGAACCTAATAACATATCATCATACATTATTCTTATTTTGCTAATTTTTTTTCTAATTTATTTCTCTAAAATCGGATCATCCTAACATTTTGGCACCCATCATAGGGCTTAGGATTTAAAGTCAAACTTTTATTTTTGACATCATATTTTCCAAGATTCTTTCTGAGTTTTTAGAGAGAAACCCCGATAACTAACATTTTACTTCACGCTCTTACCAACTACATCTACCATGGTTGGAACTCGAGTTGAGAAAAGGTTGAGACTAGCTAATGAAATGGTTCTATAGGATAACCTTGCATTGACACATGAAGAAGGTCGAACTTAACCACCAACCATTTTACTAAATGAGGTCGACCCTCAACAAGAACTGGTATAATAACTTCTCGAGCTCAAAAGAGAACTCGAGGAAATGAGACGAGAAAATAGAACATTACGTACCCAAGTATATGTAGTTCCACTGCTAGGCCAAGCCAACGAATTGGTTGAGGAAATTGAACTAATTCCAAGGATAAATGAACCTACGAGAGCTAAAAATATAATGGAAGATGTCTGGCAATGCAATGCTGGGGTTGAGGCATAACCATTTCAGTTAAGACAAGATGTAGCTTGGTATAATAATGAACAACTACTTGAGGAAAAAAGGCTATTGGAAGCATGTTTCCAAGCTCTCAAAGAAACCAATAGAAAGTAAGATTTGGCTCCCAAAGAAACAAACAAGAGATAAGACAAAGGCAAATCGCACTATGATGCCAATAGAGATTGTGAGCAGCTTTGTGTTTCCCTTTTCTCTGATTATTTAGATAATAATAAGCCATCCACCAAATTTTGTGCACCTTAGTATCCTGAATACCAAGGAATGAAGAACCTTATAACCCATGTCTTCTATTTCAAAATAGTAATGACTCTTATAAGTCTCACTTGAGACATAAGAGAAGCTACCTTAAGTGATGGTGCACAGAAATGGTTCAATAACTCTACACCTCAGACTATAAATTCCTTCACTTAATTTGCCAAGTTGTTCATCACCAACTACGTCAATAATAAGCACATGAGGAATCTCAACATCTTTTCTCTATCACCCAAAGAAATGATGAGTTGATAGAATAATTCATAAAAAGGTTTAGAGAAGAAAAGTAGGAGATCGTGGACAATCTAAGTTCTATAGCAATAGAAGTATTCAGACAATACCTATTGAGAAATTCATATATGTTTGATGAATTAACCAAGATTGTGCCATATATAATATATGAGGCTTATAGAGAAGTCAAAAATCTTGCTAATCTTGAAAAAGAGCTAAAACTTAACAAAAAGAATAAGGCATTCTTGGAAGATGCAACAAAAAAAGAAAAAAGAAGGATAAGCCCAAACAAAGTGATTCAATATAAAGTGGTTACTAACAAAAACAAGTGTTTTGTCCCAAATCATAAAGAGAGAGGTCAATGGTCAAGAAATCTTGGACTTAGGGTAGATCTCTGTCACCTTTTATAGGTCCACCTTTAAGAGTAAGCTTAGCTTAAGCTATCTTAAGGATGGAAAATGAACAAAATGTTAAATGGCCATAAAAAATGAGAGCATCCTTAAGAGACACGTCTAAATGGTGCACTTTTCACAAAGACATAGGGCACGAAACACAAGATTGTAGGCACTTGAAGAAGAAAATAGAAGATCTATTATTCAGAAGGTATCTAGGTAATCGTGTGGGAAATGATAATAAAAGAGCATATTGTCAGCCCCCATAACAAACTTTGAGATTGCCTACCATACCTATTAATATGGTAAAACTATGCAGTGACGATAATGTGAAGATCATTCATACCATCTATAGAGAACCTTAGATATGCTTAAGAAGTTCATGAGACTCCTCATGTTTATAATTTGCATAGAGGTTCACCCTCTGTCCCAATCACCTTCACCAACAATGACTAGACTTCAACCCCTCATGAAAATCCTCTGGTAGTCACTTTTTGGGTGGAGTCATGCGATGTTTGTAGAATCTTAATTGACAATGGGAGTTCAATGGGTCACCTCTTCTTCGCTACAATGAAAGCACTAGGGGTAAAAAATAGCGACATCATAAAGAAGAAGTTACCCTTAGTTGGGTTCGATAGCAGTACCACATACCCTATTGGAACTATAATGTTTCCAATCATGATAATCGGATCAATTATCATGACTAATTTTGTGATAATTGATGTTTCAACTCACTACAATGCAATTCTAGGGAAACCATGAATACATAAGATAAAGGTTGTCCTATTGACCTTTCATAAGTCATAAAATACTCAATCAAGGAAGGCATAAGAGAGATAAAAGGTGATCAAGAGAAAGCTAAAATTTGTTACAATGGTACAATAAAGGAGGTGGTCCAAAGTAGCAATTACATATAACCTACCCCAAAAATGACTCAAAAGGAAGTGTTTAGTATGTTAGTTGATTCAAATGGAGTTAAGGATGTATAAGTTAACAATGAAGGGAAAACCCAATCTTTAAAGTTGAGCACCAACCTAACATTAGAGGTTAGGGAATAAATGTTACGTTTCTTAAAAACTAACTCTGATGTCTTTGTGAGGAAATCAAGATATATGCCTGAAATTGACCTTAGGATCATAACTCATAGATTAAATGTTGATCCCAAGACTAAACTTGTCAAGCATAATAAAAGAAAATTCTTAAGAGAAGAAAATGAGGCGATTAAAGCCCAAGTTGTTACACTTAAAGCAACAAAGATTGTTAAAGAATTAGATTGTCTAACATGGTTATCTAACGTAGTGTTAGTAAAGAAAGCTTGTGGATCACCTCATATATGTGTGGCTTTCACTAACGTAAATGATGCTTGCTCAAAAGATTGTTTTTGTTGTCAGGTATTGATCAACTAGCTAACATCATCATCAGATTCAGTTTAATGAGTTTCCTTTATGCATATTTTGGTTATCATTATATTAGAATGCACCCAAAAGATGAATAAAAAAACATCATTTATTACTGAAGAAGGTACTTTCTATTACACTCGAAAACCTTTTGGTTTAAAGAATATCAATGTTACTTCTCAAAATTTGGTCAATAGAATGTTCATTGATCAACTGGGAAGGAATATGGAAACATATATGGATGACATGGTGATTAAGTTAACATAACTTGTAGACCATGTCAAAGACTTGGGATAAATATTTGGTGCTATTCGAAGGTATGGCATAAGACTTAATCTTAAAAAATGTGTTTTTTGTGTTACCTCAAGAAAATTCCTTGGATATCTTATCTCTACCTAGGGGATCAAGCCAATCCAAACAAGATAAAGCTTTAGTGGACATGAAACCTCCAAGTGACTTGTAAGGAATCTAGTAACGAAATGGAAGAATTATGGCACTCAATAGATTCATTTCCAAATGTACCGATAAATGTCTACCATTATTAAGAAAGAATATATCAATATTTTTCAATGAAGATTATGATAGAGCCTTCTAGGGGATCAAACAATACTTGAGCATGCCTCATATTTCAGTGAGCCTTACCCCAGGAGAAATGCTATATTTGTACTTGGATGTTACCTCTCAAACATATAGTGTTGTACTCCTAATAAAAAGAAATAAAGTTCAATAACATGTCTACTACATCAACCAGATTTTAACCTATGCCCAAGGAAGATACTCAACAATCAACAAGTTGGATTTTACTTTAAAAATGTCAATGTAAAAACTTTAACATTACTTTGGCTCACACGTAATAATAGTACTCGTCTCATATCCACTAAAGAATGTGTTGGAAAATAAGAAGTTTCAAGGAAGTTAGCACATATTGCAATTGAGCTAGGAGAATATGATATCAAGTATATGCCTAGGACTTCCATAAAAGCTCAAGCCTTAGCAAACTTTGTCACCGAGTTTAGTAACTCTCCTGAAGTTACGAATGATGAAGAGTTGGATGAAGTATATGGCATGGGTCTAAAAGAAGCTTCCATAGGGTAGGTATTTATGAATAGTGCTCATTTTAAAGTAACAGGGAGTAGTCATAGTAGATCATGATAAAGGAATTGTTTCTAATATTCTATAAGAATGGACTTTCAAGTAACCAACAACATCATATAATATGAGGCAACTATATTTAGTGTCATAACTTCAAAAAAACTAGAAGCAAATATTATTATGTTTCACAGCGACTCACGATTGATGGTCAATCAATACTTGGGTACATATAGGGCTAAAGAAAGTAAGATGAGAAGATATGTAGAGTGGTTAAAAAATAATGCTCAAAATTTACCCACTTTGATGCCCAACTCTCAAGAAAGATGTAGTCCATGACACCTTTGCTACTTCCCTTACAAGTGAGCGATATTCAGTCTCAATTGACAAATGGGAAACAACATTTTGCCTTAAAGATTGCTAAGAAATAAAATTGTCACCAAAAAAATATACAATAGACACAGACATTACGATGATCATTAGAACATGAGGCATAATCTGAATCAGTGTAACAAATTAAATCCAAACTCTGAGGTTTGAAAAGCATAAGACATGATGAAGTAGATCCTTTAAGATATCTCAACACATACTTATAAGCAACAAAATGAATTTCAGCAGATTGATTAAGGAACTAAATTTTTTTTACTCACAACAAACATAATATCAAGATGAGGAATCACGCAATATTGCAAAGCACCAACCAAAATATGATACAATGTAAGATCTAAAAGTGCCATACCATAAAATTTGTAAGAACTAAACCTGACTTCGTAAGTAAAGAGAAAGATTTATAAGATTGTAAACCAGTTTTAAACAAAAACTCATTAGCATATTTAGACTGATTGAGATGTAACCTAACTATTGTACATAGGACTGCAACATTAAGAAAAAATTTCAAAAGCCCTAAATCCTTTAAAGAAAAATTATTATGTAATTGAGTAACAAATTGCTACAATTGAGATTGATCTAATTATGTAAAAATAACATCATCAATATACGTAAACATGACGAATCAGTTATTCTTCTAACAAAAAGACTTGTATCACTCTTGGTGTTAATAAAACTCCAAGCAAGCAAACATTATTGTAATTTCAAAAACCAAGAACAATGAGCTTGTAGAAAGCTTCCTCTAAATCTCCATTCAAAAAAGCATTATTGATATCAAGTAGACATATATGACACCCAAATAACAAAGCAATGGATAAAATGGTTCTCACAAAAGTCATCTTCATTATTGGACTAAAAATTTCAATAAAATCCAATCCAAGGTCTGCAAAAACCCTTGAGCTACAAGACGTGCCTTGTATTTCTCCAAAGTCTCATCTACCTTCTCTTTAGTTTTGTATACCCAAAAATTTCCTAGGATTTTGGCATCAGGTGGAGAACCCACCAAAATCCAAGTGTCATTTTTTACCAAAGCATCATGTTTAACTTTTATGGCCTCTTTCCATTAAAAAAAACAAGCTTCACTGAATTTTTTAGGAGCTTTTAAAAGAGACACTTGTGCTTTTAACACTTTAGGCTTAGAATGACTAGTTTTAGCTTTATTAAACATGAGATAAATATTAAAAGTGGAAGCCAAGGGAGGCAATACCACCTCAAGAGAAATCTCAAGAAAAGTAGAAGGAACATTCAAAGAAACAACCTCTTATGAATGACAAGAATAAAAAATAGGTCTAGACACCAAAATAGGTGAACTATAGACTGATACAGATAAAGACTCTAATGGTAAACCTGTGAAAGGAAAAAGTCCAGTGGTAGACGACAAAAGACTAGTTGGTACCATAAGTACACCACTATAAGATAAGAAACATGTTGGATGCACATGTGCAACAGTATGAGACAATTGGTAAGTTGGGAGACTAGGTGTAAAAATTGAGGATTGATGGGAACTAGACATTAAAATATATTGAGAAAGTTGAACAATAGTACCTATAAAATCAAACACACCATGACACACACTAGAAGACAAAGGCAACCACTAAGGCATATGAATAAAGGAATTAGATTGAGAAGAATTAGATGAAATAGACAACTCACAATGACTTGCAAAAGGAAATTCATTTGCAGAGAAAACAACATGCTTGTTTACCAGTAATTTCTTGATTGTTGTATCAAACAAACATAATCACATTGTTTTGAGACACATCCTAAAAAAGTGCATACAATAGAATGTGATTGAAGTTTATTCTCTGCATATGGACGTGAACAAGGAAAACAAAAACACTTAAACAATTTAAGAAAAGTGTAATAAAGTATTTTTATATATAGAAATTCATAAGGTGAACACAACTGCAAGACTTTAGAAGAAAGAAGATTTAAAGTATACACAACAGACCTAAAGGCATAAGGCCAATAGGAAGTAAGAACTTCAGATTTTAAAAGAATGAGAACAAGCAAATCATTAATACTACAAGGCTCAAGTAAACAAGCCAATGACATAAACTCAACTGCACCATTGCTTTGGAATTGTTTGATATATGAACTAAACTGACATTCCACCATAGCCTTAAATTTCATAAAAATAGACACCATTTGATCTTTATATTGCAAGAAAAATATCCATTAGTAATGAGAAAAATCATCAATATTCAACATGAAATATCTCTCACTATTTGTACCATGAATAGAAGCTGGTCCCTACAAGTCAAAATACAAGATATCAAAATGTTGTTTTTTTTACATGAGTAGAAACAAAAGGCAAACTGTGTGACTTAACTAGAGTACATATTGTACAAATAGGTGAACTAGATAGTTTAGAGATCACTTTCATTCCACAATTGCTAAAAACTTTATTTACAATTGGTTGAGAAGCATGTCCCAATATATCATGCCAAACTGAACTTGTAGTAAGAAAAACTATCCTCTGATCAACTTGCACAAAAAAAATTGGCATAGCTCCTAAAACTTTGTAAAGTCCATTATGCATCGGTTATTTGAGTACCATTTTCCTCATACATATGTCCTTAACAAAGAAGTAATCACTATGAATTTATATAAACACAACATTATATTTACAAAGCTTATGTGCATAAATTAATTTGGTTGAGATATCAAGTGCATGTAAAAAATGTCTAAGATGTAAAACATAATTGTTCTTGGAACAATAGTAGAACCAATAAAAGAAATAGGATTTTTACCCCATTTCTAACAAGTACACCATCAGATCCTAAGTAGCTAGAAAGATTTGAGAGAGTACTTGCATCATTTGTTACATGATAAGTATCACCATTATCTCACTAAAACATGTATCCTAACCAAAAGAGGCCACAAAGGCAGCTACACCATTTCCACATCGACCATTAGAATTATCTCCTCTATCTTCAGAAATGAGATTTTTAAGTGTATAGCATTGTGAATCAACATGATCAAGTTTATAGCATAGCTAACATTGAACATTTCTACCTCATACTCTCCCTCGGTTATTGAACCTTCCTCGACCAAAATTAGAAGAAGAATTTTTGTTGTTATTGTTAATCCAACTATTGGAATAGTTGCTTGTATTACCTTTTTCCCTTATTAGCACCAGTGGATACACCGGTGACAATAACCTGACAAATTTATAATTTCTCAACTCTATCTTGTTATGCAATAATTTCTCATAGAATAACAACGTACTCTTAACTTCCTCAAGAGAAATCTTCTTTGCCTTACTATTAAAGGAGCATGTTCATGGACTAAAACATGGCCTCAAACCACTACAAACAGTTACAATTAAGTCTTTATCATCAATAACACCTAATTCATTAGTTAATCCTTTCAACTTGTCAAAGTAATCACTCACGAAAAGTGACTATTTATGCAAAGTTTATAATTGTAATTTCATTCCACAATTCTAGCTTTACTAGTATTGACAAAATTAGACTCAAGACTCTTCCATATATCATATAAAAATAAAGTGTATGCCTCGAGAACTCATCAATAAAGTGTATATAATAGGCATAACTATTTGATAAAACAATTGAAGACGCCTAAACATTAGAGTGAGTATGTGCAAAGGTTCAAATGCATGTTTTTCCTTGACAAGAAAAGGTAATTTATGATTTTCATGCATTGTAAATATCATATGCAACATCTTTATTTTCATAAAATGATATATTAGAATGATATAATGCACTATTTACAACATTATAAGAGGCATGTACAAGCCTTGGATACTAAAGAGATAAGGAAATAGAAGTAATAAAACTTGTTAGATGAGTATTAATGTTAATAAAAAATGGAAGAAAGGAACTCAACTTCATATCTTGCTAAACTTGTGTATACTGGAAAGATTCAAGTCAATTTTGTATAAACCATCATGTAATATTCCTTTGAGAAAGATAGCTCCCTTATCCAAATCCTTTACATAATAAGAGAAATGATGAAATTCAAAATATACTTGATTATCCTAAGCAAAATATGACACACTCAATAATTTTTATTCATAATCAACTTCTTTAAATTTGTAGAAAACTGAATACAACCAACATTTCTATACTAAGTCCCTTATTACTTCCCATTATTAATGTTTTAATTCTATTATAAGGTTGAGAAATAGCAAAATTGTTTGGATCTGAAGTCACATGATGACTAGCACTAGAGTCAGGGTACTAATGAGGCTCTTGTGAGGTATGATGGGACTACACTAGAGCTAAAATATTTTTTTGTGAAACTAGCATAACTAAAGGAGCAAAAGGTGACAATAATTGCATATAAGGCTTATATAATGGCATATGATCATGTGTTTTATGTATAGTATTGTAAGGCAATATAGGTTGTATAGATGCATAACTAGGAGACTGTTTATATGAATGTGGAGCAACATAATAGCTTATATAAGTGTCAACATAGGTTAGGTAGGACATGGTGAGAAATTTCACTTTCATTAAATTGTTGAGGAGGCATTTTAATTTGTCTAGGTTTTACTATTTTTTGAGAATTAGGCACATAGATTCTGTTAAACCTAAACCAGTAAATAGACACTATATGTTCTAATTTTTCACATAACTGACATTGCACCCATCCATTTTCTATACCACAACCAAATCCTCTACCTCTTCCTCTTCCATCTTATGGATAATATATCTGATCTTGATTAGATTGAGTTTGATCATAATTTTTTTGTTGATTAACAGATTATTGTAATTGTTGATAAGAAAATTGTAATTGACTAGAGAATCCACTATTTTCATACTTATCTAGTAACTTGTTTTCATTTTGAGGCATTATAATACCACTTTTAATACTCACATTAACAAAAGATAGAGACAATACAAAAATAACTATTTTTCTTTCAAGTATACATGCATGACTTTGCAATATAGCCTTTGCATCATCTATAGTTATTTTATTATTCATCATCCTTTATGTAAGTGTGGAAAACACGTTATTATAACTTTCATCTAAGCCTTCAAGCATAATATCAGCTTTTCTTCTTCATTAACACTACATTATGCAAGTGTGGAAAACACGTTATTATAACTTTCATCTAAGCCTCCAAGCATAATATCAGCTTTTCTTCTTCATTAACACTACATTATGCAAGTTTTAACTCATTTGTAAGCAATTTTACTTTTAATATGTAATCTTTAATTGAAATTTCTCCTTTCTTCAATTCTTGAAGTTCTTCTTTATCATGTATTATCTTTGCTCTTAACTTAGATGCATATGATTTTTCAAGTTTCAACCAAACATCTCTTGTAGTATCAAATCCTGATATTTGCTTCAACAAATCATTAGTCATGATTTACATAAGCCAGCAACCAAGAACTTCATCTTGTTTTTTTCACAATTTATAATCAATATTAATTGACTCATAAGATAGAAACTAAGCACAAGATTCATTCAAAACAAACGACTTTAGTTATAAACTTCTCAAAATTTTAAGGATCTGATGTTGCCATATTTTGTAGTTTTTGTTACCAAATTTGATTGTAACAAATATATCGTGAAAATAAAAAAAACTATAGATTAGCCTGATTTAAGATTCTTACATTTGTTTCTTGTCAATTATCCCTTAGATTAACAACTTGAGGTAGGTTAGGGATAGCATTTATATTTAATGTTTCTTCCATGGAATTGAACTCAAAGCTTACCGGGTTAATAGTTTTGATACCATAATAGCAAGTAGAATTGAATTAGAAAAAAAGCAAGCAACATTCATGAAGAACACTGATGAAGATTGACAACAAGAGCATCAATAGAAGAATAAGAGATAAAGAGAAAAATTATATAGACAATTTTGAGAAAAGTTCTAAGCATATTATTGAATATCAACTTGAACGAATTACATTTTATATGTTCTTAGTATTTTATACAAGTCCATTATATTCATTTATAATATATTGATGACTAAAGCACACACGTACACTTTGCATGACTTTCAAGCATAATAACAAACTCTAACAACTTCTCAATACACATCACTTGATTATTTAAATCAATAGTCCTTCACTTCACTTGTTTATGTAACGTTAGTATCTTCTTGAGCAATACTAATAGCCCGAGTCACATTATTTTCTATAAGTTTTTGTTGTTTCAATTCTAATATCGTGATTGGTTGTTTTAAATTTTGGTGTACGAACATTGTTGGAATAAGTGGGTTTGGTGGAGGTGAAAACAGGTGAGAATTGTTTAATTAGGGATTAATTAGATGATGTTTTATTAATTAATAATGTTAGTTAAATATCAAGATTAGTTTGGATACCAAATGTAAAGAAAAAGGTGAATAGGTACCTATCCCTAAATCATGTTAAAGTTTGGTTACCTACATGACTGTTTAGATTTTTTGTGTTCATATTACTAAAGTCAAGAATGACCACCCAACTAACAACTTTTCCTCCACTCGAACCGCACAATCATAAGGGTAAATCCGTCAAAACAATTTACCCACGAGTCAAATTTTGCGGTTTGAATAGCTTCCACCAGTCCATTTGGTATCTCTGCGTAAAATCTTCACCTTGCACATGGACTCATTTAGTAAAAACAAGAAAGTTGAAGGACTAAAGATGAAATACGAACAATATGCACGTCATTGAGCGAAACGTTACGTATATAGAATTTTTTCCTTTGCAATCTTCTCATCGGGTTTTAACAGTCGATTGTGTTCCTACGTTGATTAAAGCAAACGAGATTTATTAACGACTAAAATAAAATAAAAACCGAACGAACAAAAAATAAATAAATCAACTAAGAAAAAATAAATGGCTGCTGTATGCAACAAAAATAAGAAAATTACAGTTTATGCTAAAACTGATTCTAGCTATTGAAATGTCACCGAAGGCTGTTCGAGAAAGCACTAATTCTTGAAGATCGAAGTTGTTGGGTTGATACACTTTGTTGTTATTTGTTTGTTTCCTGCAATTGGGAGTTATAGAATTTGGAATGGAGTGATCGATTTTGGGCCTGTGATCGGGTCGACGTTTTCCATTTTGGGGCAATTTCTACATGGGTTTTTGGTAGGTTTTTTCGGTTCTGCGGAATGGGTAGGGGAAAGTTTCGAGTTTGGAGGTGGCATTTGGAGGGATTGAGTAATTGAAAGGGTATTCTTTGGATGATTTATGTGGACTGTAGTAGAGATGCGAGGAAGGGGCTAGGGCTAGGGTTTGGTAGTTGTGATCGTGGGAGTGAAATGGACATTGAGCTTGAAGAAGGCGAGGCTTGTTCTTATCAGAATATGGACGATTACGATGCAAACATCGACCCTGATATTGCTCTCTCATACCTTGTAAGTTTAAAAATTTGGTAAATTGAAACTTATACATAATACAATCGAGTTTAGTCCATGGCATGAATTTTGTTTCTGTAAGGTAAGTTCTTTATTTGGACTTGTTTTAGTTTATTAGATCCAAACTCCGTTATTGCTTAAATTAGAACTTTCATTATGATTTTGGCAGTTTTAAAGACCAAAAACTGTATTTAATAATTAATTTATACATTGTGCTGCAATCTGAGATGCATATTGTTACTCATCCAGAGAGGGAAAAAAGATGACTGAAGAGAATTGGTTGAATTTAGCAGAAAGAAATTTGGACCTTGTTGTTGAAAGTTAGCTTCTGCTAATTTTTTTTCTTTTGGTCAACAAGAGTAACTTCAGCTAATTAATTGAAGTGCATTTTGTTGGTTTTTATCATCATGATCCATTTGCGGGAACCGGAAACGCACACTTACTGTTACGACAGCATGAAATGCCATTGTGAATGTTCAATGATGCCTTCACCTTCCATAGGCTAATTTGTTTCTTGTTCCCATAGAGGCTTGCCCTTCGAATTTTTCTTTTCTATGAAATGTATTTTTCAGAGAGTAAGATTTGCTTTGACAGCTTTAGAGGTTTGCAGTGCTTGGACTTTTTTTGTATTTAGTTTGAAATTGAGCCGTGTATCAACAATAAATAACAAAGGTTCAATTCAGAGATTTTTTCGGGGGTTGTCGTGGTTATGTCTGAATGTTATTGTCTTGAAGTGCAATGAGCTGATGACTGCTCTAAGGAGTCAAGTTTTGCACTCTGAACAGCTACGCAACCTAAAATTATGTATAGATTTATGAAGTGCTTATTGGTTGCATTCTTTTATGTCTTACATCTTGTGATCATATATATCTTGACACATTGTGCAATTTATATACTTTGATTAGGATGAGAAACTTCAAGATGTTCTGGGACACTTCCAAAAGGATTTTGAAGGTGGGGTTTCTGCAGAGAATTTGGGTAAGTTCAAACTCAAATATGGTACATCTATAATTTTTATGTAAGAGAGATGCATCCCTATCTATTCCTTTTTTATTGTGGATGACTTAAAAGTTAACTCATTGAATAGGACCAAAATTCGGCGGGTATGGCTCATTTTTACCTACCTATCAGCGTTCTCCAGTTTGGTCACACACTCCCAGGTCTCCAAACAATGTGCCATTGGAGGTAAAATAATTTAACAGTATGAGAGATGCTAACTTCTTTAATAATCTGCTTACAGTATGCATAATTTAATTCTACTACAGTGATCTGGTTATTTTCCAAATCGCAGTTTTACGTCCCCCTAATGACAAAGTTACTCTGCCTCCTAATATCAGGGTGGCCGCTGTTACTCTGCTGTTAGTGTAACTGTACCTCACTCAGTAGGACGTGGACCTGCTTCTACCAGTTCCAGTTCTCTCCCTGATTTAAAAGCAGCATTGGTGAATGATTCAGGAAAACAGGAAGTTAGTAAGCTCATAACTCGAGTTGGGAAAATGACATCTAGAGTTGATTCTAATACCAAAAAAACTTCAAACATATCAGACCAGAAAATACTGAAGGTCCGAATCAAAATGGGTTCTGATAATTTGTCAGATAAAAAAAAGGCAGCAATCTACAGTGGGCTTGGCCTTGATGATTCACCATCTTGTTCAATGGATGACAGTCCTTCAGAAAGTGAAGGAAGATCTCATGAATCTCCAATAAGTATTCTTCAGGTAATCATCTGCTAGAAATATTCTCATATTTTTCTTCTCTTGTTCATAATGTTCCTGTGGTGATCTTTTATTTCTTTCCTTTCTTTTTTCGAATGATGCATCTGAGCAGACTATGACATCCTTCCTTGTGCACGGTGGTAAAATCTTATCACCTCTTTCTGATGATCTCATTCACTTGGTTGAAGAGGAAAAGGCCAAAAAAGGAGGTAGGTATATGCCTCTTTCAAGGGGTGGCCTTGAAAGCTGTGGCTTCTTAATCAACGATTTTGATGCTGTGAAGAATGAGGGGAAAGTGTTAGGAGAGAAGAACAGTAAATCAGTTGATAGAAATGACCATTCGGCTGAATCAAAGAGTGGAAGCAATGGAAATACACAGAATGGATCTAGGGCTGCGTCAATAAAGGAAAAGGACACTGATGCATTAGCTTGTGAGGAGCTTGTTTCTAAAACCCTAAAGCTTCCAATTTTGTCCAATTCATATTCAAGTTACGGTGACTTGACAAAAGATAGAGAATTCAATAAGGGTGTTCTGAAAAATAAAGTCATTTCTGATCATTTAGAAGAGCAACCTAATGAGTCAACTTATACCGAAGATGATGGCTGGGTTGAAAAACATAGGATTGGTTTAGTTGGAAAAGGCTTGGAAGATAGTAAAGTAGGTTGTAACAACATTCCTTCTAATAAAGAAGGCCTACAGAAAAGACAGAAAGCTTATGACTCGGTAAAAGCTGACTCTCATATTAAGGATAAGAAAGCTTTAGATGCCGAAGTCATGGATTCTTCTAAATCCAAGGGTAGTGGAAATTCCATGTCTCATGAACCGGAGAATACAAGGTTAGCTCGTGGACATGACCACCCATTGTTGGGGGGAAAAGATAAGATGAAGGAACATCACAGTACTCTGGCTGTGGAATCAACGAACGAAATCTCAATGGTTGGTTCTTCTGGGTCCAAAATAAAGAAAAACACTCGTATGGACAATTCTGCATCAAATAGCAATGCAGAAAACTTCAAATCATGCAAGGATCTTAAGAAAAATGGGGACAGTTACAAAGATTTTTTTGGTGAATTGGATGAGGAAGAGAACCAAATGTATATACTGGAAATGCCTTCCAATGATAAGATAAAGGACCATGATGGGTTTTCCAGGAGTACATATGTAATAAACAATGCACGGAAGGACCGACAAATTGCTAAAAAAATTGATAAGCCACTGGCATCAAAGGCATGCCCCACGATGGCTTTAGAAGTAGCTCCATCATCTGCAAATGGGACCATTTCTGATGCAACTCCAGCATCAGGGGATGCTGTGTTGATAAAAGAAAATTGGGTTCAATGTGAGAAGTGTCAGAAGTGGCGGGTTCTTCCACTTGGTAAAAATCCAGATGACTTACCTGAGAAATGGCTTTGCAGAATGCTTACATGGCTGTAAGTTTTGTTTTAGTGATTTTTTAAAATTTCTATAATTGTGATTGTTCTTAACATTAGATAGATTAAAAAATATCTGAAGCAGTGATCCCTCTCTTTTGCTCTCTGAAGTGTTGATCTCTACTTAAAAATGTAGGCCTGGAATGAACCGGTGTAATATTAGTGAGGAGGAAACAACAAAAGCTGTAGCTGCATTGAACCAACCTCCAGCTCCTGGGAGTCAAAATAATCTGCACAGAGATCCTCGTGGTTTTTCCACAGCAGCAACATTGGCTAATTTTAGGCACCCTGATCAAAACCTTTCAAGTTTATGTTCACATGATGTTGCTGGCAGTGGGAAGAAGAAGCACGGAATAAAAGTAACAAGGGTAACAGGTAAAGGTAGTCCATCTCACTTGTCAAACTCTATGAAAAAAAGTACTCAGGCATCAGTTAAAAGTAGAAGTTCGAATGATGTCAACCATTCTCCTCTAGTGAATGAATCTGATCAGCAAGTAAGCAAGTCCAGCATGGCCTCCGAGAAACAAAAACATAAATATAAAGACAAGAACAGAGTGACCAAGTCTCATATCAATGGAGGTATTTTATTGATCCAATTTTTTTGTTTTTGCTGAGACTGCTAATATTATTCTTATAATTAACTTCTGGATTACGTTTATCCCAGGTGATACCAAGCATTTAGATATAAGAAGGAAAAGAGATGCTGATCAAGATTCATTTAGTGCTTCCAAGAAGATTAAAAGTGAAGGTCTGAATATTATTGATGAAGATTGGGCATCAGACCATAGCTGGGCAGCGGGGAGGATTTATCCTAGCTCAAGCAGTGGAGCCCATACATCATCAGCAGGGAAGGGTCGTAGTAAGTACTCCAACAGTTCTTCAAAGAACCCAAAAACTGATGCAAGTGACAGGCTCCAAGTTCCTCTTGCGAAATCAAAAGTCAAAGCTGAGGTTCTTAGGGATGACGGATACTTCAATATAGAGGATGCTGAAATTAGAGGAGATGCAAAAAAGAGGAAAATAAGGGAATTTCAAAATGGGTCCCTTCCTATCACACGTTTCCAGGATGGCATGGCTTCTATAAAGGAGTTCAGTGAAAATGATTACAAAAAGGAAAAGAAAATGAGAATATGTAGTTCTGATGGGAAAGAGTCTAGTACAAGAAAAGGTTGTGGCAAAGCAAGTAGACATGGAAAAAATCAACAACATGGGCAAGATCTTACCAGCAATCTTTCCCAGCGGAGTTTGGATGGTATGGATTCTTTGAAAAGGGATTCGCAACCCATGCAAACGTCTTTAGCTGCCACCTCAAGCTCTTCCAAAGTTTCTGGTTCCCACAAAACCAAATCCAGCTTTCAGGAAGTGAAAGGTTCTCCAGTAGAATCAGTTTCATCATCACCTATGAGAATTCCAAATCCTGAACAGCTTACACCACTAGGTGGGGGTTTTAAAGCAAAAGGTGGTCCGCGTGATGTTGGCTATTACGCCATGTGTAGCACAAGAAAAAGCTTTAATGCTGAAGACTTTGAGGGAAAGGATCAAGCTCAGGCAGGAAGAAAAGGTGAAATGTCAACTTTGTCTAGGAAACAGGTGTCTTCTGACAACCACCATTGTGTGAATGGTATTGTGGACAGTTCAGGCCAAGATACTGAACATCCTGTTAAAACTCTGGCTTCTGATAAGTTTTGCGATGAGGAGAGAAAGAATGAGGGTCATTATCAGGTTACTAATGGTCCACACCCAAGGAAATCTGGGAAGGGGTCCTCACAGTCCAAGGACAAGAATTGGAACTTGAAATCTGATATAGATATGAGAAAAATAAAAATTTCTGGTGACCTTAAGGACCTCTATGAGCACACATCTTCCTTTGACGTAAAACCTGAAGATTCCAAAAACAAGTTTCACGAGAAGTTTGCGAGCAAATTGGATGAAACTGACGATAGGTTTGTTGGAAAGAAAGATTTTACAGGAGAACTGTCTAGTGAGAGTAGTAAACGAGAGAGTTATCTGAATCTTAGATGGTGCGATGCTCAAAATCTGAAAGCAAATTCAAGTTGCAAAAATGGTGTTATTTTTACTCCAAATCCAGATTTGTTTCAAGACTGCAATGATGACAAATCTTCTAAGAGGTTGCTTTCTGAGCAAACTGGTCAAGTGGAGATAGGCTCTGGGGGTGAGAGGCCACTGCCCTTACCACCCAAAAGAGGTGCTCAAAATGAGACTTATTACAATCAATCTGTTACTGTATCCAGAAAAGAAAATGGAGCAGGCAGTCTACAAGTTGATGCCACTGAGAGAGATGCATTGGAAGTGCATAAACATATGAAAACAGCTGATAATCAGAATGGGTCTCAGCACACGAGTTCTAGACATCCCACAAAGAGTGGCCATAAAACCAGGGATCTTGATGCTCCAAGTCCACTTAAAAGAGATTCCTCCAGCCAGGCAGCTACAAATGCTTTGAAAGAAGCTAAAGATCTGAAGCACCTGGCTGATCGCCTCAAGGTTTTAACCTATTATATTTTTATGATTAGTACTTTCTCTCTTGTTTTTCACCTTAATTCTTTGTAATTTTTTACAGAAAGCTGGCTCTACTGAGAGTACAACCTTCTACTTCCAAGCAGCTCTCAAATTTCTTCATGGAGCATCTTTGTTGGAAACTAGTGGCAGTGAGAGTGCCAAACATAATGACATGCTCCTTTCCATGCAGATTTATAGCAGCTCTGCAAAACTATGCGAGTAAGTCTAATGACACAAATCTCAGGATGCATGGCGAGGATAATACTATTGCATATGTAGAACATGATTTTCCTCGTGCTCACCTTCCCTCCCAAGCGGGAGGGGGCTGATAAAGTTCCAAGCGTGTCTCCTTTCCCTTTCCTTGATCGGAAATTGCCTTCCCGTGTGGAATGTTCTTTATCTTATATCTTCTGCATGACGCATGTCTGTGCTTTCATGCTGCCTGGGAATTCATTATATTCTTTTGAACCCATTGCATGCGAGACCATAACGTCCAATTCATGGAACCGTGAAGGTTTAGTACATATATCATGCCTTTGCCAATGCACCTAAGCTTATAAGCTGTAGCTAGATTATTATGTGCTTTTCCATGATGTTCAGATGGTCCATATTGGCATTCATGGTAACATTCTCGAAAGGAGAAGCACGTGCATGAATCCTAATTGTTTCTAAAATGTACCTTGTGTTTTGAGTTCTTGAAATTTCTTTGCTCCTGTGTCGCTAATTGATTTTCATGTCAATAGGTTCTGTGCCCATGAATATGAGAAGCGCAAAGACATGGCTACTGCTGCTTTGGCCTACAAATGTATGGAGGTCGCATACATGAGGGTTGTTTATTCCTCACATGTGAGTGCCAACAGGGATCGGAATGAGCTGCAGTCATCTCTACAAGTGGTTCCTCCGGGTATATATATATATAATTTTTTCATAAATTTGCAAAATCATCCATAAAAGTAATATTAAAAATAAAAAATAACTAATGTTCAACAGAAGAATCTCTACTAACCGTGATAAAAGTAGATTAAGTGTTGGTTCAATTCAAGAATGTTTGTGATAAACCTCAAATTTAAGCATTCAAGGAAATTATTTTGAGATGAGAACTAACTTTGATTACAAAATATGTTATGGATCCTATTATTGGAGACAAAATTTTGTAATATGTTTTTACCTAATCATTGCTATAACAACATATGGTAGCTGCAGTGAAATATTGCCAGCTTCAAGGTATTTTTGTATTCTTGATTTAAATTATATAGGATATATCATTTGGCATGAAGTCAAATTTTTTTTCATCTTTCAGATTCGAATACAATGAGCCCTTTCCCCTTTAATGCAAAATATTCTGCCTTTTTTCTTCGTCAGGGTTATCTTCCCAGTTTTTGAGCTGTTTCTCTAGTTGCAAGAGATTTATTTACTTATTTATTTTTATTTTTTTTCAATCTTTTGGTTACTAATATCATTCCTACTTGTCTCCTTATCAGGTGAATCTCCTTCTTCTTCTGCTTCTGATGTCGATAATTTAAACAACCTTAACACAGTTGACATGGTCACCTTACCTAAGGGTGTTAGCTCTCCGCAAGTTGCTCCTAACCATGTCATTGCTGCCAGAAGTCAGCCCAGTTTTGTCAGATTACTCAATTTTGTATGTGACTAGACCTCTCATGAAAACTCCAAATTTTATACTTAAAATAAAGTATATCTGAAAGAACATTTGGTGGATTGACCATCAGATGATATCATGTTATATGACAATAAGTGACTTATGTTATATGACAATAAGTTATATGACAATAAGTGACTTGGGAGTTAGAAAAGTAAGAATAGAAAATATGATAAATGATAATATATAATATAAGTTTAATAAGAAAAAAATAATACAATATATGTTTAAAGTTAGGTCCATTAGGACTACAGTTTAAATAAAATAAAATAAGATATGAGATGATACTTAAATGAAATGAGACAATATTGTACTATGTGTCCATTAGAGGCACTGAATGAGACACAAGATGAGATGAGACAGCCCTCTTTACATCTCTAGTCTATGTTATGGGTATTGTATTGATTTCACTGATTATCAACAAAACATATTAGTCACTTATGGTTTGTTTATATTATAGATTCATCTGCTCTTAGTGAAATAAGACGGGTTTATATCAGTCTTTAACATAGTAATTTTAGATGACAGTGAGCATTGTCATAATAATTTTCGATTCATTTCAGGCACAGGATGTAAATTTTGCAATGGAAGCATCAAGGAAATCACGAATAGCTTTTTCTTCTGCTCATCTAAGCATGCCAGAAGCCAAGCATGAGAAGGGAATTACTTCTATTAAAAGGGCTCTTGATTATAACTTCCAAGATATAGATGGATTTGTACACATGGTCCGGATTGCAATGGATATCATTAGCAGCTAAATAGTCCAAAGTGGTTGGGAAAAAAAATAAAATAAAAAAATAACTCTAAGAAAACCTAGAAATTGGTCTGTGCTAGAGTATGAAACTTGGAGGAAAAGAAAGAAGCTGAACTGGGTATATCTATTAAATCAGTCTGGCATTCACCAAGGGATTGTGACCATGACTACTGCTTCATGAATTTTTGTAAGGTGCCAAATTGGCTCCCTGGCCTGCACCATTCTGTGCCAGGATGGTTTATTCTATGTGAAATGTTGAAACATGTTTTTGTTGTTGCTTAAGGCTTCCGTATTAAAAGTCCAGTGCTTGTAGGTTTGATATGTTTCATCAAGAACATGGTCAAAGATCTGATAGATGTATATAAATAACGGCCAAACATATACCAAGTGTGCGTTTATCACTCCACATTTTGTGTACAACCTAAGGATGGGAAGCAGTCAATTCGTGAGGAAGCTTTATGTTGTAAATAATATGAAGGGAGATTGTTCCAGTTGATGTTATGTCGGAGGGCAAAAGGGATGGCAGTCTAAGTAAGGGCATTTCACCCCTTTCAAAACCATTGTTTTTATGCTTTTCTCAATAAGCTTTCCATGTTTTCCAGCCTTTTGCTTCTTTCCCCTCAGAATTTACTCATTTTCTGTGTTTGGATGCAGGTTGTTATCTTCAGTTACTATAATGACAGTAGGGAGGATTTTACTCTATTACTTTAGAGGCAAGTATGAAGATATCAGCAAATTTGAATATAATATTAAATAATTATCTGTTATTATGTTGTTGCCTGCATTGTATATTTGTCTTCCTAAGAGGCTTTTAGCCATTCAAAATGATCTAAGTGTGTTTTTGGAGAACCCCACTCGAAAGAGCACTTTTATTCATCACAACTTGTGATGTGTTTACAACTAACATGGTAAACTTCATTGGATAATAAAACTGAGTCCAATAGTTTTCGGCCACATTACTTGATACCTGTATCAAGTTGAGATGAGAAGACTTTTCATAGTCTAAGTCATGCTCTATTCCTTTATTTTATTTTATTTTATCATGATCATTGCCTCTAAATTAACACTAAATGTTTATGATTGCAGGTTTAGCAACTGGAACAATTAGCATTACTACTAGATGGTGGATAACTGTCCTCACTGTAAATTTTCTAATTCCTTTTTGTCTTTTTCTTATGCATCCTCAGTCTCTAGTTGCTAATTCTTGAAATAATAAGCCGATGAACTGGAAATAGATTTTGGTCATAAATATTGATTGTAATTTGTACCAAAATAATGTAGTGGAATAATTCACGTGTAATTTATGGACATTCTATTCCTTTTATCTTAATAAAGATTTTGAGATCTCGAGATTAACTTAATAGGTGAGACGTGGGCTTACACGTTGATAATCATTTCAAGAGGGTTCACTATAATTTGATAACTCCGTTTAAATTAAAAAATTTAATTTTATCCGTTGTGTTTGGATTAGATTAGATTGAAAAAATTTATATTCAGATTAAAAAATATGCAATCTATTTAGATTCGGATTCATATATTTTATAATCCGTTGTATCATATTCAAATCAAAATTCTATTAAATTATAAATAAATAAATATTTTATTTTATAATAAATTATATTTAAATATTCGGACCGGATTCGGATTAAAAAAATTTAAATCCGATTCGAGATCTTATCATATTCAAATTGGTTAAAAATAGACAATTTTAATTTGTTATTTACTCCTATTTAATAGGACTTTAATTCTATTTTTAGTTTTTTTTACTCTAATTTTTAATTAATTTCTTAATGATATTTACATTTTAAAAAAATTAATTTAGTGTAATTTTTTCATGCAATCAAGACATGCAATTTTAATTAATGGTACTATTTGTATTTTTGACTCTCTTTTACTCGGTAATAGAAATAATTTTTTTTGCTATACTGGACTCTTTAAGTGCATATGTTAATTTCTTTATTTTTATTTATTTTACCTCTTAACGTGAATAAATTGAATTCTAAAAATAATAAGCTTTTTACAATAAATGATATTATTCAACACATAAAAAAATATTTATATAATATTTAAATTAAATAAACGAATCATAATTAATATAAAAATAAAAAATACCCTCTCTTTAGAGCTTTAAACATTTTCTTTTTCTTTTTAACTAAACACTCACAATAATAGTGACCTTTCACTATATTAGACCCTCTCCTAGAAGTACAATAATTGGGTGAACTTTCTCACTATACAATGACTACTACTTATGAAATATATCCTCCAAAAACCCTTCGTGCGGTTAGTTCAAGAGCTTTGATAGAAAAATGCACGCACTTGTTGTCGTGTTAAATGCGATCAAATTACTTACAAATAGCATGATTTTACAATACATTTTCGTTCAAAATTTTACAACATGTCTCTATTCATAAGAAATAAATTATAAAAAAATAGAGATATTATGAAACTAATTACACTATTAGTTTTTCTTTTTTTTTAACATCAAAGAGGTGGGAAGAGATGTCACCTCAATTTTTTAGAGATCTATCTTCGACCAAACTAAGCTTGCTTTATTCGAATTAAGTATCTCAGGATGTTTCGATGAGATTCGAACACGAGACTTTGCACATCTATCGGTTAAACCATATGTGATTCTTAAATTACAATATTAATTGACCTTTATATTTTTAAGTATAACAATATAAGAGATTTAAAATTTTAATGCATTAATAATTTAATATATTATTTTTTTCATATTTATTCATATACAAGTGATGTCGACATGATCTCTAATTATTAATTTGAAGATTTAACATTTTTCAAGTATTATTTTGTTTAAAAAGTTAAACCACGGTGTTAGTAAACTTAAACGAAGGATATGTATTTTAAAAATAAAAAAATACTTTAAGAAATTTTACTTAATACATTATACTATGTGTTAGTAAACTTAAACGAAGGATATGTATTTTAAAAATAAAAAAAAAACTGTAAGAAATTTTACTTAATACATTATACTATGTGTTATTAAACTTAAACGAAGGATATGTATTTTAAAAATAAAAAAAAACTGTAAGAAATTTTACTTAATACATTATACTATTAATACTTAATGTTTACAAAACTCATTTGTTAAAAATAAATAAATAAAGTAAAAAGTAAATATTTTTATTATAAAAATTAAGAATATTATTGTTAAATAACTATTACTATTACCTTATTTATTTTAAAATTTATTTAAGATTTTTATTTTTTATTAAGTAAATAATAAATTATTAAAGATAAAATATTAACATTTATATTTATTTTTTATACAAAGTTATAAAATACTCACAGATTTAGAGTTGCTTGACAAATGAAAAAATTGTTGAAAATCAACACCAATTCAATAAATGAAATGGTTGAAGAATGTAGAAAAATAAATATAATGGTTGAAGGATGTAGAAAAATAAATGAAGTAGATAATATTTGTGTGGTTAAAATTATTTCTTAATTTTATATTTGTGTGGTGTAAATTGTATGGTGAGGATTATAAATAACATATCTTACATTTGGTTTAATCATTCCATCAAAAAATAAATAAGTTTTTGTATTTTTAGTTTGAGTGTTAGTTGAGAGTTTTCCCTTTGAGTTGGTTTAATCATTCCATCAAAAAATAAATAAGTTTTTGCATTTTTAGTTTGAGTGTTAGTTGAGAGCTTCCCCTTTGAGTGTTTATATTTCTCTTCAATTTATTAATTATTTTTGAAATGTATTATAATGGGTATAATACAAGTAATTTATTTACTTATTAAGATATAATATTAATAAATTTAAAATTATGTATTCTAAATTTTTATCAACGAAACTACTTGATATGATCAAAGCTGATAGGGGAGGTTTGTCCAATAGTTTCAACGCGTCATATAAACAAGTAGAAGAGAAGGTTGAAGTTTCTCTTCCGTCCCCAACTCCTCCAAGCAATCCTGTAACGATGTGTTATTTGAGTCCATTTTTTAACTTTTTTCAACCCCATTTAAATTATGGTTAAATTTTTTACTACTACTGTAAGGACAAAGAGGGTTTACCTAAATTGGCTCATATTATTCATGAAATGGCACGAAAGACAATAAAAACATAATCTTTTCGTTACTGTTAAAGACAATAAACTTCATTGATGATTAATTGTTAGCAATGAAAATTATCACATCTTGATGATTTCTTTGCATTTTCTTAAATTGCAGAGTAGTTGGAGACAAGAAGCAGCAAGAAACCCATTTTCGCAACAGAATGCTTTATCTAACAGAGGTGCCTACTCGTCCCTGGCAGTGGCTCCCTCTAACTTAGCTCAGCAGCATGTTTCAGGAGCACAACCCCATTGTCAATGGCCAGCGACCATTCCACCGGCTATACTTACACATTCGCAGCCTCAAATTAACTTGCATGTTGCCTGAAAAGTATCTTCCTCCTGTAGGTCCATCTCAACATCATTACTCCTCTACCAGTTTCTCAACCACACCAACATCGGCGACGTCTTTTAGCAAGAATTTACACCTTACAAGTACACCCTCTTACAATTTACATTCTACGGCTTCCCCAAGTAAAATTGATCGCTTGAGTAATATTAATCAAACATTTACATCTAACACATTAAACACAGAAGATAGACAGCATATTCCAATTTCATATGCACCTTTGTTGCCAACAGTGGCACAGCCGCGGACGCCACAACTACTACAACAGCAGTTCTCATCGAAGAATTCCCTACCTAAACCTGTATACTCTTCCAAACGAATCAGTAAACCAAGCCCCATGTTTGATTCTGGGGAAGCTAGACAGTTTTTTCCTTCACACACTCATTCTATGGTGAATCAAACCAACTATAACCGACCATTTGGAGGACGTATGCGGCCTCCTCATTGGGAAGGAAGTGAGTATGTGGAGGAAGAAGAGTTCGAATCGTGGAGCCCTGAAAACAGTACGATGAGGGATCCCGGTTATATGATGAGAAGAAATTTCCCGGATCACAGAACGAATCCAAGAAGAAACTACAGGCCTGATGGGCCAAAGCATGGAAACAGGTGGCCTGACCTAAGAAGGTGACGATAAGCTTTATTGCTGTCAATTTGGATCATCCCATGAATTTGTACGACTTGAATTATTATCATATAGAGTGAACGTGTTGATAGTTGATTTATGCTGGTACTCTAGCTTTCACAGGTGGAGAATGGTCTGTGTCTTAAAATAGGTTTTTGAAGCAAACAGATTGTTATAATCGGTGTATTTGTAACTTCCATTTCGACTGATATTGTTAAAGAGATGCATTTTTTATTCATTTATTGGATAAAACATCTAAATAAGACGAGACGTGTTAAAGTCCTACATCGATTGGGGATCGCGTTCACGATGTGCATATAAACAAGGGCAATCCTTTATCTCATAACCTGTGTTTTGAGATGGAGTTAGACTCAAATTTAACATGGTATCAGAACAGACAAGCTCACCCCGTGACACGCAGATGTAAACCCACCATTGTTCATTGATGAATTACCGATGTGAGAGAGAGTGTTAAAATGTCCAACATCGATTGGACATGAAATATTAAACACATATAAATAAAGGTAATCCTTCATCTAATAACCTGAGTTTTGAGATGAAATTAGGTCCAAATTTAACAAGATGTTTTTTACTTTGTGATCGTGATCTAAACTCCGATCTCTATCCTCCCCAACATAAAGTTAATTGGGAAAGCATAAGTGGGACTAAATTTGTTTTTAAGACACAGCACAACAAGGAAATAGTTTTATTGATAATAAAGAGTGTTATTAGTACAAGTATAGTTTAAAAAATTATAAAAAACATTAAATATTTACAAGTGAAATTAAATTCAATAGTTTAGGAGGTGCGTATAAATTTAATTAAATAACAGTGATCGAGTTATTGAGGTGTTGAATAATGTACTTATATGTCAGGAGTACTGGGATTCTAAAATTTGATGAGAGAAATTTTTGTGATTTTAGTTTCACTCGTGCATATTGATTAGAACCTACAACGTATATAAATTTCAATACTTGTAAGGAAAATTGTATAAAGAAAACTGCAAATACTTTAAATACAAAAAATTTTAAACTTTTGATTATATAATTGAGAAATTTAATTAAAAGTTTTTTATAAATAATTAAAAATTAGTCTCAAAAGTTCGTTTTAAATTTTTGAAGATAATATAAAAAATATATAAAATAATATAGTTATTTTTTATTAAAAATTAATAAATTTAAAAAAATAGTTTGAAAGAAAGAAAAAAAGAACAATTTGTTACGTTGTTAGAAACATGTATATTGAGAGAAATATGTAAAAACACGATAATTTTAAAATGCACCGTAAGAAGATAAAAAGATTTGATATTTATTTAAAAACATAGATTAAAGAAACACTTGAACCAATGTTTTGGGACGTTAACATAAACAAAAACTGGATCTGTATTCTTAATAGAATTAAAAGGCATGAGAACTAGTTCTTTAGAACTTGAAATGCAATGCCCAAACAAAAGATTTGATTTTTTCTTAAAAACAATGCTTAGTAACAATATCTAAACATTGCTACCAAAAGTTTAAAATTCATAAAAATTATTAGTTATTGTTTTTAAATTTGGTATAATAGTCTGGTATCAGGTTCGAGTTCTAAAAAATATAAATTTGAAAATAAATTTTCTTTGATCATTTAATTTGATTTGTGTAGTAAATTATGGATAACATTCATGTGACTTGAATTAAGTGTAACGGTCTTAAATAAGAAAATATTGACACCTCGTTTAAACTTTTGATATGAATGATTAATTATTATTATTAAATTTGAAAACATAACAAACAATCAATCGATTTCCTTTAAAAGAATAGACTTGTGTTCAGAAAACAATACTAAACTAAAAAGAGTATAATTTTTCAAAATTTTACAGAAAATCTAAGCATCATGTAACAAATTTTATGACATGAACAATAAAAAAGATATATCGTGAAATAAATTAAATTCAGTGCATCTATCACTCACTTATTTACTTAATTTTTATTTTTATTCTCTTAAAAATTAAAAAAATGGTTGATTTTTTATCATATAAAACACCAATTATTATAAATTTTAAAAGTATATATATTTTAATTTCTCATTATTAATTTGCAATGACTAATAAACCAAATATATAACAAAAAAAAATTAGTATAAACCAGGGGAATTTTTGAAATCAACTGTCATAAAGTTAAAATGAGTAAATGACAACCTATTGTAGTCGCTGATAGCCTGATACAATTACATCATTTTTCCTTGTTATCATCTGTACACTATTTTACACATTAATAATTACTAGGGGATTAAAAAAAATCCCATTTGCATACATGTTAAAAAATAATACCACAATTTCTTAAAATTTTCTTGAGGCATTATAGTATTTCATGGAGGCATCATATATGGCTAACACCGCTCCACACTATATTCTCCGCTTCTCATTTCAGTACTATTTTAAACCTTTTACGGTATGCTTGTTGTAAAATATAAAATTCCTAATTCCATATTTTTATCTGATAATAATATAATTATGAAAAGATTTATTAACGATATAGAAAAATGAGTATAAAACGTACTGAATCATAATTTTTAAATTATTAATTATAAAATTATGCATTTATTTTTCCTTTCATCTTAAATTAAAACTAATTTTTCATTTTAAAATTAAATTATAAATTATTTATTAAAAATTTATAATAACTTTTACCTAATTATATTATAAATATTATCAAATAAACTAAATACAATATAATTATATTTATATAACAAATCCGATGCACTAAAACGATTAAAAAATTCTACTCATGATATTATGAAAATAAATATTTACAAAATAAAATCTAATAGATAAGATTAATTTTAAAAACATTTTTCTTTAAGTTTAAAAAAGAATAAAAAATGTACACAAATTTATAATTATGTTATGATCTAGTTTTAAACTTAAAAATAAAATTAATTTTTAAAAGTTGAAACTTAATTTTGGTTAAAAACCAGAGGTTCAAATAGAACAAATTTAGAACCATTAATCAGATAATTGTAGTCTTATTTGTAGAGTCAACATAAACAAAATTTCTAAAAAAAATTATCATCATCTAAATGGCTCCAATCAAACTTGAACAAAACATTAAAAAAGAAAAATAAAAGGGATCGTATTAAGATTTTGAAATCCAAGAGAAAAGAAGATGAAATCTAAAATTTATAAAAAAAAGAGAGAGGGAGAGAGATATTAAAGGCTCAGAAGGATCCATTGGAGTTTTCTTAATCAAAGGGGAATATTCCCTTCAGAAAATAGGTAGTTTAACATCATCATCGCCTCAATCTCTTTTCGTAATAACCCCAACAATATATAAACAAAAATCATAGAAGGAGAATCCAAACTCTAAAGAAATACATTTACAAGTTTCCAGCTCAAAGACGAATGAAGTAAAGAGCGATGAAACAAATGGATGCTTTAAGCTCTATATAAACAAGGGGAAATTGTCACAAATATCGTTAGGGTTTTTGGTCCTAAGCAATTACAAATATGACCCTGAAAGAAAGACTAATTTATGTTGAGGCCCGCGTACGATTCAGTGGGCTGATTTCAATAAGCCCATATATTAGGCCTGGCAGCATGAGACACTGTAATGGATTTTTTTTTAATGATATATGTAATAAAAACCTTAATATAATAAATATTTATACATAATAATTAAAATAAACAATTAATATATATATATATTCAAAAATTAAAATGATTCTAAATCTAATCGGTTCACGTTTAGTATCTAAGATTTGTAATTTATGATTTATAATTTAAAATTTAACATTTAAAGTTAATATATAATATTTAATATTTAAATTTTAAAAATTAATAAATTAATATGTTTTTGTTTAAAATATATCTTATAATTACTGAGTCATTATCCTTCATTTCATTATCCTTCATTTTTCTCCGTTACCTTTGGCAACAAATAACAATTATTTTAGTACTAAACTTAATAATTGTTTCTCACAATTAATAATTAAATTAAAATTGAATAAAAGATCCAATATTATAATTATTTATATTTAATAATAAAAATAAAAATAAAACATATTTAATAATTAAAATACACAATTTAAAATTATTATATTCATATATATTATAAAAACTAAAATAACCTTAAATTTAATCGATTTAATGTTTAGAATTTAGCTACCAATAAAAGGATACTATTAATAAATCTATTTTTTCTTATTTAAAATATATATTTTGATTACCGAACTCATTTTTTTATCTATTTTATTCGTTAACATAAATAACACTTATATCAATACTTAACTCTTTCACAATTTTTCATAGACTATAGTCCTATTTTTTATTTTATTCTATCTTACAAATTTTATAAGATACATTAACCTTTAAATTTTAATAAATTATATTTTATTTTCACAATAAATTAATTATTTAAATAATCATAGTTGGAGATAAGAATATGCAAATAATTAAATTATTCTCTTTAAATTAAAAAATTCAATCAAATCGATTAGATTCAGATTAGATTAGATTAGATTGATGAATTTTATAGTCGGATAAGATTTAGATTAATAGATTTTATAATCCGTTATATCTGATCTAAACTGAATTACTATTAAATTATAAATAAATACATATTTTATGTTATAACATGTTCTATTTAAATATTATGCATACTCTAGTTATATTAAATCATTATTTTAGCTTAAAAAATAAATATAAATACTTATAATAATTTAATAATTATACAAATATACTTCTTATTATTTTAATTTTTATAATTGTGACTATAAATAATAATATTTGTTACAAAAATATCAATTTAAAATTTAAATGTGTGTATGTCATGTTTTATATATGATAATAATTCATAACTAAATTTCATTATTAATGTGATCTTGTCTGATCCAAAAAATTCGATGTATTTTAACTTGGATTAATTTAGATTAATTATATCATTGAATCATATTCCGATTAATAATCTTCAAATTCATTCAGATCGGATTCAGATTGGTTAAAAACAGATAATTTTGATATGCTTTTAAGATACCTTATAATTTTTTGTATTTTTATATTATTTTATTTTTACCAATTACTTTAAAATAAAAGCATAACATTTTTTTATTAAAAAAAGCTACTAAAGTTTTCATTTTTTTCATTAAATAAAAGAAATATTACAAGGGTTGAATACAAACTTGGATGCATGGAGATGAAACTGAAAATCATATCACCTTAATGATATTACATAGTTTTTTTTTCACTTATTGTATTACAATAGAGTTTCATTTATTTTGTCCTAAAAAAACGAGTTTCATTTGATCAATATCATTGTTTTTACTACTACTATTATTATAATAATTATTATTACTATTACTTGATGTTATAATTTAGTATAACTTTGATCATCCAAGTCCAACTTTTAGACTTTTACAGCCCTTGGAAAAATCTAAAATTTTCTGTATGACGGAAAAATTGTATCACTTTAACTTATTATCATCATTAGTATTGTTAATTTTCTATTAAAATAGAGACAAATGTTAGTTTTATATAAATTCAACGTACATAATTAAAATTATATATAAAAAAAATACATAATTAAATAATGACATACAACCTTAGGTATTTAAGAACTTCCCCTACACAAACACTAACCGATCAAGTGCATATATCACATACTCATAGTATAGAGAAACTTTCACATTCTAAAATAGATCAAATGAAAATCTTGATTATATGTAACATTCCTCGATATTAGAATTTATTACATAATAAATTATTTATTGGTATTGAAGTATTGTTAACATAATAGTCGCTAATAATTTCTCTTACAAATTTCACTGGTAAAAAAATAAAAAAGTGAAACCAATTCTACCTCTCTTTATTTTCTTATTAAATGAGGGCCTAACTCCATCTCAAAACCCAGGTTATGAGATGGAATATTGCACTCATTTATATATGTGTTTGATATTTTATGTCCAATTGATGTAAGACATTTTTAACACTTTCTTTCACATCGGTAGTTCATCAATGGACGGTAGTGGACTTACAATTGCGTGCCACGGGATGAGCTTAACTTCTCTGGTATCATGTTAAATTTGAGCCTAATTTCATCTCAAAACCCAGGTTATGAGATATAGGATTGCCCTCATTTATATATGTATTTGATATTTCAATGTCTAATCGATGTGGGACATTTTTAACATTTCTTTCATTTATAATAATGCCAAACGATTCGTCCTGCACTGATCTATAATTCTTCTTGGTATAGTACTAAATGTTTTCAGCGTGCCAAACGTTGTCGTTGATCATCAATAGTAAGCACTTCCATGCAAAAGCAATGTATCTATAAATCAATCAAACATCCCAAATGGATTTTTCAATCCTAGAATCCCCATATGGAAGCTGTTGTTGAAATGAGTTCATCATAGGCAAACTCTGCTGTCTCTTTGCTTCCAATTCCAACGTCAACTTTTGCTGAAGCACTTCTTGTTCTCTCCAACTTTCAGGCCTCGACCCACCATTTATTCCTAAAAAAATCCAGAGTCCGTCTATGTTCATTTCCCTCAACTTGTACCAAAGATTTCAAAAGTCCATGACTTTGATCACCACTATTCCCCATAACCATTTGACCAAAACCTCCCATTTCATTAACCACGTTGCTAGTCGTATGAGCATTCAAAAAATGTGAAATTTCATGTGGGTTTTTACTCAAAAGTTGATTGCAATTATTCCCATTCAAATATGATTCATGATCTGCAACTTGTTGAGGTACTTGAACTTGAAAATGATCATATAGACTTGTTCTGCAGCTGAATTGAAGAATTTGGTTGGTAATTTTGTCTCATTGAAGACAATTGGTCAGGACCAGCCATACTACTAACAAAGCACTTTTGCATCATAGGTGAGTTAATAGTACCATTACTTACTGTGGCCCCGATTTGAGCATATTTTTGCAATAAAGCTGTAGCTGACATGTGTGCAGATGAACCAGTAATATGGGATCCACTTTTGTTGTCTGGAAGGTAATTGAATGAAGGGGAGGCATTGGAACTAAGTTGAAGGTTTGAAGAAGATGTGGAGATATTGTTGTTGGTGTTGTTATGGGCTATTGGGCCTCCAAAAAGTGAACCAGAACTAGTGGAAAACATGCCTCCCGATGAAATGTTAATGGGCTTAAATTGCATTGGGAATAATTGCATCATGTGGAAAAGATATGTTTGGGTTTATTGGATCAAAAGTATTGAATTCAGATATTCCCATAGATGTGTTAATGTTGGTTGTAGGGTTTAATATTTATGGCACTTCAGGCATTTGGGATTGTATGTTTGAAGAACTCATGTTGTTATTGTTGTTAATTACTCCTTGATTTATTTTGCTATTTTCTTCTGCTATTTTTACTCTGTTATAAAGCTGTCTTTCCTGTCAAAATTATACATCATGCAATTGGATTGACTTAAAAATAGTTCCTAGAAAAAGAATTTGGGTGAGTTTGATTCATAATTCATACATGAACATGTTACAAACTATTTTTACTTAGATTTAATTGTTAATTTTATTGTGTTGGTTATATTCGTTTTCTTATTATTATAAATAATAGTTTGATTAAAAATAGTTAAAATTGTTTAGATTTAAAAAAAAAAGTGAATTTTGACGAGAAAATACAACTCGCACAGCACAAGTAAATACTACAAGAACATGCACAAAATAAAACAGTAATGATATCCTTAAAAAAGTATATTGAAATGACAGAATTTTTTTTTCCCTGTCTAATACTAAGTTGAGAGTGGAAAAGAAAGCGATCTCGAACTTTATTAGGAAAGCATAGAAAGGAAGTCCAAGGATGCAATGAGATCATTTTGTCGGCCATTTTTAATTTTGATAAAAAAGATGCACATTTTATGATGGATATATTCTAATTATTTTTACTAACTTATAAGCTCTCAGATAAATGGAATATATATACATGTTTAAATAAAAAAATATGTCACGAAATGACTCCAATTATGTTATCATTTGTAATAACTTGAACAACATATGACTATATTAGTATAAAGATAAATTATATTATATTTCTAAGACGTGAGTAATAAATTTTTGAACATAATTTCAATTTTAAGAGTAAACTAATTAAAGGATAAAAAAGTTAAAAAAGAAGCTACTAGTTAAAAATATTATTGAATTAATTACAACCCATTAACTATTAAAGTGATAAGTTCATGTTTGATAATAAAAAAACTTAACTCAAGTCTCACACCTTCAATCATTGTTTAATATATTAATCCACTCTTATTTAATACAATTATTGGAAATTCACCCACAATTTCACGATCCAATTACATTATGCTACTTAAATTTTTTTTATCATATACCATACCAGAATTTTAAAAATTTGTATATCCACACTAGTCTTATCTATTAGTGCCTATATGGCATTTATCTGTCACGACGATTGAAGCTTTGGATATGATTCTCTATAGCCAAAATACGATTCAATAGATGGGATACTAAAGTGAGGACTTGGTGTTAAGATATAGCATAAAATTCCCGTTTGATACAACCTTAACTAAGATACGATTTACTATCTGAATTTTAATTTTACATTAAATTAGTACTTTTTTTAAATATTGATATGATATCAATTAATAATAAAGATTAAAAAAACAATGACACAAGTAAAGTTAAACTACTACTAAAGTAACAAACACTTGTTATAATAGATGCAACTAAATATAGTTTAAAAAAGATGACCACACCTTTGGTATTTTCCATTACAATCGATAAGTTTTACATAAGGCGACTAGTCTTTTCAATGCAGATTAAGCATTTAATGTTGCGCTTATAATTACAAATGGCGTAGTTATGTGGAAGGCAAGAAATCATAAATACTAACCAAACCCAATCCAATGATAAGACACCTCAACGAGGATGCAAATGAGCATTGGTGGTAGAAGACAACCTACTTCGACGCCTAGCCGCTGCATACCTAATGGAATGTCAAAATAACACAGAGCCATTTATAATCTTAACATGCTTTTAACCAGTGACCATGTATAAGAAATGACTACTTGGTTACTAGCATCGACCAACAACAAATAAATTCTATCATTGCATGCAAAGAGTGAGTACAGAAATTCTTTAGGTGATCTCTCATTTCATTTTATTTTTAATCAACAAACAACCCCAGTAAAACTACAACACAGAACGTACCTGGAGTCCGTGATGCAGCAACTTTAAAGGCTGGCCATACTTGACAAAACTTGCACCATAGGGGTGAAAATTTGGTGCATTACGTGCACAATTAATGCTAGAGAATTCAGAATTCCTAGACTTTTCTGTGCCTTTCCTCACAGGGCCTAATAATCCATAATTAAATATACAAAATTAATTTCTTGTTGAAATCATATACAAGGTGCTACCCTTCAAAAGGCAACCACAGTTGCTATTCAGTTCTTGGGTTTTCCTCGAAACTTGTTGAAAATTGGATTTTCTACCAATTTTTTTGCTGAAGGCCGCCGTACAGGATCTGGGTCCACCATGATCTGGTGGATTAATTAGATGTACAAAGAAATCAGCCAGATCATTGTAATGTCTTAAAGATAACAAAAGTGATTATTATGAAGTAGGTATTTACAAAAACTTAAAAACCGACCAAACCGGAAAACTGGACCAGTCCAGACAGATCCGGACGTTTCTAATACTGAACAGTCCAGTTTCTTGAGTCTTATTGTTCACACCAAAGCATATAGTTTAACCATAATACATTAATTTTGTAAATTTTTTTATACATATATGTCTATGTAGTCCAGCAGATAAACCGGAGGGTTGCATTGGAATTGTTTTCGTCAACATATGTATTTAATATATATTACAGCTCTAACGGTCAAAAACCAGACAGAACTGTCCAGTTTGTATGTTCCAACTTTGCTATTACTAACGGTTTGGTCCACTACCCTAAAGTACGAAGAAGAATGCTCTTTGAAAGATTCATGGGTTGAATGAAACGTAATATCCACCAGCACATAGTATCTTGACATCAAGAAAAAGGCCTTTAGAGTTGTGCTTCAAACTAATATGCAGTTGCTTTCCCTATGAATATGGAGTTACTTGGGCTATATTGATGCGGTATGAAAAGTATTCAAGGAAAAATAAGCTGATACTTGAGTAATGCAGCATATCATGCAAATATGCAGTAGCATAACTAGAGGAGACAGCCAAAAAGCACAGGAAAATATACAGAAAGTCATTAGTTCTTTAATCCCTAACGAAAGCCTATGAAAAAAAATGGGGAAAATAAAGAGAAAAAAAAAACAATGGGATACCTTTAACAAGTTTTGGAATTGCAGTGAATGTCCAGGAAGGAGTGGCAATTTTCCTAGCTTAAGATTTAGACGCTGAGGTCCAGATTCTGGCAAAGGTGATCCTCTTATTAGTTCATAAATAGCAACTCCCAAGGAGAAGATATCAGTTTTGTCAAGATGATCATATTGCTCGTTTAAGATTTCTTGAGGCATATAACGTGCATCACCCTCTTCAATTGGTAAGCTCTTATCAAGGAGAGTTGCACAACCAAAATCACCAATCTTATAAATACCACCCTTGACATATATATTATCAGGTTTTAAATCCAAGTGAGCTATCCCTCTATCATGAATAAACTGTAATGCTTTTGTAATCTGCATTATAGATGAATCAGGAATGTTGTACGGTAGAAGAAACATAAAAAATTCATATTAAAAAGCCTTCTTATTTCCAAACGGTTAACAGGAGAGAACAAGAACCTGATACAAGACATCCAAAATTTCTCCCTCTGTGAATGTATGAGCAGATGCATTAAACGATAAGCAATGCTCACAAAGCTCCATTTGAATGTAGAGCTGCTCATTCTCAAACCAAGAAGAGTAGTATCCAACAATATTTTCATGAGACCCTACATACAGCAAAGAATACAAGTAAAAAACGAATTGAAATTAAGCAGCCAAAGTGCAAACTGCAAAACATGCAAAACAAACACAAACTTGCAACAAACCTAAAGCTGCCAAGGATTGGACTTCCATTAAAGCTTTCCGCCTGCAAAGTAGGAATATAGTTACTTGAACAAGTTATTAATGTAATGTAGATGTAAATATCTCAAAAGCACAAATGAATAACCTCTCTGTGTCTTTATGCAATTGTTTTGTGCTATGTTTCACAGCATACAAGCACCCATCAATTCTCTTCAGGACTTTAAAAACATGACTGAAATTCCCACTACCAATTTGCTGGAAAAGGAACAATCTTGAAGAGTTAACCAATGATAAAATAGTTAATGGTTAAAAATATTGTTTAGACAGAGTAAGAATATTCAGAATTCGAAATACCTCAATCTCATGGAAATCAGTATGGTAACGAGAAAGGCCATTTCCACCTATAGTAGAAGGGAAGAAAGCTGCATATCACAATATTAACTAAATTATATTTTTCATGACAAATAATCACAAGGATCCTTCAACAACAACTTGCAAATCTATAGACGAAATGCAAATTGTCAAATGTACTGTGGACAAACTGTACCTTCACATTTTGATCTTTGGTTGCATAAAGGGTCTATGTCAGTTTCTGAAGCATCCTTTAAATATGGATTCTTAATGCAAGGAGGTGGCATAACTCTACAGCGCAGAGATATTGCAGATTTTGATAAATAGTTTGGAATGCCCTGGGTTTCAGTGGCTGTTTTTCCTGCCTTTATTTCATCTATACCAATAATATCGTTTTCAAGTTCCGGTGTATATTGGATGCCAGAAAAGCTAAGAGTTGGAGGATTTGATAAATGGTCTTCTGCCATAACAAAAACATTGAACAAACAAATAATGGACTAAATTAGTAATTTCATTATGTCAAAGTTAATACAATAATTAGTTGTGGGAAGTGAAGTACTAAACTTGACAAATTGATAAGAGAAGATTATCAGACTAACTTTCTTGGAGCCCGCTTGAAAAATTAACTGTAAAACATCATTGTTTATATGCCTTGTATTAAGAAAAACAGATGAAAGTGCACAGAACCCTCTTTTCCACTTATTAGAGAGGGAAAACCGATACCAATATTGGGAATTCAGGGATCAAAGTCGTTGATTCTAAATATAGTGGTAAGAATCACTCATAACCCATAATCAGCTAACCAGATAACAATCCCCAGCTTAATATCCTATACACACCGAATTTTTTGAACAAACTCTTTATATGACCTACATACAAATTTTCATGCAGACTATACTTGATACTAAGACAGTTAATGTGTAAAGACTAAACGCTAGAACATCATAATCGTGTTAAAAAAAACTACCAGTTGGGTTGGTTTGATTCCAAAAATGATTGTTATATACTTAAAGTACATAGAATATCAGACAGCCCCGAACTTTATTTGATCAGAGAACTATCACAGTTCCAAGGATTACCTTGTCTGCATCTCTTATTCTTTATAGTAGACGGCTTCTCTGGTGATTTGGGGCAAGAGTAGTTTTCCTGTTTTAGCAAATAAATAAATAAATAAATAGAAAATAAAAAATAAAAAAAAAACAAAATGAAGACAATATACAAATAAAACCATGTAGCAATTCATTTGTGTTTATCAGTATTACCTCGGTTGGATCAAAATTCTTCAATATATGCTCATTGTTAGGTGTGAGATAATCAGGAGTACTGCACCCACAATAAAAGTAATCGTGAGTGAAGTAAAACATACAATATTCAACCAAAGAGTCAAAATCCAAGTTAGATTAAGATCGCCAATCAAAAACCAAGAGATTTGGTCGCTAGCCGTTTAAATAAATAGAAATACAAAGCGACCTAACGCTATAAATTGCAACAGATTTGTGGATAAGCCAGATTAAGCATTTTGTTAAATTTTGACCTAATTTCATCTCAAAACCCAGGTTATGAGATGGAGGATTAACCTCATTTATATATGTGTTTAATATTTCATGCTCAATCGATGTGGGATATTTTAACACTCCCCCTCACATCGGTAATTCATCAATGGACAGTGGTGGGCTTACAGCTGCGTGCAACGGGTTGAGCTTACATGCTTTGATACCATGTTAAATTTGGGACTAATTTCATCTCAAAACCAAAGTTATGAGATGGAGGATTACCCTCATTTATATATGGGTTTAATATTTCATGCACAATCGATGTGGTATATTTTAACACATTTTTACAAATACCTATGAAATTACACAAGTGAAGAATCACAACCGCATCTAGCCATAAACGAACCAGAACTACCTATCGCTACACCAAACCATTCAGGGCTAAGGAAAACTTCTGATTCTCTAGGAATTCCTATTTAATTTGGATAAACTGTTAGAAATCAATAACAATAATAAAACCCTAATCTTTCAAAGTCCACATAAGCTCCAAGATGAAAAACGGCTAAACAACTAACGAAAAATATATATATTAGCAACAACAACCCAAAAAAACAAACTAACGAAAAAAACAACGCAGTACCAAAAGAAGTCTTGGCTGAGAATGAAATCTCTATCATCGATCGAAGCATCGACGTCGATAGTTCTCGGCGACGCAGAACGAACATGATGCTCGCCGGCGGCCTCAGAATCTACAACGGTTTGGAAGCGAGAGGAAAGTGATGAGGTGGAAAACGATGATTGGAGGGTTTGCTGTCCAATCTGAATCTGGGAGTAACTCGCAAGAGTCCCCTTCATTTTGTTCCTCTCGTTGCTTGCCTTCTTCCTCTTCCTCATCAACTATGGCCTCTAGTGAGTAGTGACTCTCTGTCTTACTCACCCTTCGTCTTTATATGTAAGCACTAGGCACGAAAAACAAATAAAAAGTATTGGGATTTTATTTTTGGAAAATTATTGAAGCCAAAAATTTCAAATTGCGCGCGGTCTCTTTGAATATGAAGAATTTCGTAGAACACGATGTACGATCAATGTAATAGATTGCTGGATCGCAACCGTTGATGTTATTCGAATCAATTTCTGATTCGAGAACTTTGTTTCACTGGCTTGTCACGTTGGACCCTAGTCCACTGATCAAAATAATTTTTATATCAGGATAATAATTATTATTAAATATTTATATAATTATTAAGCACTATACTGTACATATGTTGCAATTTTTACTCTCTTTTTTTGCGCAAGCACTGTACATGACTCGTGCTATGGAAGCTACACCGCATTTAGCGGGAAATAAACAACGGACGTGTAACATGTCACTAATGCGGAATGCTAATTAAAATGTTAAAAATTATGTAAAAAATTTATAGCTATTAAATAATGTATAAAAATTCTATAATTTTTAAAAAATATAAACATTGATTTTAAGTTGAATGCTAACTTTCAAATTTTATTAAGATTAAAATTAACTGATGTTTTTATTAATTTATAATTATAAAAATATTTCTTAAAATATAATTGTATGTTCAATATATGATTACTTTCAAAATAAATGATAAATTGTCAATTTAAGATCAATGTATACATTTTTTAAAAGATATAAAAAATTTATACATTACTTAATAACTATATAACTTTTACTAAAATCTATAGAACTTATAGGTACTTCACATAAGATATAGATTGTAAAAATATTCATTGGATTTTAACTTTATAGTTACTTGAATCCTATGAAAAATTTCAAATTATATTAAAATTGTTTTTTTATCTAATCACGTGATTTATTTATGATGTCAGTTATTTTTATAACAATTTCATAATCTTTACATCTATTTATTTATAAATTTAAAAATATGAATGGATGTAATATTATTATAATTTAAATTGTTACTATTATAATATTAATTTATTAATATTAATTTTATTTAATAACAATAATATCGTGATGTATGAGGTTTTTATAAATAAAAACATAACATTTAAAAAGAGATAAAAAATATATCAATTTTAAGATCGGGGATAAATAGAAAAATAATTTTATCATTTTATAAACATTTCATTATCAAAAATTAACTAATACACTCATAACTATTTAGATAACTCAAAATGATAATATTCTTGGGTCTTATAACATGAGTCTTGCAATGACTTAAATAAAATAACAAAAAAATAATAAAGCTATTAAATATAAAATAATTTATATGTTTTTACATCGTACACTCCCACTTTGAAAGAACTCAACTCGAATAAATTACATAAAATAATAACTAAAAGAGTAAAAACTTTTTCAATCTTCTTGGAAGATGGATAGGGAACATGGAACGAGAGTTGATAATTCAAGCCTACAATCTTATTTGGAATATGTGTGCTTAGTCATATATATAGCAAAACTTTAGTAAATATGTACTAGTAGTGATAAATTAGGTGACAATAATATCATAAAGGCAAAATTTAGGTCTTAAGAGTAAAGGATAATGGTTAACGAAAACATCACGTTAGGCTTAACACTCTTAAATGAAACACACGTGGAAGCATAAAAATGACCATTTTGTTATATTTTCAAGTGAAATCACAAAAGAATGATCATTGGGTGGTTTTGATTCCAACGAATCACAGTGATAAAGTTTGGGTAAAATCGATTGAGTAACTTTATGATATTTTTCTTTAAAGGGGAGCCTATGATGCTTGAATTTAAGGTAGATGTGTAATTGGTTTGAGATAAATTCCAAAAAAACTCTTCTCAAATAGAAGCTGTTTTTTATGATTGGTGGAGGACGTAAAACACTTTTAGAAATAAAATACGACATTGGTAATTTTGGGTAAAATAGATGAATGATTCTTATTTGAAAATCTTTGGTTTTTCTTGTAAATGAATAAGAGTTATATGTTCGTCAAACTAAGTGAATATAAAAATGTTTTATTTCATTTTATAAATTACACATATATAATCTCTCCATGGCTTACCAAGAACAATAATGCAAGCATCTGAGGAATTTATGTCTATTATTTCACACTTAATCTCATATTGATAGGACTTTTTAGGAGTGTTCAAAAACTAGACCAAATTAAATTAAATGGGAAATTGAATTGGACTAAATCGATTGGAACAATTTTATAAATCAAACGATCCAATCTAATTTGTATTAACTAAAACTGTTTTTTAAATGATTTGATCCGGTTATAATAATTTTTAAACTGGTCGAATCACACCGGATCAATTGTAATAATATATTAAAAACTTATTTTAATAGAAACATATTATATATATAACAAAATTAATTTTTGGAAATTGCGAAATGTGGCTTTCATGTCTCAATCTTATTGATTTTTACCTTGTAGTAGCTCCAAGCTTCTTGCCCAGATGGAGCTTTGAAGACCAGAGGACGATCACTACAAAAACCAAGTAAGTAGTAGATAAATATAAGGTACCAACAATAGGGCCAGTAGTTGTAGGAAGGTAATAAGCAAACGTCTTTTGCAACTTCTCATTCGGATCAGTTGCAAATATCTGCTTAAATAAAGACTCAAATCCACCCCTTGTTATCGCGTCTGTCGTTAGATTCACTTTTCCCCATGCTACTTCAGAAACAGATGGTTCAATTTTCACTGAAATTTCATTAGCAGAAACATAATATGAGAATTAAGTTAGACCCTAATTATTTTTTTCAATTTTAAGTTCTCACCGTTCAAATCAATACATTATGTATAATAATAATACGATTATTGTTGTGACAGATGTTACGGGCAATAGTCTTGGCCTTGGTACACCGTGAACGAAAAGAAACAGATTGAACTTAGTATTATTCCTAGCACCATACCGTAAGTTTCCGAAATCGCTATCTAGTATCTAATACGAGACCACAATTAAACTGGACCATTGAAAGCCGTTAATCAAACTATTCGGTTACAACATTTTTAATAACTAAACGGTTCGATCCGATACAATTTTAACAATATGAATGATAAAATTTAGTTAAAAAAAATTTACTCAAAATCGGATCGGACAAGACCGTAGACACCCCTAAGACTTTTTAATTAAAAATGAAAGCATACAACACTCATTTTTTAAATGAGGGTATTTTTCGGTTTGCAAATACAAGGTTTCACAATGCCTTTAAAAACCAAATTATACATCAACAATCATGGCACATGCATTTTTATTAACAATGCATCAAGTTCTAAGACTAGAAATTGATTGGTACTTTTTTTTCATGTTTAGTTGTGGTTTCCTTTGAATGTTGCGTGGTTATTTGGATTTTTGAATTAGGAGTTTAGGTAGACTTTGGTTGACGTGCATAAAATAACTTGATAAATGATTCACTAATGTGCTTTTCTCTCTACTCATTTCTCACAATTAGTTTAGAAATATAAATGGGTTTAAGAGAATCTATCAGAAGGATTGATTGTTAAGCTTCTCTCACAATGTGCTTATTAGATACACTTTACTTATACATTGAGGTAAGAATAGAATGTATGAAACAATAAGCATTTCATTTGAGATCAAGTTATAATTGGTTCTTTACTAAAAGACAGCCTAGTCTTTTGAGTTTGATACCAAAGCTCTTTTACATATTCACTTAATTTCTTTTGAGCATAAGCCACACACTCAATTCCATAAAGATCGTAGTATTTAAATGCATATTTAATATCATAAATCCAATCCAAGAAATTCATATCACTCATTTTTTTCATTAAATAGAAAAATACAAGACTCGGTGTTTGGAGGAAAGTAAATAGTATGGGAAGACATTTTGAAAGGAGATTTACCTAAATTAACTACTTCCACATATGTAACAAACACAAATCAAATAAGAATGTACAGAGAAATACCGAACCAAACATGAACCTCCAAAAAGTTGCCTCACTTACTAGCCTCAAGTCCAGAATTCATAACTAAATAGAATTTGAAGGTTGAAACTGTCCTTATTGAAGTGAGGTCGAAGGACAACAACGATAAAGGAACGCAGCTCGACTCTTGGGTTTCTGTCAACATCAAGAGGTGGTGAAGATGATTGTTAGTTGGTAATGATGACAGGCCGCATTGAGTAGAGTCGAGGATGAAATATCCGTGAGACCCATACTCTGCGTCAATCTGAGCGAGATGTTGTTCAACCCATTTCAGTTACCAACAGAAATACTCTCGGTAACAACCTCAACTTTCCAACACCCAGATGAGATTTCACCTCTGAAGTTTTCACAAGTTGAATCAAAAAGTGAAAATGAGGGTGAGACTTGGGTATTCTGTGAGCCTCGAAGTCCACGTTGTAATCAACCAAAGTTGCGGGTACCTCTGATGAAGGTGAGTGAGTGGGTTTAATGTTTTCTGGGTTTTTGAATTATTATTTTTTTAATCCGAGACAAAAAGCGCTTAGACTGTTGGGAAATAACGCAAATTCCCGATAAGTCAAACTTACGAGAAAGCAAGAATAGAAAATAACACATAAATTTGATAACGGAGTTCGGTCAATCTTGTTTACGTCTCCGGACCTGCTGCAGACTTTTTTACTGAAAGAGGAAAAATTACACAAGATGTTTACAACACTCACAACCCACAACCCAATTACACCCAAGAAAATTACTCTCAATTAGAATGAACACTTTGGATGGATAATTCATTACAATTACACATCTATTTATAGGAAAATTCACTCCTTGAATTACTTCTTAAATTAATGATTCCTTGAATTGCTTCTTGAATTAAGCTCCATGTTTTACTCCTTGTTTAGCTCCATGTTTTACTCCTTGTTTTGCTCCATGTTTTATTCCATGTTTTGTTCCATGTTTTGCTCCATGTTTTGCTCCTTAAATTAAGGAGCTTTATAACAACAATCTCTAACATTCTCCCACTTGAAGACTGATTTTAATCTATCTTCACACCTCCATCAATGCGTGACTTTTCTAAATTCATTTACTCTAATCAACCGAAATAGCCTGAAGTTGAGCACAACTTCAGTTTGTCAATAGTCACCACCTTTGTTAACATATCTGCTGGATTTTTGCTTCCTTGAATCTTCTCCAGTATTAACACATCATCTTCCAATAGAGATATGATGAAGTGATAATGAAGTCCAATATGTTTGGTTCTAGAATGAAATGTTGAATTCTTTGCCGTTGTATTGCACTTTGGCTATCACTACGCATGCGGAACATTCTTCTCTGTTTTGAATCCCACCGCTAACAAACCTGCTCATATCATCTCTTTACTAGCTTCATTCTTGCTACATACTCGGTCTACGTAGTGGATAGAGTGACAATTTTCTGTATTTGTGACATCCAACTAACAGTAGCCAGTTACAACATAAATATATATACCTAGGTGTACTTCTTCTAAGGATCAACTTCACCTCCAAAGTCTCGTCTCACGCACTTTGTACTTTTAATTCTCCTTTACTAAAGTACAAGCAATTTTCTGATAATTGCCTCACAGAGCACTCAAAATCCGCTGATCGTCTCCCAATGAGTTTTTCCTCGATTTGACATAACTACGCTAACAAGCTCCATTCCGTAGCCAATGTTTGGTCTCGTACATTGACCATTGCGTACATCAAACTTCCAATGGCCGAGGCATAAGGAACCTTAGCCATGAATTCTCTATCTTCCTCTCGTCCGAGGGCCCGATCCTTGGATAGGCGAAAATGAGCAAGGGGTGTGCTAAGCGGCAGCATCGCCCGTGTTGAATCTCGCAAAACACGATTGATGTACTCGCCCGAGATAACTACAAGGATCTTTTCTTCTTATTTCTTGTGATTTGCATTCCAAGAATCTTCTTTGTCAACCCAAGTCTTTCATGTCAAACTCCTTTGACAATTGTCTTCAACCTTTTAATATCATCCATATTCAACCTGCTACTAACATATCATCAACATAAAGTAGTAAAATGATATAACCGGATCTATATCTCTTGAAGTAGCAACAATGGTCATGACATTGCACTTCGAAACCTTCCTCAGTGCATAAAGTTGTCAAACTTTCTGTACCATTGTCTCGGGGGCTTGTTTTAGGCTATACAAACCTTTTCTTAAGTCCGCACACCATATTCTTCTTCCTCTTTCTCGAGAAACCTTCGTTGGGTACATGTATATCTCTTCATCTAAATCTCCACGGAAGGAATGCGGTCTTCACATCCAACGTTCCGGATGAAGATCTTCAATGGCTACTGATACTCAACACCGATCGATAGACAGCTTCACAACGGGAGCGAAAATGTCGGTGTAGTCAACTCCTTCCTTCGCTGGAAACCCCTTTAACAACCAGGGCGTGCTTTGTATCTCTTGGAACCATCACGCTTCCTTTCACCCGATACACCCATTTGTCAGGAAGTGCCTTCTTTCCCATAGGTAACTCAGGTTCCCATGTCCGGGAGATGAGAGATTTCATTTCTTCTTTCATGGCCAAGCTCCCACTTGCTAGAATCTCGAGTCCGACAAGCTTCATCATAGCATTCAGGGCTCCCTCCATCGACAAGAACATATAGTTCATGTATCTCCCGGTTAGGCACATGAGGTCGAAGACCTTCTCACATAGGAGGCTGAGAGTAGAGGTCATGGTGTGTCGGAATCTTTGTGTACTACTGTCCCGACAAGTTCCTCTGGTTGAGGATTTGTTACAATTGGTTACGTTGGGACGGAACTATTTGGGACATCGTTTGCATATGCAAATCTTGTTCATTCTCGTCTATCGAGTCATTGGCGTCTATTTTATGCATATCCTTATACATCACCCTTTCGTTGAAAATCACATCTACGCCGGATAACTTTCTTCTTTTCGTCATCCCAAATGCGTAGCCAAACTCATCCTCACCATAGATGAGAACGTGCATTTCTTGGATTTTGGGATCAAGCTTATTCTGCCTTGATCACCGATATGCTGACAAATGCCACGTGCCCAAAACTTTTAGATGTGATAGTTTCACCTCTTTTTTCGCTCCATACCTCCTCTCTCGGTATTCTATGCTCCAATGGAAACGTATAGGCCTCGGTTGATCAAGTAAGTCATAGTGTTGACCGCTTTCCAGAGACTGGACCGTATACGAATGCTTCTAGCTCTTTCTATCAACGTTCGGCTCATACGCTAAGCTACACCCATTGTCGTTGAGGCGTGCACAGTACGCTTCTTTCCATTCGATCCCGTGCTCATAGCAAATTTTTGAATTTGGTGTCTTCATATTCACCACCATTATCGGATCCTGAGCTTTTGATCTTGAGCACCCGTCTCATTTTCCACCATAGCTTTCCATCTTTCCGAAAGCCTCAAATACTTCGGACTTATGCTTTAGAAAGTAAACCCATTACCTTCCGAGAGTCATCATCGATGAAAGTCACAGTATTGTTTCCCACCAATGGATGAGACGGCTGTTGGTCCCCGAAACATCGAGTGAATAAGCTCTAGCCTTTCCTTCTGTGTCCGCCACTTGTCCGAAAACCGACTCTCTTTTGCTTTCCTAGTATGCAATTCGCGCATGTCCATCTCTACAGATCGTAGACACTGAAGTTTTCCTTTTGAATGCATAATCTTCATTCCTCTCACTCATGTGGCTCTAATCTACGGTGCCACAGTTTGGTGTTTCATTGCTGCACGTAATTGTGATTGAACAACGTGCTTCCTCGTCATGTAAAGTGCCACTTTTCTTGCCTCGAGCAATCATTGCACTCTTTGAAATCTTCCAATCATTATCATGGAAGATCGTAGTGTAGCCTTCACCGGCCAATCGCCCCACCGTGAGATTAAGTTCCTTCGAGGTCGGAATATGTCGACATCCTTCGCCTCCCAAACAGACCCGTTTAACTTAATCTTCACTACACCTTTATAATAATAGCACATGGTTGATCATCACCAAGATATACCTTTCAAGATTTTCTAGGACATATTTCTCGAAGAATTCTTTTGTGAAGTAGCATAGAACGATGCTCCGAGTCCCTAACACCCAAGATTCTTCCTCGCTCTCCCAAAGAAGCGTATCAACGCATCATCTCCTTGAGGTGGAAGTAACATTGCCTTCGCCTTCACTTGTTTGTCCTTCTGCACTCTTGCAGACCGATTTTGTAGTGCCGGTTCTTCCACAATTCCAACACTCGATAGTGCTTGAGCTATGGGAATTATTAGGATTCCTGGATTTGGACCTCCCGTCCTTTGATCTACCTCGATAGTTTGTTCTACCACGTCCATTTCCTTTGGTTGAATTTCTTCCTCTGACTCTGTATGCAAAGCTGGCGAAGAGGTCGACGATTCAATTGCCTTCTACGTGGGATCTCTTCACCGAGAACCAAATCACGAACATCGTCAAATTTCAACTTATTGCTTCGATGACTCTTTCACGCCGTGACAGTAGCATTCCTTTTCTACGGTAGAGAAGACAAAAGTATCAATGCTCGTACTTCTTTATCGAATTCAATTTCCACCGAACTCAACCGGGTTGTGTGTTGAGTCTCATCGAGATGTTGAGCTACGTCGAGCCGCCTTCCGTCATCCGCAAATTGAACAAGCACCTCGTCAAGTGCACTTTGTTTGAGGCGGCTTCATACATAATGGAGAAGCTGCCATAAGACCCGCCGTGGTCTTTTCCTTTCGCTTATGTTGAAAGCAACATTACAGATAACGTCAATCGAATAACTCGAGGGGCTTGTCTGTCTAGAAGATTCCAATCTTCTTCCTTCGCCATAGCCTCCCGGCTTCTTCCCCGAGAGAGGTTGATATAGATTTCTTTGATACGTGAGATAATCTTCTATCCGCATTTTCCAAAACCCGAAATCTGTGCCATCGAATTTCTCGAGTTTTACCCCTTCCTTCATCCTGCGCCATTGCTCCCACTCAAATCGACTTTCTCCGGCACGTTTCGACTATTTCTGCAAATCGTATTAGAATACCTCCGTCAACGAACAAATATCGCTCAACAAAATTTCACTATTCACGTAATTATTATTTACGTGAATAGTAACCTTGCAAGAAATTGTGTAAATCACCACCAAAAGCTCGATACCAGTTGTTGGGAAATAACGCAAATTCCCGATAAGCCAAACTTATGAGAAAGCAAGAATAGAAAATAACACACAAATTTGATAACGGAGTTCGCCTAATCTTGCTTACGCCTCCTCGGGACCCTGAGATCTTTTTACTGAAAGAGGAGAAATTACACAAGGTGTTTACAACACTCACAACCCACAACCCAATTACACCCAAGAAAATTACTCTCAATTTTCTCTCACAAAAGCTTTGCTCTCTAAGTTTTTCTCTCAATTGGAATGAACACTTTGGATGGATAATTCATTACAATTACACATCTATTTATAGGAAAATTCACTCCTTGAATTACTCCTTAAATTAATGGTTCCTTGAATTGCTACTTAAATTAAGCTCCATGTTTTACTCCTTGTTTTGTTCCATGTTTTATTCCATGTTTTGTTCCATGTTTTGCTCCTTAATTTGCTCCTTAAATTAAGGAGCTTTATAACAACAATCTCTAACATAGACAAGATAAAATGTTACTGGACAGATGAAAGAATTGAAGGAAACTAGGGTCCAAGAAATTAGAAATCATTTCGTTGAGATTGGAAAAAGAAGTTAGATAGTGGAGATAATGAGAGATGAATGGAGTCCAAACTATCAGTAAAGAAATCAGATAAAGAAGATAGAATTCAGAGAAGATATCAAAAAATACTGTGATTGATAATGGTCGACTGATAAGGGGGTCAGGTTCTATGGATTTTTCATATGTTTTTAATCAGAAGGTAAAGCAATGGATGTTGGAAAAGAAATTGATACAAGATAGAAAATGATAAAAGAAATATGACTAATTTTTTTAAGAAAGAAAATCAAACTATGCTCACCAATTTGATGCAAAAGGTTGTAGAGATGAAGCAATAATTGTGTTAGAGAATAAAGGAGGAAGATGAAGTTGGAGATTGGGGATAAATCTGAGAACAATGTTCTCGTTTAACGAACATCTCGTATCAATTCATTAGCAAAAACTAACTAATACACTTGAGTATAATGACTTATACAGCCTAAAATGATAATATTATTGGGTTTATAATATATAACATATAATCTATATATTTCTATATCATAGTGAAATATAATTAATAATATCAATAAAATAAATATTTTAAAATAATTATGATAATATTATTGTAAAACATGAACGATAATTATTAAATTTTCTCTATCTTTTTTTTTCTTATATCAATAAGTTATTATCTTTATTTAAAATTTGAGTAATGTGAAATAATATAAAAATACATGGACAAATAAGTATCATATAAAAACAAAATAATCTTACTACTAACAAAATTAGATAGCAATAAGATAATTGTTATAATCAATAGAGTTATAACATACTTTTAAAAATTAAATTTAACAAGTCAAAAGATAATAAGACAATCAACAGTTACATAATGAAATCCTAAAACATCGAGAATTCAAGAATCATCTTAAATACAAAAAGAGCATAATCAAACCTCAAATTTGTAATACAAAAACTTGAAAAAAGAAAGAAATTGAGGATTCAAAAATCATCCTAAATACATACATAGATACCAAACTCAATCTCCCAATGTGCTCCTACCAACATATAGACGGAGCCTCTAAGATCTTTCAGCAAGCCCATATAGGATATCCTTCAACCTTTGAACCAAAAAAGGAACCAAGAAGAAAATACTTTCTTTTTTTAAAGACTTAAGCAAATAAATAATTTAGGAATTTAACTAATCTCTAACATTATTTAACTGGTCTCATTAAAAACTTAAAGATCTTTGAACCCTAACCTTCCTTCGAGTCGTAAACCACACAACTTTTTTCCAATAAAACCAAATAATATATCTTGAATTCTATGCATTTTCCTACCATAACCATTGCAAAAGCTATCTCAATATATGAAACAACTCATGAATCCTATCTATCTCTTATATTTTTCATAAAATAATTTTCACTCCCTTATTTTTTCAAATATAACTTTTTCATTCTTATATTCTTTATAAATCTAATTTTTTTTCTACATTTTTCATAAATATAATTTTATCTATCTATTTTATTTTTTCATAAATCTTATTTTCTCTCTTACATTTTCACAAATCTAATTATCATTGCTTGAATTTTGATAAATTAAAATAATTTTTTTATCATATTTATAACCATTTATATTTTTAATTTTTTTTAAATAATCAAACCATATTTTTTTTATAATTTTTAAACAATTAATTTATTTCATCACATTTATAACTAATTATTTTTTCTTGTATTATATTTAGTTTAATAGACCGTAAGTGAGTATTTTAGATTCATCACTTAAGAGAACAAGCCAAACAAGAAAAAACAATAGTATTATTTCAATAATTTTTTATTAAATTTTGATTTTCACGTGAAGTGATTAAAATATGATTAAAACTTGAATCTTTAATAATAAATAATTAATATGATATAAATTCACCAAAAAATTATATTATTATTCTTTATTTATAAATGTTTTATTTTAAAATTTTATTAAATATATATATATATATATATTTAAATAAATTTACGTTATAATTTTGTTATTGTTGATCTTTTCTTAAATAATTTTATGTTTTAAAAATATTTCAATAACTTCATTTAAAAATTAATATTTTAATAAAATTTATTAAAATAATAATATTATTTTTAAAATTTATAAATCTAAATACACATTTTGTACGAGTTCAAAACTAAAATATTTTAACTTCAAAATATAAGAGATTAGTGCTTCTTCTTCCACCCAAATTATAAGTTGTTTTGAATAAATATTAAAAATATCATCCATCTTATTATTAAGATATAAAAAAAATTATTTTATACAATTTAAACACATATAATCATAATTAATATTTAAACTCAAATCTTTTATATGTTAATTTTTTTTGAATCACAGTTAACTAAAATATAATAATATTTTTGTATATCAAATCTTATATATAACTTTAAAATTAAGACCAAAATGGTGTTATAACTCTTTAATAACTAAACTCCATGTATTAAGCCTCAACTTGTTAAAAAAATTAAATTTATTTTAAAAATAAAAAATATCATCACTCTTAAAAAAAACTATTTTCTCTCTCTATCTTCGTAGAGTCTCTTCCAAAAAAAAAATACTATTATAAACTTTAGTTTTAAATACGAAGTTTGAATTTATAAATTAGTGAAAAAACTATTTTTTAATAATAAAAAACAGATTATTTGAATTTTTAATGTTATTTTTAAGAATAAATAAAAAAATATGTTATATTTAAAGAAAATTTAGTTTTGCAAGTCAACTCACGAGTTTACTATATTTAAAAATTATGAAATTTTTTATATTTATTAAAATGACATTTGTATTTCTTTTACATAAAAATAAATTATAAATTTCAAAAATACTTATAATTTTTATATGATTTAATAAAAAAATTTTTAAAAATTAATAAAAAATTAACAAATTAATCTAATTTATGACTTAATAAATATAAATAAAATTACCCACAAAATTATAGTGCCAAAGTAACTGCTATTTTGGTCCTCCCTATAACATTCATATAGAAAACAGAAATAACGCCTAAATAGCTAAATCTGAAGGTATCCATCAGTAATTGTACGAGAAAGGCAACGTTCCGGTCATGTGGCGTCAACAGTTATCTCCGGTAAAATATTCCCTCCCTACCCATCATTCTGTTCTGTTCTACTATCGTTTCTTTCTCTTCATTCACTCACATGCCCTAAAATGATATGCTCTTCTTCGCCACCGTCGATTCGATTAGGCTAATGAGGATTCCGATCAGAGTATTTCTGGTAAGTATTATGAATTCCTTCATTTCATTTCTCTCATTCTAACTCTCTCTTGCATTACATAATTATCAATTATGCGCTCAATGTGTTTTGTTCTTAATAATATATACATCGGATTAATTGTAACCTAGTGAGTTGTTTTCTATTTAACAGATGACGATTTTCCCCAAAATTATGTTCCATTGGCTACCACTGAAGATACAAAGGTGCTTTTGGAATTTTCATGATTAGTACTTGTGTTTAGCATTTTTTTTACTGATTATTGTGATTTCATTCTCGAACAGCATGAAAATCATGAAATTCAAATTTCCACTCGTTTAGAATTACTGAAAGGTACTACTCTATTTCTCTTGCTATTTTTTTTTAAATAATAATAATAATAATAATAATAATAATATACTGCTATTATCCTGAGGTTTAATTGCTTGTAACCTTCGTTGATAGAGTTTCATTTTTTAAACCTTCACGAGATGCACATGTGTTTTTTTTCTTATAACATAAAAATATTTTTTTTATGATAAAAAAAATGCAGGACACATGCTTTTTTCATAAGATAAAAAACATATGTTTTTTTAGGGGGTTAAACTGAAGAGCTATCATGAAGGCTGAAGCTGCAAAGTGCGACATCAATCAAATAACTATGGAGAAATTATTGGTTGGTTTGAACCAAGTTAATATATATGGCTAATCAAAACAGGAGAGAGGCAATAATGAGAGTATAAAATTACACATTTTATCTCTTTGAACTTTTTACTATTCAATCTCTCATGTGTTATTGTTAACTGGTTTAGACCAACACCTATAGCTTGATCCAGAACAACCAATGATTCCTCATAACTATGAATTTTTCATTGACTGCTATATTTTTATTCTGATTTATTTTATTTTTTATGAAGAAATTACTCTTCACTTGGCTTGGTATCATTTATATATAATGATCTTATTAGAATCCTGGATTGTTATTCCTTTGTAGCGCATACGCTTGAACAAAATTTTGGAATGAAGACTAGCACTTTACCACATGAGGCATGGCTTCTCAAAGTTTCAGTAATTTTCTTGCTACTTTGCATTTTTAGTTGATAAAATTTCTGATGACTGTTTTGATCAGGAGCACAAAATTTCCACCCTTGAAGTTTTTCAAAGGCCTGAGTTTCACAATGGGAGTGACTGCAATTTCAATTCAGATGAGGAAATGATCACTGATGATGAGGTACTTAGGTGCATAATCTGATACAAATGTTTAACCCCTGTCTTGTGAGTTCTATTTTCCAATGTGATCTGAAGACAGCAAATGTATTTTGTCATCTGCCTGGAAGGGGAATGACGTCGTCTCAAAATCCTCAGCCATGGTTCGGGTTCAAAATTTGGTCAAAGAATATCAGCCGAGAAATGGAGAATCTGATGGACCAAACCCATGGTCGAATATAAGCAAAGAAGTTGGGACATTGATGCATTTGACTGAAAATGCTCCCTGTAATTCAAAAACAAATAGGACTTCTAAAGGTAACCTATCACGTATATAGCCTGACAATTCTCTCATATTTTCTTGTACTTAGAGGAGGTGTTTTGCAATATGTCTATCTTTTAGTTTGATTATTTTTTTGGCTCCAAATAGTTGACAATTCCGTATCGTTTCATTTTCCATCCTTCTTCTGTTAGCTGTTACGGATGGATATAATGATGCATAAGTGGTCGACTAGTCGACTCAATTTCCTACCTCATTAGTAGAAATGTGAAAGCTCATTAAGTATAAAATGGATGGAAATATGTCAGAATATGCTTTTAAGCTAGTAATTTATTTGATATCAACATAGGCAATGTGGTTCTATAGGTCATGCTTCATGTGTTTTAGTTTATTCATGTTCGTGGCTTATAGTAGACAACCATAAATGTGTTATAAGCTGTAAAAATGGGCTTTATATGTGGTTTGAACTTTTAACTACACATGAGATGATTGATTCAATGTTTCAGATGACTGGAGATGTTATGCAGTAGAAACCGGAGGTTGAAATTGTAAACCAAATGCTGCAGGTGTGAAATACAAAGGCAAGCCAAAGTTTTCATTCTGTTTCCAGTCACACAAAGACACACTATTTTTACCATCTACTTCGAAAGACGAAAACTCTGTGTCATTATATAGTCATGAAGTGCCACAAGGATTGGACACTACTGAGCTTAGACTTGTAGATAATGTAGCTGCTGCTGAGGCTCATGAAGAAATTATGGGAGAAGATGAAAATCAATTGAGTATTGTGTCTATACCTGCTGAAGTAGAAGCTCTTGGGAGAAGATGTACTGGGCAATCAATGTCCGAGCTTTTAGATGGTCTTCATGATGGAACCAGTCTGCAGAGAAGAAATTCTAAAGTAGTTTGCTGTCTCTATAATTGCTTTCCTTTATATTTGTGCATGCCTGCATGGTTTTAGATTCCAAATTTGATCCCATATATTTCTCAGTATAGTAGAAATAGACAAAAAAGGGTAAGGCCTTTTGTGGAGAAAAGTGTATGTCCATTGGGACATAGAACGATCGACATTGAAGACTCCACTGATCTCATGGATGGTGGATCATCAAGTGATGGCGAGGTATCTCTTTGCCACAATCATCCCTTAGTTCCCCCCCAAAAAAAAAATTGAAATAAGTATCTTACAGTGACATTTTACAGAACAACAATCAGTTTCTAAAGCCTGCCATCCCTGAGACAACAAGGCAAACCATGTTAGATCAATTTCAGGAAGCTTTAGGTGCTAACTTTGTGAATGATGACGGGCCACCATTAAGGTAAATTATGTGACTGGAACTTTCCTGCCACATAGATGCAGTTGATGCTGCCTTACTAACTGATAGTGGTGTCATACCAAATTCTGCAGATTTAGATTATTTGAGAAATTGCAGCAGATAATGCAGGGTGAGAAGGAGAGCGATTTGAATTTCCTGAGGAAGTTGCACAGTGGAATTAGCCAAAGTACCAAATTCTTGTTTCATTATCATATTTCTATTTCATTTTAAGTTAATGTTAATTGTTATCTCATTGACCAAGCAAGGATCGCTCTTCTTTTTTCCATGTAGCTTATCTATTTGTTTTTTCTTTATTGTTATATTCTGATGCTGTACCTGCTCAGATGAACCAAGCTGCATTGAGGGTAAAATTATGTCAAGATACTTGGATGCAAGATTGACTGTTTGTCAATGCTCCTTTGGCGAGAACTTTGAGGTCATATTAAATTTGGAAGCTCAATATGAATTTTTCATGAAATGTTGCTTCATGTTGTCACCAACCACGAGCGTCTATCTCCCTCCTTCCCCTGGAATCCCTATCTGTGTCTCACCTTTTTTATGATGATTATACCCATATATTATTTGGCAGATTTTATATATTTGCCTACCTATATGTTGTTTGATTGAAGGAGTTTCTGTTGTTGCTCAGTTAAGGATGACTGAAAGTGCTTTCTTTTTCCTTCAGAATGTTGCAAGATCAGATAGCCCTGCTGCAAAAGTAAATGATGTAATCATAAGAACCGTGATTTTTAATCCAAGACTTCAAAATGATGTGGACCTTGAAATTGGTAATTGCATCCGTATTCACCCACCATGGTACGTTAGTCTACTGCTGCGGCTCTGCTTTACTGCTTTTAGCATTATAGGCAAATTGGTTTTAATAGCTATGCTTGATGGGAAACTCTTTAACAGGAAGGAGGTTCAAGTGGGTAATGACAGAAGCATCATTTTGTCTGATTATTTTTCCCAAATTCCAGTTTGACCGAATTGGATCTATGTTCAACTTTCTACGTTTCCTTTCTAGTATTATGTGATTGGCTTTGGTTCATCCAAAATCATGTACTTCACAACTTATATTTAGCTGAGATTTTTACCTTTTGATCGAGTTGCTTATGGGACATAATAATACCCACCTTTCTCATCTCCCTTTTGCTGGTTTTATCAACCTTTTTTAATTGATTCCCAAATTTTCGTGAATTTTAGTCGAGCAAAAACATGCTTCCAGACATTCAGATTTATTTAATTAGTGCTCTTATTTTGTATCTGCGATAACAAGTTAGTTTTGCTCAGCAATTTTGAAGTCATAATTTACATATTTTAGTAAGTTTCTTTTTTATTAGCTTAATGACCATACTTACAGTTTCCCTTGATCACAAATATTGGGTTTTTCAGGTTTTATTGTGGGTTAACCGGTGAAATTCTCTGTAAGTCATGTAATTTTTCAAAATGATGTAATGTTTCAAAAGGTACATTTTATTCTTCTATGTTTTAAGGTATACATCTAGAGTTTTATAATTTTTTAATAGTTTTAATCAAGTCTTTTAAAGTGTAAATTTGAAATTTTAAAAAATAATACCCAAAAAGTTAAAAAAAAAATTTCAAAATTTCAAATTTTTTTTACATGTCAACTCTTTTTTTTTACTTTGTGTATTTTAAAAATCTAATTTTTAATATATATTTAAATTATTTTTTGCATTTTATTTTTTAAAATTCTAAATTTATACTTTGAAAAATTACAATTTAGAGTATATTGAAACTTTTGAAGAATACCTTTGAAAAATTACCATTTGAATTATATTGAAAATTTTAAAGAATTAAAAAATCTCCATGAATCCCTTAAAATATGGACATTAAATTGCACCTTTCGATAAATTATAGGATTTAAGTATATATTTTAAAAGATAACCATTTAAAGTGTATATTTTAATGAATTATATGTGTAATACACACTAAAAATTAAAGAATTAAAATATATATCGTGAAAAATTATACTACTTGTGAATATCTTATATTGTAGCAAAAATTTCATGGCATCGGTAGTTCAGGTCTCTCATCATATGCATCGAATAAAACAAATGGTAACCATAACAGTTCTGATGTATAACAGTGGTGTAAAAGAAACAACTGTCAGTGTTAGGTATTAACTTAACTCAGTTAAGTCTCATTTTGATAAACATGAGTAAAAACGTTTTAAGTGATAAAACCACAATCATGGCACAAAAACAGGTACATTGGTTCACAAAATAGGTACCAGTTTTTCAGCAATATTACACACTAGTCCCTTTGCCAAATACAGTATTACAACCAAAATACAATATTTACACAGCAACCGATACTACACACCAACAAAACCAATTACAATTTGTTCATTTCAGCCACCCAAATTTGAGCATTCCCTCTTCTAAACTGCACTATTATTACATTCAGTTACAAAAGTCACATATTATTTGGTCATTTACAAACAAAAAATAGAGATATATTTAGTTTCAAAACGTTTACAATGACACTTGGTCATTTTCAAAAACAGTTACATTTAGTGTATAAACCAATACAAAATAATATCTTTTGCTAGTTCAAGCACTTCATACGAAGTGAATTGACCAAGTGTATAAACAGTTACATTGTTTTTGTAGCAAGAAAGCAGAAATTAGGATTTCAAAATAAAAAATTAATCTTAACAAGTTGTATTTCTATTTTGCAAATGAGAAATGCAATTACTTTCATTTTTGGAATTCAAATGGTGATGAATATGATGGTGGTGATGCAGGAAACATAAATGCAAGTGAATTGACTGTTTTAGAAGAAATCAAAGTTGAAGAATAACATGCTTCTCAACATATGTTTTGGATAACTCTAAAGTAATTATTGTATAAGCTTTTTTAAAATAATTAGAGGAAATAATACGCAAACACTTAGTATTTATATGTATTCGACGTGTGTTGTGTGGATAAGTCTAAAGTAGTATTTATATGTATCATGCTTTCCATTGAGTTAAACAAATTGTGATAACATACTTACAAACTCTACAAAACTAAATACACATAAAATTATTCCCAGTTTATTTCAGTCATTACTGATACAAATGTAAACTGTTACCTACAACAATCAAATAATAACTTACCATCATTACTAATGTTGCATGTGGTTCCTTACATTCACCTAATTGAATAGTGGTGAATCTAATCAAAACTATGGTAGTAAATTTTATTTATTAAAAAAGAAAAAGATATACTAAAGTAACTAGTCCTGAAATTGTAATTATTTTTTCCTTGGGATCTATCATTTGCAAAGAGAAATGCATTTGCATTATCTATGCTTATTTATATCTCTAAATTCATCAAAAGAACTCGCAATCTTTAAATGTTTAAAATAATTGATCCTGATGTTATTATACTTACCCAAAAAATAAATTCTACAGCTTTATGTGCCCAATTGACAAATAATTTGTTGTGTTTGTAAATATCCCGAGTTTTCTTATCATCGTAAATAAATTAGTTAAAATAATTTAATATTTTAAATATTAAAAATATGAATTCTAGCTGGAAAAGAAATCTTATACGAATTGACACCCTGTTAAATAATGTGTTAAAAATGAAGACGCTGAATCTTATAGCTAAATCACTACAACCACGTGATGTAATTGCACTAATGTTTTGTGAATTATGTGGGTTTTGATTGATACAAGTAGTCATCTAAACAGTATGATAGTATTATGTGGATGTTGCAATAGTTCTAAAGCAAGCACTTAATAGATTTTCGATCATATTACATTCAGATGAGGAGGGTTCTTTTGCAATTGCATAGGATTATTAATCCAAATCTCCTGCTGTTTTGACGTATTTCATGTGCAATCCTTGGGTTACTGAGAATAATATTTTGAGACACTCTAAAAACAAAAAAATTAGTACAGTGAACTATTGAATCAAAGAAGAGAGATCTCATACTGCATTTTCAAAACCTGAATACCCGTTTTGGTTTTGGGATTCAACTTCAACAGAACTAAAACCCAAGTCTTTCTTGAGACCTCTCTCTTTCATCATGGCTCTCACTTTCTCAACATAACTCCATCTTCCAGTTTCTGCATACATATTAGAAAGCACGACATAATAAGCACTATTTTCCGGATCAAGATCAACAAGCTTCCAAGCCGCAAACTCGCTGAACTCCAAATTTCTATGAGCTCTAGCACCAGCCAGCAAAGAACCCCATATAGCCTTCGTAGGCTCGTGGGGCATTTCATTTATGCATTTGAAAGCATCTTCAAGATACCCAGCACGTGCAAAGAGATCAACCATGCATGCATGATGTTTGACACTAGGTGTAAATCCATACCTGCCATTGAGCAAGGAACTAAAAATTTGTCTGCCCATATCTACCAAACCTGAGTGACTACAAGCACAAAGCACTCCAATCAACGTTACTTCATCTGCTTTGATCCCTTCTTCCTCCATTTTATTAAACCACCACACAACTTCTTCTCCACTTTTAGCAAGAGCCAATCCTTGAATAACTGCATTCCAAGTAAAAACATTTTTCTCATTCATGCTATTGAAAACATCCAAACTCTTTTGAATTTTCCCACATTTTCCATACATATCAATCAAAGAAGTCCCCAAGATCACATCAATTTCCCACCCATTTCTCCTTATATAATCATGTATCCAAACACCCATTTCAATGGCACCAAAATTCGCACAAGCAGCTAAAGCATTCACCATTGTAACATGATTGGGCATTACACCTGCGTATTGCATTTGCTCAAAAGATATCAATGCATCGTCATACTTGCCAGCATTTTTATACCCCATAATCAAAACCGTCCAAGATACAACATCTCTTTGAGACATTTCATCAAACACTTTCCAACACAATCCCATACGACCACATGATGCGTAGAAATTAAGTAGCGAATTTCCCACATAAATGTCATTAAGATAACCCAATTTCGTAACATGGACGTGTATGCTTTTCCCTCGCTTAAAGTCACTTAAATCGGACAAAGATTTCAGAAGAAAAGGGAACGTAAAATGATTTGGAGATATGGAGTTTCTTAGCATGTGTGAGTAGATACAAAAAGGGGTTTCAGAGATATGGGAATGAGAGAAAGCTCTAATTAGAGAATTGCAAGTGAAAACATGAGGTTTGGGAAGTTGAGTGAGAAAGAGGTTGTGAGCTAAGTCCAAGAGACATAGCGATTTGCAGGCACTGATGAAGTCATAGGCAATGGTGGTATCTGATGTAAGGTTTTGGAGGATCAGTTGTGTTTGGATTTGGTGGATGTGATTCAGAGACTTGCAGTTACTAATCAAAGAAACAATTCTGCTAAGATCTGGAAGTGGAAGTGGTCTCATCTGCAAAATACGAACTTTGTTGGTAGCTCCATCAATTGGAGACTTTTTTTTTTAACATAAATTAAAACATTTTGGAAGTGAGCAACCAAACAAAAATTGAAAAATCTGAAGAAAGAAAAAGCGTTAATGCGCATCCGGGGAATCGAACCCCGGTCAGTACCGTGGGAGGGTACTATGATACCACTACACCAGATGCGCTAGCTGTTTCAGCCATTGAACTTGGAATTACTTATATTATTTCCAAAAATAATTGTTTATACTAAAAAAATCTTACCTATTTTATAGGTATAATTATAATCAAATAAACGTTTTATATATTTTATACGACATAAAAAATAATTAATCAAAAATACCCATCAAGCCTAATATGTTATATAAATTGGACAATTAAATTCACAAATTTTTAGATAATATATTAAAAATTTACTAAGTTTTAAAATATAACACTAGAATTCTATAATGTTTTCTCATATTTTATTTTTTAAACCTAATAGAAATTTTGTGTCCTCTTTTTTAAATTTAATATACTTTTTGGTATATTACTTGTGATACAATAAAAGTTCATTAGATTAAAAAAAGAGAGATATAAATCTATCAAAAGATTTAATAACTTACTTTGAAAACTTAATGGACTGATAGGATACTACTAACTAATAGACTTAGAGTATATAATTTGTTAAATATTATGTATCAATTCGATACTATATCGATTTAAATTCAATTAATCGAAATTTAATTTAAAAATATAAAATTTAATATAGTAATATTTTTACAGTTTTACTAAACATAACCGCAAAGAAAGGAATGAGTTTCATTTTACTTTATAATCTGAATGTTTATTGTCATCCCGATTCTTACGAATGAACCCGCAAATTCTGATCGGTTATTCGGTTTACGAGTTTTCTATAGTTCTTTTCTCGCCATCCAAACAGTAAAAGAAAACGGGAAAATAGTCATATTCACAGCTCAGCAAGAGAAGAAGAATGAGGATAGTGGGATTGACAGGCGGAATTTCGTCGGGAAAGAGCACCGTCTCCAATCTCTTCAAAGCTAACGGCATCCCAGTCGTCGATGCTGATCTCGTTGCTCGAGTATGTTCATCCACGTCCTCCTTTATATGTTCCCAGACTTTGGTCATTGTGTCTCTATTTGTTTTCAGTTGTGAAATTGAATGTATAATATAACGAAATCACAACTGATTTCTGAAGAACTGTAGAATATTACTAGTTGAGGAATTGCATGAATCACAGGTGCTATTGAGATCTGATTTTGAATGGTTCAAGTAGTTGTTAGTTCTGATGGAATTGATTTGATCAGAGTAAGTTGGGATTATCAATTTTGAAAGTTGCTTACTTTTCATCTAAATCTTCAAGGAAATCCCAACCCATATGAGATTAACCTGTATTGCAAAAACCCTCTAAGATTACTTACACTATCGACTTAGGGAGAAACTTTTTGTGGTGGTAGAAGGATCATTGCTGCTATTTAACTTCTTTGGTTAACAAATTATTTGGGCAATTTTTCTAAATAGCCATTGACGGCTGCCAAAGTTTTAAAGTGGGCACTTAACAGTCATCTCAACCAGTAGCCAACTTGGTGTAGATTGAAAGTTGATGGTCGAATGTGGTAGAATTTGGTCGATTTTGGCAACTTCAACCTCAGTTGACCAATTTCGACCGGGTTTTTTAGCTTTGTTTTTCGTCTAATTTTATAGAATTCGTGATAATTGATTGCAAGGGATTGCAACCAGTTAAGTATCTCTTTTTAATAAAAATCAGACCATGCAAACCTTGGCCATTGTTATTGGCCATTTAAGACAATTAACCCTAATATTTGCCTCACTACTACTGTTAGCTTTGTTTTTTTTTCTACAATGGAATAGGTTGCTAGCTTCTAGGCCTTAGCATTACTATGATATTCAATTGGGTTTCCAGGATGTCCTAAAAAAGGGAACTGGTGGATGGAAAAAGGTGATTGCAGCATTTGGAGAGGAAATTTTACAACCTGAAGGCGAAGTTGACAGACCTCGACTTGGCCAAATTGTATTCTCTGATCCAGAAAAGCGCCAGCTTCTGAATCGGTAAGTGAAATTATGGGTTTCTCTCCTTATCTATTCTTCTATTATATTTTCCTTTTCTGTTCTCCTTTTATTTTTGAATTTTGTGTTACTCCTGTCAGTTACATATGGTTTCTAGGATTTACCAAACTCATTCTCCCTCCACTTTTAAATATAAGTTGACATCATAGCTTTCATACTTCCAAATAACCTGCGTGCAAATGGATTCATTATGTGCCATGGTTTCATTAGGTCACCTTATAAAGGACAAGATACTCTAGCTTTATTTCCATGTAGAGGTCCTTGAAATTTTTTCCAACTTTGTTGGCATTGATATTTTGTGGATATTCCACAAATGCTTGGTTTAAACTAGTTCTAATATGATATTTTCATTTAGGTTATTAGATTCTACCTTGAGTCCCCATTGCCAACCATCTATTGGCTAGATTACATGGACTCTTTTAGGGTACTGAGAATTGTAAAAAAAATTTATATATTTCGGTGTTGGATATTCCTATTTTTCTAAATTTTCTGTGAATTTACACCAAATTGGAGTGTCGGAGTACTCACACTCATACCCATGTCATGTCGTTTGATACAAATATTTCATAAAAAATGAAGAGTTCAAGTAACATAGTCTATTGATAGATATTAGATGAGCTGAAAATCAATCAAAAATTGTTTTTCTAAATATTGTGGATATGAGCAGACTTCCCTTCCTAGGCATCCTTCTATCACTGCCTCTTGGAGTTACCTTATAATTGAAGGTTATGTACCTTATGGTGAATTGATTCGTGACCAACTACAGATCGCCAGGCTAGGGTACCCTTGTAGAGAATGGTCCTTTTGATCATGAAACATAAGTTCTGGTGTGCATATTTTTTTCTTTTACTAGAAGAAATTACAGTACTTGAGTAAAATTTCTTTGAAGTTGCTGGAATGTTCCCCTTTCATTATTGCATTGTAAAGAATAGGATTTTTCTTTGCAGGTCTGCATAATATCATCTGCTAATTTTATTCACTGTCTTCTGTAGATTACTGGCTCCTTATATATCCAATGGTATATTTTTGCAAATTCTTAAGTTATGGTTAAAGGGCTTTAAGATTATTGTTCTCGATGTCCCGTTATTATTTGAGGCCAAGATGGACAAATGGACAAAGCCTATCATTGTTGTATGGGTTGATCCAGAAACACAGCGTCGAAGGCTCATGTCAAGAGATAAAACAAGTGAGGAAGATGCTCAAAACCGGATTAATGCTCAGATGTCATTGGATCTGAAAAGAAGTAAAGCAGATATAGTGATTGATAACACTGGAACTCTTGATAATTTGGAAGAACAGTTTGAGAAGGCCCTGTTCGAGGTCACAAGACCTCTGTCATGGATTGAATTTGGGTTTTCTAGGCAAGGAGCATTGTCGGCACTTCTTTCTGTTATGCTAGGTGTTATTGTGTGCAGAAAAGTTTATAATAACAATGGTTTATAGTAACCTTGTTATTGCAACAAGCAGTCGGTACTTCAAAGTTCAGGAATGCTAAGGACACTCCTTGATACATTCAATGAGTCCTTTAATTGACACGTGTCATTAAACTTTTCAAAAGATGTACTTTTTATTTGAAGAAATTTTTTTGTTTAAAAACAAATGAGACATATCAATTAAGGAAGTGAATGAATGTATGAGGGAGTGCATTAAAGAAAGTTGCTAGCATTCCTTTTGTATTTTCATTGTGTTAATGGACATGTTTTCATTTTCCTTGGTGTCAACCCGTAGTCACAGATTGTCCGCTGTGTGTAAAGTCATGGAAGTTTTTGTACTGATATGGACAGCCTTATGTTTAATCTCAGTTACCAATTATTGAGATAGGTATTCGTTTTTTTGTATATTAGGACAATCCTTAAAGAGAATCAATTGTACGAAGAGGAAATTGGGATTCGATTATGCTCAACCTACTGAGCTAGATTCTTGTGTATATAGATTCTCTATAGTTGTCGACTTAAAACTGATATTCTAATGGAAAACCCTTTAAGTTGATCAGTTTGCACGTTGTGAATAAAAAAATGGATATTTCATAATAAATCAAACTTTTTCTCTCTTTTTATTGACTTTAATGTATGAAAAGAAGGACTAAAATTTTGGCAGGAATATTACCTCGGATTTCCTTTTTTGATTATAAGAAATTGTATATACGATATCAGTTGTACCACTTCCTGAAAATACTTATATGTTATATGTTACAGCACAAATTATACGAAATTCCTGTGTTTATATTATATGTTATAGCACAAATTATCATCTATACTTTTAAGATTAAAAAGAAAAAGAAAAGGAAGCATGCTTTTAACATTACAGGAAATTAAAGTAATGATAAAATCAAATACTTATATCACTTTTGTGTATTATATACAATGCTATATTGCTGCTGACTAGCATATTAAAATTATTTTTAAATTCGAATTTATACTAATTAAATTTGAAGAGTTTTAATTCTAAAACATTTTGGATGAAGTAATTAATCCCAGTCAATTTACATTCGAGTAGATTGAAATTTTTGGAATCAAATAAATTCAAATTGAGTTTTGAATTTATTTGTGAATTAGTGTAATATATAAAATACAATAAATATAATATTTTGATTTTAAATTAATGTATTTTTAAAATATAATAAATTATTTAGATTATAAAATAAATATACATTTATTTATAGTTTGAATAATAACCCGATTCGAATATAATAAATTATAAAATAGATTAATCTAAAATATAATCAAATTTAAATAAATTATATATTTTCGATACATATAAAATATGTTAATTTACTTGAATTAAAATCATACCAAATTTCTCACTCTAAATAAATTTATCCATTTATTTCCTAACGATGTATATAAAAAAAACTATCTCAATTAAAATTAATATGGTATTTCTTATAATTATATATCAAAATAATATTTAGGTGTCGTTTGGTTCACTGAATGAAATGAATAAAATGAGAATGAGAATTAGAATAAGAATGGAATAGAAAGGAAACAATTTTGTTTGGATTGATCATTAAAATGAAAGAAGAAATCAGAATTACAATGTTTGATTTACAATTTAAAAGAAATGAAAAACACTGTATATTATTTTAATATCCTTATATTCAGTAAAATTTAAATAATATCATTTAACTATTACTTTTTTTGTCAGACAAAATACATTATTAAAATCATTATTTTCCTAAATAATTATTACTTAAAAATAAAATATATTGTTAAAATTATTATTTTTCTAAGTAAGATTTTAGGTTTTAAGGTTTGGAAATTAAGATATAAGGATTTGGGGTTTAGGGTTAAAATTATTATTTTTCTAAATAAGGTTTTAGATTTTGGAGTTTAGAATTTAGTATTATATTTATGAGTTAAAGTTTAGGGTTAAAATTATTTTTTTTAAATAGGGTTTAGAGTTTGAAATTTAAAATTTAGGGTTATATTTGTAGGTTAAGATTTAAGGTTAAAATTATTATTTTTTTAAATAGGATTTAGGATTTAAGGATTTAAGATTTGAGGTTTAAGGTTTAGAGTTATATTTATAGGTTAAAGTTTATGATAAAATTATTATATTTTTAAATAGTGTTTATGGTTTATGATTTATAGTCATATTTAAGATTGAGATAAAATTGAAAAAAAAAATTATAATTTCTTAATATTTTTAATAATCGATTTCATTTTATTCTAACTTTTTAATACAATCAAATATAAAATTAAAAAAAATTAATTTTAATTCTATTATATTAAATCAAAGTAAAGATTAACTTATTATTTTTCATTTAAAAAACAAATAAATAAAATAATTTTTAATAAAGCACTTTTTAACACTTTACTAGTTATTGTCTTTGCTGGCCGCACTATACTAATTGTGTCACAATCACGTCCATTCATCATAGCTGTCATCCATTATAATGAAGAATCCATTCTATTTTACTAATAATACATAAAGCTGGGACCCTCAACCCACTTCATATATTGTAAAGTTATCAAAACCCAATCCTTGGTTTTGTGGTATTTATAACCCTTGTTTGCACGAGAACAATTCTAATATATTAGCTAAAACAAAAAGATTGAAAAGTACTGTATTTTACATTTTATCTTTGAGAGATAGAAAGAAGAATTAATATGAAATCTCAACACATATCAGGGGATGGTTATTCAGTGACTGATCCTAATGAGTCAAATAGAACAATCCGAGAAAGGGTCGGTCAGGCATATGAAGCAGCTGTGATGGCCATAGGTGGAGCTCAAAATCAAGATCATCATCGTGGTGGATCATCCTCCTCAATTTCTAAAGAGATTGATAGACGAAGAAGATGGAGCTACCATACAGAAGATCCCATCAGAACTATGATGTTCTTGGGATCATGGAGCCACACTTAAATAATTAAAAAATTTAAATAAAAACTATATATGACGAACTGCGAATTTGAAGTTAATAATTATGAGTTTATTATTATCAGGTGTGTATAAATCTGAAATATTCTTCAAAATCTATTGCAGAGATTCATATGTTCATATATAAGGCATCAGCCAGCCTACATTTATATCATTTATCAGTTTTCTTCATATTTTAAGAAAGGATAAGCATTCCACTTCGAATTTGTAGGTGTAAGATTTACTTCTCTCGTTTTAAGTAATATATGTTCGAATTACGTATGATTTGAAAACAAAAAGAGAGGAGAAAAACATGTTATAAATTGGCTCTAAAAGTTAAGATTCAATCTAATTATACAAATAAATAATTATAGATATGATAAAATAATAAATAATATTTAAATAATTTTATTTTTAAATTTAAAAAGACACTGTTAAAAATACATTGTCAAAGTCTAAATAAAAAGTAAAAATATTAATATTCAAAATTCACCTAAAATACCAAATTTCAAATACATTTGATAAATCCTGCAAATATAAAACAAAAATAAACAAATATGTAGTCTTGTAATAGAGATATACAAGAGAGCTCCTACGAGACTTCGGTACATGATCGGATATGTTCATAAGTGTTACCAACATAGATTGATAGTCGTGTTGAAGTGGATAAGGGTTAGCTATAGAGTTGGCAGTTTCCAAACAACTTTTGCTAACAAATGTCTAATGTATTTTCCTTGATTCAACATGGGTAAATAGAACGTTACAATTTCTAAAAGAATATAATAGTAATCTCAAATACTTAATGTAAACTTAATTTTAAGCGTATAAAGATAAGAGATTTAACCTCAAATTCATTTCGACAATGTTATTTACGTAAACAATAAGTTATACTATAAGTTAATAAAAAATTCAAAAATAGACTTTATTTTGAATTTTTGAAATCTTATAGCTAAAAGAACTATAACAAATGTCTTAAACCAAATCGAGTTAGCTTATTTGAGACCACATATAACATTGTGTAGTTTCATTAAGATGAGGCATGTAGATTTTCATATAATGTATCATATAAAAATGCATTTAATGTCAAGTGGATGTAGTATCCATCTATTGGATATTGTTAAAATAGTAGGCATGATCACTTACTTTATTATTGGATTAAAAGTTTGCGAAAAATTAAAACCAAGGGATTCTTCATACCCTTTTGTTACCGTAGTGATTTTCTTTTATTCAATGAGCCATTTGATAAATTTTTTACACTAAACAACAATTTGTTGCTAATGACAAATCTATCTTTTGATAGTAGCACTAAAGACCAAGTATGATGAGGGCATTGAGCTCAACTTGCATAGGGGCTTTTCACAATGGAGCTTGTAATGCTTGATTTATAGATGTAGGTTCTTTGAAGTTATATTCAATAATAGTAACATTATAGGTTTTTTTTGTTTAAAAATACCAACTTTAACCTGAGTATTCATAGAATGTGAATTAACATTTTGAAATGGTAAGGAATTGTGTGGTAAAAGAATTGTTATAGTATTAATACGAACATCAGAGTGGGAGATATGAAACATAGATTTAAAGTTAAGATTTGAGATTTAGTATTCAATAGACTGTGATGTAGACCAATAGAACGTTAATACCAATTGAAATATTGGGTAAAGATAAAGGTGATGGTGACTAAATAAGAAGAGAATAAGACAAAGTATTTGTTTATACATGCTTGTTTATACATGCAATTTATTTGGACAATATGTGTTTATAAGTGATTGAGATGTCTCAGAGGTAGTAGTATTAGATATGGGTGTGATAGGAGGTAAATAAATTATGGAGCACTAGTAACACAGTATGAGTTTAGGATTTATGCGAAACATTAGGTGAGGATGTACTTTTTGAAAAATGAAACCTTGTTTCATAGAATATAAAACGTTGATTGACATAGAGTTTCCTATTAGGTGCGAGGCGTTTTTAGACTTTGTTGGATTATACCCTACAAAGGTATAAGGCATAACTCTAGGCTCTAATTTAATGTTGTTATACATTATAATGCAAGGATAGCATAGACAATCAAAGACTTTTAAAAAAGTGTAATTAGGAATTTTGCCTAAGAGTATTTCAAAAGAAGATTTATGTGAAAAAAAATAAGAATGGATAATCTATTGATTAAAAAATTACTAAAAAAGATTCATTATCTTAATATTGCATAAGCATGCATGCATGATTAAACATTGAGAATCCAAAGTCTATAATATGTTTACGCTTTCGTTAGTAAAATTCATTTTGTTCACTTAAATAAGGACAATAGACGTTATAAATTATTCCAAAATGAGTAAGAAAAGAAACGAGGTTTTGAAATTAACCATCCTAATCACTTTCTAATTTTTTTACTCAATTGTAACTTTACCTTATTTTTAAATTGTATAAAAGCTTGTCAAACATCAAATTTCCATTTTTAAAAAATAAATCCAAGTGTATTTATTGCATTCATCAATAAAGTAAAAATAGTGAATATATCCATTAGTTGAGTGCATAAGAGCAACCCACACATGAGATTTGTTTTGTAGAATAAGAGTTTTTAGGTACAAGTGTGAGTTTATGACTCTTGTTCATTGCACAAGCATTACAAAATAACTTAGTGGAAACAGTTTGAAAAATATAATGAAACAATTTGAAAAATATAATGATAGGTTAACTGTAAGTACATACATTGTACAAGTAATATGGTGTATTTTAAGTATATATATTGATCATACAAAAAGTTTAATTAAAATTTAATTGTTTTATAACTAATTACCAATTTGAATATCACTAGTACTACTTGAATAGTGAAAAATAATATGCAAAAATTATTAAACTAATAGCTAATTTAACTAAATTAATAAGTAAATAAATATCAATGAAATATCTAAAAATCTTAATATTTTAATTTTTTACATATGTGAATGATTAAAAATCTTTCATATATTTACTATATTAATCATAAAATCAATTACATCTAACCATATGCATAATTATTTTCTCGAACAAATTACTTTCCATATAATAAATAATCTAATTACACTCTCATTCTAATCCAATCACATACTAATTAAGTTTGTCATTATCGATCTTATGCATATGAGTTATACGTCTTTGTCCAAAAATAATATGCATACTATTTAATCATTACAAATAATCAGATAATTCTCTTGAATCTATTTAATCACCTTTATAGAATAATTGTTAGCCGAATTTCTTTAAAATGAAATCCATATTAAATAATATGAACTTTAAATAACAATCATAATGAATTCAAAATAATTATTCACATAATAAAAAATTAGGGTCATAAGACCTCTAGATAATAAAATATAGACTCTACATACTGATCATGAACATTAGTAAAAGATGAAGAAAGATTGAATATAGTTAATCTCTTAACTTATACTAGCTTTGTCTTTAATGTCCTTCAATCTTCTTTTTTTATTTGCTTTTGATTGTGTACTTCTTTTTGTTACGAGGATTATGTTTCTCTCTGAATTTTGTATTGTTTTTGTGAATTGTGTCAATTCTCTCTTGAATTTTAACTTCTATCATTGTTTAAATAAGCTGAAATTAGAGGTGTGCATCGGATCAAAACAGTTGATGTTATACTCATCTGATCCAATTCGATCCAACCATCCGATCAGATTGAAACATCCTAATTCACAATCGATCCGATCACCTTTTAAATTCGATCTGTAATCTATTCGGATTGGATCGATTGAATCCGATCAATCCATAACCTATTCGAATTGGATCTGTTAAATCCGATCAGTCCGACCAATAAACTTAATAACTCTATTTTTGGTATTTTTGAATAAAAAATTTAAATTTTCACATAACATAAACTTATTTGAAATAAAATAAAACCTTAAAATATGACTAATATGAGAATTACCAATAAGAATATGACAAATATATAAAATATAAATATATATTTAAGTATTTTTGGTCTCGGATAGAATCAGATGATACATAGTAAAAACTATCATCTGATCCGAACTTAACAGATTGAAATTTTTTTCATCCAATCCGACCATCGGATCAAATCGAAACTATCAAAAAATTAACAGATTGGATTAGATTGATCAGATTAATCAGATGATTATAATTTTTGCACACCCCTAATTGAAATAGGTCATAATCAGTTCAAGAATCATATTAACTTTGATCTAGCAACTAAGATTGAAAGCTGGACTTAAAAACAAGATGGATGTGTTAGTTTTTGCTTCACTCGATCAATCAAAACCCTTTTCGATCAATCTAGGTATATTATTGTTCAACTCAAGAGTACTCGATCGAAGCTCGATCGATTGAGACCTTTCTCGATCAATTTAACTCTACTTGTTACTTATCAGCATAGATGCCTAACTTCCTCAATCGATATTCAATCGGTCGAGCCTTCCCTTGATCTATCAAGGTATGGCTCGATCTATCGAGGTTGTTTTGATCCTAATTTGTCTTAATTTGCTCATTTTAACTATGTTTAATGTCATTTCACCTATATTAACATATTTAATCATAAGATAAGTATTTTTAATAATATTTATATTAACACAAGAAAATTAGCTAGTTTCAAGTGCCAAAGTAATGCTACTTTAGTTATCACATAAACATTACACTAAGTTAGAACTTATTTTTCAACGAAAAAAGAGGTATAAGCAAACCTTTGATGACAAAGAAGTAAGTCTTTAGAGACCTTATTTAAAACAACAATAAAAACTTCATAAGAGTTATCTTTGTGAGTGCTAGACTTGGATGAAGATGATGGCAAGCTAGTGGCAAACACATATAAGTCATTATGCAGATTGCCTTGAAAAATGATATTTCCTTCCAACTGTTCCTTGACATAATAAAAAGTGCAATGGAATTCAAAAAATACATCATTATCTTTGACAAATTGAGAGACATTAAGCAATTTGTGGCAATAGAAGGTATATGAAGGATATTTTTCAATAATAAAGGCTTATGTGAATGATGTGAAGAAATGAAATAATTATTATCAGTATAATAAATGCCTAAAGTCTTAACATTACTGATCATTAGCCTTTCATTTCCAGCATATGGTTGAGGTGTGGATAGATTTTGCACATTTAAAGTAACATGGTGACTTGCACCAGAAAACAACTGAGTCTTAAATGACACTTGAGGTGATGGTAATGGTGAAATGGGTGGAGATGGGTGAAAGTAATTTGGTGATTAAGTAGAATAAGAAGCAAATTGGTGAAGGTATGTTGATATTTGACAAGAATTATTAAATATAGGTAATGGTGAGAAGTAGTTTGGATATAGACAAGGCTTGAAGTAGTTTAGATATAGCCCTCTCCTGCTTGAGAGCTAATATTGGGTGGTGGTAAAGTTGGTAATGTTTCAATTAGATATGGTGTAGGTGGAGCTTGATAAGGTGGTATAGGTGATTGTTTGTAAGTAGGATTAGCTTGGTTTAGGAGGAACATAATTTCCATCAAATCGAAACCAAGGAGTAGTTATTATTGGAGTAATTTTTCCACAAAGTTAACACCGCACACAACCTCTACCAAAGCCAAACGAGGGAACTTTATCATGAGGTTAAGGGTAAAATGATGATACCATTGATACCAACGACAAGTCGTTGAAAAAGCTTCATTAGAGAGTGTATGATACCCTTGATACCAAGTTGCAAAGGTTTCATCGAAGATTGTATGACTAATAAAGATGAATTTGACATGATATCTAAGACAAAATGTCATATATTGGCAACACAAAACTAGTGTTCTGTTGGGAAACACAATCCCTCCTTCTAAAGGAAGTGCTTCTTATTACAATTGTCACATTAGTATTCAAGTTAATCTTATAACCGTGATTATAATGTCATTACTCATTTAGAGTGTTCTTTTTTGCATGTTTTGATTCATTTTCGATTCAAATCTTTTATTTTATTGATGTTTCATAAAATGTTCAAATTCTTATGGCTTATGTTTTTTACCAAGATATAAATTCTAAGAAGTCATTAGCCATCTAGTGGTATGATGTATTAAAAACATCATATTTAGGCCATCAAAATAAGAATACAAGAGAAGTCATTGTTTGTCTGGACAAAGCTGATAACAATTGCTTGTTTTGAAATATTTAAGTGCATGACAACTTGTAAACAAGTGATATTTTAATTTTAATAGCAAAAAAAAGTGATTTTTAATTGGTTGCCTATGGTTATCAATCTTTCTGATATTTTAAATTGCATATCCACGACTTTAAAGGCTTATATTTTATATTTTACAAAATAAATAAAAATAAAAATTCTACCTGCAACTTCACAGATGGACTAGGCTTCTTATTTCTTAGGGAAATGCTCTTTACAGCTGGAAAATGAGTTCTTAGATGATATGTAATATTTACTATCAACATCAAATTATATAAAAATAATAGATTAATAATTAAAGAGCACAATTTAAACAATCAAAAAAAATATTACCTTAATAATAATTCTTTTTATTCGTGACTAAACCATAAATTTTAAATCACACCTTAAATCCTAAATCATTCGCCTTAAATTCTAAATCTAAAACACTAAATCTTAAACGTTAAACTCTAAAGTCTAAATATTAAACACTAAATCATAAATTCTAAACCAATTAAATTTATAATTATTTTAGTATTTTTAGTATGTATTTTTATCTTTTTATTTATTAAATATATTATTTTATCTTTTCCTCTATAAGTAATCTTTGCAAATTCATAAAAAAAACACTTTACTATTTATGTCTCCTAGGGCTACTTTGATAAACATTTTAATACCTAATTTTTAATTTAAATTTTAAATTTTTTGAAATTAAGTATGATTTATAAGTTATTTTTAATTTCTATTTTTAAAATTCTAAATTAAATTCTAAAATTTATTTAAAATTTAAAAAATAGATAAATTTTGGAATTCAACTTTTATTTCTTGGCATTAAAAATTAATAACTATCTTACTCAAAATGATTAAAAAACTTAATTTTGATTAAAAAATATGTTTGAGTTGAATTTTAAAGATTAAAAAGTTAAAAATTGAAAATAAAAAATTAGTTATCAAACAAACATTATCCAATTTTCAATTTATACTTTTCAAAATTTAAACTAAAAATTAGTAATCAAACAACTTTTATTTTTTTCCACAAAATATTTGAAATTAAAATTTCAATTTAAAATATAACTAATTAAAAATTAAAAATTAAAATTACTATAAAACATAACTTCAATTAACCGGCAAAAATTCCAAGTGCAGAACACGTTCCAATAAAATAATAATAGACACCACAAGTAAAAGAAAAGTGAAACAAGAGAAAGAATAAATACACACAAATTTACTTACATATTTAAACTCACAGTAATTATTGTATTACATGTGTTCAAATAACTTTTAAAATGAAAAAATTATTCATTTAAAATTATTTTTTTTTGACACATGTTACACTAACATGCATTCAACCTTTCTCACAAAGACAATGGCCACTTCATTTCATAAGCAATCAGAGAACAAATCAACTAATATTCATATCTCCTTTCTAAGCGAAACATACGATCAGAGCATTTTCAAAATGCCAGTGAAAAAGAAAAAAGCAAACTTGACAACCCATGTAACTGGTGATCACACAGGAACAATGGCCTTCATTCTCCAAACTGGTGGTTAAAGAAAGACTGACAACCAAAAGCTTAATATAAAGGGTAAAATATTCCTTTTGACTAATTCTACGCAGTACCTTACTCTTTCTTGGCTTCATCAGAATTTGGCTTGGAAGTGTCAATGGGAGATGGAGAGCCCTCCATCCCCATCTCTGATTTTAGGTCACTGATGCTCTGCTCCAACTCATTTATGCGGTTTCCCATATCATCAAGTGTATAGCAGTTAAGGAAAATAAAAATAACCAACATATTTAATCGTTAGGAAAATCGAAAATATTTGTAACTAAAGACTACTTTTTTTACCCAAAAAAAAGGACACTATACTTTGATTTTTGTTCACTCAGTTTATAATACACATGTTCAGTTTCCTAATATTCATGCTTAAAAAACAGAGCGACCAGTTCTTGCGATTCATATAGTTTGACCACTTACAATCAAATTGAAATTAAAAAAGATCATGTCATTAAGGAACAGAAAAGTTAAACCTAGAACGGTGAAAAACATTTTCTACTAGGAGACTCAATGGTTAAAGAACACGCCATATAAAAAGTTCAAGAATCTGCTTTTCCTTAAAACCTTGAGACATATTAAAAAGGATATTCTTTGTAACAATGGAGTCAGACATTGCCTGAAACCTGGATTGCTGCACACCAAATAGATTTCTAATTAGTAACATTATTTTATTTTTTTCACCGAACATAAAGCTGAAGTTATAACTTACCATCTGCTGGAGAAGATTTTGCACCTGCACGTACAACAATCAATGTCGAAAGTTCATAAACAAGGCTTCACAAAAATACAATTATAAAAAAAATAAAATAAAATAAAAACTTGAACCGGCTAATTCATCTGGTCAGTGCTTTAGGGTAAATTTCAATGGTACCCTGAAGTATAACACTATAACACAAAAACCTCCGAATATTGAAATAGAGTGGAAGTTCAATTTAGTTCCCTTATACAAAATGTGTCATTTTTAGTCTATAAAAAATGTGCCAAAAATATATATTTAATAATTTTAAAATTATTTTATTAAAAAAAATTAATGATATCCCCTGTCATTTTACTGTTGAATATGTAAAATAAGTTAATTATTTCCTTTAAAATTTTATCAATAAAATATTTATTAATACTACTAAAAATCCTTATGTGGTTTCTTTTTTACAAGTAAAAATACTAATGAACACATTTTTTATAAGTAAAAAGACTAATGAACACCTTTATTAATTTAGAAGAGTAAATAATAATTTTACTCAAAGAAAAAAATACCAAGACATTTATCCCATTAAAGTTAATAGCAAAGGCGTGATCAAGGTAAATTGTATCATTACAAATACCCTTAACAAGGGACACTTCCCATCTGCCACTCTGACCATAGTAGAGTTTTGAAATTAAAAACCTTCTTTCAACAAGGGACTCTTGCCACCAAAAATATATTGGGTGATAATTATATCAAATGCCCGCATACTTGGAATTACGCCAACAATATATTGCCACCAAAATTTTTAAAACTTTTCCATGTAGTAATTTGTCTTCTGTGTCATGTATTTAAAATATTTAAGAAAATACGAAGAAGTTCTGTTAACAAGCTTAACAGAGTACCTTTTTCGACAAATTCAAAACCATCGGGGCATATATATTATAATTGAAGTGTTTTTATGTTATCCTCTACTTGTTGCTACCTTGAACATTTATTACCATAAATTAAGTTGGAAATGCAATCATGTTCACTAACTAGATCTCAGTTCCCAGATAAAATATAAAATCATAGGGGTTAAAACTCAAAATGAGTATTCAACACTCTTCTCCCGCGAAACAAATGAATAATAAAATATGTTTCCGGACTTCAACAAGTGAAAAACAATATATTTGATTGGCACTATCTACAAGAATTAAAGTACTTACAAAAGCAGACATATCACCAGTACTCTGATTTTGATCATCTGCGCTGTGTCCGTCCTGCCAGAATTTCAACATCCAATTAAACCATCAGATCTAATGAACAACGCCCTGTGGCCTATTTCAGGAATTAAACTTGAACATATCAACAATCAAATGCAACTCCAAACAATGTGCCTTTAAACAGTAGATTCAAATCAAAACAACACCATTGCCCCTCCACTTGGCTCTCAAAAGAAAAGAAAATAATAATAATATTTCATGGTAGACTAATGGGAGAAGTGTGCCACTGGTCAGTAGCTTTGGATAAACGAGCAATTTCGTCCCGTAGTTTTCAAATGTAGCACCTAATCTCGTAATTAAAAAAAATGTATATTTGAGGCATAAGTCCTATAGTTATGGGCTTGTATAACTAAATTTCACATTTTTTAAAAGTTATGGAAATAAATTACTCCAATTGAAAGCATCGAGACTAAAACGCTTATTTTGTAAAAACTATGGATCTATCGTGCCCCTGACCTTAGGTTTAATCACCCGAACCTAACATCAAAATTCGCTTAAAGTAAAATGCATGGAGGTTCTGAGGGATTTAAGCTTGGAAATGGAAAAGACCAAGCGAATTATGTTTTAAACCCTAATAGCGCATTTTAAAATGAAAATTTTAATACCCTAGAAAAGAGCTTCAATTGTATGCGAAGGTTGATCATCCATTAAAATGAAACAGAAATTAATCAAGGAATTAAATCAAAGACCAGATATCCAAAAGAGAAAGAGGTAGAGAAAGGGAAAGATTACCATTGCTTTGAAATGTAAGAGTGAGATCCTCTCTTCTGTTCGTTTCTCGATGAACCACGACCAATGAATAACCAAGCGTTAGCCGGAAGGGAGAGGGCGCTTCTTGGTCGTTTCAGCTTCGCATATTTTTGAATGCCTTATATTTCAATTACATATTTAACCCTTAATGATTCATCCATTTTCTATTTCTTCTTTCCTCGTTTCAAATTTATTCGGAATCAAATTTCTGTGATATAATATAAATTACTATTATGAATAAAATAATTTATTAATTATAATTTTATTTAATAATAATAATAATATTTAAATATAATTAATATTAAAAATAAAATAATTATTTTAAATATTTTTATTATGATAATATTATATTTATATATATATATATTTTATATTTTATAAAAAAAATGTTAAAAGGCCAAATTATCTGATTCAAAAATTTCAAATTTTGAGCATTTATATAATATGCCTTACTCTATTTGTTTTAATGGAGACTTAAATTAAATATTTTTTTTATAGGTCACATCAAATTTCTGTGATATAATATAAATTACTATTATGAATAAAATAATTTATTAATTATAATTTTATTTAATAATAATAATAATATTTAAATATAATTAATATTAAAAATAAAATAATTATTTTAAATATTTTTATTATGATAATATTATATTTATATATATATATATATATTTTTTTTTTATTTTATAAAAAAAATGTTAAAAGGCCAAATTATCTGATTCAAAAATTTCAAATTTTGAGCATTTGTATAATATGCCTTACTCTATTTGTTTTAATGGAGACTTAAATTAAATATTTTTTTATAGGTCACAAATTTGTTACAACGTTACAAACATAATTGAAATATTAGATAATTATTAACTAAAATAATAAATCTATTTTTTTAACTCATAATTAACTAACATATTAATTATAAAAATACCATAATTTGTGATAAATATATTTTTCTATGCTTCAAAAATACGTATAAATCTCATTTAATTTAATAACAAGACTAGTGTTTAAAATCAATACATTGATATATTAGAGGAATTTGTATTACTATGATATAAATAGAATTATTCAAATTAAATGATTGAATCATTTGACATAATTCACCCTTTTGTTTATTTATTTTGGATATTGTTATTTTTAAAATAATTTTTGCTAATCTTAAAGTAATATTTTTATTTTAAAAACAATATTGCATTAAATTATTAGAAAAAAATTATATTACACTTTCAGTTCTAAAAATAAACTCCCTTATTTATTATATCGAAATAAAGCATTTTGTTGACGCTATAAAGCATTATTTTAAATATTTATACATTATATTCTGCCAAGGTTTTGCAAGTACTTCATAAAGTAAATTAAAATCTTCAACTGTTTTGTAAAAATACAACTCCTAATAATAATAACATAAGGAAAAGGAAAAGCTCTTATCAATAATTCTCATCAATTTTGGCCTCGATCAACAGGTTCTATTTTTTTTAACATTTAAAACAAGCTTTCTATTTTTTTTTAATTTATATATATTTGATGATAAGTTATATTTTTTGTTTTCTAAAAAATGAAAATGGAACACAAAAAAAAATTAGGAACAAGTTCTATTTCTATTTTCTAAATGAAAACATAAACCTACGTAAAAATAAAAGTAAAACTTATAATTTAATTTTCAAAACCAACTCCTTTTTTTAAGTTTAAAAAATTATATGTAAAAATTGAATTAAGTTTCAACTTAATTTTAAAATTGAAAACGGTATTGATTACCAAACGATAACAATTTTAAAATTTTAAATTCAAAATCTAAAAATTAAAAACAGAAATAATTACTATTGGATATTAGTCCTTAATTCAAGGAATAAAACAAGGACCTTAATTCAAGGAATAAAACAATGACCTTAATTCAAGGAATAAAACAAGGAATCCTTAATTCAAGGAGTAAAACAAGGAATCCTTAATTCAAGGAGTAAAACAAGGAATCCTTAATTGAAGGAGTAAAACAAGGAATCCTTAATTGAAGGAGTAAAACAAGGAATCCTTAATTCAAGGAGTAAATCAAGGAATGCTTAATTTAAAGAATAATTGAAGGAGTAAAATTTCCTTATAAATAGTTATACAATTGTAATGAAAACATGAAGAAAATAATACAAACTAGAGAACTCTTTTGTGTAGAGTTATTTCTTGTTTTTTCAACATGGTATCGGAAGCGGGAAAAATTAACTTGCTTACGCTTTATTATTATCTTAGCATCTTCAATCTTTGAAATGGTGAAGACAATGACATAGGATCGAAGTGAAAGTTCATCGTGCTTTCCTTCATGAATATGCATGTAGGTGGATGTCAACCCAAATCAAAGATTAAGCTCGGTCTTGTTGAATGAGTTTAATTACTTGCCTTGGTCAAAGCGGTGTCTGCAGGCTCTGAGGTGGAAGGTCCAAGTTGGGGTTCATAAATGGAAGCATCGAAGTACACGATGTTTCCTCACCAACCTATGAATCTGGCTTAGTAAGGATCAACTGGTTATGTCATGGCTCTAAATTCCATGGAACGTAAATTAGTGAAATATTCGGTTACTGAATCTGCGTACCAAGCTATGGGAGACGGTTAAGGAAATGTATGGCGATCAAAACAACGTCACGAGTTTTTCAATTAAAGAAAGACATCTCGGATCTATGACAAGATGGCAAGCCTTTTGTACAACTCTTAGGAAGCATGAAAAGCATGTGGAATGAGTTAGAAATATATCGTCCTCATACAACCGATGTAGCTCGCTACGAAAGAGAGCGGAAGAAGATAAGATATTTCAACTTTTGTCCGATCTGGATTCAACATATGAAGATATACGATGTCATATACTCATGAATCTTGAACTTCCTTCCTTCACCAATGTATGTGCGACAATTCAACGTGAAGAAATAAGGAGGAAAGTCATGAACAAGGATACAATGACTAGTTCACACGAGCAAGAGCCTATCTAACCAACGAGAGGAAGTACAAAGGGAAGCATCCAAACTTGAAGTGTCAACATTGCAACCATACGGGCCGTGTTAAGGACACGTGTTGGATTCTACATCCAATTAAAACACGATTTTATAAAGGATAAGGGTTTACGAGAAAGTGAATCGTCTTGGACACCGTGCAAATCATGCTTTTGCCTCTGCCTCTAATGGGTCTGATCCATTCAAGAACTTCACAAATGAATCCGGTGAACTCATGAATGAGTTTATGTTGTATCTTCAAAGCAAGACGGGAGGAGCCGAGAATTAAGCGTGTGGATAGCATAGAAGAAGGAAACTCGACAAAGATTGCTAGGCAAGTTTGCGGGCTTCTTGCGGTACAAAACTCATACCACAAGAGGACATGCAAGGTATTATAAAATCCTTTAAAAGCTTTCTTAAAATAAATATGTTGCATGATTTTTGGGTTGTAGATTCGGGTGCCACGGATCATATGACAAACCATGTGTCAAACTCTCATAAGTTTGAAAAATTAGCAAATCCTTCTCAAGTTTCAATTGCAAATGGTGAGAATGTAAAGGTTTTAGGAAAGGAACAAATAAAACTAATGTCAGATGAACTCGACTCCCGAGTTGTATATGTAGCTTCCTTTGCTTTCCAACTTCATACGTAGGAAAAATCACAAATACCTTGAATTGCTTAGCCATTTTTCTCCTCACAATGTCATTTTTCAGATTGTGTCACCAAAAAGACGATTGGTGAAGGGTTTTACTTAGATGGTCTCTATTACATATCCAAGAACAATCCCAGGGTTTCAAGCCAAGTTTAATACTATCCAAGATAATCAATTGTGGCATCAACGTTTAGCTCACCCTTCTCTACCAATTTTGTCAACTTTATTTCCAAACTTAGGAAATGATGAAATTGCATGTGAAACTTGCCACTTGTCTAAGGCCACTAGATTGCCTTTTAATTCTTCCTTGTCTAGGGCTAGTAAGTGTTTTGAACTAGTTCATTCGGATGTATGGGGACCAATTAATGAATCTTTTGATGGTTATAAGTATTTTGTGATTTTTGTTGATGATTTCTCTCGAGTCACATGGTTATATCTTTTAAAGTCTAAGAATGAAGTTATGGAAGTATTTAAGGACTTTCATAATCTTGTTAAAAATCACTTCTCTTCTAAAATTCAAACCTTAAGGTCTGACAATGGCATCAATACATGTCCCATATCATGAAACAATATTTGAGCATTCATGGCATTATGCATCAAACAAGTTGTGTTGGCACACCTCAACAAAATGGTGTAGGTGAGCATAAAAAGGGATTTACTTGAAAAAACTAGAGCATTAATGCTACAAATGAATGTACCAAAGAGATTACGGTCCCCGAGGGTTATGGCATTTACATCATCAATAGATTACCCGGTAGGAGTCTTGGATTTCAAGTCTCCCTAGAGGTCATGAAAGGAAGGAAAATTAACCTTTCACACCTTCGAGTCTTTGGTCACATCTGTTTTGTACATATTCAATCTCATCATCGAGATAAATTGGATCCTAGAAATTTGTTAAATGTATTTTTCTTGGTTATTCATCTACACAAAGGGATATAAGTGTTATGATCCCCAACTTAGGAGATTAATTGTGTCTAAAGATGTTCGGTTTTATGAAACTAACCCTTTTTTCAGCAAGTCACATGAAATCACAAGTCAAGGGAATGGCATCTTGGATGTGTTTCCATTACCAAGAATTGAACTTGAGGCTCCACAACAACAAGATCCCAGCCATGTCAACATTGATGCATCTCTCACTGAAAGTAACAATGAAGGGTCTCGTCTTAATGGTACACTTGCGTGAAGATGGTGATAATCAAGATGATCCTCACAATATGGTACAAGATGTGAACGAGTGTGAGATAACTCCTTCTGCTCCACGACGTAATCCAATGCGTGTTAGGCAACCTCCCACAAGACTTCAAGACTTTGTCACCTACAAACCCACACATCCCATCTCAAATTATGTGTCATATAAGAGAGTGACACCAACCCATGCCGCATTCCTCAGCACTATATCGAGTTACGGTGAACCTCGAACTTTCATGAGGCCAATGACAAGAGGTGTGGAAGGAAGCCATGCAAGAAGAACTTAAAGCCCTAGATCAACACAACACGTGGGCATCACCAAACTTCCAAAAGGCAAGAAAGTTGTGGGTTGCAAATGGATCTATAGTGAAATTCAAGTCGGATGGATCAATTGAGAGGTATAAAGCAAGATTGGTGGCTCGGGGATTCACTCGAACATTCGAGGTGGATTACAAAGAAACATTTGCACTGTTGCAAAAATGAACACGATAAGAGTGCTACGTACGTGGTACGTAAACAAGGGGTGGTCCATGTACCAAATGGATGTGAAGAATGCATTCTTGCATGGTGATCTCAAAGAAGAAGTCTATATGAAATTACCACTGGGCATCCTCAAAGCAATGAAGCTGGATTTAGTGTGCAAATTGCACAAATCCATTTATGGTTTGAAAGCAGTCCCACGAGCTTGGTATGCCAAGCTAAGCTCGGTCTCACTAGTGTTGGTTTCAAAAGCGGCAATGCGATTCCTCACTATTTGTTCGCCACGGGAGCTATGGGCAAATTGGTTGTCTTTGATTTATGTAGATGATCGATAATTACGGTGATAATCTTGTGAGATTTTCAACCTGAAAGCAGTCCCTCGGACAAAGGTTTGCAATTAAAGACCTTGGGATATTGAAGTACTTTCTTGGTATAGAAATGGCAACCTCGCCTGAAAGGACTCTTTCTTAACCAAAGGAAATATGTCTAGATTTGCTTAAGGAAGCTAACATGAGCGATGCTAAACCACCATTACCCTCTTGACGGCAAGCTCAAACCTAGCTTGAAGGGCACGCCACTTCATGGATATAAGTTATTACCGGCGGTTGGTAAGTTGATCTACCTAACAATCACCGGACACGACATCACATATTCTCGTAAGTATTGTGAGCCAATTCATGCACTCCCAGACACTTGAGCATTTGACCCTTGTTAAAAGGATCTTACGCTACTTAAAAGGATCGGTGGGTCGTGGTATTATCATGAAGAAGAATGACAACACACAAATCATGGGGTATTGTGATCTTTGATTGGGCGAGGAATGCAATTGATCGCAAGTCCACCACTGCCTCTTGTACATTTGTCGGTGGAAACTTGGTCACATGGAAGAGTAAGAAGCAAGCGTCATTGCCGGATCAAGTGCGAAGCCGAGTATCGTGCAATGGCTTCAAGCTGCGTGTGAGTTGATATGGCTTAAAGGTCTTGTGTGATTTAGGTGTTCTACAACTCTTCCTATGTCCTTGTTTTGTGACAATCGAGGCGGTATGCATATAGCATCAAACCCAGTGTTTCACGAGAGGACGAAACACATTGAAGTTGATTGTCATTACGTTCGTGAACAAGTTCAATCACAGGTAATTCGGACACATTATACAAGAAGCTTCGACCAAGTGGTGACATCTTCACCAAGCCGCAGCCTGCATCGGTTTCAACGACTTTTGTCCAAGCTTGGATCCATAAACCTTCGGATCCCGGCTTGAGGGAGTATTGGATATTAGTCCTTAATTCAAGGAATAAAACAAGGACCTTAATTCAAGGAATAAAACAATGACCTTAATTCAAGGAATAAAACAAGGAATCCTTAATTCAAGGAGTAAAACAAGGAATCCTTAATTCAAGGAGTAAAACAAGGAATCCTTAATTGAAGGAGTAAAACAAGGAATCCTTAATTCAAGGAGTAAATCAAGGAATGCTTAATTTAAAGAATAATTGAAGGAGTAAAATTTCCTTATAAATAGCTATACAATTGTAATGAAAACATGAAGAAAATAATACAAACTAGAGAACTCTTTTGTGTAGAGTTATTTCTTGTTTTTTCAACAATTACAAAACAAATTCTCATTCTCATCGATTTTTGTTTCTTCTAACCAATTCCTTATCAATAACATAAGTATAGATAGGTAGTTCGAACCACTAAACGGAGACTAAGCAGTAGTACAAATGAGTAAGGTGTTGATGGATTAAACATTCCAACATAATTCCATACCTATAAACAAAATTACAATGCAGATACAATGATTAACTAATTTATCCCCTATACAAAACCATCAAACCATAATAGGTAAGGTAAAGAGTAAAAAGCGTTGCCCAACACAACCTACCATGAGTAGAACTGATAATGCAAAGATCGAGCACATACAATGCCAATAAAGTTTCAAACAAACATAATTGTAACAATATCTGCAATGAAGACCCAAAAGACCTCAGCATTCCATCAAAGGATGATATGTATCTTCTCAAGGGTGATTTTAAAATGCCCACCATGGCAATTGGTGATGCCCATAATGTCTCAAATGTGCAATTGTGGTATAAAGGCTTTTCCACATTAGGAAAAGAGGTTCGATGAAGCTAAAGAAGCAAGGTTTGTTATATGAGTTAAAGGAAGTCAGATTATCATTCTATGAACATTGTGTATTTGGGAAAGTTAAAAGGGTGAAATTCACTCTTGACAAAGGGGCAGGAGACAAGCTAACATATGTTCATTCTGACTTATGGGAGCCTGCATGAAACTTATCATTAAGTGGCTCAAAGTATTTTGTGTCATTCATAAATGACTACTCAAGGAAAACTTGGGTATATCCCTTGAAGAGCAAGGATCAAATGTTTGAAAAGTTTAAGACTTTGAAGACATAGGTTTAACTTCAATCAAGAAAATAAATCAAGTACCTCAGGATGGACAATGGGCTTGAGTTCTACAATTAAAGCTTCAATCAATACTGCATAGATTGTGGCATTACAAGGCACAGAACTGTAACCTACACCCATCAACAGAATAGGCTTGCTGAAAGAATACACAAGACCCTTATATTAATCAATGCAAGTCTATCTGAGTATTATTGGGCTGGCGCACTGTACAAAGCATGACATTGCATAAACAAATGTCCATCTACAACACTTAACTTCAAGACACCATAAGAAATGTGGTAAGGTAATCCTCCATCTTATGAACTACTTAGGGCATTTGGATGTGTTGCCTATATGCACAAGATAGGGGTAAAGCTAGAACCTAGAGCAATCAAACGTTTTTTTTCCTTGGGGTAAAGCTAGAACTTAAAGCAATCAAATGTTTTTTTTCCTTGGGTACCCAGATGGGGCAAAAGAATTCAAACTATAGGATCTAGAAAATAAAAGGTGTGTAATCAATGGAGACGTTGTGTTTAGAGAAAATGAGATGTATATGCAACAACTTCATGAGGCCAAGAGAGTTCAAGGTAAAACCCATACTGAGATTGAGGTAATTGATCAAGGTAATCTAGAAAATACATCTAAAAACATTCAAAATGAGGGAGAATGGCCAGATAATAAAGATTTAGAACATTATCAACAAGAAATATTAGAAAACCTGCAAGATACAATGATATACCAAAGGTTGATTGTGTAGATGAAGTTAACATGCTTGCTTTTTCCTTCACAATGACAGATTCAATTTATAACAATGACCTTAAGATATATCAAGAAGCAATAACAAGATGTGATGCCATCAAGTGTAAGCAGTCTATGGAAAAATAAATGCATTAACTCAACAAGAACAACACATGGTCCCTTGTCCCTAAGTCATAAGAAGTTAAAATTGTAGCTTGTAGATGGTTATACAAGGGAAAGGAAGGGATACTAGAGGAACTAAGATACAAGTCCAAACTTGTAGCATGGGGCTTTACGCAAAGAGAAGGCATTTATTACCAAGAAGTGTTCTCACCTGTTGTGAGACACACCTCAGTAAGAATTTTGATCTCTATGGTGGTGAATAATGACATGGAATTGGACGAATAGATGTAAAAACAGTCTTCCTACATGATATACTTGATGAGGTTATTTACATAGATCAACCAATTTTTTTTGTAAAGCAAGGAAAAGAATAGCATATGTGTCAATTGAAAAGGTCATTACGTGGCTTAAAACAGCCACCAAAGTGTTGGTATAAATGCTTTGATGATTACATGGTGAAAGTTGGATTTCCAAGAAGTGATTATGATCATTGTGTTTACATGAGAAATGTAGACTCAGAAAATGCAATATATTTGCTACTATATGTGGATAACGTGTTGATTGCAAGTAGAAGTAAAGGAGAAAACAAAAGAATAAAACCCTTGTTAAGCTCTAAATTCGAAATGAAAGAGTTGAGACAAGTAAGGAGAATTATGAGAATGGAGATCATAAGAGATAGAAGGCAGAATAAAATTCTCTTAACTTAATCTTCATACATTTAAAAATTGATTGAAAAATTTGATACGAGGGATGCTAAACCAGTGACTACTCCTTTAACTCAACATATCAAACTGTTTAGCTCTAACTCACCATCAACTAAAGAAGAACTAAAATATATTAAGGTTCCTTACTCGAATGCAGTGGGGTGTTTAATGTATCTAATGGTATGCACAAGACTAAATATTCATATTGTAATTATATGAGCAATCCTGAGAAGTACCATTGGGAAGCAGCCGAATAGGTTTTAAGATACCTTAAAGGTTCAAGCACAACGGGGATAGTTTTCAAAGCACTAACTGGAGTACTTTAAGTAGTGGGTTATGCGGATTCAAATTATGCTGGGGACTTAGGTAAAAGAAGATCCTTATTAGAATATTTGCTTATGTTTGGTGGTAACTTGGTAAGTTGGAAAACAAACATAGAAAAGGTGGTGGCTCTCTCCTCGACAAAGGCTGAGTACATTACAAGCAACTGAATCAATGAAAAAAATTGTGATTAAGAAGCATCATGTCTAAACTAAGATACAAGCAAGGCACCATTGTCATATATTGTGACAATCAAAGTGTCACACAACTCTCCAAAAAACCCAACACCACAAAACAACCACCAACATGTTAATGTAAATTATCATTTCATAAATTATCATTTCATTAGGGATGTTATTGAAGAAGGTATAGTAGTGCTAGAAAAGATTCACACAGATCATAATTCAGATGACATGGTAACCAAAGCAGTCACCTTTGTCAAACTTGCTCACTGTAAAAGTTTGGTGAAAGTGACTAGTGACACTGAAAAATAGGCAATGGATTAAAGCAACTCCAGTAAGCAATTTGTAGTCTTAGCACCCGATCATGATTTATAAGGTGGCACCAACACTTCACCAATTGGCTGCGTAGACCAATAGATAAAAAAGATGACTCATGACATTGGATAGTGTGATTATCCCAGCAACTATCACATGCATATAAAGGTATAATCAGTCGAGTCATTATAATTAATTTTTCACAACAAGAAGGTTATCATTTGTATCACTTGTGGGGGAAAACACCTAGAGAGAATGGGGTAAAAACACTTGTAACTGTCTGAGTCCTGCGAGAAGGAAAGTGAGAGGGAATAGGATGTTCTAATAGCATTTGGATACAATCAAAGGTGTGCTTATGTTGTATGTGAATTGTTGTCATTCATGGTGGAATAAAGATCAAGAAAGCTGGTCGGGTTGAATAGTGGAGTAGGAAAGTTTTGGTCGAACCACTTTAAAATAATTGTATTGTTTTTCTATGATTTTATGTGATTGTCTTCTCGGATTGCTTAGGTTTTGTGTGCATTTCATAATAAAATTCTTTCTTAAAAGAAACTTAATACGTTACTACATGATGGAGTTTTTTTTTCATAATAAAAGCTCATGGAGTTAAAAATATATACTACTTACTTGCACCATTTATAATGAGCAAAAATTGCAAGCAGTCTGAGGTGAGTAACGAGCATTAAGACATAAAATGCCTTTGACACAAATATTGGCTCAAGAATTAACTTGAAATTGACACTGACAGACCTAATACAATAACATTTATGTCAGTTCTTGATAGATATCCATGTACGCAAGTCGTAAGATTATGAACTCCAATGGAAGTATGACTTTTCAAGCACTAATATGATTTCTATCGGTATTCAACTTTGCAAATGTACAAAGGAAGTCCTATATACTCGTTATCATTTTATATGCATTGATTTGATCACAAAATTAAGTGAAATTACTAAAGGGTTGGGAACCCTTTAGGGATACCTGTAGTTTGTCAAGCATTATACCAAAAATGGATGAAGATACGCCCAAGATTGAAAGCTCTTGATATGTAAACACGTAGATACAAAATGAGAAAAGGCAACCCGAAGAGTATCTGCAGAATTGGTAACCAAGTACAAGTAAACAAAGGAAACATCGTAATCGGACAATGCTCCGCAAGTGCAACTCACCTAATCAAATTGGAAGAAGAATAAAAAGAACAACCAAATATGAGTTCCACATTAAAGGATTTTGCATACCAAGTAAACCAATAAACATGAGAAAATTACTGATGGAGTGAATCTCAATTCTGAAATGCTTAACATTGATGGAAATTTCATGCCAACTCGGACATTAGAGACAAATACCTGCACAGGTGTAGCACAGACTAAAGCTATAATTACTCTACTGACATCCATAGCTTTGTGAAATATCTTTTCGAAACCAAGAGAGAAAATAAAAGCAGAGTGGCAATGTTTAATAAACAATTCATTCACAAGCTTGGAAGCTATTGTCTAATTATCTTTGACATAAGAAGTAGTAGAAATGGTTCGTGGTCTAATTGGCATGACTCCCAACCCCATCAGTATAGATCTAAGTTTTAATCTAATCCATGTAATATTTTCTTTATTTAATAAAAAAATGGGAAAAAAAGAAGAAAAATAGTACAGGTGAAGCATAAAGGAGGACATTCATCTTTATTGAGACAAATTTACACTACACAGATCAGAAGAGACATTTCTTACCCAATGTCATATACTTTACAAAAAGTTTCATATAAAGAAACAAACACGTAACCTGAATATGATTAAACCAATATGCCATCTTTGGTAAAGAAGTGAGGCCAATGCAACATGGATGAACATCATTGCAAAACAATCAGTAAAAAGACGGAGGACAAAGATGGAGTGCACTCTCTTTGATAGACAAGTGTCACGACCTTAAACTTTCAATAGTGATCGTGCGGCACTTAGCACTGTCCGTCGCACTAAGCCTGCCTTTGAATCCGAAAATGTAACTCCAAAGAGAATAGAGAGAGTTTGCAAAGAATGCTTTGTATTGCTCTAGAGAGAGTTTATGATACAAATGCTAAGAATTCCCAAGGATTTTCCAAGATGAATGCAAATGAAGACCAAGTGGTCTATTTATAGTGTGGCTCTAAGCTTAAGAGCATGCCACCACTTTCTAGAGTCTTCCTAGTCTAGAATGTACATGAGTCTTCTAGTATTATGTACAACATGCCACAAGGTTCTAGGATCTTCTAGCCAACTCTAGAGTCTTCTAGGTTTGTCTAGCTCCTTCATGCACCTTCCGGGATGTTCCGCAAGCTTCCAAAGAGCTTCTACATCCTTCCGGACGTTAGTAAGCTTCCGGCGGCTTCCACATCCTTCCCGAACCATCCGGCGCATTCTAGAACGTTCCAGCCCATTCTAGCACCCTCCAGGTGTGCTGCGGAACAATCTAGGGTCTTGAGCTTGAGTTGAGTCCGTCCAACTCTAGCCCTTTCTAGACTTCTCTAGGCAACTCTAGGCAACTCTAGAACTTTCCATATGTCTAGATCCTTTAGGCAGCCAACATTTGGATTTTTAGGGACATTTTGAGCGGGACGTGACACCCTCCCCCACTCAAGTTCGCGACGCCCTCGTCGCGCCTTCAAGCTTGAACCTCTCGATGTCATCTTTGAATTGCCACAAAGAATCTTCAGGTTCCCAGCTTGTTTCTTCATCCGAGGCGTTCTTCCATTTGACCAAGTATTCCCTATAACTTGGTACGCCTCTTCGTCGGATTAAGCGGTCCGCCAAGATTAAGTCCACTTCCTTGTCAAAGGAGGTTACCACTGCGGTAGGCGCCCTTTTGGATTCTCCCCTGCTCAAGTCTTCCTTGTCTCCATGAAAGGGTTTAAGCATGCTTACGTGAAAGACCGGATAGATTTTAAGCCTTGGAGGGAGTTGTAGCTTGTAAGACACCTTACCAACTTTCTTGAGGATGGGAAATGGTCCCTCATGTTTCCGCACCAACCCCTTATGAACCTTCCATAAGGACTTGAATTGTTGGGGCAATAATTTGACAAGGACCAAATCGCCTTCCTGAAATTCTACCATCCTCCTCTTCTTGTCAGCCCATTTCTTCATCTTTTTAGACGCCTTATTCAGATAGGCTCGGGCCAACTCCGCCTGTTCATGCCACGCCTTGGCAAACTTGAAAGCAGCTGGGCTCTTTCCTTCATAACTTGTGGCCAAGGCATGGGAGTCAGTGGGTTCTTTGCCCATGATGATCTCGAAGGGACTCTTGGCGATGGGACTCGCTTCTTTGTAGATTATATGAGAATTGGGCTACATCCAACAGCTTCGCCCAATCCCGTTGATTGGCACTCACAAAGTGCCTGAGATACAACTCCAGCAATGCATTGGCACGCTCCGTCTGTCCATCACTTTGAGGATGAAAGCTTGTGGAGAAGTTCAAGTCTGATCCCAACAGCTTGAACAATTCCGTCCAAAATTTCCCCGTGAATCGTGGGTCTCGATCACTCACAATATTAGACGGGATTCCCCAATGCTTCACAACATTCCTGAGGAACAACCGTGCCGTCTCATCTGCCGTGCAGTCCGTTGAGGCAGGTATGAATGTCGCGTACTTGCTGAAGCGGTCGATAACGACGATGATGCTGCCAAAGCCTTCAGATTTTGGCAAGCAAGTGATGAAGTCCATAGAGACACTTTCCCATGGTCTCTCTGGAATAGGCAGCGGCTCTAGCAAGCCTCCGGGTGCATGCTGCTCTATCTTGTCTTGTTGGCATACGAGACAAGTCTTTACATAAGCTTCGACATCGTCCCGAAGTTGAGGCCAATAATAGATAGACTTGATCAAAGCAAGGGTGCGCCTCATTCCTGGGTGTCCAGCCCATAACGAATCATGGCACTCCTTGATAAGCTCTTTCCTTAAGCTCCCCCATTTTGGCACAAAGATTCGATTCTGCTTGGCATAGAGTAGTCCGTCACTCAGCCAAAATCTTCTCGTCTTTCCTTCCTTGATGAGGGCAAGGAGGTTTTGGGCAAGGGCATCATGCTTCAACCCTTCTTTGATCCTATCCAAAGGCGAGGCCAGCCTACTCAAGGCTGCTAGCTCTGTCTTTCCACTTGGCAAGTCAACCACCACGCTTCCGTTGCGCGCCTCTGATTTTTCCACCTGATCAGAGCTTATTGTTGGTGGTCTTGTGTCGAGCTCGACTCGACTTCACGGTCCACCTCCTCCTCGAGGTAACCGTTTGGGCGAGGCCTCATGCATCACCCCATGGGACTTATCTAGGATAGCTTGCACTTCCGTTGGCAAGCTCGGCTTTGGTGACGCCTCAAACATCACCTCATGGGACTTATCTGAGACAACTTGCTCGTCCGTCGGCAAGCTTGGCTTTGGCGACTCCTCCTCCCCGTCGTATTCTTCTGAGATGGTAAGGTAACTCTCTTTTTCTTCCTTCAATCCCTTCTTGAGTTGAAGTGCCGAGAGAGCTTGGGTTGTGCGTTTGGTGGTCCTGTCCGTCGGTACCACGCAAGCCTTCGAACCATCCATAATGCACATAGAGTTTGAGTATGGCACCAAGAAAGCTCTAACCTGGTCCAAGAACTCCATGCCGAATACTATTGAGTAGTCATCCATAGGCGCCACTGATAAGTCCACTTGGCCAGTCCAAGCACCAAGACTGACCTTAACTCCGCGAGCGACTCCATGTAATGGCAGTGCTGCTGAGTTAACTGCTTTGAGAGAACCCCCTCCATTGACAACCTTTAGGCCGAGTCTCTTTGCTTCTTCCACTGAAACAAAGTTGTGCGATGCACCTGTGTCGACCAATGCTTTAGCGACCTTACCATTGATGGTGGCATCCACGTACATCAAACCTTTAGGGGTCTTCGGGGCGCTCTGCAATGCACTAAGTAGGCGCAAAGAACCCATCCTTGCACCTTTGTCCGACTCGCCTCCATCCTGCTCATGAGTGGAAGCAACTAAGGCGCTCAATGCCTTTCTTTTCGGACATTCACGTGCCCAATGCGGTCCGTCGCATATGAAGCACGTCACACGGGGCTTTGAGGCATTCCGATCCTCCTTCTCCTTCCCCTTGTCCCGTGGTTTGAATGAGGAACTGTCTTTGTGGGTTTTGGGTCCCTGACTTTTACTGTGGCTTCCCACACTCTTTCCTCCAACAAACTTCTTATCTGAGGCTTTCGAGCTGTCCTTGTTTGTGGAGTAATCAATAAAGCTTTCCGCAGTCGCAATGGCCGAAGATAAATCTTGGACACCGCGTCGCTTGAGCTCAAGGTTAGCCCACGATTGGAGCCCATCCATGAACAAGAATAGGGCATCCTTGTCGGATGTGTCAGGTACTTCAAGCAGCAGGGTTGTGAACTCCTTCACATAATCCCTTATGCTACCCGTCTGCTTTAACCGTCGCAGTCGACCTCTTGCTTCCTCTTCAGCATTTACGGGGAAGAACTGCATTTTGAATTCCCTTTTGAAGTCTTCAAAGGTTTCAATCGTGCAAACCCCTCGTTGCACATCACCATGTCTCCGCCTCCACCACAGCATAGCAGTGTCGGACAAATACATAGCAGCAGTTCGAATCATGCTGGCATGGTCCGTTATGCCAGTAGCCTCAAAGTATTGTTCTAGCCCCCATAGGAAGTTCTCCACTTCCCTAGCGTTCCTAACGCCATTGAAGGTCTTGGGCTTGGGAACATCCACCCTCTTAGCCTCAATTACAGTGGTTGTGCTAGTTCCCGCGGCCATAGCCCGCTTACAAAGAGCTAGATCACCACCCATATCCTCAACTCTAAGCAACACATTGGCGAGTTCTCTTTGGACAAGATCTCTTACCTTGGCAAGTTCAGCTTTTAACCCATCAATCTCTTGCCTTAGTCCACCGTCTAGCTCGTTGAGGGACATCTTAACCGCTGCATGGATCTCCACATCCTCGGCCTCCAAGCCATTGCAACGCTCCTCTAAGTTGTCCACCCGGTCGAACAACTCCCTGGGCATCTGCGCGGTTCCCACTCGTGCTTCCAAGCTAGAAAGCAAGTCTTTCGACTTAGCTCGAGATTCCTTTGGGGCTTTCCGCACTTCCTCACGGCCACGTTCCATGGGTGGAACGTCCATGCTTGGTGTAGCTGGGACGGTGTTCTTCATTTTTGCCAAAGATAGAGACACTTTAACCTGCTCTGATACCAACTGTCACGACCTTAAACTTTCAATAGTGATCGTGCGGCACTTAGCACTGTCCGTCGCACTAAGCCTGCCTTTGAATCCGAAAATGTAACTCCAAAGAGAATAGAGAGAGTTTGCAAAGAATGCTTTGTATTGCTCTAGAGAGAGTTTATGATACAAATGCTAAGAATTCCCAAGGATTTTCCAAGATGAATGCAAATGAAGACCAAGTGGTCTATTTATAGTGTGGCTCTAAGCTTAAGAGCATGCCACCACTTTCTAGAGTCTTCCTAGTCTAGAATGTACATGAGTCTTCTAGTATTATGTACAACATGCCACAAGGTTCTAGGATCTTCTAGCCAACTCTAGAGTCTTCTAGGTTTGTCTAGCTCCTTCATGCACCTTCCGGGATGTTCATGACTTCCAGCGGCTTCTACATCCTTCCGGACGTTCCGTAAGCTTCCAGCGGCTTCGACATACTTCCCGAACCATCCGGCGCATTCTAGAACGTTCTAGCCCATTCTAGCACCCTCCAGTGTGCTCTGGAGCAATCTAGGGTCTTCAAGCTTGAGTTGAGTCCGTCCAACTCTAGCCCTTTCTAGACTTCTCTAGGCAACTCTAGAACTTTCCATATGTCTAGATCCTTTAGGCAGCCAACATTTGGATTTTTAGGGACATTTTGAGCGGGACGTGACACCCTCCCCCACTCAAGTTCGCGACGCCCTCGTCGCGCCTTCAAGCTTGAACCTCTCGATCTCATCTTTGAATTGCCACAAAGAATCTTCAGGTTCCCAGCTTGTTTCTTCATCCGAGGCGTTCTTCCATTTGACCAAGTATTCCCTATAACTTGGTACGCCTCTTCGTCGGATTAAGCGGTCCGCCAAGATTAAGTCCACTTCCTTGTCAAAGGAGGTTACCACTGCGGTAGGCGCCCTTTTGGATTCTCCCCTGCTCAAGTCTTCCTTGTCTCCATGAAAGGGTTTAAGCATGCTTACGTGAAAGACCGGATAGATTTTAAGCCTTGGAGGGAGTTGTAGCTTGTAAGACACCTTACCAACTTTCTTGAGGACGGGAAATGGTCCCTCATATTTCCGCACCAACCCCTTGAACCTTCCATAAGGACTTGAATTGTTGGGGCAATAATTTGACAAGGACCAAATCGCCTTCCCGAAATTCTACCATCCTCCTCTTCTTGTCGACCCATTTCTTCATCTTTTTAGACGCCTTATTCGGATAGGCTCGGGCCAACTCACTTTGTTCATGCCACGCCTTGGCAAACTTGAAAGCATTTGGGCTCTTTCCTTCATAACTTGTGGCCAAGGCATGGGGAGTCGTGGGTTCTTTCCATGATGATCTCGAAGGGACTCTTGTGATGGGCTCGCTTCTTTGTAGATTATATGAGAATTGGGCTACATCCAACAGCTTCGCCCAATCCCGTTGATTGGCACTCACAAAGTGCCTGAGATACAACTCCAGCAATGCATTGGCACGCTCCGTCTGTCCATCACTTTGAGGATGAAAGCTTGTGGAGAAGTTCAAGTCTGATCCCAACAGCTTGAACAATTCCGTCCAAAATTTCCCCGTGAATCGTGGGTCTCGATCACTCACAATATTAGACGGGATTCCCCAATGCTTCACAACATTCCTGAGGAACAACCGTGCCGTCTCATCTGCCGTGCAGTCCGTTGAGGCAGGTATGAATGTCGCGTACTTGTGAGCGGTCGATAACGGCGATGATCTTTGCCAAAGCCTTGATTTTGGCAAGCAAGTGATGAAGTCCATAGAGACACTTTCCCGTAGTCTCTGCGGAATGAGCGGCGGCTCCAGCAAGCCTCCGGGTGCATGCTGCTCTATCTTGTCTTGTTGGCATACGAGACAAGACTTTACATAAGCTTCGACATCGTACCGAAGTTGAGGCCAATAATAGATAGACTTGATCAAAGCAAGGGTGCGCCTCATTCCTGGGTGTCCGACCCATAACGAATCATGGCAGCTCCTTGATAAGCTCTTTCCTTAAGCTCCCCGTTTTGGCACAAAGATTCGATTACGCAGCATAGAGTAGTCCGTCACTCGGCCAAAATCTTCTCGTCTTTCCTTCCTTGATGAGGCGAGGAGGTTTTGAAAAGGGCATCGTGCTTGACCCTTCTTTGATCCTATCCGGCCAAGGGCTTGGCTTTACTCAAGGCTGCTAGCTCCGTCTTTCCACTTGGCAAGTCAACCACCACGCTTCCGTTGCGCGCCTCTGATTTTTCCACCTGATCAGGGCTTATTGTTGGTGGTCTTGTGTCGAGCTCCAACTCGACTTCATGGTCCACCTCCCTCCTTGGAGGTAACCGTTTGGGCGAGGCCTCATGCATCACCCCATGGGACTTATCTAGGATAGCTTGCACTTCCGTTGGCAAGCTCGGCTTTGGTGACGCCTCAAACATCACCTCATGGGACTTATCTGAGACAACTTGCTCGTCCGTCGGCAAGCTTGGCTTTGGCGACTCCTCCTCCCCGTCGTATTCTTCTGAGATGGTAAGGTAACTCTCTTTTTCTTCCTTCAATCCCTTCTTGAGTTGAAGTGCCGAGAGAGCTTGGGTTGTGCGTTTGGTGGTCCTGTCCGTCGGTACCACGCAAGCCTTCGAACCATCCATAATGCACATAGAGTTTGAGTATGGCACCAAGAAAGCTCTAACCTGGTCCAAGAACTCCATGCCGAATACTATTGAGTAGTCATCCATAGGCGCCACTGATAAGTCCACTCTTCCAGTCCAAGCACCAAGGCGGCCTTAACTCGCGACGACTCCGTATAATGGCGGTCTTCTTGAGTTAAGCCTTTGAGAGAACCCCCTCCATTGACAACCTTTAGGCCGAGTCTCTTTGCTTCTTCCACTGAAACAAAGTTGTGCGATGCACCTGTGTCGACCAATGCTTTAGCGACCTTACCATTGATGGTGGCATCCACGTACATCAAACCTTTAGGGGTCTTCGGGGCGCTCTGCAATGCACTAAGTAGGCGCAAAGAACCCATCCTTGCACCTTTGTCCGACTCGCCTCCATCCTGCTCATGAGTGGAAGCAACTAAGGCGCTCAATGCCTTTCTTTTCGGACATTCACGTGCCCAATGCGGTCCGTCGCATATGAAGCACGTCACACGGGGCTTTGAGGCATTCCGATCCTCCTTCTCCTTCCCCTTGTCCCGTGGTTTGAATGAGGAACTGTCTTTGTGGGTTTTGGGTCCCTGACTTTTACTGTGGCTTCCCCCACTCTTTCCTCCAACAAACTTCTTATCTGAGGCTTTCGAGCTGTCCTTGTTTGTGGAGTAATCAATAAAGCTTTCCGCAGTCGCAATGGCCGAAGATAAATCTTGGACACCGCGTCGCTTGAGCTCAAGGTTAGCCCACGATTGGAGCCCATCCATGAACAAGAATAGGGCATCCTTGTCGGATGTGTCAGGTACTTCAAGCAGCAGGGTTGTGAACTCCTTCACATAATCCCTTATGCTACCCGTCTGCTTTAACCGTCGCAGTCGACCTCTTGCTTCCTCTTCAGCATTTACGGGGAAGAACTGCATTTTGAATTCCCTTTTGAAGTCTTCAAAGGTTTCAATCGTGCAAACCCCTCGTTGCACATCACCATGTCTCCGCCTCCACCACAGCATAGCAGTGTCGGACAAATACATAGCAGCAGTTCGGATCATGCTGGCATGGTCCGTTATGCCAGTAGCCTCAAAGTATTGTTCTAGCCCCCATAGGAAGTTCTCCACTTCCCTAGCGTTCCTAACGCCATTGAAGGTCTTGGGCTTGGGAACATCCACCCTCTTAGCCTCAATTACAGTGGTTGTGCTAGTTCCCGCGGCCATAGCCCGCTTACAAAGAGCTAGATCACCACCCATATCCTCAACTCTAAGCAACACATTGGCGAGTTCTCTTTGGACAAGATCTCTTACCTTGGCAAGTTCAGCTTTTAACCCATCAATCTCTTGCCTTAGTCCACCGTCTAGCTCGTTGAGGGACATCTTAACCGCTGCATGGATCTCCACATCCTCGGCCTCCAAGCCATTGCAACGCTCCTCTAAGTTGTCCACCCGGTCGAACAACTCCCCTAAGCTGTCCTGCGCAGTTCCCACTCGTGCTTCCAAGCTAGAAAGCAAGTCTTTCGACTTGGCTCGAGATTCCTTTGGGGCTTTCCGCACTTCCTCACGGCCACGTTCCATGGGTGGAACGTCCATGCTTGGTGTAGCTGGGACGGTGTTCTTCATTTTTGCCAAAGATAGAGACACTTTAACCTGCTCTGATACCAACTGTCACGACCTTAAACTTTCAATAGTGATCGTGCGGCACTTAGCACTGTCCGTCGCACTAAGCCTGCCTTTGAATCCGAAAATGTAACTCCAAAGAGAATAGAGAGAGTTTGCAAAGAATGCTTTGTATTGCTCTAGAGAGAGTTTATGATACAAATGCTAAGAATTCCCAAGGATTTTCCAAGATGAATGCAAATGAAGACCAAGTGGTCTATTTATAGTGTGGCTCTAAGCTTAAGAGCATGCCACCACTTTCTAGAGTCTTCCTAGTCTAGAATGTACATGAGTCTTCTAGTATTATGTACAACATGCCACAAGGTTCTAGGATCTTCTAGCCAACTCTAGAGTCTTCTAGGTTTGTCTAGCTCCTTCATGCACCTTCCGGGATGTTCCGCAAGCTTCCAGCAGCTTCTACATCCTTACGGGACGTTCCGAGAGCTTCCAGCGGCTTCCACTTCCTTCCCGAACCATCCGGCGCCTTCTAGAACGTTCTAGCGCATTCTAGCACCCTCAGGTGTGCTGCGGAACAATCTAGGGTCTTGAGCTTGAGTTGAGTCCGTCCAACTCTAGCCCTTTCTAGACTTCTCTAGGCAACTCTAGGCAACTCTAGAACTTTCCATATGTCTAGATCCTTTAGGCAGCCAACATTTGGATTTTTAGGGACATTTTGAGCGGGACGTGACACCCTCCCCCACTCAAGTTCGCGACGCCCTCGTCGCGCCTTCAAGCTTGAACCTCTCGATGTCATCTTTGAATTGCCACAAAGAATCTTCAGGTTCCCAGCTTGTTTCTTCATCCGAGGCGTTCTTCCATTTGACCAAGTATTCCCTATAACTTGGTACGCCTCTTCGTCGGATTAAGCGGTCCGCCAAGATTAAGTCCACTTCCTTGTCAAAGGAGGTTACCACTGCGGTAGGCGCCCTTTTGGATTCTCCCCTGCTCAAGTCTTCCTTGTCTCCATGAAAGGGTTTAAGCATGCTTACGTGAAAGACCGGATAGATTTTAAGCCTTGGAGGGAGTTGTAGCTTGTAAGACACCTTACCAACTTTCTTGAGGACGGGAAATGGTCCCTCATGTTTCCGCACCAACCCCTTATGAACCTTCCATAAGGACTTGAATTGTTGGGGCAATAATTTGACAAGGACCAAATCGCCTTCCTGAAATTCTACCATCCTCCTCTTCTTGTCAGCCCATTTCTTCATCTTTTTAGACGCCTTATTCAGATAGGCTCGGGCCAACTCCGCCTGTTCATGCCACGCCTTGGCAAACTTGAAAGCAGCTGGGCTCTTTCCTTCATAACTTGTGGCCAAGGCATGGGGAGTCATGGGTTCTTTGCCCACGATGATCTCGAAGGGACTCTTGTGATGAACTCGCTTCTTTGTAGATTATATGAGAATTGGGCTACATCCAACGACTTCGCCCAATCCGTTGATTGGCACTCACAAAGTGCACGAGATACAACTCCAAAGAATGCATTGGCACGCTCCGTCTGCCCATCACTGTGAGGATGAAAACTTGTTGAGAACTTCAAGTCTCGATCCCAACGGCTTGAACAATTAGTCCAAAATTTCTCCGTGAATCGTGGGTCTCGATCACTCATAATATTAGACGGATTCCCCGTGCTTCACAACATTCCCGAGGAACAACCGTGCCGTCTCATCTGCCGTGCGATCCGTTGAGGCGGTATGAATGTCGCGTACTTGCCGGCGGTCGATAACGACGATGATCTTTGCCAAAGCCTTCAGATTTTGGCAAGCAAGTGATGAAGTCCATAGAGACACTTTCCCATGGTCTCTCTGGAATAGGCAGCGGCTCTAGCAAGCCTCCGGGTGCATGCTGCTCTATATTGTCTTGTTGGCATACGAGACAAGTGTTTACATAAGGTTCGACATCGTCCCGAAGTTCAGGCCAATAACAGATAGACTTGATCAAAGCAAGGGTGCGCCTCGTTCCCGGTGTCCACCCCATAACGAATCATGGCACTCCTTGATAAGCTCTTTCCTTAAGCTCCCCCATTTTGGCACAAAGATTCGATTCTGCTTGGCATAGAGTAGTCCGTCACTCAGCCAAAATCTTCTCGTCTTTCCTTCCTTGATGAGGGCAAGGAGGTTTTGGGCAAGGGCATCATGCTTCAACCCTTCTTTGATCCTATCCAGCAAAGGACTGCTTGGCCTACTCAAGGCTGCTAGCTCCGTCTTTCCACTTGGCAAGTCAACCACCACGCTTCCGTTGCTACTTAAGGTTCCTTACTCGAATGCAGTGGGGTGTTTAATGTATCTAATGGTATGCACAAGACTAAATATTCATATTGTAATTATATGAGCAATCCTGAGAAGTACCATTGGGAAGCAGCCGAATAGGTTTTAAGATACCTTAAAGGTTCAAGCACAACGGGGATAGTTTTCAAAGCACTAACTGGAGTACTTTAAGTAGTGGGTTATGCGGATTCAAATTATGCTGGGGACTTAGGTAAAAGAAGATCCTTATTAGAATATTTGCTTATGTTTGGTGGTAACTTGGTAAGTTGGAAAACAAACATAGAAAAGGTGGTGGCTCTCTCCTCGACAAAGGCTGAGTACATTACAGCAACTGAATCAATGAAAAAAAATTGTGATTAAGAAGCATCATGTCTAAACTAAGATACAAGCAAGGCACCATTGTCATATATTGTGACAATCAAAGTGTCACACAACTCTCCAAAAAAACCCAACACCACAAAACAACCACCAACATGTTAATGTAAATTATCATTTCATAAATTATCATTTCATTAGGGATGTTATTGAAGAAGGTATAGTAGTGCTAGAAAAGATTCACACAGATCATAATTCAGATGACATGGTAACCAAAGCAGTCACCTTTGTCAAACTTGCTCACTGTAAAAGTTTGGTGAAAGTGACTAGTGACACTGAAAAATAGGCAATGGATTAAAGCAACTCCAGTAAGCAATTTGTAGTCTTAGCACCCCGATCATGATTTATAAGGTGGCACCAACACTTCACCAATTGGCTGCATAGACCAATAGATAAAAAAGATGACTCATGACATTGGATAGTGTGATTATCCCAGCAACTATCACATGCATATAAAGGTATAATCAGTCGAGTCATTATAATTAATTTTTCACAACAAGAAGGTTATCATTTGTATCACTTGTGGGCAGGGAAAACACCTAGAGAGAATGGGGGTAAAAACACTTGTAACTGTCTGAGTCCTGCGAGAAGGAAAGTGAGAGGGAATAGGATGTTCTAATAGCATTTGGATACAATCAAAGGTGTGCTTATGTTGTATGTGAATTGTTGTCATTCATGGTGGAATAAAGATCAAGAAAGCTGGTCGGGTTGAATAGTGGAGTAGGAAAGTTTTGGTCGAACCACTTTAAAATAATTGTATTGTTTTTCTATGATTTTATGTGATTGTCTTCTCGGATTGCTTAGGTTTTGTGTGCATTTCATAATAAAATTCTTTCTTAAAAGAAACTTAATACGTTACTACATGATGGAGTTTTTTTTTCATAATAAAAGCTCATGGAGTTAAAAATATATACTACTTACTTGCACCATTTATAATGAGCAAAAATTGCAAGCAGTACGAGGTGAGTAACGAGCATTAAGACATAAAATGCCTTTGACACAAATATTGGCTCAAGAATTAACTTGAAATTGACACTGACAGACCTAATACAATAACATTTATGTCAGTTCTTGATAGATATCCATGTACGCAAGTCGTAAGATTATGAACTCCAATGGAAGTATGACTTTTCAAGCACTAATATGATTTCTATCGGTATTCAACTTTGCAAATGTACAAAGGAAGTCCTATATACTCGTTATCATTTTATATGCATTGATTTGATCACAAAATTAAGTGAAATTACTAAAGGGTTGGGGAACCCTTTAGGGATACCTGTAGTTTGTCAAGCATTATACCAAAAATGGATGAAGATACGCCCAAGATTGAAAGCTCTTGATATGTAAACACGTAGATACAAAATGAGAAAAGGCAACCCGAAGAGTATCTGCAGAATTGGTAACCAAGTACAAGTAAACAAAGGAAACATCGTAATCGGACAATGCTCCGCAAGTGCAACTCACCTAATCAAATTGGAAGAAGAATAAAAAAGAACAACCAAATATGAGTTCCACATTAAAGGATTTTGCATACCAAGTAAACCAATAAACATGAGAAAATTACTGATGGAGTGAATCTCAATTCCTGAAATGCTTAACATTGATGGAAATTTCATGCCAACTCAGACATTAGAGACAAATACCTGCACAGGTGTAGCACAGACTAAAGCTATAATTACTCTACTGACATCCATAGCCTGTGAAATATCTTTTCAGAAACCAAGAGAGAAAATAAAAGCAGAGTGGCAATGTTTAATAAACAATTCATTCACAAGCTTGGAAGCTATTGTCTAATTATCTTTGACATAAGAAGTAGTAGAAATGGTTCGTGGTCTAATTGGCATGACTCCCAACCCCATCAGTATAGATCTAAGTTTTAATCTAATCCATGTAATATTTTCTTTATTTAATAAAAAAATGGGAAAAAAAGAAGAAAAATAGTACAGGTGAAGCATAAAGGAGCACATTCATCTTTATTGAGACAGCTACACTACACAGATCAGAAGAGACATTTCTTACCCAATGTCATATACTTTACAAAAAGTTTCATATAAAGAAACAAACACGTAACCTGAATATGATTAAACCAATATGCCATCTTTGGTAAAGAAGTGAGGCCAATGCAACATGGATGAACATCATTGCAAAACAATCAGTAAAAAGACGGAGGACAAAGATGGAGTGCACTCTCTTTGATAGACAAGGCAAACTAAGAGTCCACCAAGGAAGCTGCAAAAGTTTTTCACATTAGTGGAAAACTAAGAACAACGGAATTAGGAGTGAAATAAGGAATAAAAAACAGTGCGTACATTTGCAAACATAATTTCTGAATTTATGCACTTTGCAAGCCTGATTACTGCAGCATCAGATAATTTTCATACTAGATTAGCCGATCTACTAATGAAGTTTTGCCACTAATTTAAAATGGCAGTGTTACATTAAACAAAAATACATTCCAATCTCCATATTAACTGCAAAATAACAATAATGTAAAGCTTAGAGCATGCAAAGATATTCAAACAAAGCTAATTATGAAAAGAACGATGTTTAATCAGACTTATGGAAGACTCAGCATGCCCTATTTGAAAAACCAAGCTTAAGTCCAACTAGTGGCTGATGAAACCCAGGCATAACAGATAGCACAAGGGAAAAGAGAGCACTCAATAAATCATCAGGAAACATGTACTTGGTGGAAAATAACAGCACCATTATACAGCTCCCCTACATTACCATTAGTATAATGTATGTTTGCAAATTTAATTTACATATCATATATCCGATTCCCCGATAATATTTAGGTGCAAAAGATGATATTGGAACTCAAAACCAAAAATAGAACACATCTTCAAAAATGTAAGGCTTTGTTTTCACACCAAATTAGCTTTCACATAGATGCATGAGACAATTCCCGGATTAATAATATACAAAATGCCGAACAGAATCTACAAAGGGGAGGGAAAAAAAACAAAATAATTAGATTATAAAGACTAAAATAAATCTGAGAAGGTTAACGTGCATTTAAGTTCAGCTGCATAGTAAGGGAAAATCATAGAGGAATGCCTCCACAACAAAAATTTTTAGGAAAAAAAAATGAAATAAAAGAAGGGTCAAACCAGACTCCAATTTGTCGTTGTAAAACATACATTTTGCCACCAAATCACTTTGTCAGATTAAATAAATTCCCAATTGTCAATGTAACTGTGTTCTATGATCTATACTTCTATTTCACAATAGAAAAGCATCAACACATAAGCCAAAATAATTCCTTATGTGATTTAAACAAAATAGCTTTAACTTATTACACTAGGTACTTCAAAATAGCTTCTTAATCACACAAGTAAAGAGAGAATCACTAATATGGTATAAACAAAAATTAAGTAAATACACAGAAACAAAATGGGACCAAATCAACTAACCAGAGCAAGATAAACTTCACCACCTGTAAAATATTGAATAGCAGAATAGACATAGAGAAACCCGACTGGATAGACCAGTGTCCCCTTTCGAGTTTCTATAATCTCTTTCTCCACCTAGAAACCCACTAACCTGTTTTCCATTCAAATGAGAAATAGCCTCAACCATAACTTGCAGTTCTAAGCTCCTCAAAGTCCAAAAGTCAAAACCATGAGTTTCTTATAAATAAGCAGAAGAATGAAGCATAATTCAACCCTTGATGACCTATAGTTCCCCACCAAAGACAAAGTCGTGAAAAAAAAAATGTAAAATTGAATACTCAATCAGTTGTAAGTTTTATTTTATTCATTGAATTCTCAAGCTCTTCTTTTAGTCAAAAAGAGATACTACAAAATGACAAGACACATCTTATATAGAAAATATGGTAGAAGACAGCGTCCATATAAAGACGATTGTGACATGTAAGCATCCCAGTCTACCTTTGTATCTGAATTTTAAAAAAAAAACTGTATTATATACCCACGTTCATAAGTAGAGACACTCAGATCAAAGAAATCTTTCTTTTATTAAATCTTTTTTTTAACAGAGATAGAGAAGGAGACAACTTGATCTTACAAGGTGCATGAGCAATGATAAGGGCAACGAATAAGGCATCAACAAAAATCAAAGCGAAAGCAAATGCTTCTTTTGGGTTTTTGACAACGGTGGGGGTCGATGGCTTAGAGTTTTGCCGCCATTGTTGAATCGTCCTTGAAGCGCAAGTGCTACTATGAATAGTCTATGATGACTCCCATTGACTCTTCCCTTCACTAGTTCCGTTTTAGTTTTTGATTCTTGACTGTTTAATGGACCTAACTATAAAACTATCTGCACTCTCTCTTCTCTTCTCCTCTCCTATTTCATTTCATTTACTTCTCTAATTTGTATGCTTTGGTTTGCACGCCAGGTAAAACCTCCTCTTAGAAAGAGTAATCTTTTGAGTGGATATTTTCTTCTATATTTTACTATTTGGTTTTTATTTTATAAATAATTTATGTTATAATAATTTTTTTAAGATCTGATTATATAAAAGTCGGATCTTCTAAAATATCTTTATATCTACTTTTCTTCGTATATTATGAGTGTTAAAAATACTTAATAATTTGTTAACAACAACAGCAGTAGATTTGTTACGACGGTAACAAGTCTCAATGGTGTGGTCATGACGCTTGCAATAATTACAGAACCTTTTATTGCTCTGTCTGCGACGATTGTAAAAGCCAGAGGAATCAACTGATTGTTGAGCTTGTTCAATGGCAGGAGCAGGAGGAGTAATAGCCAAAACATTGAGCTTATTTTGGGCTTTAAGGGTTGCAAGTCGAGCTTCTTCTCTAACCAACTCATTTACAGCAGTATCAAGAGAGGGAGGAGGACTACGATTAAGAAGCTGACCTCGGATTGGCTCAAAGTCCTTGTGGAGTGACATCAAGAACTCATAGAGACGAAATTCATCCCTAATAGTAGCATATTGCTGAGCATCTGTTGAGCATGCCCAAATTGGATCACAAAGGTCAATTTGGTCCCAAAGGAAGCGAAGTTGATCAAAGTAGTCATTGATGGATTGCCCTGGTCCTGTTGCAGTTTATGTAATTTAACTATTAGTTGATATTTCATGGATCCGTGAGTAGTGGAGTACCTTTTGACCAACATATCTCATGCTGATTTGGCATTGTCAAAGCTACCTAACAGATTGGAGATGGATGGAATGGAAGTATTTCGAATCCATGTGAGGATCATGTGGTTGTGACTATCCCATTCAATCATGCGACGAAGAAAGATAGCATCTTCTTCACTGGCTTCTTTATTAGGAATACTAATTGCATCAGTACAATAATGCCAGATCATACGACCCTTAAGAAAACTGCGCATAGCTTGAGACCATGATAAATAATTCTTAGTCCCCTCCAATGTAGTATTAATAGGGCAAGAAACAAAAGTATCCTTTTTATCCATTTGAAAACACAATATGCAAAAACAGACTACAAAAATGAGATCTACGCGAAAAATTGGGTAGGGTGAACCTGTATTGCAAAATTTCTGGCCAATCCAGGTCAACGGGCGTCCTCAACGGCACCGTCGGATCGGTCGGCACGGCCAATCGGCCGGATCGGCTTACGTGACGTCAGATGGAGGTGATGATGACGTCAGCCCTACGCAAAGTACTGATGACGTCACGAGCAGAGCGCGGCGGCTTGGCTCGTCAGATCCACGCGCAGTGGATGTTGGGGGCGCGTGAGAGCGCGTACAGAGTCTGATGACTGTGATACTTACACGGTTGTGTATATCCGGTCGAGCCGATCACAGTGGTATCTGTAGATAGGTCGTCGGGTTAAGATTAACGGCGGTGGTGCGTTAACGACGTGCAGATTGGTTGTGCGGCACGTGAGGGAGCGTGTGGTGTCCGATGGTTGCGATACTTCCACGGTTGTGTAGATCCGGTCGAGCCGATCATAGTGGTATATGCAGAAAAAATTTCGAAACAATATGCACGGCGGCAGCGATGATTGCAGTTGTTTGTATGGTGCAGAACTCCTTAACAACGGCTACTGTAATTCCGGAACCTAATGACAACGGCTGAAAGACGTCGAAGGTTAAACGGTGAATGATTACAGCGTCTATTGTGACAGCGGAAGCTATAAGGGTTGTATATCACCAAAAAAAAAACACTGCTAGAAAGAAAAGAATAGCGGCTCTGATACCATGTTAGAAATACTTAATGATTGTATTCTATTATGTAATCAAATGAATATACATGGTGCCTTTATATAGGAATTACAAGTAAACTAGATATGTCTAAAGTAATTAAATATAGATATCCCTAAGGTAAATAGATATACAATAGCAGATATTAATATATTATTAGATATACATTAACAATGAGAAATGCTATTCTAATTAAAAGAATAAACAGAGGAGTACTCATCATCATTCAATATAAAATTAAAAAAATAATTATTTAATTTAATTATAAAAAATTTATTATCATTAAAATATTATATTTTTCTAATATGTACCAAGATTTTGTCATACAAACTAATTTATAACAAATTATTATTCAATAAAACTAAATCATAATTTAATATCTTTTACTTTAGAAAAAAAATTTGTATAAATTTAACTTCTATAACAATATAATATAAATATGATAAAGAATTTATGTTAAAGATGGTAAAAGTACATTAACTATAGTTAAATTAGAAAAAAATTATTAATTATATAAAATTTTAGTGAATACTTATTAAAACTTTAATCAAGAACTATATTGTACTTAAAAATTGCATTACTCTAATATTATTATTCAGAGTTAAACCTATAAACTATACTTTTTATAGATGAATTTGATATTTAAATAAATAAATCATTAAATAAAAATATATAGATGAATTTAATATTCAAATAAATAAATCATTAAATAAAAAGCTAATCGAATAAACAAAAAGTTCATATTTCAATTCAGACTTTATGATAAGAAATTATAATAAAATAAAAATAAAAAATACTGAAATGGTTATTAATTATAAAAAAATAAATAAATAATTAGAGTTTGATAGATATTTTAATCATAGAAAAAATGTGTTAGTTGATTAAACTAAAGGAACCAAAAAATTTAATAAATTTGATCGTAAATTAGATTCTTACAAATTAGATTAACAGGATAGTCAAAATCATTGACAACCTTTAATACACCGAAAGGATATTATCAATAGAACATAATGTCTGCTTAGATTAAATATAGTCCGATAAGTCTATCAAAGATAGATGGATAACATCTTTAAATGTCTTAAAAAATGTTGTGTGGTATATATTGATGATGTTATTTTTTTCTTTAAAATAATAAAAGAACACAAAAAAATATTTAAATTTATTGTGTAAAAATTTCCAAAAATAATTCTATCTCTATAGAAAATAGAAATAGAAAAAATATCTATTGAATTTACAGGGATAATTTTAAATCAATCAAGAATAAAATTTCAAGAACATATTATATTAAAAGTAAGAGAATTTAAAAAAAAATAATTGTAAGATTTATTAGGAATTCTTACTTATCAAATAAATTTTATAAAAAATCTATCTAAAAATAGATTTTTCTTATCAATAAATTAAAAAAAGATACCAAATTTTAATGGAATAAAGAGGACAAATAAGTCCTAAGAGAAATAAAAAAAAACAAATAAAACATCTTTCAAAAATTTGTTTTTCTAAATTAGATGATAAATTAATCTTAAAAATAGATGCTTCAAATTTTTGATGAGAATGTATATTAAAAGTCATACCATCGTAGAAATGAGAATAAAAATATCCACGAGTTTTGTAAACGGTATCAGAATTAGAAAAACTCATATATCTAAAAAACTTCAAAAAAAGGAGTTAATTTATGGATATAATTTTAATAAATTCAAGCCAAATAAAATTTATTATATTATATTTGAAATAAAATTATTAGCAATAAAACTTACTATTAAACGATTTCATATTTATTTAATTCCAAAAAAATTTATTGTTATAACTCATAACAATATATTATTGGTATAATCAAATTGACATATATAATTTTGAAATTAAACATTTGAAAAACACTAATAATTTTATTACACATTATCTAAGTATAAATGTTTATGAAAATCATTAACCATATGAAATTTTAGTTTTAGAGATGAAAAAACCTCAAAGAAAATGGATTACCATGGAGGCAAAAATGGTGGAACAAATAAATGTTCTAAGAAAAAAATAATATATTGTGTGTATTGGATATCATTCTAAAACATATACTTCTTATAATGTTTGTAATTGTCATATAAATAAAGTAAAAAATGTTTGTTATAAAACATATAATTCGCTTGAATAAGCTAAACAAGTTTTTGAAACATATTAAGTAGTATCTAATTATCTCATGAGGAATTCAATAGAGTATGAAAAACACATATTTTAGGAGATTCATACAAAAAACAATTCAATTAGTAAAGAAGATAGCCGAAGAAATAAATAACTATATTATCAAATCTCAAAAACTATGTAATCAAATCATTAAATAAAAAATTTGGGATAATATATTGAATTTTAGAAAATAAATTTTTTTGTTTAATTATCAGATATAATTAAAAGTGATTTTCTTGATCCAATTTTTGAAAAAAATCAAAACGATGTACTTGTTTGAAAAGGCTAAAGCATTATTAGGATCTAGATATAAAAAAATATACAATAATATAAAAAAAAATCGAAGATCATAAATCTAAAATAAAATAAATGTTTAAAATAAATAATTCATTAATTAATTTACTCGATGGATTTTCTAAATTAATTATACTTATTAATTATGATTTATATCATATTTAATATATTGATCAAGGAATAACTAATAAGGTGATTTTTTAAAGTCTTAATATGGTGAAATTAATACAATTTTTAATGATGATCAAATTTATGGTATATCATTATGCAAAAAATTATAAAATGGTCAAGATATTTAACATTCTGGATTACCAACATAATTGGATGGCAAAAACAAGAAAAAATCTTACAATCTTATCAAATATGATAATTAACAACAACTGAATAAAAAAGATTGAAGCAAAACCAACTATAGAGATTTAATTCAAACTACAAGTACATAAGAATATTGGATGCAAAATTTCATCTATACATCTCAAAATGCCAAACAGTTATTACCTAAATCAGAAGATAAAAGGTTATTCATGGTAACAAATGGTAAAAGATATTGAATCTTATTATCAAGATACTCAAAATTCATTAAGTGATGTCGATTAAGAGCTCCATAATATAATAAATACTATAGAAGTATAATGAACCTAACAAAAAAGAAGAAGGAACAAACATGATAGAATTCAAAAGAACGTAACAAAATAAGTATTAAATCACTATCAAAACCAGAGCATTCAAAAGAACGTGACAAGATAAGCACTAACTCATTATCAAAAGTATAAAATTTAGATGATTTTGAAACTCAATGAAATTCAAAATTTTCATTCTATAAATAGAGGTCTCTAATAATGAATCAAAATATAAAAAATCTTTTGTATTTCTTTTTATAAGAAAATATCTCTTTATAAAATAACTTTATTGTAATATTAACTCAGTCTTCATAATAATAACAATTTCTTTAATTTGATCTAAATTCATTATTTTATAATATTAAAATCATATAACATAATTTTCTTAATTTTTTAATGGATATATTTATTTATTGTTCTCATGTTTTGTTAAAAGTTACCATTAGTATAACTATATTAGTATTATTTGATATTTATATATTTTTATAATTTTTAGATATGTAAGATAATACACGTATTTTATTTAACTTAAATATTTTATTGAAATAAAAATAAATAAGAGAAGAAACTCATATTTTGTTAGTTTTTTTTAGTAAAATTATATTTTCTTTATACATATTATGTTTTTTAATATTTAAAAATATATTAATAAGTTTTATTTTTATTATATTTTTAAATCAAAATATTAATAAAATATCTTTCTTTTTTATAAGAAAACTACAAAACTATCATAAAAAAAACAATATAAAGTATCCCCTTACGCAACTTTAATGCCGACCTACAAACACCGACTCAACGATAACGCCAAAGAAATTCTAAAAAAATTCAACGTCTTACCTGTACATCCAATTCTATTTTTAATTTAATTTTTTAAAAGATAATATAAATATTTATATAATATCAAAAATATTCATACTTGAATATTCACTAAAATAATATAAAATCAGTTAAAAAAGTTTAAATTGATTATTATTATGAGTCCCATTTTTTGTTCTACTGTAACACAGACCATCATTTGAAAATGAATAAGTGGATGGGGCACGGCTTATTAATAAGTTAGTTGATATTTATTATTAATATACTTTTAAAAATATAGGATTAAACCTATTAAAAATATATTTAACACGAGTTTAAAAAATAGAATTGTGTAAAGATTGCATATGTTTTATGTTATTAACATTTTGAAACAATACAAAAATATCTCTATCATTTAATTTTGTTGACAATTATATCATTTTAGTTATTTTTATTAATTAAATAATTTTTTTAATTACACATTTAAATGTTAGTTTTTAACAAATATGATGAACACATAAATATTAACAAATTAAATATTACATGTATTTTATAACCAATTAAATGTACCGTCTAAAATATCAGAAACATCAAAAATATTTAAATAATTTTTAAATAAATAATTTCACTAAATCCGTAACAAAAGGTCAAAATCTCAATTTAGTAAAGGTAGCTTTCTTTACAAATTTAAATCTTATCTAAAACATCGAACCGTCACAAACTTAAAGAAGTCTTTGGTTTAAAAAAACAACAAAATCAAAGAATGAGTCTTTCATAAGCTGCCACCACTCTTCATTCACAAGCTTCCACCTAATATCACGTCCCATCCAGTCATACACTATCTTCATTCTCCGCCATCCACGTGTCACCCACTTTCCTACTAAACCAAGAAATACTTGCCGGTCTCCATATAAACCCAACCTGAAATTCCTCAATATCATTCTCTCCTCTCCTCTCCTCTCCTCTCCTCCTTCCTTTTCCTCTTCCTCTTCTCCTTCAAAACAATTACAAACATGGATTCCCAAAACTTGAAACACCGTACAAAAGGTGACTCTTTTAGCACAACCACAACTGCTTCTACGAGCCCAACAAAAGGTGATCACAACAAAATGGCTATGGCCAAACGTGGTATTAAATCATTAGCCATAGCTGTTTCTTTGCCTGTGGGTCTGACTCTCTTAACCATCTACTTGAGTACTAATAATGGATCTGGATCTGGATCTGGAAGGACCAATTCAGAGCCCTTTTGGTTCCCACCATTGTGGGCTTTCCATGCAATTTGTATCGTTTCAAGCTTTTTGATGGGCTTGGCAGCTTGGCTTGTTTGGGCTAATGGTGGGTTTCATAAGAAACCAGTTACTCTTTATCTTTACTTGGTTCAATTAGGTTTGGGTTTGATTTGGGATCCGATTGTTTTCGGATCCGGGTTGGATGCTATTGGGTTGATTGTATGTTTAGGGATGTTTGGTGCTCTTATTGGATGTTCTCGTGCTTTCAAGAAAGTGAATCCCATCAGTGGACATCTTACTAAGCCTTGTATAGCTTGGGCTGCATTTTTGGCAATTGTAAATATTAGATTGGTCTTTGTTTGAGAGTATAGATCATAGTGTTTTGATTTCATGATGTAACATTAAGTGTTTGTGTAATGTTATATTATTGATATCCCAATGTTATTGAGGTGTAAGTTCTGTTACTGTTTTTGGTCGAATATAATGTGTGATTTTGTTAAATAACATTTAATTTTTCATATTTTTGTTTTGTTTTAAATATATTTAGTCTAATTTGAATCTTTGTATAACAATTATATTAAAAAAAAATTAACAAGAATGCTTGTGATTTAACTGGTTAGCTTTTTTTTATTATTATTTTTTAAACAAAAATTTGAAAATTTGTAAAAAAAATCCTAAAATTTATAAAGTATTGATTGAGAAAACATTAAATTATCAATTTAATTGAATAATTTTTGGGATTAGATGATATTTTCAACTATTCAAACAGATAATACACTTTAGTAATTTAGGTATTCACTTTAGTTTCAAATATTCACTTTAGGTATTCGATCAATGTTTTGATTTTTTTTGATAAAAGCTTAAACATAAATTAATATTATAAATATTTTTTTAAGTTTAAATTATGTCAAAATTATAAGAAAATTATTCTAAAATTCATTAAAATTATATTATTTAGATATTATATGAAACACATATATCACTAAAAAACTAAAAAAATTAAATTGTGATACTTTAATCACATAATTATAAAAATATGTCTATTTTTTATAATTATGTTATTAAATTATCTTTTTTTATAATAAAAAATTAAAATTTTAATTACATAATTATAAAATTATGTTATTAAAATATCACAATTAAATTTTTTTAATTATCTATTTGTTTTATAATGAAATAAAGTAAATGAACTTAACACCAACAGTTTACAAATATTTTTAAATAGATTAAACATAAACTTTACGATACAAATATTTTTAAATAGATTAAACATAAACTTTACGATATGAAAAGGGGTTTTTTATTTTTATAATGTTTAGTAATTTTTACAATATTAAAGAAGAGAAAAATTAAGTTAATAATTAGTTAAATGTGTATTGAAGGAGATAAAAATAAACTAAAAAAATAACTATTAACAGCCTATTTATAAGAAAAGGAAATATTTTAGAAATATTATTTGTTAAAAACATAGTGTAAGTCACACCTAAAAATTAATGAAATTATGAATTTTTTTAAAAGGGTGTATTGCTTAAAAATTATGTGTAAAAAATATATTAAGATAACAAATCTGTCATTCTTTTTCAAATAATTTGTCACTCACGTTTTCTGGGGCAGACCCAAACGAGTAATGATTTAAAATTACAATGAATATGTAACGAGAGTTTAGGGGAGATGCTAGTAACTTCTTTCTTCTTCTTTTATTTTCTTTTATTTTCTATCTTTTTTTTAACATGCTCAACAGTATTAAGACTCGTTTTCTTTCCTCTGCTCTTGAGTCACGGACGGTTATTAGAATTTAGTTACTATACTAGTTTTTTATAAATTTCTTAAATATAAATAATAATAATTATTATTTTAAATTAAATTAAATATTTAAATATAAACTCTTAACTTATATTTATTATAACTAGAAAATTAATATTAAAATATTTTATAAATTAACTTGTAAAATCAGTTTAAAATAAATAGTTAATTAATTTATTAATTTAATTATAAAAAAATATATAATAATTATTATTTTATGAACATAATTGATACATTATATACATAAATGATTTATCAAGATATAAACAATAATGATAAAACTTTATTTAATAAATTAATTAAATATAATATAATAATATATGAACTTATTTAATTAATATTTTTAATATGTAATAAATTAATCTTATATGAATGATAAATATTATTTAATTTAATTTAATAATTATTTTTTATTTAAAAATAATTTATATTAATTAATATGAGATATAATATGATTCGGTCATGAAAATTATTAATTCAACAAAAATATGATATGATCATAAGTAATTTGATCGAACACTCGTTAAATAAGTAATAATGAATAATACGAATTATCATTTTTAAGGTATTAAGAACCAATTATATTGTACAAAATTTTTATTCATAAAAAATGTATTTATTATATGAACACTTTGATATCTATAAGTGTAAAAAAAAGATATATTTATTATACGAACATTTTGATAATTATTGGTGTAAAAAATACGATATACTTGTAAGTAAATCAATTAAATACTTATTAAATATGTAATTATAAATTGTATGAATTATCACAATTAATGTAATAAAAATAATTGCATTATACAAAATGAATATTCATGATAAATGAATTTATTATATGAATAATTTGATATTTATTAGTGTAAAAAACTAACAAAAAGTAAATAAAATTAAAAAAATTGTTTATTATATAAACATTTTGATATTTATTGGTACGAAAAACTAATAAAAGTAGAAAAAAAAGTGATGTTTAATAGTTGATCAAAATAAATTATATAAATAGTTACTATTAATGTAATTAAAATAATTACACAAAATAATTATTTTAAAAAATATATTTATTATATTGATATTTTGATATTTATTAGTGTAAAAATTAAAAAATATATTTATTATATTGATATTTTGATATTTATTAGTGTAAAAATTAAAAAATATATTTATTATATAAATATTTTGATATAAAAAAAATTAAAAAATAAAGTGGTGTTATATCATCTACATAACCACTTTTTATATATAAAGATGGTGGTGGTAGAAGATTAATAATTTGACTATATTTTTTATTAAATTTAATTTATTATATAATAAGATGGAAATAAATTTTAAATTTATAAAAATTTAAGAATATATAATTTTAAAATAAATAAATAAATATTTTTTTATTTTATAATAATAATTATTTTTAAAATATTTTCTTTAGTATTTTTAATGCATGTATATGTATACATAACATAATATATAAATTTTCATGCTAATAAGTGGTATCATAATTATCTTAGTATTTAATGTAAAGTGGCTCACTACTCAATATACATAAAAGACACATATAAATATTATAAGCATTGGTGTAATGAAATTAATATGTATTTTTATAAATATTTTTTTCACGAAAATATTGTGTATTAATTATATCTTTTTAATTAACACGAGTAATGAGACATAAAAATATTTATTTTAAATAAATATTATTTATTTATAAATAAATTGATTAAGTTTAATCAATTTATTTATAAATAAATTGATTAAGTTTAATCAATTTATTTAATCAATAAGTATAAATTATATGAATTTTTCACTTAAAATAATTAATGAAAATAATATTTAAAATTAAAATAACTAAATAAATTATATTATTAAATCATATATTTTAAATTTTAATTATAAATAAAAGTGTATTTATATATTATATTTATTATGTAGCTTTAAATGAAGATAGAGAAATTAAGTTACTTATTCAAAGATAAATTAAATATAAGGATATAGGCGTAAATTTTAGAAGAAGAAAAAAGATAATGTTAGAAGGATAATATTTGTGTTATAAATGCATTTTATGAGTTAATTTTGCATAATATATGTTTTTAAAAGTGGAAAAAAATTGTAAGTAAAAAGTATCCTTTTTTCAAATATTATGAAAGTTTTTTTTCATATTTTTTTTATTTCGATGGATGAAATTTATTAATTAATATGTTATTAAAATGATATTTTTAAGTTATCTTTAGGAAGTATATTAATATATTTAGCAACATAGTTAATATAAATATTCTATTTTTCCTTCAAACTTAGGGGGGCTGTTATGCCCCTTCTTGTCCCATGACATTTTAATCTCTTCATAAAATAATTATATAAATGTAATAATATTAAGTTAGTATATAATAAAATTATTAAAATAATTATTTATATAAAACATATTTATTATATAATTATTTTGATATTATTTGAGTGAAAATACAAATAAGATAAAAAAAATAGGAGCAACCAAATCATGGTACTTTTTATATATAAAATTTTAGGAAAACATCAAGTGTTACCGACAAACATTATTTGAATTTATGTATGGTCAGTAAAAACTACTCATTTTCCGTGGAATTCTTAAATCTTTATTTAAATTTTTTTTATATATAATTTAATTATTTATGTAATTTTATTTTACATATTTTAAAAAAATATCTTTTTTATGTTAGATAAAATATATATATAATATTTTAAACATAAAGAAAATTTGTATAATTTTTAGTTTATAATTATTATATTTATTTTATAAATTGATATTTTACTATGATATTATTATTTTGATATATTATTGATATTGAATAATTTATAATAATAAATTTTAATTGTTATTCAATGAAGATATTTTTTCAAAATAAATATGTTAGTTTTTGTTATTAATCTTTAATTTTACGTCTTCAAATTATTTATTTGAGATATGAAGCAATCGAGTAGTAAATAAAAATTAGAGTTTATAATATTAAATGAAATTTGAATATTTATTATAGTTATTTTGATTTTCTTTTCTTCTAAAATTGTTAAACTTAACTTTTTTTCTTTATTTGTCAATCATCATTTTTATTAACTATTATGTTATAAATTTATTGTTAATTTATTTTATTTTTCTAAAAAATCAAACACCTAAAAGTTATATTATAATAACCATTTAGTTAAAGTAATAATTTTAATTGTAATCAATTACATATTAATATAATAATCACATTAAGAGGAAGTAAATTACTAATCCATTTTGAATAGTATTATTGTTTTATAAAGAACAATTACATTATTTTTAAAAATTATTTATATATTTTTATTTTATAATAAATATTTAAAATATTTATATCATTCAAAATGTAAAGATATAAATTTTATTCAAATGTAAAAGATATTGTATTTGTGACAAAAACTTTAGAAGAATCATGAAAATTATGTAAAATTCTATAAAAAATATGAAAAAAATATAAAAAATTATAAAACATTAAAAACAATCAATTATTTATATTTTAAACTAATTTTTTTATTTTTTACATGTATTTCCAAATATATAAAATATTTATATTAATCAAAGAGTTTAATAATTAATTAAAATATTATATAATAAAATATAATTATTATTTTTCTAAATATTATAGAATAAGTAATTAAAATATTTGAAATAATTAAGTAGAATATTTAATAGTAATTATTATAAATATATAAATCTTGATAATATAAAAATAATTTTATTAATTGTTTGTATTGTAATGATTATTCATGAAAAAAAATCAATAATTAATATTTTTGATATTTTGTTAAACATTTGACATTTTAGCTACATCTTAAAGGTAATATCCACGACATTTGATCCAAAAACTTACATTTAAGCATTATTTAACGACAACGACATTTTATCAATATTTTAACGATAATTTGACCAAAAGATATAAATATTACATTTCAACGTCAGAATATACAAAAAAACAACATTATTACGATAATGTCACCAATAACATTGACATTTTCATCCATGTTTATAACTATATTTTCTCTAAGATTTCAATTACTCTATGTTTCAACAATAGTACATTGTTTCATGGAACCAGGGTCAAAAATATGGAAGAAACATGTGTTTCCATTACTCTACCACCAAATGAATTATGTTTTACATGAATTTTTACTTGGTAATGTCACCAATAATATCGACATTTTCATTCATGTTCATAAGTATATTTTTAATTTATTTTCTAACGCTCGTCACATTTTTTTCTCATTGATTCACATGCCTATTTTAACTCTCTTTCTCTCCCTATACCAACACATCCCTTTCCATTGTTGTCTATTTCCTCTTAAGTATATGGTAAATATTTTCAAAAATCTTAAATTGTGTCTCATTTAGAAATGAAAGTTTCTCTTCTACTAGTATCTAATTCAATTCAAAGTTAAAACATAAAAAAATTATGAAATTATATTTAATCAACAAAAAAAATTGCAAACTAATTTATAAGTTTTCAAAAGTTTAAATAGATTATATTATGTATTAAGAGTGATTATTATCTTATAATAATTATTTTTTTATCAAACAAAAAACTTCATCAATATTAAGAATAACAAAACACATTTTGTATTACGGACAATTATGAGATTATATCAAGTATTAATGGTATAATTGCATCTAAATTTGACATCAAGGCCAAAGGTTACCAAGATTTGAACTTATAATCTATTATTTAGAAAACTCGGTGCATAATGTATGTACTATAAATGAATAAAAAATGAACTAATCCAACCAATCTATTAAAACCAACCCAATTCAAATAGGTTAGTTTGGGTTTTATAACATCGACTTAGTATAGGTTATAAATCAACAAACCAAATCTTATATGGTCATTTTTGGATGTTAAAAATTATAATTCAAAAAATTCAACTTGATCATAATACATGACTTTAATATTTATTTTTGAAAAATACAACTTTATATAAAATTTTATTTCAAATTAAACATAATAAATTACATTATATGACATTTGTTTAACAGGATAAATAACTTCACGTGATATTTGATTAATATGTATCATATAATTTATTGATTTTATTTTTTAAATTAGTTTTTAACATCACTTTTAATTATTGATGATTATTTTTATTTTAATATGAAAGTGTCATAAAAATAATGAATTTTAAAAATAAAATATAAATAAATATTGAATAAATAATTTTTACATTTTTTTAAAGTTAAATAGACTTAATTAACGAAAAAACAAGCTTTTAATTTAATACGATGGAGTAAACATAAATCGATCAGTGTACAATGAGTTGAATGTGTTGAGATCTATATTGATTATTTTCAACCTACAAATTTCTTAATACGATAACATTAAATTGAGTTTGAACTTTTGTGGAACCCATTCAATTTAACCAATATATGCCTTAATATACACGAATTCAACTCAATATATACCTCTAACATATTCTAATAAACTAAGTTATCTAGATTCATAAATGTTTTCTCATAACTCTCAATGCACATTGTATATACTACAAGTGGACGAAACTTGAACTAACTCACTTGATCATTTGAAACTAACCCAATCCAGTTAGGTTAGGTTAGGTTTTATAACATCACCATTTAGTACAAGAGGTTATAATTCAATAAACCCAATCTTAAATGGTTGGGTTCAAATGCTAGAAATTACAATTCAGGAAACTCAACCCAATCGTAATACATGCCTTTTAAATTTTGCTTTTAAAAAAGATAACTTTATATAGGAAGTTGGTTTGAAACTAAACACATTTAATAACATTACACTATAATTATTTAACATAATAAATAATTTTATATGCTATTTATTTATTATATATCATATAATTTATTGATTTTATTTTATAAATTAGTTTCTTATTATCACTTTTAATTATTGATGATTATTTTTATTTTAATATCAAATTATTCTTAAAATAATGGTTTTAAAATAAAATATAAAGAAATATTGCATAAACAAGTTTTACAATTTTTTAATGTTTATTAGACTTAACTAACAAAAAAATACCTTTTAATTTAACAAGATGAAGTAAATATAAACCGATACGTGTATAATGGGTTGAATTGGGTTGTATTGAGATCTATATTGATCAGTTTCAACGTAGAGATTTCTTAATCTGATAACATTAAATTAGGTTGAAATTTTCGTAAAACTGAGTTAATTAAACCGATGTCTACTCTTAACATAACCTAATCAATTCAATTAATGTATACCTCAATATATTATAATCAATTAAACTATTTAAATTTATAAATGTTTTCTTTTAACCAACCAATCTATTTTTTTTTTTAAAAATCAACTATCAAAGTTCATTTTAAATTTAAAAAAAGAGCCTTATAAATTTGAAATAAAAAATAAGACGTCGTGAACACTAAAAGTCCTTTACATAAATAATTAAAAATTAATAATAATTTTTATTATAAAATTAGATTATATCTTGTATATAAAATAAAAATATATCAATTAAAAGTACAAATTCATGTATATTTTTAAAAATAAATAAAGTAAAATATATTAAAATTATAAATTTAATGTATTTTTCGGATGAGATTTGATAAGAAAATAAGAGAAATATAAATATAAAAAAAAGAGATATATGAGAGAGAGAAAAAGTACAAAAAAGAATTGTTTTAAACAGCACAATTGACTTTTAAAAATATTATTATTCAAAGTTGAACATTAAGATACATTTTAGTACTTTGATAATATTACGAGTCAAACTAGATATTTTGTTTTTGAAGTGGTACAATTAGGTTTATCATTAATCTTAATTAAAAATAAAGAGGTTATTATTATTCATTATTTTATATAAAAAAATATAGAAATATTTTATTATAATTTAATAAATTAGATATATTAATTATTTTAAATCAAATACTTTAATCATCTTAAATATTTTGATGATTTTAATTAATTTTTTTTATTTTTTATATATTTTATTCTTTAAATATTTACAAGATCTTATTAATAAAATTTAATTAGATTATATTTAAGTTTTTTTAAAAATATTAAAAAAATTAAAATGATTAAAATATTTAAAAATATTATAATAAAATAATTAATATATATTAATTTTAAAAAATATGATTAGTTTAGAAGTTTACAAAATAGATTACATTTTATTTTTATGGTCTTGAAAGGGATAACCTTCCACTTGGAGGCTGAATCCTGAATGTTAGAAACCTTGAACCTTCGCCAAACCGCCCCTGTTAGTTTCTCACTCAGTTCCTCTATTTATTAATCCCTTATTTCACCAAAGCCAAAACAAACGCTACTACTTTCCACCGTTTCATAACCTCCTCGATTTGTTTTAGACTATTAAAATATCATATAATATTAAAAAGTAATTCTCAAAGAAACCCCATTAAAGAAAATATTTTTCTTAAATCTGCTATCTTGTTTTCCCTCAATCAATTTATATACGATCATCATCTCTTTTCTTTTTTTGTTGGGTTATCTATAATCGGTCAGACCTTGTTTGGATCGGAGAGAGGAATAGATCAACAACAAGAACAACATGGTCGAGACCAGGCGTAGTTCTTCTTCCAAACGCGCCCTTTCTTCATCTCCGCCGTCAAACCTCAAACGATCCAAGGTATGTCATGCCATTTCTGTTTTGTATTTGATTTGCCTGTCAATTTGTTTATGTATCTGGGTTTTCTTGGGAGTTCTGATTTTCTTCCGTATTCGAGTTTATTAATCTGAAATTCGCACGTGGGTTTATGGGTAACTGATCGGTTATTGTTGAAACCCTAGGTTTCTGAGTCTTCTTCCACGACTAATGATGTTCGGAGCTCGCCGGTCGTGAAGCCTTTGTGTCCGGTTAAGGAATCAAGGGCTGAATCTGGAGACCAGGAGCTCCGTTCACCTGATCCGGTCAACAGAGATGTCTTGAAGTCTGTCAACGGCTCTGATGAGGTCGTACCGGAGAAATCAGCTGAGGTTGGGGCAGAAGGACAAGCTTTGGTTTCACCGCTGTCTTTGGGTACGAATATTGATCTTTTTCTTGCATGCATCTTATTGTTTCGATTTTAGTTTGTCTGTGTTTGCTTTGTTTGTATTGGGTTCATTTCTTATTTTGGGTTCTTGGGGTTTAGGAGAAGCTGCTGTAGATGCTGATCAATGTGATCATCCCGAGTCAGTCGCACTGACATTCAGTCGTGTGAAGAAACGTACAAAGAAACTGACTCAAAATCACCCCAAGAACGCTTGGGGCAGGCTTCTATCGCAGTGCTCTCAGGTGGGTTTTTATCTTCTTCCCATCTTATGTATGGTATAGAGGGTTTCAGGTGGATATTCCAAAAAAAAAAATTAATGAAAAAATTGTCCCAGAATTATTTATCACGTGCATTACACATGTAAAAATCCCCAAACTAAATGGGGTTACTGTTTCAATTTTGCAATTTCGGAATCATTTAATGGACTGGGATACTAAATTGGAACCATTTGAGAACATAGATGAAAAGGGGGTACCGGTTGCTAAATTTGGGTACCATGTGGTACCTAACCCGGTGATAAGTTCCTAGAGTTATTCTTTTGGGAAAATGGTTTTTTTTATTGACAAGAGGGTCTGATGATAACAGCAGCTATAAGCATAGTGAACCTTTGCAGAATGAAAACTACTTCATGAGAGTGGTTGGACCAACTTTGTATCATAATTGGAGTGACATTTGATGCAGGTTGGGAATGCTTATGCCGCACGAAACATAATTTTGTCTGAAAAGTTGGTGGGAAATTTGCTTGAAGCTTTTTAGTGATGTGTATTGTGGTCTCAACTTGCCATTTATTTGAATCCTCGTTAATTAAGTTGATTGGATGAAAGTACTTTTAGCAAGAGGGAATTCTATGGAAGATGACAATATATTTGGTTATGATTACATCGTTTCTGGTTTCCCCAGTTTGTATCCCAATATGGGAAGGTCAGTTAGAATCTACCCAGTAGTGATTGCATTAGATGTCTTTGCTTTGTGATTAATAACATTCATCTACTTGCAATTAATTTCCTTGTCATCACAACGGAACCCTATTCCTTCTGATGTTTTCTTCTCCTTACTAAGCATTTGAGATATCATCATACTATAATGAAACTGAAATAATTTTAAAAATCTTCAAGTTGATGTTTAATATCCCATTTATTTCCCTTTTATATCGAGATATTCTTCCTAATTCATGGAACATTCAAAGTGCTAGAAAATTTTATTGATGTACTTGTGCAAAAGACAGAAGTGTTTTAGTGACATACTTGTGCAAAAGGTAGAATTCTTAACCTACATGTCAGTTTCTTGGAATTAATTGTTTGGTTGTTTTGATTTCCTTTTCAGAATCCTCACCACTTCATTTGTGGTACTCTTTTCACTGTTGGTCAAGGTCGCCAATGTAACTTATGGCTTAAAGACCCATCTGTTAGTAGTACTTTGTGTAGACTGAGGCAAAAAAAGGTATGCTTATCGTTCGTATGCTCTGCGTTTTATTATTCAATCACTCCAAGAAGCCAGGGATCTATTCCTTGTGGCTTGGATTTGATCAGAAAAAATACTTATTTTATATAACAATTTTCCATCTGTACAGCATAAAGACTCTTCTTTTGCCCTACTGGAGATCATAGGAGGAAAGGGTGCCGTTCAAGTGAATGGCAAGTATTATCCAAAAAATTCTTGTGTGACTCTAGCTGGAGGTGATGAGGTTTTGTTTAGTACATCTGGTACACATGCTTATGTATCCTTTTTGAACGACTCCCTTGCGACTGCTTTACCAATTTTGCATGGTGTTTTCATTAAAGCTACATTTCATAAGAGTTCCTAATCCTTGTAGTTTTTGTATGATTACCTTGACAATAAGTTAGATTTTCCAACAGCTCAGCAATGATGAATTAGCTGCTTCTGACATTCCTTCTCCAGTGAGCATTTTAGAGGCACAGAGTTCTCCGGTCAAGGGGGTTCATGTTGAGTCTAGATCTGGTGACCCCTCAGCCGTTGCTGGAGCATCAATTTTAGCATCTTTGTCAAATTTCAGAAAAGATTTATCCCTACTCCCTCCTCCAGTCAAATCTGGTGAGGAATTACAACAGGATGCAGAGATGTCTGTATTACCTTCTGGTTGTGGGGGGTCAAGTGATCATACTCCAGGTGCTCATATGAAAGATTGTACTAGCTTTACTGATCAGGTTGGTACACATCTGAGAGAAAAAGGCACGATTCCATCTGATATTACCAATGAGAACCCCAATCTTGATAACGTTGATGGTCGTATGGATGCTGAAATGGGAAAGATTGCTGGTGCAACTTATGAATTAAGGCCACTCTTGAGGATGCTGGCAGGTTCATCTTCTGACTTCGATATAGGTGGTAGCATTTCAAAGATGCTCGATGAGCAGAGGCAAATTAGAGAAATTCTCAAGCAGTTTGATCCTCCAATGTTGATATCAACTAGACTGCAGGCATTTAAAGATAAATTAGAACAAGGAATTATTTATCCAGATGACATTGATGTGTCGTTTGAAAGTTTTCCGTATTATCTAAGGTAAGTCAAATTTCCACCTCTTGATTGTGATGAATTTAAAGAACATGTAATGTGTTAATGAAAAAGTAAAAACAGGTACTGCTTATTCTTTGTGCTGCTGTATCAGTGTTTATACCAATACTCATCATTTGAACATGTTTTTGTTTTTCAGTGATACAACAAAGAGCATTTTGCTAGCTTCCATGCACATACATTTGAAGTGTAGTAAGTTTGCTAAGTATGCCTCCAACCTGCCTACAGTTAGTCCACGCTTATTATTATCTGGTCCTGTAGGTTTGTATCCACCCTTAATTGATATGTGATGCCTTTTATATTTGGATTTATTGATTATTCTCTATAATCCCTCTATTTTTATACATCTTTTTGATTTTTCTCCTGTTTATAGGATCAGATATATTTCAGGAAACTTTAGTGAAGGCACTTGCAAAGCATTTTGGTGCTAGGCTTCTCATTGTTGAGTCTCTTAGCTTGCCCGGTGTAAGTTTTATGTATTTATGTTTGATCACAATAGATTGCCCAATGTCTATAGGTTTAGTTTTAGTTTTATTCTAAAGATTTATTTTTTCCTCTTTCATATGATTGAATGGCCTTCCTATCCCAGGGTTTAAATTTCAAGTTATTGAAATTTCAATGTTGTGCTTTAGACATCTATAAAATAATTTCAGGGACTAATACAGAAGGATTCTGAACGTGTGAAAGAAGGTTTGAGAACCGAAAAGTATTCCATTCTTTCAAAGAAAACTGCACATGCTTCTGTGTTGCCGAATAAGAAGCCGGCTTCTAGCGTAGAGGCTGATATCACAGGCGGATCCATTATAAATTCCCAGGCTCCACCAAAGCAAGAGAAATCCACTGCATCATCTAGGGGCGCTAAATTTAGAGAAGGCATGAAATTTATTACCATATTTTTCTTATTTGAAGAAAAAAAACTGCTTTCATTGAAAAAAAAAACTGATATTACTAATTTTATTGCTACTTAGAGATGTCCACTTATTCCATGGTTTCCTTGTGCTTCAATTTGATTGGTTTGCATATGTTTATTCCGGAAAAGGATCTCAAGGATTCGTACTAAATCGATAATGCAGGTGATAAAGTAAAATTTGTGGGTACTATAACTTCTGGACTTTCTTCACTTCACGGTTGTCCTCTAAGGTATTGGCTTTCTAGTTCTAAAAGAATAGATTGCTCATGTGTGTGTGTGTTCCCATATGTGCTCATTTCCATGTTCATTTGATTCCTAGTATACGTATGTCTATTTATGATACAAGGAAAGGAATTTTGGAAGTCATATCGGTTTCAGCATATTTCTTATAAAAGCCATCAGATTCAAGCTTTATAGTTTATTATAATGCTGTACGAATCTTTTCTAAGTCGATTTATTTTCAGGGGACCATCTTATGGTTACCGTGGCAAAGTTTTTCTTGCTTTTGAGGAAAATGGTTCATCAAAAATTGGGGTAAGATTTGATAAATCAATTCCTGATGGCAATGATCTTGGTGGGCTTTGTGAAGATGATCATGGCTTCTTCTGTTCTGGTGATTCATTTTACCATTTCTGTTTTCCCCCCCTTCTATTTATGGATCTATGCGAGGCAGCTTCTCATAAGCTGTGTTACTCTGCTTGTGCAGCTAACCACTTGCTTCATATTGATGGTTCTGGAAGTGATGACATCGACAAGCTTGCTATAAATGAACTTTTCCAGGTATTTATTTTATTGCATTCCTATGTTAGTTGAACCAGGGAATTTGTCATATGTTTGCACTGAAAATTGAATCTCTCATTTTACAGGTTGCCTCAAATGAAAGTAGAAGCACTCCCTTGATATTGCTTTTGAAAGACATTGAAAAGGCAATGGTGGGTAATTCAGATGCTTATTCAAATTTGAAAAGTAAGCTTGAAAATTTGCCAGATAATGCAGTTGTAATTGGGTCCCATACTCAGTTGGATAATCGCAAGGAGAAGGTAAGCAATTGAGAATTTTGTTATGGTTTGAATCCTCCTCTCATTTTGTGTATATATTTATGTTCTGATTACAACTGATTATTTATTGAGGAATTTTCTTGTGTTGATTTTTTGATGATTTCAGTCCCATCCCGGCGGCCTTTTGTTTACAAAATTTGGAGGCAACCAAACAGCTTTGCTTGATCTAGCTTTTCCAGTATGCTAGTTGCCCTTTCAGATTTTACTTTTTTTGCTGACAGCAACCTGTAACGGTTATAATTTCCCCCTTCTACGTTCTGCTTGAGCAGGACAACATTAAGTTGCATGATAGGTGTAAAGAAACTCCCAAAACAATGAAGCAACTTACTCGACTCTTTCCCAACAAAGTGGTGATACAGTTACCTCAGGTACTGAGCCTACTATACAAGTATTTGTAAGCAATGGAGCCGTTCTTATTGTTTAAAAATTGTCTAATTTTGTCCAGTTTATGCTTTTAGGATGAGGCTCTGCTTTCAGACTGGAAGCAACAGCTGGAACGTGATGTTGAGACCTTGAAAGCGAAAGCAAACATTGCTAGCATCCAGTCGGTGAGGATCATAGTGTTTGCTATGCTTTTATTGGTTTCAAGTTTGAACTTTGATCGGATGATTAGAAAATTTGAAGTTTTATGTCAAAAAGTAGTCTTTTGTCTTATTTTGTTTAATTTTATTGATGGGAAACTGTTTTATTGTATAATTGTTTTATGTCGTGAGATCTAACAATCTATTATATCTCAGGTACTTAATCGAATTGGCTTGTCTTGTCCTGATATGGAGAGTCTCTGTATCAAAGATGAAGCGCTTACAACAGAAAGTATGTACTTTTAAATTTCATCCTGTGTTTAGTAGTGTTTCTGTTAATTTATTGTCTTCTTGCTTTTGATAGATGTGGAAAAAGTTATTGGCTGGGCATTGAGTCACCATTTTATGAATTGTTCTGAGGCATCAGTAAAAGGTGCTAAACTAGTGATTTCTGCTGAAAGGTGAACCTTTGCTAATAAATATACCCAGATGTCTTTGCTAAACTCTCATTCTCTCTTTTGTTCACTTTCGTTTTGATGTATTGTTTTCAGTCTTTACCATGGGCTGAATATTCTACATGGTACTCAGAATGAAAGCAGGAGCGGGAAAAAATCACTTAAGGTAAAGTAGACTTGTGTCTTTATTTCCTACATCCATTGCTTCTTTCTGTCCTCTGAACGGTGCATTTGCCTTTTTTCTTATAATCATTAATTTTCTGTGATTTGCAGGATGTTGTCACTGAGAATGAGTTTGAGAAGAAGCTTCTTGCTGATGTTATTCCGCCTAGTGATATTGGTGTAACTTTTGATGATATTGGAGCATTAGAAAACGTGAAGGACACACTGAAGGAATTGGTGATGCTTCCTCTTCAAAGGCCTGAATTGTTTAGTAAAGGACAGCTGACCAAGGTATCATGTTTTACCACTATGACAACCCCCAAACAAAAAGTAAATGAAAGTTAAGAAGATTGCTGAGCCAAAAAAAAATTGGAAAATAAAACCACTCTATTATTTAATGCCATGTTGTACGCTTGTCAATATGGATTATTTTAATGCGGGCTTTGGGTGTGGTTATCTTGTACAGCCATGCAAAGGAATATTGCTCTTTGGACCCCCAGGTACTGGTAAAACCATGCTTGCAAAAGCTGTTGCAACTGAAGCTGGTGCTAACTTTATCAACATATCAATGTCAAGTATCACATCTAAGGTATTTAACTGGTTGTATATGGTATGTCACTTTTCTTGTGCGTTTTTTTTCGAAATCATCTAATCTTTGTATATTTGTGCAGTGGTTTGGTGAAGGAGAAAAGTATGTTAAAGCTGTGTTCTCTCTGGCTAGTAAAATCGCTCCTAGTGTTGTTTTTGTTGATGAGGTTGGTATATTTAATTTCTAACTCTACATTTTTCATTTCTGGTAAAATATGTTGTTTTCTAAATAATCTCTTGTTATGTCTCTATTTTCCCCTCCCACTGCACAAATATATTTGTTGATGGTTTTATCTATATTTAGGTTGATAGCATGTTAGGAAAGCGTGAAAATCCTGGAGAACACGAGGCTATGCGTAAAATGAAGAATGAGTTCATGGTGAACTGGGATGGTCTACGAACAAAGGACAAAGAACGTGTCTTGGTACTTGCTGCTACCAATAGGCCTTTTGACCTTGATGAAGCTGTCATTAGAAGGCTTCCAAGGAGGTAAAAATTATGGTTGTTCTCTTGAAACTTTTAATCTGATATGAGGTAAGCATTTTTTGCTTTACTATGGATGACATTTTTTTTGCAGATTGATGGTTAACTTGCCAGATGCCCCTAATAGAAAAAAGATTATTAGTGTTATACTCGCCAAAGAAGATTTAGCTGCTGATGTTGATTTTGAAGCAGTTGCAAACATGACTGAGGGGTACTCAGGAAGTGATCTAAAGGTCCTCTATTAATGTCTCTCTGAAATTCTACACCAAGGCCATACAAAATGCATGTTGTGGTTGATCCTGTAATCTTTTTCTTTTGCAGAATTTGTGTGTGGCAGCAGCACATCGGCCCATCAGGGAAATTTTGGAGAAGGAGAAGGAGGTTGGTCTAATAACTTGTACCTTAAAAGTTCTTCCAATTTAGAAGTTATTTTGGTTTTTGAACCTCGAATTAGTTATATGGGCTTATGGCTACTCTTATCAGTTAATGTGTTGATTGAAAAAGTTATATATTGTTTCTGCTCATCTGCCTGCCTGCATATTTGCGTTGCTATTTGAATATTGTATGGCTCATTTTTGTTTTGAGCATTTACTGATTTTCCCCCATCTCATGGTTCAGGAGAAAGCACTAGCGCTGGCAGAGAACAGTCCTATGCCCTCATTGCATAGTAGTGCGGATGTACGTCATCTGAAGATGGATGATTTTAGATATGCACATGAGCAGGTATTTATATTTTTTATATACATCTGCAAACGCATGTGACACATTGGTGGTGAACACATGCTTGAGACGTGTGGGTATGGTGAATGCGCATATTGCCGTTGTTTGCCCTCAGCATTTTAATATCATACATTCACACAACTGATTCCAAATGCAGGTGTGTGCAAGTGTATCATCGGAGACTACTAACATGAATGAGCTTCTACAATGGAATGATCTTTATGGAGAAGGTGGATCGAGAAAGAAAGAATCTCTGAGCTATTTTATGTAGGAGGTATTTTTATTGTATATCCATTCTAGTTTTTTTTTTAAATTCTTCTGTCACCATAGAATTGTGGCAGCGTAGGGCCAATATATGGGAATGCCACTGAGGCCTTTTTTTCACTGTATAATATATAGGTTACCCCCCCCCCCCCCCAATATATGGTTATTTAATTTTACCGTAGTGTTTATGTATACGCTTTTTGGATAATAAATAATGGCACTAATTTAGGTATCAAATTGTCGATTTGACTCGTGGAAAGAGCTCTTTAAAAGGCCTTTCTAATTTTTTTTTGTATGGTGTGCTTAATTATTTTTAAGGTGAATTGTCATTAAGATATGTAAAAATCGTGTGCCACTATAGATGAATGGTAAATTTATCAATATGAAAATTGTTACTTTTCTGGAAAGAGCTCTTGGAGTTAGGGGTGTTCATGGTCCGGTTCAGTCCGGTTTTAAAAAATAAAATAAAAATGTAACCGGACCGGACCGTTCATATTACTCGGACCAGATCGGATCGTTTGACTTATAAAACGGTTCGGTTTGGTTTGGTTCGATTTTTTTATAATTTAATGAAAAATAATGTAAATTTTTTAATATATTATTAAACCGGTCCGGTCTGAACGGTTTAAAATTAATACAAATCAGATCGGACCGTTTGATTAGTAAAATCATTCGGTTTGGTCTGGTCTGGTTTTACGGTTTGGTCCGGTCTGATATGGTTTATGGACACCCCTACTTGGAGTGCCTTGGTTTAAAAAAAAAAGGTACTGTAAGTCGCTTATTTTTAAGATGCAGAGATTCATTTTAGGTTTACTTATTTAATTTGACTACTAAGACATGTAAAAATCACGCGTCGTTTATAGATGAGGGATAAACTTGTCAATATGTAAATATTTATTTTTCTTTCAAGGTCAACAACATTGGTTAAGATAATTGAGTTTTTATCTGTATCTATACATGATTGTCACATCACATTTAGGGATAAGTGCATTCTTTTTAAAAGCTAAGAAACTCGAATAGCCATATTCTCAATTTCACTCCGTATCCATTCCTTTTCTTCTATTTCAAGCATTTGTAATATTCAGTCATTTTGTTTGTTTTTATAATATTCAGTATGTTACGATTTGTGTGAATTCGATTTTTTTATTCGGTTTGCCCTTAATTTTTTACTCGTTTTCTTCTGTTTCAAGCAAAAGAAAGGGGAAAAAATAATAAAAATGCAGTCATATTGGGAATTGTGTGAATTTGATATAGCTGTCTTGGATCAAAAGTATCGGTTTATATATATATATTTTGTAAAGTAAGTTTATTTTTAAAATATCAAATCATTTAAATGATATAATTATTCTTTATTTATATCACATTTATTAAATATGTAATGATAATTTAAATTAAATTATTTGTAAACTTTGAAGTAAACGTGGGATTGTTATTGTGATGATAACTTAAATTTAAAACATAGAAATTAAATTAATGCTCTTAACCTTTTGAATTGGGCGCTAAAAAGGAGAAAAAAAAACAACACTTTTTTTCGTGGATTGCAAATAAAATTATACGTCGGTAAAATTTTGACACACTTCGTTCAAAGAGAAATTTAACCTTATTTTAATTAAAAACTGTCAACGGTAGTGTAAGGTTCAAGTCTTTAATTACTAGTTTTTCATGTAGTAAATGTAAGTTATCAATGATAGTTTTGAATTGGTGGCGATGAAAAAGATAGAAATAACGTAAAACAAAGAAAATAGAAAACATATTATCTTTATCATTTATTCACAATTTAATTAAACATGTCATGAATTAAAATTAATTTCTGAAGTTATAAATTATTTCAATAATTTAAAAAATTTATTAAATTATTAACTTTAATTTTAAAAATCTAATTACATTTAAGAATTTTTATATTTTTTTCAAGTATTAATCAAAAGTTAGATCATTAAGCAGCTTAAATCCTAAAAAATCAAGAGATATATTTATCATATTTAATTTATTAATATCTAAAAAGATAATAACTAAGTTAAACAAGATTAAATATGTTGATAATTTTTAGTCTAAGCATCTAATCTTGTTTGAAATAGAAGTTATAAGGTACCATTTCAAATAAGAATATTAACAATATGAATTAATATTTTAAACTATCAATAAACACATTCATGTAGTAAACTATTGATAATTCTAATTCATACATGTATAATTTTTATATATAAATATAAAATTGAATACATCAAAAATTCAAGAATTAAAATTAAAGAAATTCATGGTATTGAATTAATTAAATCATAGTATAAAGTTTGAAATTTTTCTTAATAACAATGAATTTTTTAGTTAGATATAAAACTATTAAATCTATAACAATAACTAAATAATTTATAATAAAAAAAAGAGAAAAAAATATAAAAATTTGATTTTGTTAATGAATAAGTGGAGCCAAAAGAACCAACGGTCTTAATCTTCAACCTTGTTCTTGAATCTACCCTTAAAGATATTGTAAGATTGTACGAGTGTAAAAATTCTCTTAATACTAGTGTCTTTCTCTAATTGGATGTTACTATGGTATTTATCTCACGTGCTTAACATCTTATGATCTTAATTTTTAATCAATATTAGATATTTTCTCTGTTTATCTATTTGCTCTAACTACTATACAATAACTATATTTGAAGTGTGTGTGATATAGATGTATAAGCATATCAAACCAACTTAAACAAGTTAGAATATTATTTCTTCTTATAAAATATCATTATTTTTTTTAAGTTGAATTAGATACCATATTTTTTTTTTCTTAATATTGTATCTACGTTCATCAAACCTTAAAATTAATGTATTTCATTTGGTTGTAATATTGATAGGTTTGTTAGTTCAATCAAATGAAAAAAAAAAGTTTATGAGTTTGTGAAGTAAGAGAAAAAGACCTATATATAACACTATCTTAAACCAAATATGTTAATAACGTCATATTTTATTATTTAAGATCCAAACATCAATATTAGCTTTTTTATTTTTATTTTTGTCAATATTTTACAATATACAACTAGTCCTTTTTTATATTTTTTTCACCTTGTCCCCTAATTATTATTATTTTGATTTTTTTTCTTGCATAATCTTAGGGTAAATATTAACAAAGGGGTTGTTTTGTAGGATTTATTACCTTAGTAGTAACTTAATTTTATTATTGGTACTTTTTTTTACACTTATCATTAATTGATATCTTAGTGACACCTATATTTTTTTAAAAAAGTTTCCAATTTGATATAATTTTCCTATGTGACTAACATATGCGATTTTAATGAATAATATTTTTAATATTTTTGTCTCTTCATGTCCTTGTAATATAAATAATTTTGTCGATCATTTTTTGAGTTTTTAAATGCAAATTTTATTTTTTTGTACTCATTTTACATTACCTTCATTCTATCATATACCCAATATTCATTTAAAGATTGTCCGTACAAACTGTTCTCGATTTATTGTGAAGAAATTGAATTCCAAAAATTGTAATTTTTTTACAACAAATCATATAATTCAACAAGCAAAAGTAACAATTGTTATATAATTTCTAAATATCTAAATTGAATAAACGAGTCACAATTAATATAGAAGTAAATACTAATAAAAAATGCTTGTATGAAAGAGAAACAATGTCATTATTTATATAGATTTGGTATTGAAGTGAAAAGTAATAAGAGAGAATTTAAAATGAGAGGGATAGAAAATAGAGAGAAAAAAAAGGGAGGAAAGAGATAGAAAAATGAGATTCGAAGGAAATAGAGGTTACAAAATCAAGGGAAGAGGAGAGGAAAAAAAGCAAAAGGTTACAATGGTCATTTTATTTATACAAAATGTATAATTTTATCTTCTAACTTCAAGAAAGTGATATTTTGTATATTTATTTATAAAAATGATGTCAAAAAGAGACGTTTAGTAATTTTAACTTTATATAAAAAATTATCGGTAGTATTTCAGTCATAAAGTGTGAGTAAAAGACGATAATACTCTCACCAATTATGTTTGTAATTTGTTTTATTTGATAAGGTAGAAGTAAATGACAAAAATACCCTCATTAATATTTGTTTTAATTTTTTTATCAATAAAATCCTTTTTGTTGCTCTTTTTTTAATAAATAAAAGGAACAATATGCATTTATTTTATAAGTAAAAGGGCTAATTGACACATTTTTAAAGTTTTAGGATTAAACAACATTTTCACTCAAAGAAAATGAACCCTTGTGATATTTTTTCCAAAAAATATTAAAAGATAAAAATATCACTTATTGTGTACATATCAAAATTCTAAATTTCAATTTCAATTTTGCACTTGATTGATACATTGTTTTTAAATATGAGTATCACTAATGTATCAATTAATAATAAAGGTAAAAAAAGTATCAAAATGAAATTATGGTACTACTAAGGTAGTGAATCCTATTTTGTATATATGTTGGAAATTTAATCAATTATAACATAATTGACACTTTTAATTCTTATTATATCATTTTCATATAATCCATTTCTTTTTATGCAACTCCATTTCTTTTTGAACCATAGGATATGTCTAATGTATTTGGTTCAAATGGTAACGAGTGATACTAATAGTTGATTCATGTAAGTTCAAATTGGTTCACTAAATAAGTTGTTTTAAAAGGAAAACAACACTAGGGGTAGGAAAATTTAGCCATAAAGTTTATCATATTGCCTTAATCATCTTTCAAGAATTACATTTAGCATTCGCTTCGATAAATCTAAAAAAAAGTTGTAGTATCCTCTTCATATTCATTAAATTCATAGCATTATTCCAAAGAATTCACAATTTTTTTTCACAAGTTCAAGCACTTAAATATTCCTATCACCAATTTAGCTATTCTGTATGTAAATTTTGAGTAAAATTATCATAAAATTGTATTCACTTAGAAATAATGTTAAAACCTTACAAACATTTATTATCCTTATTGACCTAACATTGTTTAGTTAATTTCACCTTAGATACCAACAAAAAAAGAGAACATATTATTATTTTCAAACCCATATATTATTTCTAAGTATCTTAAGAAATACAATAAATAAGTACTAAAAATGAAAAAAATTATGCCACTTAAGACATATTAATCCTAAAATATGCTAGATTAATTAAACAAAAAATAAATAAAAATAAGATTATGTTAACATTCTCACACATCTAATTTTTACATTATCCTAAACGTAAATATATGCATATATGTAATATACAAATAAGTAAAAAGTGAGTGAAAAAAAATAGTGAATTACCTCCCATAAAGTATTTGATTTAACGTCTTCATCTTGACTTTACCATCCACCATCATCAAAGAGCTTGAAGTGTGTGATGTCGAACTAGAAATCCATTCCTGACTTTACCATCCACCATCATCAAAGAGCTTGAAGTGTGTGATGTCGAATTAGAAATCCATTAAGTAATTCCTTCTTTATACTTCACACTTATCTCTTTGTTATCTTTAAGTTTCCGTTTAATAATAAAAAGTTTCTTTAAAATACTTTTCATACCAAGAAACATGTTTAATATCTTTATACGAGATATGTTGATTTGCATTTTATGAAAGGCCTACAAAATTTTCCTTCCATAATTATGCGTAATTGAATTATCAAAATTTATCTTGAATCTTCTTTCAAAGATTTGATAAAATTCTACCAAATCTGAACATTATCTTAATTTTAATTCTGCTGCTGCTGTTTCTTTAACGGAGTGTTACTATTTGGATATTGAATTTGAAGATAGCTGATTACTTGAATGGATTGCGCGAAAGTTGCCTTAGATTGAAGCAGACCTGGAAAATATAAATGAACTTCGATGAGGACCGAGGAGCATTTTGTATATAGAAATTTGTCGAGAGCTAACCGAAAGCGTTTCTTTGTGAGTGAAATCAGAATGCGCTATTTCTTCGGCGGTCATTTTGCCGGCTCTAGTTATTGCCTATTCGGTATCTAAAAACCTGACGTTTAACCTCGTTCAAGCTGTCGTGATACTCATTTTAATTGGTCGTAATGAGGTAAGGGAGTTTGTTTCATTTTGATATGGAAGCTTTTGTTGCTTGATATTTGTTTTAATTGAAGAGAATTAGGTTTCGATTGCATTGTTAGCTTTGATTTACTTTTGAATTTTCTGAGGTGGTTATTTCTGGATCTATTCCTGCCTTCCAAGTTGTTGCTATTATTATGACTTTGTGGTTTTTTGCATTTCGTGGACACCGAATTTTGGATTAAACTTATTGTCGATGTACTTTTCAATATGATAAATCAATGAAATCTTCGATTTATTTCAGATATTTTTTATCACTCAACTTTAATAATTTAATAGTCATAAAAACTTTAAGAATTTAATGAATTATCGTGAAATGCAGCTAATGGAGGAGAGAAAGGAATGAACTAGTACTTACATTTGATGTGTGTTCATCTATTTATCATCTTATTCTTCCTGTTCGTTTTACATATTACGAAAGCCAAGAGTAGAATGAGCAAAATAGAAGATAGATTTGATCAATGATTTTACTGGTTAAATTATAACTTCTTGTTGTTATTATCTTTTTATTGTAGCTTACTGGCTTTTAACTTGAGTATTTTAATTTTATAAATTTATAAAAAAATATAGTTTAATTTTAAAAGGTTTAATTTTAATTTTATAAATATATATAAATAATGTAATTTTTGACTTTTAAAATTGAATTACAATTTTTTCAAAATTATAAAATTAAAAGGTTTTAATCGAAAGCAACTTAACTACATCATTTTTTTTATAAAAATATAAGCCTCCCATACTCCTCACCTAATTTTTTAATTGTAATTAAATTCTTTTTATAAAATTGTAATAGGAATTCTTATTATCTAATGTATTTTTTTGTTTGTTTATGTTTTGTCGTGTATGATATGAATTTATGTGACTATTTTGATATGCTATGAGGCTATAATATTTATGAGATTTTCTGTTTCAAAGATATTTAAAAAAAGAGAGAAGTACTTTCTTCTTATTTATTTATTTTAATGGAATTTTTCTTTAAAAAATTATTGTTTTAAATGTATTTTGAGAGTACTGATTTTAGTAAGTAATTTATTTATTTTTATTTTTGATATATTATTTTATGTATCATCGATAATTAAAAAATATGTGAATAATTTTTTTATATTTTATACAATAAAAATCTATATTTTAATTAATTTTGTTTACATATTTATCGTATATTGATGATACAAATAAAAATATAACAAAAATAAATTGATGTTACTTCATATAATAATGAAACTTAAAGATTAATATAATAAAAATTCTTTAAAATTAATAATTAACTTCAAAATTATTAGAGAGTAATCGTAACGAATTCAGGAAAAAGTTTGAAAGGTGCAAGAATTCTCTTTCATATCAGTATTATTTTAAATAGAATACAGATCGTATATTTTTGAAAATATCAAAATATATTATTTATCCGTAAATCTATTTAGGTCGTATATTTAGTATCATATTATTATTTTGATATTTTTATTATTATTTATTTTAATCAAGATATATTTATTGATATTAAATTAATAATAATTTTAATGAATTTATTATATCAGATATATCAATTAATATTAAAATTAATTAAAATAAATATTAATAATTTAAATAGATATATTTGATGTATCATAATTAAAAATAAAAATAAAAAAATATCAAAAATAAAAATAGAAGTAATTTAAAATTACCATACTCATCTTCTTCATATAATTTTTTTTTTACCTCTTTCAGTATTAATACAAATAAATAATTTTCATTACTAGTTAATGTTTATGTTCACGTGTTTATGTCCAACACCTAAACTTGTTGCATTTCAGCACAATTTGATATGTACGGCATAGTCAACATTAGTAATGGGCAGCAGCTGCCAGTGTCCCCAGTGAATGTGGGCCATTTTAAGTAATCTTGCTCGATTGAATTTAATCATTCCACGTTACTTCTGACGTTATTGATTTCTCTTCTGTATTTTGGGCAGCACCAACTCGCCTCCTTCTCCGGACGAATATTATTACGTTGACCAGTTTATCTTCTTCATCCCCCTCTTCTTTTAAGTTTACAAGAAAGTGAACGTTATCTCTCCCTCGCCCTCTCACAATTAATATTTTTTCCCTTTGAAAAGTTTTGGAAATAAATAGTCTGACGTTAGCCCCATGGAGATAATGTCTCATTCTTCAACTTTCCTCCTCAGCCCTGCTGGCCCTTTGCCTTCTGCGACGTATGCACTGATTGTGCTTAACCAGGGTCTGCCTAAATTTGCTCCTCTGCTTTGGAAGCATGGTACTTTTCCAGTTTCCTGCCCGTGTTTTTCTTATAATTAGTCATGGATTTTGTTTTTTTTTTTTTTAGAAAATTTCATTCGAGAACTTGTATTTTCATGTGCTTATGTTTTTGTTTAGAGCAGCACAACTATGTCTTTGTGCCGATGGAGGGGCAAATCGCGTGTATGATGAATTCCCACTGTTTTTTCCAGATGAAGATGCCTCTGACATTCGCAACAGGTTATTTGCTTTCCTTTTGTTTTGTTCATTATAACGGAAAGATCTCCCTAAAATTTTTATTTTCCAATTTCGTTGGTTGTATGTTTTGCTTTTGAGGTATTAGATAGATCTCTTCTCCCTCTTTCTTTCTTTCTTTCTTTTTTTTTCCTTGGTAGATTCACTGTATTCCACTTTCCTCTGGTTAAGAACACAGTTTATCACATTATTTGAATGGACGTATTTACCCAACAAAGTGTATTGAATTTTACCGTATTTTTCCTTTTCTACTGATTCAATTTAATCGTGTATTTTAAAGGATTAATGATGTTAGTTTTTTCTTCAATGTCGGGATTTTATTAATCTGAAGAGTATCTTATGGCATCATAAATTGAAACCTATTTCTGCTTATTATTTTGAAAATAATTAATTGTTACAGAATTAAAGTTCACTGGGTCATGGATAAGTAAGTAGATTGTTCTATCGTCTGTATTAGCTAAGTTAGTTTAGCATTCCTGTTTTCTAAAGCTTTCTGGCTATTCTTGTGAGCCAATAATATTGGAGAGCTATAGAAGTTCTACGCCTTTCCCCTGGAACAAAAATCATATGTAAGGCAGTAGAAATTATTGCCATATGAAATAAGCCAAAACATAACGATGACTCCCATGATGTTTTCTACTTTTGGAAATGATAAGAAAGACAGCGTAGTCTAAATTCTATTACTTCATAATAGACGGGTTCAATTTTTTATTTTTTATTTTTGGCTTTCTCTAGGCAGATGATAGGAATAGAGGATCCCTCCTCTTCATTAAAGACCAGGTTTTTTTGCACGAAAAGATTAAGGCATGCATTTTCAATAAAGAAAATTTACTAGCGAAATGAAATTTTCTCATGGCCATATACTACTTTCTTTTGCATCTTAAACTGGGTGGGTAGTTTGAAATATCTGGGGTTGTATGGAGCAAACATTCTTGTAAATCTTATTGTTGAAACAATCCTTTGTTACATAACATAAAGTGCTTTTATGTTGTTCAACAATGTTACCCGCGTTACCATCAAACCCTTTTAAGTTGTATTCCAGGAGCCCCAAAATATGCAAAATTAGGTTGGACAACTGAAGTACTTCTCTGTTTTAGTTTTATCTGCTGTAGTAATAATTTGTGGGTTTTATTTTATCCTTTTTATATAATAGTATGTAGTCAATAATTAACACTTTGCCTATGAGATTTACACTTTCACTTATTAGATAATGTTTTGTTGACATTAATAGAAATGATAATAAGAATAATTTAAGGTGTTTTTGTGTTTGGTTTGAGTGTTAATCTAAAATTGAATGTAAAGTATTTAACATTGACAAGAATGTTTATTTCTTCAACACCTCTTAATAATACGTTGTAATGTTCTTTTTTTTTTACATATTTGTATAATTATTTATTATTTTTTATTATTTAAAATTAAAATAATTTATTTTCTAATTTTACTTCATTTATGATTTTATAAATTTTACTTTTATAATTATTTTGATTTCACTGTTCAAACAAATATAGTAATAATAATATTGTTTTCATTGAATTGAATTCCTATTATCATTTTTATTAAGTTTTTATTTTACAAACCAAAGAAGAGTGTTTTCTTCCTCCAAGTAAAGACATTACAATCATGTTATGATTCGTAGAATGGAAACATAATGAGATTGGCAATGACAATTAGAATTCAATTCAATGGAAACAATATTACTACTAGTATGTTTGTTTGAGAAATGGAATCAAAATATTGATAAAAAATTAAGTAAAATTTATAAATTATAAATGAAATAAAATTAAAAAATATTTTTTTTATTTTTAAATAAGTAAAGATAATAAATGATTATACATACGTGAGAAAAATATTATATTTCAGCGTATTCCCGAGGGGTGTGGGAGGAACGAGTTTTTTTACTACTGTTAAGAATGTTTTACATTCAATTCCAAATTAACAGTAAAACCAAACATGAGAATACCTTGAATCATTTCCATTACCATTCATATTACTGTTAATTAAACATAACATACGTTTTTTGTGTTAACTCTCTAATCTTGCCAGGTACAAGCCTGATGTTATTAAAGGTGATATGGATTCAATCAGGACAGAAGTCCTAGATTTTTACACAAGCATGGTGAGTAACCTGTTGGAATCATTTTTATTCTGCAGCTTCAGAATTAATTCAGTACCAGTTCTTTTCATCTGTTAAATTATTAGTGCTTCAACCTATAAATAAGATGTCAATATATATATATATATATATAGAGAGAGAGAGAGAGAGAGAGAGAGAGTGTTTTGTTGACCATAATATTGCTGTCTTTCGTTTATGCTTAATACAGGGAACAGAGATAGTAGATGAATCACACGATCAAGACACCTCAGATCTGCACAAATGTGTATCATATATACGTGACAACGCACCAGACCTTGAGAAGTCTAATGTAAGTTACCTATAATCACAGAAAAAGTAATTTTTTTGATCACATGCTTTTTTCTCCTTAAGAGTGAGGTTCATTCTGGTCCTTCTAGCTGCTTTGGCTTTACTTGTATTACCTTATCTTTAGAGTCCCATTATTTCCTGCCAATAACTCTTAAATTGCAACTGTGTAATGATATATTTCTCAGACTAACATTGTTGTTATTTCGTGATAAATTGAAAGCTATGCATTTTGGTTATTGGAGCTCTTGGTGGACGCTTTGACCATGAGATGGGAAACATTAATGTTTTATGTCAGTTTTCAACCATAAGGGCGATCCTTCTATCTGATGATTGCATGATTTATCTTCTTCCAAGAACTCATTATCATGAGATCCATATTCAGTCTTCAATTGAAGGTCCACATTGTGGCCTCATTCCCATTGGGATGCCATCTGGTAACACAACCACCACTGGGCTTCAGTGGGATCTCGGTAAGTACCTCTCTGCAGCATACAGTTACTTGGCTGTTGCTTTTATTATCAAAACTTTAGTGAAGCCACATCTCTCTGTGCTACAAATATATAGCATGTTAGATCCAGCCTTAGATACCTATTATCAGACCATATGTTTAGTGGAGTATTCAGTCTGTCAACTTTTGATATATGCTTGGGAGTTAGTCGTTTGTGTATTAAACTTTGATATGTAAGCAAAACATGCGGGTAAACCTTGAAGTTATTATGTGCCCTCTGTTTGCGAGGCTCATGATGCAAACTATTACATTTAGTTGTGGAGGAACCTTTGCACGTCTTCACCTTTGGTTTAGCAATTGTTACTTGTGAGTATTCTGAGAATGTTCCTGTCATGTTTTTGCTGTTAGAAGTTTGGCAAATTAAATCTCTCAAAAACTTAGCTATTAGGAGAAAGGCTAACCTTGTTTTTAGATATCTATCATTTCCTTACAAATGTTTGCTTTATGTAGTATGTATGCCAAACATTTGAAATTTTAACAATTAGGGGGTAAAAATATTGGTCACCAATTCTCCCAAAAACTTAAGTTTGGATTAATATTGTATTTATGCATCTATTATTCTCCTACAAGTATTAACTATATGCAACTACATGTTAAATACTCCCAATTCAACAATTAGGGTTATTGGGTTCCGATATCACGTTATAATTTGTTGGAAAATCAATTTTTCTAAAAGTTTAAACTATTGTATTTATTTTGACTGAAACTTGCTACTATATTTGAGCTGACTTATTTGTCTCCGTCTTTTGCAGATGAGACAGAAATGAGTTTTGGCGGTTTAGTAAGTACTTCAAATATTGTTATAGGAGAGAAAATAACAGTGCGATCTGATTCAGATCTTCTCTGGACGATCTCTTTTAAAAAATTGTAACGGCATTTTAGATCAGGTCCACAAACTGCGTAGTTCACTTTGTTTCTATATTCAATTTTACCAAGCTCCATTGGGTTATAATCATGAATTATTTGACTATATATTTTGATGGATGAAATTCTTTTTCACCTTGTCCAAATATCAACGATTTGGCTACCTCATACCTATCATGCACTTTAAATCTTGAGCACATAGGATGTTATATGGAATATAGGGATGGAATCGGGCACTTTGAGAAATGCTTTATATGACAAATTAACCTCTTACTTATTGGTATATTTGTAAAATATTTATTTTTCTTTCAAAAATCAACTACTCTTTTTTTATTTTCATTATTAATAATGTAATCTCTTATTTGTGGTGTTACATAATTTTTACGTTTAAATGATAATCAAATTGAAATAGTTAATTCAAAATGAATTTATATATGTATCTTAAAAATAAAATAAGGGATTTAAATGCATATTTTAAAATATTAAGAATTAAAATTCATGTTTTTTTAAAAGGTAAGGGATTCCGTAAGCTATTTTTTTTAATTTCTCCAACTAAAATGCAATCAAAACCTTTACTCTCCGACGTTCTTGTATAAGAGATCATTAAATGAGTTTTCGCCTCACAAGCGTATCTTTTGTTAAAGAAGAAAAAAGGGAAAAACAATGTAATACGAAAATCTAGATGTTGCATAGGGAAAATCTTTTTAAAAATTATATAAAATAACATTTCTAAAATTTAAAATAAAAATAATGTACTAATAATATTAATATTTAATATATTTAAATAATTAAAATTTAATTAAAATTATATTTAATTACGTTTAATATAAAATATTTAAGTTAATTTTATGGTTTTATTCAATTGACTTTAACTCAATAAAAAAAATTAACATATATTTTTTAAAAATAATATGTTAATAATAAATTATTTTTTTAATAAAATAATATATGAATTGAATATAAATATATTATTTATCTGATTATAAATTTTAAAAATGTTATAAATATTATTTAAAAACAAAGAATCTTTATTCCCATAAAATAAAATATAAAAAAAATTTAGTTGCATGTCATAATTTTTTTAATATATTGATATTTATTTTTAATAAAATAAACATATATATTTTTTATTGATATAACTAGAAATAAAATCACGTTAAATAATTTTATTTAACAAAAATCATGTTGGGCTTTCGCGGCAAAAAATAAAACCCTCAATATGTACGGAAAGGATGTTTCCCTCCTTTTTTTTTTTTTTTTTTTCTTAACCGAGCAGTGTCCGTTTTTTCTTTCACCTCGTCCATGTCAGTGTAAACCTTTCTCACGCTTTCTTCAATATTTCACGGATTTACTCTTTCTATTTTTGTCTTTGTTTCTTTTCTGTTTTTGCTAAAATTTTCCATCCAGATTGTTACAATCAATAAATCACTGCTCAGAAACAACGTGGTCTCTAGAGAAATTGATGTGAAAGGTATAATCGATTAGGGTTTCAATGGAAGCCACTATTCCTTCAGGTTCCTCAGTAATAAAGCCCATTAACAGGGGCGTCGTACACAGAATCTGTGCCGGCCAAGTGATTCTCGACCTCTCATCGGCCGTCAAGGAGCTGGTAGAGAACAGCCTCGACGCCGGCGCCACATCCATCGAAATCGCTCTAAAAGACTATGGCAAGGAGAGCTTCCAAGTTGTCGATAATGGTTGTGGTATTTCGCCGAATAACTTCAAGGTGCTTACGCTTAAACACCACACTTCGAAATTGAACGATTTTCCTGACCTTGAATCTCTCACTACTTTTGGGTTTCGAGGTGAGGCTCTGAGTTCACTGTGCACTTTGGGTAATTTGACGGTTGAAACCAGGACGAAGAACGAGTCCGTTGCGACGCACTTGACTTATGACCATTCGGGTTTGTTGGTAGCTGAAAAGAAGACGGCACGTCAAGTTGGCACCACTGTTACTGTTAAGAATATGTTCTGTAATTTACCAGTGCGAAGTAAGGAGTTTAGTCGCAACATTCGAAAGGAGTATGGAAAACTGGTTTCTTTACTGAATGTGAGTTGCTCTCTTCTTTGACGTTGCTTATGTCGATATGATCTTTAGCTTGAGATTTATTCGGTGTTTGCTTCACTTTTGGTTAATGTTGTTGGAGGACACCTCTTATTTTACTAATATTTTATCAATTTGATTCTTTTTTCAGCTGGCTTATTACGTAATTATTATTGATCGCCAATTAATACATTTTCAATAGTGAAAGATTGATCATTCCTTTCTCTCTTTGTGCCTGGTACTCTGATTTGGAGAATGCTCCATTTGTTAGTTTTGTGCCAAGCTCTTGATTAAGTATTTTACTTTCTTCACTTCTGTTATAGAGTTTTCTAAATTGATCATCTTTATCACCCCACCCTGTACTTGTCTTTTATTTCTTGTATCGTTTGCAACTCAGGCCTATGCCCTTATTGCAAAAGGAGTTCGGATAGTTTGTACTAACACAACTGGTAAAAGTGCTAAGTCTGTAGTACTTAAAACACAAGGAAGTGGTTCTCTTAAAGATAATGTTATTACACTTTTTGGCATGAGCACTTTCAACTGCCTAGAACCTGCCACTTTTTGTTTATCAGACAGTTGCAAGGTTGAGGGTTTTCTATCCAAGTCTGGAAACGGTAGTGGACGCCATATGGGAGATAGACAATTCTTTTTCGTGAATTGTAGACCAGTAGATATGCCTAAAGTCACCAAGCTCGTGAATGAGCTATATAGAGGTGCCAACAGCCAGCAACATCCCATTGCAATAATGAATTTTACCATTCCGACAAGAGCATGTGATGTTAATGTAACTCCTGATAAGAGGAAAGTGTTCTTTTCTGATGAAAGCTCCATGTTGCATGCCCTAAGGGAGAGCCTACAGCAGATTTATTCTCCTAATAATGCTCGTTATACTGTCCATAAAATTGAGGATCCTACTAGGGAAACATCTAAGTCCGAATTGTGCTCTCCTCTGGAGAAATCTCATTTTTCTTCCAAATCATTAGCTCAGGGGGAGAGTGTTCATGAAGAACGTGATGTGGATTGCACTCCAGAGAGTGATGCTCCTCTCAAAACTGCTAAAAGTGATTCTCATTGCATCCTTGATAAAGGTCATATCCATGAAAATACAAAAAAGAGTAACTTTACTCTAAGAGTGCATGGCTTGAAGAAGATTGATGACTGTAGATCATTGATAGGTCAGCTTGAAAATACCAAAACACCTGAAGAAGTATTGTCCTCAAAAATTGCAAATAATGGATCTTTGACGAATCACGTTGGATGTGTTCAATCATCAATTAACAAATTTGTCACTGTAAATAAAAGAAAGCATGAAAACATCAATTCATTGTTATCTGAAATGCCTCTTTTAAGAAATCAAACAAATTATCCATGTAACCGGAGCAGTGTAGATTCTGAAACCAATGCTGCTATTTCAAAATCCCCTATTAGCCATCCACAGGTTGATGATTCTACTGAGGGTGATGAGAGGGAGCCTTCCAAGTATCTAAAAGGAGACAAGATCGTGAATAAAATTGTGAATCCACTTTCTTCTGGAGGCAATACTTATTACAGGAAACATGAAGAGGTAAGATATTATACAACCACTTAGTTACTTATTTTATTTTCCTGTTTGAACCAGATAAGGATTATTAGCCTCTTTAAAAGCTTAATGTAAAATTCAGTAATATGTCACAAGTAGCATTGTCTGACCTTGGCTACGACCTTTTATTTTATTTTAATCTTTGTGGTTAAGAATTATTCCAAATTCTCACTTATATGTTATTTGTAGGTAATGACTTATGATGTGAAAGAAAAATATGTTAAAAAACTGATGGTTGCATTTTATATATAGAAAAGCTTGACTGATACATCTCTGAGTGTTTCTGTATTTGCTGTGTTGCCTTACTTGCGTCATCTTTTCAGTCTGAACACTTATGTGTTCTTTTTGGAATACTACTTTTAAGATGTCTAACCCAAGTCTGAAAGGCAGAAAAATTGTCTGCTCAATGATGGGGATATGCCATATAATAAAGAGTTTATATGGGCTAGATGTTCGAAGATTTATTAGTGCATATTTTATATTTTTTCTAGATAAGCATTAATGCTCTTGCCACCAAGCCTTAAACTTGTGTTTCCTATTTGTAAGGAGATAGACGCTCATCAAAACGGATGGCATACTACTAACATTACATCTGGTGCTTCATCTAGTGGTGACCTAAAAGCTGTTCATGAAGATGTTTCAGAGCAAGCTTCTATGCATTCTTCTATAGTGCTGTCAGATGCTCCTTTGCATGTTCATGAAAAGGGAGTGCCTCTCGCTTGCATCACATCAGATGCTTCATATAGTGTGGATCTCAAAACTGTGCCTGAAGTGTTGGAAGATCCACTATCTCCTATTCATCTAACAGATTATTCAAGGCTTCCGTATAAGCCTCAGATATGTTCCACCTTGCAATTTAATTTCCAAGACCTAAAGAAAAGGAGGCAGCAGAGGTTGTCTCAACTGCAATCCAGCAATTATATATGTCAAAGGATAAATGCAAAAAGGTTTACAAAGGCAGTAATTTATGTTATAAGTGTTAATTACCTCAAAATACTTTTTCTGAGCTATCATATCCAAACATTGCTTTTAGATGTTATGGTGCTGCATCACTGGAGCTGTCTCAACCAGAAGATGAGGAGCGAAAAGCAAGGGCTTTAGCTGCAGCTACTACCGAGCTGGAACGACTTTTTAAGAAGGATGACTTTGGAAGGATGAAGGTGGTTTTTTATTTATTTATTTACTCATCAGATTTGTCACTTTCCCCAGTATCTTCTTCTTCTGCAGAGTATGTCAAGAATAAACAATGACAACATTTGAAATAAAGGAAAAGCTAATTTTCCTCTAATCTATCTGCAGTGGATTCTAAGTTTACACTAAGTGTATTCAGTGGTTCCTTATTACTTTTTTTTTTCATGCATGTAAACATGCAGTTCTTAATATGTCAGCATTTTCATGACCAGGAGTTGCCTTTGGTTTGTAGGTGATTGGGCAATTTAATCTTGGATTTATCATTGGAAAGTTGGATCAAGATTTATTTATCGTTGATCAGGTAATCATATACATGTTAACTCGATAAGGTTCATGTTGGTAATGTAAATGGCCCTTTCTTGTAAATGTTTCCAGATTCAATGTATTCTTTGTGCTCATCTAATTTTGGTCAGTATCAAATGATGAACCATGAAACTTTTCTATTTTCAGCATGCTGCTGATGAGAAGTACAATTTTGAGCGTCTTTCCCAATCAACCATCTTAAACCAGCAGCCTCTGCTTCGGTGAGTTGTAACTTTTACTTTGCTGCCACTGTTGTACAGTGATGCATGTTTCAGATTGTATGGTAACTTTGGCTTACCAATTTTTGAAGAATCGAACAAACCATCTGCTGGCTGAGACCACGATATTTCATCTAAGATGGTCCAAAGTTATCCCTCAGTTTAGAACCTTGTTTTCTAATATCTGGTTCTACAAGGTATGTTGCATGGTAGGTGGAGGTGTTTAAACCCATTGTTTTCCAAGCATTTGACTTGGGAGAATATATTCTTCATCTGTCATACCTATGAGATCGTGATATTAGCAGGATTCCGCTGATATGTATTATAAAAACTCTGATTCAAATGACAACAAGAAGATTTGATTTTGCATTTACCTTTTTTTTTCATTGCAAGGGGCATAGATGTGTTTTTATGTAATTAGCTCATCATTCATAAGTAGTGAATTAGATTTTTGATGTTAGAGTGTCGTTAAAATACACAAGAATGCTGGTGTGAGGCCTTTAAAAAAACTAGATCTTCAAATTATTCTTGAAAAATGTCATTTTTATACTTTTCCTTCAATGGATTTTATCTCATCTTGTTTTATTTATTTATTTATTTTTGCCGTTGCAATTGTCCTCTAAAGACATTTATCTAGTAGTATGTAAGGGGGAAAGTAACTCGAAAATTGCATATTTTCTCTCTTAAAAATAACACATTTTAGTTAAAAGTTTCATTTCACGAAAATAGAACAGAATTGTAGATCAAGTTCATTTTCTCTCTTTCCAACCTTGACGTGTTGACTGATGTTGGTTGACCATTGGTTGAGGTTGATCATACATTGAACAGGTTGACCAACTTTGACCATTTGTGAAGGCATCTTCATCTGGGTGATGTGGTCTTCATCCGAACGAAGATCCCTTGATCATCTGGGTGAAGTGGTCTCACATGAACGAGATACTTCATCTAAAAATTAAGATGAAGTGGTCTTAATATTTTGATCTTCATCTAGGAAGATTATGTTGTTCTTGGGAAAAAGAAAGTTTTGCCATTTTTGTGTTATTTTCTTTAATGCCTCTGACTTATATACTATTGGCATGTAGGCCATTAAGATTGGAGTTATCACCTGAAGAAGAAGTAGTTGCTTCAATGCACATAGATATCATCAGGTGCAGTCTCTGATTTCTGAAACTGTTGATCTCTGTTGGTTATCCAAGTGCTTAACTTGCATTTAAATGTACCTCTGTTTCTTGCTTGTATGCTCATGATGTCTTAACGATGGGGTGAAGCTGTTTATTATTATTACTTTTTGGCTGAATGAGTGAAGCTGTTCTTTACTTGTGATAGTTCTTTATGTACTTATGATCCTTATAAGCTTTTATATATTAATTGCCTAACACTGGATTTTCCTGTTTAACTTATTCTCTCTACAATTTGAAACTCATAACAATCAAGTTGAAATCGTAACACCTACCTGAGACATAGAATAGTTGCTTTTTTACTTTTATGCTTTGCTGGCTATCCTTTGAGTTTTGTTGATTTTCTAAGGTTGTATCTTTATTCTGATGATAACTTTGAGCCCAATTCAATATCAGAAAAAATGGGTTCGCATTGGAAGAGGATCCAGAGGCACCGCCTGGTTACCATTTTAAACTAAAAGCTGTTCCCTTTAGTAAAAATATTACTTTTGGAATTGAAGGTATTTGTTTCTTTCATTCTTTCCATCAATTGATATATTCATTTTTTATTCTTTTTGTTTGAGCCAAAAATCAGATATGAATTATTTTTAGCCACTGTTGTTACTCAATTATGTGTTGTTGGGTCGGGTTAACTTAAGCATGCATTTGAATCACATTCTTGGAAATAGATGGATAATACAAAACTTCAATACTTTTAATAAGCATGTATCTTTTTGCTTCCTCAAAATAATAATTCCATACATTGCTGACAGCTGTGAAAGACACATTACTACCTATTATTTTTTAAGCAGATCTGAAGGACCTCATTTCTACACTATCTGATAGTGACGGAGAATGCTCGATAATAGGTAGTTATAAGATGGATACTGCTGATTCTGTCTGCCCGTCAAGAGTTCGAGCTATGCTGGCCTCGCGTGCATGTAGGTCGTCTATCATGATTGGGGATGCACTTGGAAAAACTGAGATGCAAAAGGTGACAGTTCTGAGAGAAAAAGAGAGCCATCCTTTCCTTTTGTATAATACAAATTATTCAAGGACTTAAAAATTAAAATGGTTATAAATCTTTATTTAATGAATGCTTGCAGATACTTGATCATTTGGCAAAGCTCAGGTCTCCTTGGAATTGTCCTCATGGAAGGCCAACGATGCGCCATCTGGTGGACTTGGCAACTCTACACAAGAGTTTTGAAAGGAATGATGAAGATATTTGATGGATTTCACCAGGATCTCTCACTGCCTAACTTATACGTTTATAAGGCCTTGTAAATATTTGTTCGGTCTCTTTAAACCTTGATTTTATCAAAGTGTGAAGTTTGAGTTGAAATCTAGTTGCTTTGTCAAATTACTGTTTCATGGATAGAAGTCTATTCAGCAATGTTGTTTTTCTTTTCGAAGTACATTAGATGATGGAAATATATATATTAGAAGATACAATCAAAAACACATATGGGTTAGGTTAACTTATCAGACATATTATTGTACAAGCATGCTCCGATTGTAGTACGGGCAGTGTTCACCTCTTTCATGCGATTTTATTTGTTTGCATGTATTGCTAATGGCCATATTTTCTTCTATCGAAGATTTGAGAAAGAGATCTCTTTTGACAGGTATCATTTTTTTTGCTATGTTTTTGAATAAAAGCATATTTGTTATATTATGATTGAATATAATCTACATAGATGAACTTCATTTATTCAAATTTTATGTACCGTGAATTTTTGAATGTTTTGTTATCTTTAATAATTTTTTTGTTGTATCTAGATTTATATAATATTGTTATTTGAGACGTTGCAGTTAGATTGGATGACTCAGAATTAAAAGTGTCAAGAAAAATTTAGGTTTGATATCATACACAATAAAACCCCTAATCTTTTCTATGTTGTATATTTTTGTATGTCTAAAATGCAATGCAATGTATTTTTTATTGTAATATATAAAAAAGAACATATGATTTTTTAGATGATGGTTAAATTTAATAATGTAAATAATTGAGTTATATGAAAATAGGATTGACAAATTTACTAGCCACGATATTTAATAAGAGAGGATTAGTGGGTGCAAAATATTAAATTTCAAGGGCAATTTTTCATCCCTACTTGTTAACAATTTCAATAGGATAATAAAATTACATAAAAAAAATTAGAGTTATTCATGTAACTTATTGAGTAATAATAATTTTATAAAAATATATAAAATATTAATTATATTTTAATTGAATAAAAATATTATTAATAAATTATTATAATGATAATAATAATTCAATATAATAATTTTATTTATTTAATATATAATTTTATTTATTTACATGATGTACTGTCACATACTTGTAACCGATCTCTACTTTTTCACTTCCCTTGTTACAAAAGCTTTGCTCATAAGAAAAGACTATTAAAAACGAAGTAAGAGAGAGAAGCACTCCTCCTTTTCTCTGTAATATTCACTCCTTTTTATTATTTTTATTTTATTCAGTTTTCTCTATCAGTAGGGGAGTCTTCTCCTTTCAGAATTATCTTTCCAATATCTTTTTCATTATTTTTGTTTATAAATGATATGTTATTTAATGATTTATTTGTGGTCTTGATATGATTTTTTATTTATTTTTAAAAACTTAAGCTTGAATAACACTTATGTAATATTTTTTTATTTAATAAAAATAGTAATTTAAGTATATTTTTTTAAAAAAATAATATATTATTTATGATTATTTATAATCAATTTTTTTTCTTTTTACTTCTCTTATTACAAAAGCTTTGCTTTAAAAAACATGCCAGTAAAAATGAAGATATAGAGACAAGCGCTTCTCCTTTTCTCTAAAATATTCTTTCATTTTTCCTCCTTTTTTTCCTTTACGATGGATGAGTCCTCTCTTCTTCTTCCATATATTTCTCGTTACTCTTGTTTATTATTTATAATCTTAGAGTTTTATTTTGTTTTGTTAAATATAACTTTTTAAAGGTTCTACGTGATATTATAAAAATTTTTGTATACTTTTTTAATTCTTAAATTTACAAAATTTCATAAAATTATAGATGTTTTATTTCATATAAAGATTCATCTATATCTCTTCAAGTAATCATAGATAAAAAATATTTTTGTACTATTTCAAGTTTTTTACTACATCAAGTTGATATCATAACTTTATTTTTTCAAAAAATATATTATTGTATTAATTAATATGATCAAAAATTATATAAAATGAACAATGAAAGTTCAAAAATATTCTCTCATAAACTTATTAAATGTCTTGTTAATAACTAGTTATAGTTTTTATTCTTATATTTGAATATACGAAGAAAAATGAGATTAATAAATTTTTCATTATTTTTATGTTAAAATAATAGATTTTTTGGGCTAAAAAAAATTATTATTCAATTATGTAGTAGGTAAAAATAGAAATGTGTGTAAAAATGAATAAATATAGTTATATTAATAATTATAACTATCTTCTATCAATTTTAAATACATTTAGTTAATATGCGTTGATTATAGATTGATAATAGTGTCTTTACAATTAATGGTCGTTCTTATTTTTTACTATTTATTTAAAAATATGTTTAGTTTAAAATTAAAATATTAATATAACTTTTACTTTCTTATATTATTTAAAATATTATGATTAATTTTTATTTTTAATTATTTAGTACATATTTTTAAGTAAAATATAAAAATAAATAAATAAAATTTAATGTAGTTATTTTATATTTCATTATTAAAATTATATTTTTATATAATTATATTAGTATAAAATAATAATATTATCGTATATTAAATTTTAATTAATTATAATTTTAATGTTATAATAATTATATTTATCCTACACTTTCGAAAGAAAAAAAAAATTGTAAGGAATACTATATTTTTAACCATCCACAATTAAAGTGTCTTCCCTAAACAAAATGCATTATACAGTTTCGAAAGAGAGAGACAAGAGCGATAGAGTAAAAAAGCTCAGACAGAGCAAAAACCCGCTGGATCCCTCCATTTATTAAAAATTAACAAGAGTGAGGGAGAGGTGCTGAGAAACTCTGAATTTGGCCGTTTTCTAGATCGAAGCCTTTCTACTGTTTCATTGTCCTTGGTAGGTTTCTAATTCGACTATCTATTTCATTCGGTTTTTTTAATTTGTTTTTACTAGGGCTATTTTTTGAGCTAGGGTTTTACACTGCTTAGGGTTTATTTACTGTTTTAGCTATCAACTCATCGATGAATACCTTTTTTACACTCAAAAAAGAATTCTATTTTGTTATTTTTAAATTCTAAGTACTTCTGCGCAGGTTGTCTCAGATTATTTTGTGGTCATAATTCTCCTGTAAAATGGTACGTTGTTTGTGAATTTTGTCCTACCTGGTTTAACGTAGGCGTTAATCTTTCTGTTCTGGTTATAATTCTGCCAAGATGATTGTTTAAGTTGGGCTTAATTTACATCCGAACAAATATTAGTAAGATAGTTGATCAAGAAAAAGTATATGAAATCGTTACTTTAAAATTTTTGGCTCTGTTTTATACATAACCCACTTAGTTTCATTTTTAACCTCTAAAAACATATATGCGTTATAAAAAAAATTATGTTATAAAAAACATATATACGTTGTTTGACCCTTTAAATTTTCATTTATGTAGCTTCCTCTTTCCCTGCTTAAGACTGCCCAAGGGCACCCAATGGTAAGACCTTCATTCCTTAGTAGTGTATACTGTAGTTTTTGGTCGTTTAGAATCATATTTTTATTATTTTAGTGTCTTAATAACATTTTGGGTTATATTTACTTAAAAATAAGGAAAACAAATGAGTAGATAGTGATGGTATGTGTTTGATTGATAGTTTCTCAATCTCGTGCATTATAATAACAGCTGGTCGAGCTAAAAAATGGGGAAACTTACAATGGCCATTTGGTTAACTGTGATACTTGGATGAACATTCATCTCCGTGAAGTCATCTGTACATCTAAGGTAAAATGCTATGCAGCTTTACATTTTTTCTGCTTCTGGGAAAATGAATTCTTTTAGTTGAAATGGTTGGTTACCTTAGTGTTGATGATTATAATATCTAGGATGGGGATAGGTTTTGGAGAATGCCTGAATGCTACATCCGTGGGAACACGATCAAGTATCTTCGAGTTCCAGATGAGGTATACTTGCAAATATTTCTCAAAAGTAGACTTATGTTCCTTTAATCTATGACTGATGTTACATCTTGTTCACTCTTACTCTATTTCTAATCAATTTATTAATGTTTTCTGTAAAATATTTTTTGCATACTTTGATTAGTCCAGTGCTTTCTCAGTTGCTCTTGTTTCAATTAATGTTGTTGCTAGCATGGCGATTTGCAAGAATGCTTGGTTAATTAAACATTCTAATATACCTCCAGACTCTAAAAACATTAATCCATTATATGTCTTATCGTTTTAAATGTAATATGTCTGTTGAAGTAAATTCTTCAAAAAATCTTTATGCAGCCAATTCTAAACATTTTAGAGGTAGGGATTTTCTCATCTTTTCTTGCAAATATGTTCTTTTTTGGTGTTTATTTCCTTTCCCCCCTCTTTAGATAATCTTGTGGCTTACTCAATTTCTGTAGTAACCTTGCTTTTGATTTTCAGGTGATTGACAAAGTTCAGGAAGAAACCAAGAGCCGTGCAGGTATGCTTAAAACTTTTCCACTTCCGTGATTCAGAAAGTAGTCAAAATGATTCTCTTACGCTCTTTGTAATAAAATGTCTTTTCTTTAATAGTTCCTGTTGGCTATATATTATCATATTTCCAGATAGAAAACCACCTGGGGTAGGACGTGGAAGAGGAAGAGGTAGGGATGAAAGCAGTGGGGGACGACCAGCAAAAGGTATTGGACGAGGATTAGATGATGGAATTGCTAAAGGTGCTGGTCGAGGTAGAGGTGGATCTGGAGGAAAGCCTGGTGGAAAAGGTAAAAACTTTCTTGCTGTCCCTTCCACATTCTTTCCCCGAGGAACTCTATACCTGGATTTTTTTTAGGTCAACTGTACTGTCAGGAGCAGGGCAACTTTAAATTAAATGTGAATGCAAGTCGATATTATCGTGATTCTTATACTTTATGTTGTCAAAGTTATAGATTGCATTAAGGAGTAGAGAGAAGTTTTCATCCATTTTAACCTTCTTCATACTGTGCGCTATATATTTTCATGAGGGCAAATGTACATACTAGATTTTGGATTCACTAGTCATTAATACATGCGTTGCACATGTAATTTATTAAAATATTAAAAATGGTTATTATTAAATTTTATTTTAATTAAAACTATAATATAGTTACTATTACTAGAAAAAAATTGAGCATACATTATGCTAATATTTGTAGGAAAAAATATCCAGTATTTTTTACTTATTGGCAAAATAACGCTTAGATCTTATATTTATTTTTTGTACCAGTTTAGTCCTATTATGAAAGTGACCGTATAAGAACAAACGTAATTTTTTTAATTTTATTTTTTAGTTTTTTCAATTATATTAGATAGAGATTATTACAATTTAAATAAATTGTAATTAAAAGAATTGAAAAAATAAATAAAAACATAAAAAAATAGTTATTTGTCTTTGTACAGGCATTTTTTTCATAATAATAGGACTATATTATTGCAAAAAAATAAATACAAGACTTAAGTATTACTTTTACGGTGAATATAGGATCTTTACGGTCATATTCCCATATTTTAAATAGATAATTGTCAAAATTTTAATAGTTTATTATTTAATTGACAAAATATAAGAATTATAAATAAATTATACCATAATTAAGGAACTAGGGTAATAATAGCCATTGCTTTGAAATATGTGGACAATTTTGTCAAAAATTTATAGGACGTGATTTAGACTTTTGTATCTAGTATAGATATAAAGATTAACAAATTTCATGGTTACATCTACGTCTTCGTATTTGGTGGCAGGTGTTGGCCGAGGTAGAGCTTGATCAACTTTTGTTCTGAAACAAATTGAATGGGCGAGAATATGTTACTATTAAAGGCATTCCTGCTCTCAAACTTCTTTATGCCAAGCTTTTTAGTACCCTTTATGCATCTCTACGTTATTTGATTAAGGGGCAAAGGTTAATGCTGTTTTTTTTAAGAAATATTGTTTAAATGAGCTAAAACAGAAGCTATATTGTGCTTGTGGCTTCCTCTTTCCATCGTCCGGTCTTGAGGTTTTCTGTTATGATGTCAGTTTTTAGAATCTCATATTTTGTTGCTGGGATAGGACCTATGTAAATGATGCATGTTTTGTTTCTTCTGGAGTTCCCATCGTTTATGTTTTTAATGTAGTGCATGCTCAATGAAAGACCCAAATGGTAGATGGCCAGATGAGGCGGAGATTAGGAATCCCATTTTAAATTTGTGGCATCAAAGTAGTTTAATACGATCCGTAATCATTTAGATATCAAAGGTTTTCATTTTTTATACTTTTTGATGAACGAAGTGTTCATTTTAATAATTTTAATAAATTATAAGATTAAAATATTTATTTTAAAAAATTATGAGATTTAGTACTTAACTTAATAACTATGGAATTAAATTGTTTATTAAATAATAATTCCATAACCTTTTTCTCAATTTTAATGGCATGTGGCGAGATAAAGATGAAATATTGTATTTTTTTTGTCCTATTTTTGAAACTTTATACCACTTATATATATATATTTTCTCTTTGAAGAAAACAAAATATTGAGGCTTAATCCGTGAAATACATTACATGATAAATTCCACCAATGTATATGTTTTTTTTGTGTCCTTGTTTTAAAGAAAATTTTCTTATAGTAAAATTATTTGAATTAATTATTAAAATTAAATAATCTAAAATAATTTTGTTATTTTATAGTTTATTAATAATGGTTTTAAATTTGCAACTATAATTAATTTTTGTTATAATTTTTTTCCATTGACTTAATTTTAATGTCAAAAGTATCTCAAAATATTATATGTATTTTAATTTCTTATAATTGCTGTTATGATCCCATAAGAATTTTAATTGAAAATAATGAAATTTTTTTACCAGATAGGAAGTACTTGGTGTAACCTATCCTTTTTACTACTATGAATTAGGGGTGTTCATCGATTTGATTTTGAAGAAAAAAATTTAATCTGATTGGATCGTTTATATTACTCGATCAGGTCGTTTGAAACGGTTTTAATTAATGCAAATCGAATTAGACCGTTTGATTTATAAAATCGTTCGGTCCGGTCCAATTTTCGATTTGGTACGATTTTTTGACACCTTTAATGAGAAATAATGTGAAATTTTTAATATATTATTAAATTGGTTCGGTCTTGTTCGACCAGTTTAAAAATTAATACAAATTGGACCAGATCGTTTAAAAAACAGTTTTAATAAATACAAATCGAATTGGACCGTTTGATTTGTAAAACCGTTCAGTCTAATTCAATTCGATTCGATTTTTCGATTTAGTCTGATCTGAACAAGTTTATGAACACCACTATTCTAGACAGTATTTTTTTTTCCAAAACTCACAAATCTATAACTTATTATTAGGCAAAAACAACACCTCTTCATCCTTTAATTTTTACAAATTATATATATTAATCATTTTTTTAAATTTGATGTATCTTAATCACTTTATTAATTCATTTTTAAATACTTTAATAATTTTTTTTTTGTTATATAAAATCATTTTTTTAATCAAAGTAAACATTACTAACAAAAAATTAGAATAAGTTTAAAGAAAAAATGTCACAAAAAGTTCAAAAAAATAATAATTAAAATATCTATGAATGTAACAATAAAATTGTTAAAATAAGTCAATTAAAAATAAAATATTCAATTTATGAAAGCAAATAGACAAATGCAATTTTCTCTAACTCATTCTTCGTAATTCCCAAAATAAAATATAAAAAAAAAACACTTTCTTGTTTTAAGTTTACTGGTGATTATTTATATAATTTTCCTTCTATTTTGATAGGACTTTATGAAATAAAAGCATCCTATTTTCTGAACAAGAAAGCAATTGCTTCACAATGAACAAAGTATGGTAGAAATTAAAGGTATGATAAAAGCACAATTTGATTAATGCATGCATTCGTATACATATTATAATATAATTATATAATGATTTCTTTATTATATTTACTAAAATATTTTCCATCCAACCTTCACAGCCATGAATTTGGAGTTGTAGGAAAAATACAAGCGTCCTGTGGAGTACATGGACACTGCCACCAAGTATTTTCTATATATTTGGAAGAAAAAAAGTTACATATTTCAACAGTAATCTACACCATTCATGCTACTTTTTCAGCTGAATCAGAAGATTGTTAGCAAACATAGTAATCAACATGGTAATGAGTTTACTACTTTAGTAAAATCACTAGTTTAGTTTTTGCATTTTTATCTACATATTTTAATAATATATTAAAAAAGTATTAATTTAATACAACTTATTATTTAATCGAAGATTTTTTACGGTGCAGCTTAAGTGAGCATTTTCATCACTTCAATTAAATAAAAAAAATTAAATTTTTTTAAAATAAATAACCCAACCCAACTCCAAACACTCAATCATGAAAATATAAAATCAAAAAAAGTGTTTAAATAGTTATGTTTTGATTTTTGATTTTTGTTTTTATATTTCAACATACAATTTTTGTTTAAGCTATTTTTAAACTTTATTCGTTTTCGTTTTAAACAATTTTTTTAAAACCATCTTTTAAATTTAAACAATTTCAACGTAAAACATATACAATAACTTTTATCAATATACTGATTAACAGTTTAATAGTTTTTTTAACAATTTTTAAGCTTAAAAACATTTAAGTATACAGTATTGAACAATTTTATAAATCAAAAGATCATATCCAGTTTGTATTAAAAAAACCATTAATTACTTTGGAAAATCTAATTTAAACCCCTTCATACTAATCAAGTTGGTCAAAATTAAATAGAAGCATCTCTGGCAAACTGCCTCTTCGCATCTAGAAATAATTTGCCGTTAAAAACCAATTTTAAAAAACTTACCATCATGAATGATGGGGCAAACATCGAACCTGAAACTTAAATTTAGGACCAACATAATAAGGTTTCCCCCAAAAAAAACATATATATATAAGGTTTCCCCCAAAAAAACATATATATATAAGGTTTCCCCCAAAAAAACATATATATATAAGGTTTACCCCAAAAAAACATATATATATATAAGGTTTCCCCCCAAAAATCATATATATATATATATATGATCCAAATTGCAACCCAAACTAAAGAGACAAAAACATAAAAATAAAAAAAAAAGCATGACCAAAAACCCTTCACTTCAGGAAAGATAAGTTATAAAAGGTTACAACTTGATCATTGCACGTTCATAAGCGATAAATAAATCTCATGTTTCAACCCCAACATGGAATGATCGGGCAAACATTGAACCTTGATAGGTTAGAAAAACATCCACACTAGTACGGAAAAAAATGAACCTACAAATCTAAAACCCAAGGTTGCCTGGCCCGACATGCCTTCTTAACTTTTGAAACCAACACATTATGAACTCTTGGTAGTTTCAATTTTTGCTTCTGAGGCACCACCTTCGCTCTTATCCACAGGTTTTGTCTCTTCAATTGCTTCCTTATCACCAGCATCTGGCTTTGCCACTTCCAACTCTGCAATAAATAGTCAAAATGAACAGTGAATCACAAGGAAATAGGATGCATAGCTTAAGCTTATCTTCATGGAGCCTCTACTACTAATAGTAAAGGTATGTACAACTACACGATCATGTAAGACATTAGCATACTCATCCTAGGTTCACAGCTCCATCACTAAGCTTTTACTCCACCCGTCGAAATGATCAATTCTGTCTTGTTTGGGATAAAATGGAAACGAAAATATCAACCAATTTATATTAAGGAAGATTTGTTCCAATAGTAACCCAATCAAGATGGAAAAAGTAGTCATAATTAATATTATTACTGGGATGACCTATGAAATCACTAGAGAGAAATTTATAAGTTCTCAGCTGATAATCACAAGGTGAATTGCAGATTATGTACATTTTAACCCAAGTTTTCTAGTCACTACCATCATTTTATATTAAGGAAGATTTGTTCCGATAGTAACCCAAACAAGATGGAAAAAGTAGTCATAATTAATATTATTACTGGGATGACCTATGAAATCTCTAGAGAGAAATTTATATGTTCTCAGCTGATAATCACAAGCTGAATTGCAGATTATGTACATTTTAACACAAGTTTTCTAGTCAAAACCATCATTCCCTCTCTTATGGCTGGCTCCAAAATCAGGCATTAACTTTTTAAACCTGACCAAGATTGATACTAAGCACTCAGCCTTACAGGAAACATCAACTACAGAAGCTTTTGGCTCATACCTTCATCATCGCTCTCTTCAAAATCATCCCCCATAGCACCATCACCGAAGCCTCCACCACCAAATTTCTGTAAAGAAGCATTAAAAGTTGAGACAATTAGTATGGAACACAAGCCTACAACAGAATCCAGGAAACCTACAAGCAAGAAATTAACATACAGAGAAATCCATTCCTCCCATTGCTCCCATTCCCCCCATTGCTCCCATTCCTCCCAAATCCATACCACCAGGACCACCACCCATAGCACCATCACCGAAGCCGCCACCACCAAATTTCTGTAAAGAAGAAATAAAATGAGACAGTTAGTATGGAGCACAAGCCTACAACAGAATCCAGGAAACTTTTTCTCTAGAAATTTTCTTACAGAGAAATCCATTCCTCCCATATCCATACCACCAGGATCTTCGCCTAAAGTAAAAGAAATGTAAGTGACAAATTAAAAATTAAATGAACCAAAAGAAACCCAAAGAATGAAACAGGTGTTACATACCATTGTCTTCATCTTCATCCACCCACTTATCCCAATCTACTTTAACATAATGTGGCATCTTTCCATCTCCACGCAATAGCCTCTTCCACCATAACTTCTCCGCCTTCTCAATGATGCAAAAGATACTCCTTACCCCATAATTAATTTTGCTCTCCTGAAAGAAGTAAAGAGAGGCATAGCTCAGGAACAAGGCAAAAAAACACCACCATACGGCAGACACCCCAAAAAATGGGTTTCACAATAAACAAGATAAGCAAGCCTTCACACATTGAAGACTAGGATATCAGAGTAATCATTCTATAATAAAACGTTCCAAAAGCTGGTTATTACAAGACGGATGGCTTTAAGACTTACTACATACATTTTTTTAATTGAGAAGGATACCATACATGAAATCCATCAGAGTTAATAATTGAACAAGGAAGAATCAGAGAATTGGTATGAAGTTCCTAAATAAAATTGAGAACCTATACATGAAACCCATCAGAGTTAATATTTGAACAACGAAAAAATCAGAGAGAGTTGGCATGAAGTTCCTTAAGAAAATTGAGAACCTATATGTAGAGGCATAGAGCCAATGATGAATTATTTGAAAATTATCAAAACAAAACTACGAACCATATAATCAATACAGATAACATAAAAGTAACTAACCTCCACATTGACCTTGTCATAAAGGTCCAATTTCACCTCATAAGGATTATTATCTGCACCAGCACTGGCAAAGAAGGTAAACACTCCATCCGGCTCTAGATTAACCTTAGCATTTTTTGAGTCTGGTAACTGCACGGTAATATAAACTTTGTCCGCCCTCTGGGCCCACTTCACCTCAGGATGACGACTGCAAAATTGCAATAATTTTCAAAAGGAAGGATCTTTAGACGAATAAAACAAAGACCAACACAAGTGATCCATTTATCCTACTTTTCAGAGGATCCTGGAAGAAAATATAGAAATATTTTAAAATTCCATGAAGTTAAAACATCCATTTGGTGGGGAAGTCCGTTTCCAAATCTAAACGATTTCAATTATCATCGAGATAAGGCTCAGTAAAGTGCTAATATTTTACCACGAAAAACAGCATCGTATATAAATCGACGTACAAGTAAACCACAGTAAAACACAGAACAAGTACAACTACGATCATATTAACAATCAGAAAACCCTAATTCTCGGTCAAGTTAGCTAAAAATTTTGAAAACTGACCGGAAAGGAGTATTGATTAGCCAGAAAACAATATTTACAGATTCCAAAAAATAAAAAATAATCTAGAAAGCCAAAATAATCGGAGTAAGCGTCAGTCATTTCTGCATTCAAGAAAAACTTCAAATGACTCTGAAACTATATTTTTGTCGCTCGATCCAATGATTTCAACATAAACAAACATCACTTCTAAACAAAGAAAAATGAATTTAAAAAAAAAACTCAAATTAAAAAAATAAAAACATTCACAAAAACTAGAGCGTGAAAGCGATCTAACATGAAACCATGTAATAACAATCGAAGAAACAGCAGCAAAAAAGCGAAACGCTTACCTCATGTTGGTTTCGCTTTCTATCTGAAGATGGTAAGAAAATGTAAAACCCTAGAAAGAAAGTAGAGGCAGACTATTCCAAGTGCAAACACAGTTGAGTTCTGAAAGAGCCAATAGGTTTATTTAAAGGAGCGTACTCTCGACAATTCTAGGACTTTCTCTTTTTCTCCGGATATTTTTAAATGCTAGAGTGTAGTCAATCAGACGCTACACATTATCATTATAGAACATTCTAGGCTCTCTATTGGATGAGAAAACTATTCAACCTCCATAACCTAAATCCGACGGTCCATTTGTGTTTATGGTAGATATAGGCATATACACTATTACAGCATATACATGCTTAAGGTAGTGTCAGATTAATATGGGCCTTGAGCCCAACAATGGATTGGGTTTTGAGAAACTTTTAAAAAGTCCTTAAAATGGCAAAAACAATCGTCCATCCGTTAATATTATTCGTTTATTTCATCCCACTTTTTGTATCTTTTTTCATTTTTATAAAAATAAAATATCAATATGAATCTGTTCCACTACGTATCCTTACCCTTTATGTAAGTGTCTCTGATAATGTTTTAGTTAGTTATACATGCGGTGAACCCCTGCCATTAAATTTAAAATTTATAAACTTTTGCCTTCATATATAAACACATATAAGGTATTTGCTGAATTTAGATACCAAATTCACATAATTCATTTGAAAGGAGCATCTCAAAATCATAGGAAAAAAAATGTTACCATTACAGGTGGTTTATCGAAAAATTGGCCCAAGTAATCCTTCGGAACAAGTTTAGTTCTTTTAAGATCAACATGTAACTTGAACAAAGATAAATGATACCAATAAATATGTGTTCTGAGATGAATTGAGATATATATGAGATAATTTTGGGAATTACAATATTAATTTCATTCTCCTAATTATCATTTTATTTAAAATGAGACATGTAAGGTATAAATATGAGATTTTTTAGAATTTATCTTTGGTTTTTATGAGATTTATTACGTAGATAGGTCGTTGTCTCAATGATTTTATTTTTTATTTTTATCAAAGTTAATCAATGTCATACATATTAAATTAGACAATGAAATTTATGAAAATTTAAGGAAAAAAACAATAGAAAAAAAATAATTAAGATTATTTAATTTTAAATTACACAAATGGCATAACTTTTTTATTTTAATTTTTTATGTTATTTTGTTAAATATTTTAAACTCGAACTATTAATAATAATAACAATATATTGATACAAAAAATTAAGTAGATTTGAATTATTCTAATTATTGTAATATAATATTTGATACCTTATTATTTTTCATGTCCTTTATTATTAAAAGGTTGGATTTAGTATCCAAATATTAATTATTGGGGACTCTTTTAGCCACTAAAATATTTTTTTATTGGTTTTTTTTTTAATTTTCACAAATATCTTCTTTCAATTTGACATTTGATATACATGTGGTCAATTTTGATTAAGAAAATGAGCAAATATTATTCAAAATGGTTAGAATAGATACCCATGCTTGAATTAAGAGATTAAAACAAAACTTTTTAATAACATAAAATATAAAATAATATCAACACATTAATTTACATACTAATGTATGCCATTGTGAATTATGAAAGATGTGATATGGATTAGTACGGGAGCCCTCGAGGGAAGATTGCATAAAAGGAGAATTAATATCGATGATAAGTGTTATTTGCCTGCTAAAAGAGGGAGAAGGATATTAGCATTACCATAACGAAGGTTAAATGGTTAATAATATGATAAGTGTTATAATAATTAATTTACAATGAAGATTATATAAGGTATATGAATGTGTAAGTTAATTTCTAGGCACATTTTTATGTTTACTATTTCAATCGAAGAAACTTTTGAGTTAAATATTAATGTGTTTCAAATATACATTATTTACTTAAACAAGTTAGAATTCATATTATATACTTAGGAACGTTTGGTATGTATATTGGTCGATCGATCGAGGATTGATTGTGTTTGACCTACCTGGTTTCAGGTTTTATTAATCATTGTTAGATCAATCGAAAAGAGTTTTGATCGATTAACTTTATTGGTTTGATCGATCACGCCTAGTCTGGATTGATTGAGCGCATAAATCTTCAACTTAAAAATTTGTTATTTACCCGAGTCAAGTTTGTAATTTACCATATTGTCCCTATTTATTATTACTCTTTGAAATGTTTAATAGAAAAAATGGTCATTTCCCATTAATCTAGCATTAGGGTTTCAACTTCCCTATATAAATAATCTAATGCTCCTTATTTTAAATAACTATACATATTCTATACATTTTGTTTGGAGAGAATTTGATGTGTTAGGAATTATAGTGATTTTTAGAGAGAAGTAAAAAATATGGACAAATGAACAGATCATGGATTCTCCTCATTGAATGGGTATAAATAGTACATATTAAATAGGTGTCGAGGTTACATAAGTTGGAGCTCTCAAGCGGTCAAAATATATACAATTTAACTCCTAACAAATCTGGTCGCCATAGGCGTTACATAAATAGGTCGTTATACAAATACATATTAAGGTTTTACAATAAGATGTGACTTAGGTCGTTAGGATGGTGTACCGGGGCGTTTACCTTGAACAGGTCTTAGCCATCAAGTCTTAACTCTCAAGTCTTAATCCTCAACTCTAGACCACTAGGTCTTGATTTTGAAGTTTATCAGGTCACTATTTACATGGATTATTCTTAATATGAGCAAGATATCTTAGGTTATTAGGGTCACGTACCTATTACATAAACAATACCAAACATTAACTCTCTTATTCTCTTGATTTTGAGAAGTCAGAGGATAATACCTGATTATCGATTTTAATTTAAATAAACCATATTAAACAATGCAATGTATTTAATTATATAATGCTCATTCAGACAATACAATTTTCGATCTCGAGGTTATTTGACTACAAATAATATTCCTTTAATTAATTTTATTTTTTGGTTGAACCTTTTAGTTTCTCACTCTCCCTATATAAATAGTAGAGAAATTTGTTTTTACCATACGTTTTAACTTAAATTTATTTTTAGAGAATTTCAACTCGTTAAGTGTTTTCTTATTATTCTGTTATGCTAGTCTGTTAGAAAAAACTTGGTTTATTTTTTAGTTCATTTATTTAACGTTGTCAAAGAGAAAACCAATCCACTCTCTATTTTTAGATCGAGATTCAAATGACCAACATTCACGTTAAGTAATTTCTTTTTCTTAAATTTTTTTAACTTGTCTCAAAAGAGAAAATAGGTGGTTCATCCTATGGTGATGTGATATGGGTCGTTATGTAGCGAACATAATACTTATATAATAGTAAATATTATACTAACTCCTCTATTTGTGAGATTACCTGGTTGTTAAAAGTATATTCCTATTATTAATCTGAATTTGAAAGGGTAAACCCTTCAGGCTTTCCTTAGGTCTCGTTATCAACTCTAAAATTAGGTCACCATTTAAGTGTTGCTTGATCACCATATAAACGTTACCTAATCAGGCCACAGTATAAGTATTACTTGATTAGGCCTTGTATTTGTAGATGACCCAGGTTGTTTACTTTGACTTTAAGGTCTTGACTCTCCAACCGCTAGGCGAACGCTACTATACCACTTTATTATCATAGAGGAACAATTAAGTAATCCTTATGAATATGGAAGATGGATGGCCTTGCTATTGGAAGCCTTTTATCTAAGCCTTTATTGGTCATGCACTATTATTAAAACTATCCAATAGTGTGTCTCTTGTCAGTGAGTTCCTCACTAGTTTAAGAGGAGTTCGTTTATTTTGTAGGCATGGATTATACAAAGATCAACCTTGAAGATTCGATCGATGTGTGGTACCTCTGACCTATAGCCCACAATGCCAAGGACTAGTTGAAATATCTTCTTTACTGAAACTCTAGTTGTGTAGCTTGAGAACTATGGCTTTCATTGACCACACTATGGCATGATATGATCTTTTCAAACTAGTAGGAGTAAAGCATCGCCTTATAGCGAAAAAATGGCTCATATACCCTAACTACCTTGATGAAATAGGAACCTATATGTTTTACCTCAATGAAAAATATACAAATTGGTACTTCTATATTACTTCTAATATCGAAGTAGTGGACTAAACTAAGGTCGCTTTCGAACGAAGTGGTGGAACTTGTCAGAAGAGATTGGTAGCTTGCATTCAGATGCAACATGTAAGGGTGAAATATCCAATCCCTCACATGTGCTTCCATAAAAGAAGTGGTTCGCTGTGGAGCTCAAGTCTCTTTCTTAGGACGTATTTCACATTGTGAGTTGATCACTTAATAATGCATGCATTTTTACTATGTCAGAACATATTTGGCATCTCAAGTGAGGGGGTTAGGGAACTCCACCTCCAATCATAAGGCATAATACATATCATGCATTTCAAGGGGAGGGGTCAGGGGACTCCACCTTCAATCATGAGGCATAGGATGTGTCCTACATCCCAAGCGAGAAGGTTGAATGATGTTTTCCTACTTGGAAGCATGAAATAAGGTGCTCGAGACATGTGATGTGGATAGGTGAATATCTACCCCATGCATGTACTCTTTTGGGTATATTTCACGTCTCAAGTGAAGGGTTAGGGGACTCCACTTCCAATCGTGAGGCATGAGATGAATCATGTATCCCAAGCGAGAAGGTTATTCGACTACTTCTAACTTGGAGGGTCATTAAATAAATTTTACGAGATAGATGACATACGAGGGTGAAAATCCTACCCCACATGCGTTCCAAACTTTGATGAATTAATCACTTTAATATTTTGTGAGATATGCGACATACGAGGATGAAAACCCAACCCTTGACATGTGCTTATATTTTTCTTGCACGAAGAAATAGTTAATACTTTGACAAACTCATAGTTAAATACTCGAAATGTGTGAGTTCATACATCAACCTGACACGACCAAAGAAAATACAGTGTAGACTTCATAATAACTTCATCAGTATTTGGATAATAAATTGGTCGTATATGTCATATATGATATGAATAGTCCCACTTTATAATAATTTCATCAACAATCTTTCTTGTCATGATAGGATAAATAATACGACTAGATAAATCCATCAATACTTTGATTTTTGTCGTATTCCTAATGTTAATAATGCTAAGTATTCTTAGGATACTTTAGAGGTTACCTATAAGGGCACCACCAAAGTTAAATGAATCAAATTTTACATGCTAACCACTAGGTTTGAAAACCTTAGGATGGAAGAAAATGAGACATTTTATGAATTGTATATTAAATTATATGATATTACTAACAACACTTCAAATCTTGGAGAGAAAATTAACAAATTTAGGTTAGTTTGAATTTTTTTTTACTCATTATCAGATTGCTTCCATACAAAGGTTACTACTATTAATGAAAGTAAGGATGTTGAGACCATCAAAATTAAGCAACTCATTGGCTCATTTCAAACCTTTGAAATGAGTTTTCAAACACCTATAAAGGAAAAAAGGTGTCGCTTTCAAAACTACTATGGTTGATGATGGCGATAGTGATAGTGATAGTGATAAGGGTGATGAAGAGTTTGTACTTATAGCCAACAGACTTAAGAAAATCTTCAATTAGAGCCTAATTGGCAAACCAAGCCATACAAATGATTATAATTCAAGAGAACTCAAACCTATGAGTTTAGAAGGTAAGAAAACTAAATCCGCTAGACCACAATATTTTGAATGCATTGGGTTTGATTATTTTACAGTTGAGTGTGCTAACAAAAGGAAGAGAACTACAAGAGTTTTTAATGCTACACTTAATGACTCAAAAATAACAACGACAATCCAAATGGATCAGAAAATAGTGGCACCAACAATTTGAAGTTTACTATAATTGTTGGTGAACACTAGAAAGTTTGATATTGGGTCAGATAGTGAGAAAATTTATTTTAAATTTCTACTAAATAAATCTAATGTTAATAGTATTGATGAACTATTTATAGATTTAACGGGTTGTAAGAAGGAAAATGATATATTACTTATAAAAATAACCAAATTAAATGATGTATACCTAATAACATTAATATCATAAGAACTAAATGAGTGTTCTAGAGTAAAAATGGTTAATATGATATTGTAATTAGGATAAAGTTAGTTTAGTTGCCCAATAATATAAATAGATACAAGAAATTGATTTTAGAGAAACATTTTCTGTTATAACTAGGTTAGAATCAATTAAGATCTTACTTGTTATTGTATATTTTATGAAGTATGTTTTCCCAAATGGTTTTCTTAGTTAAAAGATCTATAAATAATAATTTGTGTAATAAATTTTATTACATTAAGATTGACAATTCATAAAATTTATGATTATTCATTTAGTGAAAGTTCGATTAATTTACTTATGAGTAGATAATATTTTTATTGAATAATAATTTTCATGTGAATATTATATCATGTCTCGTATCAATTAAAAAATAATAATTAATAAATATAAATTATTTTTTTAAGAAAAAATGTTTATTAAATCAATGAGATCATATCTATCATTCATATAAGATTAAATTTTTAAATAATAAAAATATTAATTGAATAAATTTATACGTTATTATGTTATATTTAAATTATTTATTAAATAAATTTATGTAATTATTATCGATATTTTAGTAAATCATTTTTGTTTATATCGCATTTAAATTATATTATAAATAAAATAATAATTATTATATATATATATATATTTATTATTAAAATAATAAATTAATAAAATATTTATTTTAAGAATATTTTTAATATAAATTATTTTAATATCATTTTTTAGTTATAATAAAAATAACTTAAAAACATTCGTCCAAAAGCCATTACTAATACAAAATTTAATTTTGAAATAAAACTTTTATTTTCGAGCCAAAACGTTTTGACGGTGTGCATTTATTTAGCATACTTGTTTTGACTTGTTTCGTACAGTTTACTCATTTTCATCGGCTAGAGGAATAAAGATAAAAATCTAATATATTTAAAACAAATATTATTAACACATAAATTTATATTTATATTTATATTATGTTATTTATCATAATTATTTAAAAAATTAAATAAATAATATATTTTTTATATAAAATTTCCAAGTTCAACCATATAAATATAAAATTAATTAATTTCTACTCTCATTTTTTTTATATTTGTTGTATTTATAATTATTAAATAAACTAATGTAAATTAAAAATCATAAAAATAAGAGATATTTTGGAGCTGGGGTTGGTCAGGAGTACAGCTATCCATTATTTCGTAGAATTTGTTAAAATGAAAGATCTTAAGTTTCTTTTAGTATATATAATAAAAATAAGAAAGTGCTTTTTTCCTTTTAGATTATAATTTTTTGTAATCATAATTTGATTTATATGTTAAAATATAATTTACTTCAGAATTATTTCAATATCACACCTTCTCAATTCAACATATATTTTAATATTAAAATATTAATTTAGGTAACAAAAGTTATATTTTTATATAATATAATTTATATATAATAAAAACATTTTAAAAGTTAAATTTTTTGGAATGCTAACAAAATAAAACTCATGTACTTTACGTGTTGGCATTACTAGTATGTCTGTATGCGGTGAGACGAATCAAATCTATTGGATGTGTAGAACCTATCGATTTTTGATTTGAAGGATCAGTTTTAATTAATCTTGTGATTATTCTATCCTCAAAATAAAATCAATTATTAAAATTAATGCCCCACAATTCTTTTCACCAGTTTATCATAAAAGTAGTCCCCCACAATTCAAGTATGCATGAGATAATATATGTAAGGATGAAGATTGTTACTTTATATATTTAATAAAAATATATTTTATATCCGTTAATTTTATATAAAATATATATTAATTTATTTTATAAAAATAATAAACTTATCCTAAATTTAAGTGAGATTTATATATAATAATATTACAATTATTTTTTTCTTTAATAATTAAACTCATACTATAAATAGTATCACATGCATTCATTGTATCAATTAGATATAATATTTATAAAATTATAAATAAGTAAAAATATATTTTATTTTAATTTTAATTTTTAATAAAATTTAATAATTTAAATGTATTCTTATTAAAATAAGATATATATAATATATCTCAATAATTTATAATTTTCTATGTGATTATTAAGATACATGACGACAATAATATTGATATTGTTTGTTTGAAAGGTATATCATGAGTAATAATGAAAAATATGTACTCTAAGAATTTTAACATCAATATTTATATAAAAAAAATTAACCTAAAAGCATAAAAATTAAGACTCTTTATTATATATATGATTTTGTTATTTAATTTATTTTTAATCAATTAAAAAAATATAAATATTTATTTATTTTATAAAAAAAATAAACGTATATTTTTTCTAAGAGATCAAAAAATAAAACTTCATATATTATATAATATAATTAAACTAAATTATAAAATGGCATAACATTGGCCGGAAAATATCAAAATTTAAAATTTAAAATTATAAAAATTTAACTATAAACTTTGAAAAATAAATTAAATCACTAATTTAGATAAGTAATTGTTTTTCTCCGAGTGCATATAAGGTGCTAATTATTTCATATACCGATGTTGAGAAGAACAAGAAAAATTATACTTGAACAGCATCATTTGCCCCATTTTATGCTGTGTGTTGAGGAACATAGCTTTTTTGCGGTTGATAGTTTAAAATCACAATTTACCCATAATTCACACGAGTGTCGATTGTTTCAATTAAAAAAATAGTTTGTGTTATATTAAAAATTCATTTTGTAAGTATATTTAAATGGTTTCTTTTTTTTACTGATAATTTCATGTTTTCTGCATCAAATTATTTTTAAAAAAAATTATTTATTATTTTTAAAGATATAATGATTTAATATTTTAGATTAATAAAAATCAAATTAACTAATTTTTTATTTTTTAAATTCCTTTCGATTATTTGTTTCCATAACGTCAGCGTCAAGACTCAAGAGTAATGCACTAAATACTCCGGTCAAAATAATCAAGTTTCTAGAAGTACTTTGGTATGATTGGTTGGTGCCTCCTTTAATAAGTCAAAATTGTCACGAAACAAACTCGTGGTTGTGGTTTATTTATTTATTTTAGTTTTTTATGCTATTGTATTGATATAATTTATGTTTTATATTATTAAAATATTTTATTTCTAACGTTATAATTTATGTATTGATATCCTTTTAATTACTTTAAACAGGATTTTGGGTCATAAAAAGGTACCATAAGTTTTATTATATGTGATAAAATGCATATTTATCTCCTAATTATTATGTCATCTATAATAAAACCTATAATTTAAAAAAATTAATTACTTTACTTTAATTATTATTGAGCATAGAATTAGACTTTGGAATTAAACTTTAATCAAATTTTTTATCACTAATCATACATAGAAGTTAGATTTTTACCAGATGAATTAATTTTTGGAGTGAAATTAGTTTGGTTATTAACAAAAAAAAAATCAAATTTAAACTTCTAAATGTGACCAAATATTTGAGATGAGCATATAATTCGTAAAATATTCAACATTTATCAATTTTAATGCCAGTAGAAGATGTAATATTTTGAGTAGTATAATTAGATATAAAAATGATAACTTTGATAACCATTATTGCAATAATTTTTTTGTTTCTTTTATTCACACAATGCCTTATAAAATTTACCACGTAAGGCATACTCGATAAAAATACTATTTCAAATTATTAAAAGACACATAAATACTTATTTAAGATATTAAAATATAATATTTTAATAACATAAAATATAAATAATAACAATGTATTAACATAAATACTTGTACATATTAAATCCTTTTTTTAAATCAATTTAAAAATATATTGTATTATTGTTTTAACACGATATAAAATTATTTTTCGATTAATTAAATTTAAAATTATTAAATTAAATAAATTTATTTTAATAATTATAAAATTAAAATATTACTTCAATAAAATTAGATCACTACATCAACCAAAATCCAACTGTACTATAAAAGTTAAAAATTACATATACAAAAGAAAACAAACTTCATGAAAATTTGTGTACTTTTATAGTTGCCAAAATTATATTATTTTATACATGGAATTACTTTAAGTTTTGAATTCATGTATAGCTTTCTATATATATATTTTGCATTTTAATTATAATATATTATCTTCTCATGGTGCAAGGTGACAATGTAATATTAAAAAAAAAAAGTGGCATGTAATTATTAAATTCAATGTGTATAGCTTATTGTGTGAATTAAACATTTTCATAAATTTTTTTCCATAATATAAAAATTCCAATAACTTTATAATAATATTTTAAACTTAATAAATTAATAAATTTTTAATTATTTGTTTAAATAAAATAATGGATACATGTTTTGTTAAAAAAGAGTATTAAAATAGAGTAACATAGATCACTCATTTAAGTAATTCAAACTAAAGTTTTTAAAACATCTCTTTGCCAAATGAGCATGTCGTAATAACATATATGCTATCATTTAAATAAATGTTTTTGACAAATTATTGTTAGAGCATAATTCGATTAAAGAACATTCAAGAAATCATATGAACATGAATGTAAACACATCGAAAGTAAAAGGAATTGAAAACTTACTCTCATCCATTGATCAAACTTCACCACACTCACACGGGAATTTTAATGATATTTTTGTTTAATATTTCTAAACTTTTCTCTCTTATCACGATGGTACAGAAACTAAATTTATGAAATTAATTATGAAGTTAAATTGAGAAGAAGGTTAGGGACCAACTGTATATTTATAAGCACATTTGAATGTTCTGTCCATCAAAGAACAAGAATGACGTACAATTAAGGGGTTAAAGAACGTGGGTGAGTGATGGAACATTGTTGGACCACATTCTAGCCAACTTCTTGGTTGGTTACCGAGAATTTAGAAGGAAAAAATCAACATTCTCTCACTAGGTCCATATATCCCATCATTCAACTTTATAAGAAATAAAACACATGAATTATAGCGATATGTTCTCTAATAATAAGTATTATCTTTTATATATCATGATGCATTATTCATCTCAAGTTTATATTATTTAATGAATAAACCTTATGTTTATTTGAGGTCTATGATTGTTGAAGATATCTTAAAAGGGCTACACTATTGAGGTAAGATACAAAAGATGTAGTGAACCAAGAAGGCTTCTGACATCTTAACCTCCAATGTTTTCAACTAGGTTACAATATCCCTCGTGTATATGATATGATCATGCACCCCTAATACCCGTGAGCCTCAGAGGCAAAAAGTGTATGATAAAGATGCTTGCCATTGCCTTGTCTGAAGTGGCAAACTGCTTTTCAATAGCTTTAGTAAGTCTTGGACTTTCTCATACTGCTTGACGAAGCCCTTAATACCAGTAGATATTGTCATCTTTATGAATATAACAAAGAGATGATTAGATTGCTCCCACTTATCATAAAGAACAATTGCATCAGAGAGTTGGTTTTAGTTACTACAAATGACTCCTCCTTTCTAATGACGTAATCTATGTCCATCCATCCCAAGTGAAGGAGAACTCTTTCCTTCTAGACCTTGTAGTTGTCTCCTTTGAGCTCGGGAACATCATATTTCATTTCAGAGTAATTAGCAGGTTAAATTATTGCAATAAATTAAATATTCATGCTCATGTTATTAAATTTGAAGCTAACATAAAAAAATATGGCATGTTCTACCAATGTAAAATCATGAAAAAAATACGAATCTAATGACATAAAACTTGTCTGTGGGCTAAAGTTCTAATTCAATTATATTCATCTTAATTTTACGATAAAACTATCAAGTTATATTCCCTTTCCTAATCTTTATAGGTAAATTAGAAAATATAATTTGATATTCTATTCTAATTAATCGTACAAAACATATAAAAAATCTCATAGAATAAAATTTATTATATTACATATGATTAATCACAATTAATGTTTATTTTATAAATGTGATCATAAATAAACTTTATTATATAGTTTTAATTAATTAAAGATGACGTGATTAATCCTTAATTAATTAAACTATATGGATCACTTAAAACATTAACTAAATTCTTAGACTCAAAAATTGCATAAAACTATAAACAATTTTAATTCTAAATGTACAAATATTATTTAACTTAACATTCCATGTATAAAGAAATGACAATAAATTATACAAGCAAAATAAATAATATAAGCACAAATTAGATTCATAAAGAGCTATTAACAATTAATACCATTACGCATAAATTATTTAACCAAATTTCACATGTATCACAAAATTTATACATACAAATATCAAAACAAATAATTTAAGCATAATAGATTTAAAAAATTAATCATAAATAAATTTTAATGTGTCAAAAATTATTTAAACAAATATCACATAAAGAATAAATAATAAATATTCTACACATAACAAACCTAAGTTAAATAAATTAATTACATTAAAATTAAAATTTAATTCAACATTAAAATTAGTCAAAAATAAAAATTAAATTTTGATTTTTTTGACCACCAAAACAACATGTCATTTTACTCTTCATGGCTGCAAATGACATATCGTTCAACCTATCTTCTTCCTTTAGTCGGGTCACGTGACTTGGTTTCAACACAAACAAAGGCTTAACCATTTCTTGTGATTCCGACGACGAAAAATAATATTTTTTTTTATCAAAATTAGTATAATTGAATTTCATAGTGATTCATAGTCTTATTTTGAATCAAAAACGTCAAAATAAAAAAATATGAATTCCCAAACTCCAATGAAACGTGAACGATGAATTGGAATTATTAGAACTATTAAAATAATATTTTTAAGCACATAATTATTTGAATATCAATACTGAAATAATTTATGATCTTCATACGCATCAAAACCAAACCAAAGAGAAAACCCAATTAAGTAGTATGAACGGTGAAACATAGCAAAATATGAGTGTTTTCAAAACTGTTGTGATACCAAATATTAGAGCATAATTCAATCCAAAAACATTTAAGAAACCATATGAACATGAATGTAAATATAATGAAAGTAAAAGAAATTGAAAACTTATTTCCAATCATTGATCAAGTTTGACCACACTTACACAAAATTTTTAATGGTGTTTTAGTTTTATGTTTCTAAACCTTTCTTTCTTATTTTGATAATGTAGAGACTAAATTTTTGAAATTGATTATGAGGTTAAATTAAGAGGAAGCTTAAGGACTAATCGATGGAACATCGTTGAATCACATTCTGGCCAACTTTTTAGTTGGTTAACGAAAATTAAGGAGGAAAAAACCAATAATTATTTCTATTTAATTTTTATTTTTTAGAATTTATTAAAATAAAACTTATGATTACGTTCAAAATTCAAGGAAATGAAATCATCCAAGCACAAACAATCAAACCTATCTCAAGCTCTCTTCATAATTTTTGGTTTCCTCTTGGGTTTGGTAGATCTAAATTCCAGGAAATGAAATAATCCAAGCACAAACAATCAAACCCTATCTCACGCGCTCTTCATAACTTTTGGTTTCCTCTTGGGTTTGGTAGATCTAATGGACAAGGTTCAAACACATCACATCATGCAGTAGGAAGATTCCCGAGATATTCTTCTTCTATGAAAAATAATATGAAGCTGCGATACACTTATACGGCACGTGGGCAAACATCGCCTTTGTCGAGTCACTTACCCAAAAAAGGAAGAAAATATTTAGAGGTGTATAATAAAGAAGGAAATATAATGTGGAATGGTAACTAAATCTTATTCAAATTTCAGTGGTGTAGGTTAGCTGTGTTTTTATTTATCTTCTTCAGCTTGATTAATAATGAAAAATAATAATTATTGATAAAGAATAAACCGTACCCTAATTTCTTTGTATAATATTATGAATCATCAATTTTTTAAATCCCAATATATTAAGTCAATTATAAATATTATTATAATATTTTTTATTAAAATACATATTTATTATATATATATATATATATATTTATATACATGCTCTTGTACTCAATTTCATTAACGAAATTTACAATAAATGTGATTTAATCAAATTATTTTTAAGAATAGAAGTTATTTGTTTGATTTAATTAAACTCATTGGATAATTGTAAATATGCTTTTAATCTTTTAATTATTAAAATATATCTCCAATGTATATTTTGTTTTGCATATTTGTCAATTTTATTAATCAAATTTACAATTAATGTTTAATTTGATCAAATTATGTTAAGAAAATTGAAGATTTTTGTGTAATTTAGTTAAATTTTATTGATAAAATTGATGAAAAATACATAATTAGACATGTTTTTAAATGTTGTAAATATATTTCCAACCCCAATAAAATAATAGGTTGGGAAAAAAATAGTTTACTATGGTGTCAACTTTTTGTGTGTTCTTTTCAATATGAAAATATTCTACTGCTTAAATTATAATATATTTTTTTCCAACAACAATGTAACATAAAAGAAATTATTGTAATAATAATCAAATTGAATTATACCAATATCTTCATATATATAGATAAATTGAAGAGGGAGACAAGAAAGTAAAATATTGGTCAAACTTGTGTCAAGAAATCATATTTTTAAGGTGTCTGTATTGACACAATATTTTTAAAACTCATAATTATATACGAAAATATCAATAAATATAAATAATTATAAAATAATAAATATAAGTAATTATAAAATAAAATGCATAATTTAGATATTTTATTGTGATAATTAATAATAAAATAATTGAGTCAATCTTATTAACTTATTTCTATAACCGAATATTAACACAGTTTTATCAGTAAAAAGAAGATGAGAAAAAAAAAATTTCTTAATTCTGTAATATGTGTTTGTTTTCCTTTTCCAGGTATCGTAGGAAAATTAGAAAGTACTTGAATTAAATTTGTATGTTGCAGTTTAAAATGTGAAATGAAATCGAAAATGAGAGTATTCTACTATTTAAATGGAGAGTAATTAATTACCTTGTATCACGTGGAATAATATTATTGAAACGCGAATAAAATTATAATTTTATAGTTATTTTTTCATATATGTGAGTGTAAATAAATTTATATATTTTTATGTATGTATCATTTTGATTTAAAAAATTTTAATGGTACAAAATAAGTGAATAATATTCATAAAATAAATTTTAATGGTACAAAATATGTGAATAATATATATTAAATAATAAATTTTGAATCAATTTCAATAATATATATTAAATTATTATTTGATGGTAATTTTTAGCAAAGTTAAAAGTAAATATAAGTTACCATCACTATTTTAGTTAGTTGAGTTTAGAAATAAAGAAAATTTATTTATTATAAGTTTGTTATAAATTATGGGTGATATGATAGTTGAGTTTAGAAATAAAGAAAATTTATTTATTATAAGTTTGTTATAAATTATGGGTGATGTGATTCATTATTATCAATAAGTATAATCAAATTTATATAATTATATCTAATAAAGAAATACTTAATATAAAAAAAATTACAAAATATTTTTTAATTTTTATTATTTTATTTAAATTTTTTATTAAATAATTTCATATTATTTTAATTTTTATTAAATATTTTTATTTTAATTAACTTACTAAAAATAATAATATTGTTTTAGAAAGATAATTTAAAATAATATAATTTATTTTTATAAAATTACGTAAATAAATGATATTTTAATTACAAAACTATATAAATAACTTAAATCTAAACTATTTTTATACCACGTCACCGGAGTCGGTAGCTGTTTATCATTTCCGGTTATTTAATATTGGTCTGAAACCAAAAACTGGGTACAGATTGAATTAAATTCCAGCTTGCATGGTTACAATAATTCATTTACTAGTTTCGAGTTTCGAGGGTGCAAACATATAGCTAATATAGCTTTTTCTCTTCCGTTTTTCTTTGTTATTGTTCTTCATTCTACAAAGGTAATAACTTCTATTCTCTCTTTGCTTTCATTCTACTACGCATGGATTACTCTTTTTCATCATTTTTTTTTCAGACTATACTCATTTTTTCTACTATCGATCTATATATATGATCAGTTAAGCTTCTAGAAGTGCATGTTAAATTCAGACCACAAGTTTCATTCTTTCATTTTATTTTTCTTCATACTATTATTACTTCTTGTATTTCCTGTACACATGCACCTTGTAGTTTGATCCATTTATTGATAACAAATATTTTAATCTAAAATCCTTTATCTATATTTGTGATTTAATTATTTTTCACTCTATTGTTTTCCACTCCATTTATTGAAAACTTGAAATGAAAGCTGTCTCTACTTTGTTTCTTCATTCTTTCCTTTCATGAGTATATCATATATGGTTACTCATGACATATCAGAAGAGTTCTATATCTTTTCGTTGCTGCTGCTTCTTTTTGCCTCTTTTGCCTTTTTGATAGCTTTTGGTTTATTTCTTTTCTTTTCTTTTTAGGGGACTTTGAAATCGTCCAAAGTACTTCTGTTTTATGCATCTCATTGAAGATCTAGTTGGGCATCTTGGCTTCTAAGATGTTCACTTTTGCTTGTACTCATTATCTTAAAACTTAAGCTGACAAATATATGGAAAAACAATAATATCTTAGGCCATCTCCAACCCTGCACCGAACACTTAAATTTGGTGCAAATTTTGGTGTAAAGTTGCTCTAATCTAGCACTAAATTTGATGTGATAAATAATATTACGTTAAATTTGACACCATACTATTTATCGTAATAACATTATTCATGTAGCAACGTTTTTTAAGAAAAAAATTCTAATTTTTTTTATCATATATAATAAATTAAAATTAAATATACGATATAAAATTAGTAAAAAAATTCCTAAATATAACTTTTAGAATAATATTTGATACAATTTTTTAGTCTAATTAAAAGAATATAGTTTTTAGTGTAATATTTAATTTTGTGGGTTGAAAAAAAGTAAAAATTTAGTGCAACTTTTGGTATAAAATGTTACAAAATTTGTGTAAAATAGTGTAAACTAAACATTCCATGTTGAACTCCCAATATTAGACACTCTTTAATGTTAAAATCTGGTTATTAGATTTTTTTTTAAAATTATATGGGTGTTATTTGAGGTAATTTTTGTATATATTTTACTTATTTTTGCTTGTGAGTGTGATTTGCAAGGGAAGAAGAAGTAGTAGTAGTAGCAAGAACATTAATGAAGAAATAAGCAAAGAGGAAGAAAGCAAGAGCTTTTGATTCAGAGTTTTGAAGAATGTCTTCTGAATCTTGGATAACTTCAATTTCATGTTCCAAATCATCTAATGAGTCCTCTGTTTCTTCAATTATTCAATGGCTGAGATTCCTTTTTCTCTCTCCTTGTCCTCAAAGAGCACTATTATCTTCAATAGACATTCTCTTCTTACTCACCCTCTTATTATTTTCTATTCAAAAACTCTATTCAATGTTCATTTCCAATAGTCAACCCTCGGTTGACCTTCACAAACCACTTATCAGAAACAACAGAGCTAATTATCTCAAAACTACTATGTGGTTTAAGCTCTCTTTGGTTGTGACTATTCTACTAGCATTTTGTTATACTCTTGTGTGCATTTTAGCATTCATTAGAAGTGCTTTTTTTCAATGGAAACTAGTAGATGGACTATTTTGGGCAGTTCAAGCTATAACTCATGCAGTGATAGCAATTCTAATAGTTCATGAGAAGAGAATTGAAGCTATAACCCACCCAATTTCACTTAGAATTTATTGGGTTTTGAATTTCTTTCTCATTTCCTTGTTTACTATATCTGGGATCATTAGATTGGTTTCTATAGAGAAAACACTGGAACCCAATTTAAGATTGGACGATGTCTTTTCAATTGTATCTTTTCCCTTGCCAATTGTTCTTCTTTTGTTGGCCATTAGAGGATCGAATGGGATTATGGTGAAAAGAGAATCTGATAAAGTTGGAATGGACATAGAATATGATATGCTTTTGAGAAAATCAAATGTAACTCTCTTTGCTTCAGCTTCAATAATTTCTAAAGCCTTTTGGATTTGGATGAATCCATTATTGAGTAAAGGCTACAAATCACCTCTTAAAATGGAAGATATCCCATCTCTTTCATCAGAACATAAAGCTGAAAGAATGTCTGCTCTTTTCGAATACAAGTGGCCTAAACAGCATGAAAGATCAACTCATCCTGTTTTAACTACATTGATGCGTTGCTTTTGGAAAGAATTTGTCTTCACTGCTTTCCTTGCAATAGTTCGTCTCGGTGTTACTTATGTTGGACCTGTGCTTATCCAAGGTTTCGTCGATTACACTTCGGGGAAAAGAAGTTCCATTTATGAAGGATACTACCTAGTATTGATTCTTCTTGTTGCAAAGTTTGTTGAAGTTTTATCCACTCATCAATTTAACTTCAATTCCCAGAAGCTAGGGATGCTCATTCGGTGTACTCTTGTAACTTGTTTGTACAAGAAGGGACTTAGATTGTCATGTTCTGCTAGGCAGGCTCATGGTATTGGACAGATTGTTAATTACATGGCTGTTGATGCTCAACAACTCTCTGATATGATACTGCAGCTAAATTCCTTATGGTTGATGCCTTTACAAATTTTTGTTGCCTTATTGATTCTGTATAAATACCTCGGTGCCTCGGTGATCACAGCAGTTGTTGGAGTTCTTGTTGTTCTTATGTTTGCTATCATGGGGACTAAACTAAATAACAACTTCCAATTTCACGTGATGATAAATCGAGATTTGAGAATGAAGGCTACTAATGAAATGCTTAGTTATATGAGGGTTATTAAGTTTCAAGCGTGGGAGGAACATTTTAATAAGAGAATTAAAGGATTTCGTGAGGCGGAGTTCGGATGGCTCACCAAGTTCATGTACTCAATTTCTGGTAATATTATTGTCATGTCAAGCACACCATTGATGATATCAACTCTCACATTTGGGACTGCAATTCTGTTGAAAATTCCACTTGATGCTGCGACTGTGTTTACAGCCACTAGTACCTTTCATATCTTGCAGGAACCAATTAGGGCTTTCCCACAATCTATGATTTCACTTTCGCAAGCTATGATTTCGCTTGCGAGATTGGATAGTTATATGATGAGTAGAGAATTGGTAGATGAGAGTGATATGATGGATAGAGCGGTGGTTTATGATGGAAGCACTATTGTGGAGATTAAAGATGCGGTGTTTAGTTGGGATGATGAAAATGGAGAAGAGGTTTTGAAGAATATAAATTTGAATATCAAAAAAGGAGAACTAACTGCTATAGTTGGAACTGTAGGGTCTGGAAAGTCATCATTACTAGCCTCAGTTCTTGGTGAGATGCATAAAGTATCGGGACAGGTACACAATGAATTCTATGTTTAAAAAGTTGAAGTATGTCTTTCAATCTTTGTAATGTATAAAACATATTGTTTTTACGCATTTTCTACTAACAGGTAAGAGTTTGCGGATCAACTGCATATGTATCTCAAACATCATGGATTCAGAGTGGAACAATTGAAGAAAACATCCTATTTGGTTTACCAATGGACAGGGAGAGATACAATGAAGTTATTAGGGTTTGTAGCTTAGAAAAAGACTTAGAAATGATGGATTATGGTGATCAAACGGAGATTGGGGAACGTGGAATCAACTTAAGTGGAGGTCAGAAACAGAGAGTTCAGCTTGCTAGGGCTGTTTATCAAGATTGTGATATCTATCTTCTTGATGATGTCTTTAGTGCTGTTGATGCTCATACTGGCTCAGAAATATTTAAGGTGAAATTTACTTTTACGTTTTTATTTACAAAAAAATTCACACAAGAAAGTTATTCACCATACTTATTGTCATTTCATTTCACAGGAATGTGTTAGGGGAGCCCTTAAAGATAAAACTATTCTACTCGTAACCCATCAAGTTGATTTCTTGCATAACGTTGATTGTATCTTGGTAAACGATTTTTGATACAAGTTCCTTATCTAAATAATGAAAGCAAAAACATGATGGAGGACTAATGTGCTCTTCTGATTACAGGTTATGAGAGATGGAATGATAGTACAGTCTGGAAAATATGATTTTCTGCTTGATTCTGGCTTGGATTTCAGAGCACTAGTAGCTGCTCATGAAACCTCAATGGAGCTTGTAGAAAAGGGCGCTTCACCGGCCAAAGAAAATTCCTTCCGGCGACAAAAATTCCATCAGTCCTCTTCTACCGAGGCCAATGGTGAAAACAAGGCTCCTGACCAACCTGAGTCAGAGCAAGGGACTTCAGAACTTGTTAAAGAGGAGGAGAAAGAAACTGGAAAAGTGAGCTTGAGTGTGTATAAGGAGTATTGCACGGAAGCTTATGGTTGGTGGGGTGTAGCAATAATTTTGCTACTGTCATTTTTATGTCAAGCATCTCAATTGGCTAGTGATTATTGGCTAGCCTATGAAACTTCTGCAAAACGTGCCATCTCATTCAACCCTTCCTTTTTCATTTCTGTTTATGCAATGATAGTTGTTATTGCCATTATTGTGCTAATATTTAGATCAATTACTATCACACAAGTTGGACTTAAGACTGCACAAATATACTTTTCTCAAATTCTTTCTAGCATCTTACATGCCCCCATGTCATTTTTCGATACTACACCTTCGGGAAGAATTCTGAGTCGGGTAAGAAATTAACCATTTTTGATATTTCATCTTTACCTTAATTAATTAGCTGCTGACACATGGAACTTTTTCTACAGGCATCAAGTGATCAGACCAATATTGATCTGTTGCTGCCCTTCTTTTTGAGTCTTAACATTGGCATGTACTTCACAGTGCTTAGCATTTTCATCGTAACATGTCAAAATTCTTGGCCAACTGTGTTCTTATTGGTTCCGCTACTTTGGCTAAATATTTGGTACCGGGTATGTATGAGCATTCATCTTTCTTTATTAATGTTAGACTAAGAGCTAATTATGTAAAGTAACAATTTTTTTTTCCATTTTTACTTTTTATAGGGTTACTATCTTTCATCATCTCGGGAACTAACACGGTTTGATTCGATCACGAAAGCACCTGTTATTCATCATTTTTCAGAAAGTATATCTGGTGTTATGACAATTCGTTCATTCGGAAAGCAAAAAATGTTCTGCGAGGAGAACATCAAAAGAGTAAATGCTAATCTACGTATGGATTTTCACAATAACGGGTGCAACGAGTGGTTGGGATTTCGCTTGGAACTTCTTGGCAGCATTGTCTTGTGCATTTCTACTGCTTTCATGATATTGCTACCAAGCAATGTCATAAAGCCAGGTATTGAAATCAGATTCTTCTATTTTCAAAACAAGTCAGTAAATTTTTCATTACATGATTGTTTAGACTCTAATAATATGTATCTAACTATCATTAGTAGCTTTATTATTTGTCTAACATGATTCTATGCGAAGTTAATACTTATGAACTACTCAGTAACATTACAATCATGTGTTGATTATGCTATTCTTTTCCATTTGAAAGTTTGTTAAAAAACTTGAAAGTTTTGTTATCGACAATTCCACACAATGGTGGTAACCTAGTAGTACATTTTATTTGTGTGCATAGTTGTCCTTCATATCCTGCTATGGGATTCTCTGCATAATAAAGATTTATGCAGTCCTAAATGCCCTTTTTCTTCCTCTTTTACTTAGTATTTTCGGGATAAAACTTGATCAATTTGGATTTTTGTACATGATGCAGAGAATGTTGGGTTATCTCTCTCCTATGGGTTGTCCCTTAATGCAGTTATGTTCTGGGCCATATATATGAGTTGCAGTGTGGAAAACAGAATAATATCTGTTGAGAGGATAAAGCAATTTTCTAATATTCCCTCAGAAGCAACATGGGAAATTAAAGACCGTGTTCCTCCTCCGAGTTGGCCTTCCCGTGGCAACGTTGAGTTAAAAGACTTGCAGGTAATCACTTTATCCTTCTTCCTTTTGCATTTGAAATATTGTAAAAACGTTGATGACAGTAAAAATATGCTTCTAAACCAAACAAAACATTTTTTTTCCTCAGAATTACTAGCGGCACAGAAAAAACGTTTTAATATAATTGCTTCAAAAACCTAATGATAATAGTAATGTTGACTACAGTTATCCCAACAATTTTTGACAAGCAGGTTAGGTATCGTCAAAACACTCCTTTGGTACTTAAAGGCATCACATTAACCATAAATGGAGGAGAGAAGATTGGAGTTGTTGGCCGAACAGGAAGTGGGAAAACAACTCTAATACAAGTCTTTTTTAGGCTAGTTGAACCTTCAGGAGGGAAGATAATAATTGACGGCATTGACATAACTATGCTCGGTCTTCATGACCTTAGGTCCCGTTTTGGTATTATTCCTCAAGAACCTGTCCTTTTTGAAGGAACTGTAAGGAGCAATATGGATCCAGTTGGAATGTACTCAGATGATGAAATATGGAAGGTAAAGTAACTAAATGCCTAGTAAAAGTCTATGACAAACGATGTCATTGTGTATATATTTGCCGCAAAATAACATCCAATTATAAACTGTTATCTCATTTGTATCTGTTGCAAATTTGTGATATATAATAGTGCTTTCATGTAGTTCATTAACCTTGAATTCATTCTTAAATATAGAGCCTCGAACGTTGTCAACTTAAGGATGTGGTGGCTGCAAAACCTGATAAACTTGAATCTTTAGGTACTTTGAGCTTCTTATATTTAAATGTGTACTAATTCAGCTACAGATGTTAATTTAGAAAACTAAATATTTGGCATGAATATTATTGAACATTTCATAGTGGTGGACAATGGAGACAATTGGAGTGTGGGACAAAAACAACTTCTATGTCTAGGACGAGTTATGTTAAAGGAAAGCCGGCTTTTGTTTATGGATGAGGCCACTGCTTCAGTTGATTCACAAACTGATTCGGTCATTCAAAAGATCATCAGAGAAGATTTTGAGACACGTACAATTATTAGTATTGCTCATAGAATTCCCACCGTCATGGATTGTGATAAAGTTCTAGTAATTGATGCAGGTCAGTTCTAGTAATAAAATTCTAGCAGTTATTTACTCAATTGGCTCTAAACTTCTTGCTTATGTTTTGTGGTTCATCTAATGTTCTAGGGTTAAGACTAGCTTTCTGTTCTGTTTTTCCTTCTTAATAGGACGAGCAAAAGAATTTGACAGACCATCTGACTTGCTCGAGAGGCCATCGCTTTTCGGAGCATTAGTTCAAGAGTATGCTAACCGTTCATCAGAACTATGATCAACTGCTACATTTGAAGTATTTCTGAAGTTGCATCGGGCTTTAATTGATTCCAAAGTGTGTAAAAGCTTCCTTTTATATTGATCTCCAAGAAGATAAGGAAGCGATTTGCTTCTCAAATTCGGAGGAAGCTAATGTGGATTACTTGATTCATAATAATTCAGGAACAGCAGCCAGACCTAATGTTGTATTCTATTGAAATTTGCAAACATAGTTATGTTTGTGGTAGTGATAATGAATTTGAGTTAAGTGCTTTTGGGATGGTGGGAGTGAAGGTGAAATGTAATAATATGTAGTTGCTGCTGTATCAATAATCGGATGATTCAATTCTCTTCCTTTGTAGTAATTTGAGTATGAACAAGGTGTGATAGAGGTTAAAATCATGTATTACTATTATTTTTACTGATAGTAATTTATTATTGATTCAATGCACTTCAAAGTAATAGCATGAGAAGATAGTGTTGAGATGTTCTAATTTAGAAAGAAAAATTAGAGAATAAGAATCCTTTGGTCTAGCATGAGAAGATAGTGTTGAGATGTTCTAATTTAGAAAGAAAAATTAGAGAATAAGAATCCTTTGTTCTCGTTTGATATCCGATATATATATGATATGTATAATTGTCGATTATATAAGATTACATGAATGTATCGTTATAATGTATAAGTGGTGTAATAATAAATATAAATTAACTTAGTTCGATGACATTAAGGAATCGAGTAGATGTTGGTACTCAACCTCCTCTCGCCAGGTTGCTGCCACAACTGATATCTAGTCAGCAGATAGCTACAATTTTAAGCATAATACATATTGAAGGGATATTGGCATATAAAATATTACTTAAATTAATTAAATAATTAATATATGATATTATGAGGTTTAAAAATATTTTTCCCTACATCATTTATCACATTCTATCTTTTATAAATAATTTTACAATTCAGTTATATGATACATTTTCTCTAGTTATAAGTACCTACTATTTCAACTTTTTTCTCCATTCGATGTCTATAACCATCAGGATAAATTTGTTCCCATTGTGCTGTCATTTCGTTAAAGTACTTTGTCTCCTTTTCAGAATCAAGAAACATGAATGCGGTGATTGCATACATTTGAAAAGCGATGAAATGCACTTGAAAGTGTAAAGTTGTTTTTCGTATTAATATAAGTTTTTACTTAATATTTATTTATTTTATTCAATAAATAATATTTTTAGAATCAAAATAAGTAAAAATATATTTTTTAAAGATTTTTTAAATTTTTTTAACGTAAAATCAATCAAAAAATCCTACGTGAACATCATGCAAACAAAAAACCTCACCAGTACTCTACATGAATATTATGCAAGCGAATAGGGTTAATCGACTCCTCCTCCTTTCTCAACGCTGCCTGAGCCAAACTTACTTTTAATGGGTAGACCCCTGAAGGGAAATATTGATCTCCACAAGGCCCTCTGTTCCCGAACCATTGGTTACTCCCTCTATGATTGGGTGTGAAGCGCTCGTTTTTATTGATCATGTCGTCTTGGTTAGCCCTATCTAGGCTCATCCTTCTTTTCTCTTTTTCTAACACAACCTCCACATTTGTCTTGCTGCTTTTAACCAAACCTAGCTCTCTTTTAGATTGAATTTTTTTTATCTCTTCTCCATAAACTTCCTCCAAAGTTTGTGGGATTTTTTTGGTCAACTTTACAAACAAATTAAAATCATTTAGGAAGTCTCGCCTAAAAGCCTCTATTGTAATAGAGCTCGGACAGTCTGATATCTTTAGCTTTTCTTCTCTGAATCTTCTCATATATTCTTCAGTAGACTTATCACTTCCCTAGGTGATTAAGAAGAGGTGTTGTGACTCTTTCCTAAATGACATGTTGCAGGCATAATTGGTGATAAATAACCTAGCAAGCTATGAGAATGAGGTTATGGTATGGGGTGTCAGGTTATTGAACCACTTTTGTGCACCATCACATAAGGTGGTAGCAAACAACTTACACATCATTGCGTCTCTATTTCCCTGAGTGAGGCTCACAGGGGTCGTATTCGTCTTGAAGTGTTGCAATTAGGAGCAATGAACTTGGGCGGTGGTTCATCGTGCTTTATTTCATTATAAAAGAGGGAGACACAGTTGCTCGCAGTGCCTGTCCACATCATAAGGGGCTTTACCTTTTCATGTCTTTCATTGACCAATTTCAAGGTCTCGTATTGCTTTTTGTTAACTTATTCTAGCACCTGAAATCGCACCTCCCAACTTTTTTCTCCTGTAACCACTGCTCGTTTCTAGGTCTCACCGAATTAGAAAATGGGTCTTCTTCAACTTTCTGTTCGACCTAGTTAAGCTTAAGCATGACGCGCTTTAGTCTATTTCTACCAATACGGTTAGCGACTCGATCATCGGAGGTTCCCCCATCAAATTGGAAGCAAAGTGACCTATTTGCTCTCATAATCTCCTCGAGTTCTCTTCTTAACTCGAGAAGTTGATGAGCCAGCTCTTGATAAGAGTTAGTCTTCGTTTTGGCCTCATCATTAGTTGGCGAGGTGTTGTCCAGTGCTACTGCTACTTCTTCGTTTACTAGTCTTAGTCGACCTTCAGCACGTGTCCCCATCATGATGATAAGAAAAAATGATAGTGATTCTAGGAGTAACTAGTACGTCAAACAGATGTTTGGTCTCTTAAGTTCTTATCAGAATTCGGGATAAATCTTAGAAAATATGAGGTCAAAAGCTAAAACTCGACCTCATATTCTGAGCACCACAGTGGGTGCCAAAATGTTAGATTTGGTCTGATTTGCATAGAGAAAAACTAGAAAAAAATGCAAATTGATTAAATGTATAGATATATTAGGGAGTTCATGTATATATAGAGTTTTATATGTATAAGTGTTGGTTACATAGATCATACATATCACAGCATGTCAGAGGGGTATAAGAATAAAAAAAATGCATTTAAAACTTAAGATCGATCAACTCATAACTCGAACTGAGATATCAAGATTCGGGTTGACGTCTAAAGACTCGGACAGTTATCTTAAAAAACTTGGGTCGTACAAAAATCAAATAGTAGATCATTCATTATGTTTAAACAAATATATTTATTTATTACCCTAAATATATAAATTTAAAAACAAAACACACAACTAACTATATTTTTAAAATAATAATTAATAAAACTAAGAATATCACCTTCCTAGCTGCTCAATTATTAATTAAACGATATTTTATCCTTAGCTAGGCTCCAAAACGCAAAAGTTAGCACGATATTTTATAGAAAAAAAAAATTATTATCATCGGTTTTTATATATATTTTTTTATTTATGATTTTTTTATTTTATCATATATTATAATTATTTTAAAAATTTAAAAATATTTTAATTTTTTATATAATATTAAAACATTAAATTTTTAATAATTTTAATATGAAAATTAATATAAAATTTATGCCATATCCTACCAAATGAAATAATTTTCTACAATGAAGCAACAACCATAATTTACGAATATGTCTAGTAGCTTCCTTAACTCTGTATATAAAGACAAGCGTTATTTGCATAAGCTTCAACCAGTAAAACAATCAAAGCCTTTTCGTATTTCATATAAGAAAAAAACGAAGCAGTGAGACTAGATAACGAGAGGAGCTAAAACGATGGCTACATCAGAGAAGCAAGTGATGATTGTTGGAATCGATGACAGCGAATCAAGCTATTATGCTCTTCAATGGACTCTGGATCACTTTATCGCTCCTTTTGCTCCTAATTCACCTTTTAAGCTCATCATCGTTCACGCTAAACCAACTGCTTCCTCTGCCGTTGGCCTCGCCGTTGTTGGCCCAGGTACTCTCCAATTCATATAAGTAAAGGTTGAGTTGATCCTCTGAATCTCTCTTTTATGGTGAAATTGTAGGAGGGGCAGAAGTGTTGCCCATCGTAGACGCTGATCTCAAGCGGATTGCTGCTCGTATCGTAGACAAGGCTAAGGAATTATGCGCTGGGAAATCGGTATTAAATTCTATGATTTTTTATTTGAAAAAAAATGTCAAAATTTGGTCATAAATCTATTTGTTTGTTCCTCAATTCCTATTATGCTTTTGTTTTCAAAAGATATGAAGTGATATGTTTAAATTATATGGAAAAGTTATTGTAATTTTTAAAAACATGAACACGTTAATATTATAATTATTAGATTAAGAAGTAGATATTACCTAATTTTTTATTATAGATAATTTTTTATAATAAACAATGAATTAGATGTTATTAATTATGTAATTATAAAAAATAAATATTTTATTTTATAATTATTTTTATTCTATCTTATAAATAATAAGATAATGTGTACAAAGATAACTGGATTAAAGTAGTACATAATAATTGGATTATTATGGTTTTTTTTAAATTTATAAAAATTTAAATAGATATTATAATAATTATTGGATTAAATGTTGAAATTAAATAGTAATTTTAAGTTAATTCATATATATATATATATATATATATATATATATTTAATTAGGGTGAATTGTTTAAATTTATTTTGTTTAGGTAAAAATGTAATTTAGTTAATTTGTTTAAAAAAATGTTTTTTAGTATTGTAAAATATGTTATTTAAGTTATTTTTTTTGAAAAATATAAGTTAATTTTTTATCATATTTTTTATTAAATGTAACAAAATAACACATATATCATATGTATATTTATATTTTTTGATAGGTATATGTATAAAAAATAATATTTAATTAAAAAAATTACTTAAAATTATAAAAAAGAAAAAAATTGCCAATGAACTTATATCCTAATGGCATATGGTACTATGATATAAGATGGAAGTCTCCTATTTTAGATTTAAAAATGTGAATGTTAAAAATCTATTAGTAAAAAAGAAAAAAAAAGAAAAAAATCATTTAAAGTTAAATAAAATTTTCAATAAATCTTCGCAATACAATTAATTGTTTAATATCTAAAGCAGGAAGGGAGTCATATAAGTGACATTGGGAGCACGTGATCCCACACAATTTTTTTTAAATTAATATGTAATAATTATTATATTTTGTTACATATATATCTTTTTTATTTTATGTGCCCATGTATACTTATGTAAGCAACATGAGTCCTAACAAAAACCAAACTATGACACTTATGTAAAAGCCTAAAAACTTTATTCTAATATCTATAAGGGTTAAAAGCTACAAAACACATTTTATTTTTCTCAGTTTTACTAAATTGAAGTATGAAAAATCTATTAATAAATTCAAGTAGTTTCAGTTGTTTTTACCGAAATAATAGTTTTGGTTTCATTAGTTCATTTTATTTCATTTATTCTATTTTTTTAAGAGATTTTATATTTAATATCTAATATTTTATTAATTAAAAAAATTATCTTAATATTGAGGTTTCTCATATATATATATACCTATCTATTACCTCCGATTCATCAATATTTTAGATCCTTCCTTGATCTAAAGTAACACATCATCGGATAAAACTTAATTTAAGTTGTATTAAAATGTTTGTTAAAAGTTAAATAACTTTTTATTAAAAATTATTTCATTAGATATTATATGTGTATCATAAAATACAAATATTCACCTATCATATGTTCTATTCATAAACAAAAAAAAATTAACTTTTTTAAATATACGGACTAAACAAACACTACTATCTAAATAGAGGGACATATACAATCTTTTTTCCTTTTTAGTGTAAAGAAAAATTCTAGTTCAAATACTTGTTACAATTGGATGTTAAACTTGGGCTTTATTGAAAAGTTATTTTTGTTTTAAATTTTAAGTTTGTTATTTGAGGTAATTAATGATTCCTTTGCTCTTGTTTTTTTTTTTTTTGGGTGTTTGATATAGACTTGATTCATTACTTTATAAACAAAAAAAAAGGAACCTATAACATCTTACAGGGGAATCCATTAAGTAACAGATCGCTTAATGCAATGAGAAACTGAAACTTTGCATTCTAATTGTTTGCTTGATTTACATGGACTCTCTAGTTTAATTTTTTAGATACATAGATGAGCAAAGGACTAATTTCTTTAATTTTTGTAAACTTTCACCAACTTGGAGTGTTGAATACAACACTCGTATCCATGTCGTGTCAAGAATCAAGCTGAAAATCTACCATCTGTGCAGGTGAATGATGCAGTAGTGGAGGTGTTTGAAGGAGATGCCAGAAATGTACTCTGCGATGCTGTGGAAAAACACCATGCTTCCATCTTGGTTGTGGGTAGTCATGGCTATGGAGCCATCAAAAGGTAATTGGAAATATTGATTTTGTTTCAGAATTGTAGATAAACTAATTGAATATATTGAGAAATGATAATATAACATATTTATATGTTTTGGATTATGAAAGTTTCTTATGAAAATCATATTTGGATGTTATTTTCTTGAACACTGATGATGGGGAAGATGTTCGTTATCTTGTTCTGATGTGTTTGGAAAATGCAGGGCGGTCTTGGGTAGCGTTAGTGACTACTGTGCTCATCATGCTCACTGCTCTGTGATGATTGTGAAAAGGCCTAAAAACAAACACTAGGGATTCTCTACAAATATGTGTAGGCATTTGCAGATTGTGATTCCTCGAATAAATTTGTTACTAATGCATATATTTGTGGTTTGTAATTGCTTGCTACAGAACAAAGGCTTGTATTAATTCATCAAAAACAGAACATGGCTTGTAGTATGCTTGATTGTATCACATAAAAATGATTCCGAGTACCATATTGATCGGTTCTTACCGTATTGAAAACAAGGCGTCACTTGGACGTTCTGTAAGATTTAAACTTTATTTTTTTTTTCATTTTTAAGTCAACTGTCTGGTCTCTTTGGATGTGCAGTTTTTAGTAGTAGTTTCAATGAAAGTGATTTTGTTAAAAGTGTTTTAAAGATTAGTATTAACGTATTTGATATAAAATTATTAAAAGTGATTTTGATTAATAATAATTTTAAGATACTTGTAATGTATTTAAAATTATTTTGACAAAAATAAGTATTATTTCTCTTATTTTCTAAAATTTGGAAATATATTCTCCGAGAGATTATAAAATAATCTTTTTTTTTTCTTTCTAAAGCACGTTGTTTCCTATCGCTTTTACTGGGGAAATATTTTGGCACCCATGGAGTATATACAAACAAATTTAACAATAAAGAAAAGAGAACTAAAAAACTTTTTTTTTTACAAAGAGAAATTATTAATTGTTTCAAATGTAAGTTGATTGCCAATCATTTATATTCACTAAATTAAAATTGAGCTCATTTTTCGAGAAAATATTTGCACATTAATTGAACTACAATATCAATTATTATTATTTTATAATATAATAATATATATTTTTCTATATGCATAAATAAAAAATAAATTTAAATTTTTATATATATTTATAAAAAAAATAATATGATAATTGAATAATTTTTTCAACATAAAAACGATATCTTATTTATATACGTTCTTAATTTTATAAATTCTTATATATGTATTGTTGTAATTTTTTATCATAATCATATTCTTTTATTTTTTTTAGGAATTCTTTTTGGATTTCATTTATCTCTTATAAGAATTTGATGTTTAATTATTGTGTTATATTTGTTTCTTCCGTTATGAGAATTTAAGACTTTCATTATCATTATTTGATTTTTTGATGTGTTTAGTAGGCTTCTATTAAAATATAATTCTATAACTTGTAGTTTATTTTTTAATATTATTGGGATAATAATTGTATCATTTTCTTCCTAATATTACATCAAGGGTTAATACTTTCATTAATTTAACTTATTATTTTACATCTGTCACATCTTTTTTTTTTGGTTAGATGTTTCCTCCTAAGGATCTACAAACATAAATCTTAATACATTACTTGCTTATTATATTACTTTTTCTTCTTGATATCATAAGTTTTCTTTAACATCTCTAAGTTTCATTCTTCTAGTATTTTAAAGTCTCTTAATATTTCTATTTTTATTATTTGTACTATTTTTTGATTTTTTTTATCTATTTTTATGAATTCATTTTATCAATATCGAACTATTATGATTGTTTTTTTAACGAATATTCTACTATGTAGTGTACTAAAAATTGATAATTTTCTTCTTTCATTAAATCTCCTTTTTCAAATTCATATCTTAAACTTAATATTTGGTTTAAGTTTTTATCATTAATATTAATGACAAACTTAAAATATGATGTGAATTTTAATTTAATTTCTAACAATGCTAGTTTTGTTAGTGTATCTGTTTCTTCTTCAAAATGTATTTTTGTTAATCTTTGGATTCCTCCTAAATATATGTATCTAATTTTTATTTTATTTTTTTGAATGATTTTTGATAATTTATTCATAATAATTTCTTTATCAATTAATGATATATTATACATTCCTTTTACGTTTATAATATCAATATTTATTCCATAATAAATTATATATTTTTTACAAATATTTTTCTTATTATTGAAAATGATGAATCTTTAAATTCATCTCATTCCTTAATATTTAATCTTTTTTTATATATTTTTTTAAGTTTTTTTGCTAATCATTATTTTCTATGAAAAATATCCTAAGATATCTTTTGTTTTTTATATTTTTAATCCTTATTGAGACATCAATTTTTAAGCCTTTAACAATACACAATAATGATTATAAAATTCATAAAAAAAATTAAAAATGTAAATTTGATATTTTTTGCTATCATTTTTTTTAACAAAAGAATCAAAATAAAAAAAATTAACTATTTTAACTTGTATAACTAAATATCACAATTATATTTCTCTTAAAAAAAATATATTAATAGAAGCACGAATGGTTGAGTTAAAATGTAGTATTGGACTGATGGCAGCACATATCTGCAATTAAAAATTAGAAATATGTTAATAATTATATTTTTTTATATTTATTTTAGATAAATTTAAATAATAATAATAATAATAATAATGGATTATAAATAAATAATAATTTTATTCACTTTTTTATTTTTTAATATTTATTTAAAAATATATTTAACTTAAAATAATTAAAATAACAATATAATACTTACTCAATTATATTATTTAAAATATTAACATTACTTTTTATTTTTTAACTATTTAACATCTACTTTTAAGTAAAATAATTTTTTTAAGTAAAATAAAAATTAATATGTAAGAATAAACAAAATTTAATTTAATTATTCAAAATATTTTATGTTTTAACATTAAAAATATTTTCTTTTGTAATTATATACATTTAAAAATATAATATTAATATATATTTAATTTTAATTAATCTTACTTTTATTATTATAATAACTATCTTCACAGCCGGTTATTTTCAATAATAATAGAAAAAGGTCATTTTTTTCTTTCTTTCTAATAATCACACTTTGGCTTATGCATGGTTAAAATAGGCATCCTTTTTTCCTATTTGCAATAGTTTAAATTGCAAAGACAGGTATTGGAATCTCTGGCTTCTGCTTCACTCTTCACTCCCAGGAAAGCGTTCACCACTTCGTTTCCCATATGGGCTTTTGATTTTAACAGCCCATTATCAGTTTAGACTGTTAAGGTGTGTCCACATGTACACTATGTTGGGTATTTTATTCCTACTCTATTATTTTTGTAATAAGAATCGATAAAATCAATAAAAATCGATTGGAGACAAACGATAACGTAATACTCATTTTTTTTTGGATTTATTTAAAAATATTAAAATAAATAATAGTATTAAAATTCAAACATATTTCAAATTATTATTTAGAAAATTAAAACTTGTAATGTAAAAGTTGAAACCCGCAAAATTAAACTAGTGATAAATCTGCACATAAGTTAAGATTTATCTCAAGTTGAGGCAAATATAATATGGTTGTTAAAAAAACAAAAAAAATCATATTTAAAATATATTATAACTCTTTAGTTTTTAAAATAATTGACCCTTGATTAGGTAAAAGATCATGATATATATTGAACCAATTGGTTACTAACAAGGATTAAGAGAGATACGTGCATCTGTCACTTTGTGATTACCAAAATACATTGGTTCAGGGAATAACGTGAATTCTGATTTACCTTTTCACATGTACATTAAAATTGTAAAAACAATATTCTATTAACATCCATTTTTATATTCAACCCAAACCTTCATTACTAAAAGTATATTTGTTGATATAGAATAAAATTAAAAATAAATAAGTAATTTTTATTAATAAAACAAAATATGTAGATTTTTTATTTTGTTAAGTTTCTTATGTGTTTCACGGTGATTTTCTATGAACTTTTTAAAGTGATTTTTGACCTATAAATATGAAATTTCATTTCATGTATTAGTATTTTAAAAAATAATTTACTTTTTTAACAAATAATTATTTTTTTTATTAGATTTGAGAACTTTTTATCCGTGAGATATAAAAATATTTTTAAATTAATTATATTCTAAAATTAGTAGAATGTTTATACGAACATAATTAATATAATTATATTATTTTTATTTTAAAATTTGATCAATAGATTGATTAAATAGTTAAGAATTATTATTAAATATTTTAAATTTATTATAATATTTGATTAAATAATAATTAATTTATGTGTCTGTTTTATAATACAAATATAAAGATAATTTTTCACATTATTATTAAAATTTACATAATTAAACTACATTTAATATAATATGGGGTTATACGTATCGGAGATATAACCCAAATTTATCTTTTCTTACAAAACAGTCTAGAAATTGGTGTGCTGTAATCTACTGTCAAAGAGCTTTCATGTGTTTGGAAATTCTATACACATGACGTGAAGTAATTTTTCTTATTAGAATCATTTATGATGATGTGTCATAGAAAATATTATCACCCCTTCTATAATCTATATAGTCAAAAGAAACTCAAAGTTCATACTCTGCATCTTCACATAGAAAGTAAAAAGGGAAACAAAAAGGTAGCAGAGTAAGTAAGTAGTGATTATTAGAAATGGCTGATGTAAAGAAACAAGTAATGGTGGTAGCAATGGACGATAGCGAGCACAGCACATATGCTCTGGAATGGACTCTTGATCACTTCTTCGTTCCATACACCACAAACCCACCTTTTAAGCTCATGCTTATTCATGTCATACCCTCTGTCCCAGCCATTGTTCACGTTGGACCTGGTACCAACAAACTTGTTCACACACATTTGTTTGTTTTTCACTTATGCTTGTACACACAGATGGCTCATAAGAACTTAATAGCTAGAGAACACATCTGGGCAAAAAATGTATCTTATAAAAGTCTAGGACTATATAGTTCAATTTTAGGGTTTAATTTCTATAAGTTGAGATTTAAATTATCATTGATTGAGTTTACCTTTTCATTCAAGGGTATAGATACGATGATTTTTTATTTTTTTATATTTGAACTAAATTTTTTTTTTTTAATTGAAATACATCAGATAATTATTTTCTATTCTGTATAGATTAATAGTACACATTCTAGTGAATTTTAATAGTAATTGTAAGTATATGTTAATTCATTGATATTATTGTTAAATTGAACAAAAAAAAATATACAAATAATTTAAATAAGAATATTTTATATGGATGGTTAAAAAATAATCTAAAAAATATATTAAAAAAAGTAGTCCAGACGTTAATTCCCTTATTATTTATAGAATAACATTTATGCCCCTTGAAGCTAACCTTAAGTTTTATATTTTAGTTTAGTTACATGAGATTAGTCATTTTTTTTAGGTGTAATTTAATTTCTAAGTTACATTTTATTTTAATTACATGATATGAGTCCGTTATTTTAGATGTAACTTAATTTTTAAGTTACTTTGTTAAACACACGTATTCATATTTATGTAATATTATGAATATATACTAACTCAAATCATGTATTTTTTAAAGAGCAGTTGTTTAGTAATTAAAATAGTTATTTTAAAAATAGTTATTTATAATTTGACTGTGTTGTATAAAAGATACATGTTAATCCCAAAAAAAAATGCATACTAATAATGGTAGAAAATACTTTATAAAGGAGGGAATGATGTATGCCCAAATTTGGAAGCAAATTTGGAGAAGATAGCAGATGGGGTTGTAGAAAAGGCCAAGCAAATTTGCATCAGCAAGCAGGTAGTTTATTGTGTTTTCTCAATTCACATTCTTATTTATAACATTTACTTAAAATGATAGAAAAAGTATATTTATATGAGTAAGAAGAAATCGTATAAATTTTTTACCTTTAATAAAATTATACTTTAGATATGTATTTATTATTAAAATAAGAAAACATAAATATATTATCTTTACAAAATAAATTTTTAAGATCCCTTTTATAAAGATATCGGATTTATACTATCTAGAAAAAAGTATATTTTAATTATTTCTAATAAACTTGTATTATAATTTTTTTTATCTTAAATTGATATATTATTGTTATCGATAATTATAATCAAAATTAAATAATTACATTAAATGAAAAATTATTAAATTAATTGTGATTGAGATAAAATTGATGATATATATTATTTTTTAAAATTATTTGTGTGAACTTAGGTGATTGATGTGATAGTGGAGGAAATTTCTGGAGATGCAAAACATGTTCTCTGTGATGCAGTAGAAAAGCACAAGGCAGCTATTTTGGTTACAGGAAGTCATGATCATGGAGCTCTCAAAAGGTATTTCAATTAAATATTATGCAAAGGGATCAAATTGTTAAAATTTAATTCAATTAATGGGATGAAAAGTATTTTTATTTTATTTTATTTATTTATTTATTAAGCAATATATATAATTTATATTGCAGGGTAGTTCTAGGCAGTGTAAGTGATTTTTGTGCTCATCATGCTCATTGCACAGTGATGATTGTGAAGAAGCCCAAAGACAAGCATTAGTATATACCATTTACTTTGCCTCTTTTATAATAATATCACATTCTTAATATTACATTTGTCCTCACTATATGATTTTTATATTTGTAACCAAAACCAAATGACTTTATATATCAGTGAAAGGTGAAGGGTCGTACGTAGTTTATAAAAATAGATGGCATAAATTTCATTTTTTTCAGTAAAATATATAAATCATTTTATTTTTTTTAAATTAATATTTTGATTGATAATTAAAAATTTAAGTTATATTTTTATTTTGTTTCGATCATACGATCAAATTTGAGTTAAAAGTTAATAACAATCCTATTAACTTCAATAACATTATTAATCTATAAATTTTCTCAAAAACTTATTCATAAAATCAATAAATGATAAAATCTAATCCAATATTTTAATCAATAGTAATTTATTATTAATTTTATTAAAACAATAAAAATAATATAATCGATTAAAAAAACATAAAACATATACGCTTCATTCATATAAATTACACCCTGCACCCTTATATACGTAACAATCCAAAGTCATAAGTATTATGCTGTACCAAGAGTATTATCTTTACAAAGATAAACATAAAAAAAAAATTAATAATTAATTTTAATTAAAAAATAATTTGCATCATTATATTCTGTATCGTGACATGAAAAGTAAACTGCGCTTAAAAGTTGAAACCATGATATGAGTGTAGCTGAGTTGCCTAGATGAGTGATCTGTGGATTTGGATCCTTATTGGGATACAAGTGTTAAAAAGAAGTAAGATGAGTGTTCTGTGGATTTGAATCCTTATTTGGATACAAGTTGTTAAAAAGAAGTATTTTTCTATGAAAAGAAAATGTACGTGATAAATTCAAATATTTATTAGCTTACGTTACAAAAAATATATTTAGTAATTTAATTTTATAAAAAAATTAAATTAAATATAAATTATATTATTTTAATAATTTTTTATTTAAAATATTATTATTATTCTAAAAAATGATTAAATACGATTCAAACATGAATATTTAATAATGATATAATTACAATTAATATGAAATTTTTTACAAAATATTTTTTAATATTTCTTAATTAACATACATTTTATTTTAATATTTTATTAATTTTTAAGTTTTATTATAAATTAAAAAATATATTTAAATAATATTTTTTAAATTTTATTATTCTTTATTTTTTAAAAATATTTCATATTAAAATTTTCTAGGTTAAAAATCCATGTTAAAAAATCATATTTTAATTATTTGATATAAAATAATAATATTTTAAATAAAAAAAATTATTAAAATAATATAATTTATTTTTAATTAATTTTTTACAAAATTAAAAACATAAATAATAAGAGTTTATAATCTAAAAAATAAAACAATATAAATGACAATAAAACAATACAAACAATCTAACTAAGTAATTTTTATAATACATCCTCCAATTTTAATAACTTACTAAGTTAACAAATATAACATTACAAGTTTATTTAATGGTATGGCAACTTTTAAAATACACTTCTAATGATTGCTTTACCAATTGCATTAAAAAATTTCACAATCCTTTTTATATTATTTAAAGACTTACGTATAAGTAATTTATATTATTTAAAGACTTACGTATAAGTAAATCAATTAGGGTAAAAGCTTTCCAATATCATAAATATCACAATTATAATGTGTATTTCAAAATTTCAACATCATCAAACATCAAATGAACTTGGGTACAATTTTCTAAACTTAAGTTTTAGGATATACTTTACTAACCAAATCAATTTTTTAAATATTATTAAAAAATTACGAAATTAAAATATCTAATCTTTTAAAACTTATGAACTTATAAAATATTTAAAAAAAAAACTTCACGTTGGTTAAGACTTGTTTAATAATTATTTTGATTTTTAATTCTCAATTTTATTCATTAAATTTTAAGTATATTTGATAAATTCTTTAATTTTTATTTTTAAAACTTTAAAATTTAGTTTTAAAATTTGATTAAGTTTTAAAATTTCAAAAAAATTAATTATAAAATTGAAATTTTAATTTCTAATCTCATGGCACAAAAAATATTTTTTATTTTTTATTTAAAAAAAATTAAAATTAAAATAATTATCACCGCCTTAAAAGTTAAAACGTGAACTTATACGTAATATTTACCTTAAAAGGAAAGGATTTGACAGCTAGAAAAATTGCATAGTCATCAATATGGCCAATAAATCTGAGAACTTTCTGTCTCTCATTGTGAAACTAATAAGGCAAGTTTTCTTTATTAAGAGGTATTATTCGTAAGTATACTTCTAATGGTTTATACAATTTCGGCGAGATGTGATGAAATTTATAATATAATATATTAATTTTTAAAATTTATTTTATTTAATTTTTGATAAGATAAAATAATATTAATTAATATATTTTACTTATTTTTAATATATCTTACGATTAAAATGTGATAAAATTTAAATCAAATATAAAAAAATATTACCGCATGACCACAGAACATAATATTAAATAAAATAGGAGATAGAAAGATGAGACTATCTCAAATATTGAAACGAGCAATAAAATACGTAAGAAACGAAATGAGCCATACGTTGTTACATATGCGAGAGCTTTGAATCTGGATTCACAGTTCCTGAAGTCCTATGGCTCCAAATAGACAATAATGACGAAGAAAGAAAACCCAATACGATTATCAAAAGCTAAGGCTTCCCAAAAATCAGTACGAAGTATACAAAGGCAAATCGGTCCAAGCACCAGAAACGTGCCCATTCTCACAAACATAAGCTCGAACAACTGGATCACCATCTTCATGGTACCCATAAACTCGCCTCAAGCAAAAGGCAGAGTGAAGATCCCATGTGTCTTTGCAGGAGCAAAACGCACAGTTTAGATCAATTTTATTTCGATTCCCATCTTTTATAGTCCTCCACACTTGAGACCTCTTAAAATCCTTGAAAATTCCCCTAAAAAGCATGTAATTTCGCTTCTCTTCTATGTGAATACAACCAGGCCAATCACATAAGTACAAACAATCACCACGAAATCGGCTATGAAGAAGCTTATTACCTTGTTCACGACTCAAATTCCAAACCCCTGAAGCCAAATGCGATTTCATCGATCTACAGATCCTCCTCCTCTTAAAAACAGAGTACTCATGGCTTAAGTTCAAAACACCCTTTTCCACAACAACATCTTCACCGATTTCAGGGTCTTCTTGCACTTCAGAAGCATTATAAAGAGTATCATAATAAAGGTCATCATAAAGAGACCAACAACAATCGGACCCAGAAGTACCAAATTCGGAATTAGCATCAAATTTGCTGCTCGAAGAAAGCTTGTCAGTATTTTTTATGGTGGATTCCAATGAACCCAAGTAGCGATAATTCTCATCGGGACCAAGTTCGCGTTCGAGCCCGAAATCTGAGTTCTCTAAGAGAACACCGGAAAGGAGGAGACCTGGACAGCAAACGGCGAGCTTGTAAAACGAAGACCAACAGCCGGGAGGAGGAGAGTTGCCAGAAAGAAGATCAGCGACGACGGAGGGAATCATCTTTGAACAATTGAGCTTCCAGCAAGAGTGGCGAATAAGAGATAAGAATTTAACACAAACACAAGCGAGACGAGCCCAGTTTCGTGGATCCTCTTCGAGCTTAAAGAAAATATTGAGAACGATGTCGTCTGAGAGCTTAAAGAAAACTGTTTCTGCCATTGTTATTTCTTCTGCGTTAGGAAGTAAAAGGTTTTTATGTGATTACAATTTATTCTGGTGATTTTGTGAGATTGGGTTTGATGTTGGAATCTAAAAAGGAACAAGATCTAGCATTATTCAAGCACATTACTCAGTATCTAGCATTACTTATACACCAATACTCTAATTTTACGGTTGTAATAGCATCTGAAATTAATGTCTTGTCAAAATAGAAAGGGTTCACGTAATGAAAGGTAAGCCAAGTACTTATTTGTGGTTTACAAAAAATATTGAGTTCAAAAGAAAAAAGAACCCCAGGAACTGACGAGACAGGTGTGGTGTGGTGTGGTGTGGTGTGCTTTCTCTCTCAATGAATGGACTAAAATGAACCCAGACTACAAGACAACTCATTTTGAAAGTTTCACCCACCTGTAGATGTTAGTAGCCAAAAGCTACTTGCGTGTATGGGGACAACGTAGGCCCAAATCATTTTCTTCGAGATCATAACGCAAGATGAGGAGTGAGCAATCAAACTAAAGAAACGGTGCCGTTTGATTTTAAAAAGAATTAAAGAAAAAAAACACAACCACTTTCCACGTAAGTCACCCAGAGGCAATAATTTAATATAGCACGCATGAGATTACTTAGAAAAACTTGTATTTCCAAAATTTCAATTTTAAAAGTAAAATAACAAAAACATATTCGACAGAATAATTGCAAATTACACAGTATAATTCAAATTTAGTTCCTAAGGGGAGTAATCATAGTACCTTAACCATATATCAATCCCAACAAATTAAAAAATAATTTATATATATATATATATCATTTAAATAAATATTTTTACCAAAATATACCAACTTTAATTTAACACCAATAACTAAATTTCTATACTTTATTAACACCAATAACTTTAAATAATTTCTTATAAAGACCACAATGATCCATCAATACTATTTATCTAAATTATCTGTCATGATCACAAACGAAAAAAAAACATATATATACATATCTATATTCTTTTTTAAAATAAATTCTATAGATGGGATTAATTTAAAAAAGTCAAACGGATCACTCATAAAGCGTACATGTAAAAAACATATATATATATATATATATATACATATCTATATTCTTTTTTAAAATAAATTCTATAGATGGGATTAATTTAAAAAAGTCAAACGGATCACTCATAAAGCGTACATGTATCTTTGTAATCTTACTATGTAATATAAAATGACCACTTAATGTCAAGCTGAATGCAATAGGGGATATAGGAATTATACTCCAAGAATGTCACCAGTATAGAAACCAGCAGCCAAGGAAACTAAAAAAAACGATAACCATCATCGCAAAATAGCAGGTTCACGCATTACAAAGTAGTGCAAATAAAAACATGTGAAATCCATCAAGAAATCCAAACAAATAAAAATAACACTTAACATTATAAATCCATCCACACAATCCCTAAGTATGGCAGTAAAAGGATCCCAGTTCAACAGATTCTCCATGGTTTAATTACTAGAGAAGCTTCAATCTTCATTATCTTCAGAATAGGACATGTAAAACAGATCTCACCTGGCAAAAGTAAATGCAGGAAAATTTTCAGAATAAGGTATCAATAACAAATGAATACCCAAAAAAAGGTACTGTATTATTTTTTTTCCCCTAAGATGATATGTAAAAGCTCCAGAAAAAAACCGAGATAAGCTCCTGCTCTTGCTTCGGCTGGGACTCAGGCTTGCACTGTGCTTCTTTGGGCTTTTACTCGTACGTTTCTGACAGTTTAACAAAATTGACTTTCAGAAAGGGGCGCCATAACATAATAACATTAAGGGAAACCTAAAATATATATATGGGGCAACTTCCGTGGCCCCTTATTTTACCCTTCTTCTGGAGGTAAAAATGATGGAATCAAACACACCCGATGGTATTAAGCCTCAACTAATATGAGACGGGGGAAACATGACACAGAAATGAGAAGTATGAGAAGCCTTGACGAACTACAAGTCTACAAGTGCCAAAATTTATGGTTTCTTCAGTTCAATACCAACTACAGGATCCAGCCACAAATAATATGGTCAAGTGGGCATATACTGCAGGGAATTTACCATATCAAGAAAGGAAATCACTCACCGGGGGTAATGGAGATTTAGATCTTGATCGTGATCTGCAAAAGTTTCAGAAACAACCAATTTAAGTTCCACATGTTCCTTTTACCAAATTTGATCCAAGATCCTTGATGCCTCTTCCACGTCAGAGATATCAGATCCAACATGGATAAAAAGCAAAAGTAATAAATTTTTAGCACTACAAGATAAAGCCAAATCATATAAATCACTCCTAAACATATGCCCCCATTTCATAGACAATATCTCAAGAAAAGCACACATGTTATTAAGACACCAGTAGACATGAGACAATTCTTTCCTAATGTACCAATAAAATTCCTGGGAATCCACAAAATGCGCCCTATTAGGGCATGGCAAGTGCTGAAGCAGGAATGATAGTGAATTTTCCTCAAATGCATACTGAAGGTGACTTCCAAATCCAAATAGTATTAGTTATCCAGTTTATTGCAATCCATGACCTCCTGTGTTCCCAATCTAGCAGCCATGGACATTTGCAATGCTAAATGCATTAGAACAGAGGGACCACAATGGTTTCCAAATTGCCTATCTAAAAAACAGCATACCTCCACAACCAAAAAGGTTGCAAGCAATTGAACCATATCCAACCAATCAAGATCCTAATATCCAATTCCCAGTTTGCTGCATAAATCCATATCTAGAAAAAGGAAAAATGGTAATAATTTTCTCACAGAGAAACACGAAAAAAATTAGCAAGAAATACTAGGCAGCAAGTGTATAAGCTTTCCCTGTAACTCAACTGCTGAACCAGCAATCATTAACTTAACAAGTAACAAAATGAAGAAAACACCTCAAATGTTGAACAGAGGATGGACCAAAAAAGAAAAAGGTAAATTACTAGGGTAAGGGGGATCTCAATGCCACAATTAACTTGAATATTCGAAAATCATTAGTTGAACAAAAAAATGACTGGGATAGAGAAAAATAGTTGCAAAGACATGACGCAAAGACTCAATGACTGGCAATTAGAGTTATTCTTTTATAAAATGAGGACATACTCCAACCCATTTCTCTCAAAGGTTCCTACATAATCATTAGACATAACAACACATGTAGGATAAGATATGGCATTCTGTCATCCGTGTACAGCTGGGTGTGGAATAGTCTAGACAACCGAAACAACATAGCATTGAGTAATTCACATAAATCAACCATTCAACTAATAAAGAGAACTAAGAAAACATTCCGTACCCCGACAAGGAGCGTGACATCGATGCTGAACGTGATCGAGACCTAGATCTTGACGGTGATTTCCCAGGGGTGTGTCGAGAAGATTTATTCTTGGGAGACTTGCTGTATTACAATTCTAAATTAGCAACTGACTATAAAACCAGCGGAATTCTAAGTCATGCTTTAAATAATGAGATTGACCTGCGGCTTCTGCTCCGACTAAGACTGCGACTGCGGCTGTAGCTGCGATCTCTAGAACGAGATCGACCACGACTAGGACTCCTAGATGAGTCTCTCTTTGAGTCATATTCCTTCACCTACAAGATATTAAGATGAACTTATATTGAGATGCAAGAGGGGCAATATTGGAATGACAAAAATGAGATTCTTACGCGAACATATCCTCGAGAAAAAGCATTCCGGAATTCAGAGTCATCAAGTTTTTTGATCTGGAGAAAAAATGCCAGTAAAATTTGAGTTGGATCTGTACAACTGGGAACATAATTCAAAACCACTTCTATGTTAATCCTGAGCATAACTCCCCCACACCCAATAGCTTTATGTAAGATTATCCATGCAAAAATATCTGGGTGTAAAAATGGATTACTCACTGCATACTTCATGTCTTCATAATTAGTATAATCCACAACCCCTGTTGTGCCTGTACAAAGCAACAAATATATGGATTAAACAAAGAAATACAAGAAAGATGTTCAAGATAAAGACTACAGACTATTCAAACCTACAAAACTTGACAAAAGAAAATAGCAGTAATTAGTTATAATTTCTAAAGCTCAAATTTATCCACCTTTTTTATCACAAAATATAGCAATTGAAAATACAGATTATAAAAGGATTCACAGGTATTACTAAAACAGGTCAAAATTAAAGTGCAGAATATCTACCTCCTTTTTGAAGAATAGTTTTCAAAATTACCTCATGTAATATAAGCAACAAAAGTTGAGAAAAATTCCTATTTATTATCAATTTAAACAACTTTGTCATGAACCTAGCATACTTCATAAATATAGCAGCCAAGTTTAAGAGCTCAATGCATCTTACCACTACCATCGCGGAAGACTTGGGAGAAGCACACATCCCCTGCACGCCTCATGTGATCCTTAACAACAATACATCACATCTTATGTCAGTTTATCAGGATTTCATAGTTTTAGTGATGAGATGAGAAACACAAGCAGACATATCATTTTAATTAATTTATTTATTTTTTATTTGCCGAGGATGGGGATGGATTCTTTAAGTGCCAAAACTAATACCGCGGGGAAAGAAAGTGAGAGTGATGAAATTAAATTGGAATGGGGAATGCAATCGATCACCTTAAGATCTTGCCATGAAGCTGAAGAAGGTAGTCCAGTTACTAAAACTGTGAAAACAATTACAAAATTATGAAAGTTATCAAAATGTTTGCGAATAGCAAAGTGTAAAATGCCAAGAAATAACACACACCACGGTATTCGGAACGTTTGGATGCTCCACGACCACCTCGACCACCACTAAAACTGCTGTAACGATCTGAAGAAGAAGAATGTCCACGTCCACCATGTGCTAGCTCTACCTATAACGGGAAGGTCAGAACATATGCCATTAAACTACTGCAGCTAAAATATGAGGGAACAAAAAAGGCTGAAAATGTATTTCACCCTCAAACGATGTCCATCAAAGTCATAGCCATCACGACCACGAATTGCATCTTCGGCATCTCTAGCATCTTCAAACTATTGCAAATGCTTGTTATGAAATAATTTACAAGTGATGACTATATTATTTTTTGAGCTGGAGAATATTGGAATTTACCTCCACAAAAGCATATCCAGGAGGCCTAGGAGGAACCTTGAGGTCAACATGGACTACGCGTCCATACTGTCAAGTAAAACTTTGTAAGACTATCATTTCAAATTCAGTACATTCAAACCCCACTCCATGGTATGGAAGGAAAACAGAAAAAGACAACTTCCTTTTAGAACATATGGTTTGCTTCATCTTTATAATTCCATTTAAGTAGGGATAAACATATAGTCAAACTATTGAATAACTGCAATTCATAACTTCTCTGATATATTTTATAGCCTTAAACAGGCACATTATCCATAATTTTTGTTTCCAAACTGGCATAGTATAAACTGTTTTATACTCACTTTCAAATAAATAAAAATACATGTACACGGAGAACAAAAGAGTAAAAAAGACTGCTATGGAATAAGTATGGGTAGTGAAATGGACCATATTTTTCAGGCATTAAATTAAATGTCTACATTAATTTAATGACATCAAATCACTAAATGCCACATTATTCAAAGTAAACTCCGTGCTCACATCTATCATTATTTAAGATAAAAATGAAAAAAATAAATTAATTTGCAAAATCTTGCTAATGATACAACTCCACTGAGAGCAAAAATGCCATCGTCGAATCACATCTGTAAAAAGCAACCCAATACCTTGTAAAATAAATCTTCAACTTCTCTCTCGCGAATATCACCAGGGAGATTCCCCACGTAGATGGTTCTGCTCGCCCGGCTACTCATTTTTCCTGAGATCTATCACAATATCGAAAATCAACGAGATGAAAATAACGTTATAATAATTGAATAGATGAAAGAAGCCGGATTGGCAAATTGTAAAGCGAAACGCACGATAAACAAGCCAATTTAAAACTAGACAGTTCTGGAAATCTTCGTGGTTTAGGAATTTACCCCTATTCAAGTGCAAGATGTGGAATTCAATATATAAACTAAAAACCATTTAGATATAGATTTATATGAGCAAGGAAACATTTACAGTTTTATTGGTAACTAAAGAGGGTTAAATGACTGAAATTAGGTACTTTCTACAACATATTTGATGAAAAAGTGCTTACCTCGGAGCAACTTAAGAATCGCGAATGGCGGAGGCGCAAAGCTTGAAAATGTTAGGGTTTTGAATTTAGGAGAGCACGAGAAGATAAATTTCCCAATTATAATGAGCGAGATATATGATATTTCGAGAGTACGGATATATACTAATGCACCCGTTTTTTGTCATCACGCAACAATATTTTTTCATAAATAAAACAAGATATCAATATCACCTTGAATATTTTTAAAAAATAATATATAATCTAGCAATAGCAATCTAGATTTCGAGTTATTCAAACGATTGTAATTTGTGGTTTTTTAAATAATTAATTAAATAATTTTTTATTTTTTTAAAAATAATTACTAACATGATCGATAATATTTTTAAGTTATTTGTTAATATATTTTATTTTAAAAAATTTAAAAATCAGTTATTATTTAAAAAATTAATTTTTTAATCTTTCTTACGATATTTATATGTAAAGTATTTACTCTTTAAAAAATATTTAGTAAAAATAAAAAATTATAAATCTAATTTTAAAATCTCTTTTTAAATATTTATTATTATCCTTAAAAATAAAAAAATATTATCAAATAAATATAATTAAAATATTATTTAAAAAATTAAAAAATTAAAAACTAAAATCGAGATAATAATTCATTTATATATATATATATAACCTAATATTAATTTAAGAAAGAAATGTTATTTATTTTCCTTAAATCTATCGTTCTAAACTAATTAAAATATGAACTCTTAATTACCACCGTCAACTCTTAAGTGACTATGATTATTGTTTGAGACTATTTATCCATCCGTTTATTTCTATTAATAAAAAAAAACTAAGTACACACTTTTAGTTTATTAAATATTTATCGGAGTAATTGACTTAATATTTTATACCAATAAAATATTGATTAATGAGAGTCGGATTGGGTGGGAGTTAAGAGTATAAATATCTATTCTTTATTAATTATTAATGATTGATAGAATAAAATATATATTTTCTCTTTATGCCTAATCTTTAATACTCTACTTATTTTTATTTTATTTTTATTTTATAACATGTTATCATTATTTATTCAAAACATGTGAAAAAACATCGTTCATAAATATCCTACAAATTTTTTATGGTCTAACGTCGATCACGAAATTCATAAATTTTTAAATTGATCTTTTTTATTATTATTAAACTTAAATTTTGTTTTCATTCAATGCTTACATAAGATTTTTTTTTTAATTTGATTACGCAACATTAGCTTTTTCAAAGTCAAAATCTCTTGATAGATGAAGACGTCAGAGGTTGAAAAATGTCTCAAATCAAACTATTTTTTTCATCACAAACCATATTATTTTATAGTTCCAATCTCTACTTCTTATCATTAATTTGTTAGCTTTGATGTATGTGTTTATTTGATTTATGAAAAAAATAAAAATAAAGGGGACATCTCTTGAAGTTGAGGGGTGATTTTGGAAAACTGATGGAGTGCACGCATTATAAGATATGCAGCATAGCTTTTTCATAAGTTATATTTAACTTATAAATATAAGTGTTATGATGAGCATTTTGATGTTGTTTATAATTTGTGTTGAAATTTCATACAAAAATTAAAATTATAATATTTAATAGTATGAATATTAAAAATATAAAAATAATTAATTTTATATTTATATATATATATATATATATATATATATATATATATATATATATATAAATGAATAACAATTTTACAAAAAATTAAATTTGAAATTAAAAAAATTAGTAATATTGCTTAAAAATAATTAAATTAACTTGATTAAAATGAATAATAATTTTTCATTATTATAAATTCTCTTGTATGTGTTTTTATAATGAATATATATTGAAGTGTTATTATATAAATTAAAATATCAAAAGTACATTGAGGAAGTATTTTGGTACATGTTTGAGAATTGAGAATAACATAAAAAATATCCTCAATTTTTTTGGAATTTTTACAAATATTTTTAAAGTTTCAAAAATTTTAAAAATACCCTTCAAATATAACATAAGTGAATTGTAGTATTTTATGAATAAAAATAAAATAAAAAATAAAAAATTAATGAATAGAAGAAGTAGACATGTAAGACATCTAATGATGTTTTTCACATAAAATGATAATAAATAAATAAAAATTGAATAATTTTAAAAAAAATCTTAAAGAAAAATATGAATCTAAAAATCCATCATTTTCATCTTTAAGAAAATTATTCACAATAAAAAACATAATTTATTATGGAATGAATAATAAATAAATGAGCATTAATATCACAGATGTAAAATGAGTGTATAATATATCATTAATTGACAAGAAAATTATATTGAATAAACTATCCAAAATTTTCTAAAATGATAAAGAAAAAATTGGATACATTCATTTAAGATGAATCCAAATGTTAATAAAATCTCATTTAAGAGAAGAAATAGATATGTCTATAAATATATCATTGCTAGATAATATAATAATAAATAGGAAATATATTTTATTATGAATGATCAATGATAATTTGGGATACCAAAAGCTAAAATGTATAGCATATTTCGAGGTTTGTTATTAATATTCATGATAAAAACTTAAACCAAGTATTAAGTTTATTTTATGAATTTGAAATAGAAGATTTAATGAAAGAAGAAAAATCATTCATTTTCAATACACTACATAGTATGATATTTATTAGCAAATAACCATAATAATTCAATATATAACCAAAATGAATTTATAGAAATATATAAAACCTTTCAAGAACTTAGATAAATAATAAAATCAAAAATATTAACGAGATTTGAAATATTAGAAAAATAGCACTTAGATATCAAGAAAAAACATTCTATACCAAGAACAAAAAGTAATGTAAAAAACCTCTTATATCAAAAACAAAAAGTAATGTGATTAAGAATAATAATATATTAATATTTACTTTGATAAAGTATAAAGGAGCGGCCTCTAATAAAAAAGAAGTTAAAAAACTAAAAGATTAAGTTAAAGTAATAAAAACATTAATTCATAATGTCATATTAGGAAGAAAATAATATTTAAAGACAAATTAAAAATTATGCAACTATAAATAAATATAAGCTTAGTAGGCATATTAAAAAATCAAGCAACATTAATGAAAGTTTTGAGACAAAAAATGTATTTAGTCCAATAATCAAAAGGAGAATATCTACAAAGAATAATCGAAACACAAAAAGAATTATTGAAAAAAATAAATAAATGTAGTTATAACAAATTACAACAAAATATACATATGAAATTTATAAAATTAAGAAAAATGTATATAGCATACATATAAACAATGATATTATAAGACATAAATACGATCCCTCAGAATGACTAAAAGTATAATCACTTAGGAGATCAGATGTCCTAATACCTAAAAATGAGATAAGAAAAAATAAAGAAAAATCTAACGAAAAAGGGATAATTCCAATTTAATGGAATATAAAAAAGAATTAGAAAAACAATTCATGAATCCCAAAAATAGGGATATAGAAAAATTAATTAATTTTTTAACACTAACTAATGAACAATTAGAATAATATTATAACGAAAAATTTTATACAAAGAAAGAGGAATATGATATGACAATAATCAACGAGACTGATTATGAATTAAAAATCATGACCCTAAAAGGTTATATAAATTCAATTTTATTACCAATTCCTTACCAAGAAAAAACATCTAACCCACATAAGGAAGAAATAAGTAAGCAAAGGTCAAGATATCTTGACACTACTAATAAAAGAAGATAACTATTCAAAATGAAAGAAGGGTTGTATTAGGGAACTAGAGGAAGTATCTCACTAGAATTCATGCTCCATAAAAATTATAGATCTAGATTGTATAAGAGATAGAAAAAAACCTTAGATGAATGAGCTAGTAATATAAGTGTACTCATACAAACCTCTTAAGCTACACAAACAAACCCTTCAATCTATAGATTATTACTAGCTCATAAACTAACATAAAGTGATAAAATTTAGTTTTCAAATTTAATAGACTAACAAAGTTTATTAATACAAGGAAATGTGCCCACAAGAAGAGAATATTTAGATATAATAGTAAATGAAATATATAAGGAAATTATTGGGGAAGAAATATCTTTGAATCCAGTGAAAATAAAATCAACATAGCCAAATGACATTTAACAAATATGGAAATTTGTAATATGTAATACATAGATTCTTTTATTTGTGAATATGAAATGTATTATCATAAATTATCACCCTATATGAAAATAACTTAAAAAGAAATGTTCTTTTCAAAAATTACATGTAATATTACATAAAAAATTAATAGAAAATTGGAATCAGAGAGATAGGAAAACCATACCAAACACCCTAAAAGAAAAAATAAGAAGCCTTAAAATATGGATAACCATTAAATTCTAAGAAAGAAAAAAATATAAATAAATAAGAAGAAATGATAATCTATTGTGATACAAGATATGTTAGTATACTAGAAAAATATGGATGTAACATAAAATTCTACAAATAAATTTTAAAAATATAAAAAATACAAGAAATTTAAAAGATACAAATTCAAAAGAGATTACCTAGAGTCGAATTTGAAAAAAAGGAAAATGATTATTTAAAATAAACCTGAAAAGAAAGAAGAAAAGTGTTAGACTCGAAGAGCTTGCACTCTTAAAACTCGAGCAAATAAGCTATGTGTTGAGTTGATTTATTACCATAAAACTAAAAACTTTTATATGGCTCGAACTGAAGTGATAGAGAGTTTTCTCTCTAACTTTTTCTCTTTTTAATCAACTTACATGCATTTATTAGAGAAGCTAAACGGTTTGTATCCGTTGCCCAAGAATTACTCTTCCACCTCAGTCTAGAGCTCGAGCTAAAAGAATAAGGGGATTAAATGTTTGGACATATGAACCGACCAAGAGGCTGACCCATCTAACAGGTCGAGTCTAGTCAGCATCCCGATTCGTAAGACGAGTCACCCTAAATAACCTAACTAATCCCGCGCTCGTAACACACTAGTAAAAGAGAGACCCGTCCGAGGGAACCATGCTACCTATAGGGTCAACCATCAGCTCGAGCTATGATAGACCTCAAACCATAAAATGTGTTACTTTTTACCACTTGTACCCCTCTGACATCCCATATATGTATACACCCTATATAATCGATACATATACGTATAATGCTCTATAAATAGATAGACCTCTTAAAGAATTCACACATTCATATACATGCATATATAAATACATGAGTTATTATATGTATAGTAAGTAAATATATGTTTCCAAAAGAACACTCAAAAATATGCACCAAAATATTTAATTGTAAGAATTGTTAATAATGTTACAATAAATCTTAATAAGATTTTAAAATATATAAATATAATGATAGGAGGAGAAATTTTTCATATTTTACTATATATCAATAAGAAATAGGAGTTAATTTATTAATATGAAATAATTTCCTAAACTTATACCAATCTTTTACACAATATTTAGGAAAAATAAGTCTAACAATATTAGATGATGATATCATTTATGTATCAAAGATAAGAAAAGCTTTAACTGTATAAAACCTAACTTTTTTACAACAATATAAAAAATAAAAACGTGGTAAGATAGACACAAAATAACAAAAACATTAATTAGAAAATATTTCATTAGATATAAAATAGAAACAAAATTCTTTTATAAATGAAATACACGAAGATAAAGCCTTAACAAGTATCAGAAAATTATTAAATATAGTAAGCTTAGAAAATCCTTTGGATCGAAAAATCAATAAATCTAAAACAATATATTATCAACGTAAAATTAAGAGAACCTAATAAGGTTATTAGAGTAAAATCAATAATTTATACTCAAAAATACATGATTGAATTTGAAAAATAAATTCAAGAACTTTTGAAACTAAAAGTCATAATAACAAGTAATTCACCTCACTGTAGTCCAATATTCTTAGTCGAAAAATAAGCTGAAAAAAGAAAAGAAAAAAATAGAATTATAATAAACTTCAAAGCTTTAAATAAAAAACCTCTGATGATGGATACTTTATTTTAAAGAAAGAATAATTATTTGATGTGTTTATATAGACGATATTTTGGTTTTCAATAATGAATTAAATAAACATTATTTGAATATTAATTATGTTCTACAAGAATGCAAATAAGAAGGTATTGTATTCTCTGAAAGGAAGGTAGTATTTGCTCAACATAAAATTAAGTATTTGAGGTTAGAAATTAAAGATGGAAAACATAATCTACAACCCCATATATTTAATAATATTCAAGAGTTTTCTAATGAATTAAAAGACAAAAATCAATTACAAAAATTTCAATGATGTTTGAAATATACATAAGTATATATTAAGAAATTTGCATAAACGATAAAACCTATACAAGCAAAATTAAAAAAAGTCTATATCTGAAAATGGATAGAACAAGATACTCTATATATGGATAAAGTAAAAACACAGGTAAAAAGTTTACCAACTTTATACCATCCAGAGTCAAATGATAAAATGATAATTAAAACATATGTTTCACAAAAGTATTAGAGAGCAATTTTGAAAGTAAAAGTAGATGATAAAATTGAATATCTTTGTAGATATACATCTGAAACTTTCTAGGTTTCAAAATTAAATTATCATAGTAATGAAAAGAAATACCAAGTTGTTAAAAATGTTATTAAAATTTGCAATATATATTATAAGTTTCAGATTTATTGTTAAAATTGATAACAAGAATTATGTTTATTTCTTACAAAGTAATATTGTAAGTGATTATAAACAAAGATGATTAGTCAAATAGCAACAGTGGTTCAACCACTATAATTTTGGTGTCAAACATCTCCCAATAAATAAGAATAGTTTAGTTGATGCTCTTACTATAAAATTAGCACCTCTAATTCTTTTTTATGCTTATAGGAATAGAACATCTTGACATCAAGATCAAAATAAAGGAAAATGAGATAAAAATCCTATAAGAACAATTCGAGTTGTTATACCTTGAAAAGTCTCTTATGGAGACAAAAAATAAATATGAAGAACTTGATTTTCAAAATAACTCTTAAAGTCTAAAAACTCAAAAGATGAATTTTCATAAAAAAAATCAATCTGAAGAAGATAAAACTTCTAAAAGAATAATTCAAGATGAAAAGGAAGAACCTAATAGTTCAAAAGAAAGTAACATTACTGAAATAAGAAAGCTCAATTGGATTGAAGAAACAAAAAAAAGAAGAACAAAAAAAGACTTATATTGTCTATAATGACCCAAAACCAGAAATAACAATTGAGTAGAAGTTAATAAATCTATTATAGGTTTTAGTGGAGTAACTCATAGAGCTTTTACCAACAGAATAGAGGTTGAAGATAGTTATGCCAATTACAAAGTACCAAAACTAATAGAGATAGTGATCGGGGCAGAACCGACATCGCCGATCCTGCCCGTTCATTTGGTTTTATCTATTTATAAAACTCTCGCAAGTGCACGAATCATTTCGTAGAAAATGATAAGTATACTCCCAAGGTCGATCTAAGGAAGGAATGTATGTGGTTTTAATTTATTATTCAAACTTTTAAAAACGAAATTAAATCCTAAACATCCTGTCACGATATTTTGGGTTTTGTGTTTTTAATCTAATTACATAAAAATAAACATAGATTCAATAAACATTTATGCAAATTTTATCTGTTAAAACAGTGGAGTATTTATGGATATAATAATTAAGTTAATTATGCTTGCTCATATTATTTAGGTTATTAAAGATATGAATTGCTATTTATTGATTCTCTCTTTTTTGTATGAATACCACCTTTGGTGGGGTTAGATATTCTTTGTTAACTAAACAAATCAATTAACACCTATGGGTGGGGTTGATAACTAATTTGGTTAATTAAATTAATTTCTTTTTCTAAGAGATTGAAAATGAACCATTTAAATGCCACCTTTGGTGGGGTTAGACAGTTTAAACTTTATTCAAGGTGTCCAAATTAAACCTAAGAATTTAGTTATCCGAGTACTAACTTTCAAGTTTTAAAACCACTACTGAAAACATGTTGTCAATACATTTTCAGATAATAATTCTTATAAAAACTTTTGAAATAGAGCTTCACTCTAACTACCTAGGCGATTGTACTAACAAATAAAAGAGCACTACTCTAAATCGAATCGATAACTAAACCTTAAAATCTAATTTTCAGATTTAAGTTTGTAATGAAAAATAATATATTTCTCTCTAACATTCTTAATATAAAATCTTGAATAAAAACAAAATCAATTCATTTTAGAGATTTTTACCTATTTAATATTTCGCAAAGACAAATTAAATATAACATGTAAGAATAAAACATAAAAAATAACTGTAAAGAAAATAAAATCCTTACAGAACTTCGATGCTATTCCCGTTGCTGGAAAACCTTCAAGCGGAATTTGCACTCCCATTTATTGAATCAAAAGCTAATATATTACAAAAACATAACTAGTTCTTCCCAAAAAGGGAAGAACTCTAAAACTAAGAGAAATTAACTAAAAACTAAGAAAAACTAAAAAAATCTAAAAATCTAAGAAAAGAGAGAAAGAAAGAAGAGAGAAGTGTGTTTTGAAGGTGTGTTTAGAAGTGAAGGGAAGGGGGGTATTTATAGGTGAGGATGGAGAGAAAAAATGAGTGAAAAAATGTTAAAAAAATGTGAAAACGCCTAGTGCAAATACTGAGATCATTAATGACGACAGCATGACGTCATGGCGGCCGCACGTGAAAAATGGGGCGAAAATGGGCGTCGGCGAGCGGAGCGGTGGCGCGCAGCGCGGTGGCGCGCGCTGCGGCGCGGCGAGCGAGTGAGATCGCGCGGGCACGCGCGGAATCGGACCGGGCGCGTCGCGTGCGCGGATGTGGGCGTCTTCGCGCGGGCTCGGCCGGGCATGCGCGATTTTCTCCTTTTTGACATTTTTGACCTTTTTGACCCATTTTATCCAATTTTTCCATATTTATTGACCTTTCCCCATTTATTTATTAATATATTTGTGATGTATTGCTTCTAGTATTCCTCTTTGAGTCTTTAAGTTACGTTTTTAAGCCAAAATACCTGAAAAACAATAAAAAAACCCGTGATTCCGAAAAAGACAAATATATATAAATATATGATAAAATCATATAAATATATATATTTTTAATCAATTAATGTGCATAAAATCATGGTAATTTTAGTGCTTTTTGAGCACTCATCAGATAGTAAGAAATTACTTTGCAGTACTACAACAACAACCAACAATACCAAGCAGATTGACAATCTTATGAAAAATATTAAGATCTTCAGTACTATTTAGAGAAGTATATCTTCCAAAGACATCAAAAATAAATAAGGCATTAAGTGTTATTTAAGGAAACATTCCCCAGAAATGCATCAATCATTAAAGATAAAAAAATGATTAATATAGAAATCTCAGCAAACCATAATGTTAAGCCTCTACAACTTGGCCATAAATCTACCCAATAATGTATAGAAGATACGAAGTTCTACACTATAGAAAAGAAATTCTACATGGGAAGTAAATTCAATATTTTGAAAGGAGATGATCTAATATTTGTTTACAAAGGTTTCCATGCAGAACTAATAGAAACATATATCCAATAAATAATTTAAGTGAATTAAATTACTTTTCAAAAAATTTCAAAAAAACAATCAAAAACTTTAGGAAGAAGATAAGAGTAGGTGACAAATCTGTTTATCTCATATTTTTCAATTCATTAATGGGCTGGAATGAGGAAGGATGCATGAGTCTCTATCGCTTCATCAAGCTAAGGATTTTCAACACAAATAGAGAAGTTCTCAAACCAAGGACAATTCCATAAAAAGAATTCAACATAGAAGAACTTTGTGTATTAAGAGAACAAATGTTAAGCGAGATTTACCATGAACTAAAGAAAATTGATAACTTTACTAAAATCAAAGTAAATTACTCAACTAATAAAGTCATTATCACTTCTCATATTAGCATGGCTCTTTTAGAAGATGATGGTGAAACAATCACTAAATATGAGACCAATTTTAACAACAACAACCTAAAAAATGGTTAAGAAACAAGGAATGTATTGTACTTCTATGCCAAAAAAAGCCACCAAATATCACAGATGTATTTACTACATCAAAGACCGAGAAGACGAATATACGTCATTATCAATGTCATCAAAAGGAATGTCACCAAAAAATGATAAGGAAGAATAAAGATGATAAATTATCGATAAAAGATGACAGAAAAAATAAAGGTGTAGACCCATATCTTTAGTCGACAACATGTGCTAAGGAAAAAATAGTAGTTGATATTTAAAGTAGTAAAGTAGATAAATTATTAAATGAATGATAAAATAATAATTTTCATATTGTAAACAAGAATTCCTTGTATTATATAAGGACCCTTGTTTTCATTTGTGGAACACAGAAAAACCAAAACACGCACCTAAAATACACACACAACCTCTAGTATAGTAACCCTATTCCCAACTAGTCATTATATACCTAGTAATTATGGGTGGTTAAGAATCTATTAAAAGTTTTTAGTTGGCCTTAAGATATTAATAATTATTACATTATGAATAAAATAGAGTTTAATTACTCTTTTTTAGTAAATCTAAATTGGACACTATTTGTTTACCGATGTGGAAGGCTCACAATTACAAAGATGGTATTAAGGTTCGATTAAATTTGAGGTATAATAGATGTAACAAAAGAAGACGAACATAATGGAAGATCATAATAGACTCATTAAGTTTATGTATAATAATTATAACTTTTAAGCGAATTAAAAATCTTAAATATTTAAATATTTACTCATACTAAATTATAATACTGATAAACATAAAAATAAAAATAAAAATAACATAATATAATATGATGATAAAGAAAATAAAAAATTAAATTAACTTTAATAATTATAAGAATTAAGAAAATAAGAAATTAAATTATCTTTAATAATTATTGTTAAACTAAAGCCATATGAATATAACCATAATATAGATAAAAAAATTAATATAATTTGATTTAAAAATATCAACGATATTAATTCATAAAATATATTAATATTTTTTATAAATCTTAAAAGTATGTTAAATGTTACGGGAATTTTAGGTAAATATTGTTGAATATTGAGATTTATTTGTTAAATGAAAAAAATTTAACGATAAATGTTGACAATATTTTTTTACGCGCATATCAATGCCACGTGGGTTAAAGGTTTAGAAAATATAATTGTACAATTTGATTTTATATAAGAAAAAAAATTCTAAGTTGTTTATTTTATGCTAAAACTAATAATTATCAATTTATTTATTATTTATTATTACGAAAGATATCAATGAAAAATAAGCAAAATATGTTTCAATTAGAGGACCGCCAAATTATATCATAGGTTAGGTTGTTTGCGCGGAAATAGGGGATAGTTATGCTATGATTATGATAAATTATCCATTCATGGAAGGTTGTAGTTTTTCCAATTTTTTTAATTTTTTAATATTTATTTAAAACATATGTAATTTTAAAAAATTAAAAATGATATATTATTTATTTATTGTATTATTTAAAATTTTCACATTAAATTTATTCTTTAATTATTTAATACATATTCTTTAAATAAAATAATATAAAAATAAATAAAAATTAATTTAATTATCAAATTGTGTTTTTATTTTAAAAATATAATAATTATTTGATTTTAATTTTATAATTTAAGTATTATAATAATTATTTATGTTTCATGTCTAATTTAATACAATTATTTATAAATAAAAATTATTTAACTTTTAAAAATAATATAATTCAATCTAATTTAAATTAAATCAAAATAAATTATTTATATGTATCAATTTAAAATTTTCCGTACCATTAAAATCAATTTGATATAAAACCGATTATAATGATTTAAAATATAATTAATTTATTGATTTATAAAATATATATTTTTCTTTTAATTTAAAATATAATCATCTCAATAATAATAAAATTTTTATTTATTTATTACCTATCAATTAAAATAATTAATTTTGTTTATATTTTTAAGTATAGAATTTAAAAATATTAACTTAAATAATAATAAATTTAACTATTCAGATACATAAATTATTATATTTATAAAATAAAAATAAAAATATAATAATTTAAATTTTTTATAAATCCAATCAGACTTAATCACATAACAAATGGAATTAGATTCTTCCCGATCCAATTTACCAATCTTATCCGATTTACTAATTTTTATCTTTCAACCCTAATAAATTTTAGAGAAAATCACAATTAAATTCCCAATTAGATCTTAAATTGTTTTTGGACCAGTAATTGACTAATATTCGATTTCGTCCATGGCAATTGTCTTCTACATTCTACGTTACGAGTCCAGATTAACAGAGCAGAAAAATCAAGTCTTCTTACTGTTCTCCATTTCCAATAAAAAACTACTTCAACCACTCCTCAATTTCCATCTCTCTCCCAACACTCAATATCAATAAATCATTAAAGTAAAGAAGAAGACTTTGTTGAATCCATGTTACTGGTATAATTGCCCCGTGATATTTCTCACTATAATAAATATTGCTATTGCTCTCTACAAGTTCCAAACACTAAACCCTAAGTTTTGATCAACAGAGATTGCCATCATGCCTAAATCCATAGATTCTCGACACTCCATAGATTCTTGTATATTTCAGCTCCATAGCTGGAAACCATTTAAGCCACACCACAATACTTCCACCTCTAAAATTCTAGATGCTTCCGATCCCGTTAGCTCTAGATCCTCCTATCACTACTCCTCCAATGGAGTTTACTCTAAGCGTCCTTGTCTCTCCGACCGTGCGACTTCTTTTTCAATTGACGCCGTTGACATGTCGAAGCTGAGTTTGATGGACGAATATCGGCCGATCTCAATCAACCGTCGCAATGGAGGGAGCTACAAACTCTTTGCAAGGAAGAGGAGACGAAAGGGTTCGAGGTCGGTTTCGGGTCGTAGCAGTGACAGGAGTGGGACTCGTCGGTGTTGCTCTATTGGTGCATCGGCTGCGTATGGGACGTGCTCGGACATTCCGGTGGCTGTGGGTACCGATTCGAGTGGAGAGTTGTTTGTTATTGGAAACATGAACTGGGGTTTGGATGTGAGTGATGGCAAGAACTCGAGGACGACGAGGAGAGATAAGGATGGAGAGAGTGGAGTGAAGGAGAATTTGGGATCTGGGCTTGGATCGATGGGGGGGTTTGAAACTCAGGGGAATGAGTCTGGTTATGGGAGCGAACCGGGTTATCGTGGGGACGCCGAATTTGGGTATGATGATGATTTTGATGAGGAAGAAGAGGATGCAAGATTATTGTTTTGGGGCCATGAATTGAGAGGTAAATTTTCAACTGAAATTTGAGAACTCTAATTCTTGTTACCATTGGATATTATTTATGTTCTAGTGGGATTTTTTTTGGGGTTCGCTATGATATCATAATTTATTTTAGATAATTTTTTTTTATCGTTTGAGTTGGTACATTAATAATACTCGTATTTTATCAACCTAAAGCAATTTTTGATAAGAATGTGACGAGTATAAAACAGCAATAGAACATCTTTCCCTATCCATCCATTTATTTGATATCTTCTTTTACCATTGAAATTATTAGGAGGCTTCATTTGAGTGCTCATGCATTTGACTAATCTTCAAATTTATTTTCTTTCAACAGATAATGATTCTTTGACGGAGAAAGTAGGAAAGAACACATTTACAGATCAGAAGTTTCATCACAGATGCCGGCGCAAGAAAAACGAGAGTAGAATAATTGATTCAATGAGGTGAGGCGTTATGTTTAATAGAAAATTATGTTAATGGAAATTAGGTTGCGTATATGGGTTGATTGGTTGATTTTTGAGCCATTTTACTATGTTTTTAAAATACCCAAAACTTAACCGATCTATCACTCAAAAAAACCTACCTTCAAACTAACCCATAAAGTCAGTTTAAAAGATGTTGTATTTTTAGAATTATAATTATAATATGAGATCTAATTTAATATGATTTTAATGTAATACTCTATGTTAAAATTAACTTTATGTTTTGTTAAAGTCAATATCTCCTTATATATATTTATTAAATTGAGTCTATTATAATTAAATATTAAATTATATTTACATAATATTCATATTATTTTTTAATTTTTCTTTTGTAAGAAACATATATTGATAATGAGTGACACGTGAATGAAATACGGAAAGGAGTTTGAGAAATGGACTAAGATTTAAGTTTAGGTTTAAAAAGAAGTATATTTTATATATAAGAATAATTAAAAAATATATTTAAAAAATTAATATATATTAAAAATAGAAGTTTGATTTGGTTTTGGAAAGTTTTCATAATTTTTAGATCTCTATCTGACTCAATAAGATCGGTTTTGATATTTTTTATACTTATTTGGACCAATCAACCTCTTAAAAAAATATAGATTTGATTTGGACTTTAACTCGAGTTACTAGGTCGATTTTTAAAAGAAGAAAAAAATACCCACTTTGAGTGGTGCTTTCTAAGGTGTATTGCTAATGCTTAAGTTGCTAAATTTTTGTTTTTGTTTTTTTCTTCTCTTATTTTTGTGAAAGAATTATTGAGGTTTGAATGGCGATGTCTTTTAAAATGTTGAAATTAATTATAAAAATTTCGATGATATCGTTGATCTTGTTACTATAATGTCTCTTTTTTACACATCCTTACATGGAAACATGATTAATATATTTTGTTCAAATTATAACGATATTGTTGAAAATGTCATTAAAATATAGCTTAAATATCATTATTGTTATAATATCTTTTTTGGTTAAAATGTTTAGATGTTGTAGCTAAAATACCTCTAAAATGTCGAACAAAATATCAAAAATATCAATGTTTAATGTATTTTTTTCTATTTTTTCTTCTTTTCGAATAATCTTTTTAATTCAATTTTTTTTTCATTTTTATTAAATATAATATATATTTTTTTCTTGTTTGTAGCATTTTTGCTATATATATAAAATGAATAGGTAAAAATAACAATTATTGTGATTAATTGTAAATTAGATTTGATACCCATACAAACTAATTGGTATAGAGAAAATCATGTCAACAATTGTGAAACAATATATGATGGTTGAGACCTATATGATTATTGTGTCTTTTTAGATAACAGTACTTCATATTTGATCATTGAATCTCAAAGATAGTTTTTGATGGTAGTTAGTATGATGTTTAATAATTGTTTCTAGTTTTAGTGGGTTTGATATTATTTTATATTAGTGTTATAACATGTAGATCGCATGGAATGGTAAGGTTCATCATGTCCTTTTAACTATGAGTACATTTAAAAATAAATAATCAATAAATATATTATCAAAATTTATCTATTTATGATAGTTAATACAATTATATAGTCTATTTAATTATTTCAAACATTTTAAGTATTTATTCTATAATATTTAGTTATATATATATATATATTATGATATAATATTTTAATTAATTGATCAACTTATTGATTAATATAAATATTTTAAGTATTTTAAAATATATGTATTAAATAAAAAATTAATTTAATATATAAGTAATTGATTGTTTTAAATAAAAATTTCATATTTTTGGTAGAGTTTTCATAGTTTTCATCAACAATGGACGATAATATCTTTGATATTTTTGTAAGAATTATATCTTGAGGAATTCTATGTGTAGGAACAACTGTATAAAAGTTAATTGTTTTTTGCGACTCAGATAGGCAATCGGAACCTAATTAAGGGATAAAAACATCAATCCATGTAATCTTTTTACGAGCTTTATACAAATTTTATCAAGTAGACCTCACAAATGTGATTTAAGCAAGTCGCACAACGAAAATGCAAAACAATATATTTAATTAAATATACAATTAAAATAATTAATAGATACGAAAATAACAATCTATAATAACACACACTAGTGACGGTGTATCTCAAAGGCTCATGTCTAGACTAGTAACATGTACATATGGAAAACAACAAAAGACATGTGATTATACAAATTATACCAAACCAAATAAAGAGTCCAACACCTGATACCAAGGTGACTCCAATTACACACAATAATAAGTAAAACACTTAACATTAAGTAATGAATATATTAATCACAATTAGCTAGAAATAATATACACTAGTTAGAAAGCAAACAATATATAATAAAATCTTTCTAATCAGAGTTAAACTCTAGTATGTAGAGATATATACAATTTAAATTTTGATTGTATTAAACAAACATTAGAACATACATAATAAACGATGTAATGAGGTAAACCTACATAAAAGTCCTATCTATGTAGTGACATCCTGAGGTTACTTATAGCAACTACTTGACATCAAACAATCTTTTAAGCAATAAAACATTTACAATCATGACAGAAATAAAATCACCATTAAATCTATTAGTCCAGACCATTGTCCAAACTGTCGATTGTTGCCCTTGTTTATTGCTTTCGTAACGATTTGGTTCGATATACGAGTCCAACTTTCTTCCAAAGCCAACACTACTCAATGTAGTGAAATCAATTATTATAGATCATTAATGTGTAATGTGAACAATCAATCATGATGACTACCCTTAATCACGAACAATTAGTAACCAACCAGCTAACACATGGCTCACCACTTAAGAAAAGGTTGTATGAAGGCAACTATTAGTCGACACATAGTTTATTGTCACACAGGCTCCTCACATAAAAAAAAATTATATGAGAGCAACTACTAGCCAACATACAACTTACACAATTATGAATCACTAATATCAAAAAAATCTCAAGGTAATAGTGATTCGAAAACATAAAAATAATATGTCAATTTGACAGAATTTTACTACATATTTTTTGAATAAGAAATAAGATAAGAGTAGGTCTTTATAGAAATTTTCCAAGCTCATAGGGTACCTCACTATGAAGCTCTCCACAAACCTCGCCAACCATCTTACCAAGGTTGTGCTAAGTGGTGTGGCAAGGTCTCTTTATCGAGGTGCCAAAAATCATATTTTTCATTCTAAAAATTAACGAGTAATTTTATAAATACTCGCATCCAAAACAAACCAAAAATGATGTCAATGAACAAGTGTGACCAACCTCGTGGTGTATTTAAACATGTTTAATACAAAGTGTACCTAGCTACGTGTGTGTACATTAATAATCAATAGTAACCAATCTTACATAAAAGAAAGATAGAATACTAAGTAAATTAAACAGATTCTGTTTTGTACATAAAAAAACCAACACAAAGGCACAGAGTATAACAATACTTACATGTATCGATATCTTCATCGAAATCGACATTTTAAACCTTGGTTGAAATATAATTTTTACAAAAATGTCAAAAATATTATCGTTGTTGATAAAAATTTTGAAAAAAAATCACAAAAATTATATAAACTCTATAAAAAATATAATTTTTTTTATAAAATTTTATAAAACATCAAAATAATCAATTACTTATATTTTAAACTAATTTTTATTTAATACATATATTTTTAAATTTTTATAATGTTTATATTAATCAATAAGTTGATTTATTAATTAAAATATTGTATAATAAAATATATATATTTTTAAATATTATAGAATAAATAGTTAAAATGTTTGAAATAATTAAATAGACTATATAATTATATTAACTATTATAATTATATAAATCTTAACAGTATAAAAATAAATTTTATTGATATTTTAGCGGTATTTTAATAAACATATCTACAATACTTAAGATATTTTAGTTAAAAAATATTTAAATAATAATTTAAAGATAAAAATATTTAAGTGATAATTTGTCGATATTTTCAACAATTTTGTGATAATTTAATCGAAATATGTATATCATTTTTTGATACTAAAACTTACAAAATAGCAATATTATTGTAAAAATATCGATGATGTCCTCGATATTTTCATCCTTATAAATTACTATCGTATACAAGTAACACATAGTTTTGTTGTAACCCAAGTTTTGTAATTTTATCAAAATGGTGTTTTAGCTTAATTTTTTACTCATTTGTTAATTGGGATGTCATGCCTCGGTTTTATTTTTGGTAAGAACTCAAAATGAGATTGCTTATCTCTTGATTTTGAGATAGATATTTTAATGATACTTATGATATTTATTCTTATCTATATTATTAAATGATATCAAGTTTATTTATTGGTATATTTTTTTATAAAAAAATTATAATAATTTAAAATTTTAGTCAAATAAAGAGGGATACATTTAAGTTATTTCTTTTAAAAAAAGCTAGATGATTTTTTTTAATTCTTAACAACAGAAGGTAAATAAAATTAATCTTTTAATGATTATGCATAATCTAGGTGATTTTTTTTAATTCTTAACAACAGAAGGTAAATAAAATTAATCTTTTAATGATTATGCATAATTTTACAAAATAAGTAATGAATTTTTTTGAATAAGAATAGACATTTAATTTTTTAATGATTATGTATAAATTTATAAAATAAGTAATGATATTTTTTAATAAGAATAGACATTTTAGTAAGAGGAGTCAATAATACTCCAAAAAAAAATATAACAATGGTTTTTAGAGCTATGTTATCACGTAATTTTCATCATTGATCTATTTTTGTTATTAACAATTAAAATATTATCATTCAATTTTTTATAAAAAAAATTTGTTATAAACAATTAAAAAAATTATCTTACATGTGTCTAAATAATATAGTTATTTAAAAAAATAAAAAAATTATAAATTAATATGTAATGATATATTATCATTATCAATATCTAGAGAATATATGTTTGGACCCATTAATGTATACGTGTTTGAATTTGCAACTGATATTTAAAAAAAAAATTAAGAAAATTATCACTTAATTTTTTTTTAAATTATCACTCATCCTTTTTAAAGAAATAATCTTAAATTTCAATATAATCCTTCTTTATTTGATAAAAAATTTAACATTATAATTTTTTTATAAAAGAATATCAATAAGTAAAATTGGATACTAAATTTACAACCTTTGATAATATAAATAAGAATAGATATTCAAATAATAATATAAGTATCATTAAATTGCCATACCCCTTGATCAACTTGATCAACTTCTAACTCAGCCATTAGCAATTTTAACGCTATGTTAATTAGGACACAGGAGCCTATCTCGGAAAGCATCCAGACTGCACTATTTGAACTCCCAAGAGTACAATCCGGCAAGGCACCTATCAGACTTCAAGCTTTAGTACCTTTCACACTCCATTTTACTTGAAGTTTCAACGTTAATACTGTAAAAACTTTTGTTGGGTAATTGATGATGGATTGAGATGTAAAATAGGTTGTTACTTTTTATTTAATATTTTTAATAAATTTATAAATTAAAATTATTTTATCGTATTTAAATCTCGATACATTTAAATATTTAAAATTATTCATAATAAACTCATTTTTATTATAGATAATTAAGTTTTTTTTATTATTTTTATAAATTTACTTATCTTTTCAGGAAAGACGAGATATCTCATTATATATTATCATATTATTAAATTAAATTGTGATAAAATAAGATGGATTCACAAATTTATAAATTGTGTTATGGTATAATAGAACATTCTATCACAATTGACAACTTTAATGGTTAATCCAGAAAAAATTACTTTTAATTTATTTTCCTTTTACATTTTATGTTTAAATGATATTTAATATAAGATTTTTGAGTTGAAATTTTTTAATTAATAAAAATATATAAATTTAATATAAATAATATTATTTTTATTATTATAAATTTTAAATATCTTTATAAATATTGTTTTTTTATTTAATTTTATTTTTTTTAGCAAAATGCATATCATAAAACTTTTTAAGTCTTTCTCATTTCACTTACCTTTTAACTCATAAATTATTTTGTTGTATATATAACTTAATTATTCACGTTATAGTATATATATATAAAGTAACTTTTTAAGTATTTCTCATTATTCACGTAAATTGTTTTGGTATATATATATATATATATATTATTAAGAGGTTAAAAATTAGAATGCTGGATTATATCATAAAATTTCAACTATAAAAAAGTTTCCTTCCTAGAATTGGGACAGCAGATGCAACGGTATAAAACTTGTCTACCGTAGCAGAATTGCTCATCTTGGTTGCGTTATTGAGGTACTTGGATTATCTCTTTATTTTTATTTTTAATCTTAATTTTTTATTTTTTATTTAATATAATTTATTTATGATTATTAATAATTATATTTTTAAAATATTATTCAATTATACAGTTAAATCAGAAAGAAAGAAAAAAAGCTAGAAAGAGAGAGAATCTTCACTCGTTGTTGCGTACTTAAGTTATTTGACCGGAAAAGGACGCCAAATTAGAAGGGACATAAACTGTTAATATGGGCAGAGGAGAGGCACTGAGCGCTTACAGAGCACTGCTAAGAGCGACTCGTAAGTCGTTTGCAGGTGACACACTCATGCTTACCGAATCAGCCGCCGAGATCCGCAGCAAATTTGATCAGAATCGGCAAGTGACCTCTGAAGCTCAGATCCAGAAACTACTCGAAGAGGCCCGCGAGGCTTCTCATTTCATCACCCATATGATCGTTCAGGCCACCCGCAATCCTAATGGCGGTTACGGTAATATTCCCCTCCTTTCTAATCAGAACTCTTAATCGCATTCATTGATATCAATGATATATCTTTATTGAACATTGTAGTTAAATAATGCGCATAACGTGTTTGTCAATTTGCTTGTGTCACGTTTCCATTAATTTGGAACATTTTTGAAGCTTGTTTCCATTTCAGATATAGAGCTTGATTGATTCGTAGTGACTTTTTTTATTTCTCTATGCTACAAAGTTGCTTCCTTTAGTTTGTTGGATTTCACGTCACATGACACTAGTAATGGAAATAGTATCCAAACTGTCCAAACCAAACAATAGAAATTGCCAAAGTTGATGCTTCAATTCACAGTTTAAGAAGGGTTTTTTAATGGGATTGATGTAACTTTAAAAAAGTTACAGTTTAGGATGGTGACTTTTTGCTTGAGTAATATAAGGAAAACAATTTAATAAAAGTTCTTAATAAGTCCATAATAGCTCAAAATTTTATACTTAGACATGTGTTTGGCACATGATCCCTTCAAAAACCATCCCCAACGAATAATACCCTTTCCCATTAACCCCCCCCTTGGCATTTAAACCCAAAGCCCCCCTATCACACCATTTAAAACCCCAGCTCTATCTCAACCTTTAAACTCCCTACCCTCTACAATGATAATTCCAGCTCTTTTTTTAATTTCATTCTCAGCTATGTAATTTCGTTCTCAGCTCTGTTTCTAAAAGCAGTTTGAAAGCTATTCTCAACAACATGAACATGAGTAAGTTTTATTGTTTTTGTGGAAGGCAAGTTGTTGAAAGGTCTAGTTGACTCCACGTAATCCAGGTCACAAATGAGTTTGCGGTGTGGAGGTGTTTGTCGGAGGTTAGTGGCGTGAAGGTGTTCTTTGAAGGTGGAGGTGGAGATGAATGTGTTCGGTATAATAAAAAAGAAAAGGAGTTTGCGATGAGGTTAGGGTTCGAGCAAAATGGGGTTGAAATGAAATGGGTTCAAATAGAGGTGGCGGTGTTTGATATGATCTAAGAATTTTTTAATTTTTTTCAATTCTATTAGTTTGACATTCCAATTTTGCCCTCTAATAATTCATGTGACCTAACAAATTATGTCATTTGTTTTTTTTAACTTGTTGAGAGCTTTAATACTTATTAGGCAAGTCAATTATTAAGTTACTAAGTTTCATTTTTTCAATAGTTACATGACCATTTCAACTATTTTCTTATTTTTCTAATTTACATGTGACCTTTAGGCATGTGCAATTAAGCATGCTCAAACTCTAAGAAAAATCATGAACACATTTAAGAATGTGAACTTATTAGAATCATCATTATATTTATTGCTGCAGCTGTGAAGCCAAGTAAAGAGCATTCAGGAGCTACCCTTGAGATTCTGTCTGAAGAACATCTTCGAAAGTTTGAGGGAAAATGAAGATTGATTCACTCATTCATTCAGGCACCTTTACTGGATTTTGGTGATATTTCCATATATAAAGGAGCAAATTTGATGCTTCTAGTTTTCTATATCCCTTCCCGCCGTCCGTTTTAGTAACTTTTTATGAGCTTTATTTTATTGTCGAAAAGTTAAGCTTTCCTAAACGTATTGTTGTTAGTCTTTTGCGATTTGTAGGCATAATTATAAAGAGAATAACCATATTCCATATGGATCTGGCATCAATTGTTATTAAAAATTAAAGTTACTGATGTAATTAATTTAGAGCGGTAAATAAGCAATTTTAGTAATTATGTCTAATTAAAAATTATTAAGTGATTAAACAAATAATCGTGTGTAAATAATATAAAGTGAGAATAAAAATAAATATGATATATGATATTTTAGGTGAAAATAATCTAGATAATAATAATGATTTAAGAAAAAAATATTGTTTTAATAGATCAACTAATTATACATTATGAAAAACAATTTAAATTACAAAGTAAGATTTTAGACCATCTTTCATCGATAAAGTGTCTCAAAGTAATTTGTTTATGATCTGTTATTTTTTTTCGCATTCTCTATAAGATAGGTGTACATATTTTAATCTCTTAAGTCACAAGAATTATTGAATTCGTTCAACAAACACCTAAAAATTTAGTATAAATTGCACAAGTATAATATGTATCTTAGATTAGATTTAACAATGAAAAATCCTAACTATAAAATCTATAAATATAAATTAGATAAACTAAATCATCTAACAAACATAATCATACAATATATTTAATAACTTAAATCAATAACATGTCTAAAGAAATATGATTCATAAAAAACCATTTTTGAGAGAATACAAAAGATGTCAGATAAATAGAATATGTGTGCTGATTAAAACAATGAGCATTAAATTGTTTATATAGAGAAAATAAAATCATGTTATGTTAAAAAGTAATGACATTTTTATCAATAAAATATTTAATAAAATAATATTTAATAATAACAATATGGTAATTCACATATTTGACTCGAGTAAACAAATAGATTTTAAGTTGAAAATTTATGTGCTCAATTAATCTAAAATATGTTTATTCAATCGGTCAATTCAGTAATAATTAAATAATAACCCAAGATAGTCCATATTATCAAGTATTGATTGATTCAACCTCACAACCGATTGAACATAACTTCGATTGATCTACTCTAGTCAAAATTCAATCTGAGAGCAACTAGATCGAAATCGATCGATCTAGACCTTCGATTGATCGACCTTAGTTTCAATAGATCGAACAATATATATATAATATTTTCTTATGTGTATGAATTTAATTTTATACGTGTTAGGAACTAAGTGGATACATAAAACACATCAAATTGAAGCTCAAATGTTTATTCGACTTTGAATAATGGATAAAAATATACGCTTAGAAACTAGTTTACACTTAATTGTTTTGTTTACGAATATCTTCAATACTCATAAACCTTACAATCTTTCCATTTTGCATATTTGTGTGACAAAAAATCTCTCTCAATACATAATGCTCATTAGAAAAATAAAATTACATGTAATGTCTTGATTTCAATAATGGAATTATTCTACGATATGGTGAAACCATCTTCACTTGAATCTCGATAGTTTATATGTACACTAAAAAAAGATAAATAAGCACGACAACTTGACTCGAGAGACTTATAATTTATTAATTCAGTATACATTATAATAGTAAAGCGAAGAAAACATATCCCAATGAATAGTAACAAATTGAACATTAAACATTAAATGTTTTCCTTTTTTTGTGCAATACCTCTCTCATTATTGATCACTCTTTCCCCTTTTATCATAAAAAAAATTAATTTAACTTTGAAGCACAATTATTTAGTATGAATAATCAAACATGCATTCAATTAAGTAAAAAGAAAAATACACATTCAGATGAATATTAATGACAATCACAAAACATAATAAAATGTTTAAGAACAAGATGATTTCCAAAAAGTCAGAAGCATTGCAAAAACAAATAAGCATTACAAAAAATGTGATCAATGGTCAAGAGGCTAATCAATTTGAGATATGTAATGTGCATGCATATCACTTATCATTGAAAACATGGCATCTTGGTGGTCATCAATGGCGTCATTTTTCAGTGTAAGCCTTCATAAAGAGTATATATGGCTCCCATTTGTGTGGATATAACATACATTCTCGTTCTTACTTCGTCTTCAAATATGTCCTAATGAGAAGGTTTGAGAGCAGTGATATTTTCCATTTCATCATCACCCAAGATATCAACAACTGTTCCATTACTAATTCCAACATCAATGATTTTTTGTTTCCTTGATGTCTAGGCTGAAGATCTTGAAATTGTGGCTCGTCCAATATCTTTCATACAATAAATAGTGTCAAAATATTTTGTGGATGACACACCAACTACAAGAATCATTTATATTATTAGACATTCATAGAATAGTCTAATCCTTGGATTTGAAACTTCAGTTTGGTTCATAATTTTATCCTGAATTACGATTCTAACATTAAATCCAATGCCTTTTTCAATACAACATAAAATCTTTGCATGTTGGTAACCTATCTCAGAGGCATGCTTTAAGAGGAGTAAATCAGGACATACCATCTTATTTAAAATTCAATAAAAAGGAGAAAATTCACCCGATATGTAAAACTATTTCAGGTTGAGGTTGATATTCGACGAACTAGTTAATTCAGTTAAGAGTTCCTCATTTGAAATGTTAAACCTTTTCAAATCAAAATTAGCATCCCTAATGTTGGTAATTAACAAAAAATCATTGATCCCTTTGGTCGAGATGTTAATTATTTTGTTTTGAATAAATACTTTATAACTCATAGGTCTAGGGTGATGAATCTTAGAGTCAATATTAGCATAAAATTTCCTTACCAAAGTTGGACAAAAACATTTTATCGATGTAAAAATTGATTGCCAACCAAGAGCCCTATTAACTCGATTAATTTCAATTTCATGAAAATCATGTCGAGCTATTACTCATTCAAGTAAAAGAGGTTGTTTAAAGATAGTATATTTATATTTTGTTTGAGATTCTTTGGTTCACCATTGAGAAGAAAAATGAGTTGGTGCACTTTCAAGAAGTTCACAACGTCTAATAGCCATTGTAGGAGACAACTAAATAACTAAAATATTAAGAATACCTCGAGATCAAATTCTTGAAACCAATGATTCTTACCCCCAAAAAGTTAAGATTTGTGAATGAAAGCACTGGTTTAATGTAGGGAGAAATAATTTTTTGAAGATTTTTGTGCCAAATGGGGTGTTTGGTTTGTGAGAAAAGGAGATAGAAATGGGTTCAGATTTTTGAAAAAAAAAAATAGAATTTTTGAAGTGTTTGATCCTATCAAAGTATTTAGAAATGATTTAGGACCAAAAATTTGAAATTTTCGTGAGAGTTTTGAAAAATTGTGAGAAGGGAAGTAAGAGAAAAAGCTAAGTTTAGTATGAGGGAAAGAAAAATAGAAGGGAGTATTTAAACTGGACTTGTTTGATCAATCAAAGAAATTGTCGATCGACCAGCTTTCAAACTTGGATCGATTGAGTTTATTTGGATAGATCGATATTCAATAGTTATATAATTTTTTAAAGAAATAAATTAACTATCTCTAAGTTCTATGACTTGCAAATTAAATGGTAAATAAAAACTAAAGTAAAATAAGATGAAAAATTATAAAACCTTTTTTTAAAATAAGGATAGTATATTTATTCAATCATGAGCAACCACGTAACCAATTAAAAAATTATTTTTGTTCAAATTTTTGACTATTCATTATATGTATAAATATATGGACAAGATGTACAGACACACTAACACATAGTGAAAATGAGATATATGTTTGAACTTCATTAGTATTACAATTAATGCATTTATGATTAATCATGAAGAACTCAAAAGAAGAAGTATCACTTATCATGTAAAACAATAGTTAAGTCTTCAATTTTAAAAAATAAAAATATATACCAAGAGTGAATTTGAAATTTTATTATATGTTTATTTACATGTTTATTTATTTATTTTTTAATCTCTTTTGGCTCTTTTTTTTGTACATACTAATTGCATTTTTTTATTAATAAGAAAACATTCACGATCAATAAAACATAGTATGATGACTTTCATACTAGTTGTGAATTAGTCCTCTTCACTCACTATAATAGCTACACACATCACAGTAGATAACCCACTCAAACCTAAGTATCTCTGTATAACAAAATTTTAGAAAGTAAAAGATAGAGTTCAACGCATCTATGTAGTCAAGGTTAGCTCAAATCTTAAAATCTTACAAGAGCAATCCAATATGTGAAAATATATGTAAATGTACAAGTCAAAATTGTAGACCTATTTACACAATTAAGAGTCAATCAAAATAAGTCAAGTCACAAAAATAAGGTTATAATTATATGTAATTTTTGAAGTCTACTTCATGTTAAAAAAATATACTGCTTTTTTTTAGAAAAATAAAGGAACAACAAAACAAAAAAAATAAGTATTATATAAAAAATTACTGAATAGTATAGACTTTTAAGACACTTTTAAAAGTTTTGAATCTTTAAATATCAAGAGCTTTAGTGAATAAATTAGCTAAATGCCTTTCAGTAGGCACAAACTCCATGGATGAGATCTTGTCTTCAACTAGTTCCCTAATAAAATGATACTTAATGTTTATATGTTTTGTTCAAGAATGAAGTACATGATTTTTCGAAATATATATAACATTATTGCTATCACAATAAAAGGGTATTGTACCTTATTCAAAACTATACTACTTAAGCATATTTTTCATCCATAGAAGTTGTGTGCATGAGCTTCCAGCAACAATATATTCTGCCTCTAAATAGAGTTATGTTTCTTGCTCTGCTAGGATATAAGGTTATTACCAATATAGAAGCATCCATCTGAGATATGTTTTCTTACATCTTGATTTCCTACCCAATATGCATCTGTGTACCCACTAATTTCATAGGTAGTGTCATTACTAAACCAAATGCCAAAGTTTTTAGTTCAAGAAATATATATGATGGTCCTTTTAACTTATTCAATATGTGATTCCTTAGGATTTGACTGATAATGGGCACAAACACCAATATTAAAGCAAATGTCAGGTCTACTAGTTGTGAAGTACAATAAACTCCCTATCATACTTCTATACAGTGTTTGATCAATGCTTTTACCTACTTCGTTTATAGAAATTTTGGTACTTGCACTTATGTGAGTTCTCAAATGCTTACTTGATCCAAGTCCAAATTTCTTAATGAGATTACATGCATACTTGGTTTAAGAAACAAAGATATTACTAGTTGTTTAATTTTCAAACAAAAAAAAATATGTAAGTTCGCCCATCATAGACATTTCAAATTCACTAGTTACTACATGCATAAAATCTTTTGACAAGTGAGGCGAAGGTTGAACTAAAAACTATTTCATTAACATATATTTATGCAATGAATATATCCTTTTTGGTGTTCTTAATGAAAAGAGTTTTATCAACTCTCCCTCGAACAAATCCCTTATCCAAGGGATAAGTTGTAAACCTTTCATACCAAGCTCTAGGAGCTTGTTTCAAATCATAAAGACATGCTTGGGGTATTTTGGATCAACAAAGCCTTCGGGTTGTTCTATATTGACCTCTTTACTAAGAAAACTATTTAAGAAAAGAAAACTTCACATCCATTTGAAAGAGTTTAAATTTCATAAAGTATGTAATGACAAGTAAGATCCTAATTGATTCTAGCCTAGCTATAGAAGCAAATGTTTCATCATAGTCAATGATGAAACACCTATTTGGTTCCAATGATATTTATCTTATTAGGTCTAGATACTAATGTCCATACATCATTCCTAGTGAATTAAGCCAACTCTTCCTGCATAGAATTTATCCAAGATTCATCTTTCAAAACATCATTTATATTCTTGGGTTATATTCGGGAAATATAGTAGAGATAAGTCTGTTGTCTTTTACTCACCATGCTTGCACTTGGGTAACCAATGATGTTCTTAGTAGGGTTGTTTTTGGTAGTATGTGTTAGTTTCTAAATTTGAGTATTGGGAATGACATCCTCATCATCCAAGGTTGTTTCTTCATTTATCTCAGATCGACCTTTTCAATGTCTAGTATATCATCATTTTGTCCCTAAGTAGACAAACTTATACTCGAATTTTAATCTTTATTATCAATGACTGGAGTACTAGTACCTAAATCATCTATAACCACATTGATAAACTCCATTACAATGTTAGTTATCAAGTGAAAGACTCTAAAATCATGATTTGTTAATGAGTAACCTAAAAAAATACCTTTATCACTTCTAATGTCAAATTTACCAAAATGCTTACAATCTTCAAGAGTGTAACATATACTTTCAAATATATGTAGATGCTTAAGATTAGGTTTCTTACCTTTTCATATCTCATAAGGAGTTTGGTTTGTATCTCGACGTAAATAAACACGATTCACTATGTAGCAAGAGGTACTTACAACTTCACCTAAAAACTTCTTTAATTTTTCTTGGCATGTAGTATGACTCATGCCATCTTTTGTAATACTCGATTCTTCCTTTCTACTATACCATATTTTTAGGGATGATTGGTGCAAAAAAATCATGAGTTATTCCATGCTTTTTGTAAAATGCAACATATTTTGCGTTTTCAAACTCCTTACCATGATTTATCCTTAGTCTCATTATGTTGACTATTTTAACACATGCTTTAATCTGCACTTTAAGATAAAAGGAACTTAAGAAATCAAAATCACATTTCTCTTTTAGAAAATTTACCTATGTAAAATGAAAAAAATCATCAACAATAACAATGATATATTTCTTGCCACCTAAACTCTCAGTTCTCACAGGACCTATAAGATTGATGTGAATTAACTCAATTATTCTACTTGTGTTAACTCCTTTAATCTTTTTATAAGAAGAGTGAGTTTGGTTGCCAAGTTGGCATAATCCACAAAATGTTTTTCAGTTTCAAAAAGTGTAGGTAGACCATGCATAATTTATTTTTTGCTCAAGTTTACAAGATCCTTAAAGTTATTATGTCCCATCTTTTGATGCCATATAGAAACAGAATCATTATTAGCTAAATTGTAAGTAATACTATTGCTACATCAATGTAGTCACAATTATAATAAAACTTGGTTCCTCCAAGCATGAATTTATCCTTTAGTTAATTATATATGATAGCCTTTGTCACAAATTTGACTGGTGCTTATTAGATTATATTTAAGTCCATCAACAAATAAAACATCATCGAACATAGTAATACCTTCAAGCTAAATTGCACATTTTCCTATAATTCTAGATTTGTTTCTCTCACTAAAAGTAACCGTTTCTTCATTATAATCTTCATAAGTTTTAAAAATAGAATGATCATTGGTCACGTGTCTAGAACACTCATTATGAAAATACCAAGTTGTAGTAGATTGGTTACAAAATAATGTGGATCAGAATTTTTGACCTAACCTTTCCTAGATTTAGCTAGACCTACAAAAGATGGTCTAGATGTTTCAATCTTGTATTTCCTATGAGGTTTTTTCTTTGATTTCATACTCACGTAATTGTTTATAGAAACATAAAGCTTGTCTACATAGTCATAATTATTGATTCTTAAATATGGTGCATACATGTTACATTAACTAGTAACCTATCTTTTTTTTTCTTATAACCCACTAAGTCTACAAAAAGTTTCTTAAAGTTATTAACATTAAATTTAGTAAGAAGAAATTCAAAATCAATTCCCTTACTATTTGAGCCAATGCGATGAACACTAAATAGTTGTTATCACCATCAAAAATTACAATGAATGCTAGATAGTTATTATCACCATTTTTTGAAGAGTTACTAACATTGTTGTGGTCACTTTCTAAGTCATTAAAGGTAGCATTGAAAGCCTTTCTAGTTTTCTTCTTTTTGTTAACACATTCAATTGCAAAATGACCAATCCCATTGTATTTAAAACATTATGGTCTAATGGATTTAGATTTTTTACCTTCAAAACTCATAGGTTTGAGTTCTCTTGATTTATGATCCTTTTCCTTTGTACGACTGGATTTCCCTTACTCTATAAGTTCTTCAGTTGAATATTTTCTTGAGTCTTTTGGCTAAGAGCACCAATTCTTCATCACCCTTATCATTCTTATTGTCACCATCATCAGTCATGGTAGTTTTGAAAACAATATCTTTGTTCTTTGTAGGTGTTTGAAAACTTATTTCAAAAGTCTATAGTGAACCCAACAAGTTCTTCAATTTTGATGGTGTCTACATCTTTGTTTTTATCAATGGTAGTAATCTTCTCATGAAAATGATCTGGTAATGAGTTGAGAATCTTTCGAAATAATATGAATTCATCAATTTTATCTCCAAGATTTGAAGAGGTGTTAGAATATTACAAAGTATAGCACAAAATTTAGAAAATGTCTAATTTTTTCCATGCTAAGGTTTTCAAACTTAGTGCAAAGCATGCAAAGTTTAGTTCATTTAACTTGGATGATGCTCTCATTAGCAACCTCTAAAGTATCTCAAGCATGCTTAGTAGTTTCAACATCATAAATATGATGTAATTCATTTGGTGATAGCAGTAAAGATGACATTAATGCCTTTTTGATTCCAACAACTACCAATTTCATCCTCAGTAGTTCATTTATTTCTATGTGTAAGAGTGACTTTACTATCATTGGTAATCGTAGGTGTTTTTCAACCATAAATCATAGAATTTCACACTCTCATTTAGAGAATGTAAAAAGGCTGTCATAAGAGCCTTCCAATATGGGTAGTTAGACCCATCAAAGAAGGGAGGATGAGTTGTAGAATGAGAATTTCATATGTATGAACAATTGTACAACGATCAATTGTTTTTCTGACCTAAATAGGCATTGATGACCTAGATGAGAGGTGGAAACGTCAACTCGTGAAATCTTTTTGCGAGTTCAACTCCAACTCGACCAAGTAGGTCTCATAACGTAAATTAAGCAAATAGCACAGTGGAGATACAACAAAATATGCCTAATTCAACACATAAAAAAAACTACAAATAGATAAGAAAGAATAATATGTGATAAATACACTAGTGAATATCTATCTCAAAAGCTCATACCCTAAACAATATGCATACATGACAAAAAACACACAACATATAAATCAAGCATACATACTGAAAAACTATAAAGGATTTTTAATCACATCAAGACCTCATATGGGGAACATATTCAATAAATGATGATTGTACTCTTACCACATACAACCATACATAATATAACATACAAAAAAAAAAACAAACACCACGTACAATACCAAGATAAAAAGATACTAAATCTCTAGAGACTCATACTAAAACACATATACATGCAAATTAATTTAAATCAATAGAAGTGATAAACATAAAGTTATAGTCATACTATAAGGAGAGCAAAGAAAACATGTCATAAAAAAATCAAATAAGTTTTTTAATCAGGGTCTAAATCTAATATATTGGTACATACACGATAAAAATTCAAATTATACTAACATAATCACTAATCATATAAATACAATCATGTAACGAGATAAACCTACATAGAATCCCTACTTATATGGTAATATCCTCAGATTGCTTATGACAACCACTCAATAGCAAACAATCCACTAAAATAGAATAAATAGATACAACTCGATAGACAAATATAAACACAAATACCTCTATTAGTTGTGATCACTTTACTCTAACTATTTATTACTTCCCTCACCTTTTGCTTCCACAACTACTTGATTCGGCACATGAATCCAATTTTCCTCCAAATCCAACACTACACAAAGCAATGCAATCAATTAAGAATGATCAACAACGTGAACCAAAAATTATATAACCAACATAGGAAACCACTCAACCACAAACAATCGTAATCATTGTCTTGGGAACAATCAATAATGCTATTTTAATCTCATTGAAATGTATCACAATTACCAAAATATACTTAAGATGATTTATGAAATGGAAGATACTCATCTCATCTAATACCCACTAGCAAACACCATCTCAAGAACTTACCATTCAAGAGTATGATTTTGCTCATACAGTCAAGAATCACTAATATTATACAAACACTTAAGGTAATCAAAAAAATGAAACATCAATTTAACAGAATTCTCCTAATTTTTCTCATTAAAGAACACAAAGAGGGAGTATTTATAGAAAAATTGGGTTGTTCATGGTTACCTTATCGAGGAATTGACCGACCACCTTTATCGAGGCTTCACCAACCACCCGACGAGGCATATAAAAAAATCCATTTTTTGTTTCAAAAAAATGCTGAGTAATTTTCCTAAATACTTACACATATAGTGAAAAAATGATGGCAACATCGACAATAAAAACCACGACACTCTACCTAGCATACACAATATGAAAATCAATCCGGTGGTATATGTAAACATACTCGTATACAAAGTATATGTAACTATGTACGTATGTACATTACTGAACGTCAGTAACCAATCTTACACAGAGCAATGATGTATTAATAACATAAATTAAAAATAAAACAAATACAACACACGATATTTTAAGTGAAGATAGCCTAGGTCACATTAACGACTTAAGAGGAAAACCACCAGTCCACTAGACCATCTAACTATCCATTATGAAAAATAAGTTCAATTAAAAAGCAAGGTTTGGACTACTCTTCACAGATAAAACCTTTAAAGTAATCTTCTTACGATTCATTTCTTTTTCACAATCTCCATAAATTAGGCGGATGGATCCAGGCTAATATTTCAATCTATCGAGTCACATAAGTTATCAAACCCGTTCAACAAACATTGAAAATTTAGCACAAATAGCGCAAGTGAAAATTGTGTCTTAAAGCAAATTTAACAATGAAAAATTCAAACTAGAATATTCATGAATATAAATCAAATAAACCAAATCATCTAGCAAATCCTCAAACAAAATTTAAAAGCACATCATCATAAAAGTAAATATGCATATGATAATCAATCAAATATAATCATACAATATGTTTGATAAAATAAATCAAGAGCACATTTAAAGAAATATGATTCAATAAAAAAACTTTTTAGGAGATAGAGAAATAACGCAAAAGATGTAAGATGAATAGAATAGGTGTGATGATTAAAACAATAAGCATTAGGTTGTTATATGAGAAATAAAACCCTAATGTTAGGTTAAAAGATAATGACATTTCTATTCGTAAAAGATTTAATAAAGTAGTATTAAATAAGGGTAATATGGTACTCCATTTATTAAACTCAAGTAAGCAAAGAGATATTAAGTTGAAAACTTACACACTCGATTGATTTAAAACAATGCTCAATCGATCGAACTAATAGGTCGATCGATTGATCAAAACTCTTTTTGATTGATCCAACAATGATTAAACAATAACACGAGAGGGTCCAAATTCAACTCGATTGATCATTGATTGATCTAACCTCTTGATTGATTAAACATAACTTCGATCGATCTACTTTAATCAAAATTCAACTCAAGAGAAACTAGATCGAAACCAACCAATCCTCAATCAGTCTAGACTTTCGATCGATTGACTTTAGTTTTGATTGACTAAGCAATATATATACAATATTTTTCTATGTGTATGAATTGAATTCTAAACATGATAGGATCTAAGTGTATACTTGAAATATATCAAATTAAAACTCGAATGTTCCTTAGCTTTGAATAATGGATATTAAAACACGCCTAAAAACTAGTTTACACTTAATCATTTGTTCATGAATACCATTAATACTCATAAACCTCTAAAATTAATTATAAATTTTTATTGTCGTGGTGAGATAGAATAATTCCTTAACAACATTTCCTGTTGTTAAATTTATGTTTTTTCTTAATGAATAATTATAACATGTTCAAAGTTTAAATCCATCATAAAATATACCTAAACCTAAGAGGTAGACTAGATAGGTATTTCACTAATTTTCTTCCCCTTGTTGCAATTCCTCACATTGTTTTTGAAGCTAAGGTTATTTTTATTTAATAATAACATTAATACATTTTTGAATTAATTATCAAAATAAAATATATCATGCATACATAAAATATATACAAACAAATAGAAGCATCATTACTTAAATTTTATCAAATAAATACATAGACTCGGAGAGAGTTGAACCATAAATTTGAGAAAATATAAGATCTTTACCATTATACCTTTTCTTTTCTATTAAAAAATGGAATACAAAATATTTTCTTTCTTGTCAAGCAGATCTATTTGAAACCCACTTCATGTCCGAGAAAACTAAACAAAATAGGAACATAAGAATATATACATATATATAGAGAGAGAAAGAGAAAGAGAAAGATTAAGCTATAACTTAAAGAGTTCCCTTATTATTAACCTTTCTTATAGAATAAGATATAGCTTAACGAGTTTCGTTAAGAGATTATTAAATTAATGAGTAAGGAATCAAATTAATCATTTTATTTTGACAAAAAAATATTATTTAGTATGATTTTTAATCCTTTTATTTATGAAAACATTGATAAGTAATAATATTTGATATTTTTTAAATATTAATTTATCATTAAAATTTCTTGTTAAAGTCTTTATATAGCTCTTTTTCGTTAAAAAAAGACTAAATGACACATTTTATAACTTAGAAGACTAAACACCATCTTTCATAAAAATAAAAATAACTCCACTATATTTTTACCTAAGTTATATCAATTTGGTAATGAGACCAAAATTCACCAAACAAATAAAATATAATACAAGATAAAAATATGTGATTTAAACTTTTATATATAATATAGATTAATAAAAAATAAGACTTGATATAATAAACACAAAAAAAATTATATATATTACTTAAGATAATTAACATTCAATAATAAAGATAAGTAATCATAATCTAAAAAATTATCAATCTCTTAGCTACAAGATTATTATTTAATTGATAAAATAAAAAAAGACTTATGATATTTAAACATAAAAAATAATAATTTTTTATATTGATATAAATAATCTTATATAAAAAAAATAAATAATTTTATTTTATATAATTTTCAATATTTTAACCAATAATAATTTATTATTTTATTGATAAAAAACAATACATAAGATAATTAGTCATATCTAGTATTTGTATAAAAACATATAACTAATTGTAATGTTAAAATTTATCGATATTTTAACTATTATTAATTTATTATAATAGAAAGAAAAAAATAAGACACATGGCTTTAGAATTAAAATATTTAAATATATTAAGTTAAATATTAATACATTTTAAACTCACATTTTATGTTACATCAAATTTTTTATATAATTATATGTTATTACTTGTAAGCATAATTGTATAAAATTATACAAATGTAATAAACATGCCATAGTAGTAAAGCATACCATTTTGTTTTTTGAAAAATTGCAAACTAACCAAATAAGAGTAAACCAAACCACTTTATATATATATATATATAAAAAAGTTCGTTCAATGTGATAGTAAATTTTGAAAAATGACTTAGTTTATATTTTTTATTTTATAAAACTGACAAAATCTAAACTACATATTTATATTATAAATACATTTTAATTTTATTATATTTATATATATTAATTAATAAATTTTATATTTTATTATTTCTCATTTTCATAATTTTTAATTTTTAAATCTAATCATTTAAATGCCAAATAGATTTTTTTTCTTTTTTTGTGATGGGAAAGATAAGAATATTTAACAAAATTTTATGAGTAGTTTATTCCTTTATTTTTTTTCTTTTCAAATCGCTACCACTTAGGCAATTTTGATTATTGTTTATGTTACATATTTTAAAATCTTTCATAAATAACTTTAATTTTTAATAAAATTAAAATTTTTAAATAATAACACACAGATAAGATATATTATGCTAATGGTTCTTGTTTTGTGAAATAATTTTCGGTAAAAATTCATGTCCAAAACTATCGAAGCTATGGAGAGAAAGAAGGGGCTTTTATGAGAAATTTCTTTTTTTTTTTGTTTAATTTGGATATCCTTCACTTGACCAATATATCACTTTACATTAAGGAAGTTTCATAAATCTAACACTCCTTTATATTTTGATGAAAGTCAATCGATCCACCTATAGAATTACTCGTTTTACTTAGTTTGTGTTTGAATGCATTTGAAAAGCACTTTTAGAGACGTGTTTTTTTAAGCGCCTTTGAAATGCATTTAAGGTACACATTTAAAACGTTGAAGTGCCTTTTTAAAAGTACCCCTTCTAAAAAAACATTATTTTTAAACTATTTTTATTAGAAGCACTTTACATTCAAACGCTTTTGTAATATAGTTTTTTATGTTTCTGTGTCTGCTTTGCGGTGAACAAGTTTCCACATGATATAATTTGATTAATTCCCCCTCTTTTGAAAGAACTAGTTCGCTTTTAGTAAGGGCTTTTGGCTCTTGTAATATCATTTATCCCAAATTCCCATTTGCCAGAAGTGGTAAAGACTTGGTATTATCATTTGGTAAAAACGATTAATATCAGTCCTAATGAGATGGGAACAGGAAGATCCTTGCTCTCACGGTCTCAACAAATGACAATCTAGCTCCTGCTAACATTGCAACATAAAACATTTGGTCGTGTGGTTATTAAAAAAATAAAACATTTTGTATCTTGGAATTTTATTTTTTTTAAAATAACACAAATTAGAAGGAAACGATGCGTTGTTACTTATAGAACGTACACAATATGATGGGAAAATTTTCAGTAAATCTAGCCATCTTTAGAATGGGGCAGATTTCTGCATTTAACCATTTTATTGGGAGCCAGCATAAAGTTCAACAAGATTAACTTTCAAAACAATCCTAATTCAACATCTAATGATACAAAGTGGAATAGTAAAAGAGATGTCGGTGACGAACAAAGCAAAACATGTATTTCCATCCACATTCAACATATTCGTGCTCAAGCAAGGGCACCTGTACAAGCAGTCGCTGGTGCAGCGTCAAGCTGTATCGTGGTAGAACTGTATTTCTTGGTAATGAATCTGTTAAGATATATTTATTCAGTACATCAGTATGCATATTAAATCAACGAACAAGTCAAGTACAATCACCTTGGCAGTTAAAATAAACTAATCTATGATTATGAGTATATGGATACTTTGGTATCACTTTATCAGTAAGCGATAAGTTTCATAACAATAAATTTACCTAAAGAAATCCCTCCATAACAACTCAGACATCAACCAGTTAGTGCCACTGCCACCATCATTCCGGTTTGAGGAAGCAGATATTGTTCTGCTAGTTATACAATTTCATGATCGTCTTAAATTCCAATCATTAAATTATATAAACTATTATATCACAAATGAAAGGAACCAGTGTGCACCTTGTAGCAGTTTTCTTTAGTTCATCAAATATAGTGCGGGCGGAGATGCATCCTATAGCCATCCATGGAGAAATTTTGCAGGAAAAGTTCGCACCATATATGCTATCATGGTTTCCATCCTTGATTTCTTTGTGTGGTTGTGCCCAACACTCAGCTGCGAACTTTTTTAGCCTTTCTAGTGCTTCAGTTTCGCCTCCAACAAGGGATGCATTAGCTCCTGGCTTTCCATCCTACATGATCAAAGGTAAAATTAATGTTCGTATATATGCTAATAAAAGGAATAATAGATAGTTTCTTCTAATTCAATACTGTTTTATAGCCCTATAGCAGTAATCTATGAAATTAAACTCATAAAAGGTCAGGCAAATGCCTAATAGAATACCAAAATGTAGCCAGTCCGACAAAACCCGCTTTTAAGTGGCTCGAAGGATGGATTCACTAATGATGAGTAACATTAAGCGTAATAAACATTAAACTTCAAAGTTGATAACTGCCCTTTTCAGAGCTTAGCAATAACCTAGTAACTAGTATCACTACCACCTGCATTGATTGCAGCCCTCCAGACACCTCTAGGTAGAAGAATTTTTCAGAGAGAACCAAAGAGAAGGTCATATCACGATAGCAGTAGCACGTATTGATGATAATAAGTGATAACTTACAATAGAATCTTAACACGGTAATGCCAAACTGAAGAGAGTCGAGTTTTTGTTTAAAACTTCTACAAAACAGGCTTTAGTATTTATGTCGAAGACCCAAAGGCCAATTAAAAGAATTAATGTCACTTCTTTAACTATCCAATTAAAGAAAAAAAAATGCCTACCTTGAAACTGTTAAATTATGTCCAAAATGCGATCATTTCATTCTACCAAGATATAAAACATTAACAGTCTATAAATTCACATCCTAGTGACTAGAACTTCTTCGTGGAGCTCAAAGAATAAATATGAAAAAACAGGAATAGGCCATCATCTTCATATGTCGTAGTATCGGAGATACAGTTACAAGCAACATAGCAGACAATGCTAACCATTGATATTAGAGCACTCTCAAAGTCTTATAAGAATCATGAGTCTTTCAATCCTAAAAGTTAACTCAACGGGTAGAGACATCTATAATCTTTATAAAATCTAATATAATACCATACTTAATCAATATGAAATATTAATTTCAACAAACACTACTATATATATGATAAGTTTGTAATAAACAAAAATGATAAGCTTAGACACAATTACGTATGCCCAATTATATTGACTCATTTATGATCCATTACAAACTTAAGATATTATTACTTCACTAGCTATTTCTATTAAATTTATAAACATGAATAGAAAAAAACATGATTATCCAAATAAGAATCAATAGAAGCATCTAAAGATGGATAATAATGAAGAAATCCAAAAGCTGACCTGAGAGATTGTTGCAGATGAATTAAGACCAAGATCTATCATAGAAGGAATATCCCCAGGCTCCACATCACCACGAGTAGGCAATCCCTTCATTTGTTCCAAAGCATCAATAGTCTTCCTCACCTGCAATCCCTTAACTTTTTCTTTAAACCCACCATAGTTTGAAGGCATATCCTCCAACTTGAACGGTACATCATCAATGTGGTAAAGAGTACTTCCCCAGAAATACTTCAGCTCCACATTCTCCTCCTTCATAGCTGAATCAATCCTATCCTCAGCTTTAACCTCATCACGCGAAACCTCTCGGCTCGCATACACAGCATCGGCACCAATTGCCTTAGCCAACTCCACCAAAACCGTCTCAGGCTTTCCAATTCTGACGACAAGATCAGACCCTCTTGCTTGAAGGTTCTTACGAAGATCAGAAACAGACTGAACCAAGAATGCGGCTCGATTGGATCCAGTTTTACCAAACCCAGATGACGATTTCCCGTAATCTCTAGGATCAAAGCAGAAGACCGGTAATACAGACATGGACTCGTTGTTGGCTGAGTTGAGACACTCATTGTCATGAACACGTAAGTCATTTCGAAACCAAACAATGGAAGCTCGACGAATTGCTGCCCCATTGGAAGGGTCCAAGGGACGATGAGGGCCCAAAGTTAGCGGGTTTTGGAGAGGATTGGCTGAGATAGTGGATTTGAATGACAGCTTGGGAGGAATTAGAGAGGCAGATGATAGAGAGAGGTGACATAGTGAAGATGCTTGTGTGGGTACCTTGACCTTGTTTGGCTGCGTAGAAAACAAGCTAGAAACTTTGGGTTTTGGGAAGAAATGGGTGGGAAGAATCATAGACATAGAAAGAGAAAAAGAAGCAATAGCGAAAGGAGGTACGGTGGTTTCTTTGGAAGGTACAATGGATAGTGAGTTTTGCTCTTCTGTGGATTTGGTTTCTGGGTTTTCGCTATGGAGATTGGGATCCATTTGAAAGATGGATTTTTGCCAGGAGATAACTGTTCTTGCTTGATTACCTTTGGTTTGCTCACTCCTTCCGAAACTGTAAAAGCCTTTGTGTATCAAATTGTTATAATAATAGGCTTCTGTACTCTACAAGCGGACAACACCTAACATCGCCACTAACTTTCAACAATTTCATTAGCCACTTGTCTTCTTCGGTCTTCACTTTCCTTAGACAGGTATGAAATTCGAATTGCAGTTGGTAAAATTAGGGGTTTGGTAGCTAATGAATTGGTATATATATTATAAGGTAGTAATATTGTCCTACTAAATTTGTTAATGTCACTCTAATGTTTTTATTTTTAAAAACTTTCAAATATTAAATTATAAAAAAATAATTAATTACTTTGATATTAATAATTTTTACTTCAAAAATATAAATTCTCATATATTTTTTATTAAATTGTGTCAATTTAATATCTTATTTTAAATATTAGTATAACTTTTGTATAAATTAAAAATTAAATTTAAAATATTATTATATAGCTTTGACATCTTTAGATTATTTATTTATTTTCCCGTTCTCTTTCTCAATCTCCCTTCACACTCCTTCAATTTTCTTTGTCTTTTCGTTTTTTATTTTTTTTTTCAAAAATACCAATTGTTTCTATACATTATTTTAGTTTTATGAAATAATTTTTTTCACTGAAAGATAATTTTTTTTGAATTTTTTTTAAACTGAAAGGAAAAAGAAAATTGTTTGATGAGGAAAATATGAGAAATAAAAATGAGTATTTTAATTATAGATTTGAGTATCTATGATTATTCACATTATTAATTTGGTTAATTTTAAGGATGAAACGAAAACGTGAACGATTTTAGATATTATTCAATCATAAAGTAACAATTATGATATTAGTATAATTCTACTAATATATATTATATTTATTAAATTAATAAAAAATATAATTTTCATATATATGAACCTTTAATCTCTTACTCATATATTAATACTCAATATTACTGATCTATCTTCATCTTTTATTCATTAATTTTATATTAAATTTTTTTTATTAGTTTGGAAAAAATTTGTTTAATTTCGAATATTATTTATTACTCATCTCGTCCCATTATCCATGGATAAAAACCGTCCACGAATTGTAACGATTTTGAACAATTTTGTAAGAATTATGAGTGTTGGCTATTTTCGTGGATAAAATATTTACTTATAAATTTATTTTTAGGCCTACTATCAAGTTTATCAAGAAAAGTCAAACAAATGCTCGAGTATCAGATATTCGTACTTCAGGTATGTCTTTTATAACTATGACACATAGGATTAAATTTATACATTTAATAGTACACGTTCATAAATCTAAAATTATTTTTGGAGTTTAAATATTTTTTATGTGTCTTAATATTTTTAAGATGTGATTTAAAAATTATTTTTTAAGTCTGTGAATGGGCTTTGAAAAATTAAGCCCAAAATGTATTTAACTCTAATACTATTAGATATTATAATTATCTATAAATAAAGATACATTAAGGTTGAATATATGTGCTAAAAAAGGGGCTGTCGAACCGCTAAAGAAGAAAATAAAAATTTTATCATCCTTCTCGGCCGAAGAATGCAAGGCAAGTTATAAAGTTAATATATATATATATATATATTAATTTAAAAGAAGAGATATTAATTAATACAATATCTTTCTTTTTATAATATTTTAGTAGTTAAATTTTTATATGTTTTAATCTATTCATTTTTTATATTCATATAGCTTATTTTATGATTAGAATCTTAGATATTTAAATTTAATAATTATATGAGTGATCATGATTATTTGATTTAATTATTAAATATTAAAGAAGATATTTTTAGTGAATTTGGGCTTAATCTTTTTGATTTAGAATTTTCTAGTTGATTTGATTTAAATGACATATATTTCGAATTATCTAGTTAGGATTATTCATTGTTAAATCTGTTTTAGAACACACACGGGCACTTGTGTTTCTTTTTGTGCTAACCTTTTTTATAGCTGATTTGTGAACGATCTGATTGGCGAGGAGCTTATTGAAATGTTGGTCTGGAAACCGCTAACGCTAATTTTAGAAACTGTGAAAACAGAACAGGGGCTCGTAAGTAAAGTACATTGGGGCAGTATCCTAGGGAGGATAGCATAAGACCGAGTTTTTACTTGAACATTTGATTTTCATAGTGGAAAGTTAGGTAGTCCGGTGAACCGGTGGTTTTCCTCTTAGGTCATTGTTGTGGCCTAGGTTGTTTCCACCTAAAAATATCGTGTGTTATTATTTTATTTCCGCACTTTATTCTTCCACGCGGTTTCATGTGTGGCCGCCTTGTTTAGGTTATTAAGGTATAAATTAATAAAAAATTAAAAATAACTTATTCACCCCTCTCTAGGTTAATTTGGTCCATATTTTATAAACTTTCAATTGGTATCAGAGTCGACACTAGACATACTTAGTGAGATTGATTCTTAGGGATACACACACTTACTTATGGACCAAATGAAAGAAGGTGGGTCATCTGTTAGACCCCCACTCTTTGATGGGTTTAATTACCCTTATTGGAAGGCTCATATGTAAGCCTTTCTCAAACAAGATGAAAAAGTCTAGGATGTTATTCTTGATGGTTGGGAACCACCTTCGGTAACGAAAGATGATGTAACAATCATAAAGCCAAGAAGAGACTGGACCATTGAAGAACGCACCCTTAGTGGGGCAAACCAAAAAGGTCTAAGCTCAATATTTGCTACAGTGTCAATGGATGAGTTCCATCGCATCTCCGACTCTGAGACTGCTAAAGATGCATGGAATGCACTTGCTCTTGCTCATGAGGGAACCTCCCAAGTGAAACAAACAAAATTGAGATTGCTAACATCTCAATTTGATTCCATTAAAATGAGCAACATAGAAACTTTTGGTCAATTCTATGCTCGCTTCTATGATATCACTAATGCTTGTTCTAACCTTGGTGAGAAAATTCCACAACCTATACAAGTACGCAAACTCCTAAGCTCTTTAACAGTAGACTATAAGATGAAAGTTATAGCAATAGAGGAAAGCAAGAATGTAGACACACTAAAAATTGATGAACTTGTCAGGTCAATCCAAACCTATGAGTTTTCTCTTGATCCACCCAAGAAAAATAAGGATGTGGCATTCAAAAGCTCCAAAATGGACATCTCTGATAGTGATGAGGATATGAATGATGAGTCATTAGTCTCGATAGCACAAAAATTGAAGAAGTTCTTGAAAAAGAAGGGTCAGCAGCATAATCAATCTAATAAGGGACAATCTAGTTGTTCGAGGGACCGAAAGTCAAGGGAAATCAAGCCTCCTAGCTCTGATGGTAGGAAAACTAAGCTCACTAGTCCTCAATGCTATACTTGTGGGGGCTTTGGTCATATTTCTATAGATTGTGCAAACAATAAAAATAAATTTGGAAAAGCATTTAATGCTACACTCAGTGACACAGAATGTGAGCAAGATAATGCTAGTAACTCAGAAGATGATGACACTAACTATCGTGCCTTCACCGTAACTTCCAAAGCACATCACAATGACTTCGACTTTAGCTCAGATGAAGAAAATGAGGAAGTAAAATCTTCTCTCTTACTGTCTAAGTTTAATGTATCGATTTATGAGGAACTATTCATAGATTGTTTAGGTGCTAGAGAAGAGAGGGATAAACTACTTATGGAAGTAACTAAACTTAATGATATCATCAATATTCACAAAATAAATTCCTCTAGCCTAGAGAAAGATAAAAAGGAATTGTCTGAAAATATTAATGCCATGAATTTGAGACTTGTAGAAACCAGTGAGGAAAATAAAAAGCTTAGGTAAGAACTTAGTATTGCTAAAGATACGGTGAAGAATTTGACCATAGGTGCTGAAAAATTGACTAAAGTCCTAGACTATGGAAAGCTACATGGAGATAAGAGAGGTATTGGATACATAGATGAACAGTCAACACCTTCAACATCAAAAACCACATTTATAAGGTCCTTAAACTCTACTCCTACTATTACTACTTATGCATAAAGAATTATTGCACCTGTAGTAGAAAAAGTTGTTAAATTTGTGTCTGTCTGTCATCATTGTGGTAGGAAAGGTCATATAAGACCAAACTGTAGATATTTGATGAATGCTCCTAAACTTAATCATTCCCTCTATGTTTCACATAGTAGGGCTCATAAGCATCATTCATCTACGCATGCTACATCATATTCAAGGAAGAATGAAAATTATAATAACTTGTTCATAAATTCTACTAAGAAGTATGAAGTCTTAAGTTCAAAGAGGCAAGCAAAATTAAGTACTTTTAATACTAGGACTCATTATCATCATCCTATTATGCATACTGCATCTTCATTTAGGATGAATGAGAAAAGTACAACTAAGTCCAAGAACATGACTATGAAACATAAGCTTGTTGAATCCCAACTCAATGATATAGAAAAATCAAAATTGAAGAAAATGTGGGTTAAGAAAGGGTGTTTTTTCCCGGTCACCTAATCATCTTTTATTAGAGTGCTTAAATGACCCTAAGTGAGTAATATTTATTGTCTTTATTTTATTTTTTAGTTAAACTTAAAAAAAATGTAGAATCCTTATTTAGCCAACATGGTATTGGACCCATTTAACACTTACAGACATATAACCTTACTTTTAATGACTTAACTAATTTTGGCATTTATTATATAAATGATTCTACAATTTTTACTTATGCACACACATATTCTTATACATGTGATTATCGATGTTGACATAAACTTCTTCACATACTCATGAACACACATATATGTTATGCTTGAAGTTTATGAATGTTCTTAAAAGACTCTAGGATTTTAACTAATCTTGATTGTAAAATTGTGTTGAGTTCTACTTTTGCTTACTAAAATTTTACCGTATGGAGGCACCTAGTATTGAAAGGGCTACCTACTGTGATGTGTGAAGCTAACGCAATGAACAGAGAGGGCTACCTCACAACTAGTGTGAAAGTCATCATGTTAGATTTATGGCTCGTGCAAAAAAAAAAAGAGAAAAGATTATGCAAAAAAAGTGACTACTTATAAATCTTGTATATAAAATGCACAAAAAGAAAGAGTCAATAGAGGTTATAAAAAAATATATAATTTACCTCATATGTATGAAAAAAAATCCAAAAAAAATAAAAAAATAATAAGTTCTCCTTTAGAAGATATACTTTATTTTGTAAGATTGAAGACTCGATTATAGTTTTACATGATAGGTGATAATTTTTTCTTTTGAGTCTTTTTTGATAGGTCATAAATGAATTAATTGACATATTTGTGGAGTTTAAACATATTTACTACTTTAAGTAAATGTCAATATGTCATTATATGTGCGAAGTATGCGTATGCACATCTTCTGTTCTACTTATTTATTTATGTGATAAATAATCAAAATTAGAGTTAAAAAATGATGAGTTCTCAATTGGTTGTGTACTTGTTTGTAATTAAACGAGTTTAATACCTTATGTAGCTAATTATGAAAATTACAAAAAAAAAATCAGATTTTTATTCATTTTTATTTATTACCTTTTTAATTTATTCTAAGTTAGAGAGTCATAGAACTTAGGGGGAGATTAAAGCATATTGTATTTATGTATTACTCTACTTTTACATTGATATATCTTTAGGAGGAGTTTAGCTTCATTATTTTGTCTAATGCTTTGTCCTTCTTGTATGTCAAAAAGGCGGAGAGAAATAATGTGTTTTACTTCCATGTGTTTATTTTGTTATGCATATAGGGGGAGAACATATTTAATTAAGCTTGATTGATATGAATGCACAATACATGATTATTTTTTACACTTCGTTTATTTTATTTTCATGTAAACTGAACTAATGTATAATGAGGCTTTCATGCCAATTTGTCCTATGCTTTGTCAATGTCATTTCAGTTACTTACAAGCTTGTCAAGTTGTAGCGAAGATGGATTCACCAGACCATAGGATAGTTCCACTATGGAGTCTGAGACCTCATTGTATTTTTATCTTATTTTTATAAGTGTCATGTAGTAAGTGAAAAGTTTTGCCACACGAAAATGTCAAAGGGGGAGTTTGTAAGGACTATGAGTGTTGGTTATTTTCGTGGACAAAATATTTACTTGTAAATTTGTTTTTAGGCCTACTATCAAGTTTATCAAGAAAAGCCAAACAAATGATCGAGTATCAGATATTCGTACTTCAGGTATGTCTTTTATAGCTACGACACATAAGATTACATTTATACATTTAATAGTACATATTCATAAATCTAAAATTATTTTTGGTGTTTAAATATTTTGTATGTGTCTTAATATTTTTAAGATGTGATTTAAAAATTATTTTTTAAGGCTTTGAATGGGCTTTGAAAAATTAAGCCCAAAATGCATTTAACTCTAATACTATTAGGTATTATAATTATCTATAAATAAAAATACATTAGGATTGATATAGTTATGTAGAATAAAAATATATGTGTTAAAAAAAAGGGGTCGTCGAACTGCTGAAGAAGAAAATAAAAATTTCATCATCTTGCCCAGTCGAAGAATGCAAGGCAAGTTATAAAGTTATAAAAATATATATATATATATATATATTCGACTATATTCAATAAACGAATCATAAAGTTAATATATATATATTTTGATTTAAAAGAAGAGATATTAATTAATATAATTATAAGTTGATGATATTTTTTTTTATAATATTTTAGTAGTTAAATTTTTATATATTTTAATCTATTCATTTTTTATATTCATATAACTTATTTTATGATTAGAATCTTAGATATTTAAATCTAATAATTATATGAGTAATCATGATTATTTGATTTAATTATTAAATATTAAAGAAGCTATTTTTAGTGAATTTGAGCTTAATCTTTTTGATTTAGAATTTTCTAGTTGATTTGATTTAAATGACATATATTTCGAATTATCTAGTTAGGATTATTCATTGTTAAATTCGTTTTAGAACACACACGGACACTTGTGCTTCTTTTTATGCTAACCTTTTTGCAGCTGATTTGTGAACGATCTGATTGGCGATGAGCTTATTGGAATGTTGGTCTGGAAATCATTAATGCTAATTTTAGAAACTGTAAAAACAGAATAGGGGCTCGTAAGTAAAGTACATTGGGGCAATATCCTAAGGAGGGTAGCATAAGACCGAGTTTGTATTTGAACATTTGATTTTCATAGTGGAAAGTTAGATGATTCGGTGGTTTTCCTCTTAGGTCATTATTGTGGCCTAGGTTGTTTCCACCTAAAAATATCATGTGTTATTATTTTATTTTCGTACTTTATTCTTACACGCGATTTCATGTCTGGCCACCTTGTTTTGGTTATTAAGTTATAAATTAATAAAAAATTAAAAATAACTTATTCACCCCCTCTAAATTAATTCGGTTCATATTTTATAAACTTTTAGGTATTTATCACTTCGATTTCGAAAAAATTAAATAAAGAGAAGATGGTGATAATGAAATAAAAAAAATCTAAAAAGGCGAAATTACCTTCCAATTTATGTCACATGTTAAGTGTAATAGTTTGCAAGTTCGTATAGCAAAAATTTGAACATTTATCCTCGTTCAAATCTTGACACTAAGCATTTGACAAAATTCTCAAATTGGAAAAAATATGACATAATAGATCAATGGATTTCAATCCATTAACTTTGGTATCATTAAGATATCAACTCTAAAATATGGGTGAAAAGTTGAATTATTTTAATTTTTTTAACTAAAACTTTAAGGAAACTAATTTAATTGATTTTTAAAAAATAAAAATTGAACTAAATTAATTAAATTTGATTTTATAAACTTTCTATAATTTATAACATATATATATAGATGATATCATAATTGTTATATTTATGTCATAGAGCTCTATATTAATTTAAATATTTTTAGTTATACAATAGATACAATTACAACTACATGAAAAAAAAGTTTAAAATTATTAAGAACTAAGATTATATTTTAAAACTTTCAACAAAGAGTAAGAAAAAAAAATGATAAGAAAATTAATATAATAGATAAGTCGTTTTAGTTGAATTGGTTTAAAAATTTGAAAATAAAACTCATACTTATCATAATATTAAACAAAACAAAGCCAAAAAAAAATTATAATAAAAAAATTTGAGTTGAATGGTTAAAATCAGTTGATTTGAATTGGTTAATAGAATACATGATTTTTTTTAAAAAAATTTGGAATTAAAGCGAGATCACTAAGTCGTAATGCACACTCTATATACCATTATGTTAACTCACATTCAACGTATAAATCTAGTATGAAAATCAACTCGGCAAAATAAATAATAAAAAGGACGAAAATTAGTTGAGAAAAGCCGTTCAACAAATTTATGCGTATGGGATTAATGATTGAATGTAACATAAAAGACAGTTGAGGATAAAGTAACTGATGAAGAGTTAAATTAGTTATTTTATTTTAATAAAAATTGTTATTTAGTTTTTTAGTTTATAAAATGTAATTTTTAGTTCTATTGTTTATAAAAATATATCAAATAATTATATTTGATATTTTTTAAATATTATTTTTTTATTAAAAGTCTTTAAATACTTTTTTCATAAAAAATTGGACTACACGATATAAAAAAATGATTAAATAATATATTTTATAATTAAAACACCTAAACTCATCTTTCATAAAAGCAAAAAAATCCTCCACTAAATTATATTATAATATATAGATTATTACATGCATCAAATTCTTATAAAAAAATTATTAAAGACATCTTTTATATATATATATATTATAAATCTAATACGATTTTAATAATTTTTAATCCTATATAAATTCTAGATCCAATTATACTCACTAATTACACTATATCATCTTATTTGAAATATATTTCAAATTTAAGGGATATAAACTTTCTTCTTTATATTGCCAACAAGAAAAAAAAACCATTCAATTGTAAAATTTGAGATCCGTTGACCTATAAAATAAATTATAAAATTTGAGATGTGTGATGTCTCAATGTTTACAAAGATCATAGGGCTCATTTTTAGTGTTCATGCACATTTTTATATAAGTTCGGCAGAGGGCTCTCCCAAGATAGGTTGTACTGGCAAGACACTTAAATCCAACTTTCTTAGACACCAAGTTCAACATTTTAATTTCTTTAGACATTCCAAAGTGTCTCTAGTCCATGGTTGACCTTTTGAGTGTGATTTTATACCCATAGTCCCATTTTTGGTAACCAAAAGGATGGACTCTAAGGGGGGGTTTGGTTCGTAGAATGGAATCGGAATCGGAATGGAATGAAATGGAAAAGAAACAATTTTGTTTGGTTTGACCACTGGAATCAAGCTCAGAATCAGGATTATAATGTTTGGTTTGCCACTGGAATGGAATGAAAAAAGCTGTAAATGACCTTAATACCCCTACATGCTGTAAAGTTCAAATAATGTCATTTAATTACTATTTTTTCGTCAGACAAAATACATTATTGAAATCATTATTTTTCTAAATAAGTATTACTTAATTAAAAATAAATATATTATTAAAATTATTATTTTTCTAAATAGGGTTTAGGGTTTTGAGGTTTGGGATGTGTGATTTAGGGTTTAGGGATTTAGGATTTGGGGTTATATTTGTAGGTTAAGGTTTAGGGTTTTAGAATTTTGGATTTAAGGTTTAGGGTTTTAGAGTTTTGGATTTAAGGTTTAGGGTTTTAGAGTTTTAGGGTTTTAAGGTTTAAGGTTTAGGGTTTATGGTTTTAGGATTTGGAATTTAGGGTTTAGGGTTTTAGGATTTATGTTTTAGGGTTTTAGGTTTTGGGATTTATGTTTTAAGGTTTAGGTTTAGGGTTTAGGGTTTAGGGTTTAGAGATTTTGGGGATTTAGGGTTTAGGGTTTTAAGGTTTAGGGATTTGGGGTTTAGGGTTTTAGGATTTGGAATTTGGGGTTTAGGGTTTAAGGTTTTGGGATTTATGTTTTAGGGTTTTGAGTTTTGAGATTTATGTTTTAAGGTTTAGGGTTTTAGGGTTTAGGGATTTGGGATTTAGGGTTTATGGTTTAGGTATTTAGGGTTTAGGGATTTGGGGATTTGGAGTTTAGGATTTTAGGATTTGGAATTTGGGATTTAGGGTTTAAGGTTTAGGGATTTAGGATTTATGTTTTAGGGTTTTGGGATTTATGTTTTAAGGTTTAAGGTTTTAGAGTTTAGGGTTTAGGGATTTGAGGTTTAGGGTTTAAGGTTTTAGGATTTTAGGATTTGGATTTAGGGTTTAGGGTTTTGAAATTTTGGGTTTAGGATTTAGGGTTTTGAAATTTTAGGTTTGAGAATTTAGGATTTGAATTTAAGGTTATATTATAGGTGAGGGTAAAATTGGAAAAAAAAAGTTTAGATGGGAATGGAATAATGATTACCAAAGGTGGGAGAAGGAATTGTGATTCCTTCTCTTTTAGTAATCAGATTTCATTCCGCCCTCCATTCCGTCCAACCAAACACACAAAATGGAAAGAATTAATTCTGATTCCATTCCATTCCCTCCAACAAACGTGGGATAAGGGTGACAATTTTAGCAGCAGCTTACGGACTCAAATCAACATGACAAATTAATTTTTAGTTTGAATTAACTACTAATTCTTTTATATTCGTAAAAATATTAAATTATTTAAAAATAATTTAATTTTCTCAATTTTTTTTAAAAAAAGGTGTGAATTTTGATCGAACAACATAAATACAAATACAAACAATACGAACAACACGGCATGAATTGTCACCCCTAATGAAATCACCTGAAACACTAGTAATTATTCACAGTCCATGTGACGTTTTCAGTTTACAAGCCGGAATGCTATGATTTAAAATGTTTAACTGCTAAAACAGAACAACTCAGGCTATAGATGACTCCTTGTTTGGAATAACAGCAGCGTGAACAGAGAAGCATCTTCAAACAATCATTCATGTTCTATTCTTTTCGTTTCGTTTAGTTTCCTTTCAATTTTCTCAATCAAAACTAGTAGGAACTCCAAATATTTACAAGACAACAAAATAAAATTAGATATTCATATGATCCATCAATGACCAAAGAGATGGAAGGGTAGGGCGGACAGAGAGTTATGACCTTGTCTGTAAAGGCAGCTGTAGGCACAATCATTGAAGAGTAACGATACAACCTAGCATCCGCAAATTCAAACAGTTTAACTTGGCGCTCAACAAGCTGATACACGAACAACCAGCCAACCAGAATTGCTAAAACTTCTACAACCCATCACTGGTAGATTGTCAAGTAACAGTACACAAGGCCCACCATATTTAAGGCAAGCCAAAGAATTACATGCTGATGTTAGGCATGAAATGTGAAGCTAGATGTTTTTTGCTCTACCTGTGAAGGAAAGTTTGAGATCTTCGTAACAGCAAGAATTAAAAAAAAATCCAAAATGATTGAACATATATTAATTTAAGAAGGCTTACATTTCGTGCTCTTAAAAATACCATAATCCAAATTACATAGCGAAATATGCTACTCGTCACTCAAAATAGAGAGAGCAGGCCGATGTCTGACTACATTCAGTACACCTATTGCAGTTGTCTAGACAGAGGTAGAAAAAAAGCTGTTACAAAACTGTAGGGATAAAACTATTATATAAGACCTGAGTCAAGATTACCTCAAAGAATGAATTATAGTTCAAACGCGTCAAAAAACGCCTCAGAAATGGGGCTCGCTGACTCCCAACAAGCCTGCTACTCCGCAATATAGTGTATAAAGAGTTTGATTTCTTATTAAATTCCTGAACAAAGAAAAAAAATCTTGAAAAAATGACATGGAACAGTTCCAATGAGTAGAGCAGCTATGTCTTGAAGTATTCTGTGACCCTCATCGAAAAGACCACACACAACAAATGCAAGGATGGCTAATCGCATGAAAAAGAAAACAGCAAAACCAAGATAGAACCATAACTAGAACAGAGTATCAGGTAGCAGCCAATGGAGATATTTCATTTTCTACATTAAGATGAAGGAAAGAAAGAGCTTTACTTTTACAGTACAGGACCACATACTGCCTTTTCTAGGAGATGCCTTATAACGTATAAGCCGCATTTGTAAGAACTGGGAAACTTAAAGATCATAACTTCAACATGATAATTACAAGACAATAAAGTGTGCCAATCAATCAGCTATTTCTATTACTGGTGCTAATGCATGCTGGAACTTCAATTTTTTTACTCGTAGGGGATGCTACAGAATAAGGCTTTCAATAGTGTTGATGTCCAATTGATGTTAAACACCTATAGTTTCCTTCAGTCCAACAAGGTTTTCTAAACATTGGTGATTCCATTTTCCACCAATATCTTGTATTAAGAGATACATCTGAACAAAGTTTTTGCATGGTGTGGCCAACTTAATAGGTGAAGCCATGATTGACTAACTTTTCCCAAGATTGGCATGTCAGCTTTTGTGTCAAGAAAGATATTTTCAGTACCCACCCTATAATCATAGGAAAGAAATGATATTCATTCAAACCTCAGTTAGATGCTCCAGTTCAGCTGTAGTTGCACAACTTCCTTGATTTTCAATGGTCCAGCAGAACTGAAGGCAAAGTTTCATTATGCTATCCAGTATTCTTGATAAAGAACCAATGTCCAAGAACGACTGTGAGATTAAAGCTGACAAATACCTGTGGCATAAGATTTAAAAAATCACCAATACAATAGTGCCAATAGTTAAGAAGCTGGGTAGCTACAAATTGGCTTTCCTATTAAAGGTTTATACTAAACACATGCACTTATCATATTAGATAAATAAAATATTATAAATCTATCATTTTTAAATTAAAAGGAACATCACTCACGGAACTAAGCCCCATTTTATGACTTACTCTTGATGGAAACCCACAACTTCTGTGAAATCATGAGAATCTTGAATATGGATTTGCAAAACATTCCATTGGGATTCTATAACATCTACCTACAAAAGAAAAGAAAAATTCTTGAATGAGTCTGTTATTAAATGCACAAAGTGAAACCCCACTGCAAAATGCAAGTAAGAACAACTTGTATATAAAATTGTAGATTTCTGATCAAGAATGCCATATGCTCTCTAACATGCCACATTGGTCTAAGTCGCTGTCGTCGCTGTTGAGATGCTGAGGAATTTATGCGGTCATTGCGATGTTTGGCAAAATCCGTGTGGTCTTGGTGCATGGCCGAGGCCCACGACTTCTCCAATTCCATCTGTGTTCTCCTTAACCGCAACAAATATTGAAAGACTCTGCAATACCTGGTGGGATTTCATAGCTTAAATATTAACAAATGAAAAGGTCAAAATTTCACAGATTAAAAAAAAAGTTAAATAAATAAATAAAAGGTCCACATTCCAGCAATATCAAGTGTTTCAGATATCATGTACCATATCCATGAATTTTTCTTTATGTGTTGTTGGGGTTTTTGTTTTTTTGGGGGGAGGGGTATACAAAACCTTACTTTGAGAGCACTTCTTGTGTAAAGAACAACTGCAGGGGCCAATCAACAGCATACTCAAGAGCAATTCCATCCCAGCCATCAAGGATCATTTCTGAAGTAGCATCTAAATGTACATCCTTTGGTAAATCTCCTTGTGAGGGTTTAACAGTCATTCCAAAAGAAGGCATCCTAGCAAGTCCCATAAAGATAATTTAGTAAATCTTGTTTGTGAATTTTTTAAAACAAAATTCACATAGATTACAGCAAAGTCACTATGCCATTGATCTTATTTTCAACCAATATTCAGTACATTCCAATAAAGGTTCTAACCGCAAGGATACTCTTGAAAAGAATTTGTCTTCGTCTCCAATGGTTTTTATTGCAGCCTGTATTTCAAGCAACAAAATTGTTAGTTCGTCTCAATAAAAATGTTTCAACTAATCATGGAATATATGTGCAAGGATGAATCCTACCAGCTGGAAAGGAACCATAAGATCAGCTTCAGCAGTTGACTGACGTGGAGGTAAGCGCATCAACTGACGGCTCTCCTCAAGGAAACACTGAATAATATAGATGTCTTGTTAGGAAATCGGGAAATACAGAAAGATCTTTGATGTTCTTAGAAATTCGATAGCCACTTCCAATGAATTTATATAATATTAGAGTTTTAATTTCTGCACATAAACAGAAAGTATTAATCCAGTAACATAAAAAACCCCTTTCCACCCACTAAAAGGAAAATATAGTATGATGACACAAACCCAATAGAATAGTTCAAGCAAAGAGGGTTCAATGACATCATTTTCTCCTCATTTAACCCAGTCCCTTTATATACATCCATTTCTTACCTGGAAGAAATCTCCTTTTGCTAAGAGAAAATAGTCTTTTAGGGCCTTCAGGTGGCCATTCAAGTCAGCACGTACAACAACAAGCTGGATGTGGGGGAATGCAGTAAGTTTGTGATCTTTAGATGAAGTTTGAAAAAAAAAAATCACATTCAGTACCTGCCAAAGATGACTGGCTGCAATAGCCCGCATGGTGTCGACAGCATATTCAAAAGATCTTTTGTGAAACTCAGATGATTCCTTCACAAACATAATGATATTAACACAAATTTCGTTGGACTATAAGAGGAAAAAGATAATTGTCTGTTGCATCATGAAATAAAAACAAACTGTTGATTCACCATGCGAAGAGACCTTTGAAGCTTAAAGAGATTGAGTGTAAGTATCAAATATAATCCAACTGTCACCTTGTACAGTTATCTATAACAGAATAATTGCTAGAAACTATAAGGTCATGCACAATGACATAGTCAAGGACACCTTTAAATCTGAAAGCATAGCTTCAATCTTATCGGCCTCAGATTGTGGAAACAATTCTTCTCCAAGAAATTTTTTATCAATGACAAGCTCCTTCTGGAAAGAAAAACGGCCTGTAAATCCGTGAAATTTCTGAGAGCCTCTAGGCATCTGCTGCTGATGTAGAGCTTCTTGAAATCGTGTAGCATGGCTTGGATTGCGAAGTACCCTAATGGCTTTACCCGCAAATAGTATCGATTCTGCGACACGCATATGGATATATTCAGGGAGCATATCCTACAAAATGTCATGGAAGACTTACGATTATGAGACATTTCATAGGTGACTCAAAAAAGAGAAACTATAATTTTGTATTTATTCAAGTTACAGTCTACTAGATATAATTATAATCATATAATCAATCCAAGAAAACTGCATACAATGGTCTGACAAATTAGCACAATCATGTAAAATTGTAAGAAACAATCTCCAAATATAGAGAGGACGATCAGGCCTAGAGCATATCTCCATTCTTCAGTATCACATCAATTGAAGAAAATAAAAATTAAGTAATCAAAGAGAAAATTATAAATATGACAAGACAAAAGTCAAGGTACCAAATAAATATGAAATCCTGAGTGCCAATCAGTTAAAGATGAATCATCAGTTGAAATGCGTGCCAATTTTCTTGAAATGTCTGAATGAGATGAGCCATGCTCTACATCCCTGTCTTCTTGCCTGAAAAGTTTGCATAACCATACAAATCTCTTCAGGTTAATAGTGATTAAAAGCCAGAAGCAAATAAAAAAAAAACCTAAAACTTTGAGAAAACATAAAGAACTTGTATTAATGCCTTCATCATTTACAAGATATTGTTTGAAGAAAATATCTAAACAATTTATCTCAACAGGAGAGGCACTGCTATTTTACAAACTATATGTATTATTTTTCCATTTTACCTTTTCTATCCCCATATGAAGAAGCAGAAAACAATTGCATAGACATTCATTCTACTAAGGACATGACACTGATAATGGAATTCTATATATGATACCTTCTAATAAAAAACTCTTCATGCGGATCTTGAAGAATGCCATAAACCATCCACGAAGCAAGCTGGTTATAAAGCACTTGATGCCCATGCCAGAGAAGTCTGTGCTTCAGATACGGAGCATAAGTAACAACAATAAATCAGGTCAGAAATTTTTTTCATCAATATATGAATAATATGAAAATTGCAAACAAAAAATGGTTCACCTTTGAATGCATGTCTGCAATTCAGGAACCCCACAATGACAACGTTTGTGTAAGAGATTCAGAAGTTGACCACCATGAGTATCTTCACGCTCAATCTCAAGAACGAGCTCGTACAAAGGTGGTAAAAGAACAAAAAACTGCCCAACAAAAAACATTCACTTTCTTAAGATTTTGATCATCAAGATACCAAAATGAAAAATTATATGGGGAACAGTACACAACCTTATTAAGGCCCTGAGTAACCGTGGCTAATATGGGTACAGTTTCAGACAACAGTTTTTGCTCAATGTGAAGAACTACCGATCTGTAAACTGACAAAATCTCAACAATTCCATTAGCAATGGCTCTACGGTATACACTCTGCTTCTCAGCTTTACCTATCGAGGACTCGGAAATGGTTGCCAAAGCAGACACATTCACAGACCTTATCCAACTTAAATTCCGAGACTTGGAAGAAAAGCGGTCAAGCTCCCTATAGTAGAACCCTAAAGTCACAATTCTTTCAATGAGATCCCTGTATTCACATAAATGGAGTAAATTTAAAATTATTTAAAAGACTGAGTCAGAAACAAATATTTACGAAATCTCCACATTTACTACGCAGACAAACATGTAACTGATACTAGAAAGAATCAAGCGTTTATTTAAGTAAAGAAAGAAAATATTATGGTATTTGCAAATTGAGAGTGAAATTCAAAGGACTTACTTTTCGCTGGGTTGAAGGAAAGAGATATCAGAAGCGAGCTTGAAAGTGGGTTCGTCGGAAATGGGAGCGTCAGGAGATAAGCCAATTCCAAGGGAATTTTGTTGCTCTCTCTCGTCGATTATCAGATCGCCGGTGTAACCCACCAGCGCTAGCAAGAGCTCGTGCAACATTCTTTCTTCTTCCTCTTCTTCTTCTTCTTCTAGTTCAAATCAAATGCACTGATTATAAAGTGTTATCTCCCACCAGCAGCAACACAGCAGGTACTTTCAGATAATCATAGAGACTCGACATTTTTTTTTTAGGCTTTTGAACAATTTGGTACTCCAAGTATATCTAGATTCATCACATTTGAGAAATTAGGTACAAATTTGTTTGAAAACTTAGGATACCGAGTTAACTTTAGGGGGCAAAATCGGTTGAATATCAAATTTGTTAATTATCTAAATTTAATTATGTTTTTGAGATTTAATTATTGTTGTAAAATAATTATTCAAACAATATTTATATTTAAAATATATACTTACTCCATTTACTTTTTAAAAAGTATGATCTTAAATATCTCTAATTTTCTATTTTTAAAACTTCATTAATTTTTGATATATTGATTTTTAAATTTAACGGACATATGATATACTACTAATAATACATTATAGATCCATTAGTTTTAAAAAATATAAAATTATGAGTTCATTAAGACTTATGATATCCTAATTTAATAAATTTTTAAGATATTAATTTAAAACTATTAAATTATTTTATTTGTTTATATACATATCAAAAATAGATTTAACTATAAAGATATTGTATCAACATATTTGAATTTTTGATGCCATTTTGTATTAAAATGTTGGAGTAACTTGGATTCAAGTTTCAGTGTACTTAATTACTTATAAAAGTTAAAAAAAAATCTAACTTATTTTTTATTATGTTTTTAAAGAGAAAAAAAGTGATAAGATAAAAGAAAATAAAAGTAAATTAAATTGTAATATTTGTAGTAAAATTATGACAGCTTTTTCTTTAATAAGACGATATAAGTTTATTTTACCAAATTGGTTCAAGTAATTCCAAGACTAGTGTAAAGCATATATTAATTAAGCTAAACTAAACTAACTATTATATTTGCATGTTCAAAGATTTAAAACTATTAAGCTATAGTATTACTTTTCCTTGTGCATAGGAATTTGACATTGATCAAAAGGGATTGTTTAGAATTTGTAATCAAAGAGAAAATTAAATACCAGAGAATGTAAAATGGAGACTGATCAATGTATTACATTTAGTTACTATTGAAGAATGAAGTACAATGGAGATAACAAAGATGAGTAAACCATGGTGGAGAAGGGGAGCACGTGCAAATATGTTAATTGGCAGTTGGAATAGGCCTAGACAAAGAGTTTGCACGTGCCCTGCTTCTCCAACAAGGAGTTACACACCTACCAAAGCCTCACACTACTCAGAGAATGCTTTTATGTTACTTTGTTAGGAATTTGGGAGGAGTAAAACTGAAGGAAGAAGATAATGTATTTATAGGCAAAATGAATCGGAGAGAGAAAGGGAGAGGGAGAGAGATTTGTTTTAAAAAGTGATAATATAACGATAAATGATAATTTTTTTCATTTTGTTTGTATTATTTTCTCGTATTTATTTTAAATATTATCGAGACATAAATTTTCTATAAAAATATATAATAATGAATATAAAATTGATTAATTTTTTATTTTTTGTTATTGTAATATTACTTTTTAATTTATAAAATGATTAAATTATTATATAAAATAATTTAAACTTTGGATAACTAAATTGGAATGAATAGATGCATTTGTCTATGAGAAGAAATAAGTTATTTCAAGATATTGATGGTGAAGGGAAATCCTCTGTTCTAAGGCATGTCATACCATCATAGTTGTAGGTGAAGAAATTCAAAGTAGAGAGATGTCTAAAGAGAGCAAAACCGGGTCTTGTCTGCCTTTAATTTCACAAATGACTATCACCTCTTTGTTTCTTTGGGGTGTCATGTAGATAGACTAACAAAAACCTTCAAAGGGTTTCCCTACCAAAACCAATAACTATTTCTTGGGTCAATTACTTTTCTTGAAACCATCATGTTCTCTTCCGTCGCGTCCAAATTTCTAGTTTTTTTTTTTTACTGTATTTTTTTTTTTTTTGTAAGAATAGGGTAGTGCAGGTACTAAACAAGAGAATATTGTAAGAGTACAATTACACTTTGCGTGTTGGGGACAAGATTTTGAGCATTTATAAGTACCACAAACTGCCACCATTTTTGCCTTGAGTTTAATTTTTTTTTAATGTAATTTTTGATGTTTTGATATATATATATATATATATATATATATTATTAATATAGTACAAATAGTTGGATAAAAATGATTAAAAATATAAATTCTTATTAATATAGTACGTATTTACTAACTATTAAATTCTTTCATTTTGCTATTGGATTGTGGTGTATACAATTTTACAGTAGAATAATAAAGACTTTATAAATTTTAGAAAATACCTTTATTTGGAAATTCATTTATTACTATTTTGGAATGTAACTTTTGCTAAAAAGACATCCGGCACGATTATTTTGCTCAAATTATAAAATAAAACTTATACATTGCAAATTTAATATAATTATAATTAACGTCTTAAAATTTTACCATATAGTTACCTAGACGTAATTATATATTTTTATATAAAGCATTTAATTATAAGATAATGATATTATTATAATAATTTTTGTAATAAAAATAAATAAAATATCTATTTTATTTTTAATACTAATTATACATTAATATTAATACTATTAAATAAAAATGTTATTAATAAATTAATATCACGATAATAATTTAGGTTTTAGTAATATCAGTATCTAATCATGGCATATATATAATTAGTGAAATGTAAGTCATAGTTTATGGCCTATGGAGCGTAGAATTTCAAACCTTTAAATAAATAGGCAATGAACATTAGCTAAAGTGAATTTGGAAATTCTTGCGATCTTTGCAAAACCTAGGCTTCCTGTTGGCGTAGAAAACTGCAACAGCGCTTGCACTAATTAAGAAATCTCACGTTGACACTTCAAGGAAAAAGTTATGGCTAAAGCCTTTAAGGCTTGGTGTCACCATGTGACTCCTTGTAGTTTCAAGCCTTCAATCAAAATTTCCTTGAAGTTCAATTAAGCATTGCTAATGGGTTACCTTAATTACAAGTTTATCTATTTATAAGTGTGAGATTCATGGTGCACTTATTGCTAGTAAAGAAAAGAGTGGAAACTTTTTAACAGTACACTCAAGCTCCTATATGCATAAACATTACCATATAAATAGTAAATATATTTTTAAGATTGCAAACGTTTAGGTCATGAGTTTGTATTGAGGTAGAAGAACATAGATTATGGATGAGGCCATTATGAACATAAGGGATATAAATATGCGACCTGAAGCAAACAGAGCAGTAAATGCTTTATATGATCTCACACTCATGTATTCAAAGCTCAAGCACTTTTGAAACTCAATCATGTTTCCAACTAGGAAAATTTCCACCATCACTTGATTAATTTACTTGACTTTGCTCCCAAAACTAAAGAACAACTACGATACAAAGTACACTTGATTGTGCATTAAATTGAGGAGTACTAATTTGCTTTCACGCCTCTACTTTCATTTTTTTTTTAATGAAATGATTTGAAACGGGGAAAAAAAGTCTTACTTTAATACTTGTAGGTGAATCACGAAAAAAAGCTAAAAGTTTAACTTCCTTCTTCTTTCAAAGCCTGTTAGCAAACTAGGTTATAATCAATAGCATATTAATACCGAATTAGACACCAAAATATAGAAGGTTTAACTTCTAGGGGAGATTTTCTTAATAATCTATTAGATTATGTAATTTGTATTATTTATTTATTTAATTTGAAAAATGATCCGTTAAGAAAAAAATGACATTATTTTTATATTATTTTTAAAAATAATATTTTAATTAAAAAACATTTAAATAATATATTTTGTTATTAATTTATTTATATTTTTAAAATTAAAAAAATTAAACTATATAACTTATAATTAAAGGAATCAAATAAAATAAATTAATATAATGTAAATCAACTCTACAGCCTGGCTCTAACTTTTAATAGCAATTACCGGTTAATAACATAGAAAAAGAAACTAACAATAAAAGCCTATCCAAACTACTAATCTTTAAGAAACCAGTTGGAATTCATCATTCAAAGTTGAAAGAGATGTCGGATAAAATCAGCAGTAATCATGGACAAACCTGAAGGTCAATGTGTGCTTAGCTCTGAATCATCATGCATTGTATTTTCCTGTTAGTAAGCAATCTCGAAGGATGATACGCTTTTGCTAATCCATAATGAGTCATTAGTACCTTCTTAGCTAAATTGAATATTATTTTTAAATTAATTTAGTTTTTTTGCAAAATTAGTAGCAATTGACAAATTTTAAAGGGTATTTTTCTCCACTCACTTTCTTTTATTATTTTACATTTATTTAGTATTATTTTTTAGAAATAATTTTTGTTTATTCTTTAAAGTTTTCTCCATCGTTCTTTTTTCTCATTTGCCTATTTTTAGGGTTTTTCTACAAGTTGTAGGTTTTACGTCCAACTAGATATCTCTTGCTTTCACCTATCAAATTTGTTTTTAACGAATTTTCATGACTTCATTTAAAAATTTTGAGAAATTATAAAATTTATTGATTTATTCAATATTTTAAATATATAACTATGAATAATTGATGTTACTTTTTAGAAAATAAAGATTATTATTAATGTGATATTTGAGTTCCTTATTCAAAACCTCGAAAATAAAGGATACATTGTTTAAACAATAAAATAAATATTATATGTTAATGATAGGAAATCATCTTCTTAATACAAGTGTTAAAAATAGTAATTTTATTTTATTTTTATATGAGCAATAACACCCACGTTTACCTTACCTAATTACATGATGAAGTTGTTTAAAATGATTAAAATAAAATAAAATATAACAAATGAACTAAATTTATCTAAGTAATATAACTAAGAGATGCTGGGTGAGTTTTTTGTTTCTCGAGACTTAATGACCCAACATATTTAATATGCTATATAAACATAACATTTTAAATTCAACAATTTTATTGGAGAGATTTAAACACAAAATCTTCTACTCTATTATCTTCTCAAAAACTAAAATTGTCAGGAATGCATGAAGTTAGAGTGCATTGGTTCTTAATCCTCCCCAAAGCTTAAAGCTTTTGAGAAATAGGGTAAAAAACACTTTATAAATTCTAACTTCTCTCAAATATGTTTTGTTGGAATCATAACTCTTATAACACACAGAGTAATTAGAGTTTGAAGCTTCTGTCTTATTGAATGAACAAGCTTGTAGTTTTATATGAGTCTTGCAAAAACATAAATGAGATGAAATAGCACCCACGTTTACCTTACCTAATTACATGATGAAGTCCTTTTAATTAAAAATTATTAACAAAAAATAGTAAACACAAACTAATCGTGTTAAGTCCCAAAAACTTAATCAACGAGTAATTCGAAACTCCAACATACTTAATATATTATGTATACATAACACTTGAAATTCAATAATTTAATTGGAGAGATTTGAACAAAAAATCTTCAATTCTATTATCAAAGATTTAAGTTTTGAGGGAGTTGAACCATCAATCATCTTTTACTTTCTAAAGTTAGAAGAGCAAACGGTAAATTTTTAATCTTACTACCGTGGTCCGTGGGAAATGACATGTTCTATAATGTCTACAAAGTAAATTCTGAAAATGGATATAGTGCTTGGAACGACATCATTTTGCTTGTTTAATGTGTTATAAATGGTATGATCTTATTAGATAATGAGAATGACTTATAAACTGTGTCGTCGACTGTATATTTACATTCCATCACTTTGCTTGTTCATTAGATTATCAACAAGCAAGAGAAACTTACATAGGGGATTGATAAAGCAGTTGAAAGACCAACTAGACAAACACCATAGTTAGGGGGAGAGAGTGTAACTGATGATCAATAATCAGTACTAAGTAGACATGGCGTATCATTGATTCAAACTTCAGATGTCTACCGGAGTTGAAAGACCGGGTAGGCATACACAGCACCATCCTAAGCTGGAGGGTGTAATAGACAAGCAATAATCTTGGTGCTAAACTAATATGTACCGTGTAGTATGGTTGAATAAAAAAATTGATGAATCCAGCTATCTGGTTTCATTCGACTTTATTTGACTTTGATTAAATTTTTGCTGATGTATTTTTTGTGGTACTAAAGTTGTCAATCATGTAAGTTCAAGAAGAAAATGTGATACCAAGATAATATAATAAAACATGGAACCGATAGGTCTCATTAAATACAAAATTTGCAAATAAAATGAACCCATAGGGAACTATTTGAGGAAGCCAAATTCTTTTAAGATAGAAAATAGAGTACAAAAATGTGATCAGAAAAATGATACAGGGGATAAAATTAAAAGACAAGCAAGCTCCTTTACATAAAGAAAGCAATGACTTCCCGTTGCCTATTTCTTTGCATATGTAATCAACATAGAGTTCTGCTGTGTCATCTTGAAATCTTGGAGTGCTTGCATTGCAACCGTTGATTGCATCTCGTCTCCATACTCTACGAAGGCAATACCAGGCTTTGTTTCCACCATTCTAACCTCCTTAAAACCAGGGTATTGACAGAAAAGCATTTGAAGCATCATGGGTGTTGTTTCATGTGGTAGATTCTGAACAAACAGTATGTTGTTTGGTGGAGCAGGAGCTTCAGGTACTGCAGCCTTTATGCCACCAGGATAGGGTATATGTGATAGCTGCAACATGTTGTAAACGGTAATATGTAAAGATAGCTATTCCTCAAGATTAAGACTTCAAACAAAGCCCTAGGCTTTTGCAACTTTACCAGAAGAACCAAATCTCATCTCTCGGGAGCAAGAGCGAGAAGAGATTCCAAACAAATTATAGATAGGTCAAATTCAAACAAACTTTGTTAAATTAATCTTTTCAATAACTGGGCTAGATTTAGCTTGAAGACTCATATCTGAGAAAACTAGCATAAATATTAACCACCTTTTATTTCAGGAGAAAGGTGGAGGTCACAACTCAAAAAACTAAATTTAAGTTTCCAAACAGTTTGAGCCCAAAAAATAGTTCTCACCAACAGAATTGATATTCATTTAATTGCTAAAATTATTTTATCTAGAAATCACCAAAATTGTTCAGACTCATCAATGCAGAGAATAAAAGAAGGAAAGCTTAATGAAGATCCTGAATTTTATTAATGCTAAACAAAATGATCCTGAAAAAAGAGATATAATGCTTACAGGAGGTGTAGCACCATAAGGATTCAGAGCAGCTCCAGCATGAGCAGAATCATGCTGATCTTTACGCTTCTTTCCTGCCATATTCAGGAAAGTGAAACAGAGGGATATAGGAAAACAAGATCTAAACATCACTTGGTAAAAAAAAATAGCAACAGGGATTGCATTGCATATTTGCATCAATATGTTGCAAATCAGAAGCTATTGATCATAAGATCCTCTTGGGAAAAAAATGATAAATTGTTAGTGGTTCCCCATTGATATGACATACATAATTACAGAACTACTTCATCTATGCCGTCATCCAACAAGGTTAAGCTGTTGCATATAGTGTATCTATAGATTATTTGCAGTCAACTTTCATATTTAACCACAATAAGATAAGTTCCCAAATCCAAACTATGATTCTGAATACCAATGACTAAATGAGAGACTAGCATGACTAGAATATTTCTATCAAATGTTGTAGCAATCTCAATATTCCAATTTTTGTATTGATACAAGTAAAAAAATATATATGATGGCCATGATTAGCATTAATCATTATATTGATTAATGCACAAATGCACAAATGCACAAATGATCTTTTAATACAAAGCTTTTATGATAGAAGCCAACTGGATAAAGACCCTGGGGCAGGGAATGAGGGGACAACCAAGAGCATTTCTCACCTTTTTCTTCGTGCCTCTTCCGCTTTTCCCTTGGAACAAAAGTACCATCAGCCTTAGCTATTACATCTGATTTTGTCTTTGCATATTGTATTCTCTAGGTCATTTAAAAGGGAGAAGTCATATATACAACAATTAAGTCAGAAAAACTATAACCAAAATTCTAATCTAAATTTTGAGCTACATGATTCATTTGTAATTAAATGATGTAATCATGCTATGAAGAAGAAGAAGAAAGCAAGCCCGATGTGTGATTGAACTAAGTTTTTTCCAAATACCAAATTTGCTAGAAATCCACTTTAGAATTAAGAAAAATACTATGAACTGTCAAGGGGGGAAATTAAGCACCTAAAAGAGATGGAGTCCCAAAATATAACAAAACAACTCAATATAAAAAATTAGATGTTAGAAATTGTTGATCATCAATTCTCCCAAAAGCTTAAGCTATTAGGAAAAAGGGGCCAACAATACTTTTATACAACCAACATTATAACACAAAAAGCTTTCGGATCTAGTAGGCAAGAAATATGAGGAGAAGTAATCAAAACATAAAGTATCTTATCAACCCTGATTTTCTCAAATTGCCAGGCTGAGATAATTAAGCTATTGTCATCCCTAAGAGAACCAGATTCATATTTACTATGAAACATGGACCAAGCAAACTATAATCTGCAGCAACTGGTTTAGGACATTGCAGTGCAGGGATTGGAATTTTTGGTAGAGAACATAATAACAAATATACACAAAAGGGGTTCGGTACTTAAGTGGTATTTCTTTTAATAAAAAAGTATCTATATTCTCAAGGTACTACAATGATAATCCCCTATTTACATTAAGGTACACAAATGGTCACGTTTCATGTTTTAAATTGGGGATTTCGTCACATGTTTAGCACATGTGATATAAGTAAAAAATAATTGTGTCATTTAGAGGGTTTTGTATTTTAATAGTACCCCATTTAACCAAAAATATGCATGTGAACCCTTATTTTCATAAAAATATACTAATAGCTCCTACATTTCATTTTACATATACCAGTGATCCAAACTTAAGATAATTAGGAATTTCGTGCCACATAAATGAGCAAAAAATTAAGGACAAGTTCGTCTTTAAAGCTGTTCCTACCAGTAAACCACCTCTTAGTCTTCAACCCGTTATTTCTTCTACAATTTTTTACATGAGCATCACATCGCATGATTTCATCATGTAATGTCAAAGTATTAGGATCTATCTTTTTATAGTCATGTCTTTCATATGTCATATCATATAGATAACATCTCCTCTTATTTACTAGGTTGTTCTTTCTGTTATCTAATATGTATTGTGTTGGTTCTCGGTTTGTCTCTAACTCGTTAATGTTAAACTTTTGCATAATCATCCTTGTCTTTTGCTTTTGTTGTCGTTCTGTAACACCTGAAGTGTGTTTTTTAAACTTAAATACTTGAGTTTTGTTTTCTTTTTCTTCTGTACTTATTGTTAGTTGTGGTTTTTTATGTATATTTTTATGTTATATAAATTATTTACTTGTAGGACTCTTGAATTACATGAATTATTGTGACCATACTAGTATGTTTAGTTGACATTCTTGTTGATTGATCCTTTCTAAACGTGTCTATTATATCTGGTTTTAAAATTCAAGTCTTTTTCTCTACTTAGATGTTTTAATATTAAATAAAAACCCCAATTTTTTATCGCAAAGCCATTAACTCTCTTCTATTTTTTCTTACAAAACAATCATCTTCAATACGATTCGATTCTTTTGGATTTTTCAATACTCTCTCTACTTTTCATGATTTCAAAACCATCATCTTCAATGGATACCACTAAGGTACCCAACCCAATGCAAACTATCACCTTTTTTTTGTTGGCAGCACTTAGTTAAACTAGGGAAAAAAGGATCTCTAACTAAAGTTTAAAGTCAGAAATTGGGGGCAAAATATGGAAGCCATTGCTTCCCGATTCAGAACTCAGAGAAACCAATTGTATTCTACTACAAAATGAGGATTGTATAAAAACAAATAGACACGTAAAAGGGAAATAAGAATACCATAGGCTTATCATAAAAGGGAAAACCCTGCATTTGACGAAAGGCATTAGAAGCAGAAGTCACATCTTCAAAAATCACCCAAGCTTGGCCCTTGTGTTTGAGCGTTTTGAAAGCCAAAACCTCAAGTATCTTCCCGAACTGTGAAAATACGGCGTGAAGAGACTTCTTCAACTCATCAAGCTTGATTTTCTCGTTGAGGTTGTTGATGTATATCGTCTGGTTCGCTCGGGTATCCGAGCCGTTGTTGGCGTCCGCCATTTTGTCTAAGCTGAAGCTAGGAAGAGAAGAGACGGAAATCGCAAGGAGGCTGAACTACTGGGTTTACTCACCAGCCACCGCTGCCAAACAAGGCGTAGTAGACACAGGCAAAAGCCCTACTTGTCATCCGTGAAGGGAAAATCAGAATCCGGTTAGACATTACATTTCTTTTGGGCCGATTTCACTGAGGCCTAGCCATTAAGACCCAAATATCGTAACCCGAATGAGAATCCTCAAAAAAATATTAATTTTTCATCCATAAACATTAATTTTATTTTTATTAAATATTTTTACATTTAGCAATTTTTCTTATTATACTTGTATAATATATATTAATTAATAAAAATCAAAATTATTAAAAAAATAGTATTCTTGAGAAAATCGTACAATAAAAATAAAATACTTTTTTCATAATAAATTTTATTATTAAATATATTTATTATTATTATTATTTTTATTATTTTCAATACAATAACATATAATATAAATAATGATCCAATATATTTAAGTTATAGTTTTTTGATAATTTATTGAAACATTGTTGTTTCCGTTTCTTATTTATTCAAATAAGTAAAAAATGTTTAACCATTTATATAATTAATAATAAAATATATTAACACATAACGATTTATATAATTAATAATAAAATATATTAACACGTATTAAAAAAAGAAAGCCACTAAAGATGTATTTTAAAAATGAATCACTATTTGATGTTAAAAAAGATGATACACTATTTAATTTAGTTTAAATTTGTTACTTGAGATCGGAGAATAGGAGTTTTATGTGTCGTGTAATTTTATATATGAATTAAGTTTAATGTTGGGGTATAATTTATTTAAATTATGAATTATTTATATTAAATTTATTATATTAATATAAATATTTTATTAAAAGAGTTAATTATAAATACCTTTTCTCAAATTTTTGATATAGCAAAAAGAGTAAGTAAGTTTGAAAAATAACAATTATACCCTTTCTTATTACTATTTTTTAATTATTCAAGGGATGTATTTATAATAAAATCAATAATAACATAAAATTAAATGGAATATATTATAATAAAATAATTATAATTATAAATTTGTAAACTTTAATAATGTTTTTATAGTTTTTGAAACCGTTCGGGCTTTTGTACTAATTCTTCCTTATTAAAATATATACCTATTATTATTGCATTTGTAATGTATATTTTTAAAATTAAACAAATTATACTCATATTTATATATATTTTTATTTTTATCAAAAAATTTAATATATCTTTATATAAAAATAATACATTGCACTTAAATATACATGTATTCAATTAATACCCGTTCCGTATATTACTATCTAAAATTTTGTAAGCCTTTGCCGAACTTATGTAAACTATTATATTTATTCTTTTAGGAAGCAATATGATCGAGAAGGTAAATTTGATGGTATCATTTTTGAAATATATAAAATAAAATAAAATATAAAGTTATATTAAAAAAATAAATGTTTTAGGCTCCAAAAGTAATTTCTAGAAAAATTGGGCATCTAAATATCCCATGGTTTAGTTTCGCAACCCAAATTAAAAAATAAATCCTTCTAATTAACAAATTTTTTTTAGTCAATGACTTAAAATCATTGTTTCATATTCAATGACATAATATAAATATAAAATATTTTTAATATATATTTTGATAATGAAACTGTAAGTAATATGAGTGTTAATTATTTTTATAAATAAAATATTTATTTATAATTTTATCTTTATACTTGTTATTAACCCTATCAAGAATATTAAGTCTTTTCAAAAAAATCGAAGAAACGTTGAGATTTTAGATAGTCATAATTCAAATGTATATTTTATAACTATCACATATATAATTGTATATACGTTTAAGTACGTTTCATATAAGCTTTTAATTAAATAAACTCTCATATTACATGATAAAAATATTAGCTTTTTGGTTATAAAGATTGATTTCTCTAGCAAAAAGATCGATCTTATTATGGATCGATCACACTTCGATATTTCTATCTCTACATAAAAAAATAAACATATTTTAATATATAGAGCGATTAATCCTTTTTTTAGACAGATTAATCCCCTAATTTACGTAAATGTAACTTGTTTTTGGGAGGAATCAATTTATCTCGTAGAGGGATCGATCCCACTATTGAAATTGATGTATTTTATCTACTTTGATTCATTTTTTAATCTTAATCATCAATCAATTACCTATATAATTGTGTCACATCAAATATATGATGTTTTGGCTTTTTGGGTTTTCCATATATTGTTACTTTTCTCTTATAATTACACACACAATTACATAACATTTTTTAGGAGCACAAGATTTAACAATCAGGTTTTTTCTCTCTTTTGTTCTCCTTGAATTAGGGTGAATTTCATCTTTTCACATATTATGTTTATGATTATATTGTTATAAATACGAGTATATTTGTTTAATATTTTTTTTGTTCATATAACTTCTTCTTAATTAGGGTATTGTATGTTTAAATAAAATAATTGTACGAATTATCATGATTATTTGGATTTAATTATTAAATTTTAAATAAGTTATTTTTAATGAATTTGTAATTCATTTACTTGTTTTAGGATTTCTTAATTGATTTGATTTATCACACATGGGTATTTATGTTTTTGTGTTAACCTTGGTTGCAATTATTCCATGAACGTCTTTGATTGGTGAGGAATTTATTATAATATTGACCTAGATACTATTCATTCTAATTTTAAAAACTATAAAAATAAAATAAGGGCTCATAAGTTAGGTAGATAGGGACAGTATTTTAGGTAGAATATCATAAGATTGAGTTTTTACTTAAACGTTTTATTTTCATAGTGAAAACTTAAATAATCTGATAGACCGTTGTTTTTCTTTTATGTCATAGTTATAGACTATCTTTATTTTTGGATTACATATAATACATTAAGTATATTTTTAAAAAAATATACAAGGTGTTACTCACAATCGTTACAAAAAATGTGCTAATTGTGATTGAAGATCTTATTTGATATAATTTTATTAAAATTGTTTTTGAAATATGTTTTTGTCTATACATAATACTAAAAATTTGTGATAAATAATTTTTAATTAAAAAAAATTATAAAAAGAAATGGTCAATGGAACGACAAGACTAATAGTATTTCGTGTGTAGGTAAACACAATTCATTTTTTTTAAGTTGTTAAACTTGAATTGAATTATTTATGCTTATCAAGTTTGATTGAATCGAATCGATAAAACTAAAATAATCTAGTTTGGTTATAATTAAATTATTAAATATATAGTTATAATTAAATAATTATTTATTTAAAAAATATATCATTATCTTTGTAGTTTTTTTATTTGATATTTGTTAAGTATAATTTTATATTTTTATGTTTTTGCTCCAATAAAATAAAAAAATAAACATAAGTAAAACTCTATTTAGAGATGTAGAAATCAAGATTTTCAGTATGTTTTCCTTTTCAATTAGTATATATAAAATAATAATCAATTTATGTATATATTTATTATAATAATTAGATTAAATTAAAATTAATAAAAAAATCAGATCGAAATATTAGATATAATCTATTTTTTTTTAATTCTATTCGATTTATAGATTTGTTTGTGCAATTCCCTATTCCGTGTGGGACAAATGTCCAAGTCGCTTTCAGCGCAATTGGAAACCTGAAGCCTTTACTAAAAATTGCTGCGATTTATAGCTTACCCGAACATTTCTGTTACATGTAGAGTCATATTCCATTAACTTAGATTACGATGGTTCTCCGTTCTCCGTTCTCGTGCTGTTAATTAATAGTGACAAATGCACCCATTTTTTGTAAAAAAAAAAAAACCTATATTAATTTTATAGTTATTATTATTTATTATTAAAGATAATATATAAAATCAATATATTAATAACAACTAAAACATTTAAGAAAAAATTAATCTTGTTATTTTATTATCACATTTAAAAAAAAATTAAGTTATCACAAAAATAATAAGAAAATATTTTTTTATATATAACTAAGAGATCATAGTTATATTCCTAATTCTTATTAATAAAATAAAATGAATTTTGTTTTTACTTAAAAGAAAAATTATTCATTGCTCTGATAACATGTGATGACATGATATTTCATATTAATTAAATTTAAGATTAATATAATTTTTTAAAAAAAATAAATACTCAATACTTGATAAAAAGAAAAAAAATATAATTACTAAGGACTAAATTCCAAAAATAACAAATATCACATTTTTCGTAGAATATTATGAGATTAGTACTCTATACGTTCTTGTTCTTGAATAAATATGTCGCAAAATGAAATAATCAACAATAGAGATATGCATACCATAGGTTAATTCAGATTTGAATTAAAACTAAAATCAAACCAATAACGTCAGTTCATAACAAATAATAACTGATCCGATCTAATCGATTAAGTAAATTAGATTTTATATTTTAGTTTGCTTTTTTTTTTACAATTGATATGTTTTTTTAAATATTTATTTTTAATAACTAAACAATTATTACAATAAATTTTATGCTTTAATAATTGATTAAAATTTGAACTTATAAATAATTTGATTTTTTAAAAATAATAAATAAATAGATATTATATACTCTATTGAACTTTAAATAACATAAAAACTAACATAAATATTTATTATATAATTTTATATGAATTAAAATTAAAATTGTATACATAGAGTTTAATTTAAACAAAGTAAAAATAAAAACTACATATTCGGTGAAGTTAGGATTGGGATCTCCTACCCTCCTTTACATATAGGGTTACTAAATTAGGATAAAGAAGCAAAATAATAAATTAAAATTTAGAAGGGTAATATGCGTTAGTGTGAAGAGTACCGAGAAAAAAACTATTATTTATTATATTATTTATATTTATATTAAATAAAATTATTTTATTAAAATAAAAAAAATATGTAATATAATATACTTTGTCGCAAAGTAGTAAACTTAATTTTTTTTTTCAGATTTAACGATGTTAACATGATTCAAATTACATAAATACATTAATAACACATGACTTTTACAAAAATATCAACCGCATCAGTTAATTTTTAAAATTATCACCAAATTTCTTTGAAACTGCTTATACAATTGAAATAACTTAATATTTAAACATTAAAATAAATTATAAATTATAAATAAAAATTTAAACCGTAAATTGTATTTAGCAAATAAAAATAAGAGTTTTTTTTAATTATTCATCTTCCTCTATTATTTTCACTCTCACACTCCAAATGAACTGATTCTTCAAGTTGTGTCCTAATTTAATGCAAGTGACATGCATGATATTACTGGACTCACATTTTTAACATATAGTTCCAGGTTTTAAAAGTATAAACCAAACAAATTGGCATCTTGCATTTAGAATATAATTTCAAGTTTGAAAGTATAAAGTTCATATTGAGAAGCGTGACTCTCACGTGACTCTCACATCTACCGTAATGATTAAAGACTATACAAAGTGCTTCAAACTTATGGCTGTATATATTAATTCTTTTAATAGTCTTGCTGTAAGAATTATTAATAATTTATTTTAAATTATATATTCGAATTATATATAAATATGATTTGATTAAAAAAAGAAAAAAAACTTTGAGTTGGGATTAATAGCAGAAAAAAAAACCTTTGAGTTGGGCTACTAATAATGTTAGGATAATATAAAGACAATTAATTAGTCTTAAATACTTTTTAGCTCATTTTATACAAAATTATTTTAGGTGATTCAATTTTTTTAAAATAATATAAACAAATAGTAGTATAATAAAACTTACCAAGTAATTCAAAATCATGTAAAACTTTATATTTTTTTAAAATAAATCTTATTATTTTTTAAATGAAAATATTTATTTTAATAATTAACAGATAAAACATGGGTAGAAATAGACTTATAAAAATGTAAGTTAGAAAATTTTGAACTTATTTTTAAAAAATTATACGTTTCCAACATTTCATTGAAAAATATATATTAGATTTATAAGTCACTCCAATAATCCTATGAAGAGTGTGTTTACCGAAAAATAAAAGAATTAATACAAAAGGAGTTATTTTTATTTATTGTTTATTTTTCTAAAAATATAATGAAAAGAAAATAAGACTCATACAAATTTTAAAATCACTTCATTGATTGATTATCCATGCCTTCTTGATATTGCTTATCGTTTTCAAATTTATAATGTGTAACTCTAAAGGTATTGCTACTTTTAATATTTTATTTTTTATTTTTCATTAGTAATTTTAAAATATTTAAGTTAATATTTTTATTCAAACATATCACAAGTTTTAATAAACACTAAACACAGCAAAATGTAAGTTTTTTTTTTCATTTTCCTTCCTCTCTCATAGATTCAATTTCTTCTATATAATTAATATGTATTACTTATATTCAATAAATTTATATTACATATTAAATATAAGATTTGATTTAGAGGCAGATAATAATAATAATAATTTAAAATATTTTTGTATTTTATTTAACTTTTAATATGAATAGAAGATAAAATATTATAAGAATAACACTACTATTCATTCCTCCAATATCTCTAAAAAATATGCTTTAATATTTTATTTTCTAATATATTTATATAATTATTTTTTTATTTTATATCATTTAAAAATAAAAAAAATTAATTTTTTAATTTTATTTCGTTTAGAATTTTATTTTAATGCTATCCTTATTTTGATTTTATTATACTGATGTCAAAAGTGCAGGATAGGAGACTATCTTCATCCTCTATTTAAATATATGTGGATGACGGGGTGATTATTCTCTACCATAAGTTATAATATTTTATAAATATGTAATATATTTTAAAATAAATTAAAAAATTGAAGAATATAAGTGATGGGAGGGTAATTACCAAGAACACCCATCTCCCACGATGACATTTTCCGTTTATATTAAAATTAAGAACTTGTCATGCATTTTAATTTTAATTTTAATTTTTTACTAGATAAATTAATATACGTTTCATAACTCAAACAATCATATTAATATCATTTTCATTTGATATTATCATTCATATAAGGTTTTAAAATATAATATAAATCAATGAAAAATTATTTATTATTTTTAAAATATTTACTGACAAAAAAAATAATTATTAAATAATATTATTTAATATAAAAATATAAAAATAATATATAATTTTTTATTCTATTATAATTATAAAATAAATATTATAATATTTATTTAAATAATTAAATCAAATAATAATAATAATAATAATAATAATATGGTTTACTTATCTTTCTATTCAATTCTCTTTCTTATCTTCGTTTTAATTTACGTGTTAACAAAACGTAACTTCATTTAATTGTTCACATATAATGGTAAAGAATAGCATTCCTAAAATACCAATTCTAAACTCTTAGTCTTCCCATCACAATGATTGTACCATTAAGTTAATTTCCGTTAAGTAAGGTATTATAGTAGATTAAATACACAGTTTGAAAATTAAACGGAAACGTTTTTCCCTACCAAAGACCAAGGGGCAAATAATAAGGGTCGGATAATAACTATAGGAAGTAATTTTTTGTAAGCTTAATAAAATCAATAATATAATAATAATAATAATAATATATATATATATATATTTTATTTTTAACATTAATTACATATAAGTGTTATTAATTTGAAATAAAATTTTAACTAATCACATATTTTTATGATATTATTAATTTACATGTAATAATATAATTACTCTTAATCAAAACCTTTTATTTGTAATATTTAATAAAAAAATATTTTTTAAAAAAAATACATTTAATACTTAACTATAATTTTAACGTTATAATAGCAATCTTTACGTCATATCTTATTAATTTTCCAAAAAAAAGAAAACCATAAAATTTTATAAATAACCACATTTGATAGGGTCGTTGAAATCCCGTTTTATGGATGTAAGAATTATAATTTGACCCGGTCTTTTAATTCCGGTTTTATAGATGTTATAACAATTCTGATCCACGTGTTTTCCAAGAGCACCTAGATACTCATCCCCTATATAAACGACCTCAATTGTTCAACATTTGAAATCACATTGAAGGGGTAAGAGAGAGTCTCTAGAAACGCGAAGAGAAAAGTTTGTGTCGTTGCTGTGGAAGCTTCTCTCTTTTTTTTTGGGAGAAGATCTACTGCTTTCCATAGTAGCGTATATAAATTTCATCTCTAAGTTCTTTTGATTTCGGAATGGCTCGCTCTTTCTCCAACAACGCCAAGCTTCTCTCTTCTCTCGTCGTCGATGGTTTCTCTATCGCTATTAGCAGGTACTTGAAAAGTTCTTCCTTTTTTTTTCTCTTTTCCTGTTTGGCAAGCGAGAAAACGAAGAAATCTTGTCATTTTTCGCGAGAAACCATTTAAAGATCCTACCTTTACTCTGTTTCTTGCCGGCCATTGAAGTTTATCAGATTTTATCGTTCTGAATTCTGTCTCCAAAATACAAAATACTCGTTTTTAAAGAAAAAATCAAGAGAGATTTATTTGCTTGAACTCGTACAATATTTTGAATTAATATTAATGATAAAGTTATATCCTTTGTTCTGTTTATCGTCTGTCAAACAAGAGTCACAATATTTTATCATTTTGATATAAAAAGTAATTTTTAATAGTAAATCATGAATCTTCAATCACTTTTGATGCATTTTTGTATCATGTGAACTCGTACTTTAATGATAAATTTAGTTCCTTTGCTCTGTGTCTCTTCTTCCAAACAAAGTCACAATGTTTTCTCTTATGATTAATATAAAAATCGAATCGTTAATCACTTTCGGTGCATTTTGTATTATGCGAAATCATACAATGACTTGAAAATAAAAAATAAAAAAATAGAATCTTTATTTTGACTCGTATGAACTTTCGTGTTGTATAGGCGTGGTTACGCTGTGGTAACATCGTCACAAGGAGTGGTGAATAACATGGCAAAGGGAGGTGCTAGAAACGCAGTTGTGAAGAAATCTGGGGAAGAGATGGTCGGATCAAGCGAGAAGGTCTCATGGGTCCCAGACCCTAAAACTGGTTACTACAAACCCGATACTGGTGTTCAGGAAATCGACCCGGCTGAACTCCGAGCTATGGTCTTGAAGAAGCACTGACTTTGATTTTAAGGAAGATCTTGTTGGTTTGGAAGTAACTCGGATTTTCCAATGAGGCTGAGGGTAGTCGATGTTTTTCTGTGTGATTTTTCTCTATTTCTACTAACAACTTTCTAGAAACATTTTATTTGATGTAACTTTTGACTCATCCTGCCCTCTGTTTAGGAAAAAGAAGTGCATTATGTAATTTTCAAGTATTAGAAATAAAATAATGGATTTATTTTCAAATATTCGTTTTGCAGTATATACGATTGACGATACTCAGATAAAAAAAATTACATAAAAGTTTATTAATGTTTTTTAGGTTTTGTGTTCAGAAATAGAAATAGAGCAGGTTAATAAATATATGTATTTTTTTTAGTTATGTGTTTTTATATTAAATTTTATGTTTAAATTTAATTGATTTAAGAAATATATGAATTTTTTAAAAAATAGTGTTTTATTTTTTATATTTTTTAATTAATTCTTTACTTTAATAAAAGATAAATATATATGAATAATTATTTCATTAATAAATAATTAATTTATTATTTTAGTAAAAAATATATAATAATAATTATTATTTTATAAATAACGCATAATAATTTTTGATAATGTTACATAATTAAAATGTGAGTAACATTTATGAATTTGACAAGATAAACATCAAACTTAAATATGCATTTTTATTAACAGTTTTTACTTAGAAATAATATAGATTAGTTGAATGTTTTTTTTAACTAATATTGGATATAACATAATCTCCACTGAAAAAATATGATTAATTTTAACACTATTTAGGCTTCCAAAATATTAATTTAAGGTTCATAAAATGTAAAATCAATAAATAAAATTATTAAATATAAATTATATAATTATTATTTATTATAAAAATATTTTAATATTTATTAACGTACAAGACATAGAAAAAGTAAAATTAAAGCTTAAGAAGTAAAACCAAAAGGATATATATAGAAAGAAAGAAGAAAACAAAAATAAAAAAAGAGCTTTTAAAATAATAATTCAAAGTTCATAAAATAAATAAAATATTAATAAAAAAACATTTTATAGAAAGGAAGAAGAACAACAAAATTGCTGTACAAAATTAGTAGATTTGATGATTTAAATTTAATAAATATATAACAATATTAATTATTAAAAAAATAATTGTTATTGTTTTAATTTGTTTTTGTAAATTAAAAAAAGTTTAAATATAAAATTTTAAGTTAAGTTTTTGAATATAAAATTTTAAGTTATTTTTATTATAATTAAAAAATTGATATTAAGCATTTTATAAAGTAATTTTCAAAAATATTCTTAAAATAATCGGTTAATTAATTTATTACTTTAATGATGAATAAATATATATTATTAACTATTTTATGAGTAATAAAATTTAAATACAATATAAACATAAATGATTTATCACAAGAATTATAATAATTGTATAACTTTATTTAATAAATAAGTTAAATATAATAGAATAACATATAAACTTATTTAATTAATATTTTGTATATCGAAAAAGTTAATTTTACAATATTTGATTGAATTTAATAAGTATTTTTCTTAAAAATATTTTATATTAATTGATAGTTGTTTTTTAATTGATGTAAAATATGATATAGTTTTGACATAAAAGTTATTACTTCATTAAAAATATAATCTACTTATAAGTAAATTGAGCAAATACTCATAAATTGATAATTATTAATTATATAAATTGTAATCCTTAATGTAATAAAAAAAATTGTATTATACAAAATAAATATTTATAAAAAATAAATTTATTATATAGACATTTAACAAAAATAAGATATTCTCATAAATGAATTAATCGAACACTCATTAAATGAGTAATATTTAACTGTATGAATTGTTACCATTAATATAATAAAACGTATTATAAAAGATAACTATTCATAAAAAATATTTTTATTATATGAATATTTTAATATTTATTGCTCTAAAAATATAACAAAACGATTAAAATATATTTATTATATTAATATTTTGATATTTATTGGTGTAAAAATAACAAAAAGTAAAAAATAAAAAAATGATATGTTCATAGTGAATTGATCGGACATTCATGAAATTAATAATCCTTTACTGTATGAATTATCATCATTAATATAATAAAAAAATCATATTATACAAAATAACTATTCATAAAAATATAATTATTATATGTTTTTAGTATTACATTATTTCATTTATTACAATATAAAAAGATCATGTATTTATTATTACATCATTTCATTTCTTTTTTTCACTATTTATTTTATTATTATTTATGGGTTCAAAATTTTATTTTATTTTTATTTTTTATAATTTTTTAAAATAAGAAATTATTGAAAATATTACTTATGTTATTTTTTTTTTCAATTAGGACCTTCTTTTCTTGATATGTCATCACAGTGATTTAAATAGGAATAATAATGAATTCTAAAATGAGAATGAATTCTTACCGTGTAGCTAGCAAGCATGCTTGTTGTGCTAATGCACGTATCATTATGAATGGTCCATGTTGGGTAAAGGAAGAGAAATGTTGCTATTATATAAATTTATATCCACCAATTTTATATAGTTATATTTGTAAGAATTATTTTAAAAATTAAAAAAAATTAAAAATCTTTTTAAAAAAATATTTTCACATTATTCTTATCATATGCAAAGTCACTTTAGTAGTTTAATGGAATGACCTAATCTAATAATTGAATAAAACAGATTGTTTGGTGTATATTGCAATAAATAATTTAAGTGATATGTTAATCAAATGGTCGTTGTTGCAAGCAAAATGCGGTGAATTGTTGGTTCAGATAATCGTCAGATTATTATATTATATGCGTGTGGTGGCAAACATTATACGCACGCACAGGCTGGTGGTCTGTTTTGCTTTCAAGAGCCTAAGAATCCAGCAGAATACAGATCCATCTACCTAAGAGGATTGATTGATTTGCGTGTAGGGATTAAAGTAATACGGGAAAAAGGAAATTCCGCTTGGACCCAAGTGAATAATGTTGGGTGGGTGTTAAAAAATGTTATAATCTTATAAATATAATAATATTCTTGTATTTAAATTATATATATTATAATATGTGATAAAATTATTTTAAAAAAATTAAAGAATTAATTTATTATTATAGATAATTTTGATAGTATTATAATCTGAATAGTTTTAATGTAAAAATTTGGATAAATTTATATTTCTATTAGCATTCAACTTTACCAGTTTATAGATGCTTTGTTTGCAAAGGAAGATAGTCTACGTCAACACTTCATTCCAATTACCAATTTACAAGGTAGCAATAGCAGATCTGCGTTTGCACCGTCAATTTTCACAGTACATTAGAATGGAATATTGGTTAGATGTTTGGATTGTGAATTTAAATTTCATAATTTTAGAAAAGAAACATATTAAATCTTAAGTGTTTATTTATTATTTTTTGTACATTGTTATATCATTGTTGATTAATTGGTGTGGTTACACGTATATTATTGTTTTCATATTGGTTTCCATTTAGTTTTTTGTTTGCTAATTGTTTGATTAGATATAAATTAGTTCATGTGATAACTTCGTTGTAGGCTTAAAAGAGTATCAGAGCTTAATGTTTTGACTTGAGTGCTTTTTGTATTGTTAAATTTTATAATTTGTTGTGAAGTTTTGTAAAAGTTGTTAAAAATTTATTTGAAGACAATTTTGGTGTAATCAACTAGGAGCAAAGTTGAAATAAAGAAATAAGATGATTATTATGACCTTCACACATGAAAGTCAAAGATAAAGAACATCTTGGTTCAACAAAAGCTACTTCAAACCTTAGAAAGTAATCTAAAGTTTTCGGATGGGTTCATCGATTATCAAAAGAAGAAATTAGAAGTGACCACTTTCTAACTCCATTTAGTTACATTTGCATGATGATGTTATTCTTGAGATGCAAGGTGAGATGAATATAAAGGGCATATGGAAGACGTTAGTTGAGATTTATACTCAAAAGATTGTCTTGAAACTTTCATTTGAAAGAATAATTATTCAGTTTCAAGAAAGATATATCAAAAGGCTTAGAGTTTAATCTTTCAAAGTTTATGAGGATTTATAGTTAGTTGTCCAATATTGAAGAAGGTCTTGGCGATGAGGATCTTACACATCTCTTGTTGCATAACCTATTAGTGTTGTATTGTGAAATGAATATGTGGCTCAAGTATGGAAGAAATAGAATTTCTTTAGAGTAGTTGGTCTCTCACTAGAACATGAGAGTTGGATTTGAAGACATAAGGTTTACATCTTGATAGCGATGATAGATGTGATTCATTTTTTTGATTAAAGCAAATAGTTGAATGATAAAATTCATTTTTTGATCTAAGTTACGAGGAGCAAAAAGAAATGTGAGGTGTTATCATTATCAGAAACATGGTCACATTAGAAAAGATTACTAAAATGGTAGGGCATAAATATAAACATTAAGTAATGGAAGAACTTTAGTGAAGGATGAGGAGACAAGTTGTGAGTATGCCAAAGTAATTGCTAATTTGGTGGATGGTAGAAATTGTGACACATGGGTTTTAGACTCGAGATGCATATACCATTTTACACTTCATAAGAGTTGCTTTGTTTAGTACAAATCATTAAATGGTGGTGTTGTAAATATGAAGGATAATCATTCTTGTGAAGTCGGCATTGGCACGGTAAGTTTCCATTCTTAGGGATATGAGAAATGTTCTAGAGTTGAAGAAGAATTTGATCTCCTTGGGTATGTTGGATAACATTGATTTTAGTTCCAAAGGCAAGTATGATCAATTTAAGGTATGTAAGGGTTTGTTGGTACATTTTTCGGTAGTCAAAGAAACATGTTTTATATTCTTAATAGTGTTGAATAAATTAAAAATTCTATGGGTACCCATACTAAAATGAATGTGATTGGTGGCATAAACGGTTATGCCATATTTGTGCTCGAGGATTGAAGGAACTAAATAAGAGGAAATCCCTTGGCGACTAATTGGTTAATGAGATGAATTTCTATGATCATTGTAAAATTAACAATGGTAATAAAGTGTCATTCTCTTTATCAAGGCATAAAGGAGATAACATATTGAGCTATATGCATATAGGCTCGCATGAGTCGGAAGAGATACCGTTAATGGGTGGTGCCAGATATATTCTTTCTACTATCATGACTACTTAATGAAGCTTTGAGTATATTTACTGAAAAGTAGAGATAAAGCTTTGAACAAGCTTAAAGAGTTTAGGTTTCTTGTTGAGAGCCAAACCAAGATAAAGGTAAAGAACCTTATAACAAAAGGTGGTTTGGATTTTAGTGGTGAAGCCTTTATTGGATTTTGTAGAAAGAATGACATTATCAGGCATAAGATTATTCTTGGGATTCCTCAACAGTTTGGGTTGGCAGGAAGGTTAACAATGACTATTTTACAGAGAGTTGAATGTATGATTTATGTTGCTAACTTACCCCTAAGATTTTGAGATGAAGTTATTTCTACAGTGTGTTATCTTATTAATATGTGTTCATTAGTGTCTCTTGACTTCAAGGCACTCAACGGAGTATAGATTGAGGTCCAGTGAAATACAATCTGAGAATATTTGATTGTGTTGCTAATGCATAGGTAGGGTATGAGAATTTGGAGAAGAGAATATTGAAATGTCTATTCTTAGGTTATCCAAGTGGTGTTAATGGTTACACGATATGATATGATAATAACAAGAAGTACCTCAACAATAGGGATGTAACATTTGAGGATGATATGATGTTCATACAAGTCAATTTTGAGGATTTCATTAGCTCACCAAGTTTAGTTAGATAGGTTTATAGTAAGTTGGATTGGTTGAATATGCGTAAAGAAATATGATGGAAAAGTACAAGCAATCACAAGAAAGACTTGGTGATGACAAAGAACATTCACAAAAGAATACAGAGATAGTGATTGATACTGCTCTAGTTGATCCATCAGGGCAATTCGTAAAAGCTCTACAGCAAAAAATCAAGTTTATCACAACAAAGGGGATCTTGGGAGGTTAGATCTCGCCTATGTATCATTTTTGGTCTATGATTTTCAAAAATGCTATAGTATGAAGGATACTCATATATGGTATGCGGCCATAGATGATAAAAAATGTTCTATGTAAAACAATAAAGCACGAGTACTAGTTTCTAGACATATGAGTAATTTTGAAGACTCTTAGGAGAGCATGTTGAAAGATGATGCACCTGAGTTTGATTTGATGGGATACAAGGCCAGTATTAGTGCAACAAAGTTTGTACAGCAAAGACATATCATGTTTCAACACTTTGACTTGTTTATTGTATTATCACCTATTATTATTAACTTAGATGGAAATGTGGTAAATTTTCTTGATGCATTTTGAGGTAGGAAACTTTGTATATGCAATAGGTATAGTTTTTATGTACTTTGAAAGTATGGATAGAGTTGTCATGTGTATAGTCAACTTGTATATGTAAAATTTGATATGTTGAGCCATGTGGTTTTGAACTTCATAGTCTTGCTTGTTTCAATGAGCTCTGAGATCATAGTTTAATCGGTTGAAGTTTAGTATTCTATTAGTAAAATATGTTAACAGGTTGGTTGATATGAAAGAAACTTCATGATTAGTATGTTTGATTTGGGAAGATATTGAAGAAAATTTTGTGGTGGAATTGGTGATAAATCACATGATCGAAGATTCAATAATATCAAACTTATTACCTTAGTAAAATTCTTTTTTTAACTTGGTAGAGGTGATCGCATATTTATGGTAATTAAAAGGTGGTGGGGACCCAAGGAATAGATTATCCAAGGATTAGCATCACAATGGATAATTATGATGTGTTATGCAAATCTATGATATATTTGAAAATTAATGTGAGTGATTAAGCATTAAATGTTGGACTATGAGAATTGCATAGCATGTGTGGATGAAGGACAATATATCTCTGTGTAGAAACGATCTACTTTATGTAATAAACAATTGATCACTTATTTCGTGCAATATCTTTGCGTAGAAATAGTCTATCATTTTCATTTCGTGAGGATTGTTACGAAATAACACATATGGGTATTTTTTTGGACCTTGGCGCATGAAAATAAATGGATAATTTGACAAATGATAAAAAAAATTAAAAAAGTTAAATATTAATTTCAAATTTTTGTACAATAAAAATTATTTTGATTTGCAAATAAACTACATAAAAAATTACATATTATTTTAAATATAAATTATTTATTAAAATATTTATATTCTATTTTACTAATTATATTATAGAGATTATCATCAAATGTTATGATAATATTGGACAAAAGTTTGATAAATCAAATTGGACTAAAATCGAACAATTCAATTCAATCTATTTTGATTTGTAAAAAATTTAAATTATTCAAACAAAATCGAAACATTTACATTGTTATGTTAATAATTTATATTTTATAAAAGTACGTGTATATAATTCATTGGTTAAATTTATTACTTAAAAATAATCTATCTTTTTTATTATCTTGAATTAAGAATAATAAAAATGTTATTATCGTTGAGATAATCATGTTTTAAATTAGGATAAGAGATGTTAATAATATGTTAAAAACTAACAATTTATTGTTTGATTTGGGATAATAAAAAAAATAATTTCAATATATATTTAAATATTTATATTCTTAATTATTATAACCATATTAAAATAATTTTAATGATTTGATACCATTCAATTTGAGATATATAATAATTTGATTTAATTTATTTAAATTTTTCAAAATTTAAACCTATTGTATCCACCTCTGCCTTCCCAATTCTACCTAGAGAAGTGATTGCACAGCTCGAATAACAAAGCCATCAGATTAATGCAACTTACGTTAAACTTTACCAACTTTTCGGAGAAACAAAACAAAACGAAAAAACAAGAAAAATAAATAAATGTGAGAGATGGGGGTAAAAATACCAACTTCGCTGACTTTTAACTTACAGTTATCATTAGAATAAAAACTTCTCTGTCCAAATAGTATTGCAACGAGAAAATATTCATTGTTTATTTTTTAAATACATGATAATATAGTATTTTAAATAAATTAAAATTAATATAATTTAAAAAATAAATATTTAATAAAAAATAAATTTTCATATGAATTTATTCAGATTTCTCTGTTAGTTGTTGCTAATTAGGTGGAGTTTGGTGTCCTTATGGCCTCTAATGGTCCATAGAAGAGATACTCTTCCATTTCCTAAAGGCGTTTGACAAAAGCCACGAGGCTCAATTTTTTTTCTAATAATATTTTATGTTATGCATTGTTGTATGGAGGAATTTTCAACGGATTGAATCGAATCGGATGAAAAATCAACGGATCGAATCGAATTGATCGGATGATCGAATTTTTTACACACTCCTAATTGTATGGACCTTAATCATGCGCCTCAAAGTTTTATTTTTTTTAAGACTATAACAAGTTGTAACCTCATTTCAATTTTATGAAATATGTGAAGCTCAAAAAAAGAAAAAAAATGACCATCTTTACAAGGTAAAAGATTTAAGAAAAATGATATATAATGATTGTTGTTACTTTTTTCAATAACTTTAACTTCTAACGTTAAGAAACATTTGAGCCATAGATATATAAAAAACACACTCTTATGTAAAAAGTTGTATTACATGTTCTCTAGAATAAAAAAATGCAGAATGATTGGTACCGTACACCATAAATATAGTCAGCAAAACTGGGATGAAGTTCAGGCAATACTTATACTAATTTAAAGTAATAATTAATAAGTAATCTACATAGCTATCGAAACCACAAAGGCATCATACAAGAGCTTAGAACTTAAAAGGCCTTTTACTTTTACATAGCGCAACAAAGCAAACGCCAAGAGAAGTTTCAGAAGGGCGAATTTGTTTGTTAAATGTAACAGAAACTGTTCCAGTTTTTGATATTTTCTTCTCTTAAAATTAGATTGAGGAAGGAAAATCACCATCAATAACGTAATGTTTTCAGGATCTACCAAACTCTGATAACAATATTATTTGTGAACTCAAAATTAAAAGGCTATTTTGATTACCAATACCTTTTACTTAGGCGAGGCGAAGCATAAGACTTGAGACAATCAAAGTTGTAAGCCTCAAACTTTACCTTAAAAACTTTAAAAAAATGAATAAAAAAAATAACATGGAATGGCCATGAAAATAATAATAGAACATACAAAGTAAATTATATAAGATTACAGCTCTATTTCAAAAATTCTCAAATGTAAATTTGGAGCTATAAGATGCACAAACTAAGGCGGAAGCAGAATGAAAAACTAAAGTTAACAGCTCTAAATTTACAACTTGGAGGAGGAGGAGGAAGAAGGAGGAGAAAAAGTATAAATAGTAAATAGAGAAAAATGGTGCTTGTAAGGCTAGAACTTAGTACTTGCCAAAATTTGGTGGTATCATAGGCAATGGAAAGTAAATGTGAGAGGTGGAGGAAGATCTCAGAATATAAAAGAAACAAATCATGTTTATTCGTAAAATTATGATATTCCCTTTTCTGTTATTATTAATTTTAACTTTCTACCTTCTTTTCTTTAAATTTTAATGAAATCAAATAATGATCTTATAAGTAATTTATGAAACAAATCATTTGAGGCTACAATCTCAATCGTCGGCATAAAAGTTTTAAGGTGTGCACAAAATATCCTTTTAGAACAATAATAAAGATTACATCTGACTCCTATTTAAAAATAAATAAAATTCTGCAGTTCCTCCACTTCTTTCACCACTTAACCTATAAAGTGAGCCTTTATCTAAGCACTAAAGTAATATTTCTCCAGGTCAGTTTCCACAGAAGTAGAAGCAAAGATTACCATTCTGAAACCGGAAAGCAATTCACACCCAAATTAGAGTAATTCTATATGTACCAAGTGATGTTCAAAACAAACCCACAAGGCAGCTTTTCACTTGTCATGGGAAAAAATCAAAATCTTTGGAGTGGAATCCATAGAAAAATAGAGAGGGGCATCGGATTCGAGGATTTTTAGTGGATAGTTAGCATGGGCTTTTGGGTCTCGACATATGTACTTACCCAGTGGCCCTATATAGAACTACTCGTGTGGAACAACTAAATAGATCACAAACTTATATGAAGAAAGTCATTATTCACAGCTCCTATTCTGCACTAAGTTTAAATGTTGCAATAGAAAGCCCGCTTCTACACGAAGTTAAAAATATCAATCAATGGAAAATGATTTTTACCCTAACTTAATGCATGCATCAATCCACGCATCAGTTGTCCCACAATTCAAAACCAATCCAATATCAACACGTCACCTAAACAACTTGATGCATTACTCGAAATAAATACCAACTCGTTGCTTTCCAATAAATATACCATGAAAGCTATACTATATGAACTTTTTTAAGACATTGAGTGTCCTTAATTTTCAGATACATATCCGAGTATTAGAGATGCTTATTTTTTCAATTTTTTTTTTAATTTCCATCAATTTAGAGTGTAGAGTACCCATATTCATATCCACGTTGTGTTCGTTAGACATGGGTACATTATGAAAAATGATAACATAACATGAAAGAATCCAAAAATCAAAAGAAAATCTTCAAGACTCAACATATACATGCTCAAACCACAATGCATTGTAGTTTTGTCAAAACAAACTACCCTAATACGGTAATAGAAGAAAAAGAGGTGTTAATAGATCAAAAGATTATCTTCTATTAGGATATATCCCTCATTTAGGTCGGATTAATAAGAAGAAGAAAAATCCAGCTCACAGCTAGTTCTGTATAAATCCCATTCCCTCATATCAGAAGAATAATAATTATCAAAAAGATTTCAATAAAAGTAAACAGGGCAAATCAGGTGGAATGTTAAAAAGCGAGAAAAATAAAAGCAACATTCGGAAATAATAAATACTCAACTTCAATAATTAAAAAAGGGCTAAACCCAAACATAAAATCCATCATATTTCAGAATTAACAAAAGTATCCTCTACAATTTCAAATTTATCTCTAAATTGAAGAAACATAAGGGTTTGATTCGACTTTACTTACTTGGACATTATCGCAATTCAGGCCACAACCGCATTGAGGGCACTCATAAAAGTTATCAATTGGAAACGACGCCGAAGCGATCCCAACAGAGAAATCAAGCTCATCGCCATACCGAATCACCTCAACAATATTAAGCCACAAAAAGAAGATCTTTACGCTAATCCCACTCAAGTTTGTAAGCCTATCCTTGGTAATATAGCCACTAATAGTGGACTTGTACTTCAATTGGTACGAACCCTCCAAAGAGAAACTGCAAGCACCGTTCAAGTTGACATGGAATTTTCCGTTTTCTTTGTTCAATTCGTAGCCTGTGACACCCTTTGGAAGAAGACCCATCGGTAAGTTGAAGGCTTGGATGAGATCGTACGCCGTCGAACTATCTTCTTTGGTGTCGATTGACGACGTGGCGAGTGGTGATAGGAGGAGGAAGACGGTGAGAATTGCCGCTATAGACATGGTAGACCTACTTAATTACGATCAGTTATCAGCTCGATTTTTGTATTTCTGGAAATGAAATCTGCGATTCTCTACTTTTTCTCGCTTTCTTCGACGAGAAAATTATTTTCTATTTTGTGGGCAAATATGTAAACGGGTTTTGTGAGTGCTAGAGAGTAGAGATATTGTAGGAAAGTAAGAAAATCGGTTTGTCGAATGCAAGATCGAAATGTCAATGTTTACGTAGAAGTTGGAATATATTTTTTACAAAAATATAATAATAATTATTATTATTATGTATAAAAATTTTAAAAAATTTATCAAAAATATAAATTTTTTTATAAAATTTTATAAAATATCAAAACAATCAATATATTTTAAATTATTTTTTATTTAATATATATATTTTTAAATATCTATATATTAATCAATAAATAAATTAATTAATTAAAATATATATTTTTTAAATATTTAAAAAATTTAAAATAATTAAATATACTATCTAAATATATTAATTATTATAAATATATAAATTTCAATAATATAAATAAAAATATATAATATATTATCTTCGATTAAATTAAAAATATATATAAATTAAAAATTAACATTTTTAATATTTTATATTTTAAAGATATCTTAATAATATTATTTATAATATCTAAAATATTTTAGATAAAAAAAATATTTAAATAATTTTAAGTGGCAAAGATATTTAAATAATATTTTAAAAAATAAATATTATTGTATTAATATTAATGACGTGGTTGATATTTTCATCGTTGTGTCTAGCTACGAAATTGTGAAAGGCAGCTTGTCGGTGGTGTAGGTTTGTTTAAAACACACGCGCTCCTTTCTGCGTTCACCCAATTTGTCAGCACTTGAGAGAAAATGATTTTATATCAATTGTTGTATATGTCACGTATAAATAATAATCATTAATTTTATCCCAATAATTTATAAATTTTAATTTTTATAAATAAAAATCTAAAACTAACCATTCTCGTATGTTATATGCAAGAATCTTCAACAAAGGCAAACAAAGAACAATTTTTCACATGTCAATTTACTTCGTAAATATTATAATTTTCAAAAAAAAAAAAATATTCATTTTGACAAGATAGAAAAATATTTTCAAAGACAAAGGGGTTTGAAAATTACCCTTCTTACCTCTCCTACCCCTTTGGTTCTCGTTTTGATATAATTTCTTTTAAAATATATATTTTATGTTTGTAAATATTTAGGATTAAATTTATTATCTAACATATTATTTTATTTATTGATACATTAATATTTTAATTATAAAAAATCAATATTATGATATATAAGATAATATTTTTTATAATTATCATTAAAATAACAAAATAAAATTTTAATAATACTATAATTTGTATTTTAAATTTAAATTTATTTTATATAATGTTATAATAAGTTATTAAAGATTTAACTAAATAAAATTTATGTATTAATAAAAATATCTTATATTTCCATAAAATCTCAAATAATCCTCACCCTCTGAAATATTTAAATGGGATAGGGAAATAACCACCCCGCTTCACCCACCAAATCCTACCATGTACTACGTTATTAACACCCCTGTGAAATAGAAAAATTAGACGGCGTAGGATAATGAAAATATTGTGGGTTTAGGGCTTAAATACGATTTATATTCTTAAGTTATTTCTATCATTTTTATTAAAAAATTAATGGTTAAATATGATAATAAAAATTTAACTTTATTAAATATTATAACAAACTTGAGATATTTTTACGACTAGTTATCAATCAATAGTTATAAGATGTAAAATATATCTAAGTCAAAGTTTATACTGATGTTATTTTTTTTTTAACAAAGAGGGATGTATTGTTTCTCATTGTGGTCCTTAAAATAAAGAACACTCGTACTAACTTTGGGATATAATAAACTTTGACACTTTAATGCTTAATTAAACTAGTTCAAATTATGATGATAAAAGAGAATGATATAATCTCTTTGTGATTTAGAAAAAAAAAATGGAAACAAAGAAATAATATAAGTGTGCCATGTTTATATGTCAATTCATAAAATGTATAATGTGAATATATATAAAAAATAAAATTTATTTTACTTATTGATAAAGAACTTAATTTATAATCAAAATTATTTATTTATAATTATCTTTTCTAAATAATTAAATATATTAATTAGATATCTAAAAATTGTAATTATAAATCATTATAATGATTGGTGAGTCACACAATTATAAAATAAATGTGAAATAATACGGTCATATGTGAGAAAAAAAAGGCTTTTACTACAATGTTTGGTGATTTCTAGTATAAATAATAATTAAAGAAAAATGTTAATATCATTTAATTTTGTATATATTTTTATATATTTGATTTTTATATCATGTCATGTATCATAATTATTTTAAAAATTATATAAATAATTTATAATTTAAATAACCAAGACTTAACACTAAATAAATCCTATATTCATTTGCCATATATATATATATTCCTTAATTGAATGTGATGGAATAGCCGCGAGAACGCATCAACTTGAAAACAATCTGATCTTCCTCTTTTTCACTATCTCCCTCTTATATATATTACTCTTGGTTTTCTCTGTAAATATTGTCGATAAGTGAAGTTGCGTTTCAGAAACCGAGAACAGTGAAGAAGATAGTGGGTGTTGAGAACGAAGAGAAGCTATGTGATTCGGCCGACCACTTCTAGCATCGATCATCGACTTGATAGTTCTAGAACCATTCTTGGCCAGTTTTTTTTCATCTCTGTGACCAGTTTCACTCTGGGTTGTTTCTTGTATCATCACCAACACAGTACTCGTCCACTACCAGCGACACCAAGCCTAACGGTGCACTCTCTTCAGTTTTCAGCCCCTACCCGAATACAAATTGTGGAATCTGTCCACTATTAATATTTATACGGTAATATTTCATTTAATAACAAGTTTATTAATCTTGCTATATATAACCAATAAACTAGAAAGAAATATTTTGTGGGTTGATTTTAGATCTTGGTATAATTTGTGAAGCTTTTTGGAAATTAGTGTTTGTATCTCCATTTGATTATTAGTGGATTTTCCTCGGTGCGTCGTCGTCAGTGGAGTAGACTTTTTACATTGAAAAGTTGAACCACTTAAATCATTGTGTGTCATTTATTTTTTTACTGCTTATTATTTTGCTATTATCCTTTATTATTAATTTGTGCAACCAAAATTAGACCCAATCTTCGCTTCCGCAAGTGCTAATTTACAACAAATTGGTATCAGAGCATTGGGTTATTCTGCTATTTATTGGAATTGATCAAGTTTGCTCTTTTGGATTTATTTTGAGCTTCTCATTATCTGATTGGTTTCATATTTTCTGGGTTGTGCTTTTGTTTATTTAATATTAGGTTTTCTATCATGGTGGAAAAATATGAAATTGAGAAATTCAATGGTAGAAATGATTTTAGTCTTTGGTGTATGAAGATGCAGGCAGTATTAGTTAAAAAAGGACTCGTTAAGACATTTGAAGATAAGGATAAATTGCCAGAAAATTAACTGATGAAGAAAAAGATGCATTAATGAAAAATGCTATCAGTTCAATTCAGTTATCCTTGTCTGATGAGGTATTACGCGAAGTTGGTGATGAGGAATCTGCTGCTGGGTTATGGCTTAAATTGGAGAATTTGTATATGACTAAGTCTTTGACAAATTGGTTATATTTGAAGCAGCGTTTGTATACATTCAGAATGTCAGAAGGTACACCTTTGCATAATCATCTTGATGAATTTACTAAAATTATTCGTGATCTGAAAAATGGTGGTGTTAAGATTGATGATGAAGATGAGGCCTTAGTTCTATTATGTTCTTTACCTCATTCATTTGAACATTTTATTGATACCATGTTATATGGGCGAAACACTATTTCTTTGGAAGATGTCAAAGCAGCTTTGAATTCCAGAGAGTTGAAGAAAAAGGTGTCTACAAGTAACAATGATAATAGCAGTGGTTTATTTGTCAGAGGTAGAAATCATGAAAAAAGGCACAAGCAATAATAGAGACAAGTCTAGATCCAAATCTAGAAAAAAGAAAAGATAAATGCAACTATTACCGTAAAAAAGGCACCGGAAAGTAAATTATCCAAAACTCAAAGGTATAGGAAAATCTACCACAACGTCTTCTGGTACTAATGATGTTGTTGGTGTTGCAGATAGTTCTGGTTCCTATGGTAAAAATGTTCTATCAGTATCTATTGGTTCTCCTGGAGATATTTGGATTCTTGATTCGGGTTGCACTTACCATATGTGCCCCAGTAGATATTGGTTTGCTTCTTATCAGTCTATTGATGAGGGTATTGTCTTGATGGGAAACAATATGTCTTGTAAGGTTGTTGGTATTGGTATTGTTCGAATTAAGATCCATGATGGTATCGTTAGGACTTGAAAAGATGTTCGCCATGTTCCAGATTTGAAAAAGAATTTGATATCTTTGGGTACTCTTGATTCACAAGGCTATAAGTATGTAGCTGAAGGTGGAGTCTTAAAAGTTAGTAAGGGTGCTTTCATTGTTATTAAAGGGAAATTGTCGTGTGGTCTCTATATGCTTTAGGGTAGCACTGTTATTGGCAGTGTATCAGTTTCATCCTCGTCAGATCAAGTTCAGACACTACTCGATTATGGCATATGCGGCTTGAGCATATGAGTGAGGCATGGATGTCTATTTTGAGCAAACAAGATTTGCTTTGTAGTCAGAAAACTAGGAAGTATGATTTCTGTGAGCATTGTGTCTATGGAAAGCATCGCAAGGTCAAGTTCAGTACAACCATCCATAAAATGAAAGGTACTATTGATTATATTCATTCAGATCTTTGGGGTCCTTCTCGTGTTGTGTCTAAGGGTGGTGTCATGTATATGTTGACTTTAAGTTGATGACATGCTTATTGCTTCTAAGAATAAGTCTAAGATTCAGAAATTAAAGTCTCAACTTAGTGGTGAGTTTGAGATGAAAGATTTGAGTGCAGCGAGAAAATTTAGGGCATGGAAATTTACAGGGATAGACATACGAGCAAGCTTTATTTAACTCAGAAAAGTTACATTGAAAAAGTTCTTGAACGCTTTGGTATGAAAGATTCTAAACATGTGAGTACGCGGTTAGTTGCGCATTTCATGCTTTCTTTGGATTTGTCACCACATTCAGAAGAATAAGAGCAGTACATGTCTCGGGTTCCATATGTTAGTGCCGTTGGTAGTTCGATGTACGCTATGGTTTGTACTCGTCCAGACATTTCATATGCAGTTAGTATTATCAGCAGATATATGGGTAATCCTGGTAAGGGTCATTGGCAAGCAATGAAATGGATACTTCGGTATTTGAGAAGTACATCTAATCTTGGTTTGGTATGTGATGGGAGTTCTAATATTGGTTGCAGTGTTATTGGTTATATGGACTCCGATTATACTAGTGATCTGGATAGAAGAAGATCTCTGACAGGTTATGTCTTCACTCTTTCTCATTGTGCCATTAGTTGGAATGCTACTTTACAGTCTACAGTTGCTTTGTCTACGACAGATGCAGAATAAATGGCAACAATAGAAGTAGTGAAAGAAGCTATTTGGCTTAGAGGTTTGGTTTGTGATTTGGGTTTACAACATGATACTTCTGTTGTATTTTGTGATAGTGAGAGTGCAATACACTTGACCAAGAATACTATGTATCATGAAAGAACCAAACACATTGATATCAGATATTACTTCGTTCATGACATTATCTCTCAGAGTGCTATTATTGTCAATAAGGTAGTAACTACAGAGAATCCAGTTGATATGTTAACCAAATCAGTTCCTTCTAATAAGTTCAAGCATTGTTTGGACTTGATTGATATTTACAGAAGATGATCACCTTTCGGGACTTTGAACGATGGTTATTTGATAATCCGAAGAATTTCATATTTTGAAGAACTTGTTTCTGTATTGAGTCTAGGTGGAGATTTGTTATTTAAATGACCTAAAACAAATGTGGCCCAAGATCCTCCTATATTCATTTGGCATATATATATATATATATATATATATATATATATTAACTAAGTTTCCTTAGTTCAATGTGATGGAATAACCGCGAGAAAGCATCAGCTGGAAAACAATCAAAATGTTATATATAATAAATATTTTTTATGAATGATTATTCTATATAATATAATTATTTTTATTATATAAAGGACGATAACCCATACAATTTATAATTATCTATTTAATGAGTGTTTGATCAATTTATTTATGAACTTAATTTCATTTTTTTGTCTTTTTACACCAATAAATACTAAAATGACCATAAAATAAATACTTTTATCTATACACACAAATAAATATCAAATATTTATATTTTTTTCTTATACACAAATAAATATTAAAATATCGTTAAAATAAATACATTTTTTTATAACTATCTATTACTATATATAAAAATAGGATAACTAATGAAGATTACATTATTCTCTCTTTGTCCCATTATTTTTATACATATAAATAAATATCAAAATGTTCCTAAAACAAACACAATTTTTATTTATATACACAAATATATACCAATTCATAAAATAAATAAACTCTTTATAGTTATAAATAAAAAGTAAAAATAATCAATAAATAATATATTTTTTATTCTTTCACTTCACATTTTTGTTACTTTTTTATAAACAAATAAACACCAAAATACCACTAAAATAAATATATATTTTTAACTTTATAGCGTACATTCTTGATTAGTTCTTACTTTTTAGTGTCTAACTATTTTTAATACATAAATAGATATTAATATGCACTTATATCTTTTTTATTTTTATTTTTGTTAGCTTTTTATTGTTTTTTGGTTATTTTATGTTTTTTTTGTACATTAATAAATATCAAAATATCTATATATATTTATCAAATTTAAAAAAAATTGTGTTTAAAGATATTTTTTTAAACAAAAATTACATAACAATATCAATTCTTACTAGACAATCAATATTATCATGTACTTATTAAATTTAAATAACATGATATTATTTATATTTTTGTTGAAAGAAATATTAATATTTTAAATAAAATATTAATATAAAATATGATATAAAAAAATAAACAACTTTATTAGTTTTGTCAAGAAGGATTATAAATTCGTGTCGTTGGTATTTCTTAGTAATAAATAGTATATCAAGTTTGGCACTTATTCAAAAAGTAAACTAAATCAAATTAAATCAGAAAATAAAATTAAATTCAATTTATTCAATTTTTTTTAATAAATAAAATAATTTGATTTAATTTGTATTAGTTAAAATCGTTTTTCAAATAATTCGATCTGATTATATTAATTTTTAAACCGATTAACCATTGAAACGATTTTAATAATATATTAAATTTTTTATATTATTTCTCACAAACCGTTGATTAAATTTTTTATATTTTAATCAAAAGTATATCATATGTATTATTAATCGGATCAAACTATTAAAAATCATTAACAAAAAAAAATCAAACCATTTGGTTACAACATTTTTAATAACTAAACGTTTCAATTCGATATAATTTTAGCAATATAAACAGTATAATCCAATTAATTTTTTTATGTACGGAATCAAACCGTGAATTGATTCCTTACTTTAAACCACTTTCTATTATTCGTGGAGGTTAAAGTTCTTTGTTGTTTATGAAAAGAAAATTCTATCTTTAATTTAATTAAAGTTTTGGTAAAGTAGTTTGGTAACTTTTGCTATTATTTGAGATTTTAATATATTAATTTATTAATATAATTAAATATAAAAAAATTATTTTACCTCTATTAACAATTATATTTTAACATTATTATTATTAAATAAAATTACAGTTAATAAATTATTATATTGTAACAAAAATTTAAATATTTTATACCTTAACTTTTATTATAATAAAATAATTGGACATGTTGAGTTATCTTTTCTTTCCCTTTCTAAAAGAGCTATTGATGTTTTTCTTGAACATTGAGACTCTTTCGGGTTCCATCGTAAGTGTATTGCATTTCATCAAAAAAATAAAATAAAAAATAAAATAAAATCAGTGCATTACCAAAGTCCAAAGTAACGATATTTTAGATAATATGTTTAGTATTCCTAACTAGTGAAGCATTTTGGAATATGATCATAACTCAAGCAGCAGCTTCATTCCATAATTTATGAATCCCTTACATAGTGCACATAAACGTGAATTTAATATTAAAAATACCAACCTAGATGATAAGCTCACCAACATTTAAGCAGATGTTAATAAAGGATTAAACTTTGACTTCCCGGTCATTTTCTGGTTGACACAGTCAAACCCGCATCCACAAGTCGGGCTTTCGAGAAAGTTACTGACGGCAAAATCAGCTGAGGCAATGCCAACTGAGAACTCCAACTCGTCGTCATCACGAGTCACGGTCACAATGCTCAACCAGAACAACCACACCTTCACTGTGATGCCCGTTAAGCTGGAGATCTTGTCTTTTGTTATGACACCGGTGATGGTAGACCTGTACTTCAACTCATACGAATCAATTGTAAAAGAACAAGAACCGTTCAAGTAGACAGAAAATTTACCAGTGGAATTGTCTAACTTATACCCCAAAACACCTTTGGGAAGAACACCCACTGGGAAGTCATATTCTTCAAGAGCTTCATAAGCTGTCAAGCTGTCTTTGAAAGAAGCTGAAGCTGAAGCAAATGGGGTTGTGAGTGAAAGAAAAAATAGTATAATTAGGAAAGGAATCGCCATTTGAAGAAACAAGTTTCTTAGTCTCTCTGATATAGAGGTTATATTTGTAGCATGGTAGATAGAGTTTGACTGTTTGGTTCATGCTGAGATTGATGCTGGTTGGTAGCTACTTGGGATATTAATTACAAACATGACACTAACAGACAAATATTAGACATCTAATAATAATAAATTGATGATGATTAGTAGTTTTTTTTAATCCAGTACGAATGTCTAAATCAAATTTTACTCAATCAAAACTAATTGTGCCACATTATCACTCTTTCACAAATTTGTGACAAAGTTTGAGGAGAAGCAAAATAAGTATGTACAAGTATAGTTTCCTTCCAGGTACCGTATACGCGTGCTCAATATTAGTGTATGCATATAAAAATTATTTAAGCAGAGTAATTTAATATAGATAAGTAGATTTTTTTTTAAATTACTTCAAATAAAATAAATAAAATTTATAATAATAGAAACATCTCAATGATATCAACAAGAGTTCTAACTAACCAAATTTTAATATTAAAAAAATATAATTCGTTAGAATTCAATTTAAATAACGTTCATCTAGTCAAAACATGAGTTTTAAAAAAAATGTGTTTTTTACCCATAATTAAATATTAATTTAAGATATCATTTTAACTGAAATCCACTTATTATAAATATACTAGTTGATTTATTTGAATTCTATTATGTATAGAATTTGAAATCATATAATGTTAAAAAAGATATTAGGATAAATAAAAAATTAAGTCCTAAAATTCTCCCATTAATAAAGAAAAATATGGTTTTGAATGTGTCCCACTTAGTAAAACTAACAATACATTCAATTTTTTATATAACTTGTCTAAGAATGATAATTTAGTGTACCAATAATATTCTTTATAAGTGTAGCTCTTTTGGTGTCCTGCCCACAAAAATCTAAAACTCAAACACTTCTTGAGTGGTCCAATTTTTGATACATGTAAATTTGTTTTTCATTGTCAAAATAAAACAAAACTTTTCAACTTCATTCATAATTCTTGAGAAGAGTTACTGCAATAGTTTTACAACCCATTCAACAGCTTTTACTGTAACCCCACGTTTGGTTGGAGGGAATGGAATGGAATCAGAATTGATTCCTTCCATTTTGTGTGTTTGGTTGGACGGAATGGAGGGCGGAATGGAATCGACACAAAGAGAAGAATCACAATTCCTTCTCCCACCTTTGGTAATCATTATTCCATTCCCATCTTAACTTTTTTTTTCCAATTCTACCCTCACCTAAAATATAACCTTAAATTCAAATCCCAAATTTTAAAACCCAAAATTCCAAAACCCAAAACCCTAAATCCAAAATTTCAAAACCCTAAACCCTAAATCCAAATCCTAAAATCCTAAAACCTTAAACCCTAAACCTCAAATCCCTAAACCCTAAACCCTAAAACCCTAAACCTTAAAACATAAATCCCAAAACCCTAAAACATAAATCCCAAATCCCTAAACCCTAAACCCTAAACCCTAAATCCCAAATCCCAAATTCCAAATCCTAAAACCCCAAATCCCTAAACCCTAAATCCCTAAACCATAAACCCCAAATCCCAAATCCCAAATCCCTAAACCCTAAACCCTAAACCCTAAAACCCTAAACCTTAAAACATAAATCCCAAAACCCAAAACCCTAAAACATAAACCCCAAAACCCTAAACCCTAAATTCTAAATCCTAAAACTCTAAACCCTAAACCTTAAACCCTAAAACCTTAATCCCCAAATCTCTAAACCCTAAACCCTAAACCTTAAAACATAAATCCCAAAACCCAAAACCCTAAAACATAAATCCCAAAACCCTAAATCCCAAATTCCAAATCCTAAAACCATAAACCCTAAAACTTAAACCTTAAAACCCTAAAACCCTAAACCCTAAATCCAAAATTCTAAAAACCTAAACTATTTTTAGAAAAATAATAATTTTAACCCTAAACCTTAACCTACAAATATAACCCCAAATCCTAAATCCCTAAACCCTAAATCATACATCCCAAACCTCAAAACCCTAAACCCTATTTAAAAAATAATAATTTTAATAATATATTTCTTTTTAATTAAGTAATACTTATTTAGAAAAATAATGATTTTAATAATGTATTTTGTCTGACGAAAAAATAGTAATTAAATAACATTATTTAAACTTTACAGCATGTAGGGGGGTATTAAGGTCATTTACAGCTTTTTTCATTCCATTCCAGTGACAAACCAAACACTATAATCCTGATTCTGAGTTTAATTCCAGTGGTCAAACCAAACAAAATTGTTTCCTTTCCATTCCATTCCATTCCGATTCCGATTCCGATTCCGATTCCATTCCACGAACCAAACGACACCTAAAAGCTTCGACAACTATTGAAGGGCATTTGCTACAATAATTTTGGAATCTAATAGTCACACGAATGAGCCTGTAAATTGACCCTACAGTTAAAAAAAAAGACACATAAAACATCAGTTACTCTCCCATTATTTACCCACAACAAATTGTTTTTCTTTACGTAAAATTCTTACTCTAGAACTAATTTCAATGTTATAGAGAATGGGTATAATACAGTTTAGGGAAGCAATATTTGATAGTTTTATGATTATTGCATCTTTTTTCCTTTAAACTCATATAACACATTAAGAAGAAATTATCTAAAGTACATCGTCTAACACGGGTCTCGATCATCTCTTAATTTTTATTTCTTTTTCTAGTTTACAATTTATTTTAATTTTATAATTTTTATCTTTCTAATTTATATTTTTGTATAATTCTTTTTTGTCCACTGTATCATTCCCTATGAGTCATAGTGCATTACAAGCTTAAATTCACATTATGTTTTGGGAAAAAGTGCCGCGTAAATTTCTTTATTTAGATGTTACGAGCTGTTTAGTAATGCACTCATCATAGGGAATGATATGTATCATATGCTGGCTGATATTGGAATGATACGTACAGATGAAATTTGACCTATGCTACGATACACATTGGAAATGAAACAATTTACGTTCAAACCAATAAAATTAGCAGTGCCTTGCACAAACTATGAAATAATACCAACCACAATCACCAAGTGTATCAAGAAAAGGCATAGAACAAGAATGTACCACATTTACTTAAAACATCTTGTGGAACTCTTTTAAGAACCCGTGCTGGCAAAATATCTTTAGCATTGTCGACAGAAGTTTCCAGATAGATCATCATCACATTCGCATATTCATTCCCAGTCTGTATAGGTTCATCAGCCATCCAATTCACATTCTCAATCAACAACATAAATCCATCCACCTTTTGTTTTAACAACTCAGATAGCATCTCTAATGCTGCATCACGGGCTTTGCTGAGTGGAAACTGCCTCCTGCTTCTTTCTACTATTCTCAAGGGGATGCCTGAAAGCTGTGCTGCATGACAAAAGAAGAAATCGCAGGCAAGCTCCATGACTTCCATATTGCCTGCAACCAGCATTGCTTGGTAGACCCCATGAACAGATGCATTTAAAAGCTTCAGCAAAGCACCATCCAAGACCTCGCCCAAAGGCCTATCCAAATACTTCTTCACAACATCATAGAAATCAAACTGCCCCCCATAAGACGTAAAACTCACAGAACCCTCAATAAAAGGCCTCACAATTAGGTAACAATCCGGCACCGTTGTTGAGAATGGAGCATAATAAGGAAACGCAGGTATGTTTTGCAAGGTTTGTATCTGAAATGAAAGAACATTCATTGAATACTCATATCCTTTCTTCATCAGCATCTTTTCAAACTTATCAGTTGCCAGGGCTTCTGAAATCTGTTTTCTACAATCAAAAAGTAACAACTCGTGGTACTTATCTCTATGCTTGCTCAAAACATCAAGCAAACTATTCACTGGGTACCCATATCTACGAAGCGTCACACTCAACAAGCTAACATAATCCTTAATCAGCAACAAATGATTTGCAGTCTGCATTCTAGAAAATTGATCCTCCAAAGCAGAACATATTTTTATCATAGCTATTTCCCACAAATTCTCAACCTCCATTTTCGATATCAAACCTCCACCGGACCCAGGGTCGGATATATGTAGAGGAGAGGAGAGACATATAATTCGCTTAACTCTTTACAACTAAAATTATAGATATAATATTTATGAAATTATATACATATAATAAAAATATAATTTACCTAATTTTTTTGAATTTTAAGCTTTAAATCTACACGTCTTATAAAAACTTAATTATTTGAATATATTTTATATTTTTTAATTAAAAATAATTAATTTTTTACTGTATGCATGGTGCACTCTTATATATAAATACTACATCTGCCACTGTCCGATCCTAAAAACTCGTCTTCAACGATGAAAAATCCGGCAATTTGCGCGAAGAAAGTCTGATGAGATTCAAAGAAAGGAGTCATAGATTATACCTTAAAGTCCTAAGGGGGTTGAAGCTTACGGTTCTCTTAGTAATTATTCCTGAACCGGTCTTCCAATCCCAAAGTCTGGTATATATGATAAGCTCTATACAAGGGAGTCAAATCAAACCCACATTAGTCTCATCTCCAACACCATCACCACTCAGTTCATCTTCATCTTCTTCGTGCAAAGCGAATACACAATCTTTCAAGCTCAATCGACTCTGTTCCTCAGCTTGACGCTACTTCATCCTCAATTCCTCCTATCTTTGTCTCGCTGACGTAGCTTGACCAATTACCAACTGATCGTCCGGTTCTCCACCAACCAATCACCGAAATCTTCCTTCAAATTAGTCTCAATATGCGATTGAATCTATGGAATCTTCTTCTCCAGCATATTCTTAAGCGTAGACGATTGTGTTTTATCCGAAAACTCTGACTCAATAGTCAATAGAATCCACGCACTTGAGCGCCACGTAGAATACAAGTAGACACCGATTCAAGAGCAAGATTTATGTTTTCGGAAATGTTCGGGGCTTCAACGAAAGAGTCAAGAGAAAATAGTAGAGGTTGACCAAATGGTGACCTTATTCATTGACATCTTCTATATCAAACCAGTGTTCTTCTTCATCGAATCTGCAAAATTGGTCCATAACTGGAACGAGTACCGCTGAACAGAGAACACTAGACTTGACCAGAAAACCCATCAGAGCCATTTGAATTTCTTGCAGCTTGAACACAAAAGAGAGGCTTAGTGCATATATTGCCCCTTTGCGAGAGTAAAGCTGAGAGAGTGGGTGGATGATGAGCGTATAGGATTAGCGTAGTGAGCATATGGATAGGGAAGGGTATAACGGGAAGAATAATAAAATTACAAGTTGAGAGTACGTTATAGAATAAAAACAATGATGGGAGTTATTTGAGCCTATTTTTAATAAAATAAAATATTGATAAAATAATATTATTTTATTCATGATATTAATAATTATTTTTTTAGATATTTTTTATAAAAATAAATGATAAAATGAAACATTTTTCTTAAAAGACTAAATAACTCATTTGATTTAATACAAAGAAGATGTATAATATTTTTTCCATTTTTAATTCTCTATTTTTATTTTTTTATTTTATAATTAAGACTCTTTATTATTTTATAAGAAAAATCAAAATTAATCATATCTTAAAACTTAATCTAACATATAAAATAATGTGATAAATATATGTTTTTTTTAATGTTGGGTACTCGATGATAAAAGAGTTTTCATTTAAGTGTATAAAATATTCGTTTATTTGATTAATTGATGAAATCTATTAATATCCGAAGAATTGTGAATAATTTTTATTCGATGATTCAATTGGATTGGATAAAAAATTTTAAAGTCAATAAGGTGTGAATCAGATAACGAATTAGTGTTTTTATATATGCACAAAATTAATCTAATTCGTATATATTAAATTTTTTAATATTTATCTATAAATTTTATAAGTATTTTTAATAATTTTATTTAACTTAAATAAAATTTATACTCTACTACACACAATAATAAAACATACCTATTAATTCCATTTTTTAATTTCTTAAATGAAATATTTTTTTATTTATATATATTTTTTCATTCCAAATTAATTAGTTATTTCTTAAGTTAATTGATAATTCTATTGTTTAAGTGTAACATATTATAGTTTTTAATTTTGAGTCGATTGGATTTGAAGTTAGTATAACTTTTTTATTAAAAGAACTTATTTGATCATAAAAATATCATTTAACGAATTATGTGTATTGATCTGAATTAACCTACACATATAATAAATCAAATTAAATTGGATGATTTTAATTTACAGATCAATTATAGATTATAAAATTCATAAATCGTATAAATCAAATTAAATTATGGATCGATTAAAACTATCTTCATTCAATTTTATGTATACCCTTGGTTTTCAACTCTTTTAATGCATGCCAACATTTTTTCTTGTTTTAGGCTCCTGTAAAACGACTCACAACACCCTCTCTTTATTGTAATATTTATTTTAATTTTTTTTAAACCTTCAAGAAATAGATTATTATGGTTTTTGAAGAGAATTTTATTATAAATTTTATATTTTTAATTTTTTGAGATATTATATGTGATGAATATAATATTAAAATTAAAAAAATATAATATCAATTTAATGATTAAAAAATGTAAGAAGTTATAGAAAAAGAAGAAAAATATGATTAATCCATTTATGGTAATCGAGGGTAATTATATTATTACAATAGTTTCGTGAGAATTGAGAGGAAAAATGAATGTGAAGATAGGTTTGTGAGAGGGTAAAGAAGAGAAGTGAGGTAAGTTGAGAGAGAGACATAAGGGCTTTTAGTCTTTAATGTTATTTTGTAAGTTAGTGAAGGCTATAAAAAAATTAATTTTGAAGATAAAAAGACATAAAAGTTATTCAGTTGTATCACATTTAAATAGATCATTATTATTTATAAGATAAGATCGTATCGTTAACCTCTAGAGATTATTTTGATCGATTAATAAAAATAATGACAATAGATAGATTTAAAATTTACATATAAGAGAGGTAACATATATATAGTAAAAAATAATATTAGTTATTTTTTAATTAAAAAATATGTTATATGTATCTTATTTTAATAAAAATATATTCAAATTATTGAATTTTTTGATATATTGAGTACTAAAAGATTAAAATTTAAAACTCAAGTGGAACACAATTATATTTTATAAATTAATTTATCTACAATTTCATAAATATTACATCTAAATTCTTTTTTTTTTAAATTAAGGTAGGCTAGATATGCCTCTAACCAATAAATACATTTACAAATAAAGACAACAATATTAGAATTCAATTGTATTTTTAAATATAATTTCAAGATTAATCTTTATACTTTTCAATTATCTTAAATATATTTGTGATGAAATAGTTAGTGAAATTATAAAATTTTAATAATATGCACCAATAAAAATACATCACATTTGTGAGTTAATTTACAACCAAATACCAATTAATTAACTAAAGCATCTAGTAAACATGTTGGTAGAGAAAATAAATAAAATACATAGTTCATAAATTACTCCAATGGGTTACATGCGCGTGAGAAGATGCAAGAAATGGCTCTCTATATATATTCAGCTATACTTAGATCTTATTCTACAAATTATTACACAAAGAAATATCACCATTGATCATTAGCCATTACACTTAATGAACTGTGCATGAGTCTTTATAGTACGTGATTTGAAATTTCATGAATATTCAATTTGTCAGATATGACCTGCTCAGGCCACATAAATTAGCAATTTGCAAAAAGTCTCAAAAACAGTTTGACACTCTGTTCAGACCCAAGTAGAAGCTGTCTGGTCATTTTATACAAAATTTAAATTAGCAAGTCTTATACGTTGTGCTCAATAATTCAAGTGCATTCAAAACTCAGTTCTTTTCTTAATTTCCATTTAAATTAATTCCTTATATATATATATTTCCCACTAGTTTTTGGTCAATAATTTTAATTCCTTATAAGTTATTACAATTATTACAAGAGCCGTCTTCGATTTCAAATATATATAAAACAAATATCATTTAAAGAGTATTGTATAAGATGATATTTTTTAAATGAACTCCTTACTTTCAAATAAATATTCAAAAATATTTTTATTTTATAAATGTCTTCAAAGATACATTTCAACAATTTTGATTTCATACAAATTTTGAACTGAAAGAGAGTTTATTTTTCAACTTTATTCAACTTTAAGTATAAATTAATTAGGAGTAAAAAACAGAATGTAATAAATATATGTCAAAAATAAAAAAACTATTCAATTTATGTAAAATTTTAAGCATATATGTATGGGTTAGGATGATGAAGAATTTAACTAATAAATCTAATAAATTATATATGATTGTTAAAATATTTAAATTTAATAGTAAATATTTAATTATATTTTATTAAATTTGATTTTTCCTTAATTTTAAAAATTATTAATTATTTTTAAATTTTAAATTATATTAACATCTATACTATCATGTATTAACCATCTCCATCTATTGAAGTCAAAATTTGCTCTATCATTATAACTAACCATCCCGTCCAAATTCCTTTCTGTAAGTGTCTCACTCACTTTTAATATTGAAACAAGTTTAGTCAAATTCTAATATATTTAATAGAATTATTGATGTTTTTTATCTTCGTAAAAAAAATTATATGAGTTTATTTTATAAAAATAATAAACTTATATTATCCTAACATCTTAAAATGGATAATACAAGTATATCATCTCTTTGTAAAGTTAAATAATAAAAGTTTATTAATTTTTATAAAATAAACTCCTTGATTTCTTTTGTAAAGTTAGTTGGTTTACGTGGTTCATGAGATTTTAATTATCATTTTTCATTTTATATATACATCATACACAACACATATTATTAATGTAACGTAAACAAATGAAACCAACATATTTAAAGAATTGTAAATTTTGAATTAAATTGACAATTAAATATATCAATACTGAAGCTATACAGAATTGAGAAGGTAAAATTTTTAGGATTGCGTACTTATTGTTTCACATAAAAATTAATTAATCTGATTTAAAAAAAATTATAAATTACATAACAAATTGTTACATCCAAGAAGTTAATTTGAGTCTTATACTAATCCACCAGCATAAGGTACACCAGTTTGAGGCAACCAATCATCAACCAGCAAAAAATTGGAGGAAGTAAAATTAGCAATCTCTGAAGCATTAGTAATGACATGATAACCAGGCCAAGTGACCCTATTTTCAGTGTTAGACCCAGGTCCAGTGTTATTAAACTCGGCATAATAGGACGTATTCAGCGCGAAATCTCCATTCCATTCTCGCCAACCAGCCGAAGAAATCAAACCATCAATAAAAGATTGCATAAAGATTGTTCTAGAATATTCTTTCCATGGTCTTCCTAAGTAAGTTTTAGTAGTAGCATTACTTGTAGCCAAATCATCAGCAGCTTTAATAGTACAATTATGAATAATTGTACCTGTGTTTTGATTTGGGTCTGATCTTCCTTGAGCTGTTATAGCATTGAATTGATTAATCATGGGAAGTCTTGGATATAAATTGCAATTTTGGAAAACAACAGCAGCATTTCCAAATATGAAATCAACTGTTCCATAAATGTCACATTCTCTATAGAATTGTCTAAGTGAATGTGTATAGAGTGTGTCTTGGTAGCCTTCAAAACTGCAACTATAAAATGTTGATAAATCTGCACCGTTTCTTAATGCTACTGCTTGATGTTTTATTGATCCTGCTGTGTTTATTAATGTTATGTTCACTGCTACAAAATTTGGTGCCACTACAACTGCAATTACAATTCACATTCCAAATGTTAGCTCACAATCAAATAACATATTTTTTTTTCTTTTTTTGGAAGCTGCTATCCAAAAAGAAAAATTGCATTATTAACTTTTTGGAATGGATTATTTAAGTTCATTGATTCTTTTTAAAGAATGTTTAGTACATTAGTTTTGAAAATAATAATAATAGATCAATTTTATGTTTTTTTTAACTCCTGATTCATAAATAATTCTGTTATTTAATTGATTTTACTTTTAATTCTTTATTAAAAAACATAAAAGATATGTTTATTTTATTACAACACTAAAAAACATATATTTATTTACGTTAAAAGAAAAATAAAATCATTTTTTTTCTTAAAATGAGATAAAAATGAAACTCTATATATCAAGAAGATTATGCTATCTATTTAAATTTTTCTTTTTAAATGTTTCTTTAAATATTTATATTTAAATTTTTTTTTAAAAAGAAAATAAGTTTTAAAAAAACTTAAAATTTTATCATGTTATTTTTTAAAATTAATTAGCATAATCTTTTAAAAATTAATGGAATAAAATACTGCAAATAAAATAAAAAACTACTAAGTTAATGGACCTGTCGGTGTTCATCTCAAAGAAAACGGCAAAACAGAACTTACCAAATGTAGCAGAGTTAAAAGTAGTCCAACCATCAACAACACTTCGATTCCCAGTAATAATGGTCTGATTAATACCATCTCCAATCATCATCAAGTTTCTCTTATTCTTAGCAATGTTAACATACTCTTCGTAAACACCAGCTTTAACATAAATCAAAAAATACCCATCTGAAGAAACAGAGTTATTAGGAGCAGCAACAATAGCATCATATATAGTAGTGAAATTTCCACTACCATCTTGACTCACACTCACAATATCACTCACAACCACCACATCATCAGAACTTGTACTTTGAAGCAACTTTCTCCGACTCAGAGATTCATAAATCGCCCGAGTTTTACTATTCATTTTCAAAGGCAAACGTCCATTACTAAAAGCAAGTTGTTTTTTAGTTGGTTTCCAAGCAACTTTTTTCTTTATTTTGGGCACCCAACCTTTTGTAAAAAGAGCTAAGGAAACACTATACAATTTAGTGTTATTACTAAGAGGAATTGAAATTCCATTCTTAATAATCCAAGACGACGCCGTTGCTTGTATTCCATCTAAACATGTTTGTTGATTTGTCAAAATTGCACTAAGCAATGTTTGGATATCTTCAGCTTTTATATTGGAAAGTACTTTTGTAGTGGAACTCACAGTTTGAAATGAAGTTAACAAGAAATCCATGTTAAGTCCAGCTAGAAAACGACAATCTTCAAGAGCACGAAATGCTGGTTTTGATAATTTGGATTTTAGACGTAAATATCTGTCTACTAAGTAGATAAATTTTCTGGCTTGGGAAAGTGATTTTCTAACAGAGAATCTTCCATAGTCGTATAGATTGGACTGTGTTTCGTTTGGGAGAATAGATCTGCAATATGATGGATCTGGTGTGTATTTGCAAAGTGCTTTTGGAGTTACATAACTTGTTGATGTTGTTGTTGTTGTTGTTGAGTTATTAGCAGCAGCTAAAGATTGTGTAGACAGAAAAGAAAGGAGGATGAGATATGAAGCTGATGTGAGAAAGATTAGCTTATTTGGATACATGTTATGTTGTGTTTAGAGAGAGAGAGAGAGAGAGGAGATGAAAGTTAATATTAATGAAGATTTAGTATTATTGGATGATGACTTGGGGTTTATTTATAGTGATTAGTTAAGGGAGGAATAAATGGTTCGGGTTAAAGAGATATCTTAATAACATATAAGTTGTATATATTTTTACACACGTATATTTTATATTTACAAGTTAAAATTATTTTAAAAATTAAAAAAAATATTTTTTATACATAATACTAACATATGTCATAATATTAATATTGTGAGTATAAATTTATAAAAAAACTCTTCATATCTCAGCTATTTTTTAAAAAAATTATTCATTATTTTTAAAAATAATAAATAATTCCTTTTAATTTTTTAACTCAGTTAAAAATAAACTACTAGATGCCACACAATTATGATGGAAAAGTTTGGAATATACCACATCGAGATGCGTTTCAGTATAAATAAAATTACTACGTTTGTGTGTTTAAAGTATTTTTTTTAAGTTAATTTATAATATGGTAATTTGGGCACAAACATTTACGTTTTAAGATGTTTTATATTTAGCGATGGTTATAATATAAATAATTTCAATACATATTATAATTAAATATTTTTTAATTTTAAAAATTATTAATTAATTTAAATTTTTATATGTATTAAATTTTTTAAATAATTTCATTCAAAGAATGATTTGTAATTTTTATTTATAACGGAAACAGATTCTTTTATATTTATTTTTACTTTATTGAAAGTCTACATTCTTTTTTAAGCCATTTGTCACATTATTAAAAGTCAACAAGAAAGCGCGTTAATGTTATTGACATGTTCCTACCTTGCGCTAACTTTTCTTTTTGAAAACTATTTTTTAATACATCATTATTAAATATAATAACTATATCAATTATTTTATCTAATATAAATTTTTTATTTAATATAATTTAATCATTAAATTTAATTATATTTAACAATAATATTATACCACGTAGAAAAAATTTTAAATTTCAAAAAAAGTACATAGCATTTTTCTTTGATATATAAGTAGGAAAGATAAATTATAGTATATCATCTTAAGATTTATAAAAAACTATAAAAGAAAGTTGTTCATTTAAATCTTAAACGTGAAATAAGAGAGTAAAAAAATTATGTAATATGTTGTACCACTCATACAAACTCCATAAATTAATTTAAATGTTATATTGTAGTTGATTTTTTGTAAAATATTAAATGTAAATAAATTTATGCTTATAATATGTACAAATTTACATGTTATTACAACTTTTATTTTTATTAATATGTGATTATAAAATTAATTTAATAATTTATATTCTCAATTTCATGATTTTTCTATGTGAAAAATGATTTTTCTCTCCACTTTGTGACAAATAACTGGCCATTTTTATTTGTCTTGTCATAATTCTCACTATGTATCATATTTTTTTCATTTGAATTATACGAAATCATATTATTATTATTATTATTATTATTATTACTCAATTAATATAGTACATTTTAAAAAACATAACCCATTTATTAATTAATTATTTTAAAATATAGGATTCAAATTTACTTATAATAACATATAAAATATTTTTTACAAAATCATATTAATTAAAAAGATAAATACACTCAGATTTTTTAGTTATACATGTTAGAGTAATTTAATCGATTTTTTATTTTTTATAACATTTTAGTAATTTTGTTATAAAAATTGATAGTACAATGATATATAATTAAGTTTTTTTAAAAAAATTATTTTTTTTATCAATTTTATAGTGTTGTTATAATTTATTAAATACAATATCTAAAAAATAATAGAAAATATTAAAAAAATGAATAAAATTAATTATTTATTATTTTATATTATCACTTTTTTAAAAAAATAGGATTAAATTTTTATAAAAAAATAAAAAAAATATTAAATTAATTATTAGGTACTTGTAATATGACTCGTCTTAATTAAATACTTATTTAGGGTTTTCAATGGAATTTCAAGTAGCTAGGTAGGTTCCAAATTATGCCATTTTGTCAACGACGGTGCCATTTGCCACCCGGATAAGTCCATGTCTTTTATCTCAGTGTATGTAAATAATAAAGATTTATAAAAAAGTCCAAAATAAAAATTCAACATCTCGTCGCATTAGCCAAATTCCACTGAATTAAATAGTAGCTAGTTGTTAATATGTTTGATAATTTGTATTAATTTTTTGGAGTACGTAGAATGAAATCCATATCTTTCAAAAGATTGGACTGATTGGGGGCCTTTTTAATTTGAACGAAACTTTTACCAATTATAATTGAAAAAAAAAACGAATAAGAAGAAGAAGATATATTATATTGAATAACATGTTAGTATTGAAATTGATGTTAAATTGAGAACATAGTGATAGTAAAAAAAAATAAAATTGAGAAGATAAAGTGATGATATTATTTTATGAATGTATTATTAATCTTTAAATTTTAAATAAATTAACGCATAATTTTTAAAATGTATGATTTGTTCATTAAATTTTTAAAATTTTATACATAGATTTTAATTTTTTATTTATACATAATTTTTTTAATTATAATCAATATAATATTTATGTATGAATTTTTAAAAGTTTTAAAATTAAATTGTCAAATTTAAACTATATATGAAATTTTAAAAGTTTGAATATAAAATAATACATTTTAACATTTAAAAACTTATATATAAATTTAATGAAAAATTGAAAACTAATAATATATTTTAACTCATATTATAGCTTACAAATCTTATATTTTAAAAATTTAAACATTTTTTTTATAAATTTAATTAAAATTTAAAAATTAATAATATATTTTAACAATATATGAATCTAAGTTATAATATAAATTATTTTACTTAAAAAAATCAAGTCTTCGATATTGGCTATTATTTAAGTACAGGTCAAACTTTAACATGAACGAATAAAGTAAAACTTTCATTAAACCTAAATATTAGGTAAGAGTACATAATTATTAATTAAAATAATATAACCTATTTTTAAATTTATAATTAATTATAATATTATAACATATTTTTTTATCACGAAGGGATTATTTGAAAAGAAAAGAAATTGTACCATGATATATTTTGATACTTTTAATTAATATTATTTATATTAAATTAAAATATATTTCTTATATACATGTAAGTTAAATCTTAAATGGAATAATTAATTCTCTATATTATTCACAGATCTCTATTATGTATAATTTTATCTATTAGTGGTAAGTATATATCTAATAAAAGGACGTTGAAGATAATTTGTTATTTATGCACATTACTGGATCTATGCCAGAATAATTTTTAAAAATGTAATAAATATTTCATTATTTTTTAATTATAAAATTTTAGAACATAATACACCAATAATAATGTGGGTAGAAAATTATGTTTTGCTATAATAATTGAGAAACAATAATCAACTTTTTGTGCATGTAAAAACGATCTTATCATAGTCTTAAGAATTGCTGCCTCAGCCTAACTTTTTAAAATATGAATATCACCTAATTTGAAGCCATAAAACCAAACATTTGACCAACAGTAGTATAGGTATTAATATAAGATAACTTTGTATTTTAGATCATTAAAATTTAAGATTAATATAATCTTTTATTTTAAAAAATAAAATATATATCAAGAATAATAATAAATAATAATTCTACTAATTACCAGATTCGAAAATTGAGGAAGAACATCGTTTTCTTCAAATTTGATTCAAACATTGTTTACTAAGAAAGATTAATTTTTTCCTCGAAACAAAGACTTTCTAATTCAATTCGAGAATTGTTTCACTCTTTAATCAACGTCTGTCTGTAAAAGAATGTACTGGCTAGCTAGTCCAAAAGAATAACAACTTGTAAAGCGACACGGTTTTCAACATGGGGGGGCATGCATGTGCTACTAAGAGAATGAAGCTTCCCTTCTTCATACCTAGTTATATTTTTAAATAAAAGAGAGAATTGACATTTTCATATAAAAATATTAATTTTAGAGTAATTAAATATTTTATTATGTAATTTAATTCTCTAATATTTTTAAAATATGAAACTCTGAAAAATATAAGAATACAGCTACTCAAAAAGAATACTTAAGCTTTTAACAATTAAGCTCTTGTTTTTAAGACATGTATTTTAAAATAGTTGGTCAATGTCAATTATAAATTTATAACGTTAGCATTGCTAAAAGCCTAAAACTAACAAATAAGGGTTTTTTTTTATCTGCGTGCCATCATCAGTCAAAATAAGATACTAATTAAAATTGCAAATTGCTTATTGATTATAGCAAAATTATGAAGATATAGTAGTAGTTGGAGCCTTCTAGGTAATTAATACTCTGAAATCTGTGTAGCTTAATATAATACAAAACTCTCGCATTTGTCTAATTATTGTCGATATTAATTCACCAGTGATTCTTTCGTAGGAGGTTTTATTTCCTACTTAAATCCATTTATTGTATGTGTGCAAATGGGTTTTGCAAGTTGAAACAAAATATATAGATAAATATATAAATATACATATATATATTTATAAAAATAAATAAATAAAACTTGAAGAGAAAAATATGACGATGATTATACCCATATCCATGAAATTAACTCTCTTACAAATTTAAACTATTTAAATAATAATCAATTTAACTTTTTATATTTATCTCAGGGTAGAAACAAAAATATATTTTAAGTAGATGAAATGCAAATTTTTCAATGCAAAATAAAGAATTGTATTTAAATATTTAAGAATAAAATATATAAAAAAATTACTTAAATAATACTTTTAAATTTCAAAAAACCAAAATAACATCATTAATTTGAATTAAAAAGGGTATGAATTAGTCTTAATAGGTACTACTTTTATTATTATAAGTTTTGATAATGTTTAATTTGTGATTGTTTCAAAAATATATCATGATATAGATTTAATAAAAGGATAAGAGTTACTGTAGATTCTTACTAATAAAAGACAATTTTCATGTCATGTTATAAGAGAGAGATAGAGTTAATGTATTATAACTTGTAATAAAAATTATCTAACATAAATAAAAAATATAATAATTTAATAAATATTAATATTATGCATGTATAAGTGTTAAAAACTAAATCTAAAATAAACATATTGTAAAAATAATCAATGAAATGAGCTGATTTTGTAATAATAATAAAAATGCATAAAAAGTTAGTGGAGAAACATTAAAAATTTTACATCAAAAAATTTCAAATAAAGTAAAAAATATTAAAATAAAACGTAAAATAATATATATAAAATTAAAATTTTGAGTTAAACAAAAATATGATAAACTTTGACGATATAAATGAAATTCCTTAAAAGCTTCAGTTTTAAGCTTTTCATCGTGTTTCTTTCTATTTTTATTTTTATAATTTTTGATACTAATATTTTATTACCATGAATTAAATTTAAATATATGAAATATTTTTGGATTATATTATATTGATTTGAGAAATACTTTTATATTAAAAAAAATTAAATAAAATGTGAAATAATATATATATAATTAAAATTTCGAGTTAAACAAAATATGAGAAAATTTGAGGATATAAATGAAAAACCTTAAAAGCTTTAATTTTAAGCTTTTCATCGTGCTTCTTTTTAATTTTATTTTTATAATATTCGACTATGATTTTATTATTGTGAATTAAATTTATATATATATATAATATTTTTTAATTATATCATACTGATTTAAGAAATATTTTTATATAACATATATTATTATAGTTTTATGCACGAAACTAATTAATGTTCGTCAAATATGTGAACAATAATATCTCTATTTAACTATTTTACTCACTATTTATTTGTATCACTTTTTGTCCATATGTTTGGTAAATATTATCAATATATACAATATATTAAAATATATTACTTTTATTTATATTTAATGCTAAAATTATACATATAATTATTTTTTTGTAAAGTTTTTAGCCTGTGTTACAGCTTGGTGCAACCCTAATGATGTTTGTCCTTTGCATTTATCATTTTTTTATCAAATATTAACTCTATATAGTATGTATTTAATTGTTATATCATTTCTTATCAAATATTAACTCTACACATTATGTATTTAATTTAACAATTGAGATTATTAAGATTTTAACAAATAACTTATAATTATAATATTGTGTTAAAAATTATTGAAAAATCAATTTTTATAAACATAAATTTTTAAGAAAATGAATAATATTACCTTTTATATATCTATCATGATAGACGTATAAAAATAATATTAGTTATTCTTTTAATAACTTAATTTTTTAATAGAATGATTAATATTGTTTTTATATCTCTATTATTTATTCATATCAAAAGTTATGTCACATACTTATTTTAAAAATAAAATTTACTTCTCATATTTACACTAGAGACTTTTATTATTAAAAGTGATACAAATTATTCTCTTTATTTTTTTATTTAATTTAATTTTAACTTTTTTCTAATACAAGTCAAAAATAATTTCCGTTTAATCATTGAAAAAATAAAAAAAAATCATGGTCAATTTTTAATAACACAATATAACAATTAGGAATTACTTTTTCAACAAATAAACAACTATGAGAATATTTTTAACGATCATTCTATGTAATCTGACTTGTGATCGAGGGATAAAAAGTATAAGTATAAGAAATGTTTAGTATATTATATCATATATATATATATATATATATATTAAATATAATTATATTAGATTGAATTCTAATAAATTATATTATATTTAATTTATATAATATTTAAAGATAAAATTGATTATAAATATTTTAATTAAATAAATTTTATAATCAATTTATTTAAATATAAATTATTTAATTAAAATATTTATAATTAATATTTATTCTATTTTATATTTTTATCACATTTTTAAATAAAATATGTTAGTTTAATTTGAGATAAAAAAAATCAAAACATATAATTTTATAATTAAAAATTTAAACAGATTAAGTTTTATATCAAGTACAATTTAAACCTATATCTCTTAATCGTATTAAATTTGTACATAATTATATTACTTTTATATAATATGATACGGTCGGATTTCACGATTAAACACATGACAATATAAAAATTATATAGTCAAAAATTTTAATATAATGTAACAAATATATCGATAATTCGTTACAAAATTGCTTTCAACCTCTCGTTAGTGCATGTTTGGTACATAAATTTATACCATCCTCGTTCCATTATGGATTGTAATGCCTAATAATACATAATAATAAGGCAAAGAACGAAGAAAAAATATTCTTCACGAACGTAAACTTAGGTGTGTAAACCAGGATTGAATCCATCATGAATCATTTTCATATCGTTATCTGTTCATTTTAATTCTTATAATACAAATATTATATCTAATTTAATTCTTATAATATATTTTTATAGTATGCAGATCAATTGATAGTTATTTAAGAGAAAATAATCAGTTCCTCTTCTTTTTAATAATGAGATTTGGGATTTATATTTTATATTTTTTTGAATTTTTTAGTATCAATTTTTAATAAAAATAAAATTATTTTTGTTAAAATAATATATTACCAATTTAACTTTAAATTTTGAGCATGTGAAATCAAATAAAGATTAGAATTTTGAGTTTTACCGGTTGAAATTTTGATAGTGAGGAACTAAACTATAATCAATATTTTTATTGAGATAAAAATAAATGATGAATAATAATAAGAGGACTCATAATTCATTTAATCCTAAAAAAAATTATTGACATAATAACAAATAGACTAGGTCTAAGATTTATATAGGCTTATAATACTCTTAGTAAAACTTACTAATCCATACTATATGTAAAACTAAAAATCAAGCTTAAAATATTTTTAAATAATTTTTTTTATATTTTAAAATAATATATGTATTATTCTTTAAGGAGAGATGACTCCTAAAAATCTTTCAGATTATAACGTTGGTATAGTTCAGTTCATTAGATTTTAAAAATATTTTGTAATCCTTCGTTTTTAAGAAAAGAGATTAATTAAGAATAAATAATTTTATAAGTAAATTACAAATCTCATTCTAGGTTCTCTAAAATAACAAAAAAAATTCATAAGTTTAAAATATTACAATTATACCCATTTTTTTAAAACATTTTTACCTTTTTGAGGATATTATTACAAGTAAATTAACAAAAATCAAGAAGTTCAATAGATAATATTATAATAAACAATAATATTGGGATGTAATTGTCTATTTATCAAACTTGAAGGGAGTATCTTATAGTTTTTTAAAACCTCAAGTGACTTTATCGTAATTTTTTTTAATAATTTTTTATTAAAATATAAATTTTCCTACTACCAAGTTATTAAAACGCGATAAAATACAAGTTATTAAAAAGAATAAAAATGAAATTTAATATGAAATTATTTAAGAAAAAATTATTTAAATACATATATTTATTTTTTAAAAAATAAAAAATAATAAAATATTGAAATAAAAATAATGATAATAATCAAATATTAAAAAAATTGTAAAATTTATTTTATATTAAGTGTAATTTTTTTCATTATTCAAATATCAAATTTTAATCGCGTTTTAAAGACTTTATAGAAAAAATAAAATTAATATAAATATAGTTAAAATAATATTATTTATTTTTCTTTGTTTTTTTAAATTTGAAGGACTAAAAAATACATTTTAAAATTTAAATAATTAAATACACATTAAAATTTAATTTATTTGAGAAACTTGACAACCTTTTTCTTTACTCTTTATATTTTATTTTAAATTTTCTTAAAAAATTAATTCAAAAACTTTAAATAATTTTTTTATGATATTAAAGAGAGCACTCTTTTAATAATTATATCATCAATTTTTAATAATTTTAATTATCAAATTATATTTTTTATTAACAATGTTTATAATATCTTTTTGCTATATTCATCATTATATCATATAAATTTCAAACAAGTTGTAGAAATAAAAAAATAAAAAAATAAAATAAAATTTATGTGCAAAGTACGTATTCATAACTAAGGTTTAAAATGTTGATATCAATCTAAATATCGAGATTTAAATTTTATAAAAATATTAAAGATATTATCGTTCTTAGCGAAAATTTTGAATTTTTTTTAAAAGCTATGAAAGTTCTATCAAAATCATGAAACTTATTTATAAAATGTTATAAAATATCAAAATAATTAATTATTTATATTTTTAAACTAATTTCTTATTTAATACGTATATTTATAAAAATTATGGCATTCAATGATTAATAAGTCAATTAATTAATCAATATTACATAATAATTAGTCAAAATTTGAAATATTTATTTAAATTATAATTTTTAATATTATTATAACTAGATAAACCTCGACGGTATATAATAGAATTTAAATTGTGAAAAATGAACTATATAAATAAAAATAACAAATTAAATGTAAAAATGAGATATAAATAAAAAATATATATATGAAAAGAAGGATAAATTGTCTTAAATAAATAATATTTTGATTGAAAATAAAAACTATAAATAGATAAATTTAGAATAAATTATTTAAAAAATAAAAAAATTAATATAAAACGATATTTTATTGATTTTTGTCGACATTTTATCAACAATTTTGCAATAATATTTATGATATTTTGATAAAAAAGGAATTTTTCTTGACAACAACATTTTGTCAATAATGTCTCGATATTATCGATATTTTAAATAAAAGATATAAATATCAAATTTTGATTTAAGAAGGTAAAAAAAAAACAATAATATTATAACAATATTGATGATAACTCCAAAATTTTCAATCGTTGCTCTTAAATAGTTTATAAAATAATTAATCAATTAAACGATGTAGTGTGTATCTAAGCCCCTAGTAGTGAAGGCTGCTCATCCGTTTTTAACTTGTATTAAAATTGAAGGCTTGATGGACGGATGTAGCATCTGGCGGTACCACATTCTATATATCATTAGACTTTATGGGTTGGAAGTGAGCAGTCTAGCAGTTTAATTTCAGTCGAAGTTACTTTCACAGCTGACTGAAAATAGAAGTGTTGTTTTATAAAAAATAAAAAATTAGGTGGAAAAATAGAATTTTATTAAGAAAATGACAAAATAATATTTTTAAAATTTTTAATTATAAAAATAACATATTTTACGTTTAATTTACATATTTTTATTATTTAAAAAAAATTTAACACATCATTTTACTTTTAACGTAATTCAACAATCATTTAAACTCATTTAATATAAACGGCGTTCAATTAAAATCTGTTTAATATTATTGCAATGATTTTTTTTACAGGTTTTATTATTATTATTTTTTACAATTTGATTATTTAGGCACACAACATGTATATATGCAGCAAAGAAAAGTTGATTCATATAGAACCAGAATTTTATTCATGGATATCTTGGAGGCTTCACAACCGAACCAACAGCAGCTTACTGCCTTACTGTGGATCATCGCTTGCTAAGGAAAATATTTTACCTGAAAAAATGCAGGCATTTTAGGTCATACCCACTTGCAATCCTTGAGTAGAACTTGGCAATTAATGTACTTGAAACCAACCAATAATATTCATTTTCCAATATGAGATACTTAGAGCGTAAATCAAATTTTGAGCACTTACCAAATCATGGATACATGTTTCCGGAAACCATATACTCCAGCTAATGTCATTAGTCTCTCAGAATATATTTTCCAGGTGTACTTATAATGTTCTGAAGTTTATTTTGAATTCATGTTTAAAAAAACATACTTTTATTTATCGTAATTATATCACAATCACAATTAATGTGTAGATTTTTCGTTGAATATAATTATATGAATCTGTCTCTACTTACTAATAATATTATATTAACTCAATTTTGATTTATTATAAACTTGTAATAAATACTTTTCCAAGAAAAACAAAAATGATTAATAGTCATATGGTACATCAAATGGTACCAACCTTTAATAAATTCGTTGAAGACTTGAAGGTCACCATCTGAGATTTTTATTCCAGTGGCTCGGATCCTTCTTGTCTTTTTTAAAGAAATCCAAGCGTGATCGGGATGATAAGGATCGATAAGGAATCCAGATATACTGTTCTCGATAATCTCAGCAGGACCATCATGGCAAGAGGCAAATGTTGGGAGGCCACGAGTGAGTCCAAAGGCTATAAAGCTGGCTGAAATTACAAATTTAAGGGAGTTAGTTAGAGTGTTAATGCATAAATTTATGGGACTCGGTGCAACCACAAATTGAAGGATAATATATACAACAAATCTATATCACTCTACCTGAACAAAAGCACCTTTTGTATCCGCAATGTAGCGATAAAGCTCATCGTTACGTGCTATGTTAGTTTTAGCTGTTATCCATCGAAATTGACTATGTAAATTGTATTCTTTCATAAGATTGTGCATCTTTTCAATTTCTTTAATTTCTTCTCTATCTTTTGACTTCACATCATTGTAGCCAGCAACAATAACCAGGTTCGCTAGTTCCCTCGATTTAGCATTCTTATCATGCCACTCAACCAATCCAGTTATGTTCTTAATTCGATCCAACCGTGCCATGGAAAAAAAATCATGGGCTTTGACCGATCACTCAAAATGCCACTGCAGCAAGAATTTATGTATCAGCTTTGGAAACAATTCCATTATTTTACAGTTAAACAGGGAGAACAAAGTTTTGAATAACTTCAAGAGAACAAATAGAAATAATGAAATAGTATATCTCCCCTGCAAAACTCTTTTGATAACCATTAAAATGATGAACTCCATTAAGATAAAAGCTCGTACCATTGATATATGTAAAGCTCAGCGAGGAACAATTCAACAATGTTGTCCATTATATATAACATATGAATGTGTTACTTGTGTACCACAAGTCCACAACAGAAGCAGGTTTGGTTGATAACCTTAACTTATATTTTAAAAAAAATATGGAAACCATAATGCAGTAATATGTAACAACCTTTTTCTTTTCTTTTTTTACATCTATGATCGAAGCATTTTGCATTTTTAAGGCAGTCATATGAAGTAAGCAAGCAAGTGCTAGTTTTTAATGGTAATATCAATAAAAATATTGTAAACAGTTATGTTACTAGGACTTTTTTAAGATATCAAGAGTCATAAATTTTGAATACATATTCAGGTATTGAATATACTAATTTTTTTAATTTTTACATAAATTTACACCAAATTAAAATATTTGAGAATATACTCATTTCCATGTCACAATAGCTAAATAGATATTAGAAGTCACTCTGTGTGTGTGTCTGAGTGAGTGAGAGACAGAGAAACAGAGACGCACATATGTTCCTCATTCTGCTCAGGATCAAATAGCAATTGTTCTATAGAAGCTTGTAGCGCTGTAAGTCTTCTTTCCTGTTCAGAATAGGTGAAATAAATGGACATATCTGCTCCAGGAGACACAATATTGAACTTTGGATCAAAAACATCAATACCATGAACAACACGATAAAGCTCTAGAAGAGTGAAGGCGATGTGGCTCTCATGTTGACCAACAGTATTTTTCCTGAAAAAATGAACTTAAAATGAAACGATTAAATTATACAGAACAACTAATCTAAACAGCAAGATAGAAACATTTACAGCTACTGCAACTTTTCGAAGCAGAACTGAAGCTTAGTTAGTAAAGTACATAGTTTATATTTGATTACATTCTTCAGACCAAAAAATCAGGCAGATATAGTTTATATTTGATTACATTTTTCAGACCAAAAAATCAGGCAGCTATTAGCAACAAAAATTATTTGAAAGATTTTAAGGATATGCATCTGATTGTAAGAAAATCAAATGTACTGTAACAAGTAGAGACATACGTTCCTCCAATCTCCCGGTAGGTGCTAGTGATAATAAAATCTGCAGTATTCATGGCTATAAGGTCAGCAGTAAACTGACATGAAAAATGGTATTTTTCTTCAAATCTTTTCCAGTATATTTCAGAATCTGGATATTTTGTTTTCTCCAATGCATGTGCGATGGTGCACTACACGTGGCAAAGGCAAACATTGTGTTCTTCCATGTGACAAACTGATGCAGGAGCAAAATTGATACTATTGTGATTGGCCTTATATTCTACTCTTTGTCGTTTATGTTTTATTTGTCTTTTATTATTGTTATTTTTCTTATTTCCCTTCTATATTTTATTTTCGTTTGCTTGAGTTTGGATGGTATATAAACCAACCCAAGCTTATTTTGTAAGCACTAGTTAAATTTTCTCTGTTATGTGCTTCTTGGAAACTAGTTATCAATTTCACTTGGAGAATCAATCGATGAATTGATTTCTCAACCCTAACTATTTGGCTCAGGTTTATCATCTCAGACCTCCTGCGTCAGAATTGGTATCAGAGCGTAAGGTTGACCTGAGCTCCGATGTTGAATCCGATTAAGGTAGTCGACGGGTCAGTGACGGCGTTCACGACACGAAAGAAATCTGTGCTGCAATGGAAAATTTAGGAGATACTGAAAATCGATTAGATGGACTGTCGCGAGACATTCGTCAATCTATACTGCAATTTGGGCAACAACTTGCTGAATTCTAGAAAAGTCTAAGACATGGCGTAAAGGAACAAGTGGGTAGAGCACCCATGCGTGGAACTTCCAGAGGTCCATTTTACGACACCCATTTTCAACATCGCGACAACTTCCAGCTCCATCACGAAAAACACCATCGTGAAAATCACCATCGCAAGCCTACGCGTGAATCCCGTCCTCAGTTTCATAGCGAGTTTCCACGCGACAAACCCAAGCCACCTGGAAATTCCCCACTACCCTCATCACATCGAGCAAAAAAACCTTCATCACTTACCCATGGCTCAGTGGACACAGATAATGAAGATTATACCTCAGTTCATCGACATCCTCCACTTACGGGATTCACTGAACCAGCACCCATTGCTAATCTAAGAGTGCAATTGACTGGTTTGGAGATGGCCAGAAAAGCAAAAACGTTGCAAAGCAAGAAACCCAATATTGAAGAAGTCATAGACTGGCTGCAAGATATCAGAATTTAAGTAAGTCGAATGGGTTGCTTGTAAATCGATTGTGAGAGCTGCTATTTGGTGAGAAAAGGTTCAAAGTGACAGGAGATTGCTTGGTAAACATCCCATTACATCTTGGAAACGCATGAGAAAAATACTAATTACACATTTTCTTCCCCCTGATTATGAAGAGGACTTACACTAGCAATATCAACTCAACCAGCAAGGGAATCGAACTGTAAGTGAATACACAAAAAACATTTTATCGATTAAAAGCTTTAAATACTGTGTGGGAATCTGTAATACAGCAAGTTCAACATTATATGGGTGGATTAAATGAAGCTATTCGAAATAAGCTCAAGTTCAAGTTTATTCTGAGATTGTCACTTGCTATTCAGCTAGCTTATGAGGCTGAAGCACATTTGATCTTCCTAAATAGTAGCCAAACTACAAAAAGAACACTTCCTAAGTAATGTGGAACTCTTCCTAAGCCTTGTTTTGACAAACCCAAAAGTACATCCATCTAAACAACTTCTAACACCCGAATAGAACCCCAAAACTTGTCCACTGATGTGCGTCACCCTGTCAATTATGAATCTTAAAATACCGACAAATATGTTCCTATACAACCATGCAATGACCCCAAGCTTGATCCTTTTATCAAATCCATGATAGGGCATTGCACAATGGGGTAATGTTGATGGTGGCTTTGAAGTTCTTAAAGAACATGCTACACAAACCCATCTTGAACTTAGTATTGGTGCTTTTGGTAAAATGACGATAATACTGATATAGACATTAAAGAGGTTGAAATATTGGCAGAGGATAAGGAGTCAGAAAATGGAAATGTAAACAATCTTCTTATGACTAGTGTAGGTTCTGAATTCCATGAAGAAATTAAAGTCAGCAAGTCTATTGTGGTTTTGTTAGACAAAAAGCTTATGCAAAGGGAATTAAAGGTCCTTGAGGGAGCAAAACTAGTGACAATTGAATTTGTGGGCTTATCACATGTCAATGATGACTTACCAAATGAAAAGCTGCTCATGCATACTCCTTATTTTTGGAAAGAATATTGGGAGAAATGTAAGCCTATGCTATCTGGAGGATTTTTGCTACCTAATGAATTTTCTTTGGGAAGTATGACAAGCCAATTTTTAAAGTTAGTTTTTGAGTTTCTACAGGGCAACCAATTGGACTTAACAATGAAGAAGTTTGGGTTCTTGACAATTAATTTGCCAATCCTGAGTTTTATGAATAATGAAAAGGGAGTTTCACATGTTTCACCAAGGTTTATGGCCAAAGGAAACTTGCAGGGAACACTGCAATGTAATTGATCTTTCACCATACTTGAAGATTTCTGCCACTTTCCATTGGTTAGTTCTTAAGAGTGCCATCTTCCTGTTGCGGCTTTTTCACCTCATGGAATGCATAATCTCAATTAAGCTTGTTCCATGTGCTTCACGATTTCAACAAGTGGTAAGTCCTTATGGATGCTATCTTCCTGATGCCATTTACTCACTCTAAGGAATGCATATTTCAAGTTGAATTTGTTTTCTTTGATCATATAATGGTTTCCAATGAGAGTTCTACGGTTCAGTTGTTGCAGTGCTTGAAGCCAATATTTGACACTCATCGAGACCACAAGGAATATTACGTCCTTATATATGAGTTGTTTTTATTGTGCTTTGTGATTAATGCGCTTGGATTTTATCTGAGTGTTGATGGAGTTTCCATTATCAAATGGCTGATATTTAAAAGTATTATCTTCTAATATAGCTTCCACATTTCTCTCAGGATTCGAGGTAGAATCTTTTCTAAAAGAGGGGCTCTGATGCAGGAGCAATATTGCTTGTATTGTGATTCTCCTTCTATTTTACTCTTTGTCGTTTATGTTTTATTTGTGTCTTTTACTATTGTTATTTTTATTATTTCCCTTTTATATTTTATTGTCGTTTGCTTGAGTTGGATGGTATATAAACCAGCCCAAGCTTATTTTGTAAGCACTTGTTGAATTTTCTCTGTAAGGTGCTTCTTGGAAGCTAGTTATCAATTTCACTTGGAGAATCAATAGATGAATTGATTTCTCAACCCTGAAGCTATTTGGATCAGGCTTATTATCTCAGACCTCCTGCTTCACAAACTAAGCACAAATTACTAACCTGTGTGACTCCCATTTTGTGAGCCAACAAAGATGCAACAAGATTCCCATCACTGTAGTTTCCTATTATAAAATCTGGATACCCCTGTAACTCTGCAGCAATTTCACTTGCCACATCCTGAAGACACAACACAGCAGACACGGATTTTTTTTTTTTATATAAAAGGCAGACACCGAGATTTAAAGTGGAAACTGAAGCACTTATGTACATTTATGTACTTATTTAGAGAAAAAGAGGAAGAGATGATAGCTAAAGTGGAAACTGAACACTTGAACAGAAATGGCAGCAGCTAAATTTGTTAAAATTCAAAAGGTCAAACCAAGGAATTCTAAAATTTCAAATATGAGTTAGAGAAGGAGCTAATATTTTTAATAACACTGATTAGAAGTATATTTCAATAAACTAGAACTCCATAATTGTTCCTATAGATTTTGTGAAAAATCTAGTAGACACAAACGGCTATTAGTCAAAAAGTACACTCCTGTGCACCTTACCTCAGCATACGTCTCTAGATAAGGCCACACGTCAAACCTCAAGATCCATTTGCGAAGAATTCCTTTCTCTGATCTAAATGGAACCCTCAATATATGTGTAATTCTGTTCCACCGACTCTTTCCAGCTTATGGTTACACGTAGTCCCAAGGTATTAACCTGCTAACCAATGATCTCAGCTGAAAGCAACTATAATTAATTTCATTCGTTTACAAGAAGGCCACGATTAGATATAAGTTGACGTATTTTTTTTTAATGTTTTCAACAGTCATGTTTAATATTTTTAACATTGTATGTGTGCATGTTTTTTTAGCAATTGTGCTTAAGTAGGGTAGTTATATATGAGTAATGTATTAATTTATGTGTAAGGTTTTTGTTCATTTAAAATAATCAATGTTATGGGAGGTAAAAAATATTGAATTCAAATTAAATACGTTTTTTATCCGAAGAGAAACACAAAATTGCATTCGTGATTTATTATTATGCAAGTTAATGTATTATTTTTTAATGTTTTCAACAGTTATATTTAATATTTTTAGAGCAGTTCATGTGTGTATGTTTTTTAACGATTCTACTTGAGTGAGATAGTTACATGTGAGTGGTGTATTAAGTTTATGTGTAAGGTTACGATTAGATATATTTCTCCTAAACGAAAAACTATAACTGAAACGTTTAAAATAAAATTAATTTTCAACAACATATATGAAATATATGTGTTAAAATAAAAATAAATAAATAAGTAAAATTAATTGTGAAACATGTAAAGCAAAGTAAAAGCCCCTTGAGTAAAAGGAAACGTGTATATCGAAAGCATTGTTAATTAAAATTCTTAGAATTTTGAAACCATTTTTGACGCGTGCATATTTTTTTTCCTAATAATAAGTTCTAGAAAAGCACAAGGATGAGATATCTATTAGCTAGGAAAGTAAACTCTTTAGTAATTGAATTTTGAAACTAAGAAAAGTAAATTCCTTAATCAATTGATTTTTATTTAAAATAACTAGCTTGAATTATTTTCTCAAATTTTAAAATAAAATATAAAAATAATATACGTTATTGTATTAAAATATAAATAAAAATATTATTCAATTCTTTCAAATTAATAAAAAAATCAGATAATTAATATTATTTTAATAATTTTTTTATATAACGATTAAAATATAATTATAATTCAATCTTTTAATAATGAAAAAATACTTGATTATTATTAAAAAAATCATAAAATATTTGTTTTAATATTTAATTATTATTAATTTTTATTTTATTTTTTAAAAATAAAAATATATATTTAAATAATTTTTTATTAAAATAATTTTTATTATTGATTTTTTCTTAAATAATTTTGTACTAAGTTTCAATTTTTTCTTATTAATAGCTCATATTTTATCACGTTTTAGACACTTTGATAAAAAATATATTTTAATAATAAAATTATTAAAATAATATTATTTATTTTTAATTTATTAATTTTTAATAATAAAATCATTAAAATAATATCTCTAATGTCTTAATTTTCAAACCTAATAGATATATGACGTCTAATTTTTCAAACTCAATAGATTTCTAATGAACTACTTTACAAACTTAATAGACCTCTTAGATACTACCTAAAAAGTAATGAACTAAAATGTCTAATTTATCAAAATTAATGAACAATTTCAATACCATGTCCGTTTATAAATTTATAACCTTGTCCCGTTACAACATTTGCCAAATTTCTAAGTGGCACTTAATTAGAGGTAGGTGCAAAAAAATGTAAATATAAAATTCTTAATCCCTAAATAACAATTACAAAAGAAGAAATTATTTATTATTTTTAAAGTATGTGATAAAATGTTATTTTAGATTAATAAAATTTAAAATTAGTGTAATTTTTTCTTTGAAAAAACAAAATCACAGAGAGAAAATAATCTGATTAGTGAGAAATATAATTCAATCATCTATATATAGAAAAAAACAAAATCATAATAAAAAATGAAGAGAGAAAATAATCTGATTATTGAGAAATATAATCCAACCATCTATATATCAAGATATTTACATTAATTAGAAACACAAAGAAAGATAGAGGAAAAGTTCTTTCAAATTATAACATTAATGCAAACTTCTTTACAAAAGTTACAACCACATGGATCAACTTAATAATAAAGTGAAAATCAAGACTTACAAAAATAAACATCACTAGCATTATTTTTATTTTTAGGAAGGGGCCAACAGAATTGTTATATAGCTCCTTAGTGAGCAAATTAGAAAAGTCTCACATTGGTTAGGAATGAAGATGGGTGTTGGATTTGGGGCTATAAATAAAGCCTTCCTTCACCATTTGTAAACATCCCAAAATTTGTAAATCTTCCTCTCTTTTGTAAGGGTAATTGATTAGCTCAATTTTGCCCAATTAGTTGTAATTTTGGAGTTCATCCATTTGAAGATAGTGGAAGTGGTCAACGACGTCCGAGGACCTAGGTAACATTTGTACCGAACCTCGTTAAATTTCAGGTGTTATTATTTTTCTACTTTAATATTTCTGTTTCAATATCTGTTTTAGTTTATTTTAGCATTATATTTCCAATAGCATTATTTTGTCGGGTTAGTTTGAGTTCTATTCATTTAAATCATAAGTGAATAGTTACTACTTAGAATAGGGAAAATATACCCGATTTTCCAAACAATTGGTATCAGAGACGAAGGTTTTCTACCTAGGCATTTGTTTGTATTCCGTTTGTTTGCTATTGGAATATAGTTGCTAGTTGTTGTAATTTGAAGAAATGGTGGAAGAAAAATTTCTTTCCAACAAAGGTTAGTCATCCACGTTAAGTTGAACTATAGTAATGAATGCAAGGTTCGAGGTGGAGAAGTTTGATGGAACCAATCATTTTGGCATGTGGCAAGGCGAAGTTCTAGATGCTCTGTTTTAACAAGGTCTAGACATCGCCATTGAAGAAGATAAACCAGATGGAGCATATGAAGTAGAATGGAAAAAAATATCAACCGATTGGCATGTGGTACAATCCGTTCGTGTCTCTCAAGAGAGAACAAAGTATACGTGCTCACGAAGGAGACATCCGGCAAGTGTCAGGAAGGTGTCGAGAACAAGTTCATGAAGAAGAATTAGCGAATCGGCTCTATTTGAAGAAGAAGTTGTTCGGTTTGAATACCTTCCAGGTACTACAATAAAATCCCACATTATCGCTTTTAATCAATTAGTAGCGATTTGTTAAATATGGATGAAACTTTTAAAGATGAAGATTTAGCCTTGATGTTGTTAGCCTCCCTTCCACGATGAGTTTGATCATCTTATTACGAAACTTACTCATTGGGAAGGATAAAGTATCTTTTGAGGAAGTTTGTCTTGCTTTGTATAGTTATGAAATTAGAAAGAAAGATAAAAGAGAAAGCGAGGAATGAAGTACAGAGGCATTGTCTGTAAGCAGGGCGTCCGCAAACACAACAGAAGGAAGGAGGTAGATCTACATCAAAAGGAAGACTTGGTAAAGATGAATGTGTTTTTGTCATAGAAAGGCCATTGGAAGAAAAATTGTTCAAGTCGCAAAAGAAAGGAAAAGTCAGTAACTGATGCATGTGTGTAGTGAAAGCAATTCAAATTCAGCATTTTTGCATTGGTTGGTTCGTCAAGATTTCATCTGGTGATTGGATTTTGATTCATGTACTTTCCATATGTCTCCTAACAAGGGAGTGGTTCTTTAACTTTGAAGAACTAGATTGCAGAGTTGTTTTCATGGGTAATGATTATCCATGCAAAGTTTTCAGGGAATCGGTACAATTGCTTGAAGAATCAAGATGGCTCAACCAGGGTCTTGACGATGTTCATTATGTTCCAGATATGAAGAAGAATCTCATTCTTGTGGGAGTCTTAGAATCAAAAGGCTTCACTATAACCATACAAATGGGGCATCAAGGTTACTTTTGGAGCACTTGTGGCGATGAAAGGTGTTCGGAAGAATAACTTGTACTACTACCTTTGGTAGCAATGTTATTGGGACAAAGATCGGCAGCTTTGAAGGAAGAAAGAGATTTAGAAACTACCAAGATGTGGCATATGCGTTTGGGACACTGGTGAAAAAAGCTTTGCGTATTCTAGTAAAGCAAGGCTTGTTAAAAGGTGCAAGAACCGGCAAGTTAGAATTTTGTGAGCATTGTGTATCGGGAAAGCGTAAAAGAGTAAGCTTTGTACTTTTACTCTCCATAATACAAAGAGCATTTTGGATTACATCCATACCTTGATGTATGGGGCCAACAAGAACTCCATCCATGAAAGTGGCAAACATTATTATGTCACTTTCGTTAATGATTTTTCCGTAAGAGTTTGGGTGTATCTCCCAATGAAGAAGAAGGATGAAGTCTTGAGAATTTTTCTCAAATGGAAGAAGATGATCGAGACTCGTGGTAAAAATATCAAGCGTCAGTCTGATAATGGCAGTACACAAACAATCCATTTATCAAAGTTTGTGAAGAAGAAGGATAATCACGACACTTCACTATTCTCGAAAAACACCACAAACAAAATGGAGTTGCAGAACGTATGAACCGGAATTTCTTTGGAGTATGTTCGATGTATGTTGTCAAATCTTTGGTTAGGCAAGCGTATTGGGTCGAGGCGTGACGTATGCGTATCATCTCGTCAACCGTTTACCATCGTCTCGCTTCTTGAAGGCAAAACGCCTATGGAGGGTATGGTCTGGAAAACCTGTTGAGATTACGATTTCTTACATGTGTTTGGTTCAATTTGCATACTACCATGTAACAATCAAAGTCGACTTCCAAGAGTCAAGAAAGCCATTTTTTCGGGGGATACCTTCGGTTCTAAAGGATATCGACTATGGTGTCTTGAAACAAAAAAAGATAATCTTTAGCAGAGATGTTACCTTTGATGAATGCCTTGTTGCAAAAGGTAACTAAGAAGATTGATGGCACTTTAGAAGAAGGTGGAGCAAACTCCAAAACAAGTGGAGTTTGAAAGCAAAATTGTTAATCCAAGTTAGCGAAGATAAGATGTCGATCCTCCATTGATGAAGATGACCGATGAAGAGGTTTTAACCCAAGAACCTCCACAAAGAATGTTAAGAAAGCTATGATGATAGGCCGACGACAAAATGTCAAGATACACGCCGATACAAGGATTTTGAAGACCTACCGCGCTTAAGAATCTGATGGCCGTCGTGCACTTTTAGTTGTGCATGATGATGTTCCTTCCATATATAAAGAAGCAATCGAAGCCCAAGTTGAAAGATGGAAGCCGAAGCTAATGGATGAAGAACTGCCTTCTTGAAAAATAAAACATGGAAGTTGACACAACTACCTGAGGCGAAGGCAATTGGATGTAAATGGGTGTATGCAAAGAAAGATGGATTTCCTAACAAAGATGGTATTATTCGCGCATAAGGCAAGGTTGGTAGCTAAGGGCTCTGTATGAGGGGATCAATTATAATGAGGTATTTTCTCCGGTTGTAAAACATTCCTCCATTAGAAATTTGTTGGGCTTGGTAGAACAATTTGATTTGGAACTAGTTTCAACTTGATGTGAAAACCGCGTTTGCCACGGTGACTTAGAAGAGGAAATCTATATGTCTCAACCGAGAAGGGTTTAATTTTCAGTAAAGAGAATTGGGTTTGTAAGTCGAATAAATCATTGTATGGATTGAAGCAATTCCCGCGTTGGTACAAACGATTTGATCGCTTTTATGTTGCAACAGAAAGTACACCGTAAGCACACATGATCATTGTGTGTATTTTCGCAAGCTGACAAATGAGTCTTTCATTTACCTTCTATCGTCGATGATATGTTGATTGCATCGAAGAGCTGCCAAGAATTGAGAAGTTGAAGGCTCAACTAAGTTAGAGTTCGAAATGAAAGATTTGGGAGAAGCCTTAAGATTCTCGGTATGAAGATAAGCGAGAGACGGAAGAAGTGGAAAATTTGCCGAGTTTGACCCAGAGTCAATATTTGAAGAAGAGGGTACTTCAACGTTTTGGTATGAATGAACAGACAAAACACCGTAAGTACTCCTCGCTAGTTCCTCAATTCAAGCTTAGTGCTCAATTATCTCCCTAAAAATGACGCAGTAACGAGAATATATGGCAAAGGTACCATATCAAATGCGTTGGTAGCTTGATGTATGCAATGGTGTACTGAAAACCCGACATTTCACATGCGGTTGGTCTTTGTAAGCGAGTACATGCATGATCCTGGTAAAGGACATTGGTTGGTCAGAAATGGATTCTACCGGTATATTATAAATCTTTGTAGATGTTGGTTTAGTATTTCAAAGGATAATATTGTTGGTCAACGTTGCACGGATATTGTGATTCCGAGCTATGCAGAGATTTAGATAAACGTCGATCAACCAATGGTTATGTGTTTACTCTTGCAAGCCCGAAGTCTACCTTGTGGCCCGTCTAGCGCTTGCTTGTTGCTACATGAGGCGTAGTATATGGCAAGCGTCTGAAGAGTGAAGGAAGCTATTTGGTTACGAGGTTTGCTTCAAGACTTGGGAGTTGGTCAAAACATATTAAGGTATTTTGTGATAGTCAAAGTGCTATTCATTTAGCAAAGAACCAAGTCTACCATGCACGCATAAAGCACATTGGCGTTAGTTATCATTTCGATGCGAGAGATTATTGAAGAAGGTGGAGTACTAGTTGAAGATTAGTACGGCAGAGAATCCCAGATATGACGACCAAGGTGGTAATATGATCAAGTTCAAACATTGTCCTGGACTTGATTAACATCCTCGCAATTTGAATTAGCATGCCGTTCGATCTAGTAATTGAAGAAATCATTTAATATTACTAAGTCGCTAAGGTGGAGATTTGTTATATAGCTCCTTAGTGAGCAAATTAGAAAAGTCCCACATTGGTTAGGAATGAAGATGGGTGTTGGATTTGGCTATAAATAAAGCCTTCTCCTTCACCATTTGTAAACATCCCAAAATTTGTAAATCTTCCTCTCTTTTGTAAGGGTAATTGATTAGCTCAATTTTGCCCAATTAGTTGTAATTTTGGAGTTCATCCATTTGGAGATAGTGGAAGTGGTCAACGACGCCCGAGGACCTAGGTAACATTTGTACCGAACCTCGTTAAATTTCAGGTGTTATTATTTTTCTGCTTTAATATTTCTGTTTCAATATCTGTTTTAGTTTATTTTAGCATTATATTTCCAATAGCATTATTTTGTCGGGTTAGTTTGAGTTCTATTCATTTAAATCATAAGTGAATAGTTATTACTTAGAATAGGGAAAATATACCCGATTTTCCCAACAAGAATACAATTTCATCTTCTTGTTTTTAAGAGTGCGATAAGTAGGAAGTAGAGCACCCTTAATGCCTCTATTAACATTGGTTGGAACCTTGCAGATCTCAATTGGAGAGTGATGTAGAGTTGCCTTGCAGTCCTTTAGTATTCACAAGCCCAGCTGGTGGAATTATTGCTGCTATATAAGAAATAACCCTTTGGATCAGATACATGCACCACTAAGTACACTTCAAGGAGCTCTTTCGTATCCTTTCTCATCAATAACACTGAATGTTATCTTTGACACAGCTCCTACAATTTATGCAGATAAAATGAAGATTTACTGTATTGCCCCTTATATCATAATAGGTTGTGATATTGTGATTAATTTCTTACTCAATAATCACATAATAGTTAAATTGGTTGAGCCTACTCCTCTCACACTAAAGGAATTGGAGTATGATTGAATATCATCAATTTTATCCCCTCCTGACTCCTCACACTTAAAGGGTTCTCATCAATTGAATTAGGAAAATTCTTACATGTTTTATTTAAATCTTAATTTTATCAAGTTCAAAGTGTATTATGACAAAAGGGGTTTTAAAGAATGTCATTTTAAAACTACCATGACGGTACAAAAAAAAAATTTGAGCAAGCATCTTGTCCAAATACCATGGTAAATAAGAGTGTGACTGTCGTTAAAAGCAAAAAATGATACTCGTGAAAAATAAAAGAAATGCAAGGAACTTTGTAAAAAAATATTATGTAACATTTTTATTCACTTATTATATAGAGCATTGATAAAATGTATCAAAGATATAACACTACAAAATTAAAGATATAAAATACAATTCACATCCATAACATATATAACACAGTGAGCTTATGCAGAATGACTAATACTACCAATTGAAGTTTATATATAATTTTGTGATAAAGTAAGAGATTAAAGTGAATTACTTAGATTAGATAAGAAAAAATAATACTAGTGAATACGATTTTAAATTATGTTATGTATCATTATTTTATCAAAATCATTAAAATTATAAGAACAAAAATTAAATAATAAAATCAATGATTAATATAGAGTAATTGCATGAAACACTATTCTTAGAGTCATGACACATGACATTTTTCTATAAGAGAAAGAGTAGCTTGAAGGAAGGGGAAAATATTTAGAGCTTGACTTACAAAAAACAAGCCCTTGAACAGCAATGTTTCCTTTTGATCATGTGAATAAGGTTTTTGTTCAATATGATCATTTGATTTTGATGGGAGAGCCTTTTCTTTTCCTTGTGGCTTCAGATCGTTTTTGCAGTCTACTTTTGTGGGAAGAGGCTAGCTATTTTGTTTTTTAACCTTCTTGATCAGGTTTAAGGGCGTATCCATAAGCGCGCAGGGGCAATGAATAGTAAATAAATAATAAGTGTAGGCATAACGTGGATGCGAGACAAAGCCATTTTGCTTTGGAGATCTAGACAAGACAAAAATGACAGTTAGGTTGATGATATAAGACATTATTTGTCTAGTATTTATAATTTTATCAAAATATATTAAAAAATTATCAAAACAATACTATTTAAAAATTTAAAATATAAAAATAATATCTAATGAGTTTTAATTAAATGACGTTTAAATAAAATTAGTTTAATATAAAAAGTTTTGTTGTAAAATAATATGTTGATTTTTTTTAATAGTAAAAGTATATAAAATTTGTCAAAATTTTTAAAAATTAGTTTAATATAAAAAGTTTTGTTGTAAAATAATATGTTGAATTTTTTTAATAGCAAAAGTATATAAAATTTTTCAAAAATTTTAATAAATTAATCGAATAGATTTAATATATATATAAATTACGTTAATTTAATATATATATAAATTACGTTAATTTAATATACAGTATGTTTGATATAAAATAATATATTAATTTTTTTTAATTATAAAAAATATTTTTATAATTATTAATTATAAATTTTAACATACTATTTAACATTCTAAAGCAGATTTTATGTTCATACAGTCTAGAATAAAGTAGAGTGTGTTGCGTGCTATATAGCAAAAGAATTCCAGTATAATAAAAATAAAGAATTTTAATAATTTTTTATAATTATAAATTTTAATAATATTATTTACCATTTGAAAAGCAAATTTTATGAAATAAAATATAGAATAAAGTAGAGGTGGGTTGCGTGCTATATAGCAAAAGAATTCCAATAAATTATGTATAATAAAAAAATAAAGAATTCCAACAAATTAATGATCGTGAATGCAAGGTCGGAATTGCAGTGGGACGGAAGGGGACCATAGCACCCTTTAAGTTTGAAGGAAAAAATAAAACATTAATATTAATTATATTGTTAGTGATATATTTTTAAAAAATGACTAAAAACTATTATTTCAACTTCTCGTTATAAATTCCTTTGATACATTTTTTTTAATAGATACATACACTTAAAAACACAAGCCTAATTCTGAATCTAAAAACTAGTTTGTGAGTTAAAGTTACCTATACTTATAAAAAGTACTGGTGACTTACTCTTAATCAATGTGAGATTTAACATCTCCCTCCATATCGACTAGAGTCCAAATTTACGACACGAGAACCGATAGGAGTACGAAGAAGTCAATAACCTAACTCTGATACCAACTTAGAAATTCGGGTCTAACTCTAAACCCAACAATCAGCTTGTGAGTTAGAGGGTTACCCAAAATTATAAACAATACTACTACCTTACTCTTGACCAATATAAGACTTAACACATACTATTAATTAATAAATTTTTGACCAACGTGAAACTTAACACATACTATTAATTAACAAATTTTATCTATTGAATCAAAATAAATAATAAGAAAAGAATAAAAAATTAAATTAAATTTGTTTTTTTATTTTTAAAAACATTTGTTACGTAAATTTAACCCATAAAATTTATAAAATAAATAATTTCCTCCTAATTTTATCTTTTTTATCAAATTTATGCCTATATTACCATTATATTTCATTTATGTATTTTACATAATAACCTAAGTTTTTACATTAATTATACATTTAATTTTACGTTAAATATAATAAAATAATATATGTGATATATGTTTGTAATTTTTGATAGACATATATTTAATAATTTTAATTAAAAATTTACTTATATTTTTTGAACAAATTTAAATAAAAAATTTATTATCTAATATATGAATTTTAATATTATAAATTAAAGTTTGAAATGAAAAAATTTCTTAAAAGGTTTAAATAGTTTTTAATTTAATATTAATTATATATATGTATATAAAAAAAATATGTGATATATGTGTTATTTTATTAAATTTTTATAAAAATTTAAGTAAAAATTTAACTTTATTTTTATTTGATAAATTTTTTTATAAATAAATAGAATTAAAAAACATATTTTTTTAAAACAACCTATCACATTTTAATTAAATAACATTCGTACTTAGTACTACAAGTACAAGCTAAACGGTCAGGTTTCATGGTAGAAGACATATTCGGCTATAATTTGGTGAGTTGCTCGGATTATGACTAGATTTGACACAAATAATCTTTGAACCTAACCCTCATTAAAAAAAGAAAAATCTTTAAACTCCAACATGTATTAGTTGGCTGCGTTTATTTGAATTTTGACCTTTTTTTAATTATTATTAATATGATTTAGGTTTTTTTCACTCCTATAACTATACTACTTATCGCCAAACTTTGAAACATTCAGGATAACGTTGATAATATTGGGTATTTTATATATTCTGAAATTAAAATATAATACCCATATATTTTAAATAAATGATCTTAAAAATATTAAAAATAAACATAAAAATGTTAGTTTTTAATTAAAATATCATACATATTATTTAGAAAAATTAACAAATAATTTATTTAATTATTTTAAATTTTTTAACTATATGTTATACAATATTTTTTTAAAATATTTAATTATATAATATTTTAATTAATTTATCAATATTATAAATATTTAAAAATATATGTAATAAATAAAAAATTAGTTTAGGTTTATATAATTGTTTGTTTTGATCTTTTATAAAGTGAGATAAAAATTTTAATTTTGAGAAAATTTTCATATTTTTTTAAAAAGTTTCACTAATAATTATAATATTTTTGATATTTTTATAAAAATAACCTATATTTTTTAAAAAATAACAACTATATTACTATTTTTTAATTTTTAGATAAATATATTTATAATAAAATCAATAAAATTTATAAAATTTAAATAAATATATTATAATAAAATATGTATAATTACTTATTTTTTAAAATTAAAGAATATCTTTATAATTTTAAAAACTTCACTAATTCTCTAATAATTTTCCCAATAATAAATTGCCGCCGCAAAAATAACGATCTTAATTCCACACGGCCCATCAACTATAGGGTCGTATAGGCCTGTAGCCGACTTGGCCACTTGTGTAATGCTGTACTTGCCTGTCACGCATGACTAAACTCATAAAGGTAAACTATCTCTTATAAAAAGACAAGTAAATCCCTGGAAGTTTCTGAAATTAAGATCCTTTTTTCTTCCCACTATAAAATCACCCTCCTCTCTCCATTATCCTTCATTCTTGAAGAGAAAACAACTGCTCAAAAGCTTAAATTACAGTTCCAATTCCATCATTTTAAAAAAAAGTTTTAGCTTTAGAAATTAGAAATGTGTGGTGGTGCTATTATATACGATTTCATTCCGAGAAACCGTAGCCGTCAACTCAACGCTTCAGACTTATGGCCCAACTCACCCTTTGCCAACAAATTCAGTGACAACTTCTTCCCAGAAAAAAATGATCAACTCACTCATGTTGATCCCTCTAACGCACTCAAAAGACCCATCTCATCTTCAGGTGTTGTTTCTTTTATACGCTTCACTGTTTTATTTTATGTATATATATGAAGTGCTCTGTTTTGTTCTGATAACCATTTTATCAAACAGGTGGTGGGCGAAATATAGAGAAGCCAAAAAAGAGACAAAGGAAGAATCTTTATAGAGGTATAAGGCAACGTCCATGGGGAAAATGGGCAGCTGAGATTCGTGATCCTCGGAAAGGTGTTAGAGTTTGGCTTGGTACTTTCAACACTGCTGAAGAAGCTGCAAGAGCTTATGATAAAGAGGCACGGAAGATCCGTGGTAAGAAAGCCAAAGTTAACTTCCCCAATGAGGATGATGAATACAGTAGCCAATCTAGTTTCGACCAATCTTCTTATCATCGTCCAAATCCCAATTCGCCTCGGGATCAACCACCTCAGGATGCTAACTTTGAAAGCAATAAGTCAAAAAGAATGGATTTTGAGTTTGGTTATGATCAGAACCAGGATGTAAGTACTTTTCCCTCCATTGGGTTCGCTATTTCTGGGCAGGAGAATTCTGGGTATGGTTCCCCTGATGCTTATGACAACAGTAATATTTGTTTCTCACAATTGAAAGTAGAGCAAGAAGAGCCAAGTCAAGAAGTGAAATTGAGCAATAAGACGATTAACATAGAAGTGGATGATGAGGTAAATAAGCTTTCTGAGGAGCTGATGGCGTATGAGAACTTCATGAAGTTCTATCAGATTCCTTATCTCGATGGGCAATCGATACCACCTAGCACTACCGCTCAGGAAAGTGTGGTTGGTGATCTTTGGAGTTTCGATGACGACATGGTTCCTTCTTCTTGTTAGGATTCACAGCTTTTGTTTATCTGTTGCTTTAATTTAATTTAAGTGAAATGTAAATTGAGGAGAAATGATGATTATTATGATCATTACTTTTAACTCATTGGTTATAGGATATATTTCTCAAGTGTTTATTGGATTTTAAATTTTTTAACTGACAATTAGGAAGTAAATTGAACTTTTGTAATTTTTTAATGGCTGTTTTGTGTTTATTTTATATGAAAATAATGTGTTGAAATGAAATTGTATCGCATCTTTTGGATAGTCTTTTCATGTCTCATTACAATAAGTTCAATATTACATTGCCTATCCTTATGTATAAATATTAATTCATACAATTTACAATCTAATAAAATTTATTATTCAAATTTAACTTATAAATCTTCCATTGCATTCAGAGTATTACATCATACTCTTGAAGCAATATCTTGGTTTTAATTTTCTCGTTTCAAATACCGTTGGATAAAAAAAATTACTTTGTGGCAGTCCTCGATCAAAATTTTAGGTAATATTTGGTTTGTATAATAAAGATGTAATTGAAATGATAATAAGAATTGTATTTAATGATTCGTTTTTTTTTTTGGAATCCCTTCTAGAAAATGAAATAATATTATTAATATTATTATTAGTAGGTAAATCAAAATAATTAATAAAAAAAAATTATTTTTAAAATTTATAATTTTAAATTAACAAATTACCATGTTTACTTTATATATATATATATATATATTTATTTTTTGAAAAATTTCCGCATATGATTCCTTTTAGTTAAACTTTATTCTATTTATTTAGTTATTTTAATATTAAACGTGTTTAATAATATTATTGTCTTATTATTATTATTTTTTATAATTTATAAAATTTTATAAAATTATAAACGAAATAAAATTTAAAAAATAAACTTTTAATTTTTAATAAAAAATTATAAATAATTATACAAATAAAATATTTTAAAATATTCTCGGAGAATGTAAGAGTAATGAATAGTATTATTACTTTTATAATTTTTTACATTTAATTACAAATTTAAAATAAATATAATAACATTCTAAATCATTCGATATGACTATTATCAATAAAACATTAGCTTATATATCGTGTTCATTTGAGTTAAAATTTTAAGCATTCTGTTATTTTTTCATTTAAAATATATATTAAATTAATCAACTTAAATTAATTATTTTTATCATAAATATTTAATATTAGTAATTTATAATAAAAAACTTTATTTAAATAAATTAACAGACACATCTACTCTGACTCGTAGTAAGGTAGGTGGCATAAACAGCTGGGGCTTTGGTGACTTTTCGGACAATGCAAATTCAAGCAGCGCTGCTGGTTTTGCACTTTACTATCTCCGCCTTTTCTTTATTATGGGCGGTACCCACTGATTTTATTTAAAACAAAAAAAATCATTATTTTCATTTGAAAGCGCATATATTAATAAATTTTTGGAGGATAATGAGTTTTTATTAATTTTGAAATAAAAGTGGTATTACTGCTCTACACAAATATGAAAATTTGTATTTTAAAAAAAATATGTTTTCCAGTTTTTTTTTTATATATTTTGTCGAGATATGATTTTGCATTTACTATCATGTAATTCGGATTTGGTATAACTATCTTTATTTTGTTTTTAGTATTATTTTTATATGATATTTTAGTGATATTTATATTTAAAATGAAAACAATTTGTTACAATTTTTTATTTTATTAAAAAATACCTTTAATGAAAGACATTTGTGATATAAATTATCTAAAAACAAATAAATAAATAAAAAATAAATAAATTAAATATAATATATATGAGCTTGTTCGATTTTGATTGGTTTTTAAAATTTGAAAATTGAACAAATTTATACTTATCGATTTTTTCAAAATTTAAAACCAAATTAATCTAAAAATACTTAAAAATTGACAAAATTGGATTGAGTTAGTTTTAATTAATTAGATTAGCTTGGTTTAGATAGTTTTTGCACATCCTTATTTCTAATCACTTAAACATTAATAATTTTTTCTCGTATTTTTTACTCTTTAAATACATATTTTAATATTATTTTTTGACTCATTTTACCTTCTTATTTAACATTTTTAATGAGTAAAAAAAATATTAAAATATTTATTTAAAAACTATGGTGAGAAAAAAGTTCTTAATGTCAAAGAGATAAAAATATCATAAATTTTATTCATTAAAAGTGCATGTGATATATAAGTGTAAAAAATAGTTAGTAAAATAAAAAATTACATTAAATTAATATTTTTTTAAATATGGATATCACAAAGATATCTCACTCGTATCCTCTTCTCTTTTCGGTTTGTGGTTTATATCACACTCGTTTCTCGATTATAGTACATTTGTCATTGAGAATAAGACATGTAAGTGATTTTTCTATTTTTTTATATTTTTTTTTATATTTAGCGTCTTATAGTTATTTTTGTTTGTTTTTAATTGATATTTCTTTCTCATTCTTGATATGTTTTCGTCGCTAATTTCTTCCTTCTACATTTTTTGAAGCCCTAAACTTTCTTATTCAAGGTTTTTTCATTGTTTTTTGGTTCAATATTCATTGCTTTCTTGTTATTTTCGATTTTGTATATGTCACAACTTTAATTCGTGATTTCATAATGTTTTGGTTTAATATTTTGAGTCTCGTTTTTTAACATATTAATTTTCATATTTTTTGGATTTATGGTAATATTTTAGTTTTTGTTCTTTCTTGTGTTAATATTTTTGTTCAAACTCTCATTTGTCTTTATTTATGTTCATTCAATATTTTTGATGATTTAGGATTTTTTATGCATTTTTTTGTCTGTACTTATATCTATTTCATATTTCTGATTTGTTCTTATTTTTTATTCATATTATTGTTGTTGTTGTTGTTGTTGTTCCTGATTTTTACAAAGACATTATCATATTAACAAGTTACATTTTTTTATTAGTGTTTGTATTAGTTCTTAATTTTATTATTTGTGCTTAATTTTTTTGTTCATTTTATTGATGTTGTTATTATTCTTGATTTTTATGAAGACATTGTTTAATTTTTTATTTATTTTTGTATTTACTCTTTGCTTTTCTCATTTTGTTTGTCTATTTTGTTATTAGATGTCTAAGAAGAAGGATTTAGATTCTCTTTTTTCAAAAAAAGTGAAGAAGGGTCTACCTGTTCTTAGTAGTACTTATGATGAGGTTTGAAAGTTTTCTTATTTTGTTTTTTTATTTTTATAGCTTAGTAACAATTTATTTATTACATATTTAATTCTTTTTTTGTATTGTTAATGGATTTTGTAGTTGCTGCAAACTAGTTTTTTTTGTAGTAATTTTTATTGATTTTTGTTTAGTGATCAATTTAAACATAATTACTTTATATATAATTTTAGGTAAATAATGGTTTGTGTTGATGACGACCAAAATTACCACATCTAATTAAAAACATCATATTTAGTAATCAATCAATGCAAATTAAAAAAAAACGTTCTAGTTGTTAAATTGACATGGATTATATATATCTGAAAAGTTTGGTTCTTTTATAGTTCTGTTATTTTCAACATCGACTCACCTGACAATAGATAACAATTTTTATACTAATGGAGAAGTTTACAAAATATTTATGCATTGTCTCTATATAGTTAATTGAGTTCATACAAAAGTTCGTTATAAATTGAATAACATGTAAAGTTATATAAAGCTTCATTAATTTGTGAAACGATTTAGTTGTAAATCTAAAAACTCATTAGATCCAATGATATTCAAAGATAAATTTGAATTAAATAGTTTACAAAATCAATGTTATACATCTTCCATATTCTGATCATTATCATTATCTTAATGGATATATATATTTTATTTTGTCTTGTTTAGTGGTATATGTAAATTGTTGCATATTTTTTATGATGTTTGTAACAACTTACATATATTTGATTTAAATCTAAATATATCATATTTTGTTTATTGTTTAGTATATTTTTTTTCTTGTATGTTTTATATCTTAAGGATAATAAATAGTTTTTGACTTTGTTGTCTCCCAATGAGGTTTTTTAGGTTCATTGTAGTTGTAGTTCACAACCTTTTAATATGATTACTCGTATTAGGAGTGTTATGAATGAGGAACAAAGTCCATAGTTCCAATCATCTTGTTTTGGTAATTTTTTTAATTTACTTAAGTATAAATTCAATGGACATTTTATTCCTTCTCTTTTATTAAGGTTATGCTTGTCATGCAAGTCTACTAAGAAGATATAACTATGTATCATTTCTAAATATGTTAGGCTTTCTTGGACTAAATTTTAGGTTACAATCGGATTGTGTTTGCTGTGTGATGAAGAGAAATTTGATGTATCAAGGTTCTACTTCATTTATTGAAAAATATTTTAGTAAGTTTTCATCAGTTCATTATTTAGAGTTTTTAACTAATTGTATTGGAAAGCCAAATCCTAATTCTAGTATCACAAGAATGAAAAAAACATGATAAGAAGATTGAGATTGGTAAGAATGATGATTCCTCTATTAAGAAGTTTGCTAAAGGTGTATGGTCTTAGTTTTAATTTGTTGATTTATGGTCGGATGATGCTATCATGCTTTGTTTGCTTATTCTTTTTTAGAGTGTAGACTGATTAGAAGGTTAAAGATGCTTTCAATATGTAAGAAAGCTTTGTTGTTAGCTGCCAACTGTGATGAATTCAATAGTTTTCATGGGATGATATAGTGTAAAGCATCTATTTGATAGTTTGAAAAATGATTAAATTCACGTGTGATAAGTTACAAATGTGTTGGTTATAAAGAAACAAAAAAACCAATAATACTTGGTTTTAGCTTGGCTTTACAGGTTTGGATTTATAATGTGATTCTCGAAATTGGAATGATTTAGTTATTTGTTTGAATGATGAGTTTCTTACCATTTTGAGGTGGTCTTCTTCACTTGCTTTTAGTTTTAGTGCTATTTAAGCCATTTTTACTAAGTCATATCATGTAATAATTTATCATACATGTTTTGTTAAATTTACATTTGTAATTTCATTCAATTTTTTCTTGTATTTAACAAGTACATCTTTTTAAAAATTGTATGTAACACGTTACATACACAATATATAACATAGTTACTTATAGTATGTAATACAATTACATATACTAATATAAATAGTCCAAAAGTTTATAAACAATATATGTAATATATTATATTTGTTGTTTGTTCATTTTGTTGATTATTGTATGTGTTTTCATTTTGTAGTTTGTGTGAATACTTTTTTTCACGCGAGAGTGTTCCATGTTTTAGATTTCTTCTTTCTGATGTTGAGATTATTTATTTTGATGATGTGTTGACGTCACAAAATCAAAAGTGATCTTCTAAAGAGCAAAATAATGTTGATGAAGTATTATTCAAGCAAAAGTTAGATTCAATGAAAACTATTGATCAATCTGTTAATGAATGATTGAAGGAACAATCAAAGATTGCTTCTATTAATTTAGATGGTTTATTTTAAAAGTTGACTTCCTATATTGATGAGAATTTCAAGTAAAAATAAGTTTATATTGATGACAAATTTCATCATCAAGAGATTATTTTGGATGGATTAGTGCGGATGTCAATTTTTTGCATCAAAATTTTCACAATCAATATGTTTTTTTATTAATGTTAAGGTTACATGTAATTCAAATATGTATGTAATTGCTTACATTGATTATACTATTATTATATATTTATTATTCATTTGTTTGTTTATAGTCACACCGTACAACTCGATCTAATAGATCTCTATCTAATGTACATTTTACTTCAATTTCTCAAAAAAGTTTGAGATCTACTCAAAGTCAGTTAATGCTGATGATTTTGATAGGCGATATTGATATAGAAGTAGACTTTATATCTCCTAAAATTTTGATCACTAAGTCTCGCTCTCTTTCTACTTATCCTAATTTTAACAATGATACAATTGATCAATGCAGAATTATATAGGTTTAGTTCTAAATTAAGGTTCGATCCTATTATTCCTTTTACACAATCTAGACATAGTCTTGTAATGGAGAGAGAGAAAAGACTAATTAAACCTACTTGGGCTGTTTCTAGTCCATATTTATGTCCTCTAAATGAGGGTATTGGCCTTCCTTATGTCATAACCAAAATTGGTATGGATCTTTCGGTTAGGTGTATTGGTACAATAGCATGTGTTATAGATATATGTGAGGATGATCATGCTTTGGAGCACCATTCTTGTCCATACCAACCCTTATCGTAAGAATGGAAGAAGAATTTTAATTCTTGATTTAGAAAAAAAATCTTTGTATGTATCTTTAACTTCTTCTTCTTTTGTGTTTGTGTTATTGTTTAAATTTTAGTGGTTTTTAAACTGGTCATTTTAATTTTCTTTTATAGTTCATTTATTAAACATTAATGAATATGTAATAGTTTATATATATTTAAAAATATATGTAAGTTGTTACATACATATAATACATAATATGTAACATATTACATATATTATATTTTCCTATTGTAATATCACAAAGCATATATCAAAGAATAAAAATATAAAAAAATTAAATGTAAAATTAATAAATATTATAGTAATTTCAATTACAAAGTATTAATTTACCAAAAATTATATCATTAATATGATGTAAAGTAATATGTATGATGTTAAGTAAATTTTAAATGCATAATATGATGTAAATTAATATGTTTAATCTAAAGTAATATATGTAAGTTTTATTTTTCATTTGTGGTGGATATTTTAGCCTTCTTTCTTTTGTTTTTCTTTTCCAATGTCTCAAACTTACCAAGTGAGAGCTTCATTTTTTTACTTTATCTTCCTTTTGTTTTCTCTTGCGTGATCCATCTTTTTCTTTCACTATTGGTGCCAACACTAAGATTTCTTTTATTGAAATTGGCAAGTTTCGTTTGCTTTCAAAATGTATTGGATATATTAGAGCTTTATAAGCAAGTTACAAGATACTTGTATGGTAGTATATGGAGAACATGGACTCCATTGGTTGTTTTTTCACTATGCATGTTGTAATTGCATATGTACAAGATGACTTGGATGCTTGAAACTTACCACAACTATATATTTTATCTTTATGATCTATAATGTAATTATAATTTCCCTTTTTAACTTGTGATATATGGTTGTTAATATCAACTAACTTGTATTTGTTCTACTTTGATCTTTCTCTTTATAATCTTATTATTTACCCACTTTGTTTGTGTTCTCATCTGTGTTACAACTACTTTTCTTTTTGGAAACCAACATTGAATTATATCTCGTATTTCTCTTAATAAGTATGTTACAGGGGTGTCTCTGGCATGTCTTAAAACTTAATTTATGGGTTCAATATTATTTAATGTCATGAAATCATATATTATTATTAGAGTTGGATATTTGATTCTTAACTATGTTGACAAATCAATTTTAATTGAGTATTTTATTGCTCATTTGGATGCCTCGTTATTCATGTTTGCATTCCTTTTGAATTCATCATCATTGTAAGCATAAGTTTCTAACTTGAAGTATTGTTCACTACTTTGTTATGGAAGTTGGTCAAAAGGTTTTTTTCATGTGATAGTTTCAACAACAATGGTGTGCCTTCTTTTCAAACACAATATTGATAGCTGCTTTTATTGTTGGATTTTTGCATAAGACTACTACCAAGTTTTCCTTATCTTCAATAAGCATTTTAAGTCTTTTAAAGAACCATTTTCATGGCTTTGTGGTTTCTCTGTCTACTATTCTAAAAGCGATAAGACAAATTTGCATTACATAATTAATTAAAAGTTACATATACTTTTTGATTTGTAATTGTATTTTTCATATTCTTCACATTGTTTATAACATGTTACGTATTAATAGAGTATATATGTAACAAGTTTTATTATAATGTTTAAGTAAAAGTAATTTTTAAACATGTCAAAATATGTAATAGTCATAAAATATAGATTTATACTTGATTGTTTTCATCTTTTGTTACAACACCAAGTAATATTTCTTCTTGTTTTTCTTTTAGAAATGTTCCATCTACTACAACTACAAGTCTCGTGTATTTTATGAACCCATTAATGCATGCACCTATCGCCATGAATCCATATTTGAAGTTGGAATCAATGTTTTTTTTATCTCTATATAAGAACCTAGGTTTTCTTCTTCCAACTTGTAGAAGAACCTTGGTAGTTTCATGTATGAATCTTTTTAGATCATTCCTAATGTTTTTCATTGCTTCTCTTTTTCCCATGATTGTTCTTTTGTATGTGATTTTCACACATGTTCTATTGTTGATGTCATTTATGATATCATTTGGTCTCAATTGTCGACTGGTATCTTGATACATGTTTTTGATGTTTTCAACTACGTATTTATAAGTAGCATATTTTCTCATTGATCTTTGTAAATTTGTGAACATGTATGATCTTCATTGTAAGTTGTTACCTTGAATGCATTAGATTCACCAATTTTATTTGTTGTAAGCTTCCAATAATACCTTTCATTCTTATACTTTTTTGTTGAAATTGCTAATCTTGTAATAAAATCTTTAATTTATTGTTAATATAGGGACATGTAACTTGAGCCTTCCTTACTATTGTATACTTTTCCATTGTATACTTTTCCATTGTATATCCCTCCATCATCTTCTGAATTTGTTGTTGAGTCAGTTTTAATTTTTGTATGTGTAATTACATATTATGCACTTGTATTTAGACCGATCTCATCCTTAAATATTTTCTTCATTGTATGTGTTACATACAATTTGTTATATATGTGAAATACTTTAACCATTTTGTTGGCCAACATTTATTTTCATGAAGTATTTTACATCCCTATCATTCATAATGGTTAAAGTTATATGAACACCCTTACACTTCATTCTAATGTTAATATCTTCATCTAGGTGTGGAATAACACATATTTCTTCCTTCAATTGTAATTTGGTCACATCTTTTTTATGCATAGTCCTTTTGGAATACTATTTACATATGTCTCATTTTCATTTTTCACTATGAATAAATATTGCTCCAATTTTACTATCACCTGTTATGTTTACATGAAATATACTTAAATCAATAAATATGTATAATATACACAATAAGATAATTTAAAAATCATATGTAACATGCATAGTATTACATCTTACTTGATATAATCACGTCCATATGAAATTGATCAGTGTTTGTAATATGTTTGATGCATTGAAATAACAGATTACATATAATACTTGAAAATGTTTGTAACATGTTTGATGCATTGAAGTAAACACTGTATGTAACATGTTACATACAATAAATCACAATATGTAACCATTTACATTTGTAACAATTTATAAATATCTAAGAAAATATATTTATATTAAAATAGATATATTTCTATAATATATGTTATAATATAATTTAAAAAAATTATGTAACAAGTCCATATGATTATATTTAACTTGATATAATGATGTTCATATCAAATTAATTTGTATATGTAAAAGGTTACATATAATATTTGCAAGTATTTGTAACTTATATTACAATATGCAAGCATTATCATTCGTAACAATTTATAAATATCTATGAAAATGTATTTATATTAAAATTATCTTGGATCTATCTATCTAGTTTTGGAGAACATATGTAGAAGATGAACAATAATTGAGATTCACAGATTTACATACATGTTCTATTACAAATCGTATACATATTTTTTAATGAATATTATATGTATATAAATTGACATGCAATTTTACATATTAGAGCTTAGATTTGCTTTTTTACTTGTGGAAGTCATCCTTGTTAATGCAAATGAAATTGAAATACAAATTGAAAATGGTGTTGAAATTAGAGAAATCGTAGAATTAAAGATGATGGAGAAAAAATTCAAAATGCAATGTAGAAGAAGTTACGTCGATGGAGAAGTTCATAATGCGATGGAGAGAAAAGCTACGCCGATAGTGGTTTTAGAATGCGATGGAGAGAAAAGCCACACCGATTATGGTTTCAAAATGACATCTATGAAGAAATTGTAGAGTTTTTCAAATCCAAAATTTACTTTTAAGTATTTTGCAATTTCGTTTGTAAGAAATAAAGAGCTTTTTTTTTGTAATTTTGTTGTTTTATCAAACCTAACTGTTATATGTAAAATATAAATAAAATTTATTTAAGCCCAAAACTTTAAAGATTTTTTATGAATACAAAGTTGGGCTTTTCGAACTTAAAATTTTAGGTGTAGATTGGGCTTTGTTGAACAACTAGAGTCGTGTATTTTTAAATGAAAATTATATATACGTAATTATTTTAATATTTTTAATATATATATATATTTATTTTATTAATTTTTTATTTTTTTATTTTTAGATGTAAATACATGTTATATTGTCTCTTTTATTCCCTTTATTTGTGCGCAACCAAATAATACTGGGCTTTCGTACTCATAACAAAAAAGCCCTAAAAACCTTGCAAAAGCCCACCAAAAACAACCATGGACAGTCAAGTCTCAAACAAGAAGGAAGGGCAGAAAAACCCTAAGGCTAAGAAAGCAAATATAAGAGCCGCCTCTCATTAGTTTACGGTAGCTATCAAGAATCAAGAGGGAGGAGATGGTATCGCTGAAGCTGCAGAAGCGGCTCTCCGCTAGTGTTCTCAAGTGTGGTCGAGGCAAGGTCTGGCTTGATCCCAATGAAGTCAATGAAATTTCCATGGCTAACTCTCGTACGTTCTCTTTTTCATTGCTTTGTGTATCTACAACATGTCAATGTATTTGTTTTTTCTTTGCGGAACCGATCTATTTTGCATCTGATCAATTAGATGATGTTATCTATTTAAACCTTCGCTCTTGATCACTTGAGTTGCATGAAACTTCGTGTATTGCGTATAAGGAATCACGAAGCTATGGGATTAAGAGTATTATTGATGAGATGACATGCTTGTGTTGATTGAATTGACCAATATTTATTATGGACTTTTATTCAAGTGTTATGTCGGTTTATTTATTTGCTCGTACGACATCTGATATATGTAGAAGTTACTTTGAGAAAATTATTTCAGGCCTCAACTTGTTTTTGATTTAGTTCTAATTGTCGTTTCTTTGATATAAATGTGTCTGAGTTCTATATAGAGTACATTTTTCGTTTATTTGTTTCATTTTTATTTCATGTTTCCAATTCAATGGAGATAATTTTGAAATTGCATATTATGGGGCAAACAAGCTTTTACCAATTGAATAGTCTCTGTGTTCCATGTGTCTATAGTTACTGATGAAACGAGTTGTAGGTTGTTACATGCCAAAATTACTTTATATAAGTTGTTTCTATTAGATTATAATAATCTGTAATTCTGATAATTGAGCATACTTTTACTTGGTGTATTGAAATCAGCACGGTGTCTTGATGGGCGACTTCTTTTAGGTATGGTTTTATTGATTGTGCAAATTGATTTCTACAGGTCAAAACATCAGAAAGTTGGTCAAGGATGGATTCATCATTAGGAAGCCAACAAAGATTCACTCTCGTTCTCGTGCTCGCCGGATGAAGGAGGCCAAAAGAAAGGGACGTCACTCTGGATATGGTAATTATTTTCTTAACATTTGGCCCTACCAAATTGTTGTTTATACTTGGAACACAAATTAATGGCTGCACTAACTGATATGTCTTGTAGTATATTTACTAGATTTTGACCAACTTTCTCAAATTATCTTGATCCTTGAAAAACTTTCTCATTGACGTAAGCATATTGAGCTCAGATTAATATTTTTTGAAGTGGTTTTTGAGTTTAAGAAATTGTGGCTCAATTCTTTTAAGAGGTATCTTTTATTTCCAAGATTTATGCACTTGCATGATTCAGTAAGTTGGTTCTTTGTTTTATCAGTTGATATCTTGAGAATGTAGTATCAATTATAATGAACTTCTAATTAGCTGTTTTGTTTTTCAATTCCTGTAGGTAAGCGTAAGGGTACAAGGGAGGCAAGGTTGCCTACCAAGGTGCTATGGATGCGGAGAATGAGGGTTCTCAGACGCTTGCTTCGCAAGTACAGGGAGGCAAAGAAGATTGACAAACACATGTACCATGACATGTACATGAAGGTTAAAGGTAATGTTTTCAAGAATAAACGTGTGTTGATGGAAAGCATACACAAGTCAAAGGCTGAGAAGGCCAGAGAGAAGACTTTGTCTGATCAGTTTGAGGCTAAGAGGGCCAAGAACAAGGCCAGCAGAGAAAGGAAACATGCCAGGAGAGAGGAACGTTTGGCTCAGGTATTTATTTGATTATAGTGATATTTGATCACAATTCTAAACTTCAACATTTTTTGGGACATTTTTGGTCCATGGCTCATGTCAGAACGTGTCAGTTTCTAACACTGTATCGTTCTCAGGGACCTGTAGAAAAAGCACCAGCACCTCCAGCTGCTGCGGCACCTCAACCTACACAGTAAGTAAATCCCATGAAAATGTGTCTGGGGTACTTTTTTGGTTGTGTTCTCATAGTACTTTTTTTTTTGCGCAGGGTATCTAAGAAGGCTAAGAAATAGAAACTTCCATAAGCAGTGCATCAGAGGATGCAAGGCTTTTGATGGTCTCTGTCTCAGGCATTTTGCTATGGTAGTTTTTGTGAGTGTTTTGCTTTTGGACTGTTATTTTATATCCTAGTTTTTTTCACAAACTATATAAACCTAGTTGAGAGGAATTATAAGATTTGTATTTGTATTTGAACCATTTTCATTTTATCTAGATATATTCAGTTTTTGAGTAATGTTAGGAACACATAAATTTGCACTTATTTTTGCATCTACAGTACTTAGATTTTGTCACGTATCAATATTATTTAAAAATTAAATAATTTCTACAATTTGAAAACAATTATTATACATGACATGATATAAAGATTATGGGTGTAAAAATAGCATAAAATGAGATAATATTACCATTTCTCTTCAGTTTTTAAGAATCATTTTCTGCTTTTAATTTATGGCTATAAATACTTACTACGAATACGGTTGAAAGAAAATTTTGCCGGTGCTCCTAAGTTGATTATTAAGGTAAGATCGTGATGTTTATTTTTATTGCCAAGATGAGAATCAAAAATTGGAAGCAAACGATATTATTTTATGCCCTGCTAAATGGCTCCCAAATTTGAGCCCACCATGTTAGAACCAGCAGAAAAGGTTTTATATCTTAGGGATTCAGACTATGAACCTTGAGATCCTCTGTTCTGCAGATGCTCATTTTGCCTTTTAGTGTAAGATCATTTTAGCTTTTCGTTAACACTAACCTGCATATTATGCGTTGTCATGTACCTAATTTATGCTTTATAACATAAACTTAGGTTCAAACATTTGGTAGCTGAGGGTTCTTTAAGTTTCCTTGCTTTTGTTTGTCACTGTAGTTATAATTACTAAATAGGTTAAAATTTCAAACCTCATAATGGCTTGTCTAAATGTCAAATTGTCCCTTTAAAGTAATTTTTCAGTCAATATATATTTGGTAAGATTATTTATTTTCATTTTTAGTTTTTTAAGAAATTACTATCAAAATATAAAGTGATTTATAAATATTTAAAAATAAAATTTTTGAATTAGATTTTTGATTTTTGATTTATTTTCACCAATATTATTTTAGAGATTAAACTAAGTCTTATAATTTTTGTATTTATAAATATTTAGAGAAAATAATTCAAATCATAAAATTTGTAAATAATAATAAAAGAATTTATTTGTTAAGTTTTCAGAAAGCCAAAAAAAAAACGCATAAAATATTATCAAATAAATTGTAAGAATTTTTTTGATTTTTTCTTCTAAACTATTAAGTAAAAATAATTAATATCAAATGTATAAATGATTATTTTTATAAAATTAATTGTTTATGCCTTAGATAACGTTACTATTGATAATTGATACATATTAATAACATTTTTGAGATAATATGAGCAGCTTTTGTTAAAAATAATATCATTGAAATTTAAACTCCACTACGCCAAGTTAGATGTGTTCGGAGAATGAACCAAAATGTAATCTTAGATTTTATTATTTAAAATAATTATAAAATGAAACAATGAAAGAATGAAAATAAAATATACTAAATAAACATTAAAAAGAAAGCTTGATATTTAAAAAAAAAGATAAGGTTAAACAAAATTATTATTCCCTTAATTTTTATAAATTCTTTACTTTCATTTACACATAATCCCTTAATTTTTATAGATATTATATTTAAATTCTTTAATTCTTATAGATTCTATATTTTAATATCTTAATTTTACTTTTTTAAGATTTCATCCCTCAACTTTTTAATTTTAAAAAAAGAAATCCACTTTAATTTTTTTTGTTTAATTTCACTTTACTATTAAATTAAACCCATCTCTAACCAACCATATACTAAACTTTATTTTATTTTTACTTTTTTTAAGCAAAATCTAAATTTAGAATCAAATACTCTAAACAAATCACTAATTCACAAGCCATCAAATATGTATTTCTTGGTTTCTTATGTATTGCTTTTACACAACATCAGATTTAATAGTTTACGCATGTCCTTTTAGTGTAATTTTGATTTAGAAGATAAAAAAAAACTAAGAAATGATTAAACCTGAGATTAATTTAATTAACATTATAGTTAGATTAAATAAATTTTATTTTAAATTAATTTATTTTATCAAAATTAAAAAGTTAAGGTACTAAATCTTAAGGGAAAAAAATTAGGGTGTTAAAATGTAGAATCTATACAAGTCAGAGGGCTAAATCTCAAAGAAAAAATTAAAAGCTAAATTGTAGAATATGTAAAAGTTATGAGATTAAATCTTAAAAAAAAAAAAAGTTTAAGAAGCTAATAGAGTTATTCAGCCTAAAGAAATGAAAAATAAAATATACTAAATAAACATTAAAAAGAAAGCTTGATTATTAAAATAAAGGTAGAAAACAAAACAAATTTTAATCTTTTACCAAGTATAAAAGTGTTCATTGTTAAAACATAATTGAGTATGTCAATAATATAAATAAATTAAAATTGTTAAGACCTTATTGCTATTAGCAAATTACGCTTGATAATATCTTTGAAAGACCAATTTTACTTGAGTGAAAACAATGAAAAATTAAAAAAGAAAGGATGAAAATCAAATAAAAAAGAAAGTATTAGCTTGCTCCCCCCCCCGATCTCTCCGTATATGTTAGTCTGTTTTTTTCCCCCCCTAAAAATAGGGAAGTACTAAAAGAAAATCCAATTGACGAACTTAATTCTAATTAAAGTATTTACTAAAAAATATTATTATTATTATTATTATTTAAAGAAAATAGGGTACTCACTTATATGATCAAAGTTCTATCCCTCCGTCTAAAATGGTAGTATAATATGGAAAAAAAATATATGAAAAAATGATATAAAATAGTAGTATAATATGGAAAAAAAAATATGAAAAAAATAATAAAACTAACATATTTAAAATTTATAATTATAAAAATAATAACGTTTAAAATCAATTAATATATTTTCATTATATATATATATATATATATATATTTTGAAGAAAAAATAGGTTAATAATTATTTTTCATAGAAAAAAATTATTTATCATAAATTTGTAATAAATCATAATTGATATATGATAATATTATTAATAAATATCGATAAATTTACATAATTATATTAAATAAAAAATTATTAGATTCTAATATAGTTATAATATATGAAAATAAGATTTTTCAATGATTTTACTATTTAAAATCCACATTATTCGTACTTTTTCCCAACAACATTATTAAGATGCACTTAATTATTTTTAAATATAATCCTAAAATAATTCTATTTAAGTGCATGTAGTTATACATTAATAAAAGTGTTAATTCGTTGACTTAATAATTAATTAGATAATTAAACTAAATGCGCTTGCCTATAAAAATTAAGGAATTCGCATACGAAATTCAAAGAAATATTTGATTGGATACTTACAACGTAAACACAAGCAAAATTTAGGTACATTATACTTGTTTAGCATTATATACAACATGCCTTATTCATAAGTAGAATAGTTTTTTATGGATATATAAAACATAACAATTCTTTGAGACTTTGAAATATCTAAGATAATAGACTTTAATCATCCCATGCGTAAAGTAATGAAATTCGATAAATGTAAAAAAAATCTAAATATCTCTATGATGAACAACATAAACAAATGTGAGAAGTTAAATTGTGATCATGTATAAATATATAGAAGGATAAATATACAGGGAGTGGAGTTAATCTGATGCATATCAATTACTTATATAAATAAACTTATTGTAATATTGTGATTATCTCTATGTAATTATCTCTTTTAACGATTGAAAATTATCAATATTTTATTTTTATGTTAAAATTATCACCTGATCATACTTATATAATAAATCAAAATTTAAATTAATAAAATTTTATTAACTATGACTACTCTTTATTTATCCCATGAAATATATTAAATTATAAATATGTATTCATCGTATATTAAAGAAAATAAATAAAAATATTAATAAAATATATAGAATAGGTTAACCTCCATTCACAAATTCAACTCTGGTACTCAATCTCTACTCTTATGTAAGAGGAATGAGATACATTGTATTTTCCCACCACATCTTACCTCAATAATCAACATAAACATATGTTGCGGCATTGCATGGAAAGAATAGAAATAGATGATTTTATGTTTTTTACAAAGTAAAAAAATATTAATAACACTTAAATTTATATTTTTTTTACTCAAATCTCTTATTTTATGTATTAAATTAATATACTTAATAAATTAATATCTATAAGACGTGATTAAAAATATTATAGAAAGATACTTTTTTTTACTTCTATAATTTCATAATACATACGATATATGGACCATTTTAATACTTTTTATATTTATTCTCATAATTTTGATTATTACATACTTAAAATATGTTAAGTTATTAATACATATATTATCTACGAGTAACTTAATATAAAGGTAATTACATAAATAAAGCTTCATTTAATTACAAAATTTTTAAAGTTATATATATTATTAAATGTAATATTGATGATTTTATATGTATTAATAAGAGATTAATAATTACATATATTTTATTTTATCTTATTTTTTAACTGCTTTGATTTTAATTTTAATTCTTTATATATTTTTAATTTTTTAAATTAATAATATTACAAAATCAAAAGAAATAAAATGTCAATTTTAAAATAATAAAAAATGAATCTTTTTATTAAACTCCATATATTTTTAAATTAAACTATATCAAAAGTAAATTATAATATTTTAAATTTAATTTTTTTTTCATCCATACAGCGTGCCTTACAAGTGAATATTATTGATCTAAAATACCATAATACCAGCAATAAAAATTTTCTCGTTGTAATCATAAAAATTAAAAACCCCTCACACCCAAAACAATTATCCCGAAAGAACAAAAAATAAATAAATAATAATTATAAATTAAGAATTACATGTATTTGTCAGCAAAATGTAATAATTTAAAATGTGCTAAAGCATCATACCCACTTGCGCCATACATACATTTGTTTTGAATGGGAAAATACCTCTCTACTACCATTACAAATTACACCCCTGTATTAAAAAAAACAAGAGAAAAATAGGGGTTTATTTCTTTGATCTAACTCTCTTCAACTTCTTGGGAAAGCGTTCATGGACCTCTAAAAGAATTTCACGAAGCATTTCTGTCCAAAGCGTTTCAAAATTCTTACGGAAAGTTTCTTGAAACCAGTCCATAATTTCTGAATACAACTCCTTAGGATTCTCCATCCAGACATTTCTCAATATAACACAACTGTCTATTGATTTCTTCTTCAACTTGCTTAATAGATTGCCAACTCGTTTTTGACCCGATGCTTCTGGCCTCAAAATGCTACTAGGGGGTGCTGCCATGAACTTACGGACAGACTTCAAGCATGGCAGCACCTGACCTTCAAGCAAAGCATAAGCAAAAACTGCTATTCGAAGCACATTATCACCAATTGGTATGCTAGATGGAGAAAGCTCCCATAAATAAGGACCAAAAGTTGGGATGACATAATGTAATACTTGGTCCATCTGAGGATCATAGTAAGGTCTCATATCTACCGACGGCATGCTGAATGTACATAAAGGTCTAGCATACTCAACCAGCCATTCTGGTTTCACCCTAGTCACCCCATGCATGTACGGTCGTTTTGTTTGTAGCAACTCACTGTACACCAGAAACTCAGGTGCTGAATTGGATACAGATGAGAGACGATGTAGAAAAACAGTTTCTTTAACCATGCACGCTTGGTACCTAGCTGCAAGTACTTTTACAACTTCTTCCGATAAACCTGAACTTCCTCTAACGCGTTTGGCAACCCTATCTGCCCAACCAGCACATATTGCTTGGCCTAATAGCTCTTCTTCATACAATAAAAGTGGGTGCTTATCGTAGGATACTCTCCAGACTTGTTCTATATCTTCCGAATTCCCATATGTCCATGAATATTCCTGAGCAATACCAAAATCATTGCTATGATTAAACACAAGTTGAAGTAACTGCTTTCTCAGCTTGGACATCTCCACCATAGTTTTAAGGTGTAAAGCATGCTCATTACAGAATTCTTCTGGTCTATTTGAAAGTTCAAAACACTGCAAAGCATAAGCTATAGAAAGAGCATCACTGCCAGGATTACAGAACTTTTCTCGGGATGCTTTCAGAGTTTCTTTAATTTTCTTCTTTCTCAGCTTTTCTTGCTTGTCTACAACTTTCTTGTTCTCTTGCACACCTAGATTCTCATCATGTTCTAAATCCTCCTTTTTACCGCAACTATTTTCATACTGTACGACAAAAGGATTTGGCAAGCTTAAAGCTGCTGCTGCAGCAGCTGCATAAGCTAGAACTAGATTCGGTCGAGCATCACTTTTCTTCTTCTTCATTATTTGAACGACGGTAAGCAGCATCCTAGAATGACGAGGACTCATGGGGAAACGAGCCATAGCCTTACCTAAAACCGTTAATTTTCCAGCACTATCAAGAGCCTCAAGAGCCTTCAAGCAACGCTCTGCTTCACGCAAATTGATAGCATCAGGAGGTGTTGGAAATGGAAAATTGGTAACCTGAAAAACACAAATCAACAATGTGATCCAAGAGAACAATTCATATAGTCAAAGCACTAGAAAAGCAAACACACCTTATCGATATGCATCGATTTCATTAGAAGAACAACACCATCAACAGGTACTTTTAGTATTTCTGCGAGAGAAAATTCAGGAAATATATTGTTGTAGACTGCAGAAGAATATAAGCGATAACAATGGCCAGGACCAGTTCTCCCAGATCTTCCTGCCCGCTGGGCAGCTGATGCCTTACTTATCCACTGTACTTCATACGTTTCCATTCCATTGGAGGTATTATAGTTCTTCACTTTCTCCCTTCCCGTATCCACAACATACTTTATTCCTGGTATGGTTAAAGAGGTTTCAGCAACATTAGTGGCCACAACAACAAGCCTTTCTCCTTCCTTGACTTCTTCAAAAACACGAAGTTGTGCTGCTGCTGGTAGCAAGGCATAAAGTGGAAGAACATGCAGTACACCAGCAGAGACATCACATCTATAGTCACTTTTTATTCCCATGGAAGGATCAGATTGGTCTAGGTGACCTTTTGGAGTAAGAGCAGCTTCCTTCTTGTCAGAATTAGAGTATGATGCACTCTGTCCAGCCAAAGCTTCAAAAGCAGCTTTGAGGGAAGCAATACTTGCATTATCACCTAACACATCTACATGTTTACTATCAGTTTCTGGGATCTTATGGTGCTTTGGATCTCGAGTGTCTCCAAGCATTTCCAGTTCACTCTCCGAACCTGAATCATATGAGAAATCTAACTCATCATTGTCTGTATCAAAATGATCATCATCATCATCATTGTCATTTGTGCTAAATCTGTCAGTCTGCTGATGTGCTGCACTTCCATCAATATCATAAGCTTCATTGATATCCTTTATGTTTATACCAGAGACAGAGTTAGGTTCAGATGTTGAAGAACCATCAGTTACTATATTTCCTCCGGATGTCTTCATAATAAATTCCTTTGAAGCTCTACGCAGCTTCTTGCACAAATACTCCACTTCCCTTTGCCCCGTCAAGAAAACAAGTATGCCTCCAGGTGGTAACCTCTTATGAATTGCCAAAACCTTTTTATATGCTTGGCCAATATAATCAATAGTCTCAGTTCTTTTCGAAAAGTGTATAGTAACTGGAAACTGTCTGGTATGTACTTCAAGTACAGGTGGATGTTCATGAAATAACCTTTGACCAGAAATGAAGTCCTCCACTCGTAATGTAGCACTCATTAGTACAAGTTTTAGTGGAAAAATCATATTTTCAGGACTTACATCTCCTCCAGAAAGCAACAGTTTCTGCTGCTGGGCATATAATTTCTGCAACCAGTAATATTTCCTAGTAAGGATTAGGAAAACAATTACAAAGGTAATAAACTAAGTTTATACAAGAGTCATTTAAAAAGGGTTGGATTTTCACCTCACGGCCTTGAATTACACGTGAAAGCATTCCTATAAGTATGTCAGTGTTCAAGCTCCTCTCATGAGCCTCATCAAGAATTATAATAGAGTAACGCCTCAACAAAAAATCATTCTGCAAAACAGAAACATTACATGCTCATTTCAACAAAAAAAGCATTTTGATAAAGCATATTCCATGGAGTCCCACCTGAAAATTTGGAAACTATAAACAACAAACAAAAGGAAAAAAAAAAGATGCCTAAAGGTTATTGAAAACATAGTAGCTTGTGTATATCGTACTAAAAGTTTGCAAAAATATACCCATCGTGGTGCAGCATGCATAATAAAAAGGAATGATAAAAATCAAGCAACATATTAGATATACTGACTAACAACTGAATTCTTTCTTGTTGTTCCTTACATGATTGATTAGCAATTCCCAACTGATGTTAAGGAGAAATTTAATGCATGCAATGTAATCAATATATGTTCTAAATTTCTAATAAAAAGGAAGAGAGGGTAGGAAGCAAGTAAAGGTGAGACTTTGTGGGGAGTGGAGAGATGGATCGCTGGTTAAGATAAAGGGTGGCTTAGAGGAAAAAGCCATGATGGATACACACCTAGCAATAAGAGATAGTAAGACATATATACATTTCATGTATAGTTGCCAAAAACATCACATGGTAAAAATGCAATTCCCACTGAAGGACTAACCTGAAGTTCTCGTAGTAAAATTCCATCTGTCATAAACTTGATTGAGCTACTATTGCCAATCTTCTTGTCATACCTAACCTGAAATCCAACCTCTTTGCCCAAAGATAGACCAAGCTCATATGCCACTCGTTTAGCAGTGGCAAGAACAGCAACACGGCGTGGTTGAGTAACACCAATAATACCACATCGAGCAAGAGACTGCTTTGAGCCAAAGCCAGCTTCATAGAGAAACTGAAAATGTCAAAGAAAAGAGCATAAGTTAAAAATGTTCAAGGGAGCCTGACATCAAGCGTCAAAAAAACTAACCTGAGGAACTTGGGTTGTTTTACCACACCCAGTTTCTCCGCATATAATGACAGTTGAGTGTTCATTAATTGCTTCCATTATTTCTTGTTCCATCATGACTATGGGAATATCCTTCCTCTTGTTCTCAACCTCATCTGGCCTTGAAACATGCACTACAGTTGGAGCAGTTACAGATCTTTGTCCATGAGAATCTGTTTCCTTGCTTTTCATACAGAACTTATCCTGTTTCATGTAAATATGCCACCAACAGTCAGCCATTCTAGTAATTTATTGATAAACAGCCAATAGAACCAACGTTCTCCCTAGTGCATGATACAGAGTATAATAGTGATATCTTGATATTGTTAGTTTCTTCCCGTTAGAGGTCGTCAAGAAAAATAGAAGAGATCAAAACAAGAAAATGAAAAGACCCATTGTAATTTCATAGATAATAATATAAAGAATAACCCTAACTCTATTAGACACCAAAACATACAAGGAAACTAAATATAAATATTTTATTCTCTAACACTCTCTTCAAGCTGAAGGTAGATACCATCTATAAACAGCTTGCACAAGCACAAAAGACACTTAATAATAATTGATGGAGAAAATAAAGAGTCATAGTTACACAAAGTAGAGCCACTTGAGTTGAGCGCATCTAGAACTAGTTGTAGTAGTTTGGTCATGGTTCGACGTATCTAGACCATGAAGTAGACAAATCTATCTCTTGTTGACGACAACTACACTAGTTATAAAGTTTTATTCATTTAGATGAGGGGTAAAAAACATCTTTTTTCTTCTTGATTCCGGCAAGTTACGTAAGGAATTGCCGTAAACAGTCAATTAATGAATAGGCATACGCATACTAAAGCAACGCGACCCTTAATAGAAATAATAGGCATCCTTATGAGAGATACCCGAGAAATGCTCATAATATCATTCAATATATAAATCCTTAAAAATACCAAGTTTCAAATAAATCCAATATGGTTAGGTAGGGAACTCCTTTCTTCTCAGTAATGTTTAATGAAGGTTTAAGAAATTTGACCACTGTAGATACTCATCAAATATATGTTAATTATATAACCATAAATTTATAAATTATGTCAAATTGCATAAGTTCCGTCTAGTCAAATAGAACTGTACCATTGAGTTTATGCTATTGGCGCCATTCTTAGGTACACAATCATTCTCCTCTCTTGAAGCAATGCTGTAATTGTTATTGCAAACCTTACTATTGGATGAGTAATTGGTGACTAAAATGTCTACCCCAGATTCATCCCCACAAATTGGCTCTTGAAAGCAGTCCAAAGAAACACTTGTATTCCCAGTAACCTCTCTCTGTACTCTCATTGGTTGTATTGAATTATTCTTGTAATAGTGATGCCGTGCTTGAACTTCATCTAATTCAGGTTCGCTCTCACTAAGAGCACTATCATTGCCACTCTGCTTAGATTGGTGATCATAATCTGGTGCTTCAAAACCAGCTTTGGAATATTCCATGGACTTTCTACGTTTTACCCTTATAGATTCAACCTGCTTAAGATGTAAATATAGTCATATCAAACACAACTATACCATAATTTCGAAATTTTGGCAATTAATACAAACCTGACCAATGTTTCGTGATGATTGTAAAAGAGAATATGCATCATCTGGAATATTATATCTCCTGATCATATACATAATGAAATTCAGCATTAATAAGGAATTTAGATAAACATATCCATAAGACATAGAGTACCAGTTGATTATCATAATTATCCAAAAGAGAAAAATGAACATACTTTAATGTCTCAATACTTTTTGATAGCAAAAGAGCTTTTTCCTTCTCCTCCTGTAAAAAAAAAAAGATAAGCAAATCATGCGAATATATTTTATACAAGAATCCTACAAAAAATGATACATACAAAATGCAGCACACACCTCTAATTTCTTTAACTTCTTTTTCTGTGAATTGGTCAACCTCGGGGCTGCTTTTGCTTTGAGTTTTACACACTCCTAATGTTTTTGGAACAGGAAATCCTCCATTGAGATGTTACAAAACAAAAAGAAAATTTTATTTAATATACTGTTCCATACCTGCTTCATGCTCTTCCTCTTATTATTTTTCTTATTAGGCAAGATCATGGCATTGCTGTCACCATCACCCAAACTACCAAAGAGCAAGCAAGAGAATAAAGGACGAATGGTAGGGGAAAAAAACACTTTATTCCAATATAAATAACTAATAAAAGAAAACCAAACAAAGATTTCTAAATATAAGATACATACTCCTAGACTGCAAAAAATATATATAAAAAAAATGTTTAGTTCCTGAAACAAATAAAAGAAAGAATTTAACCAGTTAAATAATTGACCTAATTTGAAAATTAGAGAAATTCAATATTTTACTGAATCTATTAAGCTACGAGTTTTAGTAATTGAAAAAAGCCCAAGCATGACCATCCGAGATAAATTATGAGCTCGATTCAGTAAAATATGTCAGTTAATTGGTCATAGTTTTTCATCTTCAACAGCAAACGATGTAAAAGAACATAAAGAACACAAGTTACAAAAATAAAAAAAGCCAAAATTTAGAAAATTTACCTCAATGTCTCTTCTCCAAAACTCAAGTTCAGAGGTTGTCCTTGTATTTCCGTACACTGCTTCATTTAGCTTATCCTTGAGAAAAAAAACCTGAAAAAAATAAATGATTTCATCGCAATGAGAGGGAAAAATTCCTGGCTAAAACTTCCAAACACCCAAAGGAATCCTCCAAGCAGCCTTTAATTCCATCACACAAAAATAATACCCACTGAAAATTTAGGGAAAAGTAAAACAAAATAAAAAAAGTAACACTAAAGAACAAGAGTGAACAGACGACACTAGATAATCAAACGCAGCTTAAGCTTCTACTACCGCAGGGGCGGCAGAAAAGTTTCTGAGGCCCGAGGCCGCAATTAAAAACGAGGCCCTTGAAATGTATTGAAAAGTTGATAATAACACGTTTGAATGATTGAAAGGTACATAAATCATCATATCAGATCACTAAACTAGGAAATATCACAGTACCATATATACAAGGTCGGCAATTCTAAGCATAAAGAATAAAACTGAAACAAACAAATCAAGATAAGGCAGAGAGAAAACCAATTACAAACTAAAGGCCTACCAAGCAGAATACTTGAGAGTGAGAAGTTGGACTGTGGAGACTAATGGCCTGCGACAATGGAGATGGAAGATACTTGACGACCAGCTTTGGTGTGGAAAAGGGAGGGAACGAATTAGGCTCAGCGGAATCCAAAATATACATTAGGGCTTTTGCGGTTTCTTTTTTCATTTGATTTTAAAAAAATTTAAATTTAATCTAGTATATTAGATAATTTCGGTTTCGGTTATAGTATATATATAATGAGATTATATCTTTATTTTTTTTATTTATTTTTATTAATTGTTATAATAATATTTATTATTAAATTAGATTAAATATTACTCCTTACAATTAATAAAATATTTAATTTATTTTTAAATAACGATAAAAGAAAAATAAGATAATAATATGATATTTAGGGTTTTCTTTACATTCAACCAACTTTTTTTTAAATTAATATTTTTATAACGATAATATTATTTTTATAATAATTACAAATTTGAAATCTCAATATAACATTCAATTTTTTTTTTCCTAAAAGAATTTACATTTTGCTTGTGTTTGTTACTATTGCATTATAATGACCAGTTTTTTTTTAAAGTGTATCTTAATTTCTTATTAATTATAATTATTTTAGAAATACAATGATTATATTACAATAAGTTTTATAAATTTAATTATATAAAAATATAGTTTCAAACTAAAATAATTGTATTATATTGTAAAGTTATAATATATAACTTCAATATACGGTTATATTTTGCAATTTTTTTTTCTTAATTTTTCAAGTAGAATCTTGAAATCTCTTATTTACTAAAATCAAAATTGAAATTATTCGGTTATAAATAGTAGATATTCAATTATATGTGATTTTTCAATGTCTTTAAGTATTGTTATAATTTTATTCTTAATGATGTTAAATTTAATAAACATTTTTTTTAATAATTTAGAGAAAAATATCCCATAAGTTTCTTACATTAAATCAAACCAACTATTTAACCTCTTAGAAAAAATATATTATTTAATTCTTTATTTTTATAAAAAACATCAAAGAATGATAAAATTATTTTTTATTATTATTTTGAATAAAATAATATTATTTTCTCAATATTTTATTATACTAGTAAATAAGTAGAGAGTAAAAATTATTTTTTGTTATCATATTTATCATAAAATTATTAAAATATTAGTGAATAATAAAATTTATCATTTTTTAATAAATTTTACAAAAAATAAAAAATTAAGTGATATATTTTATAATTTAAATGATTAAATAACATAAATATTCTAATTTAAGGACTTTTAGGCACTTCAAGTAATAATTTATTAGTTAATTTTAATTTTTATCGTAATTAAATATCAATATTGTATATGTATTTTTTAACTATTAAACAAGTATTATATAAATAATGAAAATCAGGTAATTTAATTTTAATAACTTTTAACTTCTAAATTTAAAAAAATCAATTTATCATGTTATTAACCAATATGCATTTAAAAAATTGAAATAATATTATTTTTAATAAATATAAAAATATATTAACATTGAAAAACTATCTATAAATGTAGAGAATAAATTACATAGATGAACTAAAACATAAAAATGCAAATAAAGTTTCGTAGAATAATATATATATATATATATTTACTTTTTTTATATGGTAACATACAAATTCTTTTTTTTAGTAAAATGAATTTATGTACATATAAATATTTTTAAAGAAACGGTTAATATTGTTTAATGAAAACTTGAAAGCATGGTAAAATCAATGTAAACTACTTTTATTTTGTAATTAAATTAACTTTAAGATTGACTTTGTAGATACATAATTTTAATAAGGGAGTGAGAACATATTATTACTGTAATTATAAAATAACATTTAAATTTTATATTTATTTTTAATAACATTTTAATCTTATTATTTAAAAAAATAATCATACAATAACAAAATTATATTTACGAAAGATTTAAGATTACATGACATATACATAACTATTTTTAAACATATAATATCATTTTACCTATACATTTCCTCTAAAAAAAGAGCCAATTATTTTAGCTATTTTTTTGTTATTAAAAGCTTCAACCCATCAGCTTTAATTCATTTTTTTTTTATGTATTTATTCTATTTTTCATTTAATTATTTTATATTCTTTAATTTTTTATAATTGTTCTTGCATTATAAAAATATTATCAAAAGAAAAACAACATAAAAAATAGAATAAATACAGGAAAAGTTAAAGAAAAAATTAATAGGACAGAAGCTTTTAATAGCTAAAAGTGAAAAGGGGTAAGTAAATAACATCATATACCTTTTAAAAATAATCATACGCATAACATGACATTAAATAATCCATAAATATAATTGCCACTTTATAGTCACTTTTTTAATACAAATAAAACTAAGTACTACCAAAAATAAGCATCCAGACTATAAATTGCAATAGCTAAAAAATCCCCTAATATTTTTCTCTTTTTATAAATTGTGTTCAATGAAAATAAAACTGAATTCTTTATTAGTGAGCAAAATACACTTTCCCTGCCCTATAAAGTCGATAAAAATGATCTTACATTCACTGTACTTTCACTCTAACAATAACATTATCAAGGTTCCAGCACAAGGAAAACGAAGGCAACAAAATCATAAACACATTATTGCATAAGATTCTAATTTTTTTTTCCTTTCTATTTTCTTCTTCTCTTTGGAAAAAGGGCTTTATAGTTAACTGGGTGAATTTTGTGCTTGAAGATGGATAAATTTTCCGCAAAATTTATATTCTTCCAAAGATTGCATGACAATCTAAATGCTTATGTGAACTGCGATCAGTATAAATACTGTATCTCCCTCAATTAACAAGGATAAGCAAGGTCTAGGAGTTAACACAACTGAACCCAAGCAAATTCTTCATTGTATGCAACCCCATCGCAGGATGCTTCACACGTGTAGACAACAATTGTAGCCCAATCCAGAGACTCCACATCGTTCCTTATGCGAAAGTAATACAGCAACTGAGGCAAAATCTAAAACAACCAACATAGGATCATTTAATAAATACTGCAATTGTCTATGCAAAGCAAAAACAAAGTATGCATTCAGGCAAGCATATAGGCAACAAATATAACGACCGTACACAAAAAGCAATTCCTGCTTAAGACTTTCACTCCAAACTTCGAATGAGACATGATATACAAATAATCGATACCTGAAATTCAAAACGCAAAGGACCATTACAGTGCTTGCATTTAGGAATAACATCCTTTGATGGTCGCCCAGTCGACATGGGCCACAAGGGTTTAGCTCCAGCATCCCTACAATACCTGTTGAATTAACCACCATTAGAAGTATTGAAGATAACTGATTGGCCATTTCTCATGGGAAATAACAAATAATCACTAAGACCATATTCAGCAAGCAAAATTCGTGCATTTTTACAGAATCATGAACCCATCCTATCAAAAAGATAAAATACCTCAATACTTGTTCTGGGGCCACAGCTATACGCGCTTCGAAAGAGGCCCAACTCCTTTTGTCATCGTCACCCTGCTCATTAATAAAAAGATGATGGAACAAAATATTTACTTGTAGGTTTCCTTATCAACAAAAACTATGAACTATAACAAAACCAATCATGCGAAGGTGATTCGCACCTCAAACCCCTCCATTAGCGACATCATTGTGTCACTTCTTTGGTTACTAGGGACCAATAAATTTTCAGGTAAATCACCCTCAGATATTTGTGTGTAAAATGCACTTTCATCCTCCTGCACGATTTCATATTCTCGCCATAAAGTTATGCAGGCAACTGTTTGCAAACAAAATATAAAAACATGAGGCGAAATTCTAAAAAATATAGTGGACAAGTTTTAGCAATCCTGAAACTAGACTGCATATAGATTGAATAACATCAAGGTCATAAAGTTATATGGATAAGTATACATGCTTCATGCTTTATCTGACATCCTAAGACAAATATAGATAAGAAATTTTCTATCACTACCACAAACAAATCACATTATTGAAGCCACCAAGAATTCACTAACACTGATAAATTGTGTTGATCCTAAAAGCAGAAACTCTTATAAAATGACCCAACAATAATTTTAATTTCCAGTCTCCTCATATTCTAACAGAGATATTAAATTTCATTCTCAAAGACACGCACTCCATACAAATACTGTAGTGCTCTCAAACCAATAAAAGCTAAGACTCATATATTTACTAACCCTTCTGTAGTTCTGTTAACGTGGTTTGGCAGTTGCTTTGGCCACTATCAGATAAACTTGAAGAAATGCGCACCCGTTGACAATCAAATTCATGACCTAACTGACCATGCTTGAGCTGCAAATAGTAAAACGAATTTGGTTAATTTCTAGAGGAAACACTTCTTTCTATAAATTATTCTAAGAATGCAACAACTCTAATTACCCGATGTTTCTCCGAGCAATAAAGTGCTTTGCTGCAACTAGAACATTGCTTAGTCCCCTTCCACGTGCCACACCAATTACATAGGGCAACTAGAACAAGCATTCATAAAATAGGTTATAATAGTTTCTTAATGGAACAACAATATTGTTTTTTGGAAAGTTAAAAGAGAAAAGGACATAAACAATAGTGCATGAAATGCTAAGGGTATTTTGACCACAATGTTTAGCACATATAAATATGTCAAAAAACCAACATATTCAAGATAGCTAATACACAACAATAATATGAGGTATAACTACTAGTTACCTCCAGTGGCAATAGCCATGTCAACTTTCTCGTTTGAGTAGAAAGGGTTAGTGCGTGGTAGTTGGCAACGAAATACCTTCACACTTAAAATAACAGTGACAGATCAGCAACACGGTTACATTCCAACAAATGAAAATAAGAATAGTTTGAAACAAAAGAATAGAAGAAAGATATAAAATATTACAAAACAATACCTTCTAGAAGGCTTTTCCGGATGATGCTTCCACTGTTCATGTTGATCTTGACGAAGGCAGGCCATTGATGTGCACATGAACACAAAAATTGTTCGATGAAATGTGCTTTCCTTATCCTCTGGTGCATATACCTATGACACGATAATACTATAATTTTCCAAATACCATAAATGTAAGAAAAAATCAAACAACTTTATCGAAGTATTGTGTACCTGAAGCACAAATTGCAGAGGTTCACTGCACGTGTCACACAGACAAGACCTTCCTGAAGGCAAATTTACAGGATCCAGCCAAGCCTAGTAGATATCAACAAGAAGCATTGTTGATTGAAAGATAAAAAGGGCTAAATTCTGCAAGACATAGAGACGAGAAAGAAGAAGAATTTAAGATCATACAGGTATTCCTCCAGCTTTAGAAGGAAAACAGTGACGAAGCAAGGAGCTGGCATTTTCTGGCTTTTCTGCGAAACCTAAAATCACATTATCACTAGCTTCGTCATCATCTTCATCATAATCGTCATCATCATCAATAGCAACCTCTTGTTCTTCTTCTTCTCCTTCCTCTTCATCAAGAGAGGTGATATGAAGGCCCTTTAGTTCTTCAAAATCAGCCATTCCTTTAGCAATGGAAACAAAAACTATTAAGAGGTTAACTCCTGAAAGCAAAAAGGACCTAACTCTTAAATATAGGGATAGAATTGATCTGACTTGTAAATAGAATATGAAAAACAAACAACAAACAGTACACCAAAACCATAACAAACTGGATCGCTCAACAATGGCACCTAACAGAACTGAGCGATTGATCGATGGAGCTGAAGAAAACTGCAGCATTCAAAGCAGTAACAGCTCAGTATTGTGGATGAAATCCCTTACCTGCCACTTGTTTGGCCTTGTCAAAATTTAAATATCTAATATATTTATCCATACTAACGATCATACATAATTCAATTATGCATAAAACTCCTGTTTTTTCAATGATGACATGCTCATAGTCATGTGATTAAAATATAAATAAATATTTTTTTCGGGGGAGGGGGTCATTGTAGAAATTTATAGTTATGTGTTGTCAAACACTTCACCTAAAAAGGAGAATTAAAGGAGGATATAGTTAACCATATGCAGCAATTTATAAAGCATTATTTACATACTTCGAAGAATTTGTTGGAGCCTATTGACAACCAATAGAAAAATGCAGGTCATATTACTAATGTTTTCATGGGGAGCACAGGGAGTCAGGGACGGCTCAAGTTTTCAGAAATTCATGGAAGTATTATTTCAAGAAAGCAACAAATCCAGAAATATAAAACCTGAAATGTATTCAAAAGTTCGCAACAATTCTTAAGATTTGAAGGTGCATAATGCATCATAACACATCATTAAACCAGCTAACATCATGATATCAGTACAATGTCAGAAAATATAAGCATAAAAATAAAACTGAAACCATTCTGCAAAGGCTTCATGATACTACAGAATCCAGTTACATACATACTAAAAGCCAACCAATCAGAATATCTAAGACTAAAGCCGATGACCAAATGTAATCTCTTAAATTAAATGAAACTGAGAGGAGCTTGTGCTTTATTTGTAATAATCAAGAAAACTATCTTCAGAGCAATACGAGTAAATCATGTGAAACGACGGGCTAATAACCCAAAGTTGAGAATTAAAAACTTAGAGAGTTATCTTACATATCACAGAAAAGGAGGTCGACTGATGGTGAACGGAGAGAGAGTGTGAGAGTTGACTGTGGAGACTATAAGCTTAGTTAAAGTGAAAAAACCCTAATGCAACGCGTGAATCGTGATAGCGGCCGAGGCAGAAGGCAGAGGGTTGAGAGCTGAGATCGACAGGGCAGACGGTAGAGAGACCAGAGATTGAGAGCGGCGAAGGAGAGCGGCGAAGGCGAGCGGCGATTCTGGAAACAGCAAAGTGAAAAACCCTTCGTGCAACGCGTGAATCGTGATACACTAATACTGCAATATATATATTTTAATTTATTAAATATATAAATAAATAAATTAAATATAATTAATTTCGAGTACGGACGGGTACGGTTTTCAGTATAACCGTCTCCTTTCTTGAAATTTTTTACCCATTCCGGGGTGAAAGTGAAAGAAAAAATAAAGACATGAATTTGACCCGGATTGAAACTCAAGGTATAGTTTATTTCGTCGAAATAAAACAATTTTGTTTAGTTTAAGAGCTAGAATTAAAGAAGAAATTAGAATTACAGTATTTGATTTACGGTTGAAATGAAATGAAAAATAGTATATATTACTTTAATACTATTCAGTAAAATTTAAATAATATCATTTAATTATTATTTTTTCGTCAGATAAAATACATTATTAAAATCATTGTTTTCTAAATAATTATTACTTAAAAATAAAATATATTATTTCTCTAAATAGGATTTAAGGTTTTGTGGTTTGTGAATTGAGATTTAGGGATTTGGGGTTTAGAGTTATGTTTATGGGTTAAGGTTTAGGGTTAAAATTATTATTTTTCTAAATATGTTTTGGGGTTTAAGGTTTAAGATTATATTTGTGGGTTAAGGTTTAGGGTTAAAATTATTATTTTTCTAAATAAGGTTTTGGGTTTTGGGATTTGAGGTTTAGTGTTATATTTGTGGGTTGAGGTTTAGGATTAAAATTATTATTTTTCTAAATAGGGTTTTGGGATTTGGGGTTTAAAGTTTAGGGTTATATTCGTAGGTTAAAGTTTAAGGTTACAATTATTATTTTTCTAAATAGAGTTTTGTGATTTAGGATTTAGGGTTATATTTGTGGATTAAGGTTTAGGGTTAAAATTATTATTTTTCTAAATAAGGTTTAGGGTTTTGGAATTTAAGATTTATGATTATATTTGGGGTTGGGGTAAAATTGTAAAAAAAATTGAGATGAGAATGGAAACATTATTCCTTAAGGGGAAGAAAGAATTGTGATTTTTTCTTTTTTAAGAATCAATTTCATTTTATTCACACTTTTCATTCTATTCCAATTAACCAAACATATTGTTACGATGTATCATATTTTTACCATGTAAATTATTATGCTTACAAAAATATTTCTTTATATTAACAACAGGTAATTTTTTTTTATATATTATCATAATAATAACAAATATCAAGGTCTATTTATTTTAAGTTATATTATATAACATTTTTTAAATTAAATAAAAATACAAAATTCAACCATAAATACTTAGGTAGGTTATGGATTGATTTTTATAATTTTTAATTGAATTAAGTTACTATCTACATTTAAATGATCAATACAATAACATATAGTATTTTACTATAAATATATTTTATAAAACTAGTTAAAATTGTAATATTTTTAATTTTATAAAACATTAAAATTTATGTAATACAATAATCAATAAATAAATATTAAAAAACAATTATAAGTTTTTCAATGAAGTAGAACATGTATATTAAAAATAAATATGATAAATATTATTAATTAAAAGTTGAAAAAAAAATAAAAAGTAATTTAGCTTGATTTTTTTTCAAAATTTAAAATAAAATATAAAAGGTAAGATATGTTATTGCTTAAAAATATAAAGATGTGTTTATTCAAAATTTATTTAAATATGATTTAGACTTTTATATATAATATAGATTAAACTTAACTCTCACTTTGAGTCGGTACAAGTTGAGTTGATAGGATAATTATTTGGCGTTAATCTTGGCTATAAAATTATTCAATTATGATTGGATTAATTTATTCAATCCTAATTGTGATGTGCTTTAAGTCGGGTTAAATCATGTGGGTTCATTCAAACATTGAATGAATTGTGATAATTTTAAATAAAAAAGGGATAATCAAACGTCTGCAAAAATATTCGATAAATTTGTCAAATCCAAACCAATTTGTTAAATTTTGAGAAGATTTTAACCAATGGATTAAATTAGATAAAAAAATTATTCGGTTAAGTTCGTATTGATTAGTGGATTGTACTATATACCATCAAATATAATTTGATTTGAATTGATTAAAAATAAAATAATGTTTATATTTTATATAAAGGTCACCCTTTTAATATTTTTATCACTTTTCATAATAGATTTTCTTTTAGTTTGTTTAACTTGTGCAATGAGTAAAAGATTTTAATGTATTGAGTTCTCGTTATCCACTTTTTTTTTCAAACCAAAAAGTTAACATATTGGAAGAAATAATCCACCTTAATTATATATCAAAAAATTTCTTTTACTTCATCGCACACCTAACAATCCTTTTGTAATGTGAACATATTGCACTTCAATTTGAACCATGTTTTTACATCAAGGACCAATTATTTAGTTGCATTATTATTAATCAAGCATCTATATTTCACTAAATACATCAATATGATAACAAAGTGCCAAACAAACCATGACAACTTAATTACACCACGAGAGTCCAATGATTATAGAAAAATACAAGCAATTATCATCGCAATTCATTCTGTTCAAACTTGTATTACATGCGTCACCTATATAAGTCAACTTTCACCTTAGAGATCTAACTTGCGTGTGCCCATACAATGTAAATTGGGCTCTAGCTCTAATGTCATCTTTATGCATAGAGTTTTAACCCAAAAAATTAATTTATTAATAAGAGTAATTTATCTATGACTTAATTTTATCTTTATTTATTATATATTAAATTTAAGATAGTAATATTATTAAATGATATTGTTTTCATTGTTATTGTATTATTTATGACTTTATTATATATCAAAAACTTAAATATTGGTTATTGGTGTAAAATTAGAGTACATAATTAAATACAATCCAAAAGGATATAAAAGATATTATATATTAGATTGATTTAATTTAATCCGTTAAATTTATGGATCAGATCAAATCAAATAAAACAATCTATTAGATTGGATGCGACTCAACTGAATCAAATGATTAATTATTCATTTTTGATTTGATAAGATAAACACCTTAATATTTAACCTTAATGTGTATTTATTCCCACCATTTTTAAAAATGTTTTTTGTATTATTTTTATAGATAAATTAAGAATAAATAATTTTAATTTAATAATTTTATTATCAAAATATTTTTTAAAGTAATTAAAATATGATTAAAATTTGATTGTAAATCTATCTTTAAATAATATTAAAGTGATAATTAATATGTAATTTTTTTAAAATATTTTTTAATTTTTTTAAAAATATAATTAAATAATCTATGTTATAATATTATTATTGTTAATTATTTTCTTAGATAATTTCATATAAAATTTATCTTTTATTCATATTAATAACTTATATTTTATCATAAAAAATTAATAAAATTAAGACTAAAAATTATATTTTTATAAAATAATTTAAATAATATAATTTATTTTTAATTAACTTGTTTTCTCGCACATACAACTAAGAAATACTTTTTATAATTTAAGAACAACAGATAACTTACACACCCCATTTCCCATAATCACATGAGACATATTTTTTTTTTCTTTTAATGATATTTACCGAACTATATTTCACATTAATGTATGATTTTTTTATTATAATCTTATCATTAATTACACTTAAATATATTTTTAAATATTATCATTATTATTATTAATTACTATTGTGATAATAATTAAGTTATAATAATATAAATTGGTTACCGTACATTTGTTAGACACTATAAAATATTCATAATATAACTGTGTATAATTATACGTTTTAATCATAATACATATTTAACTTTATATGTAAATTATTAATTTAAATTTAAATATAACTTATTTATTTATCAATACACCGTGAATCACCAAAAACTCGTGAATACTAATTATAGTATAGTTTGATATAACGTACCAAATGTGTAAATGTTAGAAGCAAAATATAATCATTATTAATTTTAAGAAATTATCCAATCTAACATCACTTATTTTTTATAGATTAAAATAATTTAATTTAATATATTTTATTTATTTTAAATGAACTTAAATAAAATAAATAAAAATAATAAAAAAATTAAAACATGTCTATTATTTATACTATGAAAGTTAAACAGAAAACAAAATTTTAAAAAATAATAAAATATTATATTTAAATTAGTCTCGTTAATTCTATAATCCATATTAAATAAATATAAAATTTAATTGTAACGTAAGAAATTTAAATCATAAGCTATAATGACATGAAATAGTCTCATACAACTCACTTTACATTTATAATGCTTACGAGATGATTGAAGAATGTTCCCAGCTTAACTTGCCTTGAGTTGTTCGAAGGTTGTCACTCTATGTTGATTCTTTTCACCATTTTCAGCTTCAGTTATGCATAACTTTCCAGTTATGCTACACACTAATTAGAGTAATGGATTATATATCTTCCAAATTTTTACCTTTAAATGTGTAAAGTATTGTTCCAAGAGGAAAGATTGTAAGTTCTCTTATCTGAAATATATTTTCATATGAATAAATCCCTTTCAGATTGATCAAGAAAAAAATTGTGTACTTTCAACGACTTCCTTTTTTTTTTTCACTCTTACCCACTTTTCCTGCATTTATCTTTAGAATCTCAAATACTCTTTGGAAACTTTTATAAATGAAAATTAGTTGATTAATTTAATTAATCTCATTTAGACCAAAACCGCTCCTTTTTCCCCTTGAATTTTGTTTTGCCCGTTTCGCCTTTTTGAATTTATTTTTTTCCTACCCAAAAAATGTGGCTTAATAAGAATCACAAGAAAGAAAGGGCATAACAAATTGTATTAGTTAGAGTTATGTTCGTTTATACAGAGTTCATATACATAAGAGTAGTAAATAATAATATATATTTACACACCCCGATCATTTTTTTACTCAATTTTTATTTTATATAATTTTAATGTTTTATAATTTATATATGTTTATATTTATGTAATTTTAATTTATTACCATCTAATTGAATTTTCCTTACTATATTTCATACATACTCAAATTCTTAGAGACAATGGATAGCGTCCATTCATTAGATATTTTAATTTCATTTGATATTTTAATTAAAACACTTAGATTAATAGTTTTTTAATGATAATTTAATCCACCTGATCAAATTTTAAGTTCTTTTTTTAAATTAAGTTTACTAGTTTTTTATACGATAGTTTAATCCATTAACTTTAAAAATATAATAGCTTAGTTCACTAAAAATTTAATCGAAATATTTACTGAAACACTTTTTTTTAAATAATTTTAAAAAGTGAAAAAAAACAAAGTATGATAGTTAATGGAATAAACTCTAATTAAAAAACTAAAGTGATCATTCCAAAAAAATTAATGTATCTATTGGGCCACCCACCTCTAATTCATGACCAAACCCAATGATCAAACTAATCCATTTCCCCTAAATTATTATCTACGGTTGTCCATGAGGTTTTCTTATTTTCCCTTCCCCATCAACCAATATAACACCAAAGACATATTAATGAATCAAAAGCTTTGTAACTATGATGGGGGAAGAGTAAATGGAAGAGTAGAGAAATCTATATACAAAAACAAGATTATTTGTCATCCAAACCAAGTACTCACTCGCTCTGTACTCACTCGCTCTGTTCGACACATGTACAAGCAACTGGATTTATTGCCACATTTGACCTCATGTAGCTTAAAATAAAAGAATGAAAATAAGAATGTAAAGCCTCTCTCTGTAACAAATTCAAAAAACGGAGGAAAAGGAAAAATAAATAAATAAAAGAACACTCCTTACAACGTGTCAATGAGCACTTCTACTTTCTGTTACCGGTTTTGCGTTTCATATCAACTGGAGTTGGCTGCCTTCCGTTCCGATGAAGCACACCATTTACTGATTTCTGGGATGGCAAAGGCTTGCTGCAAAAATATAGCTAGGCTTGTTATGTAACTTTTTTCTCTCTATGCATGTACTGCTTTTAAACTCGATAGACAAGAATGAAATGCAACCACTTTAACTAACAACAGAAATTGAAGTTATACTGCATTAGTAGTCATTACCTTAATTCCGAGCTCTTTGCTAGCCTTGGATTAGTTTTCTTGGTCTTTGATCCAACACTGTTAGTTATTCCAGTAAGTTTGGTTTGATTAAATTGACAAAGCAAATCTGGTTCTGAGGAATCACTAGTTGCAGCGTCAGTATCATCCATGTCATCCATACTAGAATTATTAAGCTGGTTGCTTCGCGTGAAGATGTTGCAAGACTGCTCTGGGTAAATCTTAGAAGAATCTTGGAGAAATTTCTGGTATAACATATCAGGCAAATCCCCATTGTAATCTCGGCTTACTTCTTGCTTGTTCACCATGACCTTATCAACCCACTCTCCGGAACCCAAGACTTTATCGTCTTCCCTGTAGTTCTGAGCAGGACTTTTCACAGGTGGCCAGGGAGGTGAATTTGCCAGTGCCTCATTAAGATCAAAGTTTTGCCTCTTTGACCTCAAGGCAGAATTGATGCAAGGCTGCAGAATCAGTAGGGCACACTTCAAGAAGATTATATAAATATAAGGGTGGAGAGTTGTATGGTACCTATCTTTATGCCAAATGTGCTATTTACCTAATCTAGAAAAGGTGTTTTAAGTTTATTTGTTTGTGAGAGTTGTATGGTACCTATCTTTAGGCCAAATGTGCTATTTACCTAATCTAGAAAAGGTGTTTTAAGTTTATTTGTTTGTGAAAGATGTGACAGGTAAGGATACAGTTAAATTTTCATCTAATTTTTCTTTAAAAATAATTAGAATATAAAATAATAAAATATTTTTAATTATTTATATATTTTTTTCTAATTTAGTTATTATTTTGAATTAAGATTGGTACAAAGTGCCTAATATTTTTGTTTGATACATTTTTCACAAACAAAAAGACTTAAAAAACACGCAAAAGAACAAAAAGACTTAAAAAACAGGCAAAAGGATACTAAACAACCCCTGAGGTCTAAACAAAGGACTTACACGACACTTTTTCCTAAATATAAATAAACAAATAAAAGATTATTTAAGCAATTGCTCCGTTGCAAAGGAAGCGATCAAATTCACCATTCTGCATGCTATGGCTTAAAGAAACATGACCATTTTTATTCAATCATTATCATGAAACACATTTTACCTCTATGTTGCCCACATCATTCATTGGCTGCCTCCAAGTATTAGGATCATTCAACATATCGGCTACCTGAATGTTAGAGTGACAAGGTGATAGTTGGCTAGCTGTTGATCTGTATTTACTAGAGCTTCCAGATACAGAGCGTTGATTTTTCTCTGCTTCTGCTTCTTTTCTCTCTAATGCAGCCTTGAGACTGGCAATCTGATGAAAGTTTAAAGTGCCATTTATTAGACTTCGAAATGATCGTCATGAAAAGAACACGGTTGAGAGAATGAAAACCTGTTCTTTTAGCTCTTTAACATCTGTACTATCTTTGTTCACTTTAGCAGCCCCAAGTTCCACTGTGGCAACTCTCTCTGCAAATTTAAGGGTGCTTATAGTCTCACCAGTAGCTTCAGGCTCCGGGCTTATATGAACAAACATCAATGTCTTAGCCTGCCCACCTATGAATTTGATTGTCCAAAAGGCATGATTAGATCTTTTGGAAAAAAAAATTAAATTAAATTTAGAGTAAAATATTCTCATCATATATCCTTAGAAACACATTTACAGTCAACATACCAAGTGAATCTTGTAGAAGTTGGGTGAGTTTGCTATTCCTATATGGTACGTGCAGATTCTTTTGTGCAAGGGAAGCAATCACATCACCGAGAGCTGATAGGGATCTGTTGATATGTTGAGCTTCTTTCAATCTATCTCCTGTCACCTCAGACTTGTTTACTCTTTCGCTCCCAGCTAGATCAACAAGATGCATGCAACCACGAAGAATGGAGCCAGATGTCAAGTCCTTTCCTTGAACATGAACAGTCAAGCAGCTGTAATTTGATAAGAATATACTCAGAAAAGATTTGGGTAGAGGGAGATAACTTAAGCAGTTGCACAGAGAACAAGAAAGTTAGAGGGACCATTTCTACCTGTGAGAACGACTACTACGGTCATTTAAGGCTGTTGCGCCCACAGCACGGTTTCTTTGTCCAATGTTCATTAGATCAATTACATCAGATGTTGAGGATACAGGAACAAGGTTAGCATTTGGTACACTTAGTCCCTTATGAGAACTATTATGAATTTCCAATGTATTGCTTGTTAAGGAAAGCTAATTGACATACAAACTAGTCTACTGAACTTATCAAGAAATCAACCACTTCATCTTGCTACGATAGGAAACAAAAAGACTAAAGGAAAAGAAAAAAGGATATCTTTTATTGGTTCCATCAACAACAAGGAGATCCCGAACCTGTTCGTTATAAATCTCAATCATCTGAACAGATACATCATAGCAAAAAGTATCCTTCCTTTGATCAGCTATAAAAAACAAATCGCCCAATGCTCGGTAATTCACACCTTTACTTTTCTCTGTAAGATCTCTAGGTCCACTCTAGACACATCAATAAAACAATTAATATGTCATGCATTTACTTATCAAATGAATCAATTTTTCTATAACTCCACATATTGTGTTCAAAGATAAACATGATATACCATTGTGTAAGTCTTTCCGGATCCTGTTTGTCCATATGCAAATATGCAAACATTATAACCGTCAAGAACAGATCGAACTAACGGCTGCATATCAGAGAATACCTCCGCTGCAAGAGATAAGTGCATAATAATAACATTAAGATAGTTAAAACTTAGAAGAAAATATGAAAGAGAATCTAACCAACCTTGGGTTGCAGAGGGCCCAAAGACTTTGTTAAAGCTAAAATATCTGTGTCCTTTTCCATTCTTTGAAGATGTGTTAATAGTAATAGTTTCATCTTCTATGTGATCCACAGTGCTCAAACAATTTTGTTGATTAGGCAAAAAGGGTCTCACTCGACAGTAAACTCTTATACTTCCTACCATTGTAAAAGTGACCAATCAACTAATTTTGAAAATTATTAAAAGTAGAAGTTCAACACCAAATATTTATGAGATTAGTCAATACCTTTAAGATCCTGAACTTGGTTATATAACTTTCGATTTTCTTCAAGAACTCTATGATAGCCAGATGCGGCATAAGCTAAACCATGAATGTGTAGTCCTATGCACACAAAAACATAAATAAGAACAAGATATTCAAAAAGTTTGTGGCTATGTGGAATTTTATTTCTTGGAACCTACCGAGATTGTTGAACTCTTCATGAAACTTCATTTGCATAAACTTCATGCAAGCTTTTGTTGAGTGAATTGTGTCCTTCAATTCCTACGAAATGTATAAACAGAAAGAAAAATCTTAATAATTTAGCAAAAGCAAAACGTAAAAGATTACAATATTTCAAATGCTATCAACCTGAATATCTCTATGTTGCTGATCAAAGATTGTTTGTTGTTTTAGCATCAAACTTTTTGATTCTTCATCAGAAATGTAGTTATTTTGGTAGTGCTCTTTCTTTATAACTTTGGAACTTTCATCTTCGATCTGAATTAACACAACTGGGGATTAGCACAGGTTATCCTTCAACTGCATTAGGTTAAGCTATAGTCTAAAGAGAAGAGGTTAACAAATTACCTTTATGTCATCAGATCCAGAAATCATTTGAGATTTGTTGCCATTAGGAAATTCCATGTCTCTGTGGAATGGTTTTTCCTTTGGATCAACACAAGTAGAGTTACGACTGGTTAGGTTTATTAATTAAAACAAAATAAAATGATTCTTCAGCAAAATTTGTTTGACATCAACCATTCAAAACAATCATGAATGCTTCAACTCTTATTATAATATCAATGAAGTTAAGCCAATTCTTAGAGAGACACCATAATCGCTCAATAGGTAAAGTGAGATGCTCTGTTAGTGTTCTTTTATGAAATTAAAAAGTTCTAGGAGATAATAACGCACTGATTCATGCTGGCTAGCAGTTCGACGCTTGAATTCCTCCCCTACCTTATTGAGCATGGATTCCACCACCTATATGCAAAGGAATAATATATGTAAAGATAATTGGATCAACTTCAAACATAGTTAAATAGAATTAACAAAGATAAGAGCAGAAAATGTAATTGTAAGCAAGACAAAAGCAAGCCCCTTCTTCAATTTAAACAGGGAAAAAGGGTTAGTCAAAAGACTCAAAACACAACATATGTAAAATTCTGGCATCCTAAGTGGTATCGATGAGATAAGATGACTTGATTCTTTATGAACCAAGGTAAATCAAAATTGTTGTATGTATTATTCCTTACCATAGGGAGTTCTTCGGGCTTCTTATTTAACAAAACTTCACGAACTAGCATACTCAAAGAGCGAGAAGTAGACTGCAATCGTTCAGAAAAATGAAATCGTGATAAATTGACAAACCAAACAAGTGGCCAAAACAAACAAATTAAGCTTACCAACCATTTTATTAGAGTCAAGATCAGATGATAAAGCATGAAAACACTTTTCAGTCATTGATAGGTTTCTTGATAAAGAACTTGTAAAAGGTTCTGAATTTCTTAGTACAAAAGATTTTGCCGACGTGGTGACCTTTATATTTCCACCAAACTTCCACACTCCACTTGACCCTGTCTGTTTCCAATCATTGTATGATTTAAGTGCCAAAATACTAGTGACAACCCTGGCACATTTTCCTCCCTGAGGAAGATGAAATAAAAGCGTCAGAGAAAATCCCCTGAACACAAAATTCTAATTTCCAGTCATGATTGTCCATCTCTAGAACCATATTAATACAAGTACACATCTAATACTAATCTGTGGAGTACTAAAATTGAGTACTACTTAGAATTAATAAGAATAATAAAATGCAACAATACTTGCTAGTATATGATAGCATAGCTTTGCTGTTAACATACTTGTTCCAAATCAGATGCCTCAAAAGTAGGAATCCCAATCTCCTCCACAGCCACAAGAAAGTTCCTCACATTTTCAAAGTACTGAAATGCAGACAATGCAGCTCCATCCGAGACCAAGACAGGATCACATGGACTCTCCACCACCTGAAAACAATTATGAAGCATTAATATGCTATGTGAAAAAAATCAGTTCATGTTGAGAAAACCTCATCTTAGATCAGCTTCACCTTTGACACAGCTCCAGGTTGAACCTTATTGAGGGCATTACAAAGAATAATCCCACTTCTCAGTCCAAGCCTAAATTCTTCCTCAGAAGGCTCTGCAGGCAAATCTTTAGCTGCCACCACCCCTACCATCTTTCTCAGCCATCCAGCCGCCTCATACCTTCTCAATGCTACACGCAATAAAATAATGGAAATTCAACATAATTCACGAAATTCTCAAATAGTCATTTTGAAATGAATTGTTTCCATCTTTCAAAATTGTTGAACAGAACACTCAAATACTCATAATTGCAAGCAAAAATCGAAAAAAATTAGTGGATGATGCAGTTGCAAACATAGGCAAATTTCACAGCTAACAGAAAGTTTAGCATGGCTAAAAGCTTGTAGTGTAAGGCTGTACGCCTAGCCAAAAAAAAAAAGATTTTAATCTTCCAGTAAAATCCTCTAAAATTCAAACATAAAGTACCAGCTTCTTCGGCTATTCTAGACTCCACCAAATCAAGATCTCCGAGACGATTGTCATGTTGTTGAAGCACATCCTCCAGCAGTGAGGCAACCGAAAACGACAGCGTACCCTCACCCGCCATAGCTTCTCCAACTTAAGCCCTCAAACTCGGACCAACGATTCTAGAAGCAGACGTCCTCAGAATCTGACCATCCGATCAAATGTCTTAAAATTTATTATCTTCTTAGGAAGAGAAGAGTAGAGAAAGATCTAGCAGACAGAGGCAGATGGAAGAGAAATGGCGTTTGGAAACAGTTACAAGTTTATTTCTTAATAGTTGGAGCTGTAATTGTTGTCGATGATGTAATTGTTGGAGCTGTAATTGTTGTCGATGATGATGATGATGAGATTTCTTCGTTACTAATTCTGGTTCAATTTCTCTCTCTTCTCTCTACTCTTCTTTCCAAAGTCTCAGAAACAAGCTCTCTCTGCTTTATGTGACTCCTCTCTCCCCAAGCCACCGACCGAAGCTGTTCCCGAACCTCTCGATTTCAAATCAACACCTTCCATATATCAGGTGGTCAGGAGAAATCAAAAGAAATAATAATAATAATAATTTCCACCAACGATAACAAATAGACCAAAACAATTTAGCGCGTGTCGTTGAAACCTCGTTAACGAAAAAACAAACAGTGATTTATAAACTTTAGTGACGATAACGCGCTCCCGAGTGTTCTGAAATTTTAAGTTTAATTTTTTCACATAACACATGATTGAACTGGGTCATGAACTCATGGTTACATTTAAAAAATAATTCAATGTTATCAATTTATATTCACTTATTTTCTTCTCAAAATAATAAATAAAATAATGAAATTACTTAACAAAAACATGAATTTGCAATAAATACACAAGGTAATTTTTGAATATTCAAGTTCCCAAGGTAACATTATTAAATCAGTTACACACCTAAGTGTAAATCATTAAAAAATGTTGTACTGCTAAATTTGAATTTTGTAATGGTTGGTATGTCCAAGCAAAATTCAATAATGGTTTTTATTACTTCATTTTAATATTTTTTAATGAAAAGGTACTATAATCATCATCATCATCTTCTATTATAGTGAATCTTAAATTTAGTATGAATATTTATATGAATCTCCCAACAAATTCATGGACTAAGTACTCTACATGAAAGCAAGCTCAATGTGGGCCTGATATGCATGAATGGAAGGATCAGTGTTGGTTCTCATTGTTTTTTTGATTCATGAGGGTGCAGTGTGAGTGATTCGTTGCATGCATAGAAGATGAAAATTTGTGTGATAGATGATTTCAACTGTGTGATACTTCGTTTGAGAGAAATATTAATATATACAAACAAAATCTCAAGCTAAACTTTTTTTTTCCCTAAGTATGTTAAACTTGGATTATTTATGAGTTAATGATAGATTTAGTTACTTCATTTAATAATTTACCTCTTATGATGCAACCCAAGTTACTCACAAGAACTTATATCGTAAATGTACATGCATGTTTCAAAATTCTCTCTAAATTTATCCATTAAATAACTAAATATATATTAAATGATACACACTAATAAATTTTGCATCCAACCATGGAGGAAAATAAAAACATATATACAATCTAATTTGTTGTTAAAATAAAATTAGTAGGATAAAAATATCATTTATTTGATTGACCATCAAATACTAATTCAATGTTAAATAAAATAATTTAGTGATAAATTTATAAAAATAATTTAGTGGTGGATTTATAATTATCAATTTATCTAGAAATTTATAAATATATCACCAATTTATTGATTTATAAATCTATCTGTTAAAATTTTTATGTTAGTTTTTGAGGATAGATAAAAAAGATATTAGATTTGTTATATTAATTATATTTTTATCACTTAATAAAATTATACGAGATTTATAGCTTTTTAATTCGATGATAAATTTATTAATTTATTATTGATATAGGTATATGTATAGGTAAATGTTGAAAATATTTTCATTGACAACTTCAATTTTTCAATTATCAGTTTGAGCACTAAATATCACGTGCAAAAAAATAATTAATTTAAATTTAAATATTTATTAATTATAATAAATTATTAATATAATATTTTAAATTAATCAAATTAAATTAAACTTTTTTTTACATTGTAAAAATATTTAGATTAATTAAATTATTCTTTAAATTAGTAAAATATACATAAAAATTTATATTCTTAAATTTAAGCGATAATAATGACAAGCCATGTAACATATAGAAATTATAATTATGTATAAATTTTAAATAATATAACTATAAGATTATATAATAAATTTAATTTTTTATTCTTGCAAGATATTAATAAATTTGGTAAAAAAAAGTAGTTTTATTTACAAATTTTAATGTTAAACTTTCGTTTAAAATAAAATTAATTATATTTAAAAAAAATCATGAATATGATAGATAATTTTACATTAAATTATGTAAATAATGTGATAAATTCGATAATTTTAATCAAATTTATTAATAATTTTAAAATTTTGAATCAAGTTGAATAAATTAAAATATAAACGAATAAAATGACATATTTTTAAAATAATGTATCAAATTTATTATATTTTTTAAATAAATATAATAATTACAAAATAATTCAACCTCTCAAACAAATTCGCTTTCCCTAAATACCATGTAAATTATAGTATACTTATTATATATAATAAAAATAATCTCAAAATTTTGCATGCTATTTTGAAATGAATATCGATTGAAGTTCCAAAGACATGCAATTTTGAATCCTCAATTTAGAATTTATATGGATTAATTAATAGTGACATTAAAAATACATCAATTGTGTGTACTATTTGGACTGATAGCTACAGCTATAATATTTGCCGCCCAATGCCTTAAATTATTCAAACTATGAATAAATATCTATGAATTTGAATTTCACACTATAATATTTTATTTATTTAATAAAAAAATAATTTAAATATTTTATTATTTTTTAAAAGAAGAAGAAGATATCGTAACCAATCAAACAATATTTTATTATTTTCTAGAATTAATTTATAGTTTAAATATTATAACTATTATTCTCATATTCATGTTAGAATTTCAAGCTTCGGATGATTCTTTTATTCAATAAAAAAGGAGACTAATTAGCACTTTTTTTTTAAATGCTATCGTTAAAATTACTATTGTTTAGTACTATTTTCTATTTGCTTATTAATTTATTTTCTAGATTTCGTATATTCAAACGCTTGAGCACCTAATGTCCATCAAGATTTTAGGAAATAAAAATGAAAAATCTAAAAGTTATGTCAGAAGATGACAAAGATTCATTTGAATTACGTTTCAATTGAAGCTATTGTTGTTGATCACTGTTATTAATCCATTATAATATGATTGCAATAACTAATTTATTTAAATTTTATGTAAATAGAAATTGAGTTTAATAATTTTTAAATGAGTTGATATAAAAAGTTCACGAAATAATTCATTTATATATATTTTTATAATAAAAACAAAAATATTTATGTTTTGAAACAAAAATATAGTATAAAAATGTTTTTGTAAAAAAAAAGAAAAAAATTAAAATACTATATTTTTAGTGTCTTTTTCGTAATGAATTATTTTTTGACGATATATATTTTATTAAATAAGTTCACAATTTCGACTATTGAATATAATTTAAAAAAATTTAATTTAATTATCTCATTTTACTTTTATATTTATATATACACTAATTTATAATGAGTTGAGTTATGTACTAGATTTCATAGTTTCAAACATATTAGCCAAAGAAATATAAACTATTAAGGATAATGGCAAACCACAAACTTAATGCAAACTCAAAGGTTCAAAGCAACAATATAGTAAAGATCCATCAGTGCTATTTCTAATGGTTAAAAGTTTAATGACCTAAGTCAAACTGTGCTTTAGTTTGAGTATCATCTCTCTCTACTGCTTAATAAATTACTTTGAAAAAACTTTAAAAAGATAAAAATAATAGAGATCATTGTTACTTGACACATGTATATAACGTACCGTTTATAATAACAGTATAAGAACAATATTATCGATAACTTAAAAATAACTGTTTGAGTTGAGTCGCGGATTCAGCACGGTCGGTCGAACGGACGGATGGACGGCGACGACGCACGCACGTATGGTATCACATTTGCCTAGATTTTCTCCCTTTCCATAAAAGAGACACAATCTTAATTACAAATTCTTTACTATTTATATCCCATTTAAACAACTTAAAAAAACAATATAAAAGAAGGCTTTATAATTTTTTATTAACTTCATTTTTTCAAAGATAATTTTTTTTTTTTATAAATTTCATCTTTTCTACCACATACCTAAACATATTAGGAAAGTCAATAAAAGGTTGGAAGCAAGGTTAATTTTCAATCATGCAATACATCCATTGAATATCCATCCAATTTTTGTTCATAGATCCCACTACTTGTTAGGCAATGTGTCTCCCTCAGGCTCACCCAATGCCAATACCATGGATGTTGAAAATAGTTGCCTAATTTCTTAATGTTATTCCTTTTATACATCATTCAACAAATGGAATCAATTTTATAATTTAATCTTCCTCATAAAAATAAAAATATTACAATATCTGTGATTTTCATAAAAAGTATACTTTAATCGTTTTTAAATATTTATTTATGTCTTAAATTATATAAAAATATATATTGCAAGCTATAAAATAAGCACTCAAGATGCAATATATGTAACTTATGGTATTTAAATGCAAATGTTAAAAAAATAAATACAGTATACTTTTGGTAAAACTTATGAGATTATTCAATTAAAAAAATAGATAATTCTTAAGATTGGTTCGTTGATGATATGGTATAATTACTCACTGTTACTTACCGAAGTTCGAATCTCAATAATATAATATTTTATTTATTTAATTAAAAAAATGGAAACTTTAATGCAATTTTTTCTTGAAAAAATTACATTTTAAAAAAAACTTTACTAGAGAACAAATGATATTTCTTACAAATGTGTGTAGCTTGCAATTTTTTTTTCACCAAATAAAGCATACCGTGTGACATATACATTTGTTAGTTTTTTTGAATGAGATATGTTTTTATAAAATTAATATTAAATATTTTAAGTATTGATTAATAAATTATATTATTTTTTAATGATATTGTTAAATTTATAAGAGTATTTTTAATTATTTATCATCTTAATAACCTCGATAAAATTTATATTTTAAAAATGTACCATTACAAATTTGAACAAATTTATAAATGATAAAATTTGATTTAGTTTTTCATTCAACAATAAAAATGACTTTGCCAAACATATATACATGGTTCACTAAAAAGTTATAAAATTTATATGATTTGTTATGTATATTATAGAACCTAGATCATTTAATAGTTTTAATTGTGGATCATAATTCAATTCAGAAACGTTCAGGAAATTATATGAATGTAAATTTAAATACAATAAAAGTAAAAATTGATTGAAAACATATTATTGATCAAATTTCATCACTTATACGAAAATTTTAGTGAGTTTTTGGTTTGATATTCTCATTAGTTTCTCATACTTACTCTCTACGTTTTGATGATGTATATGAGAAGACCCACTACTTTTATAAAGATTTTTCCATCAAAAATCTCCTATGGTTTCATAATTAACGTACGATTTCGACGAAATCAAACTGTTATCACCTTCTACCGTTCTGTTATACCATTTTGATGTTACATTAATCACAATAAATATTATTTGATATAAAATTTTTTTTACATTTTTTAAGTGATTAGGTGAGCATTGTACATTGTGAATCAAATAATGTATTTTTTCTAAATATTAATTATTAAATAATATAAATGGAGAAATAGTTAAGATAATTTTTTTTGAAATATTAACCTCCATGTGTATTACATAAAATTAACCATGCAGTCGACAATAAACGTAAACAAACTAAAAACAAGAAGAATCTAAGTCTACACATCTTTGTCAATTTTTTTTTTATCAATTTATATTAAAAAAGAGAATATATCCACAGGGGACACATGTAAATCGTCATGATGAATATTTGAGTAATGGTATTATGGTAATATAATTTATTATTTATATAAATATATTTCATTAGTAATAATTTTATCTAATAATAACTGTATTAAAATTAAAATAAATATTTCATAAATATTTATTAATTATGATAAACAAATATTATCGTAAGAATACCATTATCCCAATATTTTTTAAAATATAAATATGGATAAACTTTAATAAGTATTTTACTTTATTGTTATAACTTTAGATTATTTATTTATTTATTATAAATTTTGATAGTTTGAATAATTGTTCTTTAAGTTGTATTAAATTTAATTTTAATAATAAATAGTCTGATATATTTTTAAAGAAAAAAATATTTAAAAAATAAAAAAATAAAAAAAATGATTAAAATTAATCTAAATAACTAAATTATTTATAAATATAATATTAAGATTAGTAAAATATATTAATGAATTATATTTATGAAAATGAAGCGAGATATATTTTTTTCAATAAATAAATTGTCATGCCCAGTGGCTTTTTAACGTTCAAAAAATTCAAACGGATGGCCCGGCTACGAGCCTACAAGATTTTGTTTTTCCACGACCGAACCTAGTGGTTTGGTGTACTGGGACCCAGTCACTAGCACCGCATTGCTCACTGCTGCTAGCACAACGGTTATTGATTAAGAAAACGCTACATATTATTATGAGAAATTGTTTACTTTTTAGGTGAGTTAATGATGTTATGGTATGACAAGTTCACAAGACATAAAATTATTACAATTATTTTTTTAAAGAAGTATTTAATATTTAATGTGATTCTATTAGTAATATCTTACAAACTTTTATATATATATAGAAGTTTTTATATGCATTGAAAATTCTAAGTTACATTTATCTGGATAATTATTTATATAAATAATTTAAAAAAAAATTAATTGTCAGAAAGTTCTTTTATGATAGAGAATATAGATACATTATAGTGGAATTTCTATAGGGTTTATTCCATAATTTTTTTCATATAATATTACATTAATTATATTTTAAATTTAATAATTATAACTTTTAAAAATAATTGATTAAATTATTAAATTTTTAAAAATTAAGAAAATAATACAGAAAATAAAAATATTTATACAAATTTTTAAATTTAAACTAAATATATTAATTTTAAAACGACAGTTAACATAATATTATAAAAAAAATTAATTAAAAAATTAAAGTATAAAATTTGATAAAATCTAGAGAGAAATGGTGTTATTGAGCAGTGTAATTGACTTATGAGTTAATAATTTATATATTCACAGAAATTTTTTAACCTATCCCAAAAAAATTTAATTTATTAGTGTTGAAGTAATTTAATTACTAATCTTCCTCTATTACCGTATTTAGCAATGAGTCGCAATAGATGAACTGAACCGAATTGTTTTAAATGATTTTAGATTAGATTTAATGTATATTATTAGTGAGTCAGTGACCCATGTTAACACAATTTAAATACTATTTTGATTTTTTAAATTGTAAAAAAAAAACACTAATAAAAAAAGCAAACAAACAAAATGTATAAAAATTGAGCATTATTTGAATTTTCATTACAAAGTGAGGTGAACAAATAATTTGATCCATATATTTAAATTAAAAAATTTGTTTAAATTTATCAAATTTAAATTGAAGTTAATTGATAAATTTTACGGTTAAATAAAATTTAAATTAGAAGATATATATTTCGTTTAGATTTAAATTGATAAATTTTATAATTAGATGAAGTTCAATACTAATTAAATTATTATTAAAATTATAAATAAATAAATATTTTATTATAATGTGTTATATTTAAATATTATATATATTAAAATTAAATTAATAAACTATTTTAATTTTAAAATCAATATTAATATTAAATCTCTATAATAATTTAAAAATTATCCAAACATATTTATTTTTTTATTTCTGTAGTTGCGACAAATAATAATTTTTTAAAAATATATAAATTTAAAATTTAAATGTTATGTATATCTTATTTTATATATGATAATAAATCATAAATAAATTTTATCTTATTTAATAAAAAAATTTAATCTTTTTAAATTCAGATATGTTCTAATTGATTATATTATTGGATTAGATTTTGATTGAAAATATTCAAATCTCATTTAGATTAAATTGGATTTAAATTTATAAAAAATAAATGATTTTGATCCGTTAATTACTCTTATTATAAATAAGAAGATGTGTAATAAATTATTTAGCATCAAATTAGTTTTTCGAAATATTATTCATTACTCTTAAACCAGTTAAATTATTTTATTTTTGTATCTCTTATTCAGTATTTATTTTTTAAAGGAAAAATTAACTTAATTGATATAAAATAACGCATCATTGATAATAAATAATTTTTGTTAGCATGTCTCATGTTGAACCAAACAAGATAAGTACTTGTGCGACACTAACCGTTGGATCATTCAAAGTGCCATCTTTAATGAAATTCATAGTAGGTTTCACATCACTTTCTGCTTCATTAGTTTTCTCATTTGTTTTCCCCTCAAAAACGACAAAGTTGAACACGCGTCATCAACTCAATTGCATTTTATAAAATTCTGGTGTTTGTTTGTTTGTTTGTTTTTTTTTCCTTTGTCGAAAAAAAAGTCTCATATTTTAAACAAAACAAAAGCATGTCCTCAACTAAAGCAAAAGCAAGTTTGCATTATAAGTTTCATGTAAGCAATCATATAATCCCTTAGAATTTGATGCAGTTGATGAAAAGTGAAATCGGAAATAAATAGGCTTTAGATACACGACTTTTTACCACTCTGATAGATAATCGAAATTTTACTCTATAATAAAACTTTCTACCACTAAATAAAACTAATTAATTTCCTAAATTTTGTTATTTATAAAAATTTACTATTTTATCTTCTTTTGCATCTCATTCACAAAGGTATTTGTCACATCGTATAAAAATGACTTTAATTATTAAAATATTACATAAAATATTTTAAATTTGATATAAAATGTTTGAAATTTTCTAAATAATTTCATTTTAAAAAAAGAAATAATAAACAAATTTATTTTATTAAAATTTTAAATCAAATTATGACGAAATTTTCATACAAAAAGTTATTAGTTATACACACAATCATTCATTGACTGAATTTCACGACTTTTAAAGAGGTATATAATTATATAATTCGGTAAAACACTGTTAGATTTGACATTTTGACTACATTCATTTTGTTAATTGAACTGTAATGTATTCTTTGATTTTGTTACTATTAACGTAGTTTCACCTTTAATATACGAATCTAATTTTAATAACAAAAAAAAAATATTATGTGTTTTTGGATTTCTTTTCTAAAAATAAAACCGTAAAGTTCAACTACACTCACAATTAAAATCTTGTGTCACGTGAAGTAAGTCTTGACCCGTTGTAAGTAGATTGATTAACTATCCTATATCAGTTGGTATCAGAGTTATGATCCTATTAAGTTACATGGTTTTGTGTTATTATGAATATGTAAGACTCCTTAAGTGAAGGTATATGATACAATGTGTCTATACATGTCCCACATTATTTAGTATAACGCGTTTTAGGTTCTCCCTATAAGTAAAATCGTAAGGTCCTGTTGAACTTACAAGTATAGATCAAACCCTATTACGCTACTTGGTTTTGCATTCTTACGAAGACTTAAGACTCCTTAAATGAGGGTGTATAATACAATGTGTTTGTACATGTCCCACATTGCTTAACATGATGCATTTTGGGTTCTCCTTAGAAGCAAAACCGTGAGGTCCCGTTGAATTGTCAAATCATAGCTATAGGCTCGTTGAACTTACATGTATGGATCAAACCTTATTGGGCTACGTGATCTTACATTCTTACGAAGACTTAAGACTCCCTAAGTGGTGGTGGTGTATGATACAGTGTGTTTACACATGTCTTACATTGCTTAGCATGACGTGTTTTGAGTTCTTCCTAGAAACAAAGCATTAAGGTCCAGTTAAATTGTCAAGTTATGGTTATAGGTCCGTTGAATTTATAAGTATGAATTAAAGCAAACAATCTTGTGTCACGTAAAATAGATTTCGTCCTATTATAAGTAGATGAATTAATCGTTTTGTATAAATTAAAATAAAAATAATTTCATTTTTTCATATTTATTTTAATCCATAAACATACCCGAGCATAGAAATAACATTTCCTCGATGTCGCTCAGCCATGACCAAGTAATATATAAAGCTCTATGTGAAAAAATATATACAACTTCTTCCTAATAATATGCAATTTCATCATATTTATTCTTTTTAATATACACTTTTTATATATTAATGTAGAATGTATAATGTTTAAAAAAATCATAGATACAAATCACGTTTATGCCTTTTTCAGTAGTTTCTTATTATTGAATAGAGTAAAAAATGGGAAAATAGTCCTTAATGTCTCTCAACTTTCTTATTAGGTGCATTTCATACACACATCCTAACTTATACCGTTGGCGTGCCGAGCCAATGACACTTTTAAATGGAGACTTATAATTTTGTGAAGGTGTATAGATTTCAAATAATATATATGTTTGAATAATATAGTTATTTTTTTTAAAATTAATTGTATTGCATAATCTTTTATAAATGTAATTATATTTTTAACATATTAATTTACACAGCTTAATATATTTTGTTTGTATAATGTAAATAAAATATCGCATGTTAAAAACATATATTTTTTTTATATAAAATCAAAAATATAAATATTAATTACATAATCAAATATATCTTTATTTAATGTAATTCATATAATCTACTTTTAACATACAATACACCCTTACTAACTAATTAATATAAATAATAAAAATACTAATATATATATATATATATATATATTTAAAAAGAAAAAGTGAGTTTAAAAGTTATATACTTATTTTAAAAATATTATATTTTTTAAAAATAATTTAATGTTTTTGTTATAAAAAAATAATTATATAAATATAAATAATTTTTTTTTCTATTTTATTTTATTTTTTTGAATTATTTTGGTTACCGGTTGTGTAAGTTATAATAATTTATATCTAATTTAATTTAAAAATTAAAAAAAAGTATATTTATCTCATATATCATTTTTTAATAATATTATATTATAAAAATAAATAAATATATAATCTAAACAATTTTTTTTTGCCATAACTAATAATATTTCTATTAAAAAAATCATATTATTATAAATTTGTCCGGTTAGACATCGTAGGCTCGTGGGCTCCCCTCTCCTTGGGACAAAAAGTAAACAAAGAATCCTAAGCCTCTACTTTAAAGCCGCAAAGGTGTAGAAATCAGAAGCACTTATACCCTAAAAATACAGAGATTAAAAAAGGAAAGCCTTATTTTTCAAGAAATAACAGTTTGTTAGCAGATCAAACTTGCCAGTAGGTACTAGGCAGTTCTAAGTTGCTCAGGTGGCAAATACTTGTTGTTAGAAGATTTAATGTAATTTGGCCTACAACAACCAAGGAAAGATAAAGAGTAACCGATAGAAGAAGAGAGGAGACGTGGTAAAAATATCATCTTTATTATTATTATTATTATTATTATTATTATTATTATTGTGGAGGTAGGCCAAAGCCAATAGACATTTCTAAAATAAATCATGAGAGCAAATAGCACCTCTTTGTGTCTTTTGGTGGTGGCTCTATACTTTTTGATTTTGAACCGACCATTATTATGATAAAGGCGTGACAAAGGACCTTTAATAAATTCTTATGCTCTTCAAATCCTTGTCCCACCATTTCCCCAAAGAAATTGTTATTCAAGAAAACCTACAGATACAAAACGTCAGTATATAGTGTTGAGAAAACAAAGTAGTACAGACAATTCACCCTATCCTTAATTGCAACAACTATTAGAAGGGGATTAATTCCCACAACCAACAATCGTAAATGCTTCTCAAAACACTTCAATACAGATGCACATAGAGCTAACCGGCCTCTAATGAAACCATGCCACACATTAACAAAAACACAAAAACAAACTACATTAATCAAACCAAAAACTAGATACTAATTAACTAATTCACAGTTGATTCATACAGAACAACACCTGAAATACCACAAATCTTTGTTCAAAACTAGCAACAAATTGTCCATCTATTCAAGATAGAAGAGACAAGTAGTGTTATCCAACATGTTGAAAGCCTTTAAAAGCACTTTAGGATTAGCATAATAATCCACAATAACTTGAGTAGCAATTGAAAACTCCATCAACTCTTGCTCCTCATTGATGAGCTCCACAATTCCAAATGCTAAACCATCCGAACCAGTAGCTACCTCCTCCATTACTACCCTACCCTAACAAATCATACCAGAGGAGCATGATTACAAAAGATTGCGAACAAGAGCTGAAGATCAAGAACAAAATCACAGCATAAATAAGTAAGAATGAGTTCAGAGAATTAAAGTTCTTGGAGAGAAATTGCGATGAAAATCGTACTTGTTAAAACAGTCTAGAATCTGTTTTTTCTTTCTCGGAACTTCACTGCATTAATGAAGACTGGAATGCTATATCTAAAAAATTTGTTGCTCGGAAAACTAAAAAGTAATTTAGAATTATTGAGAGAATTTTTTCTTTAGTGAGATGAGTCTGCAGATTGTTTTGTTGAAACTGAGAGCTGAGGTCCTCTATTTATAGGTTTTGAAAACCGTGTGACTATTATGATAACAACGGTAATGTTTGGGGATGGAGAGCATAACAGTCATTCTGAGTAATGAAGAGTAACTGCCATTTTTTGAGTAAAGATGAATAACAACTATTTTCTGAGTAAAGATGAATAACGGCCATTTTTTGAATAAAGAAGAGTAATAGTCATATTCTGAGTAAAAGAAAACAATGACCATATTAGGAGTAAAAGAAAATAACGGTTGTTTTTATGAGAAAAAATGTAACAATCATTTTCTAAGTGGAAAAGTTTTTTTTAAAAAAAATCAAAAAAATAAAATGCCACACACACACGCACGTACTTGGACTTGGACTTGGCACAACACGGCCAGTCGGTCGAACGGACAGTAGAGGCGGCACACGCGTGTGTGTGGTATCACATTTGCCTAGACTCCGTCCCCTTCCACAAAAATGGGTACCCCTTGGGGCCCAATCTCAATAGCCAACTCTTTACTATTTATACATATTTTAAGTAATGTAAAAAAGTAATGTGGGACAAGGCTTCACTAGTTTGTTTTATAAATATTTATATTTTCCAACAATCCCCCACTTGAATTTTATATAAAAATAATTTTTATGGAGCAACCGATCAATTAAAAATATAAGATTGTGCATAAGTAAAAGGTGTCTATCGACTTGAACTTTTGTATAGTATTGATGCTTTAGAATATACTAGAGTAACTTGTAGTTATAAACTCTATCTCTAACAATCATTGCACACACAACCTTTCCAAGGTATAGTTCAAAAAGCTTGTGTTTTATGACCATGCACATGTATCCTAGTATAGCGAACGCTCTAGTAAATTTTGCCCAAAAAAATTTCATAGGAAGCAACCACACTTCCACATTCACATAGGTGAGTCTATCAAGAGCACTCCTGTAGCTATGTAATCCACTCCACATAGAGTATAGAACTCATTAAGAGTTTTAACAATTAACTCATCATTTTCTATCGCTTCAGGACTTCATGCTTCTAACAATATAGAATGAGATTTCAAAATAACATGATTCATCTCATATCACTTCATGACTTGTTATTACCCTTTAAACTTATTTCTTGGGATCTCCAGTCTATAAGATGAGTTACCATCATGAGTGACTCTTTATTCTAAGGGCATTAGTCCCATTCCTTTTAAGGTTTTGAAAACCTTCTCTCTTGGTAATCCTTTCGTCAAAGGATCTGCCAAATTTTCATCAGAACGTACATGATCCACTCTTACAGCTCCCGTAGAGAGAAATTCTCTAACAATATTATGCTTACGACGTATCTGTCATCTCTTGATGTTGTAGTAACATTTTTGAATCTTTGCAATAGTCATGGTACTATCGCTATGGATCAAGACAACTAGTATCGATCTTTCCCATAAAAGGATCTCAGCTAACAGACTTCTTAACCAGTCTACTTCTTCACTAGCAGTGGCTAATGCTATCATTTTAGACTCCATTGTAGATGGAGCCAACATTGTCTATTTCTTAGATTTTCAAGAAACAACTCCACTAGTTATGTTAAATATATAGCCGCTAATTGCTTTGGAATCTTCTGATAAAGTGTTCCAATCTGCATTACTATATCCTTCTAGAACAGTGGGAAACTTTTTATAATGCAATCCAAGGTATATAGTTCTCTTAAGGTATCTCATAACCCTTTCAATAACATTCTAATGCTCTACACTAGGTTTATTGGTAAATCTACATAATAGTCCCACAACATAAGTTATGTCTGGTCTAGTGCAATCAATAGCATAACGTAAGCTACCAACGATGCTCACATACTTAGTTTGTCTAATACCATCTCCGGTGTTCTTGAACAACTTTACACTAGGATCATAAGGAGTACATACAGGTTTATAGTTAAAGTAATTATGTTTCTTTAAGATCTTCTCAATGTAATGATATTGATCTAGAGAAATTTCCTTTTCAGACCTAATAATCTTTATACCAAGAATTACACTCGCTTCTTCGAGATCTTTCATGTCAAAGTTAGCACTTAACAAAGTTTTCACATTGTTCACAACATGAATATTTGATCCAAAAATAAGCATGTCATCCACATATAAACATATAATAGTGCAAATATTATCTTTTTAATTTATAATAAATATATTTGTACTTTCATTTATTTTGAATCCATGTGAGATAACTAGATTGTCAAATTTTCATGTCATTACTTAGGTGCTTGTTTTAGACCATAAAGGGATTTATCTAGTTTACAAACTTTATTTTCTTGACCTGGAATAACAAAACCTTCAAGTTGATCCATATAAATTTCTTTTTCTAAGTCACTATTTAAGAAAGTAGTTTTAACATCTATTTGGTGTACTACTAAATCATGGATAGCAGCAAGAGAAAAAAGTACACGTATGGTAGTTATTCGTGTGACTGGTGAAAAAGTATCAAAGAAATCTACATTTTCCCTTTGCCTATACCCTTTAACTACAAGACAAGCTTTGTATTTTTCAATTGTACCATCAGGTTTTAATTTCTTCTTTAGTATCCATTTACATCTAATGATTTTGCAACCAGGAGGTAAGTCAACTAAATGTCAAGTCTTATTATACTCAAGAGAGTCCATTTCATCATTTATGGCTTCTTCCCATAAGTTGGCATCTAAAGAAGATAATGTTTCTTTAAGAGTTTGGGGATCTTCCTCTAAGGTATAAGCATAAAAATCAGACCAAAAATCCTTAAGGGTTCAAGCTCATTTACTTCTCCTAATTTTAATGTTTAATTCCTCATTTTGTTCGCTAATTCTAGTTATGGGTAAACTACTAGAAGATGAGCCCCTACTATTTTTAAATTTAAAGGGAAACTTATGTTCATAGAAGTTAGCATCATTTGATTCTATAATTATATGATCATTTAAGTTATAGAATTTATAAGTTTTACTATTCACAGCGTATCCTATAAATACACACTTATATGCTCTACTAGCAAGTTTATTTCTTTTAGGATCAGGGATCCTAACATAGGTTAAACAACCCCAAGTTTTAAAATAAGTTAAATTAGGCTTCTTATTTTTCAAAATTTCACATCAAAATTTCATATGGTGAAATTTTACTTGTAGATTTAGGCACTCTATTTAGCACATAGCAAACAATTAATAAAATTTCTCTCCACCAATGGGAAGCAACACCAGAGTTTAATAAAATTGTAACAACTGATTCAATAAAAGTTTTATTTTTACTTTCAGCTTTATCATTCATTTAAGGAGAATAAGGTGTAGTTTTTTCATGAATGATTCCATGAGTTTTATAAAAATCATTGAATATATTGGAATCATATTCAGTGCCTCTATCATTTCGAAACCTTTTTATTTTTCTGTTAAGTTGATTCTCAATCTCATTCATAAATATTTTAAATATGTCAAACGCTTCACTTTTATTTTTCATTAGATATACATAAGTGTAATTTGAACAGTCATATATAAAAGTTATAAAATAGAGCTTTCCATTTCTTGTTAAATTTCCATCAAGTTCACTTATGTCATAATGTATTAATTCTAAAAGTTCAGATTCTCTAACTACTGATTTATGTGAAGTTTTGGTTATTTTAGCTTGACTACAAAAATCATATTTTTCAAAATCATTCAAAGATAGTTTAGGAATTAGTTCTAAGATACTCATGTTCTTGATTATGAGTTTATTAACATGAAAAAGTCTAGCATGCCAAATATTAAAAGAACTCAACATATAAGCAAAAGAAGAGGTTTTATTAATTTCAACATTTAATTTAAACATGTCATCAGTGGCATACCCTTTCCCAACAAATATATTATTTTTAGTTATAGCATATAAATCAGCCCTTATAGTTTGAGTAAACCTAGCTTTGTTAAGAAGATAGCCTGAAACTAATTTCTTTCTCATCTCTGGAGTATGCAGCACATCCTTCAAGATGACAGTCTTTCCAGAGGTAAACTTCAATACCACCTCACCAGTACTATCAACTTTAATGGAGTGGGAGTCATCCAACAACACTTTCTTATCCTCAGAATCAGAATAGGACTTAAACATGTCTCGATCATAGCAAATATGAAGAGAAGCACCAGTGTCCACCCACCACCCTTCTGATCCACCAACAAAGTCTTAAACGGGTTATAAGACTTTCTAAAGAAAATTCCTTAGTTTTATGCCTAAGTGTATTCTTAAAATATTTCCATGTAGGGGGTAATTTATCTATAATAACAGCGACTTGAAATTGTTCATCTAAAGTCATACATTCAGAAATTATTTGGTGTGCCATCTTCTGCAGTTCGTGTGATTGAACTTCCACTGATTTTCCATCAATCATTTGAAACTTCATGTATCTACTAACAACATACTTCTTAGTTCCAGCTTCCTCAGTGTCGTACTTCTTTTGAAGTGCTTCCTAAATTTTATTAGCAGACTTATTAGAGTTATAATAATCATACAAGTCATTAGCTAAACCATTAAGAATATAATTTTTGCACAAAAAATCATTTTCCATCCAGGTGTCTAAATCCTTAGTTGTAGCTTCAGTAGGAGGATTAGACTGTATTGGTTTTTCAGTAGTAAGAGCATAAACGACTTTTTTCATGGTTAAGAAAAATAACATTTTTTGTCTCCATCTTTTAAAGTGCAGTCCCTCAAAACAGAATGATTTATTGAGATCAATAGTTAGCATTTCAGTAGACATGACAGATAGAATACGTCTTAAATTTTTTGATACAAGTACGTTAAAACAATGTTGGAACAATATTACCGATAACCTAAAATGAACTGTTTGGGTTGAGTCACGAACTAGGTCGCTTTTTTTAAGATGTTTCACGACTCTGCCAAAATTTATGCAAGCAAATACAGCCTCATCGTCGCCAAGATAAAACAGCCTAGAATCTTTTTTTGTCTCGGAACTTCATTACACTGATGAAGACCGGAATGCTACACTTGAAAAATTTGTTGCTCGGAAAACTAAAAAGTAATTTAGAATTGTTGAGAGAATTTTTTCCTTAGTGAGATGAGTTTGTAGATTGTTATGTTGAAACTGAGAGTTGAGGCCTTCTATTTATAGGTTTCAGAAACCGTGTGGTCATTATGATAACAATGGTAATGTCTAGGGATGAAGAGTGTAACAGTCATTCTGAGTAATAAAGAGTAACGACCATTTTCTGAGTAAAGACGAGTAACGACTATTTTCTGAGTAAAGACGAGTAATGATCATTTTTTGAGTAAAGACGAGTAATGACCATTTAAAGGTCATATTCTGAGTAAAAGAAAACAACGGCCATATTCTGAGTAAAAGAAAATAACGGTTGTTTTTTTGAGAAAAAATGTAACAACCTCGGCTCGACTTGGCACGGCCGGTCAGTCGGCAGTGGCAGTGCGCGCGTGTGTGGTATCACATTTGTCTAGGTTCTCTCCCCTTCCACAAATGTGGGTACCCATTGGGGCCCAATCCCAATAGCCAACTCTTTATTATTTATACATCTTTTTAGTAATATAAAAAAACAATATGAGATAAGGTTTCACTAGTTTTTTTATAAACATTCATCTTTTCCAACAAAAAATGACAATCTTTTGTCGCACCACCAATATAAATAACTAGAGCAAAAGAAAACTTCAAAAAAACCATAACAACCTTAAAACCAAATTGAATCAATCATCTTCGAATGCAATCAGTAATCACAATCAAGGCAAGAATCGAGTTTAGCAAGCACAACCTAGTAGAAAGAGTAGAGACAATTCAAAGAGAAGGAGATGATTAAGATCAGGAAGCAAATGCACATAAGAAAGAAGTTAATGTTATCTATTTCGATCAATTTCATTTATAATTGGTATTTCTAAAGTATCCCATTTCTTTGAGATTATTGGTAAATTTGATTAAAATAGATACCAATAACTTAAATAAGAATATTTGATGTGTCCTAATTGAAAATAGAGAGTAAATAAAGATATTCTAAAGGTATTAACCCAAAAAAAATCACCATACAATACTTGTATATATCCTTCTTGTCACATAATATGTGAGTAGGGATGTTAAATTTTTTTGCAAGTTTAGGTGACCATGGGTAATAACGAATGATTTCAATTTTATATGATAAATTTTAGTTCGATTTTTGAATTCAATTACTCTTTTATTTAAAATTTAGGTTTAGTTTTGTTTTCGAGTTAGGATAATCTGAACTTATAAACACTCTTAGATTAATATTTATAAATAAAAATAAAATTAAATATATTAAATATACATAATATATTATTATTTTTAATTTGTAAATATTTTTTTTTGCTAAAATTTTATATTTTTGATCAATTTTAAATTAAAGAGACATTGAAATTTGATTTTTGTAACTTCAAATGAATAATCGTTAACCAATGATAATTTTATGTATTTATACCCACTAATCTTGATTTCAGTTTTAAGTATAATAAAATATTTTAGTTTCAATTCTTGGTAAAATACTATCATATCTTGTTTTTAACTTGTGAATATTCACGTGTGAAAATTTATCTTTGATATGTGAGATGCACAATATGTTATGTAGAGAAAAATACATGCAATTGATATATTGAAAACATTCTTATCCATATGATAAATATTAATTTATGTATTGAAGTCTTTAAATAACATCCATATATTTTACATAATTAAAATATCATAAAATAATATTTACTTGAACATAGTTTTTAGGTATATCATATATAATGTATTGTAATATGATATTTTGATATTAATTTGATTTGGGAAAAACCATGGTATTTGGAGATGGAACTTAGATTCGTTACCGAAGATAATATCAAATCTAGTTGTCCATCCGGAAAAGGTAGGGAAACATTTCAAAAAGTTACTATTGATTTATTATAACTAATACTAATCAAATTTGAAGGTATAAACCTTTTTGAGGACCTACGAGTTGTCGTTTAGCTTATCATCGGTTACATATTGACATATTTAAGTTTGGTACTAGGCTGGAAAGAGGAGATTAATGGTTTTGATCAGGTTTAGTGTTTCGAGTCCTAAAGCTCCCAAGGACCCAAGCATGGGATGATGGGAATTATGTTATAATTCAATGGACTTGATCATCCTATAATTGAACAGGAATGCCTTATCTAAATGTGACTAATACGATTTAAGTTTATAGAAAAATCCACTGTTAGTCTGTTAGATCCTACAACCCAACTTTACAAAGGTAAGCAGTATTGCGAAAAAGGGCTTAAATTTATATCCCTCGTTTCCTCTTTTCAGAAAAAAGCACTTGTCGATACTTTATCAGTGAATACATTTTTATAAGCCATATTATAATTACTAATAACATCGCACAACATCAATTTTTGGTGAAACGACAAAAACAAGTACCAACGTTCTTTTTTGATCATTGCATATAGAATTTTATTGCACAATTTAAAATGAAAATGCTTTACAATGCTGTACTTGATGAAGTTCTGAAATGTAGATTGTGACAGATGATATACAACAAAAAGAAATGTTTGTTGTGTCGTTTAACATGAGACTGTATTGTATCTCCGTTTATCAGACAAATCCAAGTCTATTGGATAATTTTATTACAAAAGGAAAAACTTTTCAACGGAGATTAAGAGTGAGGTGATTAACAATGACACTTGTTTTGCCATGTATGACACTTGTTTTAAGATAAGACTAAAGAACAATTAGAAAAGAAATTATCCTCCTTTTATACCTAAGTTCGAAGAAACTGTCCATCAAGGGTACCAAACTTGTCATTATAAATTGTATCACTCTAAAACAACCGTCCTAAACAATGCCACAACTCAAAACAGATGTCCTTGTAGGGTATTCTTCCCAAAATTCTACCGGGTTGCAAATGCGTAAGAGCAACAATCAGATACCATTGGTACTTGTTCCATAATAGTCATGCATATACATTGGATAATTTATAGGACCATTGATATTAAGAGTCCTTTAGTTACGTAAAAAATAATATTTTAATCTTTTAGTTATTTTTTCTAAAACTGTGGTCCTTTCATTTTGAAAAAGTTACAAATGATCAATTTTTTTTTATTTGTATCTCATTTTTTTCAATTGTTTTTAATAATAAACAATAATGACTATAAAATTGGTAAAAAAAAATTAAAATTTAATCATTTGTTCTTATGCTGTTACTTTTTCATAACATGACTAAAATACTACAAAACATAACAAAAAAAATTAAACTACTCTAACAAGCATAACTAGAAACCCTAGGGTGCATCTATCTCTTTATTGGATATTCTAAAATATAATTCCATAGTATGGATAATCTCAAGTGAATATAGATAAAGCAAAGTTAGGATGACGCTAGGTAAGGATAGAACGAGCCAGGTGCCAAATGAAGATGACGCTTCTTTAGTGCATCCAAGAAAATATAAATCTATAGGCATCATTTAATATTAAATAAATAATTTAACTTTACAATAAAATTAACGCTACGATCTATCATTGTTCCAAAACATGTTATTCTTAATGCTAAATGATTATGGTCAATAAACTTTAAGATACTTCTAACAAAAAATGCTTCGACAAACCTGAGAAAAATGGCAATGATTTGAATCTATATTGAATTTCTTTTTCGTCATTATCAGTGTGTATTAAAATCACCCTCATTTCTTCGGAAGAGAGTGACAACTACACATCTTCAATTGTTGGAATGAGCTATCAAAATAATTAAAATGCACTACAGCAGACGTATTTCAATTCCTCTGGTTTGGTTAGCTCAGCTACAGAGGAAGTTGTTGTGACCGCTGCTATATGCCAAACCAGCACTACTCCATCTTTCACAATGTGTGAGGTTGTGGATCAGAAGGGAATAAGGTAACAAGAAAACGGTGAATCATCTCAAAGCTGGTGAATGTGATTACAGCTGCCGGAGTAGTCCTTAATAGGTTTGTTGCACACCCACGATAAAATCCGGGTAGGCCCTCTTGACGAAATACCTTTTGAACACAATCAATTACACCTAAATATCTCTTTTCAGAATGATGACCTTGCTCTTGAAGCCTTGAGCGCACCACCTGAACGTTAACGTGACCAGTACACCAAATATCCGATGAGATGGCTGTTTCAAGCCGATATATCAATTTAACAATCAAATATCCTTTCTATAACCCTCAAAGGCACCAATATGAAAAGAGATAAGTGAGTTTCTAACAACACAGTAATTAACCCTCTGATTATATTCCAGGGATAACTTTTTTAAAACCTAAGAAATAAATGGTAATAATTATCTGGCATACATTGGTCATAATCAGTAGAAAAGAATATGTATCCTTATTGTCATGATCATAACGGAAGAAAGTACTTAAAATGACACAACAATAATCTAAGAAATAATAATAATAATTATCTGGCATATACTGATGACCAATATAACATAACATATGTGAGCTATGCGATTGGTAACTACCGCTTTATTTTACATTTTAAAAATGGCAACTATAAACTTACAGGGAGTATAATATGATAAGAATTTAAAGAATTCCATCAAGTGTTTTACCTCATGTGGATATGTTAATGTGGATGCAAAAAATTTGGAGATAGATGAGGCAACTGCAACATCACGCGCAGGTAATTTGTCTACAGTGGTGTCATCTGGCAGCATACATTCACTCAATACAAATACAAAAGTCATTATCAAGTATAGAAAAACTTGAAGTCTAGAAAATTACCTCGATTGGCCAAGTAAAATTTTATTTTCTCATATACAGGGAACTGAATGGAGACATGACTGATACCAGCCAGAGCAGGAACTAACCCACTATTGATCACAAAGAAAATGAAAATTACTAGTACCTTTTTGCAGGAAGAAATAAACAGATTAATCCTGTTCACTAAAAAAATGATACAGACCTATACAACCCACGGATGCCTTCCTCATGGGCTATTCTCCTGAGAGCACAAAGGGTACTCCGATATGGCACCACACCTGGCCTCATTCCTTGAGTCTGACAAAGATGAGACAATTTATGCTCAAAGCATGTGACAACTCTCAGTCAACTATCTAACAGCGAAAATCATTGCAAAATATGATAACAATTATGCAAATTTTGTGGATGATTATCTTTTACAACTAAAGCTTGTGTCTTGAATAGTTCAACCCTTGATAAAAGAAAATGGAAAATGACAGATTGAGAAACTGTGAAACTTTACTCTTTCTGCTTTTTAGCAGCATAGAGTTGGCCAACATATGTCTAAGATTGAGAAGCCATTTTAAGGAGTTCTAACATAAAAGTTTATAAAAAATAAAGGGTGTATTTGATAACGGTTTTGATTATTAATTTTTGATTTTTTTTTCAAGTCATTTTTTAATCATGTGTGAAAATGATTTCTTATTTCGATTTTCCCATTTTTATGTAATCACTATCAAAATATGAGGTAATTCATATATGCTTGAAAAGAAGATTTCTAATCTGATTTCTGTTTTTTTTTTCATTTTTACCGAGAAAAATTACTAGAGTAAATCAAATCTTAAGATTTTTTTTATATATATTAAAAGAAAATATTAAAAAATTAAAATGTGTAAATATAACTAAAAAAGTTTTTGGGAAAAAAAATTTAGAACATAAAAATGTTACTAAACAACTTGTAGATGATTTATGAATTTTTTTCTTGAAAATCGAAAGGTAGAAATTGTTATCAAACACATTGGTAATTATTTTTACAGAAGAATCAAAAATCGAAAAATCAATTATTTAATCAAAAATTATAAATCATAGTCATTATCAAACATAGCCTAAAATAATCAGTTTATGTCAGGTGCAAAATTATTAAATAATAATGTTGACAAAAAGCAACAAAGTACTATAAACTGACCTATTGTGGTTGGGTTTGGGATTGTAGTGGTTAAGGCAACTTTTTTCATAATTTTGCAAAATTTTATATTTGGTAAAACTATTGAAAATAACTTTTTCCAGAATCCAGAGAACATAGCAGCGTTTAAAAGCTACAACTTTCGAAAGATACCTTAAATTTAGTATTATTTAAGTAAAGTTGATAAGATTTTCGATTTTACCCACAGTTACATAACTGCTACAAATAATTACCTTATCTATATAGTAATTAACAATTACTAAAACTTAGAAGTAGTTTACCAAACACGAAAATAACCTATAACTCTTTAGAATAATAATTTGCCACACAATCAACTGATTTTTCTCTACCATATAGAGACAACCAATTTTTGAATAACCACAACCCCAATGAGGGCATATTACATACAATAAGAACAGACATGGTACGAAGGACACACCTGAAGTCTTGTCTTAACAACCCAAAGTGGATTTGTAACAATGGCTGTTGCAGCTCCAGCACCAGAAGCAGCCACCATATTAGCACCAATAGAGAGACGTCGATTCTCCTCTACGCATTCAATATGGACAAAAGCATTATAAGTTTAGGAGATATATATGAAGTATAATTTGCACATATGATTAGATAAGAAAGGGAGGATTTAAGACTAGATTAACAAGCAATCATAAATGATAAACAGCTGGAACTCACCTCCAGCACCAAGCAAGCCTTTGAGCTGCTCATATATTGTAAAATAAACCTACGCAATTTACAAGGGTCATATTAAAAATTAATCCAAATCTAAATATTCTTCTCATATACTCAGAGTAAATAAGTTTTTATTTATATTTTTACACATATTTTGTTGTTACATTTCACTGTATAACTTTAAAGTATAAATAACAAGTACAATATTTAAGGTTCAAAAGAGGAGCAATCAGTGTGCTGAGACTTTATTTCAAACAAAAATATGCATATAAAATCAAAGTGCATAAATTTCGTGAATAAAATTTGGTATAAGAAAAGGTGTATTGCACGGCTGATTATTGATGCAATTTAAAAGGAATCATACTCCCTGGTTATTCAACTTAGTGTTAGGTTACAGAGTCTACTATCATTTATAAAGCATGTCTTTTATGTTTAGATCAAACAATACCAGGTGTGATTCAAAAATCTGACTTAAAATTAGAAATTGGAGAGCACTAATAGCGTAATCTAGAAGTAGAAGTACAAGACTCACAGCCCAGTTAGGAAGTAATGCCAACACAGTGGGAGTCAGACCACGGTACATGCCCCGCAGACCTTCCTTCTGAAATATTTGTTCCAAACTACCAATGATAAGACTACCTGATTACATACCCCAAAAATAATAAACAAACATTGATCAATTAACTTCAGGAAACTCTTCAGCAAGAAGGAATGATCTTATTAAGAGCTGAATTTCTGAATTTGATAGGAAAATATTGAGCTTTGAAATCGAGAGCACTTACCTTTGATATTTGCATTGCCTAACTTGGGCAGACCATGTACTTGAAGCCTAGTTTTGATGACATCTAAAGGACATACGAACGTTGCAGCGATAGCCCCTATAACAGATTCCAAAATTCAATCATCCACTTAAACCACTCATCAATACGGAAGAAAAATCATGCAAATCCAATAAAACGATTAAATCAACAATTGATTGAGACTGATTGTGTTTAATACAGAAAAAGATAAACAGAACGTCGTATCCAAAACTCGATATTCTCCTACCTAGAATTTCTCAGCAACAAAAATGGTTAAAACAACAATAAATAAATCATATAAACGAACGTACCAGCAGCAGCACCAGCCCCAGCATTGCAAAGGAGTCCCTTGGGATTAGAAGCATGAGTATCCGCAACCATGACTCAATTGCACACGAGCACCTTCAGAATACGCTAACTTTTGGGGTAAGATTTCAAACGAATCCTCTCTGTAGAGGAATATTGAACCAGCGGACAAGCGTCGCATGGCCAGTAGCGAATGAGCCGATAAGATTAGCGAGGCGGACAACGGGAGGGCGAGTTATCGTTGTGAAACAGAGTCGAATCGGTCCGAGTTAGGGTTGAGGGTTGCGGTCCATATGAAGTTTCAATTGACTAGGAATTTTCGTTGTTCAGTAGCTTCGTTTCTCCATCACAGATTCAATATTCATAATAAACTTGAACAGCTTACTTATAATATAAATAAATACGTTTAGTTTATACCTTACACTTTACGGATCTTGGCAAACGAGTCGCCGCAAATTATTTGGAAAAAAAATGTGGGTTTAGTTTCGTAAATAAGTATATTAATTTAATAATTATTAAATTTAATTAATTAGATTTCATAATTTTATAATTTTATAATTTAATAAAATAATTTAATAAACACGATGTTATCGAAGCTTAAGTGAAGATTTCTTATTAAAAATAATGGATTCAAAACGGTGCATGCTTATTAGTTTCCGTTGAGAGTTATTAGTTTATGTTTGGCTAATTTATGTGTAATATATTATATTTAAAATTCTTTCTAATAATTAAATAGATTATTTATTAAGTTTAATTATTGTATAAATATTATTTAGTTATTTTAAAAGATATAAATCTAAAAATTATCATTTTATTTATCTTAAAGGATAATTTAGCAAAAAATTAAAGATAAATATCTTAAGGAAAAAAATATTATTTTATCTACTTAAAAAATAATATAACAGATAATTAAAAATAGATGTATAAAAACAATGAATATCTACAACGGATTATTATTTATAAAAAATAATTATATAAAAAGGTACAAAAACTTAAAACTAATAAGGCAACTATAAGTTATCAAATTTATTATTTTCTCTATATATAATCATTTATGCATAATATAATAAAATAACTAAATATCTTACATCTTATTGAAATTACTAGATTTTATAAAAAAAATCATAAATAATCACTCTTTTTTCGTAAAATTATTAGAATAAGATTGAGATCTCATTACTCTACATCTTACAGTTACTCACTTAAAGATCGTAGGGTTAAAGATAACCCTTTCAAAGTGGTTTAAGATATTAACAATTTATTCATCTTGTAGATTATATGGAGAATAATCCTATATGTTATTGAAAAACATCTATATCAACATCTGACATTGTTTGTGGGAAAGAAGTATGGTGAAAATTTTAAAATTATAAGACTCTAAAAAAAGTTCTCGAAGTTCTTAATATGTTAAGAAAGAAATTAAAAAGAGAGAGACTATGTATCTTAGGAGCAGTGTTTTTTTAAAAAAAAAAACTTTAAAATCTTATAGCTCTTATTTTTATCTATTTTTTTAGACTTGTAAAAGTATTTATGGATCAAACAACTAGCTCCGCCTCTCAAACCCCTACAACTAGTATAGAGGACCAGTCTGCTAACTTGTAAATCATCCTTCCAACTCCATTACAGCCTGCCAAAAATATAGGTACTATACTTAGACCTATCTGTCTACAACAGACCAAACATGCCAAAAAATCAAGGCGAGCTTGAACTTGAACCCGCTTGGACATGATGGAAAATACACTTTAGGCCATCTTAGACCATCTAACAGGACAACAAGTTTTTGTACCAGTTATGGTTCTAAAAAATATTCTTTAGGCATCTGTCAATGCTTAGAGTGTTTAAGGTCAAACCCACAGCCATCTAAGGCTTGGCTTCCAAGTTAATCGCCCACAGTAAGACTTAAGTCCCGTGGTCAACCACACCTTATCTGCTCATCATAGACATCCAACCTTGGACTTTAGATCATAGTCAAACTCAACCATTTGGAACTATACCAAGAGGCTTCTATGCATCATGACATATGTGATCATCTTGAGGCACGATGGAAAGGACACTTTATCCAGATCAGCCATGCTGACCAAGCAACCTTAGCAGCAAATGATCGCCCAAGGTCTAGGACGAGGTACCAACTATTCCTCGTCCCACCATTGATTGACTTATAGAATAATTATAAGAGGTCTAATAGAGGTTGAACCGAGATAGACTCCTAGACTTGGTAGTTTCTACTGAGTTCCCATTCATCCCAAAAATCATGGCCATCACACTTTTAGATAAGTTCAATTGCCTAACATATGTATATATGATGGCACCAAAGATCCCTTTAATCATCTAAATTTTTTTAAGGGTTTGATGGATCTTTATGCCTATTGTAACATCGTGAAGTGTCGGGCCTTCTAGCTCACTTTGAAAAATAAAGTCAAAGCTTGGTATCAAACTTTAAAGCTTTACACTATTAGTTCCTTCACGAAATTTGAGAAACAATTCTAATCTCACTTATCAGTCAAGAGAAGAAGGCTAAAGACATTGGCACGTCTACTGACCTTACTGATAAGGAAAGGATAAGTCATTGAAAGATGTAATAAAGAGAAAATACTATTGACAAATTGCCCAAACATTGTCACCATTACAGCTTTACATCAAGCTCTATACTAAGGATTCCCTATAAAGAGACATGGCCAAAAAAATTTCAACGAAATATTCTAAGACTTCTCAACTGATTAACATTATATTAATATGGATTAAATGATTTTCAATAGAAAAAATCAAGAGCCTCTAAAGAAATAATTATCATAACAGAAGCACAAGGAGAGAGATAAAACCACATGCCATGAAAAAAAAAGTACAAACAAGACCAAAGAAATGATAGAAAAGTTGTGAATGAAAATCCTGTATATCTTGGATAGAGTTTCAAAAGTTACAATCCTCTTAGGGTAACAATAGATGTTGTTCTAATGTAAGTCGAACACCAACCATTTATACAATGGCCCAAGAAAATGAAAAATCTTGGCTAGAAAAATCTTAGTATTGTAGATTCCACAAAGACACAAACCATTCAATTGAAAGTTATCGAGAACTTAGAGATGAAATTGAGCATCTAGTTAGAAAAAGGTATTTGGATGAATTCTTTCATAATCTAAGGCCACAGTAGCCACAACCATAACTTTAGTGGCAACAACAATATTCGTGACCATAACAACCACATCCATCATGACTGACCTCCCCATCTAGAGAAAGAAATCAACCTCAAGGGCAAGAAGTTTGTAAGGTTAGAGTTATTATAGGAAGTCCCACTGGGGGTAGTTCTAACAACACCCATAAAGCACTCATCCATGAGGCTATCTTTAACTTATAAATTTTAAAGGTTGCTACTTCATGTAACTCAAGAAAATATCTTAAACTTGCAAGCTTAGACATAATATTTTTTGAAAGAGAAGCCCATATGTTGATCCATCCTTATATGGATGCTCTGGTAGTCTCCCTCTAAGTGACCAACATCACTTTGCATCAAATTCTAATAGATACCGACATCTCAGTTGATGTCCTATTCTCCTAGGTATGGAAGTAAATGAAGCTTTCTCATTCTCTCAAACCAATAACTATCACTTGGTTGGATTTTTTTGACTCATACTCATCCTAAAAGGTGGTGTGTCCCTCTTAGTCATAATTAGGCAGGGTTCTAACACAAGAACAATTATGGTGGATTTTCTTATTATGGATTGCCCATCTTTCTAAAATTGTATCATGAGCCGACCTTTCCTACACAAGACTAGGACTATAGCTTCAACCTACCACATTACCCTAAAGTTTCCAACATATTTGAGAACAAGAGTAGTATGTAGAGAGAAAAAGGTAGCTAGAGAATGCTACGTCACAAGAAAACAAATAGGTCATAAATAAAAGTCTTGTCAGGCCAAGATTAAAAAGTGCTTACCCTATTACATTTGTTTTTCATTAATGTTTTTATAATTTCCATTATTGCAAAACTTAGTAAAATAAATAACCTTGCTTATATTTTAATATATGTTCCTAAGATATTTTCAATTACTTTGTTATCCAAATTTATTATTTTCAATAAAGGGAGCACTTGGATAATTTCAACTACTTTGTAATTAAAAATATAGCCTTGGTTATATTTTAATATCTCTTCCTAGGTAGTCAATAAGAAATAATCATATAGGTAAGTAGTGCACCTTAGAGCCCAAACCATCAAACGAGCTATAGAAGTTGGGCATGTCAAGTAACCTTGAAGGATGCACCCTGATAACAAGTAGTGACAATGTGGTCAAAACTTGAGTAGAGAATAGCTTAACTTGGTCTAATTGCTTATTAATGGGCCTTAAACCTTGAAATGGGATCATGGTTGGAGAGCTATGCCACCATGGTATTGAACAACTCTCAGTATCCTATCAAGAATGCACCCATACTAAGAAAAATAAATAAAAAACAACCTAGCCTTGAGCTTCCAAGACTTTGAAAGTCTAGAGCCCTCAGTGCACCATATTTAAGTACTGTGCCTTAGGGCCCAAATTGCTAGAAAATAAACAAAAGTTAAACTTGTTAATTTACAACTAGGACATACCCCAATCATAGGTTATGTGGTCCATGATAAAACTAATGTAAAAAATAATCCCAACCTATGAGTCTCATGTCTAGTGCTCGAACTATCACATAACATAACTGAGTGCAATAAAAGCCTCAATATCGAGCTAGAGCACACATTTTTGCCAAGACAATGGATAAGAGGTATCCCAAAATATGAGCTCTACGTCTTTAGATTCAATCACAAAATTGTTTTCAAAAGATCAATATGTTAGCTATGTGGTCCAAGCCACAACTAACATCAAGAATGGCCTATTAGGTTTATTATCGCCCTAAATTTGGCCATAAACCTTGAAAAAGAGCCACAACTCATAAGCCATTCCACCTCAATCCTAGGAACTACATTTGAATTCAAGCACCGTACTTAGGCCTACAAGGCAAAAATAAACGATATTATAAATCTCCAACAAAACAGTAGCTAAAAATTTTCCTAAGTTGAGAACTATCTCATGCTTGGACCACTTAAACAAGTTCAAGTACTCCAAGTAGAGGGATGACAGATCAAAGGACTTAACTAAACAACACTTGAATCAAAAAGTCACACCCATCTTAGAAAGGCCCGAACAGAAAAGTAAGGTCATAGGTACAAGTTAAACATCACCCAAACTTCAAAGCCACTGGTCCCCTAATGAACGCAATGTGTGGTCCAAAGATCAAACCATCATTCGGCCAGATAGGCCAGGATTATGAGGTATGACTAGCCAAGAGCATGACTAACCAACTAGAAAGGTAGACTGTTAAGAGTGTGATCTATCAGGAGTATGGCCGGTAAGGATCGTGACTAGCTAGAAATATGGCCAGACAAGGGTATGACCAGTTAGGAAATGGCCATCTAGAAGTGTCTCGGTCAATCAAGAATTAACTAGCCTCTAAATATAGGCAACCAACCAGGGTGTAGTAAGGTAGGGGGATTCCATGCGTGTTTGTTCGACCAAATTAGGTCGAGCTATAACTAAGATATCATTCTACGTCTTAACCTACCTTGTTGAAAGTTCAACTACTTATCTACATTCTAGAAAAAGTTTGGGTATAAGCCAAGTGTATAATTTATTAAATTATACCAGGATTATATGTTAGAAAATAGGGCTTTCCACACTTATATAAATCCTTTTGGAAAGAAGGAAGTCATCTCATTAATAGATCATGTTAAGGTCTTAAAACTATATTTATAAGCATAGCTAAAAATATTGTATTGATTAGAAAGACCAGAGCCATCAATCGATTTGGACCTTATTGACTAAAACATTACCAACCAGAGGGCTGCCAGCTAGGAATAGGATGGCTAGAAATGGGCCAACTAGAATATCACCGCTTATGTTATCGTCAGGAAGGATGTTACTAGCTAGGACATCTCTAGCCAAAACTTCATTGGCTAGGACTTATTTGGCCATAAATTCGTTGGATATGACTAGGTTTACTAGGACTGGATTGGTCAGAACCTCATTGGCCAAGGCTTGGTTGGCTAGAGCTTTATTGGCTAGGATTGGGTTAGCCAAGACTTGGTCAGTCATAACTTCATTTGCCAAGACTTCATCATTTATGAGGCTGCCAGCTATGGGATTATCACTCAGAAAATTTCCAACCATGGGAGGGCTGGCCAAGTTACCATCGGCCTAGGATGCTACTCACCAAAACACCATCAGCCAGGGCATTGTTGGCTAGACAGATGGGGCATCTAAGATAGGGATGGACCGGCCAGGGTGTTATTAGCCTAAGCTCTATCAAACACCCATTTTTTCGACCTCCAACACATGTTGTCCGCATCCTCATATGCCTCGATACACATTCACGATGGCCAGACTTGATCCTATACATCTACGGATCTGGCATCAATCATTTCTTATGCATAAAATTATGGTATAAGCGTTATAGGATGCAAAATATTTGGATGATAAAAAAATAATTATCTGACACTACATAAAGAAAAATAAATGGCCAAGATCACTTAGCTAATCCTACAAGAATTAGGCTTAGTATTTAAATTTTAAGCTTCTTATAAAAATAAGTGAAGGTTTGAAAAAGTCTATATATCACAAGTTTGTAATATATTACAATTGATATGATGATATTATTGATAAATATAATCGAATCTACGTAAATATATTATTGTAATATAATTGTGATCATATGTAAAAGTGCTCTATTCTAAAAGATTACGAAGTAGGAAAGAAGGCATGGCAAGTTCCATAGGTGAGATGTCGAATGTTGTTTCTTTATCAAATAAGAAAAGTAATGAGAACTCCATGTCCATAAAAAAATGTTGTTGTATAAGTAATAAAAGAAGGAACGAAGCTGCTTGGATTGAGTCGTAAATTAATTCTATCTCTCTAAGATGTTTCACAATTTTGTCTAAATTGTACAAATAATTTTTAGTTTCGTTGTCTTCGGGATAAAATAACTTAAATCTAACTTTGTATTGGATGTTCATTATACTATTAAAGACCAAAATTGTAAGCCTTCTGGAATTGAGTTGCTCAAAATCGAAGAACAAAAGAAAAACTTGAAGAGATTTTTTAAGAGAATGAAAAAAATGTTTCAAAAAGGAATAAAAACTGGTAATTTTTGTTGTGAAAATTAATGAGGTAATGCCTCTATTTATAAGAAAAAATAGAATAACTTATTATTTTTTAACTATAAAAAAATCTTAGAGATTAAATATTATTTATTAATTGAATGAATCATGGGAGAGAAAGTTGAAGAAAGATTAATTTTTAATAATAAAAAAATAAAAAAATATTTATCTAAAAAATAAATTATCATCTATGTACTTAAATTAAATTGGATGACGACTGATGTACTTAAATTAAATTGGATGACAGATGTGCATGTGTAGTACACCAACAATTGCTTATTTTCTCATTATTTCACAAAATGGTTATCCTTTGGGTCCTAAATCTAAGTCTCATTTAAATGCCTTATAAATACCCAAAAGAGATGTAAAAATAATATGAGACAATTTGAAGGGAGTAAATTCATATCGATATATATTTTTTTAAATTCACACTATTATTTACCACATAAATTGTGCTTGAAGCAGGTAGTCTTGAAGTATGCGGTCCAAGATTTACGATAAATGGATGAAGGCCTTGTATAGATACATATGATTTATGAAGGATGGAAGAAAGCTAAATCATTATGGTACTAAATGTCAAGTTGCAATAAAATTGGTGGTTGAGGAAACTCCTTCCACAAACAACTTGTTGGGTAAAGTAATATATTTCGTGCTTCATTAATTTCTCATTGTTTAAACATTTGTTTTGTATATTTTCTCTGTTGGTCAACTAATGTGGGCTAGGTAAATAAAAAAAGGGTATGTAAACTTTCAAAGGTGGTAGGCGCCGAAAGAAAGAAAAAAGAGAGAGTCAAAAATCTCTCCATATAATCCGGAGAGAAAGATGGAGCTTTGGTTCTATAAAAGCCTTGCTTCATCTCAAAAGAAATGATATCAGAAGCGGAGAAAAAAAAACAGAGAGTTTTTTGAGAGAGCTTTTGAGAAGAAAAATTAAGAGAGCTAATTTGTGAAGTTTTATCCACAAATTGAAGATACATATCTGTTGTATTTTTGTGAGAGATCCACCTGAAGGTGAAATGTGTAATCATATTTTATTATAGTGAAAGTTTAAGTGGCCTACGGGTCCGTGGTTATTACTTTCATTTTGAAAGGTTTTTCACGCTAAATTCTTGGTGTTATTTTTATTCTATTTTGATTTGGAAAATTATCCTGGGTGTGTGGAATTTATTTCTTTAAAACCATCCATTTTTCCCAACATTCTCCTAATGTTTTGGCTTATCACCATGAATTATTTTCATAGGAAAAAATACAAAAAAGAAAAAGAAAAAGAAAAAAAGAAAGATAAGGTTGAGAAGTGTAGCATCGATGATATATAAATGAATTGAAAATTATGAGTCTATATTTCTCTCCTATGAATGCCTATTTTTCAATACTACACAATATTTGAAAATCTAGTTTTATATATTTTCTCCTAATGTTTTGGCTTATCAGCATGATTTATTTTCTTAGGAAAAAATACAAAAAAAGAAAGAAAAAAAAGAAAGAAAGATAAAATTGAGAAGTGGATAGTATCAATAATATATTAATGGGTCTAAAATTATGAAAATTAAGAGTATATTTATCTACTATGATTGCCTATTTTTCAATATTACATGAGTACTTGAATTTTTTTCTTCTTTGGCTTTCGAGAAGTTTTATTCAGAGTGACATTATTAAGTTTTTTTTTTGTTTTTTATTAGTTATTTTAAATAACAACTCTAAAATTTATAATAATAAAAATAATAGATAATATAATTATTATTATTTTTATATAGATCAATTTACTTCTGTTATCTTTAAATCCGACACTATAATCTTTAAATCCGATACTATAAATCATGTTTTTATTAAAAATGAATATATTTATTATCATAATTATTAAAAATAAACACTTTAACTTTATAATTATTAAAAATAAACACTTTAATATCAAAATTATTTTTATATATTATAAGATTAAATTAATTAGTTCATAAATAAAATGATTAAATTAATCGATTTTAATCCCTAAAACCTTTTATCTCCGAGTTAGTGTAATTGAATTATTATTAAGATATTATTATTATTATTATAAATTTTAGAATATTTCTTATTTTTAATTTTTTTTACTTATAATTAAGTTATTTGAAATTTAAGAAGAAATTGTACAATATAAAATAAAATGTTTAATTTATATTTTTGTTAAAAAGTAAAAGAAAAAATATTTAGGGATAAAATTTGTAAATATATAAAAATAAAAATATAAAATAATAATTACATGTACTAAGAGTGGCAAGAAAGTCAAATCAAATTCGTGTAAATGAATTTAGTATTAAAGAATTCATAAAATTGAATGAAAATAAAGCAGAAGGAATAAATTAAAAAAATGATTATATTGTTAACAAAATGTTGTTTAAACATCTTCTTTTTGGTCTGTAATTTGTGAAAACAATTCAAATTAGGATATTTTTGAACAGGCATATTTGCACTATATTATATAGTGACTATTGTTATTTTAATTATTAAAAAAAAATTAAAATATACATTAAAAAATATAACTTTTCTTTACAAGAATAAAATCGAAATAAAAAAGTAGTAATTTTATTAACTATTCTGTATAAAAGTACAAAGTATATTACTCTATATCACTTAATATAAATATATTCTAAAAAGGTTTATCAGATGTTAAAAGTGTCATGTCACCAATTCTACCGAAATTAAGTTTTTAAATATTTGGAATTCTTGAATATGTCTATCACTCTCAATAATCTCTCTCCACAAGTACGAATTCTACAAAAAAAAAATGAACATTTAAATAATAGCAAAAACATGCTTAACTTTCAAATACTTCCATGCACTTAAAAATGAAGATGAGTTTTGTCAATATTTTCGGCCAAACTGATGGACATAACCTGTAATATTGGTACCTTCCGACCTTATCTAAACATCATACAACCTATTTCTTTTCTTTTTGGTCACACCATCAAACAACATATTTCTTTGTTTTTAGTCGAAATCATACAACCTATTTGTGTTAAAATACAAAAAGCACACATTCACCTCTGGCTCTCTCCGTAAAAACTTGTAAGCAGAAGCCAGGCATTGACGGCTCATATCTCTCATAAATCATCAAGAAGAATGGTGGACATAAGTAGTCCCTGTACAAAGTTGCTTCTCTGTGCTTTCTCCGCATGATCCTTTTCTGATAAGGGAGGTGGTTGAGTATCTCTGCAGTTAAGTCAAAAGTCAATTAAAACATCTTCCAAAACCATGATCTTTATATGGAGGGAAAAACATGAAATGAAACACATGCTAGTAAAAAGACAAAACTTCAGAGTCAAACTCAGAAAGTCATTCTAGTACTTATAAATGTCAAATACTTTAAGTTCAAAATGGCACGCTTATGAACAGCAATAAGCTAAAAATATAGATATAACCACCTAAAATACTAAGCATGCAAAAACCTTAACAATGTCATTGTTTCTAACTGTAATAAAAATAAGGATCTTGGATTTAAAACTGAAGCACACAAGGGCTCTTGCCATAGCTTATAAAAGTATGTTTCTAAGTTCTAAGGACCTTGGAGTACCAAGAACCGGATGATTAATGATTATATTAGCAATATCTTCAAGATAACCTTCAAAGTAGTATCTAAAAACTAAAACGTGCACTCTTTTTGAACTCATGTATTGTTCTCTACTCTCTACTACATTGACATTTAGCTTCTTTTTTCTTTTTGGGTGCAGGGAAGGTTTTTTTTTATTTTTTATTAAACCGTACCAAAATCATTAAACATGCTTATTGTTTATGTTGTTCGGATAAAAAGTAGACTTTGGATTACCTTTCTAACAAAATATGCTCTGAGTTTTCCTCTGCTAAGCTTACTTCAGTAGAGGAATCAGGTTGCACGTCTCCACACTTGTCAGCAGCAGCAGGTGTTTTGTAAAGAAATGACAACAATGGATCAGGTGCCATCTTGGAGGTTGAAACCGCAGAAGGCGATCCACCAAAAAGAGATTTCCATTGCATTTCCTGTAATTCCTTTCTTGAAACAGAACAGATTGAATGGGATTCATCTTTCGGTAGTTTTAACTTGTGCTGACCGTAATCACAAGTCAAGGAATCCAAGTGTCTCAAAGAACTTATAAATCCAGATGACAGTTAGGATTATAACATAACATTAAAGAACATATAACATTGCCTAATTGAGATGAGGAAAAAAAAGGATATCTTATAAACGTTGGCGTGTTGTGCCATTAAGTGTGGAACCAGATTCTTCCCCACCCTTGTAGCACAAACCGGGCATATCTGGAAGAGCAATGAAAGCTTTTGGTTTACAAGTTTTCTAAAAAAAATAGCAAAACGAAAACGAAGAAAAGAAAGTCTTTTAGAATATGAACTAGCCCCACTCACAACTCACAACATCAAATAAAGGTTTTATGCTCAAAACCACACATCATGAGGAAGTATGATCCACTGATGAGAATTCAGAACAAATATGTTAAGGTTGCTGACAAAAATTATTGGGTTCTTTCTTTAAGAAAAACCAACACTTTAAATTTGTAGTCCAAACACTGAAGAGATGCACATAATTGGAGACTGGATTGGTATTTACCGCATGAACAAAATGCTTAAACCAGCATACAAATTAAAACGATGGTGTGATTAGACTAAAACAACAAAATCATTTGTTGAAAGTTAAATGTTGAACTGTTGGAAAATATAACAATTAACAAAAAGTAAGTCATGGAGTAAGATGGAACAAACACTAATATGAAGTAGTGGTTTTCAATGATCAGCATCAGCTTGAAAGCTTTCCACGCAATAGATGCTCAAAAGTAAGTAGATAAAGTTGTTGTGTAGTGGGAGATGGACTATGACTATCATCATTTCACATACAACACCTTTCTTTATACTAGCCTTTATGGGTTCCTAAAATTCCCAAATACTTTTCAAAAAGCAAATTGCAAAACAGTTGAAATTGAAATTCTATGAATCAGATTAAACATTTCAATTATAATAAAAAATTAAAAATATTATAAGTAATCAAATGGGAGAAAATCTACTAGAAATTTATAAATAAAAAACAACCCAAGTCTTTTTGCAGTACATACCCCCAATTTTGCCTCCGGAGTATGTTCCTCGTCAATATGGCAGCAGAGCCCAACTAAATCAAAGTCCTCCGAACAAAATGGGCATGGATACAACTCATCTATTATATCAGTATCATCATCTCCATCAAAATCCTCGAAATCTATATACAAATCTGCACAAACAACCAGAGCAAAAGCTCAAACACAAAATCACTTGAAAAAATTGAAAACAGAGCAGAAACATACATTAAAGTGAGGAATTTTGGAGCCCAACCCACCATCCTGAGTTTTAAACATTGACTGGTAGCTCCTTGAAGCAGTAGAAGAAAGACCAAAGCTCCAAGCATCATCCGCCATTGATTTTTCACAGAAAATTTGAAAGAATTGATAGTATTCGACTCAGGTGCAAAAAGATAACGAGTCTGGAAGATTTATACGAAAATTACGAATTTATGATTGTAAAGCTCGTTTCTTTTGCTTGGAGACTGTAAAGCTCGTTGCTATATATGGTAGTGGGTTTTAAGGGCATTGAGAAATAACAAGTAAGAGAAGAGAGAAAAAAGCAAGCACCTTTCCTATTTTGTCTTGTGGTTTCGGAGCCTTAGCATACACGATTTCAGAGATATACGTAAATGACCTCGAACTCGTACTTATTAACATCAAGTGCACTAACTTTATTGGACCGACCATTTCTAGCCTAGTATACGTAAATTGTAATGACCTTTAACTCCCTCAATTGCCCCATATACGTAATTTCGACTGGATTAGCGTACCCGAACTTTACAGATTTAAGATTTGTGTTTAAGAAAATATTATATCCCATCATAAAATATAATATTATTTATTTTTTAATTAATATTTACTTTTGATTAAAAATATTATATTTTTTTAATTTTAATAAAATTTATATTTAAACTATTAAGTTTAACTCAAGTTATTAATTATTAAAAGTTTAAAATTTTAAATATTAGTGTATATTTTTATATTATGCATGTAATTTAACTATAATTTTATAAATATTATACGTAAAATTTTATTTATCGAAAATTGAGGTATAATATGTGTCCCTTTTTATCTTTATATATATATATATCAATTTTTATATTCATAATTAAAATCTTTGTGAGAGTACGTTGAGAATTTGAATAAAAAATGATATTAAATGAATAACGATATTTTAAATATAATATTTTATTAAAAAAAATTAATAATAAATATTTATTAGAGAAAAGAAAATTTTTACTAACAAATAATAAAAAATTAATATTATTTATATGAATGATTGAAAAATAAAATATATAATAATAATAAATATATAATATTTTTTATATTAAATAATATTTAATTTATTTTGTTGAGTTTGAAATAAAATAAATAAATTTTTAATTTTTAAATTTAAATAAATACTTTAAATAATTATTTTTTTAAATAATGATATATAAATAGAATAAAAAAATAATATATAAATAAAATATAAAATATGTTATTTATGATTAATTTAAATTTAAATATAAGTTTGTAACTGTATTTATAAAAAAATATAGAAATAAATTTTTTTATTAAAATAAGATGTAGAGTTTCAAGAATCGAGGAGAAAAATACAATATTTATTTTTATTTTTTTTCATATTATAAAATATAAATCTTTATTTTCTATTTTATATTTTTAGTTTTGTTATCTAGTTTTTAACGCTAACTAATATATCCTTAGTAAAGATTTTCATTATAATAAAAGTTTACAACCCTCGTTTTCATACCTGATTTTTTTTTGGCTAATGTTTTGAATCTTGATTTGAATTTAACACCAACGTCCATGTTTGAAACGCGCAATCCTATTTAATAAAGCCCAACAAGATTACCCGAATTTCTTTAACTTTTTTTTTGTTTTTCAACATTTTGAATGTGAATATGGTTACTTTGATGAATTTTAATTTAAAATGTTATTTTGAAGACGCACAGCCCTACTTAATATAAAATTATCCAATTTTTTTCATTTAAATTAATAATTAATTGATATATATATATTAATTTATTAAATCAAAATTCAAAATTTATCTATAAATTTTTTGTTATATAACGTTTAACCAACATATTTATATTGATTTAATATGTTTAGTATACATTTTAAACTACCTATTTTTTAAATAAATTTAAGTAATTTTACTTTATATTAATATTAAATTAATAAATAAAATTTATTGTTTAATCAATAATTTAATTTTTTTTACCACATATTAGTATTTAAATTATAATTAGGCATTAATTTTCAAGTAATGAATTTTTAAAAATGAGTAAATTGTTGAGAACAAAAAATAATTTAGATTTTTATTACTTATAATAAAAAAAATTTAAATGAATATAAGAGAACAATAATATAAGTTATTTCATGTTTTCATAAGTCATAAAACTTTGACTAAAATTATACTATTATAAATATATATTAATAATACATAGATTGGAAATAAATAAGTGTATTAATAATATGTAAGTTGATTCAATTAAATATTATTTTATAAATTTTAAAACCTTAAACGACTTGACACACATAGATTTTTTATTTTGAAAACCAAAACCAACTTATTTAAATTTATAAAATATAAAAATTGGTTCTATTTGACTCGACTTAGGTAAGATAAATTAATTATTATGTCTACTTTTATTAGTATTTCTTTCCCATTTTCATTTCTTTGAACCTATTATGGTTAAATATCAAATACCTTCATAAAATTTAGTTAATTATAAACTCGTTCTTAGATTTTAAAAATATTAGAATTATTTATTTGTATGAATTTATTTTTAAATCTCAAAATTTTATTTTACATCTAATATGTGTTAATTTAAAACCATAAATTAAAAAATATTTTAACCCTTATATTTAAAATATATGACTTAAATTTGACCAATAATAAAAGAGGATCCTATTCTATTTTAAAATAATATCACGGTTAAGATCGATTCTTAATTGAAATATAATATTGTTAATTATAAAACAACTCTTTAATAATTTTTAAAACTTTAAGTATGTGATCGAGAAAAAACATCATTTTTTAAAACAAGTTGATAATTAACCAAATCTTTGAAAGTTTATTGATATTTACACAATTATTATCTATTATTATCTATTATCACTATAAAAGAAAGAGTTTATCATTTAAAAAGAAAAAAATACGAAATTATTCTTACTTTTGCATATATTTCATATTTATCATTCATTTAAATTTCATCAATTATCTATTACCTACTATCATTATAAAAAAAAAAGTGAGTTTACCATTTGGAAAGGAAAATAGTATATTATCTTTACTTTTGCATATATTTCATATTTTTACGGCTTAGTGGAAGAGTGAAACTTGAAGACGAATACCTTCCTAAGAAAATGAATGCATTTAATAAAAGAACATTGACCTATGCGAATGAACAACTTCCTTGACATGTCACAAACAAACAAACAAAAATTGAGATTTCATAGTAAGCGTGAGCAAAATTATACTAATGAAAAAACAATTCCTTTAATACGGAAAGAGCAGCCGCGGAGAGAAACTTTACTGGGATGGGATGATGATCCAGTTAGAATTTTATTTTGAGCCAAAAATTCAAAGACAGAAAAAGAAATGGTGTTCCTGAGGTTTATCTTTCGTATTCTTTTATTTTCTCGTAAATCAAACAGAAAATTAAAGCTAATATTATGGCATGAAAGGTTCAGGAAGGGTGACATTTTTGTCCCGTTCAAATAATCTGAACACGTGATAATTTTTTGTATTATTATTATTCAAAAAAGATTAAATTGATTAAAATCACTTTAAAATATGATTAATTTATGAAAATTTTGTGATATTATAAAACTATGCATGAGCTCGAATTTAAACCCTTAATGCATATATATAATCAATAGAGTTAGCATTTATAACTTAAAATTGACACCTCTTGAGTGTTGTGATATAATTAAAATTTTAAAATACCATGATTAAGTTATTATAATTTAATTTAATAATTAAAATTTAATTATTACATAAACTTAAAATATTTATAAGATAATTACAATCAACAAATTAAAATGTTTTATTATATTACTTAAAATTGAAATGTAAAATGAATAATTGATTAATAATGTGTGAAATTTTAAATCAAAATCACATCAAATATAGTCTGTTTTTAAAAAATAAGGTGTTAATTTATATATTTATAATTATTTTATATCAAACTAAAGGTAAGTAAATAGAATTAAAAGCTCAATCATGATGAATGCTATTAAATAATGTATTTAACCTATTTACTTAGAACTGTCATGAGTCTTGTTAATTTTATGATTTATTTATTTGGTTTGATCGAAAAAACCTATAATATGTATATATTATGAATATTAAGGTTTTTTTCTTTCTAAAATAACATTTAAATACTCATATATATATGAATACACTGCTTCTATAATTTTAATGATGTTATAATTTTTTAAGCTTTATTATCATTAATGACAATAAACTCCCATTATATACTTGGGATGTGCAACAAATTAATGTATTAATTAGCAATAATAATAATTATTGTTAAATGAAAGCATTATTTTGTATGCTATTACTTTATATAACTTGCTTATTTATGCTACAAATGCTTACACTCGCATTCAAAATACAAATCGAAGTTTATTGTTTGATTAATAGACGTCAATCTTACATTTTCATATTCAAGTTGATTTAAGCATGGAGTTATTCAATTATTTCTAAGGGCAAAGTTTTATTATCTTTTTTATTACCAATGTTCTTTGTTCTTTTTAATTAACAATTTTTTTTCTTTCAAATTTATGACATAATTTTTATATGATTTGAATTTGATCTAGTCTCACCTAAACCATTTATGTATTTAGAGTTTAGCAAGTTTTATCTCTAATTATAATTATATATCAAATTTTTTTATATTTCTTATTTCAATTTGTTCACTAGAATTTTATCCAAAAAAAAAAATTCACTACAAAATTTAAACTTGTACAATTGACTTCTCTTTTCTATAATTTTGTGTTTTTATTGTAATTAATGATTCAAATATTTTTAAATGATTAGTGATCTTTAACATGATATTAAAATTAACATTCATATATTATGTATATATTTTGATGTACATGTTTTTTGCGTTTTTAATGAATAATTTTAGGGCTGGATTTTAAACCAAAGTCTTAACTCTATTAAGACATTCACTGTTTGATGCAGTACACATACTAATGCTGTCATTTGGACAATATATACTAAATATATGAGATGGATATTATTAAGAAAAATGCATATATAGATGAGATATATTTAAAAAAAATACATTAAAAATTTGGTATAAAATATAAATACCTTGAAATATAAAAATATATAAATAATAATATGATTCGTTTAATTTTAAAATTATGTTACTAAAAATACAGTAATATGTATATATATATATATAATAAAAATATTAAGGTATTATTTAATTTTTTCATTATAAGATAAAATATCAATAATAGATTTCATATACATATATCATAATTGAAAATAAATTAGCAGTTAATATTAAACTTAACTTAATTTTAGTATAATTTGTCTAATAATTTGATTAATAAGACTCATCTTCCTCATTTTAAATTAAAAATTTGAACTACATCAATTATTATAATTTGATATTAAAAATTCATATTTAACTTCTTTGTTTTTTAATATGTGATTTGTTATTAATAATTTTATTATTAACTATTTAATTTAAATATTTAGATTCGGTTATATTAAAAAATTATTATTTATTTTTATGATTGATAAAGAAATTTTTTTAGCATTTTAATAAAATATAGAAGTTATAATTTAAATATAATTGGTAATTATTTTTACTATATGTTATTGTCTTATAAAAATAATAATAATAGATATTTAATAAAAACTTAACATGGAAAAAGTATTTTTTATTTATATTATACGAAAAAAGTATGATTCTTGTGTAATATTTTTTTAGTTCAAAAGTATGATATTTTTTCATAGGTTTAAAAATTGTTTAAAAAAAATATTTATTAATTCGTTTATACATATATAATACTTAAAATTGCTAGCTGAATTTGTTACTAAATGAAGTAAAATTTTGATCGATTAGTGTAATTTTTTAAATGACATTTGCACACACTTTTAGTGCTTACCAAAAAAAAAAACATATAACATTATATTACAACGTAGATGGTGTGTATATTGTTTGCTTTTCTTCGGCCACAGATTTGATAATAAATTTGTTCAAATTTATGGCTAATTTTCTACTTCCATCGTTTAAATTTTTTTCCACATATATATATATATATGATATATGGCACACAAGGAATCCTGTCATAATTTCTTTACTTTATATGATTTAATAAGATTACGTTGATATGGATGAAATTTATCAGTAGAGTGACATTGTTTTAACACGTACCTCTTCGTGGTTTTTTTTAGAAAATATAATTTTATTAAATATTAAAATATATAATTTATATAAAAAATCATCGATCTAAAATACATTAATAATCAAAAAAATTAAATTAAAACTAAAATATTTCTCGAATACCCAAATTTAATATATTAATTGTTTTGTTAAAAAAATAAATTTTTATATCATATTATAATCTTTATAATTTTCAACACTACTAATCTAGATAAAAATCTAGATAGATAATAAAATATAAACTTCACAAATACCATAAAGTTAAGTATCTAAGTAAATATACAATACAAATATATGTTTTTATTTAAGATAACTAATAAGAAGAAGATAAATATAAACAAAATAAACTATTGAAAATGAATTTATGTAGAAGAAGATCTCTCTATTAAAAAATAAATAAATTTTTTAAATACTTTAAAGAATAATAAAATAACAAAAGTAATTTTCATGTTAATATTTTGATTGAATTATTTTAAAGATTAAGATTATTTCATTTAAAATTTTATATTTACATTTAAACGTACCTAAATAACTTTATGAAAGGAGGAGATCGATCGAGATATCATGTGAAAATCATACTACTCTATTCAGTGTACAGAACCCTTTTTGTATTATATAAATACAACTAATTTTATTAATATTTCTTAATTTTTTAAAGGAGATATATATATATGCTATAAAATTGAAGAAATTCATGAGAAGATATTTTCATAAAGCAATATATTGAGGAGACGTAATTGCAAGTTTTACAAAATTTAAAATGTTGTTTTGTTTGTTTTAGAAAACCTCAATTAATATCCCTTTTTATTTATTATTATTAATTAGTTAATTTACAGGGATATATTATTCTAACAACTTATCCGAAATATAAGATACATTCATCATTATTCTATGCTTTTTAAAATTTATGGTGATCGAATTACTTACGAGTTACAGAACACTTACAACGTACAATCTTTATTGAACACACCTAAGCATTTCAACACATCTAGAAGACCACAAAAGGCTCATTTTAGACACAAGTTGACACTTAACAAAACTAGTCGTCAACTTTTTCCTGTCAGTATTAGCTGGGCTATTTTTTATTCACCTGCTTTTACTCATAATTTCATTTTTTAATTTTTTTTCTCTAATCATTAAATTATCACATAAATCATTTAAATTATATCGTTTAATCACAAAAATTAAAAACCATATCATTTAATCATTTACTTTTATAAAAAAAGTTAATTAATAATAAATTATATTATTTTAATATTTTTTTATTTAAAATATTATTATTTTTTATCAAATAATTTAAAAACAATTAAAATATGAATATTTAATAAGAATAGCAATATAATTCAAACAAAAATTTATTTAAATATATATTTTAATTTTTTATAAAATATTGATAATTAACAAGTATTAAAATAAATATTGTGTAGATTTATTTTATATTAATTATGATTTTAGTATTATTTTAATCATTTGATAAAATAATAATAATAATTTAATAAAAAAATATTAAAGTATTATTTTTATAAAAATAAATAATTAAATGATATCGTTTTTGACTTAAATAATTAAATAATATAAATATTTTAAACAAATCTACGAAGAATTACTTGTGACAGCCTTCTACAAAGAATTTAAAAATTAGGTTGGTACGAGTACACGTGATATTAAGTTTTACATTATGGGATTGACCCACCTGATATGACTTTTCATCTACCTTATACTTAAATACAAATTTAGGTTGTTACGAGTACATGTGATATTAAGTTTTCTACTATGAGTTCTCGACCAGTAACAAATTTCACTCATATAATTGTTTATTTTATTTAATAAAATACCTCTTTTTTAAAAATAAAAAAAACTCAATTGTTTTTTAAGAGTTTGAGATAATTGAATACTAACTAAAAGAAAATGACATTTTCTACTAATTTAATCCGTTGACCCAGTTTTGAAAGTGAATATAAATTCTGAACACAAAAATTGAAAATTAGTTTAAAAAAATATTTGAACTTTTTTAAATAACATTTACAATTGATTGATACGTGTCCAAAAATGTTTGGGGGAAAAGTACAATTTTGTTATACGGTTATTAATTATATATGTTGGGGATATAAACACAATTTTGTTATACGGTTATTAACAGCTAATGTAATGCTTATATATCACTTAAGATATATCAACCTTAAATTGAAACGTGCATAATTACTCATATAAATAAAACTTGTAGTGTTGTACTTTTGATAATTTGCCACATTCCGTAAAAAGCATATTTTTTATGAAATAAAAATAATTATATCATATAAAAATTAAATTATTATATTATTATCATAAATTTATTAATGTTCTTTAAGGTAATTTTTGAATAATTTTTCTCTCATCGATGTTTAAAGTCGAAAATAATAGAAAATTATATTTTATTTTAACATGAAAGCAAAGCATTTACTTTTAATATTTGGTTACCAAACGAGATGGCTGTCGAGTTGGAATAAGGGTTTCTCTCTCTCTTCTCTCTCTCCTCTCATATAGAAATAGTTCTGTAAAAAGTAATGCAACTATAAAAATAAAAAATAAATTTTTTAATACAAATTAATAATGCTTATCTTTTATAAAAATTAGATCATATTTAATAGATAATTCTTCATCTTAAGTTAAATTTTAAATTCATATTTTAAGTTTAAACTCAAAATTTTATATGTAAACTTGATTATTTTTTAATTAAAGATATATATTTGTTCAAAAGAGTCATTCTTAAATTTTTCTCTAAAATTTAATTTAATTTTTAATTTATAAATTTTTCATTATTAACCAGTTTCCTTCTAAATTTGAAATCTGTCACTACAGCCCCACGTGTGGTTATTTGAATATTAAAAATAGATATACTTATTTAACCTATTTAGATATTATTAGATACATTAAAAATTCCAAGTTTTATCTGTTTCACACTGATTTTATAAGTAATTAATAACAAATATACTTATAAAAAAGCAATATGAGAAGAGAAAAACAGTAATAAAATAAGAGATACATGATGAATGAGCTTGGTAATCTGCTTCCCAGCGGATTCCCTTATGGTCTTCGAGTTCTTTTGGTTCAAGATGATGAAACTTGTATTCAAGTTATGGAAGAAATGCTCAAATCTTGGAATTACCAAGGTATATATACCATTACCATTTCATGTATTTTTAAGATCACTACTTGTTTTATTAGTTTCAATATCTCCTCTGTTCCATCAATATCTCCGTTAATTTTATGTATCTTTAAATGAAACCTACCATTATTAAACTATTTGTTGTTTAATTGCTTTAAAAAATAGTCAATTTTTAAACATAGATTCATAATATATACATGTTGTATACAATTAAATTTATCATAAAAAGACATATAAGTTATACTTACAAAGTAAGGATGTTCAAAAATCGAACCAAACAAAATTAAATCAAAAAATCAGACCAGATCATACTTATTCGACAGTTTTATAAATCAAATGGTTCGATCCAGTTATATTAATTTTTAAACTGATCGAACCAGTTTAATAATATATTATTTTTTACAAACTGTTGATTAAATTTATCATATTTTAATCAAAGATATATATTATTAAGTGTATCATACTTATGTATTATTAACTGAAACAAAACGTTGAAAATTATTAACCAAGTCAAACCAAACCGTTTAGTTTAATATTTTTAATAACTAAACAACCCAATCCGATTCAATTTGAGTAATATAAACGGTCTAATCCGTTTAATTTTTTTACTTAAAATCGGACCAAATTAAATCGTGGACATCGATAATACAAAGTATATATAAACTAAACATGTATTGTATATACTTATTTATAAATTAATATGTTATTTTGTATACAATAAAATTATAAATATTTAATAACAATTAATAAAACATTTATATATATATATATTAAATAAAAATACTTATATATTACTAATACGTAATTAATATATTTTAATATACTATTAAAATATATTAGTATATTTTTAATAAAAATATACTATAAAAGGGATAAGATTTAAAAAATTATTTACAATCACATAAATTTATAATAAAATTTTATTAATATTTATTATAAAAGAAAAATATTTTTATAAGTAATATACATGTACTATTTTAAAATTTTAAATTGAAAATATTTGGATTTGAATATGTATTTGTGTCGGTCATGTTTCTAAAACTTATAATTTTAATAAAAGTTTTGTTTTAATTATGATTGGAAAATAAGTCTTTTTTTTTTTGAAATATTAAACTAATATAATGTTAAATATTTCAGTCACTATATGCAGGCGAGCAAATGAAGCTCTATCTATTCTTCAAGAGAAAAAAGAGAATTATGATATAGTCATAAGTGATCTTCAAATAAATGACATGGATGGACTCAAGTTTCTTGAAATGGTTAAATTACAAATAAATTTGCCTATTGTAAGTAAGTAAATCATTTTTTTTTCTTTTTACATATAAATTATTTAAATACTTTAAATATAGCAGTATCATTTAAACTCTTTAAAAAAATGTGCATAATGTGACAAAATGCTTTTTTACTACGTTTTAATCCATTAAATACAATATAGTATTTTTTCCTTAAGTTTTTTTTAAATTATTTTAGAAAGTAAGTGGGTTACGAGATACCAAATTAAAAGAATTTTTATAAGTTTTGTTGATCTAAGGTAACAATACAATTTTATCAAAATAACAGTTTTATAATAATAATAATAATATTAATAATAATAATAATAATAATGATGATGATGTGTAACTTCTCCATTTTAAATTATAAATTTGAATTACGAAAAAATATTATTCTATCTTAAAAAGAAAATCAATTATGTATAATAATGTCATAATGTTTATGTTCAAATTATTATACAAAATTAATTTACTTTTTAAATTAAATAATACTTTTGTGTGATTTAAAACCGTAACAATATGATAAAAAAAATTTCCCCCAATTTTTGTAAATAAAAGTAGGAGAATTTTTGTAATTATCAAGTTATCTTTTAAGATAAGATCTACTTACTTCACCTCCAATTAAAAACTCTATTATTGTAACTTTTATAAAATAATTTAATTTTTATGTTATTTTTTCATCTATAATCAACTACACAAAATATCATACTAAAACAAATATATTCTTTTATAAAAGTAGAATATAATTTTTAGTTTTATATTAATTAATTATATATCTTAATTTATATTATATTATTTTGGTTTTATGTTGTTTTTTTAATTTTACGTTGGTTTCTTTTTATATAACTCTATTATTTTTAATTTTAATATTATGAATTTTTAATTGTTTAAATGTTAATGTTCTTACTAATTTTGTTATCATGTAATTAATTTTAATTTATTATATATAATAAAAAATTGAAAAATAATATTAACTAATAAAATTGGTAAAATTGAAGAAAATTTTAGTAAAATATATATAATTAGGATAAAATAAAAATTAAATCAATATTTTATATATTTTGCATCTAGTATTATTATTGTTAAAAAAAGAAAGAAAAAAAAGACAATTTTAAAAAAATGTTATACCAAATTTAGTGTAATGATGTTCATTGCACTAAAATAGTGCAGAATTTTAGTGTCTTTTTGGAGTAAATTTGGTACAAAATCTATATCACATCCTATATATAAAACATAAATCACTCCTAAATTAATTTTATACAAAAATATACTTCTACTTTTAATTAATGACATATCTTTTTATTTATATTTTATTTTAAATTTTAGAAAAAATTAAGCTAAGTATTTTAAATTAAAAGATTATTATAATATTAATAAAATTACTTCATTTTAAATATAATTTTAAAATTCAAAGAGTTTAACGAGCAAAGCTTATCATATGTACTTCAGATATATGTGTATATATATGTTTTTTGTTAATGAATTTTTACAATAATTAGTAGATATATAATCGACTAAAACATTTATTGTTAATTTATTCTTTATTTAAATGTTATTATGTGAATATCAAATTAGTATTATGTCGTAGAAAGTAAACAAAAATAAAATTTTAAAAAATATAACAATTCACAAGCAAAGTAGTGTTTTTATCTAGTATATATAAAAGTTTAAATCTCTTATATTAAAATTATCCATAATATTTTAAAATAAAAATTACTATTATCTTTAACCCCTTAATTATTATAAAATTTATTTAAAATTCTTACCTTTTTATAAATTAAATAATAAATTATTTAAATATTAATAATTATCTTAAAGACTATTTAAAATATTAGCATAATACACGCTAACATTTTAGATAATAATAAAATTATTATTGTTTTAATTAAAATAAATTTTAATATTTTTAACATTTTAATAAATTACATACAGCACATGTGTTGATGACTAGTTTACATTAAAATAGTTTTTAATTAGTCTAAATTAAGAACATTTTTCAAACTAAAAAAAAAAAAAACCAAACGACCCCTTTTACCTAGAAAAGCTCTACGTACTAGCTTTTACTTATTTTAACTATTTGAATTTGTAATGGCAGTAACAGGAGATGAATCACACGATGTTATAATGGAAGTAATAATAAAAGGTGCTTGTGATTATTTGGTAAAGCCTATTAGAGAAGATGCTCTTAGACACATATGGCAACATGTGGTACGAAATAAAACAAAGGAATTGAAGGAATTAGATCAATTGAAACTTAGAGAAAATAATGGTGAATCACAATTTCTCATGTCCAATGATGTTGAAGAAATCTCAACCAACAAAGATGCTGCAGATACTAATGATAACTTGAAGAGAAGACTAGATGGTGATCAAGAATATGAAAGTGAGAATTGTGATGATGTAATGAGATCAAAAAAGTCACGACTTGTTTGGACTGAAGAACTCCATCAGATGTTTATCACAGCAGTAAATGAACTAGGCGTTGATAGTATGACACCTCTAGTCTTTTTTTACTTCTTTTTTCATTTCTATTATAAAATTTCATTTTTATTTCTTTCAACTATTGCATATTAATTCGTCATAAGATAGTATTTAGGCATCATAATAATCAAATTCCTTCAAAAATAACTACATAGGTTACATTTACATATACCCTGTATATTCACTTATTTATATAATACTAAACTATTTATTAAAAAGAGATTAATTATTACTAATTAACAGCTAGATATAATAATTTGATGCAGGTGCAGTTCCTAAAAAAATATTACAGTCCATGCATCGCATGGGAATTTCTAATATCACTAGAGAAAATATTGCCAGCCACCTTCAGGTAAATTTTTTTGAACTCTTTGTACAATTTTTTTATTTTTATTTTTAACCTCTATGTACAATGTTTTTTTTTATTATTGTTGTTATTTTTATTTTTAAACCTTAATCAATTTAATTATATTTAAAAGTAACAAGCGATCAAAAATGAAAGCAGCCCTTCAGGGGAGTCATGTCATTCAATATTCTTTTATTTTTTATTTTTTTCTTGAAACCTAAATACATTAATCTCACAATTTTTCTTATTCTTTAATATGAAACTTACAAAATGAATTTCTTATACAGAAACATCGAATGTATATAAAAAGGGCTGAGTATACATCTTCAGTTGGTCCTAATGAGCATTTCTTTCATCAGTCTTATGCATTGAATGAGATAAGCAAACCCCAAGCTTGTGCAAGTTCATCTCAAGTTCCAATAGCAAGTCCTAGGGTTTCACAAGAAAATCAATTCAATGTAAACTCAGCTTTATTTGGTTATGATCATATCAACCAATTTGACAAGAGAGTAGTATTCTCAGGGTGTGAAATGGATCAACAATTTAACAACAATGAAGCATTACAAGGGAATTTAGGCCATGGATATTCTAATTCTATTGATATTAGACATCAATTAATGGCGTCAAGTAAGCAACAAGAAGAAGGTTCGTTTCTTGGTCACGCCGTTCATGTGGGTCGCACGGGTTCGCAATCTCACGGAGATCTAACATTGACATCACTAGGAACTGAAATAAACAATCCAATTTATGCTAATTCTAACCAATCTTATATGTTGAATGAAATCGAAATCGAAGTGAAGAACAAAATGTTATGTGAAGCGATAGAAAATGAGGCTTGTGGTTGTCAAATGTATTCTCAATCTTCAGCAAATGGAGCTCATAATCAAGACCACGCTTTTGTTGGAAATAGTCATGGTGTTGTTACATGCTATCCTAATATGGAAATGTCTCGGCATGGTTTTTCTCTACATCATGCTAATTCCATTGAAAATATGGTTGATAAAAACGAATCTCCCATTAGTAATTTTAGCCTTATGGAAGATCACGATTTTGGGAATTTAGGAAGTACTGCTCAACATTTTAGTAAGAATTTGTTCGAAAATCAAGGCGAGTATCATCCTGGAAATTCATCTGGATTAAGTTGGGACACTTCCATTTATGTCAAGCAACAATCACTTGATCTTGATGATTACTTGACTTGACACTTCATATAGGTAATTTTACTAACTTTGATCCCTTCATTTTTTTAAAATATTATTATATTTTCATTGTATAATTTGGTACTTGAATTGCCCCTGTTATGACAAGTTCAAGGTTTGGTGATGAATTCTAATTATCTTATTGCAGGAAAGCTCTAAATTGGCTAGGAACAGAACAACTTCTAATGGCTATCCCACTGATAATGTTCAAATATAGGAGATTTTGTCTTAAAATCTCATTATTATTTGCCGGCTGTTGTAACTTTGGAATGTTAATTTTCAAAGGCTTGATTATGAGTCATTTTTTATAATTGAAGGTATGTCACGGTGGGTTTTATCTGTGTTGACATTTTGGTAGCCTTTAATTTACACACTAATGATATCTCCATCTAGTAAATGGTACAACTTGTCTAATATCATGTTTGATTTAAGGCTTTATGCATGCACATGACCTACATAATGGGGGGGATAAAATGGTATTTTCAAAGCTAAAAAGACTAAAAAATAGAAGAATACAATCAGGAAATATACCAGACAGCTAAGACCTTTTAAAGGACCACCTACACATTCCATCTTTCATTAAGCTTAACACAACTTACTAAGAAGTCATAAAGATCACAATCCTAGCAGAGAGCTAGTAGACAAGCATATGAATTAAACTCACATCCTACCAATGCTATCCATCATGGTAAAAAGAACAAGTGAATATCCATTATTCAAAAGAAAACAACATCACCAGTACACCATATTCGAAACACAAACAAATAAAGGGAACCAAAACATAACAATGACTCGAAAGTTCATAGGACGCAAAAACCAGGATACTAAATCAAATCCAAAAAACTAAAATGACCAAGCAGATTACTCAGAATAAACCAATTCCTCAGCCAGTGCAACAGCCTCATCATTCTTCTTAGCAACATCTACAGGGGACACATGAAAATTCAACAAATATCCAAATACGTTGACATCCTCTGCACCTTTTCTTGGCTTTTTACCTATCTTAACACCCTGAGACAAGGGCGGAATTATGTGGAGTTGAGAAGGGACATGTGTCCCATGCACCTCAACGTGTGTACTCGATTAATAAAGTTTTTGGTATAATATTTACGAAATTATGAATAAATCTCAATACTGACTTAATTTTAAATTTTAAGATTTTAAAGCTTCATATTTCAAGAAAACGATAATTTGATCTTATTTTAGTAAAATAAGAAACATATAACATATTTTTTAATTAAAAATAAATAATAATTAAAAATTAATTAATATTATGATATAAATCTTAAATTTAACGGTGACATCATGCACAACCTTTTCCACTTATTTTTACATTATCGTTATTCTTGACGTATATTCGAGATATAGATTTCTTCTTACTAAAAATTATTTTTTTAATAGTTTGATAGAATTTGTTTAGAAATTAATTTTATCAAAATATTTAGCTATTGAGAAAATGTTAACAATCATGTTAAAAATTCCCAAAAAATATAATTTTTTTAAACACAATTGATAAAAAAATAAAAGAAAATATTATACTATTTGAATTAGTTTAAAACTATTAAAATAAAATAATAAATTTACTTCCATTTATTTTTCTTTCAAAATTTTATATTAATAAAATTAAACTGTTATTTTTATTATAAAAATAAATAATTAAAATATTTATTTAATATAAATAAAATGATTCGGACAGTTCCACCTATTTTTTTTACCTTCACTTTTTTTTAATATATCTTTTAAATTTTTTTTAAATAATATTGTTCCCCATGCACTTCCCAAGTATGAAATATTACCCGCAATACACGCATTTTTCTACTCCAAAACGACAAATATAAATTAACCAATGCTATTCAGTCTCTTTACCTAACATCAATTATTAATTTATGGCCCCCAAATTAAGAAATGAAGAACAAAAATATAGCAAAAGAAGTGAAGTTGACAGATCAAATAAGGAGTAGTTATTTATTATTTTGGAGAATACTTCCCCCTAATTTTAAAGGAAAAAGAATTTTATTTTTCACATCATCACGTACTTATCATACATTTATTTATTTTTAATAAACGATTTATTGTAAAAAAAATGTAGTGAACGTGTTATAATTATTGATTTCTATTTTTTTTTCTTCTCGAACCTTCTTCAGAGATGCTTTTAATGGTTTTGATCCAAATTTAAAGCATTCCAAAAATTTAGAGATCCAATTACAATAATACAAACAGTTTAATACAGTATTATTTTGTTATTTTATTCTTTCGATTTGATTTTACTATAGGCATAGGCTATCGGATAAACCTATGTTTGAATTGGTGCCTTTTCTTTAACTCTTATCCTTTCTTTATCTGGACGAATAAAACAGGTATGAAAATTATAATTACATTTCTATTCATCTCAATTCTAGAAATATATATATATATATATATATATATATATATATATTTGCTATCTTCTTTCAAAAATTGTCTAAAATTTCAACAAAAAAGTAAATTTTTATTATTATCTCAGCTGCTGAATCCTATAATTTGTTACAGGTTTCGAAATTCAATAAAAATAACTTAAATTAGAAGAAGAAGAAAAAAAGTGAAAAAAAAATAATTTTCTTTTCATTAATTACCCTCTGAAGACGATAGCTGCAGAGCCAAGTTTTGCAGCATCAAACGGTACCAACTGACCCAGCTGAGCGATCATCAAAGACTTGTCGATCTCGATGATCATCTTGTCATCATATTCCTTAAGTGGGCCCCTTCCAATTCCTAACCCGGTCATCCCATAATTGCTTACAACTCCGCCGTAACCAGTACTGAACACCCGCGAGTTAGCGAATCCTATCATAAATCTGATGTATGAGTCCCGGAGCCAAAACAAGAGCTTCTTCGGCGAAGGCATTCCTCTAAAGAAGCCCAGTTTCAGTTTTGGGCCTATCTTGATCCGCCACACCCTCCTCTTCTTTCGGGCCGAGCCTGAGCCCATTTTGATTTGCCTAGTGTTTCGCCGCCGCCCACCTCCAACTCCATTTAGTTTTTGGTAGCCTTTCCGCCGCCAATACCCTTTTAGACCTTTGTATATACTTGCCGACACACCTTCCATTCTTAAGTTATTCTTCTTCTTTTCTCTCTCTTCCTCTCTATAAAAACGTAGAGAGAAATGTGAGGATTGGTGTAACGAAGAGCTTGAGTAAATTACCAGCTTAATAGTACTACTACTACTACTATAATTAAAGGAGCTTTTTATACGGTCAAGAAAGGGAAAAAAAAAATTTAATAAATATTTTTATACCATAATATTGGTTCTGTTAGAATATAAAATAACATTTATATAATACAATTATCGCATAAATTTTTTTGTTATGTTACAAATAACATAATTATATTTTCATAATAACTTTTTGTTGCTAAGACAATAAAAAAAATATAAAATATTTATTTTATTTATGATTTATTTTTATGATAATAATAATTTATATTATAATAATATCGTTAATCTAGAAATGAGATAAGTCATTTTTATTTATCTTAATGAAACTATATCACTTAATTTATAATAAAAAAATAGAAACTATTTATGAGCACATGTTTTTTATTAATTCAAATTTAATATGATTTAAATTAAATTTTGAATTTATTAATTAAAAATTAATTTAAATTCAAGTAAACTAAAAGTTTTAATTAAAATTAAAATTAATTAAAATTCAAGTAAATTAAACTTTTTAAATCCTATGAAATTATATCGAGGTTAATTCCTTTAAACTTTATATCATAGATATTTTAAATCTTTATATTTTTTATAAAATTTATTATTTATAAATTTTGAATTTTGATAGGAATTAAAACTTTTATTGTTTAAATAAAAATAATAATTTAATATGAATATATATATATAATATTATAAAATAAAATATTTATTTATTTATAATTTTAATAATTATTTAAACAGATTTGAATATAAAAGGATGTTTTACCTTTTAAAACGAATCCATCTTTACCATAATTTTAAAAAACCGATAGACACTCTCAAATTATATAGAATTTCTCTGTTTAAGTGAATTTATAGATTTTTTTTATGTGGATGGAGTTTTTGTTTCATAATAAAATAAATGTAGGTGCTAATTAAGAGGTAGCATCATCTTTCACGAGGTCACTTTCCGTATTGAATGCCGCTCAACATGGCACGTGCATAGTCATTTCTTTCTTTCTTTCAAGTAACTTTCTATGATTTCTTTAACAATTATTTTATTTTCTTTTTTTCAAACCTGTTCTTTTTATATTTTATCCTTAAATTTTCCTTTTTATTTATTTGCTTTAAGGAAAATTTAAAAAAAAGGCTTAATTTTTAAATAATTACATTACTTATATATTTGTAACAAAAATTAAAATTAATTAATTTTTAAATATTTAAATGAATAATATATGGTTGAAGTATAAATTTATTTATATAAGATCAATTGCCTTCGTGTATACATATATATTTCTCGTGGGCACACATTATTTCATCTGTAATATATGCATTATTAATGCACATAAATTTATTTAATTTTTAAGCAAATGAATCTTTTTATAAGCCAACTGCTCTCAAAGTAAATGTTTATACTTTTTTGAAAGAAGATTATTATTTTTTAATTAAGGACAAAACGTTGTTGAAAATAGGGCGTAGTCAGTCCAGTCCAGTCCAGTCCGTCCTCAAACCAATTTACATAATCAGAGCATATAAGCCCAAATCTAATTCATTCATGAGCAACAACATTAACTTTTTTAGGATAGAAAAAAATAAAATGAAGTAGTTTGAAAAAAAATAAACATTTAATTGCCTTAATAATATGCCCCTTAGATGAAAGAGAACCTAAACTACTATTAGCCAGTTGTATCACCCACGGACAGTTCCAACTGTACATTATGAAACTTGATATCCAAATTAAATTTTTACCTATAATAGATAGCCATAGTTCTGCAGCTCGTGATAGCATACAAACTACATTTCTATTAGCTAGTGCACACAATACCTTCCCTAGCTATGCAGTTTTGGATTACACATTTCAATCCATAATGCTAGCATTTGTCATAACATTTAATCCATAATGCTAGCATTTGTCATAACAATCGTATTAACGTTAATCTTGAAACATAACATCTACCGTGGTACATAATGTGACATTATCAACGTTAATATTGAAACATAACATCTATCGTGGTACACAATGTGACATAATCAATCGTGAACTATTATAAATTTAAAAACCATCAAATTGTAGCAATACTTATTGGTAGATCTTTGCTCCATTTCATTCTTGCCATCCATAATAATATCATATCGAGTTCTCTAAATGCAATACAACATATAACACATTATTTCAACATTTTCATCTTTAAATTCAACAAAAATAGAACACTTTCATACCTATACCGTTATGTGATAGCCCCATACAACATGGCTAATTATTTTAAAACTAAATCACAATTTAAACAATTTGGATTTGTTGTCACATGTTCATGAAATAAAATTGTATTACAAGGAATATATAACATTTTTAGAATTTTCAACACAAAATCTTTCATTTTTTTTCATTATTGTCCTCGTGTAAAAGTCATTATTGTCCTCGTGAAAATCTTTATCATTATATTTATGCTCATGTAAAAGTCATCATATCAATCAATGCAATCTGGCTTTGCTTTACAGTTTTAAATATATTTGCTTCTTCATTTAAGAAGAGCTATGCTTCAGTCTGTTGTGTGCTGAATGTTCACCTAGTATGTGTGCAGATGGTATTGGAATCAATCCTCAGCAGAGTGTAGGTACCTCATTTGCCTTTCCTAGTTAATTTGTTTCTTGGGTTAATTACTACTTTCACCAAAACTTTTCTAGGTTGTGTAAATATGTCATCTTTTCTATATCTATGTGAACCCTTTTCTTAAGATTCATTGTAAATTGTGGTGAAACTGAAGAAATTTAGTAAAGACTTTCAAATTAGATATAAATGGGTTGATATTATGTTTTGTTTTTCTCATTTTACCCTTAAGGTTCCCTAATATTTTAAGGAAAAACTGCACAAGTGTGCAAGAAATAATCTATTTCCATCTAGCTTTTGGCATTCCGTCATCCGTTATCCTTGCTGCTGTATTTATTAAATACTAAAACAATTATAAACCAGTCTTTGTACCCCACAACAATAGGCTCTCAGGTTTGAGGACTGGTAGAGTAGGAAACAATTATTCCAATGAGGAGTGAGGAAATGAATGCACAAAGTAGTATGTGTTTGATACAAAAAAATGTAATTGAACTCTTACCTATTGTACCTTTTTATATTGAGCACTATATGATGGTTTGGTATTATATTCTTGGTTTCACCCAATTTTTTTTTCCTTAAACATGGCTCTGAACTACGCCTAATCCCTCGTGATAGAGTTAGAGCTTTGTCAAATTAAGAGTTGCATTATATCAGCCATCAATATTTTGTATATACTCGAACGTTTGGATATTTCAAAACTATCCTGCGCTGCTTCTCTATAAGATAATGGCCTAGACTCTGACTTGTTAAGTCTATTAATTTGGATTATATACCCACTTTTTAAATTGATTACAAACACAATTACTAGATTTATGTTGAGAAAAAAATGATTAAATTATTATTCATTTGATTGAAAGGAACATTGAGTCACTTGATTTAATCATAACGATCTATGTGATTTGAAATTTTTTCAAATGATAATAAACGTATATCACTTTGTGGATAATAACATGAAATATTAGTATGTGTATTTAAGTAAGATGAAATTATAAAGTAATTTATTCTTTATAAAACAAAGGATGAGAAAAAATTTAACAAAAAAATCAAGATATTATGCAATGATCGTGATGATGAGTATGAAGTACTATTTGATAAATTTTATGCACAATAATAAATTATACATGAAATTACAACGTCTTATTTACCTTAGAAAAATAGAGTTACTGAGTATAAGAATCGTACATTGAAAAAAATTATGAATGTAATGTTATAAAGTTCTAGGTTACCAAAGAACTTATAGGGAAAACTATTTTGTCATCTAACTAACTTTTTAATAATGTATCCTAAAAAAGACGCATAATATATCATATAAATTATTTAAAGTAATGATATCTTCCTATAAATATTTACGAGTGTGGGGATTTCTTACTAAAGTATCCATACCTATACCTAAGAAGGTGAAGATAAGTCCAAAAACAAAATATTGCATCTTCATTGGATATGCATATAATAGTAGTGTTTATAATTTTTATGCATGAGTCAAAGATCCTAAACATACATAAAAACACAATAATATAATTAAAAAATGCATCATTCTTTGAACATGTATTTTGATATAAATCTCAAGGGGAATCAAGTTCATCTAAACGAATTTATGAGACTATAGATGAAGATAGTCAATACAAAGAACTTGAATAAGAGGTTGAGGTTGAACCCAGACGTAGCAAGAGTGTCAAGACAAAAACATCCTATGGTCTAATTTTTTTGACCTACTTGCTAGAAAGTGAACCTAAAATTTATGAAAAAGTTGTGAATTCTTATCCTCAATGAAAATAGTTCATCAATAGTGAAATTGAGTTCATTCTACAAATCACACCTAGAAACTAGTTAATGTATGTCTAGATAGTAAAATATTATGATTCAAGTGGATTTTCACGAGAAAACGTAGACTAAATGAATCAATTGAAAAGTACAGGATCAGGCTTGTACTTAAGGGATACAAATAGCGACATGACCTTAATTACTTTGATATTTTTTCTCTTATGATGAGAATAGCATCTATAAGGATGATAATTACTATCATGATTTAACGAAATTTTGAGATATATCAAATGGATGTAAAGAAAATCTTTTTAAATTGAGAGTTAGATGAAGAAATTTACATGGAACAACCCAATGATTTTTTTAGCCCAAGTCTAGAAGGAAGGATTTGTGAATTGGTGAAGTCATTATATGACTTAAAACAAGCACCAAAATAGTGACATAAAAAGTTTAATAATATCATGAGAAAAAATGTCTTTAAAACCAACTTATGTGATAAATGTTTATATGTCAAGGACATTACTAATTGTGGGTAATTGTGATCAAATGTTCAAATCCATGAAGAATATGTTGAATTTAAGGTTTGACATGAAAGACATGGATCCATTAATATAATTCTAAGAATTAAGATATTGATAATATCAATCGATTTTATTCTAAGTCAAAGTCATTATGATGACAAGATATTTGAAAAATTCAAAAATAATGATTCCAAAATTATTAGAATATCGATAGATATATATCAATACCTATTTAAGAATAGAGGTGAGAGTGTTTCTAAACTAGAATATTCTTCAGTGATAGAAAGTCATATGTACTTGATGAGTTGTATAAAACTAGATATAACTTACGTTGATAATAAACTAAGTAGATATACTAATAATCTAGGATTTTATCACTAAAAATGTATTATATGACTATTTAGATACTTACGATACATACGTAGCTATGGATTGCACTACACAAGATATCCAACTGTATAAGAAGGATATAATGATGCAAATTGGATATCTGATATGAAAGACTCAAAGTCTACCAATAAATATGTGTTTACATTGAGTGGTGCAACTATTTCATGAAAGTTCTTTAAATAGACTCGCATTGTTATTTCCTTGATATAATCTGAGTTCATCGCTTTGGATAAATATGACGAAGAAGCTAAATGACTACATAATTTCTTATGGGATATTCCTAAGTGAATGAAACATGTACCTGCAATATGCATCTAATGTGATAACTAATCGACTATTGTTAATGTACATAGTAATATATATAATGGTGAGTCTTGATATATATGTTGTAGATATAATATTTTTGCTTATTGAAATTGTCCTATAATCATATTTATGTTATAACGGCGTACTTATTGAGCTTGACTTATAATATTTTTACTTATTGGGATCATTTTTTATTTGTCATGTAAGATGTATTAAATTACACCTAATATAAATTATGTTTCATTTCTCATTCAAAACATTTACATTTTATATTTTTAAAAATAATTACGTATTTTAATGCCCGATTATACAAAACATTTTCAACTAAAATAGAAAAGAGATTCTTGGTATCATTATGCAAGATATGTACTAATATTTAAGCACATTAAGTATATGTAATATTCATAGGATGAAAAAATATGAAAAGTATTAATTTAATGTAGAAAAATTGGATCCAATGACGTTATAAGAGCAAATAAAAGGATAATATCTTTTTATAACTTTTTAAATCATATTTAGAAGTTTTTAAATTTTATTTTTTAATTCTATAATAATATATAATTATTATAATATTTGTAGGTATTTTAATTCTTATTTAATATTTCATAGAAAGAGATTTATAAATTTTAAAGCTATATTCACACGTGTATATATATATATATATATTAAACAATAATTATTAATTTCATATTTCATTCACTTTTTTAATTTTTCATTAAAAATAATTAATTATTTTAAAATTAAATATAATTTAAAATAAATAAATTAATTTTGATTTATAATTGAATTAGATTATACTATTGATATATATTGATAGTTAGATTATGATTTATTAATTAATTTTTAACATATCATTTTGAGGTTATAGTCATCATTTTCATATAAAAATATAAAAATACATATTTTTTAATAGTTTTGGATCCTTTAATTTTCTATTTTAATTCTATAATAATAAACAATTATTATAATCCTCATAAGTTATTTGACTTTCTCTATTTAAATTTCTAGTAATAAAAGATCATTTATAAATTTAAAAACTATTATAATTATCAATTTTATTAATAATTCTATTAAGTAAAATCAATTATTTTAAGATTCTTTAGTTTTCCTTTTAACTTCTCAACTAAAAGATAATTTATATATAGAATCATTTATTTTTTACATTAACTATAATTTATAAAATAAATAAATAAATAAATGAAAATTAATTTATAATTTAATAAACTATATATAAAAAGTATCACTAATTAATTTTTAACATGTTATCGTATAAAAATATAAACCCATTTATTTATAATAATAATTATAAAATTGGTGTCATAGTATGGATGGCTATGGTGATAAATGAATTCAGCACACTTGGCATGCATACACAAACCACGGCCTATATCTTTCTTGAAAAACTTTGTAATTGACGTGTATGTCACTAAATGGAGTGACCACTTAGCAATACTAAGCTACCCCATTGAAGAAGGATCTATCTCTAATGATCACAAAAAACAGCCAAACTTAGATGCTCTGGCTTTCTCTAGTACTTATGGTTGTGGACCTGTAGCCAGCTGAAGAGCACCTTCTTTTTATTCCAAAAACTCATATTGTTACCAAAAATTAAGTTTACCAAATGACTTACGTAATTTCCAAGCGACCTATAAAAAGGACAATTACGTGTGCTATTTAGGTATATGTGTTATCAATGAAAAGAAATAAGGTACCCTATGATCATGGGGATACATTCCCTTTCAATATCAAAGTGTCAACCAAAAGGCACATGGGCCTTTATTCTTGATTCACTCAATTTGTGAACAAAGTGTGTATATAATAGATATTTGGTATGCGTTGATAACATTAAAAATATATTATTAATAATTGTAAAATAACCTTTGGCATCATATTCATAAACCTTACTCACCTAAAAGTTGCTCTTATTTACCATATTCCCTAGTCCTTGGCTTTATTCGTTGTTAATTAACCAATATCTGTTTCCAGCTTTTAGAATCAATATATTAATCAACAAACGTTTCATATTTTCAATATTTTGTTTGATAATTAGAACACTTATTTGGGCAAAACTATAAGATTTAGTTCAACCGAGAAAACAATCAAGCCCTATTAGTAAACGGAAAATTTATTATTATATAAAAATTAATACTTTATTTCAATACCTTTATTCCATGATTTTAAATTAAGCACTTTTCATTCCTTATTTATAAAAATTAGATTTATAATTAAAAATTAAGTATTTTTATAGGATTATAATTTATCCATTTTAATAATTTTAATGGATTAAAAAAACTTACTTTTCGTAATAACGAGATTAATAATAACATCCGTTGCTAAATAATAATTTCTAATTTAAGAGTAATGATATTGTTACATAAATATACTAAATATTATTATAATAATTTTTCATCAATAATAACTTTAATTATCAATAATAACATTAAAGTTTAATTAATAATAAATATATAATATACAATTATTATATTTTTATAAATTATGACGCTAATAAAAATTATTATGATAATATTATTATTATAATTAAATTATATATAAAGTATATTACAATCATAGATGGATTAGAATATAATTCTCAATAATCATACATCACATCACTTATAATCTATGAAAAACTTGTTATATATATATATATATTTATATTGCAAGAAATATCTTTGTTTATTGAGATTGAAGGCCTTATTTTTCTTGGTGGCATGCATTTTCGGATGAAGCAGAATCTATATATTAACTAGCTAGCTAAGGTCACCCTTTTGGTTCTAGTTACACATTACAGAATTAATATAACCCTAAAACATAATCCTAATTACAAAATAATTCTAGAATAATTAATATAATAGATAGTCGGTAAAAGATGGAGAATAAAGGGGACTAAACCACTTAAGTTAAACAAATTAAATGCATGTTCTTATTGAACTACTTTAGAATAAGAAGCAAACAAAAGAGAACAAGATAAGATTTGATGTTAAAGCAGGCCACATTCTCAAATGAAAAGAATTGGACGGCGGTGGGTAGAAGTTATCATGTGGATAGTATGGCACAGGTGGCCCAGTATACGGCATGCCTCCGGTCATCCACGGTGGTGTAAGTACAGAAGGCGGTGCTTCGTCCGGGCTAGGATTGCCAGGAAGTACAGTCCCTCCACCATTTTCAGGCGATGGCTGGCATTTCTCTGGACAAGTAGGCTTGGGTGGTGGAGGACACTCAATCTTTGGTGGTGGAGGCGGGGGCGATGGCAATGGAGGTGGTGGGCACTGGATAACTGGTGGGGGTGGTGACGGTGATGGTGGCGGTGGAGGTAGCACAGGTGGTTGTGGCGGTGGTGGTAGAGATGGCTGGCAAGGGTTTTCACATTCAGTACACATTTCACATGACACTTGGTCTTTAGAGACCTTAGTGAAAGTAGTAGTAGTTGTAGTTGTAGTTGGTGAGACTATGATTATGAGAAAGAGAGTTGAAAGTGGTAGTAGTTTTGAGATTGGAGTTATCAACATGGTTACAGAGTTTGAGGACTGTTTGATTTAAGAAAGGAGAAGGGAAGAGAGAAGAGGGAAGAGAGAAGAGAGAAGAGAGAAGAGAGAGTTGGAATTGGGTTGGGAATTGGAGGAGGGAGAGAAAGGTGATAATATAAAGACAATTAATTGAGTGAAATTCGGAAAGGTGGAGAATAAGAAGGCATGTGTATTGATGACCGCACCATATGTCGGTGTTTTATCTTCTACGGAGCCCTTCAAGGAAGAAAAAAAATCTTCTACGGAGCCCTTCAAGGAAGAAAAAAAATCTTCTACGGAACCATATCATTAATTCATCATCAAACAATTGCTTCTCTTTTATTATGAACATAGTTTTAAAGTAATAGAATCGGATTCAATCAAATCGTATCTCCTTTTTAAAATAGGAAGAAATTAATAATTATTGATTTATATATAAATTAATTAATATTATGTGTATAAAAAATTAATTATTTAATATGATTTTATTTTCGTAACACGTTAAAAAATATATTTATTTAAATCGTAAGAAAAATAATTATATTTTTTTTTCTAATGAATTAAAAATAAAATTATATATATATAAAAAATTTATTATATGTAATTAAATTAATTAATTATATACCATAATATTAGTAGTTGTGACTTTCATTCCAACTTTTCGTATATATATTTTTATAAAAATAAAAGGTTAAAACTAACATGATACACTACATGTAAATGCTCATCTTGTATGTAATAATATCTTCAATAATAATTTATTATTTAGTCTAGAACAATGGTTCGTGCTAATAATAACTATAGGGAAAAGAAAATTTGTACTGGAAAAAGTGAGCAACTCTATATGTACCCCATGGAGATCATGTAGTGATAGAAAACATGAGAAAATGTATAGAAGTTTTGTCTTTTTTATAAAAAATATATTTTAATCTGTTATTTATTTAATGGAATACTATATAATTCTATTATTATTATTTTTTTAAATGATCATCAAAATTCCTTAGAAAGATTTAAGTCAAATTTTAAGAAATAAAATTGAATACATTTTTTTATTTACTTATTATTTTAAACTATAAATTATACATTTTTAAAAAAATAACTATTTAAATATTTATTATCATTTTTTTGTTAAAAAATAAATATTTTTAAAATTTTTATTTTATCCCTAAAAGTTTGACCTAAAATTTTCAATGAATTTCAGTGATTTTTTTTTTTAAATTAACAAACTTATAACCCATTAATTAACGTTTTATCTTAAAAATAATAATTAAGACATATATTATTGGGTTGGGTTGCTTTTAATATACATATTATATATAAAAATAAAATTATATCTCATTCACTTAATTATATTTATTTAGGGGTTGCAACAAATTTGAAAATTTGGATAAACGAATTAAATTTGTAAAAGATATTATAAAATTTACTACAACCAAGCTAATTAATTAATGGATTAAATCTAATGTTATTTTTATAAGTTATTTGTATATGTGAAGGGAATCATAGCATATATATAAAATTTTCAAGTAAAAAATAAATTAATCAAGATTTTATATATATTAAAACTTATTTACTGTGTATTAATACTGCAACCTAAACCGCTCGTACTAGATATGCTTCCATATGTAGTAAACGTATATTGAAGATGTTAGTCTGGCAACAATATTGCTACATGCATTTCACATTTGCTCTTTTTCGGCACAATTTGTGACATGCAAGATATACTTATTTATTTTATTTTTTGTAATAATTTTTTTTTCATTTCAGTTATTTAATATATAATAACGCATGTAATTTCTATACTTCCTAAAAAAACAAACAAACAAATAAATAAATAAAATAAAACATGAGAAATATATAGGAATAAAAAAATCATAAGAATATACAGGAAAAAGAATCGTGAGAATGTATAGGAACATTTTTTTTTACAGTTATATTTAATATATATAAGATTTGTCTCTATATATAAAATGATTGTTTGTTCTACTGATATTTATAGTTTAAGTTTGTAAAAAAATTATTTATTTTAATTAATTTTAACATTATATTAGAATTATATATCATATATTTAAACACATTTAACCCAATTAATTGTTCAATTATAAGTAGACCTTATATAAAATCAATACTAATATTTTAAAAGCGATAGATATATAAAATAATGTTAATATTTTTTTGAATAATTTAATTAATTATACACTTATCATTTGAGAGAAGGTTAAATTTTTTTTAAGCGGTCACTAATCGTAATAGTTTTAAAAATTCATTAATTATGTGCCTAACATTTTCTTATCTCTAATATTTGAATAATTTAATATACAGATTTTTAAATTTTTAAAAATATAATTTAATAATTAAATTATTAAAATTTTACTTATAATTAATTCACAAAACTTTTAAATATGATTAAGGTATTAAATAATAATTGATGAGGCAGATCTCCATAGATATTTCCTGATAAAGAGGCAGAGGTAAAGGTACCAATTGGGTAAGGATAAAGTCCTAAAACTCAAATTTTTGTTTGGATGAATAACAATATGCTCACTTTGTTTTAAGAATGTTATGAAAGAATGAAGAACAATAATCTTGTCATTTTACAAGATTTTGATTGGAATATATACTTTGATCTTGGATTATTATTTGACTTTAGTAACTATATTATCTCTTTTTTTTCTCTTTTTTTATTCCTTTTATTTTTTAGATTATGATTGATTCGATGGATTTAATTGATATATATTATGAATATGTTGTTCATAATTTCATATGATGATGTATTAAAACAAAATTTGACAAAGTAATACCATAGAGGTATTCGTATAAATGATTAAACATGATTATAAGTTAATTATTTTACATGTTTGATTTAGTTTATTTTATTTATAGAAAAATATTTTAGAAACAAATATAAATTGAAGATACTGGTTCTTTGATCTCCAATATTATTTACCGTAAGATGTTAAGTTTTACATTGGTTAGGGACACTTCTTTCGTTGCACATATAAGCTTGAGCAATCCTTCATCTTATAACTTAAGTTTTGAGATTGAGTTAGACTCAGGTCTAACATGGTATCAGAGCTGGTTCCCTAGTCACATCGGCCTTCGTGCCGTAAATTTGGATCGTGCCGTAAATCTAGACTCTAGCCGACGTAGAGGGGGATGTTAAGTCCCACATTGGTTAGGGACACTTCTTCCGCTGTACATATAAGTTTGAGTAATCCTTCACCTTATAACTTAAGTTTTGAGATTGAGTTAAACTCAAGTCTAATAACATAATATATGAATTTGATACATATATTTATATAAAAAAAATGTAATTTAGTCTTTTAAATTAGATATTATATAATTTAATCTTTTTTATTTTAAAAATTGTTGAAAATATTTTAATTATTTTGAAATTATTTTATAAGAAATTATCGGGGATATCTATGTTGTTTCAATTCTTAACATTAATTATTTTCTTTAAAACAAATTTATCAATAAAATATTTATTAATATTATTAAAAATAATTATGTAATTTTTTTATAAATAAAAAATTAATTAATATTTTTAATTTAAAAAATTAAACAATACTTTTATTTAAAAAAACGATACAAAACATTTATCCCTATATATTTATATAGCATTTTGTCAGTTTCTAATCTGATCCTTAAAAGGACTGACGGAGTCCACTAGTTCACAAGCACATTGAATTATTGATTCACAATGAGTTAAATTATGTCGTTTTCGCCTCTTCCCCTTTGGTTTTACTTTTTCCATTTTTCTTTTTCTGAAGATTTTGCTTCCTTTTTTTTTTTTTTACAAAATGCTCTCCTTACAACTCCAAAGTGCCCAGGCTTGAAGTCTTTAACCTCACATTTATAACGTGCTTGTTCTTATTTATTTTATTTTATGGAAATAACATGTGAGGATATGATATAATAACATGTTTAATTATATAGTGTTATTTATATGTAAATAAAATTTTATTTTTTAATTTCTACGTTCAATAACTTGAAATATATATTTAACAAATATTCAAAAAATCAATGAGTTGTATAAATGGTCCCATTTATTTTAAAAAATAAACTTTAATTTCATAATTTTTAAGTTAGATATTATTAGTCCTATTATTATAAATATTGAGTACATCTAGTTTTGTATTATTTAGACGAGTATAAAACAAAAATTAAAACTAAAAATGAATAATAGATATAGAAAACCACACTAAAATATTAGGAGTAGTGTTTAATGATGTAAATAACGATTAAAATGACAACTTTAGCTTTATTAATGAAGTTATATATAAGATATATGATAAATTTAATTCAAAAAATGTTCAAAAATTAATTTTGTTATTCTTCGATCATTTTCTTAAAACAACGGGTTAAAAATGTTATTCTTAAACTAAAAGACTAAACAACTCAAATGACTTAACTTGAGAAACTATTGAACCTCTTCACCCTAATTATTAATAGAGATGGTGATTGTACAAGTTTCATAACTATTCTAAAAATAATGTTTAAGTTATGTAGTTATTTTTTATGACAATTTAGTCTTATGATTATTTAAAAACAAACGTAAAAAGATAAATTATTTTTTTCTCTCAACAAAATAAGGGATTTCATTTAAATAAAAAACATTGCATCAACCTTAAACTATAGTGTGGAGGAAACCAAATACTTACAAGAATTACACCATATTCATAATAGTAGAGCCATCAAAAGGAAAGTTCAAACCTAACAATCCAAACTATCATCAAATAAAGCATGTCTATACAGTAACACTCATAATCAAATAATAAAAACTACATCAACCTTTACAACAATTACATCAAGCTAAATAAACAATACACACATAATATATACATCACCACAATTCTACACTAACACACACACTAGCTTAATACGACTCATACAAACAAAACAACCTAAAACACTATAAAACTAAAAATAAAATCAAACAAGAGCCATCAACCAAGAACATTAGCTAATTCACATACTAAGAAGGCAGGCCAACAACATTCAACATTAGGGGTGCAAGACATGTTAGAGATGTCATCAAGCTCCCTATGTAGCCGTTTACCATCACCATAGGCAATCAACTAGGTCATTAATTCCTCCATCATCACCTATGGAGATAATACCAATCATATATTTCGTTGCATTAGAATTTCTAACACCTAAGCTAGTCTCAAGCTAGAGCCACTTACAAAGGAACCAAAGCTACCTTTGTACCCTCAATATGTTTAGAAGTGCACATATTTAAGTTAGCTTACAACCATTTTTCAAAATTGTCGTACCTACCACCAAATCCCACATTACAATCACTAACTAACCTACACACTTTTGTACTATGCGTGATCAATCCATAATGATAACCAAAGCGCAACAAATACACATATCAAATGAACAAAAGCCACTTAAAGTGAATGGATTTTCACTCCAACCACAAGAGTCATATTAAGCCCAAGCTCAATTTTCATCCTCACTAATAAAAATCAATTTCCATAATCTTACATGCTTTATTAACAATTATTGCAGCAATTGCTATCTTCCTGCAATTTGGAGATAGATCATGCATTTGCATTCAAAAAGGTGATGAATCCAAACACACATGCAACAAATTAACTCTAGGCTCTAATCTCTTGACTATTAGTAAAGAATTGTTGAAATTCTAAAGCACCTTGCTCAAAACCAACTCAATGTTTTCAACTTTCTCAAAGTAAAATGAAAAGGTTTCTTAGCCTATGCTTGTTAAAAAACTCTCAATAATGCTTTCATATTCACATACAGATTAGTAATAGCTCGAGTCACAATCACTAAATTATATTAATCTTGATTCTCGTCAAACAAATCCTCAATCTCAATCATGAAATCAAGGTTATATAATACACTCATTGCTTTCCCTATAACAATCCGAAATAAACCCCCAAAAGTCTACAAGAAAATCGTGCAAAATAAGATAACTAGAGAAACAAACAATCTATCTACACCATAATACTCAAAGGATCTCTAAGCACCCTGACGTGAGGAGAATCAGGGTTACTCCGCATAGCACTCTGCTTCCAAATATCCAGAGTTCCCTTCAACGCTTTCTCAACCGTGTCCAGCTGCTCCGGCAACCACCCAATAACACCTCCACCACCTGCTCCATATTTCGAAGACCTGGCTGTCCCGTCCGTGGCTTGTGTGATGGGCTTTCGAGTTTCGACTATCTTCATATCCGACAACGGCGAAGCCTTGTGATGCTTGAAGTACTCCTTGTCTTCTTCTTGCTGCTCCTTTATCTCTCCTCGCCTATCTTCGACTTCTCTCGGCCATGGTGAGCCGTCAAGTCCCACACATCTCACAGGTTGTAATGAGAAGGAGGAGTCTCGCTTTTGCTGAACGTTGGGCTTCAAGGGTTGATTCACCCCTGGGCTCTCTAGCCTTATGGAACTTCCATGTAGAGGTTTATCAGTTGGACTTGGAAATACCTGTTTGACCATATGTTTCACTAGATTCTGTTTCGTCCTTGGTCGATTTAGGGTTCGTAACATCATGGCTTCCCTTTCATGTTCAATGTGAATCCATATTAGCCGATGAATACACAGAGAAAATGTTAGAAAAGAGAGACAAGAGGTATCGCATGAAAAGAGAGGCTAGAGAGCCGATATTATAGCTCATGAATTTTGAAATTTGTGATAATTCATAAGCTTTATTGATAAATTACTCATATAATTAAATTAATAAATATAATTATTATATATAATAATATTTTTAAATAAAACGTGAATGGATGATACGTGATTTTAAAACTTTAATTATAAACTCATTAAAGGCGTTAATACAACAGGAGCTTAAATGGGATGCATTTAGTAAAGATGGATCTATGTACGGGTTTATTTTGTTGGCCCTAATACATGCCTTGCCGAAACTTAATTAAGCCCGTAATGTTATCTCAGCCACTTACGAGACGTAATTTATTAGACTTACTAAAAAATAACATGAAGTGAATTAATTAAAGATTTAATAATGGATTAATTCGCTGGACGACTCTAAAAATGAATGGAAGTGATTTAATAACTAGTAACAAGGTGCATAATGGATTAATATGTGAAATCATTCGGATTGAAGCTGAAATTAATAAAAGGATATTAAAAGGATTAAAAGAAATGCTTCATTACACAAAGGTCTATGAATATTTTCAGTTTCTATACTTTAATCTTTTATTAATTTTTTAAAATGTTTTAAACACTTTTTTATTTAATTTTCACATTATAATCATCTTTTTTTTCCTTTGTTTACTTTTTAATTTTTATACGTTTAGTCCATAATTTTAATCTAATTTATAACTAAGATTTGAAAATAAAAATAAAAAAATAAAAAAGTATTACAAAATAAATAAATAAATAAATTAAATTGTTAAAAAAAATAAGAAATTAATATGTTAAAATTAAAAGACAAATAAATTAAATTATAAAGAAACCGAAATAGAAAATGTGAAAAAATTTAAAGAATATAATTTATCCAAAGAAAAAGGAAAACTAAAGATGTTACTGTGGTTGACATTCTCCATTGCATTTTTGTTTACCTATTATTACGTGATTTTATTATTATTTTTCTTGTATTATTAAATTATTAGTATTATAGGGCAATTTTTGTTTTTCAAATTAAGAAAAATGAGTTAGGGACATAATGGAGAATTTAGATTGATGTTAACACGTGTCACATGTATTGTCGTAACAAGTTGCATGTACCTTCTGGAAAGAGGCAGCTAGAAACATGAAGAATTCGCCACTTAACTCTTATTTGAACCTTTAATTTCCTTTGCTTTTTTCTGTACACACGATATTGCCTCCTTATCATTTATCATTATTATTATTATTATTATTATTTTGATTGATCATACTTAGTAGCCCTAATCATATGCGTAGCCTCTAATTTTATCTTTGGGGTTTTCACAATCTGTTATATTGTTTTTTACCTTTTTCTGGTCATTACCATTCAATAATTTGTTTCACTTTCATAGGAATGATCATGTATGTTTTATTTAATAGAAAAAATATATATATCCTAGAACTTCAGTTTCATATGGTTTATTAAAAATTTACTAAATTTAAAAAATAAGACATTAAAATTTATAAATAACTTTTAATTTTTAATATTAATAGATCTTTAACGTCCTATTTTTTAATATATTAATTATAGTATATTAAAAATCCACTGTATTTAAAAAATGAGATAACCCATCAAAAAAATTTATTATTTTATAAACTTAATAAATCTCTAAAATATTATTTATAAATTAATAAATTAAAGTGTATAATTTATTAAAATTAATGAATTATTTTGATAATATGTCTTTAATAAAAAATTATTTTTTTCAAAAATAAAAATTATAATAAATATATTCAAATATATTACGTCACATTATACAGTTATAATAAACAAGTAAATAAAAGTTTAGATGCAAAAATATTACTCCATCACTAAAAATAACTTGCATTTATTTGTCATAATTGCTATTAACAATGTTTTTTTTTTAATGTTTTCTATCAATTTAAATGAGTAGATAAGATAATAACAATTTCAATAAAAGAAAAAAGGGAACAAATTTAGATCTTAAAAAAAATACAAAAATCAAATAAATGTAAAACATAATAATTACCTATATTAAGAATTATGAGAAATACATATTAAAGTGATTTCATTAAAGCTATATCAAAAATACAAAACAAGTATCAGTTGCCTTCCCATGTAGTAGCTGTTTGAGCACATTTAAACTTAGCACTAGTAAATGGTAATATACTAGAAAAACTACTCAAAACAAGAACAATAAAAGTTTACACAATTAGCTTTGTACAGATCAATTTTTTTTTAAAAAAAAAAAAAAGGTTTCAGCCTAAAAAAATTCTAAGCAAAGATAGAGCCACATGACAAAGCCATAAGCATAATAGCAGCTCGTTCTTCTTCTCTTAACTTACTTCTTTCTAACACATGTCTATCTATAACCATGAAAGATTCCAGATTTGATGAGCAGACTTCAATTACTCTATTTTCATTCCTTCTTCTGATACTCTTATTTTCCTTTCCTGCTAATTCTTCTTTGTTCTTACCCAAATTCAAGGCCAATTTCCTTTTCTTTCTGTATCTGATCCCACACGCATTGCACAGTGACTGAGAAAACATAGAAATTAAAAAATAAAATAAAATAACTTAAAATCAATTAATTAATTAATTATAAAACTATAAATCTATAATGAATAATAAAATTATTAAGATTTGATTTTATATACCCTGGGACCAGCCGGACCACTTCTCCATAGCGGTGTTTTAATTGTGTGGCACTCTGCGCAGTTTCTTCTCTCAGAGCCTTTAACATCGCTATTCATGTCTTCTGATTCTGATTCCTGCTTTGGGAAACTGATGCCGGCCTCGATCTTATACTCTGTCGCTCTGTATTCTTCCATTGAGCTCGACCACGAAATTTCTGATTGTTAATTTTAATGTTGCTCGTTGTGTATCTGATCCAGAACTGATGCAGGAGCATAATTAGTAATATAGTCACTTTTGTTTTGTTTAAATAAATAAGCTCTTCTCAGGTAATACATGTTTTGTTTGTTGGGCTTATTGGGTCCATTGGGCCTATATCGTGAAGAGTAAGGTTTTGTGGCCATTACTCTTGCCCATGGGAGGGGATATTTTAATAGTTGTTTTTATTTTCTGTTGGAAGATATAGATAAAAAAAGAGAGAGGAAGCGTGGTGAGGATACCTTTGTCATCTTTTATGTAAATCTTCCTTGCTCAGTTTTGCTGGTTTAATCTTCATAAGTTACTGTTGTTTACGATAAACAAAATATTTAAATATAATTTAATTTTTAGGTGAAGAAATTATTAAATTTTAAATGCATATATTTCAAATATATATTTATTTTTATACACGTTACATTTTATATTAGATACATAATAATATTTAGTATATATGTGTTTGTTTGATCGAGTAATGATTAGATCGATAAAGAAAGTAAATCAATCGTATACTATATAAATCCTATAGAATTAAATTAAAAATTAGAATAAATTGATCAAAATTTTAGATTTAATCGAATGAACGAGGGATTGGATCGATCAAAAATCGATCGTATTCAATCTTCTTATTCTTGGATTTTTATTAATAATTAACTACATAAATCAAAAAAAGTTTTGATGAATCGAGTTTAGTTTGTATCGATTAAATGATGAACGTTTTAACTTTAATTTAATTATTTATTTAAATTTAATATTTTAATTACCATATCGTTCATATTATTTACTTTTCTATAATTGTTTAATGTATGAAGTTGTAATTAGAATTTAACTTACCATTTTTATTTAAATCTTTAATGGACATAATTGTTTAATGGATGAAATTTCTGATTATTAATTTTAATGTTGCTCGTTGTATATCTGATCCAGAACTGATGCAGGAGCACAATTAGAAATATAGTTACTTTTGTTTTGTTTAAATAAATAAGCTATTTTCAGGTAATACATGTTTTATTTATTGGGCTTATTGTGGCCATTGCTCTTGCCCATGGGAGGGGATATTTGAATAGTTGTTTTTCATTTTCTGTTCAAGCATACAGTCACAGAAGGAAAGTATGGTGAGGACACTTTGTAATCTTCCTTGTTGAGTTTTGCTTGTTTAATCGAAATTCTGAGTCCCAATCGACGAATTGAGCTCTAAAACCTGACCAAATTGGTTTAGGCTATTATCCTTAAACTTGCTGCATCAGAAATTGGTATCAGAGCTACTGGTTGTTCTGAGCTCCGATGACTGACCACGATGACAGTAGTCGATGAATTGTGATGGCGATCATGATTCGAAAGCCCTATGCTCAACTATGCAAGAAATGGAGACTAAGTTCGGTGATTTGTGGCGAGATCTACACCATTCGTTAGCACTCATCATCAATGAACAGCTCACAACGATGCAGAATGAACATCATCGTAACGATCAAGCTTTGGCTCGAAATCCACCCCCAAATCATCGCAAGCCACAGATTTTCAATAATCGATCTCCCGGCTTACGTGGGTATGAATCTAACTCTGATGAAGTAACTAATCACCAACAGAGATCAAGAATTACACACCCCGAATTTGAACTAGGTTTGAACGTCAATTCCCTCAGAATCGAATGATGGAGAGAACTGATTACAATCTTAATATAGATTTACCATACTTTTTTGGCCATATGCATGTTGAAGAATATCTTAATTGGTTTAATTTTACGAAAAAGTTTTTAGATTACTCCAAAGTACCAGACAGTAAGAGGGTGAAGCTAGTGGCTTACAAACTGCGAAGTGGAGCCCTCAGCCTGATGGGATAAGGTTCAATTTAAGAGGCGTTTGGCTAACAAGCTTCCAATTACTAATTGGGAACGAATGAAGGAGGAGTTAAACATGAGGTTTCTTCCAACAGATTATGAACATATGCTATATTAGAGGTATCACCAGTGTTAATAAGCACTCATTCAGTTCATGAATATACTGGAGAATTCTTTTGTTTGGGCATTCGAGCAAACACTTGGGAAAGAGAACCACAATAAATCTCTCGTTATGTTCAAGGGTTGAACTCTTTAATTCGAGAGAGATTTGAACTTAGCCAAACTAGCTGGACCATTAATGAGGTCAATAATAAGGCATTGAAAGTAGAAGAACAAGTGGCTGGAGCTAAAACTTCTACTTTTGAAAAAACCTACATTGAGACCTAGCTTGATAAGCCTAAACCTTACTCAGCCACAATTAATTCCAAACCTCAAACAGAACCCAACCAATTTTCTAAGCCAAACCAGAAACCAGTTAACCCAAATCCAAGAAACAATAACCAACCCACCAACCCATATGCAAAGACATTCCTACAAAAATGTTTTCGTTGTAACCAACCTAGACATCGCTCAATTGAGTGTCTACAAAGAAGAAATGCACACTTGGTTGAGGAATTTAATGAAGAGAACAATTAAGAAAAATCTGAATATAAGGAGGAAGAGTATGATGGTGGGGTTCCAGTATTGGGAGGTGATGGAGAAATGGCTGTCAATTATATTTTTAAAAAGCTAATATTGGCACCAAAATTAGCTGAAGTTACCTAGCGCCATGCTTTGTTCCAGACTCGCTGACAGTCAACAACAAGGTATGTGATGTTATGATGGACAGTGGAAGCACAAAGAATATTGTTTCTAAAGTATTAGTTCAATCTTCAGAATTAGAGACTCACATGCATCCTCAACCATACAAAATTGGCTGGATCGAAAAGGGATCAGAAGTGAGGGTGCATGAGATTTGTAGAGTGCCATTCTCTATTGGCCAGTTTTATCAAGATGAAATAACTTGTGATGTAGATGATATGGATGCTTGTCAAATTCTGTTAGGCAAGCCCTGGCAACATGATGTCAACTCTGTATATAAGGGTCAACAAAATGCTTACATCTTTGAATGGAAAGGCAAGAAAATTGCTCTACTGTCTAGTGTCTACCCCAAATGCTAAGGAACCAAGACCATAACCTGTGCAGAAGCAGAAAATGCTACTTGGTGCTACCATGGGAGCGTTTGAACAATAATTGATACATGTTAAGGTGGTGTATGCCTTGATGGTTAGAGAACAAAAATCCAGCCCCGAATCTTTACCTAAGACTATTGAGGTATTGATGCAAGAATGCTATGACATTGCCCCCAAAGAACTCCCATCCGAACTCCCCGCTATGGGAGAAATTCAGCACCAGATTGATCTTATACTAAATGAAAACCTACCAAACTTGCCTCATTTTAGAATGAATCTTCATGATCATGAAGAACTACAAAGATTTGTGGATGACCTATAGCAAAAATAGTTGATAACTGAAAGTCTCTGTTCATGTGCATTACCAGCTCTCTTGGTCCCTAAAAAGGATGAAACTATGAGGATATGTGTTGATGATCGTGCCATAAATAAAATCATCATCAAATACAGATTTACCATACCAAGAATAAAAGATATATTGGATAGGATTTGAGGATCACAAATTTTCAATAGGTTGGACCTTAGAAGTGGGTATCATCAAATTCGTAATAAAGAAGGTATCTTTCAAGACAAAAGAAGGTCTAGATGAGTGGTAAGTGATGTCTTTTGATCTATGTAATGAACCCAACACATTTTTAAGGCTCATAAATTTAAGATCTTTGAGGCTAATAAGGTTAAAATATGATTATAAAACAAGTAAGCACGTCAAACCTAACAAATATTATGATTCTAGAAATATAAATGTACAAAAAATTTATTACATAATTTATTATATAAAATTTATAAATTATTAGAATATCAAAACATCATTTAAAAATAAATACACAAAATTCAAATAATTAATAAATTCATTATAATTTTAACGATATGTAATGTTCTTTTCACATATAAATAGCCTAATAATTAAAATTATACTAACCTAATAATATAAACTATAAATACCCATATAACACCTAATAAACATGACAACCTAATTGATATATATATATATATATATATATATATATATATTATTTAATAAATGTAAATATACATAAATAAATTATAAAAATAAATTTTAAATTTGTAAAAACAAAATAAAAATTGAAAAACATCAATAATAAGTAAAACATAGTTCATAAAAATACTTACAAGATAAGTGAAAAAATGAAGAAAAAATATGATTGATAAATGAAAAAGCGTAAGAAAATAGGTAAGAAAATATTGATTGTTAAGATAAAAAAGGGTGAATTTAGATCAATAAATTGAAGGAAACAAGACTTAACTAACGACACCGATAATGGTTGAAAATGGACAATATATAAGTGTCGCTCAATGAGAGAGAAATAAAATAAGAAACAATAGGTAGACTTGTTGTGAGGAGGGGGGAAGAAAAAGGATTGGAAAAAAAATCAGTTAATGTCGATCATACGTATCAATCGATCTTACACGTGACATGTAGCGTTAGTTCTATGTGACATGTAGCGTAAGTTCTAAGCGACATGACATCATGTGTAACGTTGGTTGGTACATAGAACCAATGCAACGAGCTACATATAACATCAATTAACACGTAGGACAAACATTATACATGACGCATCAGTTCTACGTGTCAACTGATGCTAAACGTGACGTCGTTTTATTGACATGTACAACCAATACAAATCCATATGTAACGTTGATTAATACATAGAATCGACGACATGTGATGCATTAGGTGACGTGTACAACCAGCGTTACATGTAGATTTGTGTTACTTTGTGTACAACAGATGTTACAAATTAAAGATATTATCTATTTGTTTTTAAATATTTTTTATTATGAAGTCTATTTAAAATTGATTTATATATATATTGATTTAAAATTTATTATAATTCAGATTTTACTTAAAATCAATTTTAAATCTTAATTTAAATATTTTTATTGAAGTAATATTATTAATTTTTAACACTAAGAAATGTAAGTAGATAAAAATATGTTAATAGTGACCCAAACTCATATTAAACCCTATCCCACTTTTGTAATATATATATATATATATATATATATCATTTCCTTTGCTGCGTGAATGTAATATAGCAGCAGTTTTAGAAAAGAGGAAAACCAACAGCTACGTGAAGACTAGAAGATGCAAGAGAGAAAAATTAAAACAGTTATTAGAGAAAAAAATTTGGAAGCTGTGTGAAACATAGTTCTCTCATTTCTGTTGTCTATTCCTGTTGCCATTTGTGGAGTTTCTTTCATTTGTATGGTAGTATTTGATTTAATAGCAAGTTTGTTAATTTATCTTGCTATATATTACCAGTAAATTAGAGGGGATATTTTGTGGGTTGAAATTGAATTTTAGTATAATTTGTGAAGTTTTTTGAAAATTAGTGTTTGTATCTCCATTTGCTTATTAATGAATTTTTTTCGGTGTGCAATCGTCAATGGAGTAAATTTTTTGCATTGAAAAGTTGAACCACTTAAATTATTGTGTGTCATTTATTTTCTTACTGCTGATTATTTTACTGTTACCCATTATTATTAATTTATGCAATTAAAATTGGACCCGATCTTCGCTTCCGCAAGGCCTAATTTATAACAAATTGGTATCAGAGCTTGGGTTATTCTGCTATGTATTGGAACTGATCAAGTTTGTTCTTTTGGATTTATTTTGAGCTTCTGGTTATCTGATTGGTTTCATATTTTCTGGATTGTATTTCTGTTAATTTAATATTGGGTTTTCTGTCATGGCGGCAAAATACGAAATTAAGAAATTCATTGGTAGAAATAATTTTAGTCTTTAGCGTATGAAGATGCGGGCCATATTAGTTAAAGAAGGGCTTGTTAAGACACTTGAAGGCAAGGGTAAATTGCCAGAAAAATTAACTGACGAAGAAAAAGATGCATGAATAGAAAATGCTCTTAGTTCAATTCAGTTATCCTTGTTTGATGAGGTATTACGCGAAGTTGGTGATGAGGAATCTCCTGCTGGGTTATGGCTTAAATTGAAGAATTTGTATATGACCAAGTTTTTTATCAGAAGGTTATATTTGAAGCAACGTTTGTATACGTTCAGAATGTTAGAAGGTACACCTTTGTACAATCATCTTAATGAATTTACTAAAATTATTCGTGATCTGAAAAATGGTGGTGTTAAGATTGATGATAAGGATCAGACCTTAGTTCTATTATGTTCTTTACCTCATTCATTTGAACATTTTGTTGATACCATGCTATATGGGCGAGACACTATTTCTTTGGAAGATGTCAAAGTAACTTTGAATTCTAGAGAGTTGAAGAAAAATGTTTCTACAAGCAACAATGATAATAGCAGTGGTTTATTTGTCAGAGGTAGAAATCAAGAAAAGGCATAAGCAATAATAGAAGCAAGTCTAGATCCAAATCTAGAAAAACAAAAGATAAATGCAACTATTGCCGTCAGGAAGGGCACTGGAAAGTAAATTGTTTGAAACTCAAAGGTAAAGGAAATTTTGCCACAACATCTTTTGGTACTAATGATGTTGCTGGTGTTGTAGATAGTTCTAGTTCTGATGGTGAAAATGTTCTATCAATATCTATTGGTTCTCCTGGAGATGTTTGGATTTTTGATTCGGGTTGCACTTATCATATGTGCCCTAATAGAGATTGGTTTGCTTCTTATCAGTCTATTGATGAGGGTGTTGTCTTGATGGGAAACAATATATCCTACAAGGTTGTTGGTATTGGTACTATCCGAATTAAGATGCATGATGGTATTGTTAGGGCTTTGAAAGATGTTTGCCATGTTCCAGATTTGAAAAAGAATTTGATAGCTTTGGGTACTCTTGATTCACAAGGCTATAAGTATGTAGCTGAAGGTGGAGTTTTAAAAGTTAGTAAGGGTGCTCTTGTTATTATTAAAGGGCAATTGTCGCATGGTCTCTATATGCTTGAGGGTAGCACTGTTATTGACAGTGTTTCAGTTTCGTCCTCATCAGATCAAGATTCAGACACTACTCGATTATGGAATATGCGGATTGGGCATATGAGTGAGACAGGGATATCTATTTTGAGCAAATGGGATTTGCTTTGTGGTTAGAAAGTTGGAAAACTTGATTTTTGTGAGCATTGTGTCTATAAAAAGCATCGCAAGGTCAAGTTTAGTACAACCATCCATAAAACGAAAGGTAATGTTGATTATATTCATTCAGATCTTTGGGATCCTTCTCGTGTTGTGTCTAAAGGTGGTGCCCGGTATATGTTGACTTTTATTGACGACTTTGCTCGTCATGTTTGAGTGTATTTTTTGAAGAATAAGAATGATGAGTTCTCAAAATTTGTGAAATTCAAGTCTTGTATAGAAAATCAAACAAGTAAGAAAATCAAGCATTTGAGGACTGATAATGGTTTGGCATTCTGTGACAGTCAGTTTAATGAGTTCTGTGAAAGGAATGGCATAATGAGACACCGCACTGTACGTCATACCTGCTATTTAGTGAATCAGTCTCCATCAACTGCAATTGAGTTGAAGACTCCGTTTGAGGTATTCTTTGGTACTCCTGCTAATTATTATGATTTGAAAGTTTTTGGTTGTCCTGTTTATGCTCATGTTAATGATGGTAAACTTGAGCCTAGGGCATTGAAATGCATATTTTTGGGGTATCCTTCTAGGGTGAAGGGTTATAGATTATGGTGTGTTGAACCCAAGTTACCTAAATTTTTGATTAGTAGAGATGTTAAGTTTGATGAGTTTTCCATATTGCAAAAGAAAAAAGAGTTTATTGTTGTAGATAAAGACCACGATGTTAGTGAGCAGGGGGAGCTTGAGAGTGGAGCTCCTAGTCAAGTGTAAGAGGGCACTTCAAATCAGCCATCTGTGGAAGAGATAGATGTTTTTGCTCATGATGTAGCAGAAGAGCAACATGAGCAACCATATAGTATTGCTAAGGGTAAAGGAATAAGAGAGATTCGTCGCCCTCAGAGGTACATAGATGCAGACTTAGCTTCTTTTGCATTGTATGTGGTAGAGTCTATTGAGGTGTATGAACCCTCTAGTTATCATGAAGTTGTCACTTGTGATGAGTTTATTCAGTGGTTGGTTGCTATGAATGAAGATATTGAATCACTTCATAAGAATCATACTTGGGAATTGGTGAAATCGCCTAAGGGCCAGAAGATTGTTGGAAACAAATGGGTCTTCAAGAAAAAAAAAGGTATACCTGAGGTTGAAGCAGCTAGGTTCAAGGCACGTGTCATTGCAAAGGGCTATTGTTAGAAGAAGTGTATTAACTTCAATGAAGTATTTTCACCTGTTGTAAAACATAGCTCTATTCGTGTGTTGTTTGCTATGGTTGCATTGTTTAACATGAAATTAGAACAACTTGATGTCAAGATAACATTCTTACATGGTGAGCTTGAGGAACAAATATGTATGCATCAACCAGAGGGGTTTGTTGTTCCAAGTAAGGAAGATCATGTTTTTTATTGAAAAATTCTTTATATGGGCTGAAGCAATCTCTTAGGAAGTGGTATAAGCGGTTTGATTCTTTTATAATTGATTATGGCTACTCTAGAAGTGATTATGATAGTTGTGTTTATCATAAAAGATTTCATGATTGTTCATCCATTTATTTGTTGCTTTATGTTGATGACATGTTTATTGCTTCTAAGAATAAGTCTGAAATTCAGAAATTAAAGTCTTAACTTAATGGTGAGTTTGAGATTAAAGATTTGGGTGCAGCGAAGAAAATTTTGGGCATAAAAATTTACAGGGATAGACATGCGGGCAAGCTTTATTTGACTCAGAAAAGTTATATTTAAAAAGTTCTTGAACGCTTTGGTATGAAAGATTCTAAACTTGTGAGTACACCGTTAGCTGTGCATTTTAGGCTTTTTTTGGATTTGTCACCACAATAAGAAGAAGAAGAGCAGTACATGTCTCAGGTTCCATATATTAGTGCCGTTTGCAATTTAATGTACGCTATGGTTTGTATTCATCCAGGCATTTCACATGCAGTTAGTGTTGTCAGTAGATATATGGCAGCAGCAGAAACAGTGAAAGAAGCCTTTTAGCTTAGAGGTTTGGTTTGTGATTTGGGTTTACAGCAGGATACTTCTGTTGTATTTTGTGATAGTCAGAGTGCAATACACTTGACTAAGAATACTATGTATCATGAAAGAACCAAACACATTGATGTAAGATATCACTTTGTTCCTAACATTGTCTCTCATGGTGCTATTATTGTTAATAAGATAGTCACTACAGAGAATACAGCTGATATGTTAACCAAACTAGTTCTATTTAACAAGTTCAAGCATTGTTTGGACTTGATTGGTGTTTGTAGAAGATAATCACCCTTCGGGGCTTTGGACGACGGTTATTTGGTAATCCGAGGAATTTCATTTGAAGAATTTGTTTTCTGTTTTGAGCCAAGGTAGAGATTTGTTAATAGTGACCCAAAACAATATTAAGCCAAAACCCATATTAAACTCTATCTCACTTTTGTAATATATATATATATATATATATATATATATATATATATATATATATATATATATATATATATATATATCATTTCCTTTGCTGCGTGAATGTAATATAGTAGCATTTTTAAAAAAGAGGAAAACCAGCAGCTGCGTGAAGACTAGAAGTTGCCAGAGAGAAAAATTGAAACAGTCGTTGGAGAAGAAATTTTGGAAGCTACGTGAAACATAGTTCTCTCATTTTTGTTGTCCATTTTTGCTGCCATTTGCGGAGTTTCTCTAATTTGTATGGTAATATTTGATTTAGTAGCAAGTTTGTTAATTTATCTTGCTATATATTACCAGTAAATTAGAAGAGATATTTTGTGGGTTGAAATTGAATTTTAGTATAATTTGTGAAGCTCTTTGAAAATTGGTGTTTGTATCTCCATTTGTTTATTGGTGAATTTTTCTCGGTGTGCAATCGTCACTAAAGTAGACTTTTTGCATTGAAAAGTTGAACCACTTAAATCATTGTGTGTCATTTATTTTCTTACTGTTGATTATTTTGCTGTTATTCATTATTATTAATTTGTGTAATCAAAATTGAACTCGATCTTTACTTCCGTAAGACCTAATTTATAACAAAATATTCTCACGTAACCGTTACACATTATAATTAAAAAAACATATTATAATTAATTTAAGTGAAAATTCAAAAAATGAATTTTTGGTTAAAAAATACAAAAATGAAAGAGCACGACACATAATAATTCTACAAGAAATCATGATAACGAAAAATGAACGAACACCACACAATAAGAATCCTACAGTAAATCATGATAATTTATTAAGCCAATCAATGAGCCTAAGAAAGAGGATTAATGTCCCTAATAGATTGTAATCGATTAAAAGTTTATCTTGATGTGTCAGAAGGGTCCAGAAGATCGAGACTAAAACCACTTTTATTTATAAGAATATATCTAATGGGATAATTATTTATCGATTAAGATAATTAATTTTGTTTTTTTAATTAATAAATGATTGTTATATAAATAAATTTTTATATTATAAATATAATTGCAAAGGGTATTTAACATGTGGTATATTTGATGGTAAATTTGATTCTTCGTTGCGTCGTTCTATTTGACAAAAAAGTAAAAAACAGGATATATAAGATAAGGGAGTGTAAAACTATACGCTTTTTGGCATCCAAAATGGGCAACAGGAAATCATAATAATAATCTTAAAAAAGCAAGGGTCAGTTCAGTTCACATGAGCATAACTGAGACTCAATATCACTTTATAATCAAAATCATTATTATAAATAAAAACATGAGAACGTAGGATTTAGACATATAGTCATTCTGAAATAGATATGGCTAGTGAGAAGGGTAATGTTAAAGCTTCAGAAACAAATAGAAAACAACCTGTGGAACCTGGCTTTGGAAAAGCACTTGCATACAGAGCAATTTTTGGTTCAAGCAGAGGCTATCTGAGCAGAGCCAGAAAGGTCAGTGACAATGATTGTAGAGCACTACCTAGTAGTAGGCTGAGTAAAGTTTCCTCTGCTGGAGAAGAATAGAACTTAATTTTGTCTTATTCTATCAAATACTTCCCACTCCTCTTTACTACTTAGTCATTTAATGTAATTTACTGTGTAAAAATCAACTTTTACTTTCAACATATTAATCCTTATGATTTTGATATTATCTATTTATCTACTTAGTTTTAATTTTAAGGAGATTTATGCAATATAATTAAATCTATATTAATTCTAGATTGTTTCTCAAATAATGATGTACATATATAAACATAATTATCCATGGTTGTTTTCGTCCAATTTGCCAGTACAGAACATGAGCTTCTTTTTAAACCGGTGAATTGTTGGTTCAAATCTTTCCTTACCATTGTACATAGTAGTTGATGAAAAAAAAAACCAAAAAGAGTAGTGATATGGTTGGAATTTAATAAATATATATTATTATTAATTTATCAATAATAATAATTATTATTTTTAAAATAAAAAAATAAAAAAATTTAAATATGACAAGTTTAAAAATTATTTTAAAATTTTATATAAATATGTTAAAAAATACTCTTAAAATAATTAATTAATTAATTTGTTACTTTAACTAATATCAAATATACAATAATAATTATTTTATTAACAAAAATTATACATAATAATAGTTATTTTATAAATAATATGTATGATATTTTATAATACACACACAATCTAAATATGAGTGATTTTTATTTAACAAATAAATCAAATATAATATGATTATATATATGAATTTAAACATGATAAACACAATTAGATTAATTTATTATATGTTATTTGATATTAGATATAATATAATTTTGATACTAAAAAAATAATGATTTCAACACAATTTTAACCTCTAAAATAATAATTAAAACTTAATAATATAAAATGAATGAATAATAAAATTATCAAATATAAAATATATAATTATTATCTATTTGTTAGAAGAAATTGGGTCTTTAAAGGCAAAACATTTTACCACAAAAAAAAGAGAAAAAAACTAAATTTTGTCATTAGAGGTGATATACTTTCCCCGTTGGTTTGACAACGTAGCATCGTTACAAATGGTGAAATTGATGATGAATTTGCATTTTTCATCAAATATCATTAATTAACTATAAATATTTATATTTTTGTCACTATTTATCTATGTTATTTGTTTATTTTTTTCATTAAATGTCTACACTGTAGTAAAAATATTTCACTGCTAAAAAAGTAAAGGCTCGTTACTAAATATCTACACAAGAGGTAAAGTATTTTCCTATTAATAGTAAAAGTTTGCAACTAAATGCCTAAATAGGGGGCAAACTATTTTATTGTTAAAATAGTAAAAATTCACCGCTAAATGTCTTTATAAGAGGTAAAATGTTTGATCGATAAACAATACAGATTTCTCACTATATAATATAAAATTTAAAATTAAATATAACATAAATTATTATAATTTCATATTATTAATCACTATATATATTATAAGGTTTATGAGCGTCGGGGATATTCGAAAATGAAACATCTAAATGCAATTTTATTTTTTAGGTGTCTTTTAAGAATATTTTCATTTCGAAAAAACTATTAAACTTTAAACAAACACGTCTTATGTATAACTTTATTCTTATGCACGTCAGATTTCATATTAAATACATAAGAACATTCTGTATTTAGGATACTTGATCGATCAAGAAATTTTTAGATCGATTAAGACATGTAGATTGATCGAGTCGATCGATCCTTAATTAAAAAAATCCTTGAATCGGTTTTTAAATAGGGTAGATCGATTGAAGACTAGGTCGATCAAGAATCAATCTCATTTGATCTAACTGATCTCAATATTTATTTTTTAATATCTTACATTAATCAAAAATTGATTAAATCGATCGATTAATCATCTTTTGATTGTTGTTTGTATCGATAAAAAAGATTTCAAAAATTAAAACCTTTTTTTTCTTATTTTATTTCGTTCTTAATTTATTTTTTATAAGTTAATCTTCTTCTATTTTTTTTTTAACAACTTGAAGCCTTTTCTTTTTAAACAACTTAGAAGGCTTTTCTTTTTACAAATAATATGTAAGCACTTTTTAATAAGATAAAACGAGTAATAGTAAAAAAAAATATTTTTAAGATTTTATTTAGTAATACAATATTTTCTTTAATAACCTCACTGTTTTGACAAAAGGAACGTTAACTTCTTTTAATAATATTACATTGTATTTCTTTTTTAAATAACCTAGGTAATAAGATAATCTTAAATAATCCTTAGCAACAAAATAATTATTAGTAAAATAGTCATAATTTTTTATATAAAATTTATAATTATAATCCATAATTTTTTTTCTAAATTAAACTTTTAGTGTTTTTTAATAGTATATGAAATAAATCATAATCATAATATTTTATTAGCTTCTTAATTCAACATGTCTTTATTTATGAATATATCTCAAAAATAAAAATAAAAATTGAAAAATAATTAAGAATGAATTAATATATAATCAATAATCTAAAAAAATCTTTTTTTAGTTTTTTATGAATAAAATATATAATTTTAATTTTATCTCGAAAAAATTATAATTTTAAAAAATTTTGAATTATAATATTAAATAAATTTTTTTATAGTTATAAAAATAAAATATATAAAAATTATAATTACAAAATCTAAATTATCGCATGACAGTTTTCTGCAAAGTTTCTTAAATATATTACTTTAGTTTTTGCATGCAAAATTAATAGAAAACATATATCCAAGAATTAATTTAATTGAATTAAATTATTTTTCAAAAATTTCAAAAGTTCAATCAAGAATTTCAAAAAAAAAAATTAAAGCAGGTGATAAGTTTATTTATCTCATATTTTTTAGTTTATTAATAGACTGGAATGAAAAATAATGTATCAGTTCCTACCACTCCATTAAGATAAGAATTCCCAACAAAAAAAGAGAAATTTTTAAACCAATGGCACATCTAGAAAAAGAATTCAACATAGAAGAACTCTATGTATTAAGAGGTCAAATGCTTGCTAAATTTACTATGAATTCAGAAAGATTGGTAACTTTATGGAGATCAAAGTAAATTATTCAACTAGTAAAGTTATCATCATTTCTCATAGTAGCATGACTTTTTTCAAAAAAGAATGGTAAACAAATTTCCAAATATTAACAATTTTAATAGCAATAACTTGAAAATTTATCAAAAAACAAGGAAGGTATTCTGCTTCTATGCTAGAAAAACCACCAAAGATCACAGATGTATTTACTACATTAAAGATCAGAAAGAAAAAGATGCATCTCATCAATGTCATCAAAAATACTATCGGTAGGAAACGACAGAGAAGAATAAAGAGAGAAAGTGCTGACAAAAGAGGATAAAGAAAATAAAGATGTAGACTCACATTTTAGTCAATAGTACGTGCCAAAGAAAAAATACTGGTTGCATTTAAAGCAAAAAAATAAATGAATTATGAAAGTAAGGATAAAATAGTAATTTTTTCTTGTAAACAGATATTCCTTGTGCTATAAAAGAAACTCTTACTTTAATTTTGAAGGACACAGAAAATCAGAGCACATATATTTGAAAAACATATAACTCTAGCATAGAAATCCTAAACCAGTACTGATATACCCAATAATTATGAGCGGCTAAGAATCCCTTTAAGGTTATAAGTTGGCTTTAAGTTTGTAATAATTATATTATAAATAAAATAGAGTTAGCTGCTCTTTTCTATTAAGTCAAAATTAGACATCATCTATGTAAGGCTCACCATTACTAAGAGAGTATTGAGATTTGAGTAAAGTTAAGACATAACTGATATAACAAGAGGAGATGAACAGAAGGAAAGATCTTGATGGACCTATTAGGTTTAGATACAATAATTATAATTTTAAGTCAATTAAGAATCTTAAATGTTTAGATATTTACTTATATCAAATAATAATATTGATAAAAAGAAATATCACAATATCATAAGAAAAATTAAGTAATATGAATTAACAAATAAACCTTAAACAACCACTTTGAAGGAAATCAAAATGAAAGAAAAAATTAATTTTATTAGGAAAATTTGACAAAGGCTATCACTTAACCTTAAATAAATATTTCAAAGGTGAGGATTATGAAACTTACCATGAATTTTTTTGAAGATTCAATACTGTATTATAAATCTATATATATTATATTAAAGTTGTTACAAGGATAATAGATCATCATACTTAAAGGATATTAAGAGACTATTTTAACCAAAAACTAATATTTTTAGAAGAAAAAGGAGGAGAAAAAAAGAAATTTATTAACATTATGTTTGGTTATTATTTTTTCAAAGATTATAGGTTCTGTTTGTACAAAAATGTGAATAGAATTGCTTTCATAAATATTGTGCCCAATCCTAATGTGAATAGGATTGTTTTCATAAATATTGTGCCCAATCCTACTACGAGTACTATATAATATTAGCCTTATAAATTTTGACTTTATTTTGAATAGGATTGTTTTCATAAATTTTATCCAATATATATTATTTATATATCTCTATTAGGGAGTAAAATAAAGAAGAAGAAAAACACTCAATAACTTTTAGAGTCGTAGGCTATATAGAGTTATTATATATTTATTAAATTAAAATAAAATAAAAGATATAACTAATCATGCAAATGAATAAAGAAGAAAAAAACTCAATAATTTTAAAATTACTAGATTATATAGAATTTATATATATTTGTTAATTTAAATTAAAAGATAACTCCCATCGTACAAATGAATATTTAAACAGATATATTTAATAAATTATTACAAAAGTTTAATAATAAATTCTGTAACTTAAATATATATACTTTTGATATGTATAAAGTATGAAATTCAAATCTCAATTACCAACATCTAAGTAATGTATTTATTTCAAAAGAAAAGATTTTACAATAATAGATATATATTTTCGATTGAATTGATTTTTTTCATTAATTTTAGGAGAATGTGATAGGATCCATTCCTATCATTATCATTATCAATTGTTAAATATATTTGTTAAAGTAAATAATTTTTTTTTACCGTTATATTAACCAATTCAATTGAAACTTACATAATATTTTATAAAAAGATAAAGATAAAATTCAAGTTCAAAGACAATTTTATATTTTATTTCATTATTTTTTCCTTTTTTTGAATGTAAGAGTTTGAGCTTCGGTAGACTTCAAAATCATTGCTGAAAACTAATATAAATTATGGTTCTCTCTCGCTCTTTCTTAAATTCTCTCTCACTAACTCTTCAGTAGACTTTTTTGGTACGACTTCTTCGGTATAGTTTTTTTCTTACTAATTCTTCTTCGTTTTACACTTATCGTTGATGTTTGATTTACATTAAAATAAATAAATAAATAAATGTTTGATGTTTGATTATTCAAGTTTTCTTCCAAAGAAAATGTCAAATTGTTTTTCTTTATTCATTCTTGAATTGTTCTATTATCGCCTTTTCTGCTATTTTTTTTTTTTATATTTTCGTTCGATTCATTTAAAGAAATTTAACATATTTTTCAAGTATAATTAGATATAAATTATTTCTCTTTTTGTTTCCAGAAAATCTTGGGTGATTTCTTACGGTGTACTATTCATAAACTATAAGATGGTAAGGGTATGCAACTTAGGAATTGTATTACTACTTTTTCTTCTTCTTTATATTGCCTTTTGCTTGATTGGAATCAATTTATTAATGTACGTTTGATTAATTTACTCCATTGTAATATCAGATCATGTTTTATTTTTTTATTTTTTTAAATATAACTAAAAATAAAAAATTAAATAAATAAAGATGTAAAAAGTTATTTTTACAATTTCATTACCAACAAGTAGAATTGAGATATTTTTTTAGAAAACTTTTAAATAAAATAAAAAGTTTGAAATTGTTTACAAGACTTCAATGTTTATCTTTAAAATATGAAAAAATAAACATATAAGTTTTGAACTTTGATTCTTATTTTCACAATTAATATTCATAAATTTTATCCAATAATAATATCATTATTTATAATTAAAAAATAAATAATTCATGCATTATTTTGATAGTAACAAAAAATTGTTTTAAATATATAGTATATATTTAGAATAAATATCTTTTTAAATTTTAATTTTAATAAAATACTTATTTAAAAAAATATAAAATAGGTACTACGAAAATTTAAAACTCCCATCAAGCCGGAACTTAAAGCACCCACCTCATCGATCTTGGAATATTTATTTGTTTGTTTCTTTTCGACTATTTATTTTGTTTGTTGTGATGTGATCATTCATAAATTGTGTTTGCTTTATAAGCCCAGATGAATCAAATTGTTACATACATATACTATATATATGATTATACTAATCAAATATATATATATCTGGACATTTTTAAGGATTCAAATGAAAAATTACCACAAGAACCTTCAACAAATGTGAGTTTTAATCCTCATCAAGGCCAAAGAACTTTGACAGGGCAGGATATTTTAGCGGTGAGATCAATGGATGGATCGAGCTTTAATCTTAATAATATAATTATTTTTTGTTTGATAAATTATACCAAAGAATTAATATATATGTATGATTTTTTAGTGCCAACATATGATCGAAAAATGTCTCCCATTATACATGAACAAACATAAGATAGCTGAGTCTCTGAAGCTTGCTGCTGGGTTTGACCCTGTGTTAACTCTTTCGGGTAAGAAAATTTTAGTCCATTCTAATTGTTACATATAGAGTACTATTGATTCCTATGATATCCTCTATCTCTAATTTCAGTTTTTTTTTTTTTAAGTATACGAGTGTTTGGAAAAACAAAATCCAGAAGTCTTTCGATGGTATCACACAAGGTTGATTTTGATGAAACAAATTAAAACATTTAACACTCATTTGGAGAAAATGGCCGAACTCATGAGGCTATATCCTAACAATGGAGAAGCATCAGAAGCATCAACGTTATCAGATGATACCAGTAAATTATTATTTATGTTTATTTCACAAATAATTATATTGATTTAATGATAAGATGCATATTTTTAATTTTTAAATTATAGATTCAAATTACATCAATGTATTTTTATACTACCATTTTTTATAAAAAATCATTATGAAATAAGCTTTATAAGCCCAGATGAATACTATCTATTTTGTGAAACTAATTAACTCTTCTTGGTTGTGATGCAGCTAACGGGGCTCACTTTCTAAAAAATTCTATTCACGCTGCCACGAACGAGATTTCAACTCATGCTCGTTTAGATCCCATGGAAATGGAAATAAATTGTGAACAACAACAATATGTACTTCGTCTCTTATCTCTAACCTTTCTCTCTTTTTATTATTATTATTTTTCTTAATTTTCATTCCTTTTCTTGCAGGATGTTTATTGGTACTTAAAACATTTTTAACTAAGCATGTTTTTGCAAAATAAAAAAAAAATTGAAAAAAATAATAAACTTAATGATATCAAACTTATCTCTACCAATTTTAATTATGCAATTTCAGTATTCTCTCAACTTTATTTATAAGTTTTAAACTTTTAAAATGTATAATTTTATCAAATTTTAAAATCTTATAATTTGATGATTTAGTTATCAAAAGTTTAAAATTTTACGTATAAATCTCAACTTGTTAAACTTATATATACATATATACATATTTATAATTTAAATTTAATTTAATTGTATAAGATAAATTCTTCCATATATATAATTTTTTTTTCTACAACATAAAAATATATATTTAAATTATATTAAAAAAATGTGATGTATACGCATTTTTTTTATAAAATAAAAAACATATATTTTATTAAGCATAATAAAATTTAAATTAATTAAATAATTGTATCATATAATATTTTAAAGATTAAATTATATATTTTATTAAGATTTTAAAGATTAAATTATATAATATAAATATTTATTAACCTATATATAAAATTTTAAGGATTAAATTATATATTTTATTAAGATTCTAAGGATTAAATTATATAATATAAATATTTATTAACCTAATTTTTAAAATTTTAAAGATTAAATTATATATTTAAAACTTAAAAAATATATCTAAATTTAATTAAAATTTAGATACCAAATAAATATGGCTAATATTCATATGTGTACATCTTGCAAGGCCATCGGGAATAGAGAAGTGTATAGTATGATACCAAACAATGAGGTGGAGAACATAGCTTCCAATTCCTATAATGGTCAATTTCCTGGACACGTGGCTTCTACATCTAATAATATAACAATTGATACTGTTCGGCCAGATCAGTACTCAAACACAAATGATCCTCAGCCGGCTCTCCCTACTAAATGGGACTGCAATTACTTTGATGGTCTATATCAATCGGAAAATATGATAGGTAAGTAACCAAACATCTTTGTACTCTAAATAACGAAGTTTTTCTAAAGTTTTGTGAATTGATCATCCTAAAATATTTTATTATACACTTGTACATTACTTCCTTTTGTAATTAAATTTATAACATATAGTCTCATAAATTAGACATAGGGGTATTTTTGTTAAGTTTGTTGAAAGTTGTTTAGATTTAAGTTTTGTATTTTATTTTTTAAAAAAGTATATATAATTCGCTTTTTAGTCATTAAAACGCTTTTGATAAAGTTTTTATTTTTTTTCTTATGTTTTGTTGTATTAAAATGCTTTTACACCATTCTAAGCGTATAGACAAACAAATATGGCACTACTTCTTGCCATTTCGATTAATAAAAGAAAAAATGTTAGTTTAAATGTTTTGTGTTTAATGTAAATATATTGTACTAAATTTATACTGTTTTGGTTTTAAAGTTAAAAAATAAGATAGTATAAGTTTATTATTTTATAAAAATAATATATTTATATTATTTTATCTAATAAATATCGATCTAAATTATAGTTCGTAACCATTACTCTCATATATACCATACTCACGTGTTAATTACTATGTATTTCTTTTTACAGATGAGGAAGAATTTGGAGGCTCTGTTTCAATTAGAGAAAACACAGAAAATTATCACACGCAGGCCAATATATAATTTATATTACGTGTAATGACATCACCTCATCAGCCAAGGTTAGACTTTTTCTTTTTAATCGATATAATTTTTTTAAAATATATATTTGCTCATTAATCATTATTAAACTAAATTACAGAAAAAATGACTAAAACTATTATCCAAAAAGATATAAAACACTACCTTTACTCTAAATTATAGTGGTGGCACGATTAGGAATTAGGATTAGGAAAAAATGACTAAACTATTATCCAAAAATATGCTATATTTTTTTCTGCATTCTCAATACTGTTTTTATATCTCAATACTGTTTTTATATATAATGCATTAAATGACTTTTTTTTTTAAATTACATTGAATGAGTATGAAAAAAGTATTATTTGAAATATTTATGCACTATTAATATATGCTTTAAACCTAACAAGTATAACATCATCTTATCAAAAAAGAAACGGTTTTGTAATTAATATTTTATTTTCTACTATTTTCTTTTTCAAAATTATTTTTAATCCATTAACTCATGGCTTTTAATTCAATTTTTCTCTTGCATGTGTTCAGTTTGTGTACTACATTTATATATATATATATATAATATGTAGCCTTATTTTAAAGAAAAGTAAGATTAAGTACTGAAAAATTATTATTTTTAATTTAAAGTTATCTTCATTTTCGTAGAATTTAGATATTTGATAGTTTTTTGGAATAACAAATTATATTGTAAGTTTATTACTAATTGGTCGGTAGGAATATGTTTTTTAAAAATTTTCAAACACATAATTAGCCTTATTTTCTAAAAAATGGCTAAAACTATTATCCATGTTATAAACATAATTAGACTCGGTTGTTTTTTTAATCAATTTTTATTTTTTATCATTTTAATTTTATATTTATGATTTATATATATTTATATTTATGTAATGATTTCGAATCAAATAATATTTATTTTTAATTTATTTATCTTTATAATCCTCGTAATACTGCTTAATATTGTATCAATATTCCTCTTTACGTTCTAACTCTAGAGTTTTTTTTTTTTAATTTTTTTTATGTTTCTTTTCTATTAGTACTGTCAGTATCTCCTACTTTTATTACTACTCTTTTTACCGTTTGGTTGTTATTATCTTCCTTTACTAATTTTTTTTTCTTCTTTCTGTTTGTTTATTTGCAGTTCTTCTTGGTGACAGGCGTTTTAGTACTTAATCCATTTGCTGCTTTCTTGGTATTGCAGAAGCACTTCCTATTATATCTCTTGCTAATTATATATATATATATATATATATATATGACTCTTGAACAGTTACACAGGTTCTAAACAGTACAAATAAGAAATTTGCTTAAACTACTACCAATTGCTAATATTTTACTTTTAATTTTCGTAAATGAGTTTGATGTATAACTTATGTTGTTTTATGAATTAAATGTCTACTTAATTCTTAAGAAGATATATTTGCAAAAAAAAAATTAAATTTTTAAGTCAATATATTAATATATAGTTTTAATTTTATCTTTCTTTAATAGACATTAATTAATATTGTGGAATTTGTTTTCTATTTAATTTTATAATTTTAAGGATATTGATTCAATAATCCATTCTATAACCGCTTTTTCCGAACTTTGCTTTAGAATTTTATTCCTTCAGATTGGTTAGCTAATAGCTCTGGAATATTACACTGAATAAAATGGTTGAAATAATATGAATTCGTAACCGAAGAATTTGGTATTTCATATTTGATGGAATATTTGATTTTGTTTTATGAAATAAGGAAATTTGTATGTATGATTTAATGAAATTTTACATTTGATAAAATTATTTGATTTTGAATTTTAAAATAAGTAAACTTTGCATCAATAAATGGAGAATTTATTATTAAAATTTGGTATTTAGGTGTTGTATTTATTATTAAAAGTTTTAAGATATTTTGAAAGAAAGCATATAAGATATATGTATGCGTTATTTAAATAAATGTTGAATTCTTACTAATATTTATGAGTATAAAAATTTCTTATAAAATTAATTGTATTTACACTTAAAAAAGTGAAGATATATTTGAAAACAATAGAATACATTTTATTAAATATGTAAACCATACATGTGTTTATTAATTTTCGATGTGTCAAAGATCTCACAAAATCTTAATAAAAGAATCAAAAAATTCATTGTTTTTTGAACATGTATTTTCTTGTAAATACCAAGTATTTTCTTGTAAATACCAAGGAGAATCAAATTTATATAAACAAACTTACAAGACTATGAATGAAGTTAGTCAAGACCAATATAGTTATGTCAATGAAAAACACAAGACTAGTTGATGTAATTCTAGGAATTAAGATATTGTGGATATTAAGCTGTCTCATTCTATATTAATGTTATTATATTGACAAGATACTCGAGAAATTCAACAGAAGTGATTATGAAATTGTTAGAACACTAGTAAATGTAAATCTATACCTATCTAAAAATAGAGATAATATACGTTTTAATTGAAATATTATAGAGTGATGGAAAGTCTTATATACTTAATAAGTTGTAAAACATAACTTACATTGTAAGTTAACTAAGTAGACATACCACCAATACAAGATTGGAAAGGTATTACAAAACTATTTAGATACTTAAGATACAAACATAACTATAGATTATACTACACAAAATATTCAACTATATTAGAATGATACAATAATGCAAACTAGATATCTGACATGAAAAACTCAAAGTCTACTAGTGAATATGTTGTCACACTAGATGGAGTAGTTATTTCATACAAATCCTCAAAATAGACATGTATTACTAGATTCACGATAGAATTTGAATTTATTACTTTGGATAAATGTGACAAATAGGCCAAATACTTACATAATTTCTTAGAGGATATTTCAAAGTGGTCAAATCATATGCTTACACTTTGGATTCATTGTAATAGTCAATTTATTATTGGTAAAACATAGAACAATATGTATAATAGTAAGTCTTGACATATACGTCATAGACATAATATTATTATACAACTATTTTTAATTGAGTTTATCTCTATTGATTATGTAAAGTCAAAGAATAATATAGCGGATCTGCTAACCAAATGATTAAATTGGGAATTAGTTGATACGTCATTAAGAAGAATAATATTAGAGCACATGATAGAAAAAGGATTTACAAAAAAAAAACCACCTACTTGTACGTAGATTCCAATATCTATGTTAGTTATAAAGATTTATTTGGATCACTATAGAGGTTTACCTTTGTTATATAAACCCAAGGTCTAACTTAACCAAATAAGATTTCATTGAGTTAAGAGTTACACAGCTTATAAACTGCACTTCAGTCGAACGCCTAATCTATGTGGAACAATATAATCCTTCAACACCCCCTCACATCGAATAGGGGCAACAAAGGCCACAAATCACAACAAACTCAAGGCCTAGCTTTGATACCATGTTATATAAGTCCAAGGCCTAACTAAACCCAATAAGATCTTATTGAGTTAAAGGTTATTCACATTTATAAACTACACTACAGTCGAACGCCTAGTCGATATGGGACAATATAATCCTTCAACAACCTTCAAGTCTATTCCAATGATGAAAACAATGATACCATGAGAACAAATTAAATTAAATTTTTTAATGATTTTTATGAATAGAATATCTAACGAAATATGCGGATTATTCTTATAATTAGAAGATCATTTATGTGAGAAAAACATATCACTTTGAAAGAAAATTATTTAAGTCTCAATTCTTTAAAAAATCTTACAAAACTAAACTTATATTCATAATCGAAACGAAACTAATCGTAAGAAATGAATTACGTCAAAAAATACTTATATATGAAATATGTCATCTGTTTGTGAGCTATGTATTTAGTTCAATTTTTCTCTTGATAGGTAATTATTGTATATTGAAAGATATTCTTTCGAAATTCTTATACACTCTCGATAATTGGAAAAAAGTTAATTTTTTTTATATTAATATGAATAGGATTTAAACTTGCAAATAGTATTTAAAAAATTTAATTATCATTTTCTCATAAATATGCATATATAATCAATTATACATGTATAAACAATTATAATCCGATTTAAAAAAAAACACCGAGTCTCTTTTACGTAATTGCAATGATTTTTCAAATTAAGAATTTTTTTTTCCAACCAAAGTTCCATGAATTTATACTTTAACACTCATTTTTGTCTTTATCTACCAATTTACAACTGTTTTCTTTTGTAATTGATAGCCGAACACACTGGTTCTCTGATGCAGCCTAATATGAAACTGTAATAACCGAAACAAATAAAGGGTAGTTTGGTCAATTATCTATAAAAACTACATCAAGTTTATACTTGCGTTGCGCGTAGAGACCACAGAATGGCCGTGTCTTCCCGAAGCAACAAGTCCCATTATGGGACCTCACATTAACATTTTAAATTAATAGTGTTATATGATTTGGTAGTTATTTATTTTGGTGAGATGATAACATTTTGATAATATAGTATTACTGGTATGCATTGATGATAATGTGTAATAATAGTGATAAAATTGTTATTTTTTTCAAATTCTCACCCAAAAAATAGAGTTACAAATTGTTATGTATATTAAATTATATATTGGATGTGATTGTGTTTAGATATAAGTCATAAATTTAAATCATACTAACAAATATTTACTAATTTGATTGAATTTAAAACTTAAAAGATGATATATTTAAATAAACTTAATAATATTATCACATTTATATTTGTTATTGTTACAATAAAAATATATGAATTATTTATTATATTTTTATCATTAATTACATTTCAAAATTATTGTTATTATATAAATTTATTATCAATAAAAAATTATTTTTACAATAACAAATATAAATATAACAATATCTGGAGGCTTAAATAATTGTGTAATTACTTAATAATAATAGGATAATTATATTTTCCAACGATAATACAACTCATACAACTCAATGACATGGCGTCTATTTAAACATAAATAATATTTATAGTTTGAGTTTTAATTACGAGTGTATCAACAAGTAAAATTAATATTAATTATTTTTAATTAATAAAAAATAATTAAAAATATTATATATATCTTATTTTTATAAAATATATTCAAATTATAGAGGTTTTTTTAAGATATCAAGTGTTAAAAACTTAATACTTAAAATTCGAGTGAGATATATTATATTTCTTTTCTATAATTTAAATATAATTTTATAAATATTATATTTATAATTTTATTTATTTTGAGTTGTGCTATCAAGCATACATCAGCCTTTTAAAAAATGGAAATTATAAAAACCCATGCAATACAAGTTTCTGATCAAGTCTAACATTTGAAAGAAAAAAAAATTTGTAAAAAAAGACCCTTGTCTCTGTCTCAAGTCTCTCACCCGCGTACAATACAAGTTTCTCAAAACCTTATAAAAACGCATGCTTTCTTCTCTCTTCACTCAAAATATCATCTAATTTCCAAAAGCTATTGAAAAGCTAGCCGATTACTTTGTTATTGATAAGCACTAAAGTACACAAAAGGTACATATGTCAATGGCGAAGAAAAACTGTGACGTAGGTCGTAGAGCTTGGAATATATTGAGAATGGCATTGTTATGGGCTCGCAAAGGTGGTGTTTTCAATTTAAGGGTAGTTCCCAAATTCATGAAGAGTTTTGTTCATACAAGAACACGCAACAAAATCAATTACTATTTCGAACGCGAGCTTTCTTTTGATAAGACTCCAATTATCCATCTCAAAATGAACCGGCCTGGTTCTTCATCTATGCGTTTTCACCTCCCTTGTTTTAATCCTAAGGTTGATTATGATGATCATGATGATGATGAGCGTTGTGGGATTCGTGAAGAGAAAAGTATTGATGATAAAGCAGAGGAGTTCATAACTAACTTTTATGAGCAATTGAAGTTACAAAGACAGAACTCTTATTTGCAGTACAATTAGACTACTATATATATACTGAGAGAGAGGAACCAGTTTAGTGATAATTCTATTTCTGCTGCTGCTGCTGCTGCTTTATGTCATTTCTTTTTCAAAGTTTTTTTTTATTTAATAAGAAATCAAATACAGTTTTGTAAAACAATGTTATTGTTATTGAATTTTATTCGATAACAATAACATTAATATAAAATAAACTTCTTATATATTTTTGTTACAATAATAATCAAAATAATTATGATTATATGATTATAAAAAAGAAAAATACAATATTATAACATATAATCATATATTCTGCTGGAAATTAAGCATGTATGTTCCTTTACACCTTACTATCGTTCATAAATTATTTATTATATCATTTTCTCTTGCGTCCTTTACCTTTTTCTTGACCCGAGGTTAGTAAATAGCAAATCATTGTACTTAATGTAGGAACCTCTTTCCAGCGACCTTCCGGTTTTTATAATAAAGAAAACTAAATAAAATTTAAGATTAATTAAAAAAAAAAATTTAGAAAAAAAAAACTTGTATTTATAATTAACTTAAAAAAATAAATACTTAATTTGAGAGAAAGAGAGAAAACAAGAGGAAGAGAGAAAGCAATTTGCAGGTAACTATATTTTTTTCTCTCTCCTCCCCTCCTTCTCACATTTTTTTTCTCTTCTTGAAAAAATTAAACTGTATATTTTTTTTTCTTCTTAAAAAAAATCAAAAATAAAATATCTCCATTTATTAAATTTTAATAAATAATAATTTATTTTTATTATAAATAAAAATAAATTATATTTATATAATAAAAAAATATAATATTTTTTATAACAAATAACTTATCAAAATTTTATTATAAAATAATTTAAAATAATAATAATAAATTATAAAATTTTAAATTATTAAAAACTTTACTAAATAGTTACAACCATTTTTATGAAAAATTATTGATATTTTTTTAAAAATAAATTATTTAAGATTAAAAAATTAAAAAATAGATTATATTATAATACATATCTCTAATATTATTATAATTTTTATTTTTATTAAGATAACAAATATTTATTAATAATAATTTTATTTAAATATTAAAATATAATTAATTAGATATATTTTATTATATTAATAATAAAAATAACTATAATAATATTATATTATATAATATTTTGACGCAAAGTTTGCGTCAAAATGTTCTATATTTGTATTTATATCTTGTAAAAAATTAGATATAGAGACTTTTAATATTTTTAATAATTTAATTATTTTTATGAATATTATTTTTTATATTATAATTATAATTTTTTATTAAATATAATTATAATTATATTTAATAATAATAAGAATATATTATATTATTTATGAATTATCAAAATAGTTAGCGTATCATTTTCATATAAATTTATATTTATTTTATTATAAAATAATTTATTTTTATTTTTTAAAATAAAAGTTTAATATATAATATGATAAAAGAAATTTGTGTATTTAAAATTAATTATAAATTTATAAAATGTTAATATTTTTTTATGTTTATAATAATTATGTTTTGTAAAATAGAGTTGATATATATTTTTATTTATTTTTAAATAAAATTGATTAAAATATATATTGTCAAGTTTAAGGTTAAAATTTATCCTTTTTTAAATTAAAAACAATCTTAGCCCTTTTTTAAACTATTGTAAAAAATATGCCCTTTTTAAACAAATTCCCTATGTTTTTCCTTTGTTATGTGTTGGCTTAGTTATTTCAATTGATAGACTTAGAGAGCTTGTGATCTTAAACTTGTCCTACTAAACTACATTTCCATTTTAAGCGTCATATTGTACTCATTAGTGGTTGTCCGTTCTAGATGTAAGGATACTCGATCTTGTATTAGTAGATGAAGTCCACCAAAATAGTGTGAAACTTATTGTGTTTTTTATTTTGACAAATTATTTTGAACAGATAAACGATAAAATTTTGTGATATACTCTTGAACTAAAAGATTCTCTTGTTTGTAATTTTGATATTGTTGAAATAATATTTGCTCATAATTAGAGGGAAGAAACATACACATTAGGTATCGCATCATCCGAGGTCATGTTTTGATTGGAGCTTTTCTCTATCTCAATCTATTTTTTTGGAATTGGTCCCATCATGCTAGAGCTACTCTTTTGAATTGATAGGCTACTAGCTTTGACTTTTTTCTTCCTGAATGCCCATAACATCAAAAAAATGTTTCACCTCTGAGATCTGATCAAGAAAACCCTTCATATTCATATTGCCATAGAAAACATGAAGGTTAATTTTGAGATGATAATTTTGTGGTTCTTGGTCTCTTTGGCAAAGTCCTTTTCTAGCTCGATCTTTGAAATATTATTCTTCTATATCTTTATCACTAGGACTATCAATGATGTCATAATGTCTTCTTGAGGGTATTAGATCAACAAGTCTTCTTAGGGGTAATCCTTTAACTTATTTTCTGGGCAGTATTGGCTTGACTCACTATCCATGTGCACCCTCTACTTCTTAGGCTTGGACTTGAAGCCTATTTTCATTATTAATTAAATGAGAAATGGCTGCAGTAAGCTCCTCTATTTGGTTCAAATCTCTTCACAAAATTGTTGATATTTTTCTCGTGTTATTTGATTATGCTTTATTCACCCAAGTTTAAGTTGGCTCTAATACTACCTAACGTAGGATAGAATAAAAAAATATACCAATAATATAAGAGCACTTAGAAAATAAGAAAGAGATGGGTAAAGTCCTAGCCAGACTCACACTCTAACAACATGTTCTCGTATTTATGTTATGAAATAAATATAATAAAACTATTATTTAGCCAAGTACTCAAACAAAACTAGATTAGGATAAGCTTACCTATGTTATCTATCTTTAGATAGACACTTTAATAACACTAGAGTATGACTAACCTAAATATATTCTTCTATCTCACAGATAAAAGGATTTTAATATCCAAAAGGAAGAAATAATAACTATTCCTAAAATATTAGGAACAAGTGAAAAAAAAGTAGAAGATAATTTCTTTAATATTACTAAGTTGATTATTTTTTAAGATGCCTTATATAAGCATAGAACTTAGTTATTTATAGTTGAAAAGTCTCTAGAATAGTTCATAAAGTTTTATATATGACTCTAGTAATACATAAAATATAGAACTCTAAACAAAATAATCTATTACTCTAGTAGAGCTTTAAACAAAAATTCTAAATAAAATAAACTATTTTTTTCTTTTCTTTCTATATCCATTTGGAATTAAATAGAAATGGGAAAATCCACTTCTACTCTTAAAGCTTATAGTAATAATTCTATATTATACAGATTCTTTTAGGACAACATATAAATTTTTAGAAATGTATCCAAGTATTGAATACACTCAACTTTAAAAAAAATCATAATTTTACATCAAATTAGAGAGTTCAAGTACACACATCCATGTCCGAGCCAAGTCACTTATACCCAAGTACTTTACAAATTATAAAAATTCCAAGTAACATAAAACCACCCAAATTTTGACAAAAACAACCTAAAAATTGGTCAAGAAACAAGAAAGGTATTATGATTCTATGATAAAAAAAGTTACCAAAGATCACAGATGCACTTACTACATCAAAGATCGAAAAGATAAATATGCATTATCATCAATGTTATCAAAAACACTGTTAATAGGTAATGACAAAGAAGAATAAAGAAAGAAAGTGTCTGCAGAAGACGACAATGAAAATAAAGATGTAGACCCACATTTTAGTCGATAGCATATGATAAAGAAAAAAAACAATGGTTTCCATTTAAAGGAAAAAAGTAGATGAAATATGAAAGCAAGGATAAAATAGTAATTTTTTGTCTTGTAAACAATGATTACTTATGTTGTAAAAGGAACTATTACTTTCATTTTGAAAGACACGAAAAATCAGAGCACATATTTCTAAAAACATACAATTCTAGCATAGAAATCCCCTCTATCTAAAAATCTCAAACCAATAATGATATACTCAATAATTATGGGCGATTAAGAATCCCCTCAAGATTATAAGTTGGTCTTAAGTGTGTAATAATTATATTTTAAATAAAATAGAGTTATGTTACTCTTTTTTAGTGAGTCAAAATTAGACACTATCTATGTTAGATGTAGAAGGATCAACATTACTAAGAGTGTGTTAAAGTTTGAGTAAAGCTAAAGCATAATTGGTATAACAAGAGGAGACAAACAAAACGAAAGACCGTGATAGACTCATTAAATTTAGGTATAATAATTATAACTTTAAATCAATTAAGGATCTTGAATGTTTAGATATTTGCTTATACTAAATAATAATATTGATAAACAGAAAAATGAAGATAGAAATATCACAATATTATATGAAAAATTAAGTAATAGGAATTAACAAGTAAACCTTAAACAACGAGTTTGAAATAAATCAAAATGAAAGATAAAAATTTAATTTTATGAGGAAAGTTTGACAAAGGTTATCTCTTAACCCTAAATGAATATTTCAAATGTGAGGATTATGAGACTTGTTTTGAAATTTTTAAAAGATTCAATACTTTATTAGAAATCTATATACATTATATTAAAATTATTACAAACATAATAGATCATCATATTTCAAGGATATTAAGAGATTATTTTGGTTAAAAATTAATCTTCTTAGAAGAAGAAGAAGAAATAAATTTTAGTAACCTTATGTTTGGTTATTATTTTTTCAAAGATTATAGGTACTTTGTTTGTATAAAAATATGTAGTTGTATGAATTTACAACTATAAGATCCAACGTATCTAAGGTATAAACAAGTTTATTTAAAACATACAACTAGGTGTGATCTCCTAGAAGAATATGAGATTAGCTAAAATTTCGTCCTAGAGTTAATTGAGGACTAAAAACCTTCACAATTAGTATCAGAGATATAGGAATGTTATGGATGAAAAAGTTAACATCATTAATTTTGAGGATATCAATAGTATTAAATATAAAGTCGATGGTAATTCTAGAATTTTTTACGAACCTAAAAAAATAAATAGAGATATGCTAAATTCCTAAGTTATTATATATATATATTTATTAATTTGATATTTTTTATGTTTTTTACTAGCTATGACTTTTAAATATTGTGTTCAATCCTAATATGAGTACTATATAATATTATAATATTAACCTTATAAACTTTGACTTTCTTCTACATAAGATTGTTCTCATAAATTTTATCAACTTTTAAACAATATATATTACTTTTATATCTCTCTTAGGGAGGAAAATAAAAAAAAGAAAAAAACTCCATAGCTTTTAGAGTCGTAGGTTATATAGTGTTATTATATATTTATTAAATTAAAATAAAATAAAAAATCAGGTAACTTTTTAAATGGACGAAAAAAAAACTCAACTTTTAGAGTCCTAGACTATATAAAGTTCTTATATATATTTATTAAATTAAAATAAAATGATTATCATGAATATTTAAACAAATATATTTAATAAATTATTGTAAATCATTAATTAAGTTTAATAATATCAATGAGTTTGTAACTTACCTTTTATATAAGGTATGAAATTCAAATCGAAGTGAATAATGTATTTATTTGAAATGAAAAAGTTTTACAAAAGATATATACTTTTGATTGAATTGATTTTTTTACCTTAATTTTAGTAGAATGTGATAGGATACATAGTTATGATTATCATTATCATTTGTTAAATATATTTGTGATAAGGCGAAGTTAAAATAGAAATAAATACTTTTTACCGTTGTATTATATTTTATTCAACCAATAATAAAAATAAAATGATAAAGATAAAATTCAAGTTCAAAGACAATTTTATATTTTATTTCATTATTTTTTCCTTCTTTTTTTTAATGTAAGAGTTTGAGCTTCGGTAGACTTCAAAAACTAATATAAATTTTGGTTCTCCCTCACTCTCTCTTAAATTCTCTCTCACTAATTCTTCAGTAGACTTTTTTCGTACGACTTCTTCGGTATTGTTTTTTTCTTACTAATTCTTCTTCGTTTTACACTTATCGTTGATGTTTGATTTACATTAAAATAAATAAATAAATAAATGTTTGATGTTTGATTATTCAAGTTTTCTTCCAAAGAAAAATGTCAAATTGTTTTTCTTTATTCATTCTTGAATTGTTCTATTATCGCCTTTTCTGCTCTTTTTTTTTATTTTCGTTCGATTCATTTAAAGAAATTTAACATATTTTTCAAGTATAATTAGATATAAATTATTTCCCTTTTTGTTTCCAGAAAATCTTGGGTGATTTCTTACGGTGTACTATTCATCAACTATAAGATGGTAAGGGTATGCAACTTAGGAATTGTATTACTACTTTTTTCTTCTTCTTTATATTGCCTTTTGCTTGATTGGAATCAATTTATTAATGTACGTTTGATTAATTTACTCCATTGTAATATCAGATCATGTTTTTATTTTTTATTTTTTTAGGGTTATATATATATCCAGTCTTTGGCTTTTAACAACCTTTGCTTCGAACTTTGATCGTAAATTTTTTCATCTTTGATTCTTTTAAAACTAAGAATTCAATGTTTACAAGACTTCAACGTTTATCTTTAAAATATGAATAAAAATAAACATATAAAACATATTGAACTTTGATTCTTATTTTCACAACTAATATTCATAAATTTTATCCAATAATAATATCATTAAAATATAATTATTTATAATTAAAAAATAAGTAATTCATGCATTATTTTAATAATAACAAAAAATTGTTTTAAATATTATCATCCTAATAATATTTACTTAAATATATAGTATATTTTTAGAATAAATATCCTTTTAAATTTTAATTTCAATAAAATACTTATTTAAAAAAATATAAAATAAGTACTACGAAAATTTTAAACTCCCATCAAGCCTGAACTTAAAGCACCCACCTCATCGATCTAAGTACGAGTCACCCTGATTAATTATTTATACCATACTTTAAATGAATAATTACAAAATATACTTCATGTAGTTCGTAATTTGAATGTATATTTTGTAAGAATGATCTTGGAATATTTATTTGTTTGTTTCTTTTCGACTATTTATTTTATTAGTTGTGATGTGATCATTCATAAAATGTGTTTGCTTTGTAAGCCCAGATGAATCAAATTGTTACATACATATACTATATATATGATTATACTAATCAAATATATATATATATCTGGACATTTTTAAGGATTCAAATGAAAATTTACCACAAGAACCTTCAACAAATGTGAGTTTTAATCCTCATCAAGGCCAAAGAACTTTGACAGGGCAGGATATTTTAGCGGTGAGATCAATAGATGGATCGAGCTTTAATCTTAAATATAATTATTTTTTGTTTGATAATTTATACCAAAGAATTAATATATATATATGTATGATTTTTTAGTGCCAACGTATGATTGAAAAATGTCTCCCATTATACATGAACAAACATAAGATAGCTGAGTCTCTGAAGCTTGCTGCTGGGTTTGACCCTGTGTTAACTCTTACGGGTAAGAAAATTTTAGTCCATTCTAATTAATTGCTACATATAGAGTACTATTAATTGATACTATATCTCTAATTTCAGTTTTTTTTTAAAAGTATACGAGTGTTTGGAAAAACAAAATCCAGAAGTCTTTGGATGGTACCACACAAGGTTGATTTTGATGAAACAAATTAAAACATTTAACGCTCATTTGGAGAAAATGGCCGACCTCATGAAGCTATGTCCTAACAATGCAGAAACATCAACGTCATCAGATGATACCAGTAAATTATTATTTATGTTTATTTCATGATATAATTAGGAATGCTATTTTTTACAAAAATATACAAAAATTATAAGCTTATTAGTTATACTATCTTTTACAAAAATTATTCTAAAATAAGTTTTATCATTGTTACGAAAAGAATCGCTATAAGCATTACTTCCGAATAATTTTAGTAAATGATTTTGGGTAATTTTGGTTCAATTCATATATTTAGATTTTATAATGTTTTATTAATTTTATAAATTTTTTTGTGAAACTAATTAACTCTTCTTGGTTGTGGTGCAGCTAACGGGGCTCAACTTCGAAATAATTCTATTCACGCAGCCACGAACGAGATTTCAACTCATGCTCGTTTAGATCACATGCAAATAAATTGTGAACAACGATATGTACTTCGTCTCATATCTCTAAACTTTCTCTCTTTTTTATTATTTTTCTTAATTTTCATTCCTTTTCTTATCGGATGTTTATTGGTACTTAAAACATTTCTAACTAAGCGTGTTTTTGCAAAATTAAAAACAAAATAAAATAATAAACTTAATAATATCAAACTTATCACTAGCAATTTTAATTATGCAATTTCAATATTCTCTTTGCTTTACTTATAAGTTTTAAACTTTTAAAATATATAATTTTGTTAAATTTTAAAATTTTAAAATTTGATAATTTAGTTTTCAAACTTTTAAAATTTTACATATAGATCTTAACTTATTAAACTCATATATACATATTTATAATTTAATATTAATTTAATTATATAAAATAAATATAGTTCTTTTTTACAACATACAAAATATATTTAAATCATATTAAAATATGTATTTTTTATAAAATAAAAAAGTATATTTTATTAAGGATAATAAAAGTCAAATTAATTGAATAATTATGTCATATAAAAATTAAAGGGTTTAAAATTTTAGATAAAATTTTAAGATCCTGATAATTAAATTATATAATATAAATGTTTATGAGTTTAATTTTTAAAATTTTAAAGATTAAATTATATATTTAAAACTTAAAAAATATATCTAAATTTAATTAAAATTTAGATAGCAAATAAATATGGCTAATTTTCATACATGTGTAAATCTTGCAAGGCCATGGGGAATAGAGAAGTGTATAGTAGGCTACCAAACAATGAGGTGGAGAACATGGCTTCAAATTCCACATCAGTACCCTATAATGGTCAATTTCCTGGACACGTGGCTTCTACATCTAATAATATAACAATTGATACCGTTCGGCCAGATCAGTACTCAAACACAAATGATCCTCAGCCGGCTCTCCCTACTGAATGGGACTGCAATTACTTTGATGATCTATTTCAATTGGAAAATATGATAGGTAAGTAACCAAACATCTTTGTACTCTAAATAATGAAGTTTTTCTAAAGTTTTGTGAATTGATCCTAAAATATTTTATAATACACTTGTACATTACTTCCTTTTGCAATTAAATTTATAACATATAGTCTCATAAATTAGTGATAGCGGTATTTTTGTTAAGTTTGTTAAAACTGTATCAAATTTAAGTTATTTTTTAAAGTATATATAATTAGCTTTTTAGTCATTAAAACGCTTTTGATAAAAGTCTTTTTTCCCTTATGTTTTGTTGTATTAAAATGTTTTTACATCATTCTAAATGTATCGAATCTAATGGAAAAAAATTCAATCCGTTAAGTTCGGATCGGATGATAGATTTCATTATGTATTATCCGATCTAATAAAAAATACTTAAATATCTATTTATATTTTATATATTACTCATATTCTCATTGATCATTCTTATATTAATTATATTTTAAGGTTTCTTTTAGTTCAAATAAGTATATGTTACGTGAAAATATAAATTTTTCATTCAAAAATAGAGTTAATTAAGTTTATTGGTCAGATTTATCGGTTTTAACCGATCCAATTCAAATAAATTACGGATCGGATTTAAAAGATGATCGGATCGGTTGCGGATTAGGATGTTTCAATCCGATCGGATGATCAGATTGAATCATATGAGTATAAAATCAATGATATGATACACACCCCTATATGTAGTCTATTTAAACATAACGAATATTTATAGTTTGAGTCTTAATTATGAGTGTATGAGTAGTAATAGAGGATTTAGGATTTATACTCGACATTATTTATGCAGTAAAAATAATATTAATTATTTTTAATTAAAAAAAGATAAATAAGGATATTATATGTATCTTATTTTTATAAAATATATTCAAATTATTGAATTTTTTTAAGATATTAAGTGTTAAAAATTAATACTTAAAATTCGAGTGAGATATATTCTATTTCATACATATAATTTAATTATAATTTTATTTATTTTGGGTTGAGCTCTCCAGCATACATCATCCTTTTAAAAAATGGGAATTGTAAAAACCCATACAATACAAGTTTCTGATCAAGTCTAACATTTGAAAGAAGAAAAAAATTTGTAAAAAAATGACCCTTGTCTCTGTCTCAAGTCTCTCAACCGCGTACAATACAAGTTTCTCAAAACCTTATAAAAACGCATGCTTTCTTCTCTCTTCACTCAAAATATCATCTAATTTCCAAAAGCTATTGAAAAGCTAGCCGATTACTTGGTTATTGATAAGCACTAAAGTACACAAAAGGTACATATATTAATGGCGAAGAAAAACTGTGACGTAGATCGTAGAGCTTGGAATATATTGAGAATGGCATTGCTATGGGCTCGCAAAGGTGGTGTTTTCAATTTAAGGATAGTTCCCAAATTCATGAAGAGTTTTGTTAATACAAGAACAGGCAACAAAATTAATTACCATTTCGAATGCGAGCTTTCTTTTGATAAGACTCCAATTATCTGTCGAATAATATTTTGAATAAATAATTTTAAATTTATTAATATTAGATCCAAATAATTAAATAAACTATTTGTGTTATATCTATTATAACATCTTTTAAAAACAACTCACAAATTGAAGGAAAATACAAATACTCAAAGAGAAAGCTCTCAACTCATACTCAAACTAAGAATACAAATACTTATTTGTTTTTGATAGAATGATTAAACCAAATGCAAAGTAGGTTATTTATAATTCTCACCATGCAATCTATACCACACAAATATAAAACTAAGAAATAATTACAATCACACAAATATTATCTACACACTTCTTTTTTCTACAACCTTCAATCACCTTATTTATTTATCCTTCAACCACTTCATTTATTTGTCTACATCCTTCAACCACTTCATTTATTTCTCTACTTTCTTCAACCACTTCATTTATTTCTCTACATCTTTAATTATTATGTTGGTGTTGATTTTCAACACTCCCCCTCAACACCAACTCTCACTATTTTTACTGTATCAAGCTGACGGCGAAACATTTCGAACTTGCCAACGCTTAAGCTTTTTGTGAACAAGTCCATAACTTGATCATATGTCTTGATTTGCCTCATTTCAATTTCTTCTTATAGAACCTTTTCTCTGATAAAGTGATGATAGTGTACTTCAACATGATTAGTTCTTGCATGAAAGATCGGATTCTCTACTAAACGAATTACCGATTGATTATCACAGTACAATGGTACTACATAATCTACTGGTTGATGTAGATTATTCATTAGCTGTATCAATCATGTACACTCTTGAGCTACCATTATCGTTGCTCGATACTCAACTTCAGTGGTTGATAATGATACCGTTGGTTGTCTCTTGCTACACCAAGAAATTGTTCCATAACCCAACTTAAACACATACCCAATTGTTGATATCCTGGTGTCATGATCTAGTACATAGTCTGCATCGTAGTAACCAACTAACTTGCAGTTTCCACATTTCTTGTACAAAAGACCATAGTCAATTGTACTCTTAACATATCTCAGTATTCATCAAACTGCATCCAAATGAGGCTTCTCTGGATTTTGTATGTATCAACTCATCCCACTAACTGCATAAGAAATGTTATGTTGAGTCAAGGTTAAGTAGATCAGACTGCCTATCAATTTTCGATACATCGTTGCATCTTCCAAATCTTTTCCTTCACGTGTACACAATAAGGAATTTGGTTCCATCGATGTCGAAATTGGCTTGCATTCAAGCATTTCGAACCTCTTCAACAAATCTTTGGAATATTTTTACTGTCAAAGAAATATTCCTTCTTGTGTACAATCAACCTCTAAACCAAGGAAGTGCTTGAGCTGGTCAAGTTCTTTCATCTGGAAATGGACTGACAAATTCTCCTTCGTTCGAAGAATTTCTACCTCATCATCATCGGTTATGATTAAGTCATCCACATATACTAGCACAATAGCTAGCTTTCCTTCATTGGCTTTAATAAACAAGCTAGAATTTACAGGTGTTACTGAATAACCACTTTTTATTAGAAATTCAACAATCTTACCATATCATGCCTTAGGTGCTTGTTTCAATTTGTAGGGTGCTTTCCACAGCTTACACACATATTCAGGATGATATTGGCTCTAAAAACCCATTGGTTAGATCATGTAGATCTCTTGATCCAGCTCTCCATGAAGAAAAACATTCTTCACATATATCTACCATAACTTCCAATCTTTGTTGGTTGTAAGTGCAAGTAGGACTCGAACAGTTGTAAGTTTCACCACTAGACTAAACGTTTCATCATAGTCTAGTCCATACTGTTGAGAGAAACCACGAGCTACCAATCGTGCCTTGTACCTCTCAATTGACCCATTTGGTCTGCGTTTTATCTTGTAAACCCGCTCGCAGGATATAGGTTTCACATCTCTTGGCTTTCGCACCAGATCCCAAGTTTGATTTTGATGAAGTGCATCGATCTCTTCTTTCATAGCTGTCATCCATTCAGATCTTTGCAATGCTTCTTCAAACATCTTAGGTTCTATTGCTTCTTCAATTATGGCTGCATTGGCATATTTGGGATTTGGCTTTCGTGTTCTTGTTGACCTTTAGAGTTGAGATTGTGGAGTTAATTCTTCTATTTCACTAGGCACACCTTCTTTATTTAGTTGTTGATTTATGCCAATTTGCCAAGGATTTTGAGTTACTCTTTGTTCGGCACCATCATCGTCTGGATCTCTGGATTCATCTAAACTTGGTTTGAATTGAATAGTATGCTCCCTTATCTTTTGTTGCAACTTATTTCCAAATTCTCTTGAGTCTGGAAATACATCCTTCTCTGATGACCACCAAGAAGATGCTTCATCGAACACCACATCTCTTGAAGTGTAGCATCTTCCACTCGTTGGATCACAACATTTCTACCATTTTCTCTGGCTGTCGTATCCCACAAAGATACATCTAACAGCTTTCTTGTAAAATTTGCTTCGTAAATTATCAGAAACAAATACATAACACACACAACCAAATACTCGAAAGTAGCTAACTGTAGGTTTCATGTTCCATAGTTTCTCAAAGGGTGAAACAAATTCTAACCTTGGTTGAGGAATTCTATTGATCACAAAAGCTATAGTCTTCAATGCTTCAGCCCAAAACCTCCCAAGTATATTCTTTTCATGTAGCATACTTCAAAAAATTTCTTCCAAGATGTTGGTTCTTTTTCTCTGCTACACCATTTTGTTGTGGCGTGTTGGCATAAGTATACTGATGACATATTCGGCATTCCCTTAGGTATTGAGAGAACTCGCTTGAGCTATATTCTCCACCGTTTTCTATGCACAAGCAACAAATATTCTTTCCAACTTCTCATTCAGTTGACTCTTTAAACTTTAAGAATACGTCAGATTTTTCTTTCATAAAGAAAACTCACACATACCTTGAGAAGTCATGAATTAATGTCATCATATATCGCATACCGCCAATTGATGGTTGCTTAACAGGACCGAATACATCAAAGTGAACTAACTCCAATGGTTCTTTTACTTTAAACTTTGATTCCTCATATGCAAATTAGTGGGCTTTACCATATTGGCATCCTGCACACACTGTGTCCGTTCGTACGTCTAGTTGAGGAAGCCCTTTAAACATCGATTTATTCAGCATCACACTTAGCTTGGAATAACTAATGTGACCTAATCGCATATGTCATAGATCTGTTGTCTCATTTCTTCTTGTCTTGTCTACATATGTAGATTCAAATGACATTACGTAGACTGATTCCAATCGTTGTCCCTCCATTGTCGGTGTTTTTGAGATCATAATACACATCCACGTCTCTGGGACCGAACAAGACATAGTAGCCTAATGATATTAATTAAACTAGAGATAGAAAATTTTTCTTCATTCCTGGGACATGATAAACATATTAAAGTGGTACTTGGTTAGTACTATAACGGGACGTAACTATCATCTTACCGATGTGGGCTATCGGTAACCTTGAGTTGTCAACTGTCACAACTATACGACCTCCCTTGTACTCAGACATGCTTTCCAAATTTTGTTTATCACCTGTCATATGATTTGAGCAGCCCGAATCTACGATCCAATCATTCTTGTAGTTAATTTGTTTTAATGTTGTCACCGTAAGAGCTAATTTTTCTTCCTCTATAGCGAATAATGTTTTGGCATCCCAACCATCTTCGCTATGCTCCTTAGAACTGGAAGTAGTTGTATTGCTTTCAACAGACTTTTTCTTACTCCAATAATATTTTACCATGTGACCCATCTTCCCGCAGTTGTAACATTCACCGTCAAATTTTCTATTGTTATTGCGGTTCTTCCAAGCTCTTCCTGGACGAAAGCCTCCATTTTCTTGAGGAATTTTTCCTTTGTCGCCATCATTTTTATATCCATTTTCATTATACCGCTTGAAAGTGTCTTTGCTTTTACTAGTGTAGAGCGCTTCTTCTTCACCCTTCAGCGAGACTCCTCCCATTTGCTTAGCCATAACTTCTTAACCGGCCAACAAATTCTCAAACTCAACATGAGATGATTGTGTCGGTCATCCGTGTATAGCAATAACAAACCCTCGATATTCGGGTCTCAAACCATGAATAATTATTCTTTTTGTCCTCGTTTCCCTAATAGAAGCTTTTGAATCTAACTTTGAAATTTCGCGGCATAATTATTCTCAATTTTCTTCTCTAAGAAAGAAAAAAAAAGATTAACTTTATTTAATAATAATGGCGCCGAAAGAAAGAAAGAAAGAAAGTAAAATGATAGGTTGCGTGAAGGATTCATTTTTTTCTATAAAAGGCCTTAATCTTCATCTCAATACAAAATAGAAGTTGAGAGGAAAAGAAAATTCATCAAAAAAAATTTCTTAGAGAAGAAATTTGAGAGAATCAATTTGTGAAGTTAAAACTCACAAATTTAAGATACATATTTATTGTATTTGTGTGAGAGATCCACCTAAAGATGAAGTGTGTAATCTCATCTTATTATAGTGTAAATTTTAAGTGGCCTACGAGTCCCGTAGTTATTACTTTCAATTTTGAAAGATTTTTTCACGCAAAAAATCTTTAGTGTTATTTTTATTTTATTTTGACTTGAAAAGTTATCCTGGGTGTGAAAATTTATTTCTTTATAACCGTCTATTTTTTCCAACAGTTCTAATGTTTGTTTCAATAACAATTTTTAATAAATATTATTAAAATTTATTTCTTTTTATACTCTTTTCAAATCTAAAATCTATAAATCTTCCTTTATTATTCTCAGTAATGATCTGTTTCTACTATTTTGGTTCTCGTCTCTTTACACTTCTTCATTTACTTGTCAAATTTGAAATAATTTCACAAGATATATGTAGACAACACAAACGAATATATATATCCATGTTTTCCGTCAGATGTAATAAAACAGTGAGCGTGGCACCCATGTGTTATTTGATAAAAACAATTCGATATTTAAATAAGATCTCAAATGTATAAAGAAATGACAGTTTTGTTATGAGAATTTCTATCATGTATTCCTTGAGTGTAAAATATTAAACAGTATTTATATGAGTACGAGGGGTTGTTGGTAGCTATAAATCTAGGATATATTTTAGCTGTTATAACTCTTGTTTGAATTATTTGTTGGAATATTATGGTAAGAAGAATATGCCTTTTGAATTTTTTGATGGAAAAGTATTAATTTGAGTGGTACCACTTAAAGTCTTGAGATATTTATTTTTTTCCTTTTTTTTCTATTTAAATAATTTCACTTTTTAAATATATATATATATATGTTTATTTTCTTATAATATTAAAAAATATATTTATTTATGTCATAAAAAAATAAACATGTGTTTTTTTATTTACAAGGGTTAAATGAAACTTCGTGAAGAAAGCTATTCCACTCAATTAGATCTTAATTTTTTCTTAGCAAGAGTTTTAAATTTACATATTTATATTCACAAAATAAACACCCAAAATCAAAATCAAAATAAAAAAATAGAAAAAATGAAATCATCCATCTTCATATTAGTTTTTGAATTTCAAGCATTTAATTAATGGTTGACTTATCCATGAAATATTTAATGCTAGTTCAACTTTTGTTGTTATTTGACATGATTAGAGACTATTGTTAATGACTTTTTGGCTAATTGATATAGCTATTTACATTAAAAAAAATCTAGGATTATTTTTGAATATTTAAATAATTAAAAAACAAGTAAAATTACTTATACTTGAAGAATAAATGTGTGAACTTGTGAAGTGTTAAAAGTTCAGAAACTAAATAATAGATTTAAAATTTTAGAACCTATGTATAAAGTGTTAAAAATTTAGGGATCAAATAATAAATTTTAAAAATTTGGAGACATATTTGTGAATTCAATTGAAATTAATGGATTAATTGTACATTGAACAACTTTAAAATCTATAATTTAATCTGAACAAATTGATCTTCAAAATAGATACCATTAAATTTGTATCAGATTTAGTGATAATGAAAAACAACTTTCAAAACTCGTGAAGAAATTTATGAATGATTAGTCATGTCTTTTGGACCGACTAATGCACCAAGTATTTTCATGAGACTAATGAATCAAGAATTCCAACCTTTCATTGAAAAATTTATCGTTATTTATTTTGATGACATCCTTATCTATAGTTAAAGTAAGGAAAAACATTTGTAACACCTTCATTAAGTTTACAAAGTATTGAGAGTGAACAAGTTATATGCAAACCTAAAAAAATTCAAATTTATGACTAACTCTTTCATTTCCTTGACTTTGTTGTAAACTCCTAAGAAATAAAAGTTGATCAAGAGAAAGTGAAAGTCATTCAAGAATGGCTTACACCAAAGACAGTGGAAAAATTTTAAAGCTTAGTAATACTTTACAAGTAATTTGGGAAGAACTTCAGTACTATTGCTACACCTCTCACTCATTGTTTAAAGTAAAAACAATTTATTTGAATTGATCAAGAAGAGAAGAGTTACCCAATTTTAAAAGAGAAGTTGATAAATACACCATTTCTAACACTTCTTGATTTTGACAATATCTTTGAAGTTGATTGTGATGCCTTTGGAATAGGGATTAGAGCTGCTTTATCTCAAGAAATGAAGCTAGTAGCTTTTTTAATGAAAAAATAGTGAACCAAGACAAAAATGGTCCATCTATGAACTAGAGTTGTATGCAGTGTTCAGACATTACAACAATAAGAGTCATACTTAGTACAAAAGGAGTTCGTCCTTATTATGGATCACCTAACAACTCTTCAAAAGTAAATTGTATGCATGCTCGATGAATTGCCTATATTCAAAAGTTCACATTTTATTTTAGACATAGTCAAACAGTTGAATAAAGTTGTTGATGCATTAAATCATCGAATTATCTTGCTAATTTCTATTAGAAATGAAATAGTTAATTTTGACTACTTGAAAGACTTATATGTCGATAATGTATATTTCAAGGAAAAATGGCACAATTGTGTCAATGGCTTTATAAGAAAATGTCAAATACATGACAATTTTTTATTCTTTAAGAATCGTTTGTGTATTCCTCAAGTTTCACTTAGAAAATGTATTATTATAGAACTACATAATGGTGGATTGTGAGGACATATCGGTCGAGACAAAACCATCTCATTAATATAGGCTCGATATTATTGGCCAGATTTGAGAAAGATGTTAGAAGTTTGTCAAACGATGTTATACTTGCCAAAGTACAAAGGGACAAGTTCATAACACAAGCCTTTACACACCTATACCAATTCCAGATACTCCTTGGAAAGATTTGTACATGGTTTTGTTTTTAGATTGTTGTTGAAACAAAGAAGTTTAAATTCTATTTTTGTTATGGTTTATCGCTTTTTCAAAATGACTCATTTTATTTCGTATTATAATACATTTGATATCACACATATTGCTCAATTGTTCTTTTGAGAAGTCATTCATTTACATGTTTCACCTACAACAATTATTTCTGATCCTGATAGCAAATTTCTTAATCGTTTTTTATGAACTCTATGGAAGAGACTTGACATATAATTGCATTATAGTCATACATGCCATCCATATACAGATAGTCAAATTGAGATCACCAATTGATCATCAGGAAACATTCTTTGATGCTTGGTTCAAGAAAATCCAAGACAATGGCAAAATATCTTACCACAGGTAGAATTCGCCTACAACAATGTACCTAATCGAGCAAGTGGCAAATCTTCTTTTGAGATTTTCAGCATATGACCTTCATTGCATACTTTGGATTTAGTTCATTTGCCTAAACTTCCAGGTATGAACATCATTCATGATTATATGATAGATAAAGTAACTAATATTCATTGTGATGTCAAGAAAAAATTGGAAGAGTCTTCTATAAAGTACAAACTTGATGCTGACCAGTAGAGAATATTTAAGTCATTTAATGAAAGAGATCTTGTGATGGTTCACTTGCGTAAAAAACAATTTTTAGTTAGAGAATATAACAAACTCAAACAAAAAAAGATTGAGCCATTTCACATCCTTCAAAATATTAGTGATAATGCATATGTGATTGACTTTCCTAATACCTTCGTAAGTTCCAAGACATTAGTGTCCAATTTCTACATGAATATCATAAACCTGAGTCATTATCATAATCAAAGATGAGTTTTTCTCGAAGTAGAAAAGGGAGAATTGATGTAGCTATTTACATAAAAAAATCTAGGATTATTTTTAGATATTTAAATAATTATAATTGTATTTGAAGAATAAATAAAGTAACTTGTATTTGGAGAACAAGTAAAATTATATTTTTATTTTATTTTATTTACCTAATTTCTATTATAAATAGTTGTAAGACGAACGTTGAGAGATAACCTATTTTAAATCAATTAAAATATCTTCTTAGAAGTTTTCTTTGAGAATTATATACTTCTCTTTTGAGACATAAGTTAGAATGAAATTTAACAACCCATTGCGTCATTAGCACAATGACTTTCTTGATCATATGAGTGCTAATGGCCTTAGTTAAGTTATATGATTTATAATTATTTTTTGTGAATTATGTTTTTTTTTGGTAAGTTACTCTTTGTAATGATTTACACTACTCATAATGAATTCTAATAAAATCAATATCTTATCATTTCATTCAAAAAATGGTTTACTTACCCAAAAATTTATGACTACACAATTATAACTAGACAATTTTACAATGAAAAATACCTCAACAAATATTTATTGTTAATCAAATATTGTAAGTCTTATTATTCTCAATGTCTATGTGTTAGCTTCCTGTGTATAAAACATGATATTTGTTTATTTTACTCAGTTTTCTATCTTTCTTTGTGTAAGGTTGATTACTACGGATTAATAATGCACACACATATATATAGTTATGTACACTTTATATGCGAGCATATTTACACACACCACGGGGTTGTTCTATGTACTTAGCTATAGGCCTTTATTATTTTGTTTTGGTACTTAAAAGTGATTTTTTATTTTGTATCTCGTGTTTTTATTTCATTTCGGGTATAGGTATTTATGAAGTTACTAGATAATTTTTGGAAACAAAAAATCAGTTTTTTTGGCATCTCGCCACCACCTTTGGCGAGGTGATTGGCTAGTTCCATGGTGAGATGGCAGGCGAGTGGGTTGGTTGTGTGCTATAAATACCTTTTCTCTTGTTTTATGATGAAGAAAATATATAGTGAAATTTTGTCAAATTAACATCTTAATTTTTGTTTATGAATCACTAATACCTTATATGTTATTCGATATTAATAATTCATGTCAACGAGTAGTTACCTTTGTGCAACTTTTATTTTTATGTGAGAACCTAATTGTGAAAGAAAGTTGAGTTAAATTCTTTGAGCTCTCACATCTTGGATTATGTGTCACTTGATGGTTTGTGGTGAACTATGTCCCACAAAATGGTTAGTTGTTAGTAATTGAGGTGGTCCTTATTGTTCACATTACAGATCCGTAGTTTTTTATCACATCATATTGGGTGGTGTTGGCTTTAGAGATGAGCCGAGTTCAAGTGTCAAACCATGTTGTTACATAGGCAACATGCAAGAATAGTAATAGACAATTCGGATAGAGATCTTGACTGATAGATGTAATAGGGATTTTATTTATGTCCAGGTTGTAATTGTTTTATTACATAATGAATTTGTATGCTACCGAGTGGTTACTATAAGTAACCTGATAATGTTACCACACTGACAATGTTTCTACGTGGATTTACCTCGTTATAATTGATGTTATGCATAATCATTATGTTTGTTAGTATAATCTGAGATTCTAACATGTATGTTCTAACATACTATATTTATATTCTCAAAAATTATTTGTTATATGTTGATGCATGTTTTCTTGTAACATGCCTATAGTTTTCTAATCATTGTTTATGATATATTACGTTAACCTACCTACACTAATTTACATTGCTTTTACTTGTTATTTGTATGCGAGTTTGGTGTGTCTATAAGAAGTTTGTATCTTCTTATCCTAATTGTGTACTTGGGTGTTAAATTATTTAATCGATTTGCTATGTAGTATTTGATTACATGATGTGTGATGTTTGAAGAGTTTATGCATGTTGTTAGCTTAGATAGTATAAGGACACTATCACTAATGTATTTAATGTAAATTGTTACTTTTGTATTTACTAATTATTTTAGTTGAATATTGAATTGAGTATCTTGTTTTATACTTTCAATGTTAATTTAATTAATTCACGTTTGTAAATCATGTTAGGTAGAATTGTTATAAAATTCGTGAAAAGATTTTATAAGTATTTCTAAGCATCAATTATGTTCAAATTATTTATTTAAGTCAAAATAACAATTAATATTGTGTAAGTATTCCTAGTCACGGAAATCTTCAAATACATTATATAACATTAGACATTCAAAACCAGTGGCTTTACTCAGAATACCTCCAAAACGAGCAACAAAGTTTTGTCCATAAATATCATTCAAGCCAACATGCATAACCAAAAATAAAATAAAATAAAACAGAACTTGCACTTTATTTTCGAACACACTACCAACTAATAATTCCCAGATCACAAATTTCTTCAATGGAAGATAACACCCTGGCTATTAATCATTATCTGCTGCAACCCTATTGCATTTTAGAGAGTAGTCAAAAGGAGGAGAATTATGATCATGTCTAACATAAGTAATAAATTTGTGATAATCAAAACGACACCATATTTTATTATCATCTACAGTACTTATCCAAATTTACTGTAATTTCTAATAATATATATCATGTCGGAACAGGTATCGATCACAAATTTCCTATTCCCACTAGGAGAGTAACCAAGCAACCATAGCATTCTGTTTTTCAGAATCAACAACTTCCTCAAACTTATTACCATATGATAATTCCCAATCATCATTTTCCCACAACCAAGATAACATTTTTTCATCCCATATTTCTTGCCCATCATCTAAAACACTTTCCCAATCCCAAGAAGAATCAACGCCACCATAATCAAGATCAATACCTAAACTATTCATTGAAGAGCTAGAATTATAATAACATTTATCTCCAATTTCACCATTTGATGAACTCATATTACCACTACTCTCCAATATCTCCTCATTTGATATGTTTGGTGAAATAACTCCATTATTGTCTCTCTCCTCACTGACGTGATTCATGTGTTCCACTACATCATTGCTTTGTCTCTCTTCACTTGAAAATAGTACCCCACTTGAACAGAGCAATATCTGATCCTCCATTACGTCATTAAAGCTCAACCCTCCATCATAAATGCCTGTTTCTTCATTACAACCTGATCCAAATAATTTATTCCCATCATCGTAGTTGAGACACAACATTGAATTCCCATTTGGGATTTCAAGATAATTGTTCATGGATTTATCTTCTGATCCATCTTGGTCTTCTAAAACCATATACTCGTTTATACTCAGTACCTCCTTTTCTATTATTGTTGGAGTAGTGGGTAATATTGGAATTTCAGTTGTATAATTGCTAGCTTCTTTAGTCTTCTTTTTTAATATTGATCCAGAAGCACTTTTCTGAGTTGAGCTTTTGTTCTTCTTCATAGCCCATCTACTTACTTTGCCTTTTGGCTTAGATGGATTAGTATTTACTTTGGATAAATCCATGACCATCGGTACAGAGTCATTGCTAATGTGTCTCCTGAATGTTTCAATCTTTCTGCTTAAGTGAGAATTCCAATAGTTCTTAATTTCGTTGTCTGTTCTTCCTGGCATATTACTTGCAATCAAGGACCACCTACAAAACCAACACACGGTATTAATAATTTGTTTGTGTTAGCATTAAACGGATAATAAATTAACAATTTTTTTATTTGTCTTTTTAGTTGGTTAATACATCAAACACTTGGGCTAGGTTTTCTATGTCATGTATATCAACGTGTACTGTTAGTATCCACGAGAATGTCAAAAATTTTTATTTTTTTTAATAGTAAACTTACGTGACAAATATAATATTAAAATAACGAAAATGAATTCTTAATACAATACAATTTATGATATTTAAGTATTATATTTGTAATATTCAAACATTATAAAAATATATCTAAATTATATCGATGATATTTTTGTAATATTTATGATGTGATAAAATTTTATTTATATAAAAAAATATTTATATAATATATTTGTTAATTCACACTTTTTCTGTTAACAAAGCAACAAACAAATTAATTAATTTGCTGCAATAATACACAGAAAACAAAAATAAACAGATAAAAAAAAAACAAAGTTGACAAAAAGTTTTTCTCCAACTTGTTGGGCGGCCGGACAAAAAGTTTCCAAGTTGGAAATTGTTGTCTTGCACTAATGTGAAAGAAAACATTAGAAACAGAATTGACTTTACTCTAATATACAATCACATTCTGCTAAAACATTTTAAATTCTTGATAATTAACGTTATAATTATTGTCAAACAAAAACAATTAAACCATTGTTTAATAATTTTAACTAGCTAGAGAAATTATGTTCAGTGATAACAGTAACACATAATTAACTAGTTACACAACAATAAGAGTTAGATACCAAATTCTACTTGACATTGGGTGCTGTATATATACATCTTTGAATGAATGTATTATTCATTACTGGTAAAATAATATATATATATATATATATAATTGATTTATTATCTTTATCAAATATTAAGAGTAAATAAAGAATGAAGAGAACTCACTTATTACCAAAAGAAGCATGCAACTTTATGATGATATCTTCTTCAGAATGAGAAAAGTTTCCCCTCTTCAAGTCAGCTCTCAAGTAATTAATCCATCTCAATCTGCAGCTTTTCCCGCACCTCAACAAACCTTCATTTTTCATTTTCCCCCAAATAAATAATTATTAATATAATAATAGAAAGAAAGAAAGAAAAAAAAAAGACAAATTAAAAAGGAAAAGAATGTAGAAATGAACCTGCATTCTTAGGCAAAGATCTCCAAGATCCTTCTCCATTAGCTTCAATGTAGTTGATCAATATCTCATCTTCCTCTTTAGTCCACCTTCCTCTCTTTAGCCCAACTTTCTCACAACATGGAGCCCTTACCATTTCTTTATAATATTGTGATAAAGTGGGAACTATAACGATTTGCTTATAATTATCTCTTGGTTCGTAACTAAATATATATATATATATATAGTTGAGCAGACACATAGGGTAACAAAAACATAAATAGGATTTATTGTGTGAGAATATTAATGAGTTATTATTTATTATCTTAAAATTATATTATTTACGAATAAAATTATTCTTCTTATTAAGTATGAAATAATTTTAATATAAAATTATATTAATTTTAAATTTTATTCACTTAAAATATCTACTATATTTCGATACGGAAGATTAATAATTAATGTTGGGGGTTAAGGGAGTTGGAAAAAACGTGTGCGGTGAAATACGAAGCCACGAAGGCTGAGAGAATGTAACAACTGCATGAGTCGTGGCTTTTTCATCGTCGATAGCATTGTGACGGACTGACGGGGCTTCACTTCTCCCACGTTGGCTTTACGTAATTACTTGTAAAGGGCCTCCCTTCTCCCACGTTGGCTTTATTTAATTACATGTACAGGGCTTCATGTGGTGTTTATTAAAAAAAGAAAAAAAATTACTTGTAGAGGCACCTCTTTTAGGGCGCACAATTACAAATCGTCATACTCCCAAGTCCCAACTCACTGTTTTAGTTGGGACTATCTTTTACGCCAAAATCCTTCATTTTTTTATATATAATTATTATTTTCTAATAAAATGGACGGCATCAACGGTAAATATGTAGTAGTAGTAGTGTATAATGGATGTTTTATGTAATATTTTCTCTACTTTTTATTTAATTTTTTTACATCAATGATTTTTATGTTGCTGTTAATTAATAATAAAAAAACACATTTTAAATAAATTAGTGATCGGCTAGAAATAAAATCAAATTTTGAAAGGGAGTCATTCAATTTACCCTTCCACATTTCTGGTACAATGTTTTATTTTTATTTTTTATTACTTAATTAATTTATACTTAAACTAAATATATATGTTTGAGATTAATTTATTTGATTGAATACGTGTATCTTGTAAGAATTCTGTATATTTATATATGTTTCAATTATATAATGAGTATACTAGATTTCAAAGGAATATAATATTAAATATTAGTTTTAAAAGTAACAAATTAGTAACATAATTTAGAAAAATTAGTGGTCTAATTTGTGGTATAATTTAAGAAAATTAGTGACATAATTTAAGAAAATTAGTGGCATAATTTAAGGAAATTAATGGCTTAATTTAAGACTTAAATTATGAAAAAATTTAGGAAAAGAGAGTCTTGTTTCATCTATAAATAGGGAAGAGTTAATGCATTGAAGAATAAGACAAAAATCAGAAAATACTTAATGAGTTTGAGAGTTTTTTATGAGTTTTGGGAAACACTTAAGAGATATTATTAGTAAGGAAATCTGTATTTGTATTATGTATATTTCCTACTCAGTTTAATAATATCTGCTAACTCTCGTGGACCTAGGTGAATTTTCGAACTATGTAAATTTGGTGTATCATTTTACCGCTTTGATATATTCATATACCGTTATTTATTGCTTCCATGCATAATAAACTGGTATTAGAGCCAAATATAGCAGTATTATATATCAAATCGAAGCTCTCGATGAGACGAACGCAACGGTGAAAGAATCGCTCAAATCGAAAGTCAGAATCACCGCCAGAAGTCGTCGGAGTGCTACTGCCAACAATTGAGTCAACTCACTAAGTTGGACCGAGTCAACTCAACCACTAGTGATATTTGGACCGAGTTGGTCCATTTTTTATCCGTTTTTAGCTGAGTTGGATCTATTTCTAGCTAATTGGACCATTATGGATTCAACTGTGGATTCCGTTTTTTTCAAATAAAGTATAAAATTTGGAAAAATATTGTTTTAAGTTATAAGTGCAAATTTTTTGTTATCCGTTTGTACTTATAGTTGATAAAAGAGAGATCGAAAAAGGTGAACAAGCTGACCATAGAATTTCTGGCAAACCAAATTGTTCAACTTGAAGATCTATGTTATCCAACGTAAAGTTTGAGGTGGAGAAATTTGACGGCACAAATAATTTTGGCATGTGGCAATGTGAAGTATTAGATCTATTGTTTCGAGAAGGATCTAATATAGCCTTGGAGATCAGGCCAAGATATTGTTCAAATGAAGATTGGAATTATGTCAACCGACAAACTTGTGGCATAATTTGACTATGTTTAGGAAAAGATCAGAAGTATTTTGTCATGAAAGAGAATGCAGTTGTCGTTCTCTAGAAGAAATTCTAGAAGAAATTAGAGGACAAGTACATGATGAAAAGTATTGAGAACAGACTCTACTTGAAAAAGTCATTTCCAGTACAAGAAAGGTACCCCTATGATTGAGCACTTAGATAATTTCAATAAAATTTTGATCGATCTACAAAATTTAGATATCAAAATTATCGATGAAGATAAAGCTTTGTTGTTGCTGAATTCATTACCTGAGAGCTATTAGCATTTAACCACAACCCTATTATATGGAAAAGATAAGGTTAAGTTCGTAGATGTTTCAAATGCTTTGGTAAATAACGAGTACCGGAAGAAGGATTAACATGATCGTAGAGACTCAATATCAGAAGCATTGATGGCAGCCAGAGATAGGACGAACAACAAAAAATATGGCAGATCAAATAATAGGGGGCGATCCATATCAAAGTCCATAGGGGAGTCATCCAAAAGATGTCCTATGAAGTACGAGTGTGCTTATTGTCACCAGAAAGGGCACTGGAAGAAAGATTGCCCAAACAAGAACAAGTCAAATACAAATGTTGCACAGAAGGCCGATGAAAATGAAGAATCAGCCTTTTCAGTTTCATCATCAAAAACCTACTCAGATAAGTGGATCCTTGATTCTAGATGTTCTTATCATATGTGTCCAAAGAAACATTGGTTTTCGAGTTTTGAGGAGCTCGATGGAGGACTTTTACGGACTTTTGTATACAAGTTATAAGAATTTATGAAGTATCTAGTTCTAGTCTTAATATGGGTAAATTTTTCATAGTAAAAATGAAAATGATGGGACAATAGTTTCTATGAGTTTTTTGAATAAGCTCTCTGTCTTAAAAGAATTAACTTTTTAGGTGGGATTAATTTCTACAATTATAAACTCATATTTATATTAATATTTTATTAATGTGTGATTTATTTACTCTTACTTCTTAACATCAAAATTGTTAAGTTTTCTTCAGTCCCACATCGGTTAGGAGTTCGATAGTAGTGTTTCTTATAAATTTGGGCAACCCTTAACTTAATGAGATCTTATTGGGTTAAGTTAGACCTGAGTTTCTAACATGATATTAGAGTTGGATTTAGGTTTCTAACATGATATCAGAGCAGGACTTAACTTGATCGTTGACTTGGGTTTTGCCCTTAACAGTCTCACTGTGGCTTTGTGAAATCACATTTGTCCGTGTTAATGAGTGTTTTTAAGTTTCTTTTAGTCTCACATCAGTAATGAGTTTAGCAACAGTACTGCTTATAAGTTTGGATAACTCTTAACTCAATGAGATCTTATTAGGTTGAGTTAGGTCTCAATTTCTAACAAAAATAATTAAATAATTATGCAACGAAAAGAAATTTACATATATTTATCTTAAAAATCAATTTATTTAGGAATATGAGAAAATCTTATATATAAAAAGGCATTAATATACATATGAAATGAGTTCATCTTTAACTCCTTAACTTTATAAAAAAATTTAAAAAAACAAATACAAAAATAAAACAAGATCAATAAGTATTAACAAGTGGTATGTAAAATTTTCTTGAATCAGTGACACGTATGATTTTTTTCATAAATAGGGAATGAGTAATTACTTGGAAACTTATCATTTCTTTTCATCCAGCAAAACTTAAAGCAAAAGTTTGGAAAGAAAATCAATAACATCCATTTGCTAAACATGTCCTAGTTAATGGTTATAAGATTTATTGCTTCATATATAAGTTACATGTTTCGACCATATTGATATATCTTTAAAAAAAATCATAAAAGTTATAGGTAATCTACATGGTTAATTTTTATTTTTGCCTTAGTAGCACTAGTTGTGATTTTTTAATTTTTATATTAACAATATACAACTAAAATCCTACAACTAAAAATAAAGACAGACATTGTTTTCTGGCTTTATTAATGAAAAAATATCTGCTTTTGAAAAAAACAAAAGGGTCAAACATAACATATGATTGACTCATTCACTCTCAAATAGTCGAATACATACTAAATCCTCTCTTTTGATTCTCCCACTTTCTTTCTTCTTTTTTCTCTTTTGGGAATAAATAGAAGCAAATTAATTTCATTAAAATCAAAGAAGTTTTTTATCCAATTTCATTACATGGATGATTACATAAAGACAATCACAAAAGCACTTGACACATGTAAAGTTTATATTTAATGCACTGTGTAATCAACTTTTGTTTTCTAATAGAGATTATCTCTTTCTGTAAGATCATCTTTTTAATAAATTAGTTTTTCTTATCTTCTTTATTTTTCGTTGCTTTAAACAAAAATATTTTTTTTTTCACCTAGATCTTATTTTATATGATAATTTTTACTTAAATATTAATCTAAAATTATTTATTTTATATTTATATAAGATTTGACTGTGATTGTTAGAAGTTTATATCGGTTAAAAACTTTTATAACATGATATTAAGTTTCAAATGTTTCTATAAAATATTAAAATAACAAATCATGAAAACTTTATCAGATTTTTTTAAAGTTGACCCAAATTGTTAATTATACGTTAAGAAAGTTAATTAGATGTTTTTAAATAAAAAATACTATTAATGATATTAAAATTAATTATTATAAACATTACTACATGAAACAATAAAAATAAAAATAAAAAAAATAATATTACAAAAAATAGTTAATCATAATAAACACACGCTTAACAACATCCTATTACATAATCATTCAAACATTAAAATTTAAAATAATTTATATCATATTTTAAACTTTAACAATTTTAAATTATATTACCATTTATAATATTTTAAATATATATATATTACAAAATCAAAATATTTGTAATTATACAATTAGTTTTTTCTAGTAATTTAAAGTGATTGTTAAAGTTTCACATCGACTGAAGATCGCGTCCACGCTGCGCATATAAATAAGGGCAGTCCTCCATCTCACAACCTGGGTTTTGAGATGAAGTTAGGCCCAAATTTAACATGGTATTAGAGCAATATTACCCGGTCGGTGTAATTGTTTCGTCACTGGTGAGTGATGTATTTCGTCACTTGGGTTCCATAAGCTCAACATCCCCGTCGGTCTCAAGGGGACAGACTTTTGCCGATGTGAGGAGGAGTGTTAAAGTCTCACATCGATTGAGGATCACGCCCACGCTGCTCATATAAATAAGAACAATCCTCCATCTAACAACCTAAATTTTGAGATGAAGTTAGGTACAAATTTAAAAATGATCTAATTTTAACTCTATTCTTATTCAAATTTTATTGATAAATTAAATTATCACACCAACTACTACCCGGTCCCGAAGGTATCGGTGCTTGCTGAGTTAAATTGTTCGCACTTCGTACTTCGCTTAAGAAAGCATTCTAGCTATTACGAGCCTATCAATAATAACAGTAATAGTTGCGGTACGAGTGAGTGTGACAATTTAAGGAACTTTAATAACAACTCAATTTTAATAATAAGGTTTAGACCTCATTCTCCTAATAAATCATTTAATTGTTATTGACGTGACGATTTATGCGTTTATTTTAAGAAATTTTGGCGATTTGCTTCATTTAGCATTATAATTTTTTCTTTTTTTATTTTTTTAAAAAAAAAAGAGATTAAATTTTTTATTTGTTATTAAATAAAAAATATTATAGAACGTGATTTAAACTTATATTTATATATTTTTTGAAATTATGAAAATCTTAACACTTAAAAATATGAAATTAAATTTATTTTAAAAAATTATTTAAAATAAAACCCTTAAAACTCACGACAATAAAATAAGAATATAAATTAACATCAGATGTATTATTTTTATTGTTATAAATTTTAGAGATATTAATTTTGTGATTTTTTTTTCATTTTAACAACTATTTTTGTTGATTTTTTTAAAAAATATAATTAAATTTCATTAATAAAAATAATAGATTTGATTTAAATTAAAAATTATCTATCTAAATACAACAATAACTAAATTTAAAAATTAACAAAAGGTACCACAATTGGCACTAAAAGTACAATAAATGACCTACTTTTCCTTTGAAAAACTTAAGAAGTGGTTGAGATCACTTGCAATTGAACCTTCAAGAGGTATATAACTGCTAATATGTTGGGTCTTCTGCTTGTAAACAATCACCTTCAAGAATGATTCTCGCACTTTCTAAACGTTTGATTTCTCTATTTGGTGCCGGTGGTAACTTCAAATTATTATTATTTTTTCGGTCCTCCACTTTCGTCGCAACTTCAATGCTGAATTGAACAGCCGTGAATAAAAGGCACACATAATTTGCAAAATATTATTTACTAAATTTTATATTTTTATATGGATAGGAATACGGTACTCTGTTACTTGGTTTTTTTAAATAACATATTATACACTTGTACATTTATGTATATTAGATGGGAAAAACCCATATATATTCTACAAGTCCTTATTTGAAACATATAGTATTGCATTACAAAGAACTTACATATAATCATTTTAAAAAGTTTACATTTAATATATTGTATAATCTATTTTGTTTTCTAATCGAGATGATCTCCTCCTACAACCGAGATGATCTACTTCTACAAGATCATCTCTTTAATAAAGTAGTTTTTCTCATTTTTTTTTTATTTCTCATTCTTTTAGATAAAAACATATATTTATATGTTTTTACCTAGTTTTTGTTCTATATTTTTTCATCTAGATATTAATCTAAGATGAATTATTTTATGTTTATGCATATTTTGTTTGTGTTTGTTGAAAGTTTAAAGCTTTATATATATACATCTATTTTATTCAAAATTTTAAAGAATATAATATGATATTAAATTTTAATTATTTCTATAAAATATTCAATTAAATAGTCAGACACTCAGTTAAAAAACTTTACAACAAAATAAATGATAAAATTTGATCAGATTTTTTCAATGTATTAACTTCTACTTAAAAAATCAAATTAACTAAAAAAATATAGATAATTAACAATTTTGGTTCATTTGTGTTAATTTTGATCGATCAGTCTGTGTTTTCATTTAAATTTAAACTCACCTTTATTAACTCAAATTAAATTCAATTTATATTACAACTTGATTAATTTACGCTTAAATTAATTCTCACTAAACTCAAACTAACCCAATTTGTATCAATTATCAACCTAACTGACATCATCTAAGTTCAGGATTAAGATTGTCAATGAGAGGAGACAAGATTGAGGACTCCTTTTCTGTTCTACATCTACGATTTAAATCTATCTCCTATCCCCACCTTAAAATCCTTGTGAAAATATATCGGGATCCTCAATAAAAGATAAGGATCTCAAATGAGGAACGAGGATCTAAATAATATTTTAAATATTATTATTTTTTAATATTTTTTTATTATCAAAAAAATTATAATAGAAGTAAGCCAATAATAATTATTTGTAATGAAAAATAAAAATAAATAATATTTATGTGAAATGTAGAAAAATAAAATATATATAATAATAAATACATAATCTATCTTTTTATAATAAAGAACATTGATATAATCTTATTATAAATTAATTTAAATTAATAACAATAAATTATAAAATTTTTAATTTTTAGAATTTAAATAACTAATTCAAATAAACTTATAAAAGAAAAATTATTTATGTTTTAATAGAATAAAAATATAATTTAAAAATGAAATATAATATATATATATATATATATATTATTTATGATTAGTTTAAATTTATATTTAATTTATCTATAAAAAAATTAATTTTTTATATATTTATTAAAATAGGGTATATAATTTTGAAAAACATGATAAGAGAATACAATCTTCATCCTTATTTCACCTTATATTATAAAATACAAATATCTATTTTTCATTATTTATTTCTTATTTTGTGATACTCATTTTTACCTTCAATTAGATAATTCCCGTGAAGATTTTTTGCATAAAAAAAATTAAAACCCCTATTTAAGATTGATATAGATATTATTTATAGTTAATGATAAAATAAACAAAAATAAAGTGTTAAGGTATATTTTAAGTGAGAAGAAATATTAATTTATTAATAATATCTTTTTATTAATTGTTAAATTTTAAACATTAAATCAATTAAATTTAAAGTTATTTATTTTTTTAATATATATATATTTATATATATATATATATATATATATTAATTATTAAATATATTATTTTTATTACATGTCCAACACCATTTCTCGTCAATTTTGTTCATTCATGAATTATATAATAAGGATGGGCCTATCTACTCACCTTAGATCTTCTTCTGGGTCATTAACTAGATCCATCAATACAAAATTGGACATTAGAATCCAAAACTAAAATGGGCCAGCTTCACTGGACTAAGCTCAATTATATCAAAAGAAAGAGCCCATATTGCTCGAAGATGTGATGATCAGATTTATGAGTGGACGTAGGGGTGTGTAAAATCGGACTAAATTGAATTAAATCAAAAAATAGGATTAAATTAAATAATTTTATGAATCATATAATTTGATCTGATTTGTATTAACTGAAACTATTTTTTCAAACGATCAAATTATATTATATTAATTTTTAAACCGATTTAACCGAATCAAACCATTATTAATAATATATTAAAAAAATATTTTTAAAAATATATTATAATGTAAATATGTGGTTGAATCACATCCATTTTTTGAAACCCTATTTGTCACTACGACAACAGCGTCAACAAATTCGTGGGATGATGACCCGAGTAAGAAGATCTTAAAACCTTATACCATCACCAAGTCCAAAAAGAATTAGATTGACTTTGAACACGACAAGTTTCTTGAAGCCCTTCAATTGTATTTTTTTTTAATAATTTTAACAATTTCATACTAACATTTCATTTCTCTAAGTGATGCGTATAATTATTTAATTAATTTATATAAATTTTTATATTATGCATTATTCTTCAAAAAGGGATATTTTTTATAAAGATTTTTTAGAATTTTTAAATTGGGTTCAATTATTTTGTTTCTTAAACAGGAAAAGGTTAAAAGGAAAAAAAATACAATATTTATGAATAATTTAATGATGTTATGTTAACGTTAGATGTGATTATAATTGAATGTTTCTTAAGAAGGGTCTATTTATTAAGAGAAATTAGAGGGATGTAATTGAAATTTTTTGAGAATTAAGTTGAATTTATGTAATATGTTTATCGAAAAATATTTAGAAAAATAATAATTATATCGTTAAAAATTGTTAAATAAATCGAACAAAATCGAATTATACAGTTTGATTACACATTTTTATTAGTCAAAGTATTTTTCAATTTAGTTAAAACAATGGTTTAATTTAATTAATTTTTTTTACTAAAAACGCACCGGTCCGAACCACGACACCCTTAGGTGAACGGACTCCTTCCCGGCATTCCATATGTCCCATACGAGTCCGGTCTTTGCCTCAAGTTCCGATTTACAAATGTCTTCTTTGGAGATAACAACCCAGTGCTCATTTTGATCGCTAATATCGACGAGGAACACGGTCTTTCAGGTTCCTCGGCTTCAACCCCAGTTGTCAAACAATAAGGGTTTCGGAGCAAATCCAGCCCAGCGAGAAAGCATTTTTATGAGAAAAAAGGAAGGGAAAGATAGATAATAGAGCTTTATAATTTCCTTGGTATCCAAACAGAGAAATTGCTAACTTAAAAAGACCTGGAGTTTTTATTCGGAGAGATCTCAATTCTCTCCTGATCTGATAGCAATCGAATCCTTCAATGGCACATCGAAGAGTAAAGCTACTGTTCCTTTGTTGCGCTCTGTGCTACGCTCTGTCCGCCATTGCAGGGTATGTACATTCTCATTCTAATGCCTTTCCTTTATCTTATCTTTTCCCTTTTTTCTATAATGCCGCGAATTACTGTTATTAGTTTGAATTTTTCGATATTTTGATTACTATGGATGAATTTTTTCAGAAAGAGCTATTATGATATACTGCAAGTGCCGAAGGGAGCGCCGGATGAGCAAATCAAGAGAGCATACAGGAAGCTCGCATTGAAGTATCATCCTGATAAGAATCAAGGCAACGAAGAAGCTAACAAACGATTCGCAGATATTAATAATGGTAAATTTTCTTGTTAATTTATTCGTTTTCTTCTTGCTTCTTGATTATGAAGTTATGGTTAATGGCTGTTGGAAATAAGTAACTTGTGTTTTGGATTTTCTTTTCTTTTGTTTTGGTTAATTAGCTTATGAGGTGCTGTCTGATAGCGAGAAAAGGAGCATATATGATAGGTACGGAGAAGAGGGTCTGAAACAGCATGCTGCTGGTGGAGGCAGAGGTGGGGGAATGGGAGCGAACATCAATGACATCTTTTCCCAGTAAGTTGTTTCATGACATTGAGAGAAATAAGGTGATAGTATTTTTCTGCTGGGTCATTTCTTAGTGAGAGTGAGAAGTGATGTTATGTGTATGTTTTATATGTCGAACTTTAGCACACTTTAATATTTGGGAGTTACTTCTTTTTGCCATTGTAATAAAATCTTTACTATTTTTTTCATATATTTTAGGTTTTTTGGAGGAGGTTCTATGGAAGAAGAAGAAGAAGAGAAAGTTGCAAAAGGAGATGATGTGATTGTTGAATTGGATGCGTCGCTTGAAGATTTGTACATGGGAGGTTCATTGAAGGTAAGAATCATTTGTTGTTGAACTTAACAAAAGGGAACTAGATATGTGATATTTCAAGAGTCGAAGAATGTTGTTTTAAAATAGCTCAATTATCAATTTGGAAGTTCACATGCCATTTGTCATTGCTGTAATCAAAGCTTCTTTCATTTAATATTGTTGTTTCTTCTTTTGTGATGCAAACAAGTTAAACAAATCGGAAACCTTTGTTATTTGAGAAATTGATCTCTCCCCCCTCTTTACTCTGGAAAAGGGGTGAAAAAAAGGAACTAGAAACCCCTTGCTTTTTAACTTAAGATTGTATTACATGAAATATCAGCTGTTAGTTTCTTCAATAATTGGAATGCTAATAGGAAAGAATTTTGCTATTATTGTGTTTAGTTTAACAATTCAGATGGAGCGGAACTGCGTTCTATTAATAGTAGAAAAACTCATTTTACTCACACCATTCTATTTATTAGAATGCTCTATTTTCTTCAATTGGTTGTATTATTATATATTCTTTTCTTTCATTTCTCCTTATTTATATCTTACCTTTATTTTGATTCTACTGTGTAAACATAGTAATAAGAATACCCGTTATTATTATCATTCTTATTATGTTTTTATTATATGAGCCAAACACAACCTTAATGTATGAGAAGTTGAGAACACCTTTGTGTGGATATCATCAGGTATGGAGAGAGAAAAACGTTATAAAGCCAGCACCAGGCAAGAGGCGTTGTAATTGCAAAAATGAAGTATACCACAGACAAATTGGTCCAGGGATGTTCCAGCAGATGACGGAACAGGTATGGATAGTGTTCCTAAAATCTTTAATTGATTCTTTGAGATGATAGGTCCTAGTATTATCTATTTTTTTCTGAAAAACTAGTGATGGCTCTTCATAAAGAATAAGTATTTGGAAATTACTTGTTGAGCCTATTATTTCTTGATTGTCACCGTGAAAGCCTTGTAGGTGGTTGTTTTCTCATTTACTTAGCTGTGTTTACTGTGCTCTAATTGATGGATTAACAGTTTTTGATTTGCTACTGTGCTTTCAGGTCTGTGAACAATGCCAGAATGTTAAATTTGAAAGGGAGGGATACTATATCTCTGTTGATATAGAAAAAGGGATGCAAGATGGACAAGTAAGACTCTACTTTTTCTTTTCTCTCTCTTTTTTTTTTTTGGAGAAATGGACAAGAAAGCTTTGAGAATGTGCTTTTTGCATCATTATTTATTTTTTCTGGTACACTTCTAATAACACTTAGCAGTAAATATTCAACTTTATGTCTTTATGTTTGTGATTCTGCCTTTATTCTCCAAGAATATGCCTTGCTTAGACTTCTTATTATAAGTTGGACTGTACATTCTTTTTCCTACTCAATTCCAAAGTTCAGCTCCTAAATTATGAATTTATGGATTTGTGGAAGTATTTTAGTAGAATTTAATGAGCTACGATTTGGAAGATAAAGTCAGTTTTGTTCTCCAAAAGAAACCCAATAAAAGAAAAACAAAATGTATTATCATTTATTCAGTTAGATAACTAGCTGTGTTTTTATGCTCTTTTCTTTTCACGTTTTAAAATTAAAGAAAATTAGTTGGGTTGATTTATTTTATGTGGCAATTTAATGACATCTGAGTTCTAGAATAACCAATTATTGCTTTCTCCAGGAAGTAGTTTTCTATGAAGATGGTGAGCCTAAGATAGATGGAGAAGCTGGAGACTTAAAGGTTTTCCCTCAACCTATATAATTCATAGTTTTTTTGTTTTTGTTTTTGTTTGGCTGCTAAATGTATCCTTTAAATGATGAAGGATCCACTGGAGTAGACTGAATTTATAGATTGAGTTTAATTTTTTTTATATGCATTGTGACACCACTGCATTTTCATGGCAGTTCCGCATTCGTACAGCACCACATGATCTGTTCAGAAGAAAGGGCAATAGCCTGCATACTACCGTGACTATCACACTGGTAGGTAGCATTTTGGGTTACACCGGTGGTAATTTGTATGGGTTGTGTGTTTTCGTGTTTGTTTGTATTGTGGGTATTTATGTTCGTATTTTTTGACTCAATATTTTTAGTTAATTTATTTATTTATAATAATAAAAAAATTTAAAATTTTTACATACATAAAAAAATTAATAGTTAATTCTAATTAAAAAATAATTTGCATCCTTTTATAGTGGGTTCATTTTATGGGTTGTGGCCTAAATTTTCACCCTTTTAAACTTTTTCCATGAATAAGACGTCATCTATTCAGTAGTCTTGACAACCTGCACCTTTCTATTATGTTATTATTTTGTTTTGTAACGTTTAGTTTTTTTAGATATTTAGTACTTTAAAATCAGTTATACTTTTGGATTTAGAAATGTGATACTTAGATTAATAAACCTTGTGGAGTCTATGCCTCTTTGGTGCCATACTTGGGGAAAAAATCATTTGAACTCCTAAGGTATGTCTTTTCTTCATAAATGATCTTACTGTTTAAAAAATGGTCACTAATGACACTGTGATTAAATATATTATCACAAACAGTCCCCTAATCAGTAACAATGTTAACTTTTCATCTATTATTTCTTACATACTTTTTTTTTATTGTAAAATCACTTCAATACCCTTTAAAATAATAATAAAATAAAAAATATATTTAAATTTTTACTATGCTTTTTATGGTTAAAATATAAAAATCTAAATTAAATAAATAAACATATAAAAATATAAAAGCTTATTTAAATTAAAAAAATAGTCTTAAAAAATTATTCTAATGTTTTTGATTTCATTCACCACACATGTTAATTCCTATCTCTCTCATCGTTAATTTTTTTTTAAATATTTATATTTTTTTAATCTTGTTCAAAAATTTCTATAATTAACTATTTTTTAAAATTAAGAAAAAATATTTTTGTAAATTCTTCTAAAAAATTTCAAATTTTTTTTTGTATACTTAACATAATTAAATAATTGAATAATTTATTAAAGGATAAGGTGTTATAAAGGTCTTTTACATTAAGAAAATTGTGTCGATTAATCCCTTACATTATAAAAAGTATTATTTAGTCCCTTACATTTTATAAAAAATACCAAAGAAGGACAAATTTTATTATTCATTCAATATTTTAATAGTTTTTATGATAAATATCATAGCAAAAAATTATTTTTATTTTCTACTTATTTACCAATAAAATAAAGTATCGAAAAAATAATATGATTTTATTCAGAATATTAATAAAAAATAATTTGCCTTTCTTTAGCATTTGTTTTTACAAAATTAACAAAATTAAAAGATCAAATGACACATCCTTTTTCTAAAGGATTAAATGATCCCTTCTGCTTATTGTTGGGACCTGTGGGCTATTTTTCTCTTTATTAAATAATGAGTTAATTATGATTTAGTTTAAATCAATAATCCATAAACATTATTTTTTAAAAATTTAATCTTAATTATTATGTTTTTATAAATTAATTTAATTTTTTAATTTTATTATTAATTCCACTGTAAATGTTAAAAATTAAAAGTATTATGTTATTTTTATGATTAATTTTGGGTTATAAGTCTTTAAATTTAATCAAAATTAGACGGTAAATCATTTATTAAAAAAAATAATTAAAAGTAATCACTTTACATGTGATTTGGGATAAAACAAAAAAAATTATTTATTGTATTTACTTCAAATTTATTTTCTTAATTGGTAAAACATGTGTATATATTTTTAATTTTATGTAAATTTTTATTTTTTTTTAATTTTTATGCTTGATAATATTTGAATAAAATAAAAATGTAACACTTTTAATTTAATTTTATTAGTTTAATATTATTTAAAATCAAAGATATCTTTTGATTTTAAATATATTAAAAAAGATCCATTAAAAAATCATTATCTTTTAACTCTCTTAAAATTGAAGGTTATCTTTAACATTTTTGAAAGGTTGTTGTGAATTTTGTAAAGTATATAAGTAATAAGACACATTCAATCTTAAAAAGTTTACCTCAAAGTATAATGAGTTTCAAACTATTTCTAAAAATTATATTAGTATTTTTCTTACACTTTTTATATGCTAACCTTGAGGGTGTTATTGATATTTTTCGTTATTGTTGATGGTCATCTTCCAAACTAAGGCGCTCATACAGACACAAAAGCATACGAGAAACTTACCCATAAGATTCTGTGCATTTTGCAGAACGTAACCTTCAGACCAGTTTGCCCAAAAGATGAATGACTCGCTATGATAATTCTTTTTTTTTTAAAGTGAAAAATCTCTATAAATAATTAAATGAAATGTTTATTCCCTCCAGAGTTAGTATTTTGAACTCTCTTCTTTCAGGTTCAAGCTCTTGTTGGGTTTGAGAAGAAGCTTAAACACCTTGATGATCATTTGGTGGATATCAGCTCCAAGGTAATATATGTCTCCCTCTAATATCCGTTTCTTCTATTGTTATTTTTCCCAATTTTGAGCAGAAAAAGTTATCTTAAACTGGAACACAGGTAATAACAAAACCAAAGGAAGTGAGGAAATTCAAAGGGGAGGGTATGCCTGTACATTTCAGTAACAAGAAGGGAGATCTGTACGTCACATTTGAGGTTTTATTTCCCACCTTTCTAACAGAGGAACAGAAAACTAAGATCAAGGCCATCCTTGGTTGAGGCATGAGTTCTGACACTCGAAAATATTCCCTTTGTAACATGAAGAGGATAGTATCACAGGAATTTGAACAAGCTTGAAGATTTAGCACTCCTTTCCCCTTTTCTATTAACAATATTAGTGAATTTAATAGAAAATGCCATTTTTACTGTTATCCTCGCTAACATGAGTTCTGACACTCATGAGGCATAAGTTTGATGTTGAAGTTATAGTTTCTCCTCTGGTTCTTGACGAGAAAACCTAGAAATTTTGTTGAAATAGATGCATGGGATCTACTTGTATAAGCTATATTTCTTGGAAAGTCTTATTTTATTTTATAATTATTTAGGTTCAGCTCACAGTTTCAACTGGAACTGGGTAAATTAAAAGGAAAAGAAAATAGATGAAGGAATAAAATAAGTACTGAGATTGATTTCTTTTTCCTTGTTTGCATCACTTTTATATTTAGTAGGGAATGTGGTTTATTTTAAGTGCTATTATTATTCTTTCATTCTACAACTTTTAATCCCATTTTCTCCCATATTATTGATTTCCATCCACCTCCAATTTATTTTTCGTTTTATTTGTTTAAACTAATGATAAAAATAACCTTAGAAATATTGAATATTTTACCACACTAGTAACAAAGCTATGTTATATATATACTGTGAAGTATTAAGTATTAATCTTGCATTGTATAAAGAAAATAATTAATTATAATTCATAATAAATTTTCTATAGCTATTTATTGATTCATTTATGAAATTTATTTTTATTAGTTGTTTTATATTTATTATAAGAACAAATATCTGCGCTATCTAGAATATAAATATTCATATTTTATTCTTATAAAAACTAAGCTACTAAAGTTCCTCACAATATGTAAAAAAGATGAAAATAAATTATTAGGAGTTCAGAACAATTTAGTAAATTGTTTTTTCATCTTACAAGGAAAGAAATTTTAGATGAATTAAGTTTCGGAATTTGATGAATAAAAATTGAGGAGAAAATAGAATATAAAGGGAAAAATGATATTTTAATTCATAATTTAAGTCTTAAAACTAAGTAAAATATTGGATTTTATTTATATGATTAAAATAATAATTAAGATAATAATAAAATAACTAATAATAATCTAAATAACTAAAAGATAAATTTAAATTCAAATATTATATATACAAACTAGATAAATGATAGTTATTAAATTTCAATTAATTTATTGTTTTATTTGCATTAATTCTATCGGGTTAATAAAAACTCGACTCTTCAAAAGTTAAAACCATAGAGCAATAATTTAAATTTAAGAAATACAAAAGTCTCTTTTTTAAATTCTTGATAAATAGATGATCTATAAGAACGAGAAACAAAACTAAAATACTCTTTATCAATAAGCTGACTGTGGCTTATTCTTCATCTGCTTCAAAAGCCTTCCTCAGCTTCTCTTCATCAGTCTCAAAGGCCTTTCTTGCTTGTTTGAGTTCCTCATTCATAGAAAGCAACTCGGTACAACGGTTAAGCTTCGGATAATCCTGGACAGTTCAAAAAATTCAATTGGTTTAAATTTTCCATCCTTCACGGCTACACCAAAACAAACCAATATATGTGGATTCATGGCGCCTCCCCCAATAAACCAAAAACCAAAAACCAAAACAACATATATCCACTAATAATTCATAAGAAAACAAACTATCAAATCGATACGTTGCAAGTTCAACTATTTTGCTCAGTACTAGAGGACCCAAGTGCTTAAATACATTAAGGTGTCTAATTAAGGGGTGGCACTTTGTGACATGGTAACACAATTGACACAAAAATGCTATTGATGCGACATGTATAATCCGTATAATAAATAGGACAAAACAACTGAATGAACTCGCTTTACCTACATCTTCTTATCAATTAACACATTAAGCAGACAACCAAAAAAAGCAATTGTCATTTTTTTGGCATAAACTAATGTATGTTGGTTGTAATACTTTTTTGAGCCGCCAATCCGTGAATGCAAATGAAAACTAATAAGCTTATTTTTACATTTATTTAAGACTTTTTTTTGCTTTGAGGGTATTTTTGTCATTTTATAAGTGTATAAATATTTGAGAATTTTCTACATTTTTTTAGAATTTTTTAATTGATAGAGCTGGTGGCTTTATTTAGAAAATATTGTGGCTACATCTAGAAGAAATCAGGCACAAAAACTCAATAATAATAATAATAATAAACAACCATTGTGGATGCTCTTAGCAAGGCAATATGGACCAACGCAGAAACGGACTGCGTGGATGTACTTAGACAATGGGATGGACAAAATAAGAACAAGGCTGCGTGGATGTACTTAGAACCTTCCGGGAAGTACTTAAAAAAATCGCACATCCTCTAAACATCGTTTTGGCATCATTTCAGCTCATCCTTTGCCCAAAACGCACAATTTTTGCATGTTTTGCTCCCAACCATTAGAGTTGACATGATGCCAAATCTTTGCACGAAAAATCAAGGGAAAAGACCCCAAAAGAGAGCAACGTTTTAAATAACAATTCCACAATTGCTAGCATCCTACCAAGGTTTTTGAAGGAGAAGATCAACCAATTCAGTAATTGTTTCTTCTAAGGATATTTTATTCTTTAAGTTTTACTATTAATTTAATTAAAAAGATTATATCTTTAATAATTTTATTCATAATTTTGAATTTAATTTAATTATATTAGGCTAAATTTATTTATGAGATTTTATATTAGGTATCTACTTCCAGGATTGAATCATTTTTTTAGATGGATTATTATGAAATAAAGATTGAGATTATTTATTGATTTTGGTTCTTGATATTATGAATTATTGGTGAACTAAATATTTATTTATGATTAAATAAAATATTTGTGAATTAGTTTGTTAAAAAAACATCTATGCCTAATTGTGTTCTTTTAGACAATAATCTAAATTAATTACATGATCATTATGTTAGTTTAAATTATTTGTGATTTCCTTGTGCTATTTCTAATTAATTAATTAATTAATTGGATAAAAAAATTAGTTAATTTTGTAAATGAATTTTCATGATTATTTGGAGTTTTAATTTAATGAAAAAATCAATTATCTCAACTTACTTGTATGTTTTCATTATGATAATCGATTAGCAAATAAGACTAGATCAAGGGAATTAATTGGTTAATTGTAATTCCAATTTTCTAGATTTAGTGGAAAAACTAATATTACCGATTTATAATTAATTGTTAAATTCACCTAATTAATTTAATTCGTGATTGATTAATTAACTAAATGCCTATGTTTATGTTTTCCCTTAGATATCTCACTTTTTAATTAAAATTTTCTCCTCATTTAATTTGTTAATTCAATTATTTTATTTTATTTTCAACTTTCCCATTAGAGTGTTAAAGTTTATTTTATTAGTCTATTATTTTTAAGAAAATATATAAAGAATTGAAAACCACTGTAATTCGACTAAAGATCAACCTCGAAGTAAATTTTTTGCAATGTTGTTATTTGTGATTCGTGCATTTTCGAGCATAAAGGTTTAAATTAAGATAAGATGTTAATAAGATTCATGGTACAATTCATTAATTTTTAAAACTCATCTCATCTTATCTTACTTAATTTTTAATGAGATAAATGATAATAAGACAAACTAATTAAGATATCTTATTTGTCTCCAATGAGTTTTAAATGAAACAAATAAGAATACAAAAATAATAAAAAAGATATGATACATGATTATTTGTAAAGTAAATTTAATAAGAAAATGATAAATATGTTTAAAATTAAGCCCATTAGTACTACAATTTAAATGAAATTAGATGAGATGGCATCTGAATGAAATGAAACAATATTGTATCATGAACTCATTAGAGACATTAAATGAAACACGAGATGAGATGAGATGAGATGAGATGATATAACCCCACTTTATATATCTATGCAAACGTTTATAATTTGCACTATCCAAAACAATGGGTCAAAACAAATATAATCCAAACATAAATAAGGATGATACACAACCTATTTATTAAATGGATTTTCACAACCCATGCAAATTGTCATCCCTTGATTAGGCTAATAAGCATGCTTATAAAGATAAAGTTCATATTTCTGAAAACCAACAATAATGTAATATACGACTAATGATAAAGCTGATTGCCAAGGCTCAGGCCGTGCATCAAAAACATACAAATACTACCGTCTACATATATGGGGACAGAAGACAACTATCCATGAAATCGCCCAAAGGGTGTTTACTACATAGCATGATTCAACATTAGAGACTGTTGTACCAGTTCCTTGATAGCGACTTAAGGTTTATTGTTGATAGAAATATATACTTAAATGAAAGGCAGGATTAACATTAGAGGTACCTTACGAATTAGATAGAGAAAATCCTCAACTGATAGCTTCCCACGCTTTGAACCAATATCTTGGGCTTTATGCACCTGATGAATACTACAAACATGGTTAGCATACCCATTTTGCTTGGTATAAAATATAAACAGCTACCTTGAAGAATGCTGACCAAATCTGTTATGTATTGCACAACTATGTCCTCCATAAGTGCCACACTTTCTGGAAGAGGCTGACAGGAGAATATAAAGAAAAAAAATTACTATAGCTTAATATAAATAGGCATATGAATTATAAATAACAATTATAATAACTATAATTTATTCTTTTACAATTAGATGTTCATAGAAGATAACATCAAATGTTCAATTATGGCATCCCATTGTTTAACAAGGAAAAAACAATTAAATTAGATGAAAGATATTGACAGAAGCCGTGCCTCCAAGGCTATGTACATTTGACTCAAGGTGGTCACTTTTGGTATCTTTGGTTTGTCATGAGCCCGGCATTTTAAAGGCATTGAGATCTCATGGCATCTGAAGTTTTTCAGCGAAGCAGAAGCAGGTGCAATATCTTCATTCATGCCATGTTCTTAATTTATCTCCCTTCTCTTCCCTACTGTTGCTCTATCCATAAGATTTAGATAAACCAAATGCAAAACAATAACCATCCCTAACAAATGATCGGGGCATGTTCTGAGAATAAATGGACACATTAGAACAAACAAAGAAAAAAATCCATTTTTATTATTACCTTTCCCCAAAGAACCAACCAAAACAGCATTATAACTCATAAGTAATCGAGTAACCAAAAATAGTGATAAATATAAATTTTCCATACTCAGAAGAACAACTAGCACACAGACATTGACGACTAAATTTTGAAATATGATGTTTTAATTTTAACTTACATTAGGATCATCTCCAAAACCATACATCATATGCTGCACTGCGGCCATCCACGACCAAAAAAATAAAAGATTAAAAAAATAAATCAGATGCAAATTTTCTCTCCCATATATGTACCATGCACTAATCTAGCCTTCTTCTTCTTTACTTACACTCTTTCTGAAAGACTCCCCTTTTGCGCTTAGAGGAAGTTTCAGACGGCTGTGAGGCTCCACTTCTTGGCTTTGATGATGGTCCAGCAGAAGGATTGTTCATTTTCTACAAGAACCCACGGCAAAATCTTTTCTTAAATTCACTGCCATCAGCGACCAGAACACAAAACATACTAACCACTGTCACATCATTGTTACTTGGAAAAGGAATATTTCATTGAAAAAGGAACCACTGGAGTACTTAAAAAGGCCACATAATTTTGAAATACATTCATTCAGACCAATGTTTAAGAAAAATATGCATGCAACCCAAAATTCTTCAGGACAAAACGAGTTGAGTATTGGAGACCCTGCATTTTATCCATGAATGAGCTGTCGAGTAAAATATGTTTCCGTTCAAATATGTGTACAAGAAGAGCTCTTCCGATTCACATATAACCAGTTTTTTTTTTACCGATGTGATTTCTAATCCCCTTCAAGAATTAAACATATATTGAATTCTTTTATACAATTTGAACATATTTTCTACACATATCTTCACATTTATTCCTATATAAATATGTTTCCATAAAATATAGAATAATATCCGAATTATAAAATAAACACTAACAATTTACATTGAATATATGTCAAAATGTTACAGAAATCGAACATATGTTCATGTGATAAAATATTCGCATGTGAGGGGTTAAAAGTAAAACTCTACGTGTAGTCTATGCAGAAAATATTTATTAAAAAAAAAGCCCAAATTCACATGCACTCTTAGTTCGAAACGGCTAAGACAATAAGAGGTAAATGGTTTGCTCCTTATGGGAAAGGAAGTTAGCCCTAGCCTAACAGAAGTAACCACTAACTAGAGTCACCAGAAGCCACCAAAAAAATCATCATAGTTTCCATAGAAAACAAAGGAAAAGGAAATTTAGGGCTGACGGATCTGAACTACAAACCCTCAGAGCCAAAACTATTTTTAAAACGTACCCAGAAGTTCGAAACAAGAAGAATTGCAGGCTAGCAGCTGATTTTCCAAAATCACTATTGAATGCGAGTTCAACAACAAATTTTACCCAAGAATCGTAAACTTGGGAAGGAAAAATTGAAACACTTGTTATTGTATAAACAGAATGGCCACTTAGAGTTTGACATGTTTACGCGAAGTTGGGCTCAGACCAAACCCTTGGCTTCTTCACAATTTAAGGTGACAAAGATGAACAAAACAGCTATGAATTTTCAATTTTCTTGCCTGTGTTTTCCAAGTGACCAAACAAAAAATAACCAACAAGAGTTCCGAGTAACAGAAACACAAGGAAATGCTAGATGACTATTGAAAATGTTTTGAGTAAAAAAAAAAAAGATGAAAAAACAAACAAAAGAAATAGGCAGATAAAAGAAGTATTTTCAGACGATCGTGCTGTGTGAAATTAGAGCTTACCCAAGCAATTCAACAAATGCCTACTAATTTCGATGAGCAAAGATATACAGATCGACACAAAGAAACTGTGATGGGTGTACAAGAGAGTTACAATGGCGTGCGTGGCTGGCAGGGACAACAGGATTCACCTTCTTTCCCGCTGGTTCTAGTTCTTTTACAAAGCAAAGACAATCACCATCTGGCCCATAATTGGGCCCATCATTTTTACTTCTGAAGCCGTTTAATTAGGCCCATTCACACATTTGCCACAGCTTTTTTATTAAATCATTCTTAGGGTCCAGATTTTATTTTTATTTTTTTGGTTAAAGATTAAAAGATATTTTATGTTATTTGAATATGTAATTTAAAAGAAAGAGTAATAAGTCTTAGTATCAATTTATGGTAAACCACGCGAATATTAAGTATTTCATGAAAACATGGGACAATTTGATTACTCTATTAAAATGTGATTTGCTTGTAACGTGATCATAATTTTTAAATATAAATGTTAAGAGTATATAGAAGGAAACTCTACAGTTATTAATATAATATAAATTAAAATATCTATTAATTTTGTATGAAAGTCTCATTTTTTTTTTTTGTGTGAAAATCATTAAATATTTTTTTTATTAAATAAAAAAAATATTATAACAATAAAATTCAAATTTGCGTTCATATTAGTTAGGTGAGAATTCATAGACTTAAACCATGAATTAATCTCAATAAAAATCTCACTTTATTTCACGATCAAATAGTTAAATGTTAAAATAAATATCATATAATTAATTTATTAGAGAGACCGTTAAATATATAAAATATAACAAGAATCATATTTTTAGCTATTTTAACGTAAACTTAAATAAAGCTAGTAGAGTTGGAGTTGTTATTTGGTTCAAAAAATATAAAAAATATATTTAGTTTTTATGGAGTCATTTTTATAATAATATAATTAAATTATTATAAAAAATAAATATAAAATTTAAGAATTATTTTTACAATAAATATAAGACATTTATGATCACACTCAATATTATTAAAATATAATATTTTGCATTAATATTATGATATTTATGATTTTATCATACATTAATTATTTATATGTTAATTATTGATGAAAAAATAGGATAAAAAAAAATTAAAATGACATAAAATACATTATAGATATTACTAATTTTAAAGGTAATTATATATTTATCAAATTTGATGTAATCAATTCAATTAATATATCAGATTAAAGTATATGAAATTAGATAATTAGATTATATTTAATTAAAATTTTATAATATAATTAATTAAAATTTCATGTATTTTAATAATGGGTAATGAAATAGGTTCATATATGCGAATATGAAAATGATGGAATGTTTTCTTGCCGCTACCCGTTTCATCTCTTTATTATAATTTGTTAGATATTTATAAATTTGATTTTGTTACGTTATTAAACTAATAAGTAAGCAAGTTTTTTCACAATATTGAAGAAGCTTACTGTACTTTGAACATCATGTGTGGAGGTATGAATTATTTTTTAGTGTACAAAATAAAATAACATTTGATAGTAGGTATATAAAGTAAATTTAAACTTTGTGTAATTATAATTATAATTAAATTTATATAGCTTAATTTTATTGATTGCAATTAGAATAATAATTTTTTTCTATTAAGTAAAGAAGGTTAAATTATGTAGTACATAAATAATAAAAGAGATTAAAAATAAAAAAATTCCCAAAAATTAAAAAAAAACTACATTGTTATATTTTTATTTATCTACTTACATATAAATATAAATAATTTTATTATAATAAAAAAATTAATAATTTATTGTATTCATATAAAATACTTACATGTTATAACATTAAAAATTTGGATCAGAGTTATTAAAAATATTTTATATTGAACCATTGGTATTGTTTAATTATTTAAATTAAAAATAATATTATTTAACTTTATTGTTTTAAAAAATAAATATAAAACAATTTTTTAATATAAAAATAATATAATTTATTCTTAACAAATAATCTAATACAAAATGTGTTATTTATTATTTTTAAAATATATTTTTAATATTAATTAGATTATTTTTCTTCGATTTTTTATTAAATATTTTTAAAAAATTATATTAGCTTAAAATTCTAATCAATATATATATCTTCAAAACTTAGGTGACGTTTGGTTCACATAATAGAATCGGAATCAGAATTAGAATCAAAATAGGAATGAAATGGAATAGAAAGAAAACAGTTTTGTTTAGTTTAATCGTTGAAATCAAAGAAAAAAATCAATATTATATTGTTTGGTTTACAATTAGAATAGAACGAAAAATATTGTATATTACCTTAATACTTTTCTATTCAGTAAAGTTTAAATAATATCATTTAATTATTATTTCATCATACAAAATACATTATTGAAATCATTATTTTTTAAATAATTATTACTTAAAAACAAATATATTATTAAAATTATTATTTTTCTAACTAGGGTTTAGGATTATAAGATTTAGGATTTAAGGATTTGGGGTTTAGGGTTATATTTGTGGGTTAAAATTATTATTTTTCTAAATAGGATTTAGGGTTTCAGGATTTAAGATTTAGAGTTTAAGATTTAGGGTTATATTTGTGGGTTAAAATTATTATTTTTCTAAATAAGATTTAGGGTTTTAGGATTTGGGATTTAAGATTTAAAATTTATAATTTAGGGTTTAGGGTATTAGAATTTGAGATTTTAGATTTAAGGTTATATTTGTGGGTTAAGGTTTATAATTAAAATTATTATTTTTAAAATATGGTCTAGCGTCTTGGGATCTAAGGTTATATTTATGGGTTAAGATTTAGGGTTAAAATTATTATTTTTTTAAATAGGGTTTTAGAATTTGTGATTTAGGATTTGGATTTTAAAGTTGTAGGTTTTGTGATTTGAGTTTAGAGTTTAAAGTTATATTTAAAATTAAGGTAAAATTAAAAAAAAAATTAAGATAAACACGTAATCATAATTCTTCAAAGGTGTGAAAGAATTATAATTCATTATTCTTTAAAATCTGATTCAATTTTATTCTCATTAGTCGTTATAACGAAACACAAAAATTAAAAAAAAATCAATTTTAATTTCATCCAACGTTACATCCAATCAAGTATAAACATTAAAGTCACATTTCCTTAAAGGCGTTAAATGAAGCGCGTGTTCAGATGCGCTTAAAATTGCGACAAAGCGTAAAATTTTAAGCTTTGTCTTTCAGAATGTACGCTTTATTATCTGAAGCTTCCAATGAGCGTGTACAAGGCGCATTTTAGTTACTCTTCAAAGGTACACCACGCCTTTTGGCTTTTGAATTAAGTGCTTAATTTACCGACATGTGCTCTAATCTTCTTTTCAAACGCCAAGTTGCAAAACTCATCCAACTATTTCAGATAATCTAATTTATTTTTTGTTTTATTATTCTTTTACTCGGAATTTGTCTTTTACCAAAAATATTCCATAGATGCTGTTAATCTTAACAGTAATTCCTTTATTGCATTAGAAAAAGAACGATTCACTGTAATGGTCCAGTAAATTTGCCATGCTACCTTACTTTTGAAGATATATATATTTTAAATATATTAAAATTAACATCCATACATTATGAAAAAATATTTTATTTAATTAATATAAATATTAAAAAAATTATAATTAAAAAAATTAAAAAAAATAACATACATAAAATTTATAATAATAAAAATAATATCCAATAATATTTAATGTAATTAAATTGAACGACATTACAGTTAAAAATATTTAAATAGTTATAGTTTAATTTATATGGTATTTAAAATAAAATAATGTATTAAATTTTTTTAATAATAAAAATATATAAAATAAATATAAACAACATTATTTTTATGATAATAAATTTTAAATATATTATTTTTATTATTTTTTTAAAAAATTATATTCGAAAACAAAATGTCTCCCTACTCATCGACATGGATAAAATGTCTCCCTTAATACTTCTCTTTTTTACAATATTGTCACCCTTAATTACACTTTTTAAATTAATGAATACTGATATGAAATTAGTTGAAATATGGATTCATGTCTATTTTAGGAACTATATATTTTAGTTAAAATTATAGTTAGGAAAATCTAGTGATTGATTCGTGGTTTAGGTAGTATAATTCTTCACTTATATCATCGTAAATCAAGTTTGAATCTTAATCGTATAATATTTTATTTATTTAATAAAAAATAATATTTTAATATTCATTTAAAAAAATATGCATCCAAAAAACTTCACTTGTATTGTTTTTTAACCTAAATATGTCTTTAGATTTATAATTATTGTTTTTATATATATTCTCAATAGAAAAATTATCTAAAATATTTTATTTTAAGTAATACTTTTTTTATCAAAATTACTCATAAGGTTTACCTCATAACGATATTGGTAAAAAATATAATTTGTGGTAAAATATTAGTTTTATATGAGAATACATTTATCCGGTGTGAAAAAGACATTTATCTAGTATAAGAAGAATTATTACTGACATCTAGTGTCTTATTAAGACTTATTATGATAAGATAATGACTTACTATCGGTGACATAGGTATGTTGGAGGCTAGACTACAGAGGTGATAATTTGTATCATAGTTGGATTGATCGAATCGAACTTGAATAATAGAACTTGAATTAAACACGAATCAAATTAAATTCAGACAAAATTTGAACTAACTCAAATAACACGAAAAAATCAAGTTGTGTTCGAGTTAGCCCATCAACTTAAAATAAAATTAAAAACAAAAAAGAAGCTACATAAACATTACAATCTACACGTTATGTTAAAAATGTAAAATTAAATAAGCACATTTTTCTCTATCTTTCTTCGCAGTTGAAACTCAAAAGTCTAATAATATGGTTTTATTCATAGATCAAGGTGTCAACTAAAAGTATTGAGGTATAAATTTATATTCTTATTGCTTGGTATATGTATTTAAATTCTTATTATATATAGAGATTTAATGTTCTCAATATGTTATAATTTTGTAATGTATATCTAAAATGACTTGAAAGTATTATTGGTAGGTTATATAGTGAATTTTTGATATATATAATTGTGCACAAAACTCATATTATAAGTACTTAGTATTTTAAATAGGTCATCTGTAAATAATAATAACCATAAGAATAATTCTTTCAAGATTATAAGTGTGCACTATATTTAATCCATAATTAAAAATACGATGTTAGATTCTTTTTTTAGTAGTTTGAGGAAATTATTTATTTAATCACCCTCATATATTTATTTTTTTAGTAATTGGGGAAAATTCTATTTATATTTGGAATTTTTTATTTCAAATTGTGAGTTTTTATATAGACATGACGATTTCTAATTTTTGTATGATAAGGGTTATGATATTTACTTTTATCGAATTTATTTAGAAATTGACTTCTTATTTCAAAATTTAGTTTTTTTTAGCTTATGTTTACTAATGTTCTTGTTTTATAATTAACTAGTTATTATAACATATCATGTGTGTAAAAAGTTTTATTAACCTCATGAACTTTGTTGTATGCATGAGTTGTTCATTTAGTTTTACTTTATCATTTGTTCAAAAAACTAGTTGTAGTAATATTATTTTAATTTTTTTTTATTTTGTTGTTTCATGTAAAGTTGTTTTTAGTTAATAAGTTTTAATCATTAATCATATTTTTTGATTTATAAAAAAATAATTTTAATTAACTAAAAAGATATGCAATCAATAATTGGGGTTAATTTGAGTCCATTTGAACTAATTTGTTTGCATTTAGTTTAAGCTTGAGCTTACGTTTATTAGCTCGAATTAAATTTGAATTAAGCTAGACTTAGACCAATTTTAACTACTATTAATTACCACTTATATTAACCAAGCTTCAATTTCGATCATTATTTTGTCCAAAATTTATTAGCTTCTAATGTACATATAAATAATTTTGTTTCTTTTATTTTCAATAGTTTAAATATATCCCATTAAAAAAATTACACTTGAGGGTATTTTACTTTAACAAATTGGATACATTAATATTTTTTTAAAATTGGTACACTTTAATCACTTTACTTTACATTTGTGTACATTTTAAGTATTTTAGATAAATTTTCATGATTTAAATTTTTTTTTTAATTTTTTTAATTTTTGAGGCATTTTTATTTTTAAACATCTAGTTGTGGGGCCTTTACTAGTAAGATTCGTTATAATTCATCTTAAATTTGTGTTAGGAAAAAATCCTAATTCTTTTTATTAAAAATGACTAAAAGATTTAAAATATAAGAGTGGTATGAGCACAATGTATTAAATTTAAAAAATGTAATTAATGTATCAAATTTATGAAAGTAAAATTATCAAAGTGTTATGCAATTTATTCATTATATAGGAAACAATTACAACTTATTTTTTATAATGTTTGAAGATTAAGAAATGACTAACTCCTTTTACAATAATATTAATTTTTTAATTTAAAATAATTTAACATATTTTTATTTTATTAATTTAAATATTTTTATATTTTTCATTTGAATGAGTAAAATATAAATAAAAAAACTCATACACTCATAAATAAAACTTAAACTTTAGAACTTTAACATATTCAAATGATCTATGTATTGTTGAGTTATAACTCATTATCTCTAATTTATGAATTTTATAATTAATATTTAATATACTAAAATATGTACAATTTAATCCTATCTAAATTTTTCATGGATATGTCATTACTTACTACAAAATTTTTAATTTTTACATCAAAATAATTTTGATAAAAAATAAAATTTATGATAATATATTGACCTGATATTAGAAGATTTATTGCTAGTATTCAATGTTACGGTGAGACTTATCATCATAAAGCAACGCTTTTATCACGATTGTGTTAACCCTTAACTCGGGAGCAATTTTAGTAAAAAATGATATATAACATAAATATCTTATTAATTTGACAAATCAATAATTTTTAACTATTATAAAAAAATTCATAAAAGTTCATTAAATAAAAATCATTATAATGCATATATTTTAGTAGAACATATAGATTCTTTGAATGTTAATTTTTTAGAATTTAGAATTATTTAATAATTTATTAAAATTATAATTAGATATACTATTAATTTCTTTAATGTTATTATTAAATCATGATAATTTAGGCTGTCATGCGTGTTTCTTTAACGTTGGAAAGGAAGTAAATCGTCCTTGAAGCTAGATGAGGACATTTCATCTGTATACGTTGAACTCAGTAAAAAATGTATCGATAATCTACATTGGGCTACCTATTTATTTAGTAATTAAATATGTTTTTTTTGTTACATATAAAAAATATTATACGAATGGATTTAAATTTAAGATTATGATAAATAAAAGAATAATTATATAATTTGAATTATAAATTAATCCAAATAAATTAAATATAGTTAAATTATAGTATCTTAGTAAATTAAATTAAATATTTTAAGGATGAATTTTGTATCATGATTTCTCGAGAAAATAATAAAAATATTATTTTTAAAATCTGTAATTATAAAAATAATATTTATAATTAATTTATATGTATTTTATCATTAAAAAAATTTAATACATTATTTTAATCATTTAAATTTTAATATTAAACATCATTTAATTAAATTACATTTAATATTATTATGTTATTATTTTTTAATATTATAAATTTTAAAGAAAAATTACGATGGTTTTAATTTAACTAGATATAGTACTATGACTTTAAATTAAATTATGTGATCACTGAAATTAAACGGATTACCTTTGCTCAATTTTTATAAAATTATTGTAACTTTAATTAAATAAAATTTTATAATGATATTATCACTTATAAAATATTATTATTATTATTAGAATATTTTATTAATAATAATATTAAGATATAATTAATATTAAATATAAAATAAATATTTTTATTATATAAATAATAAAAATTATTATGATATTAATATTATTTATTTATTTTAAATTAAATTAGATATTTAAATCATAGAAATGAGTACGAATGTGGTAAGAGCATTAACTTATTTGAAAAAATAATAATAAAAATAACGTAATTAAAAATTATAATAATGAAAATAATATTTTTTATATTTAATTTATATAATTTTATTATTAAATTTTTTATATATTATTTTATATTGAATGTTATTTAATTAAATATTATTTAAATTAAATTGAAGTAAGTTTAAACCATTAAATATTGAACGATGTTCAATTAGATTCCGTTCAATATTATTAGAGAGTTATTTTTGTTATCATAAGTTTAAAAAGTATTATTTTTTATAATTTTTAAAATTTTTTAATATCATTAAAATTTGTAATAAAAATAAAATATAATAAAATTAAATAGATTTAAATAATCATAATTTAAATTAAAAAATATACAATTGGAACATATTAGTCACAAATTTTTTTACTTATTTTTATATATACATTATTTATATTATATGAAATTTCAAAATAATTTTTTTAATTTTAAAAATAATTTTATCATATATTATAATATAAATAATATATAAAAATAAATATTTATTTAATATAAAAGAAAAGCGATCAAACACGTCACATAGATTATGAAACTAGTTCATCTGTATCCACTGACGTGGCAAACTCAACTTATTAGTTATCATCTCTGAAACGCAGTACAGGAAATCTGGGTCCTGTACGCGCTTTCTTATGGGCATCATGCTAGATGCTTACAGAAACAAACCGACTCATCTCATCACGCACGTTACTTAGAGAGCTCAAATTGAGATTCCATACGGAAAATGAATCCAATTCTCCACTATAACCTTTATCTCCTCTAAATGTGTCTCTAACTCTCAAATACAAATTTATACAAGGCATAAAATGTATCTTAGACTTTTGTTTATATGTTTTTTTTAATGGATTGTTTATTTGTTTGTTAATTATTTGAAACACACTACAAGGCATATTTTGAATTTTAAATAGTATGTAACGGTGTTATATGAAGCTATTTTGTTTGTGTTAAAGTTTATAATTTAATTATTTTATTTTTATTTAAGTCTTTTTTTTTGTGAAATATAATATTTTAATTATTTTTTAAATAATAAAATATTAAGTTTTGTGATTCCAAGTAGTTAGTTTTTAGGTATTAATTTTCAATTTGATATCCATTTTAATTAATTAGATTAATTCGAGATACTGATTTTAATAATTTTTTAAATATTTTATCGATATATTTAGATTATTCAAATGGAAGAAGTAATAATTTTTAATTAATCAAAAATTGAAATTAAATTGATAAAAATAGATAAATTATGGTTTTAAATTAATTAAAATCATTTTCAAGGATTAATTTAATCATATGATGAAAAATAGGGTACTAAATTAATCATTCAATTTATTAATTCTTGTATCTCATAGGTTCAAATTATTCTTTAGATTAAAAAAATCAATTAAAATTTTCAAATTAGTTCTTAATATAAGTTTATTTTATAGTATAGGAAAAGTGAGTTTTAGTCCCACAATTTTGTTAAAAGGGATTTAAATATTATTTTTAAATCAAATTATGAAAACATGATTGATACAATGATCAAGTAACATTTAATTAAAAAAAATTCAAGAAATATTATTATATATTTATATATGTAATAATTTTTATTTTAATATTTTATTATTTATAAACAAGAAGTTTTTAAAAAAAATTATATTATTATATTATTATTATTATTAATTATTTTTTAAATAATTTCATATTAAATTTTACTTTTATTTATATTAATATCTCATATTTTATTATATTTTAATCATGTGATAAGAAAAAATAAAACATTAATACAATTTATCTTTAAATTACATATTTTGTCGATGATGGAAGACTAAAAGATGTCTTTAATAATTTATCATACTAAATATCAATAATTTTAAAATCTCAAGACTTTTGGTGCCTCTCCTTTTAAAAAAATATATATAATGCAAAGACCTATAAAAATTATCATTGAGTTTAAAAGCTAATAATAATAGTACATGCATTTGAGATATTAATGTGGTTATCTCGTTTATATTGCGTGACACTTATATAATTTTATAAAAAATAATTTTTTTTTATTAAAAAAAACTTTATTTAGAAACTTCTATCTATTTTCTTCAACAAATATAAAATAATATGACTATGTAACATTCAAATTTACATGGTATTGGTTAAGGAGATCAACAAAATATATTATATATAAGTTTTTAAATGTAATAAAATTATATAGTTGGCGATTTTCTTTTGTTTTTGTTTTACGAAATTAAATTTGTTGGATACAAATTTGCAATTAATTTAAAAAATAGGAATTATAATCTTTCAGTCGTATTTTCACTCTATTATCAATCCTCATTTGTGGGTCATAATATCCCCCACCCCGATGGTATATTCATCTTATTCTGTTTATATTGCACGGTATAAATAATTAGAAAATAAAATATAATTTAAAAAAAAAATAAACAAACTAGAAGAATGGTAAATTGTTTTGCATAAGAAAAATATTTTATATTAATTAATAAATATATTAATATAATATTTACAAATAGTATGAAATTTATTAATCTTTTACGATTAAATGATTTATATTATTTATACATTATATAAAATTTATACTATATAAGAATATCAATAGATTACTATTGGCTCACAAAAAAATATACATGATTTTATATAAATAAATAAAGATAATTGATTTAAATAGAATTAAAATATAATAAAAAAATGTTAAAAATATAAAATGTTGAATTAAATGACTTAAAATTTGAGGAGATATTATTGTATAAAAAATATTATATATTAATATAAAAAAAATTATAGAAAGTATATAAATTTAAATGTTTTTGCAATCATTTTAAACCAAACCATATTTTATTAATTCGATAAAACCTATGACTTTAAATGAGAAGAGAATGAATCTTACGGTAAGACCGTAAGACTATTAAACGAATAACAAACTTAGATATGATAACTAGGTAACATTAATATTATTTTATGTATTAAAATTTAATAATTATATAAATTTTAATCAAATCTAATCAATATTAACATTGAATAATATAATACTACTGATTTAATAATATGACATAATTAATATAAAATGTAAATTAATATATAAATTTGTGTTTATTTCTTCTTATTTTGCCACATGTATGCCAATTACTGTACTTATAATGACATTACCAAGAAAAGTTGGCATATTATTTGGAGAGGTCCAACAAGACATCTTAAGATAGAGATTTTATTTATTATTACGTTGCGGAATTATTTTGATATTCTTTTATTCTAAAGTCCAAACGCAATTGTTTTAAGCGTTAAGTTTCTTTGATTAGGTTAAAAAAACATTTTCTTTAACCTTTTTAATATTTTATGTTAAAAGAGTGATAAGATAAAAAATTAATTTTTTTATTTTTATTTATTAATGAATAATATTTGTATATATATTTTTAATAATAAATAACAATAATTATAAATTAAAATAAAATAAAAAATAAAACAATTAAATTAATCTAACTAACATAATTTTCTAATCTGCTCACGTTTATCCCTTTACTTCGAGAAAAAAAAGTAGAGATATTATAAGAATTCAAATTATTAATGTTAAAAAATATTTATTTAAAATAATGATATTAATATATAATTAATACAAAAATAAAATACATACTTCGTATATTTTCATTCGGTCTGTGCAAAGGTTTGGTGATCTGTCTTGTTTTTGGCTAGTATATAGGTGATCTGTTTCGTTAAAAATGCATATTTTAGATTCAGAGCCTCTTTCTTGCTCTGCGTTTTAAAAAAACCCTTCAGGGTCTTGCCTGCTTATAACCGTTTCTGTTCTCTCTCTCTTTACAGCTTTCTATAAATTCGTACAAGAAATAAGAGGAACGAATTGAAGACCAAGAAGACTCTAAATTCAAAGATTGTGTTTTTATTTTCATCTACTCTCTTTACGGCACGTTGTCAAGAAACCTCCAATCCTAAACTCTAAAACGAACAACTGAAGGCCAAAGAACAGAGATTATTTGTAGAGAATTAGAGTGATAGATTATTTTTAAAATTACCCAGAAGAGGAACGATAAATGGATAGTTTGTGCTTGAAAAATGGGATTCATGGGATATCACCGTCGATCTCAGGGAGCTGTGGGTTTGATGTTCGTCCTAACCCATCTCAGGTAAGTGCGATGGGGAGGTCTACAGTGGAGAAATCAACAATGGGTCAGAAGAAGACGAAATTTTCGAGGTTCTCTTTCAAATACCCTCTGAAATCTCTTTGGCCTGGAAAAGGAAAAGGTGGGTACGGTGGGTTAGCTCCAGACGACGCCGTCTTGGTGGAAAATGGTGAAGTGAGGACCGGCGATGAAGGTGATAATGTAACAATAGGGTCGGAGGGGCAAAGTGAAAACTGGGTTTTGAAGATTTTGCAGGTTAGGTCCTTGTGGAGGGAAGAACAGGGGAAGAACGTTGTTGGTCTTGATATGGAGGAATCGGGTCAAGAGGAGAAGGATAGAGTCGGTGCGGCAAATGATCAGAGAAATGAAACCAATGGCGAAGAATCTGAAGGTTGTGATGTTTGTAGAGTAGAAGATGATGATGAAAATGAGGCTGAATTTGATAGAAATTCGTTTTCGCAGTTGCTTCGTAGGGTTTCTTTGGCAGATGCAAGGTTATATGCTCAAATGTCTTATTTGGGGAACTTGGCTTATAATGTCCACAAAATCAAGGTACAAATTTTCACCATCTATGATCCTAATTGTTATAATGCTGAAATTATGATCTGAATATGTTCAAAATTCTGATTTCTCAGATCTCCAAAACTTCGATCCATTTTTTGGTATAAGATTGAACGAACATTGTTTTGCTGTGTGTCATTAGATTTAGGGAATTATCATCTTCATCATCATGATCATTCAAAGCTGAGGTATTATAATTTTTGTATATGATGGTTTTAGAATACATTTTGTAAAAGACAAAAGCCAATGGCTCAAGTTTGGGGCTATTTATGTAAGCAAGATATTTCCTTGGAATCATTAATTGCTTATATGCAGTACCTTCTATTTTTCCGTGCTTTCATTTTATATTTCATTAAATTTTTGATCTATGATCCATAGTTTTATAGTGATGATTTCTTGAGTTATTTTTTTTCTTTTTCTTTTTTTAATCTCTGAAGATGAATTTCTCTCTTGGAATTTTCACCTACAGTTACTTATTGTGATTGTTGGTTGATTTAGTCAGGAAACCTCTTGAGACGTTACGGTTTAAGTTATGTTACTTCTTCAATTGATAAAAGGGAATTAGCTGCACAAGCTGAGAAAAAGCAGGAAACTCCTGAAGTTCAAGTAGCCGAAAGAAATCAAGAAGACAAAGTTGAAGAAAATCGCCACGTGAATAATAGATACAAAATAAATGCTTCTGTTGCATATCAGATTGCTGCATCTGCTGCTTCTTATCTGTATTCTCATACAAGAAGCATACTTCCTTTCAAATCTTTGAAAGCTGAAGATGGTAAAGATTTTCCCAATGAAAGTGGTGCAAGTCTTGATGGTGTCGGGATGATAAACTCTGAAATGGCTAATCTCATGGCAACCACGGACTCTGTAACTGCTGTGGTTGCTGCAAAGGAGGAAGTAAAGCAGGCTGTTGCAGACGATTTGAACTCAATACTCTCATCGCCTTGTGAATGGTTTATATGTGATGATGATAAAAGTGGCACTAGATTTTTTACCATCCAGGTAAGAAGCATTAAGAAATTTTAGTTTGTCTAGGTTCTGTTGCATTCTTGTTTTGATGTATTCTAGTCACCCCCCCCTAAAAGCTAAGTATATGGGATCATTACTAGTTGAGAAATGCTAAATGCACTTGCACACACATTTGCACTTATACCACTAATGGTGAGACACGTGAAGTAATTTTCTGGAAAAATGAATTGACTTTCCTTTAATTAATTTTGTGTCATATTGTCATTTTATAATTTATTATTATTAGATACTAGTTGGGACATAGTTCATGTTCATTTTTCATTTGGTATCCTTTTATGTCTAATCTTATTTTGTTGAATATGCAGGGATCAGAGTCTCTTGCATCGTGGCAAGCTAATCTACTTTTTGAGCCAATACAGTTTGAGGTAATTTAGATTTTTCTTTGTTGTTCCCCACCTCAAAAGTTGGAGAATTGTGGAAACAAAAAGTGTGCATTTCGAAGGTCTTAATAGATTTATTATATATGGAACTAATGATGCATCTTCTTCTTTAGGGACGTGATGTACTGGTGCATAGAGGTATATATGAGGCAGCAAAAGGTATCTATGAACAAATGCTTCCTGAAGTTTGTGAGCACCTTAAATCTCGTGGAGGTCATGCAACCTTCCGTTTCAGCGGACACTCTCTTGGGGGAAGCTTGGCATTACTGATTAATCTTATGTTGTTGATACGGAATGAAGTGCCAGTTTCCTCTTTACTTCCGGTTATAACTTTTGGAGCACCGTCTATTATGTGTGGAGGTGATATTCTGCTTCGCAAACTTGGATTGCCACGAAAGCATGTTCAGGCAATCATGATGCATAGAGACATTGTACCCCGTGCTTTTTCTTGCAATTATCCTAATCATGTGGCAGAGTTTCTCAAGGCTGTTAATGGGAACTTCCGAAATCATCCATGTCTCAATAATCAGGTATATATCTGTGTTTTTAATCAGTACGGGTTGTTTAACCTTGATAATTACCTCTCATTATATTATATAATATATAGTTGACCTTGCATTGTACTTATCTCTGTAACAGAAGCTACTATATGCTCCCATGGGCGAGCTTCTGATTCTACAGCCAGATGAGAAGTTGTCTCCAAACCTCGACCTACTTCCTTCAGGCACCGGTTTGTATCTTCTAAGCTGTCCATTACCTGAAGTCAACAATGCTGAGAAACAACTTCGAGCTGCAAAGACACTGTTCTTCAATTCGCCACATCCACTAGAAGTCTTACGTGATCGTTCATCGTATGGTTCTGATGGATCCATTCAGAGAGACCATGACATGAATTCTTATTTGAAATCTGTACGGGGAGTTATCAGGCAAGATCTAAACCGGATCAGAAAGGTGAATAGAGAGCATCGGCACAAGGTGGGGTGGCCCCTACTAACACCACGCAGTGTCAATGCTGGTATACTCGTGGGAAGGTCTGTTGTTTCAATCAACATGGATCAAAACCAGTCTAACTTTTCAGGCATTATGCAAACTGGAAGAGAGTCATTGAAAAGGTTCAGTAGGCTTGTAGCATCACAGCACATGCATTTGTTTGTGGTGCTTTTGTTCCCTGCACGATTATTACTCTTGGGTGCTTTTAGCGTGTTCAGCTCCCGCTGAAAACTCTATCAAAGGCTGATGTCTTACTTTTTGGTGGTAGTTGTATAGTTGTACAGTTGGAAAGATATTGCTGGCACAAGTTAATTTAATTCTTTATTCTTTAATAAGACTATGAACAGTTAACGATCGCTATTCGCTTAAAGTTTGGAGACGATTTAGTTGAGGAGCTGATATTAATGCAGTGTTTTTTGTCAACTAAAGGTGGATACTTCGTCAAATATTAAAACGATCGGTTATTTTTACATCCTCTTTAAGATACAAGGTAATTACGCAACGTACATGAAATAATGGTGGATGTAGATGTAGTTTGTATTTCACTAATGTATCAGATTAAATTAATAAAAGTTTAATTTTTTTTAATGGGATTAGATAATAATAGAAATATTTAAAATTTTTACTTACAAAAACGCAAGTAAAAACGACCCTTATAAAAAAACATTCACTACTTGAGGGATTGCGTAGGAACTATAAACAGAGTTTTGGCCCAATTTTGTGTGTGGATGTGGTTAAAGTTTCATGTTGGCAAGTTTCGCGTTCTCTGTCTATTGATTGATGATTATATTCCTTATTGCGTCACACGCAAAATATGCATCAAGTACAAGAGAACATTCCTAATAAAAACAAGAAAAAGAAAAAAACAACATTCATGAAATATTTTGAATTCGGCAATTCTCTTGTTAACTTTTTTATCGATTAACTTACAAATTTAAGATACCATTCTAATTTTTAATATAAATTTTCAAATTTAAAGTGAGTTACTTTGATAATTTATTTTCAATTTTTAGTCTTTAATTTTGAAATATAGTTTTTAAATTGGGAATATTTTTGAAATAAAAACAATTTTATAATTATTTTTATTTCTTGAAATTTAAAACTAATTACCTCATTATAGTTAATCATAATAAACTTTAGTGTCAAATTCTAAGTAGTACATTATTGAAATATAAATTTAAAATGTTTAAAATAAAAAATAAAAAATCAATTATTAATTTTTAAACATTCAACATTTAACTTCTCTATAATTTTTAAAAAATTAAAATTAAAAATTAATTATTAAATAATAAAAAAGAATAACAAAAATAACATCTATAAAACTTATAATCACAAAAATAACATATTTTAGATCAACTTGTATATTTTTATTATTAATAAATCTGACACATTTTACATTAAATGTCATTCAAATTAAATTACAATAATTTAAATATGTTTAATGTTGAATAAAGTCAAACTGTTAAATATTATTAGAGTATTAACTTTATTATAAGTTTTAGTAATATTATTTTTTGTAATTTTTTATTTTTAAAATTGGTTAGAAATTATAAATCTAAATTATAATTAAAAAATTAAGAAAATAAAAATAAAAAATTTAAATGATTATCAAATATTGAAAAAGTTAATTAAGAAAGATATTGAGTTGGATGTTTAAACACGCGCAGTTCCATTCTACAAAACAAGCTGAATTTGTACTTTTCAAGTCTTTGGCCTCTTTTGGAGAACATTTAATGTAAAATTGTGGAACCAAAGACAAAATAAGTTGTCATTCTGGGATTGACTCTTGTTTCAATTGTTATGACTTTTCATCTCTTTATCATATTTATTCCTTTATTTAATAAAAATAATAACTTAAGTGCCTTTTTATTTATTTTGTTTTAAAAAAAAAAAGAAGTTTCTTCAGTCCAAATTGGCTTAGCACTTTAGTATATATCCGCCCATCAAGGCAGACTTAGCATAGATATATTGTTGGGATCACAATAAAATCAATCCAAATAGGCAAAATTGACCTCGGGTTCACATTATATTTGCCTAGTTGAGGGTGCTCACAATTTTCCACCACCTGTTTTGGATGACTCTAGTTTAGGCAAACTTGGAATGCCCTGGCGGTGCCATCGTCTTCTTGTATGGTTTCGCTTTTATTGATTTTTTTTTGTTTTCATTATTCTTTTATTCGTGGCACATTATTTTAAAAGTCGAAAAGATCCAAAAAAGTTGAACTAGAACATATGAAAAGAATAAAAGACATTAGTAAAAGAGTCCAAATCGTTGAAGGAAAACCTACCATGACCCAAACACCAACAAGCCTGATATTATGTTAAAAAACTTGAACCTAACTCAGTTTAAAAAATACACTTACAAGTTAAAAATTGACCAAATTTATAAGATATCTTTCAACATAAAACATGACTGCTGTGAAATTTAAGAAACCTTAACACTTCTGATGTTAACAAATAATCTTTTGATCAAAAGAAGAAAATTCCATTGATAAAGTTTATATATAAAGGTATTTTATTAAAAAAATGTCAAAAATCACAACCACCAATTCTCTCAAAACTTTAAATTTATAAAAAATAAGATTTATAATTTATTTATACTCTTTAATATTCTTACTTAAATGTAAATTACTTTATCTTTCCAAAAATTCATCATTTAAACTTTATTTAAAAATGAATTTCTTTATCTTTTTGCAAGACTCATCCAACTTGAGAATCTTTTTACAAGACTCATCCAACTTGAGAATTTTAATTGACATTGATGGTGACTACTAAGATTTGATTATAAGACTTTACTACTATGATAACTTGAGAATTTTAATTGACATTGATGGTGACTACTAAGATTTGATTATAAGACTTTACTACTATGATAACACGTAAGAATATCAAACATCAATTATCTTAAAAACTTTAACTTGTGAAAGATAACAGTCAGATAATTACTTTTCCAAGGTATTATACATGCACGCAATTTGCAAGAAATATATTACTTAATTAACCTGAAATAATACATTATCAATACTTATAAAATAATGACAATAATACTTTTCTGCGATTAAGGAAAATAAATTACAGATTGATTTTATCTGCTAAGTACCATGAATGCATAGCAAGGCCGCCAAAGGCAAATATATTGGCCAGAGATGACAACCCATGAATCATTCCAAATTTCTTATTCATTCCTGCAAGCTTTGGATTCTTCTTTGCAACTTCTACATTCTTTGACCACCCAACTTCATTCCCAATGTTCTCTTCCCTCTCAATCTTATGTCTTTGCTTCATCATCTACATCACATAAAGGGCAACAACTACATTTATTAATACAGAACATTTGAATACATTTTAAGAGTAATTGTGTACTATAAGTACAAACTGTTCCCCCTTTCCTTTCTTCTTAATACCATAACAGCATTGTGAAATGAATAATTCAACTTCTGATATGATACGGTAAGGGCTATAAACTACATAGGCAAAATTTGTGCATTGAAATTCAAAATTTAATCCTTTTGCAAACATAATTGTATGACCTAAGTTAAGGATGGATAACAGATCAACAATGGTGGCTTAAGAGCCAGACAGGAAAGAACGTTTCCAAGTTATCAACAACATTCTTCAACAACTATGCAGGGAACTAAGGGAGATAAACAATGTTGCTAAAATTATGAGACTCGGATGCCATAATGGTGCAAAGAGATTGTCTGATATTGGGCAAACATATACCATTGGATAGATAAATAGTTGGTAAGCTACAGCTAAACATCGATCAAGATTACATGATATATACATGAGATCATGAACATATTCACAGAAAGAAATGTGAATCCTAGAGAGGATAGATTTACCTCAATGGTCATTGGTGTAAAAACAAACAAATTGGTTAGATTAAAAACGGACGCAGACAGCAAAAAGCCAAGCTGGTATTTCTCAGCAGTGGCTGCCGACTTCCATGGATGCAGATACCCAAATGATGCCACTGATATTGCGCAGCAGATACCCACCATCGTGAAATATGCGGGGAACATTTTGCTCTGTAGATTACCAAATTGATGCCTTGGAAGATTCCTAAAAAATTTCACACCAAGAAATTTTAGTACCAACAAATAACAAGAATCGAGATAATGATTCTAGTGTCTCTCAACTTTCTCATAGTGTGCACTTTAATCATATATTTTAGCATTTTAATATTATCTTGTGTAGGAAAATGTAGACTTAGTCTTATGGTTCTTCTGAAAAAGATATACTTTAGTCCATTTTCTTGACAACTATTACATTTTTAATAGGAATTCACTAATTCAATTAACATGCGTGTATTTTTTTTGGTTGTTGGCAATTTCCCTTTATTAGAACTTGAATCATCTCATTGTTCTTATTTCAAGCAACTATGAAATTGAAGTTTACCTATTTGGTGGACTAAAATCTAATTTTTTGTAAAAGTTGGGGATAAAAAGTCTACATTTTATAGGTTGTGAAGTTGTGGGAAAGTGGCTAAAGTGCATATTATGAGAAAGTTGGACTGTAAGATCAATCATCTCCTGCAAGGATGATGAACAAGAAAAACCAGGCAACAGTAAGGGAAACAGCTTTGGGCACAGTTTCCTAGAAATGAATAGTACCAACAACATCAAAAAGTAAAAATTGGTGCAACTGCCACAACATGTCAATTATTTGAAAGATGAATTGCTACAAAATACCAGTTTGTATTTCGTTCTCATCATTTTTCCGTTCAATCAAACAACATTGATTCAAATTACTGGGGAACTAGGAGCTCCCGGCTAAATCCTAGTCCAACAACCAGTTTTGCCGACTCCAATTTCAAATATTTCTAGAAGTGGCATAAATTTCAAGCCAAGAAGAAAATCAAATTTCATTTTCCCCTGGGTTTCCTCTTATGTCATATAAATATTGTATGGAGTCTGAGCCTCCAATTCTAAAAGACCTTTGTTAGTGTCCACTTATAAACACTATAATGATATCATCCTTAATGAATGTGTAAAACTTTCATTTTTTACTCTTATATCCTCCGCACTTTCTCAGCACACAAACACAGCATTTTAAATGGAAAAACAAGATAACAAGTACTTGAACATGATGATACCACCGATGAAGGTGACCCAGAGAGCCGCGCCCCAAGCCGTCGAGAAGCTGAGAAGATGGGCCAGTTTAAGGTAGGTGTAGAGCGTCAGCGAATTCAGACCATCAGATTTCGATCCAAAGGTATCCGAAGAGAACAGCACCCCGACAGCTAAGAATGCCACTGCTGCTACAAATCGTGTCAACCAAGCCATTGCTGATTAACTCTTATATCTCTGCCTCTCGAATAACTGATAATCTGATTCTTATGAGATTTCGTAAAAGATTGAAACTTATTCGCTGCAGGTGTACTCAATTTTTGATTGACGGTGGTTGGTGTGAAACTTTGATTCCTACTTACCAAATTACTAAAATAGCATCGCTTTTTTAGTTGTTTGACGTGGCGAAATTTGAGCTCAGTAATTGTGCACCTTCACTCTTACACCCTAATTTTTTTATTGAATTATGGAGATCAATTTTAATATTAAATTATATAAAACTTACAAATATTTATAAATTTTGTAATTTGTTGTTAAACAGGAGATGAAATTATAATGGTATACCTAGGGTTTTTGTCTCCACTTATTTATTTAATTAATAATAATAATATTTCGTTCGAAACTAATTGAAAAGTCATTTAAATTATGAGTTTGGAATTGCAATAAATATTATTTGCAATGAAAAGGATAATGGAAGAAAAATGTCAATAATTAAAAAATATATTTTAAATAAGAATAAAAATATTTATTTATTAATAATTAAATTTAATATTATTTTAATCTTTTTATTATATATTTATATTTATATTTTATTAAATATATTATTTTTATGTTGTTAGATGATGGCTTGTCCGGCCCAAAACTCCTTCCATATTTGGGCCTTAGTTCACTTAAAATGTATGGCAATAATAAAGCCCAACATTGTTCCAGTCATAATTTAGGACACATGCCGAATTTTATTACTGCAACGTGGAGTTATCAGGTCCATAGATGATAAACCTCCCGCCAATGCAGTAAACTCAAAAAAAAAAAAAAAAAGTGCCTCCCTCCCTCCATTGAAACGTTAGTCTTTTTCGACAAGTTTTAGTACCAAAAAAAGAGAGTCCCCATTTCTTCTTATCTCGCTTCTCATTCCAAGCCTAGGGCAGTTATAAACTTCACATTTCTTATCCTAATCCCTGTCTTTGGCTCCCACTCTGTCTGTATTTTTAAATATTAATTATTTGATTTCCTGAAGAATATAGTTTCCGATGTTGGGAAATCCCTCGCTCAGAACTTTTGAAGGGGTCCGCTTCTTTCTGTTTGGATTTGATCCTATTAAAGAACAAAAGGTGTTTCCCTTTCTTTCTGAGGTTGATGTTTTCGATTTTATTTTGAATAATTGCTCATCAATATTTCCTTTTAATTATTTGATTGTTGGTTTGTTCAATAGTTTTTAGACTTTGTCTATTATTTATAATTCTCGGTTTCTTTGTGTGTTTAGGTTCGTTCCAAGCTATTAGCAGGCGGTGGAGTGGATGTTGGTCAGTATAGCCAAAATTGCACCCATTTCGTAGTTGATAAGATTGCTTTTGTATGTTCTACTTGTTTCTCTGTTTTCTGTATGGTGTCTTTTATAAAATGGCCTTTGTATTTGATTTTCAATTAAGCCCGAGAATCACAATTTCAATTCGAACTTAATCAAGCTCTAAACAGCGGAATTAAACCTATTCTCCTTCTTTGTGTGAATCTTTTAGGAAACAAATAAATAGAGCTCAAAATCAAACATGCACAAAATCAACACAAGTAATTTACGTGGAAAAACCTTCCCGGTGTAGGAAGGAAACAACCACGGCGCTCCTCTCCAAAACTTCCACTATCAAGAAACAATTGTACAACAGTTCTCTCTAGGTAAAACTAGAGGCAAACAATCAACAAAATCATCAAGAATATACTTCTTAGAAACTAACAATTATTTCAAGAAAATGGAGAAATCTAACCCAGTTAAATGATCCTGTTCATCACTGCTTTCAGTATTTCTCAAACCGGTGAGCCAAATCCAAATCTCACCGCATAGATTAAAGAGTCTTGAGTCGTGAACCGCACGCAAAATTTCGGCTTAATCGGACCACAAACGACCTTCGATCGTGAAACTGACTGAAGACTTCTTTGGAGAGGAAAAAAGCGAAAAAGCTGAGGTCATTTTCTCTGCGGTGCTGCGCTTTTCTCGCACTAGTTTTTCTCTCGCAGATTCTTGCACACAACAAACCCTAAATGGGTTTATTAATTAAAGCAAGGAAATGACACAATTGCCCTATTACTCCATGGGCTTTTAAGCCACGTAGAACTTGGGCATCGCTCACTCCACGAATAAGGAAAACCCAACAAATCTCCCCTTTTCCGATTAGATGGAGGATATTCTACGGCAATTGAAGCAAAGCTTCAAGTTTTCTCTTCGACACTTGCTTTGTCGGCATGTCGATCCGTTCTCATCGTATGAATTTTCTCGAGTTTAAGCAACTTATTGTTAAGAGTATCCATATCCAATGATACCTCACATCAATATGCTTTGATCTTGAGTGAAATGCCGAGTTCTTCGCTAGGTGAATAGAACTCGATTATCGCAAAATAACACGTATTTCTCGCTTGAAACCAAGTTCCTCGAATCTGTTTCATCCACAACAACTCCTTAAGCTCTTCTGCAATAAACTCGCCTGTCGTAGAAAGTGCAACACACTTTTGCAATCTTGATTGCCCCGCTCCACCAGAAAGTAATTAGATAACCTTTGAAGTAGACTTACGAGAATCTTCATCTCTTGCCAAATCTGAATCGGTGTATCCAACTAACATTGGTTTTCCACTTCCAAAGCTAAGTGTTAACTTGGAAGTACCTCGAAGATATCTCATAATCCACTTTCTTGCATCCCAATGCTCTCTTCACGGATTCGAAAGAACATAACAAGCTCAATCGCATGGTATGTCGGCCTCGTACACACCATTGCATACATTAACCCTTCCTATCACAGGCATATGGAACCTTTTCCATATCTTCCTTCTCTTTATCTCGTTGAAGGGCCTTCACTGATCTCAACTTAAAGTGATTAGATAAAGGAGAAGAAACCACTTTTAGCTTTATCCGTATGAAACCTTTCAAGTACCTTATTGATGTACCGTTCCGTGACATGTACAATAACTTTCTTTTCTTGTCTCGATAAATTCGAATACTAAGAATTTGTTTCTTGGCCCAAAGTCCTTCACACAGAAAGGACTTACTCAATCGCTTCTTCAAATTATCAATTCTTGAAGAATTTACGCCAACAATCAACATGTAAATCAACATAGAAGCGATAAAATGATAAAGTCATCATCGAGAATTTTTTTGCACAAAACACTGATGATCGAAGTAGTCTTCGTAACCATGCTCCCCATAAGTGCTAAACTTCTTATACCATTGTCTAGGTGCTTGTTTCAACCCGTAGAGGCTTTTCTTTAACCTACATGCGTAATCCTCTTTTCCTTTAACCTCAAAAACCCTCCGTCGATATAAATCTCTTCCTCCAACTCACCATGAAGAAAGGCAATTTTCACATCCATTTGCTCAATTTCTAAATCCAAGCTTGCCACTTAGACCTAGAACAACACGTATGGAAGACATCTTCACAAATGCGAGAGAAAATATCATCAAAGTCAATACCTTTTCTGGATCAATCCGCCGCACTCCCAGCTTTGTATCGTGGTTGTGAATTGTGTTCTTCTTTGCTTCACCCTATTAGACCACTGTTCTTCAAAGCTCTTACCCTTAGGCAACTTTACCAACTCAAACGATGTGATTGTCATACAAGATCGCATCTCATCTTCCATAAGACCATGACCCAAAGGTGTCTTTCTGTTTCCATCTTCCATCGCTTCTACGTAACATTGAGGTTCTCCTCATCTCACAATAACACATACTCTTCGTCATTATCATCACAGTGTGGAAGGGCGTCGATGCAGTAGACTCTGGGTGGAATTTAAGTTCGGCAACGATCGTAGTCACGGTGATCTGTTTCAACTGCGTATCTACATCATCTAAACCCTGTTGGTCATCTTGAACATTTTGTTCCATCTCGATAAAGGAACCTGATCTAGGTCAATCAAATCATCGTATCTTGATGGACTCCTTTTTCTATCTTCTCAACATCTTGTATAGTTTGATCTTCTATAAACCTGACATCACGACTCACCATTTCTTCTCAACCGGATCATAAAATCAGTAGCCAAATTTATCCAACCATAACCAACAAAGATACATTGTCTGGTCTGCATCAATTTAGATCTCATCTTTTGGTATATGCCTGAAATGCCTTACCAAACAGCGATGATCATAAGAAATCTTGCCAAATCGAGCTACGTTTGGTACATCAATGAAGAGGAACACATGGTGTGAGATTAAGAACATGCACAATTTGTATTCAAAGCCTCACCCGAAAGATCTTGGCAACTAAGCCTGCGAAGAAGACATCTTTACTCTTTTCAACCAATGTCTTGTTCATTCTCTCGAACCCACGTTTAACTCGAGAGTCTTGGGAGGTGTCTTTTGATGTCGAATGCCACGATGCCTAGCACGTGAAAAGGACCCGAATACTTCCCCACACGTTACGTGCCGATGCACCGTGATTTCTTCCCGTCCTTCCACTAAGGCTTGAAACCGTTTAAACACATCTAATACTTGATCTTTGCTCTTCAAAGTGTACACCCATAACTTTCTTGAACAATCATCTACATGAAGGTCACAAAATAACTAGCACTTCTAAAGTTTTTGTCTTCGTAGGACCACATACATCCGAATGTACCAAATCAAGTATGCATTGTTTTCTTGAAGGAGGGAACTCTTGAAAGAAACTACATTTTGCTTCCTGCCAAACAATGAGTACATCTTCTTAAACAAACATCATTCATTCCAAAGAAGATTTTTTAGTCAATACGCTAAGCCTTTCTCCTTCATGTGGCAGAATCTCTTATGCCACAATTCGACGATGTGACTCATTTCATCGTCACATTAATAACGCTTTGAAGAGTCTCGCTCTTGCAAGATATACAAGCCCGGAATGTTTGTTCCCACGAAACAACCATAGCTGCATTTAGTAAGTTTCCATTGGACCAGTTACTAAAGGTATTGCAATATCCTTCATCATCAAGTTTACCTGCAGAGATCAAGTTCAAACAAATTTCAGAATATGTTTTACCCACACAGAAGTAGCCTTGTGCCATTATTCATCTCCAAACACACATCTCCAAGTACGACTTTAACCAAGCCATCATTACCCAACTTCCTTGTCCCCGATGAAGTCACTTCTTTGTATGGGATGTAAAGAAGTCCTCTCGAGACGTGGCATGAATGGAGGCTCCAGTATCAATAACCCAATCCGACCTCGTGACATGCAACATTAACAACATCTTCATTATAACAACAAGAAAGTCTCTACGAACTAGCGGTGGCAACTCGATCATTTTCCTCTTGCCAACATCACCCTCTTGTTCTTTGTCTTTATTCTTGTTATCCCGCTCAATGCCTACAATATTTCTTGATGTGCCCTTTCATGCCACAACGATGACACTCAACATTAGAAAACCCGTTTGGACTTGCTTCTTCCTTTTTCTTTGTTCTTGAAACCTCTGCTTTTACTCCTCCCTCTTCTTCTGTAACCAAAATCTCACTGAGAAGACCCGCGACTTTCTTCTCATTTCTTCATTCAAAACACTACTCTTGCTTGGATCCATATTGATTACACCATTTTGGGTAGGAGTTACTTAATGACATTCTAAATGTTTCCCAAGAGTCCGACAGCGTACCCAATAAACACAACCCCGAATCATCATCAAACTTGATACCCATTCCAAGGAGAAGCGATTAATTATTCCTTGGAACGTATTCAAGTGATCTCAATCCAGGTTCCATCTTTACCTTAAAGCCATCAACCGCTTTATAAGAAACATTTTATTATTTCCTCGTTCGAGCATACAACTCTTCAAGTTTATTCCATAGTGACCGTGCATGTATTTCTCCACTAATATGGTTCAAAACATTATCATCTACCCACGCCTTATATACTCGCGGACTTGTCGATGTAACAAAATCCATTCTTCTTCGGATAACTTTTCGGCTTTTGAGGCAAACAGGTAAATGAAATTGTTTGACATAAAGGAGATCTTCCATTTTTCCTTTCCAAGTATGATAATTAGAACCATTCAAAGTAATCATTCTACTCTAAATTTGCTTCCATTATTCAACACAAGAAATTCCACACACAACCACGGCCTGCGATACCACTTTGTTAGGAGAATCACAATTTCAATTCGAAGTTAATCAAGCTCTAAACAGCGGAATTAAACCTATTCTCCTTCTTTGTGTGAATCTTTTAGAAAACAAATAAATAGAACTCAAAATCAAACATGCACACAATCAACACAAGTAATTCACGTGCAAAAACCTTCCCGGTGTAGGAAGGAAACAACCACGGCGCTCCTCTCCAAAACTTCCACTATCAAGAAAACAATTGTACAATGATTCTCTCTAGGTAAAACTAGAGGCAAACAATCAACAAAATCATCAAGAATATCTTAGAAACTATGATTATTTCAAGAAAATGGAGAAATCTAACCCAATTCGTAGTCACTGTTCACTGCTCAGTATTTCTCAAACCGGTGAGCCAAATCCAAATCTCACCGCATAGATTAAAGAGTCTTGAGTCGTGAACCTGCCTGCAAAATTTCAGCTTAATCGGACCACAAACGACCTTCGATCAGAGCACTTGATGAAGACTTACTGGAGAGGAAAAACTGAAAAACTGAGCTGTTTTCTCTGCAGCTGCTGCCTTTTCTGCACTAGTTTTTCTCTGCAGATTTCTGCACACAACAAACCCTAAATGGGTTTATTAATTAAAGCAGTGAAATGACACAATTGCCCCTTATTACTCCATGGGCTTTTAAGCCACATGGGCTTCATTTGGGCTCCTCCAAATAAGAGGAAAACCCAACAGCCCTAACCCTATTTGACTGAAGACATAGATAGTCATTCTTTCATTCTTTCTTACTTATTTAGAATGTAAAGGAACAAAGAAACAATGCATTGGATTATATTATGTCTTTTAAATTGATTTTATTCTTATTCTTAACAGGATGATCCTATTTGTGAAGCTGCTCGAAAGGATGGTAAAATGGTTTTGACGGCTTTATGGGTTGATCATAGTGCTGATATCGGAATGCCCCTTGAGCCCAATTCTGTGGGTTCTTCTACTTAAGATATTCTTCATTATTTTTTAATTAAAAATTCATTTTTTTAATCTGCAGTCTTTAGTGGAATATTCTTACAACAAATTTTTTTTTCGCAGATAATGTACAGGCCGCTTAAAGATTTGAATGGTATTCCAGGCGCCAAAAGTTTGGTTTTTTGCTTGACTGGATATCAACGACAAGATAGAGATAATATTATGGTATAAATTTCCTTTATATTTTTAATTCTCAATTATTTCTCTTTTTAGATTTCTGAAGTGTTATCTGGTAAGAACATATTGTCATCAAGTCATCCTCTTGATTTTTTCAGACAATGGTTGGTTTGATGGGCGCAGAGTTCTCAAAGCCATTGGTGGCACACAGAGTCACCCATCTTATTTGCTACAAATTTGAGGGTAACACTTTTCTCTTCAGTTTTAGACACTTGTACTATTCATCAAATTCTTCTGGGATATATGGGTTGTAAGTGTTTTTGTCAGATATGGGATTGAGTCAGAAATAACCAATTTCTCTGTGAAGCACAATCAAATGGAGAAAAGGGAAGTGTACACTCATTTTTGGTTCTTTATCCCATGCATGCTTCTTGTGCGCTCTGAACCATCATTCTCATTGACCTTTGAATGTTGTATTAAGTATTTTTGGAACTCTTTGTAGGTGATAAGTATGAACTTGCCAAAAAATTGCGGAGCATAAAGCTTGTTAACCACCGTTGGTTGGAAGATTGGTATGTCTTTGTTCATTCTTTTATGTTTCGAACTTGTAAGTTTTATTTGATCAAGCAACATCTAGTCAAGAGTTCGCAAACCTTTGTAATTCTGCAGCTTAAAGGACTGGCAGATTCTTCCAGAAGCTAATTATAACAAAAGGTGAGCTCTGGTTTTATTTAGCGATCACTTCAACTAGGATATATAGACTATTGTTGATGCCTGTTAATTTATGCGTCTCAAAGAGACATTGGATGTCACAAGTATACATCCATTCATGCATACATACATTGAAGGATATGGTGCTACTTTGCATCTTAAAAATACCTTTTAAATTACTTATGATTAAGCTGCAGTTTTATAATTGAGTTGTCATCTTTTTCTATCAGTGGCTATGAGATGGAGCTAATGCAAGCAGAGGCCAAGGATTCTGAAGACGTGCGAGAAGAAACTATTGTGAAGAAATTTGGGGTGACAAATATACACAGGAGTCCCTATAGTATGACAACTGCCGTGCCAGGGGCACATGAATCTCGAAAACTAGTAGATGATGGATCAAACGTTCAGGCAGAGTTAACAGTTCCTGCGGGTTCAATAAATGTGCCTAATTCGTTAGGCATCTCGGATATTGGGACTAGCATTGCCATTATGAATAAATCTGAGCAAGTCTCAAAAATTGGCAACTCTGTTACTCCCTATAATATTAAAACAGTCATGCCAGAGGCACATAAATCTTTAGAAGTATTAAAAGAGGGGTTAATTGGCAATGGAATTGTGAGCAAATCCGAGCAAGTTTTAAAAAGTTGCAATTCTGCTGCTCAGATGCTTGCCCATGAGGATGGAATCAACATCACAGATGCTACTTCTGGCAAGCTACCTGATTTTAATTGCAGAACCCCTAATGGTAAGAATGTAAAAAATGATGACACATCTAGTTCTGGAACTGCTGAAGGAACCTTGCCTTCTGAGGGAAGGTTTAGCACTTCAGTTTACTCGAGGAGAACTTCAAGGAATTTAGGAGATACGTCTAGCAAGGGAAGTGGCTCTTCTATAATATCTATTGGTAAACCAAGTGTCACTGATCATCTTTGCCCTTCTTCCCTGAAGGTGGAACAAGAAAAGAGGAACATTGGTCCTGATTTTATTGAAGATACTTCGAAACCAACCATTTTATATCGTGGAGACAAGTGCAGTGTTGCTTTACCACAGAAAAGGACACTGGATGGTTCATGTGCTACCCCAAAATCACTAAAGATTTGCAAGGAATCAAAATCATGTGGTGTTATGAGTCCACAGACGGGTGTTAAAATTGTCAGACCAATGTCTCCAACTGGTGGTTTAAATGAGACAGATAATAGCTGCTTTTTCCATAGTGAGAGTGAATATTCTCGGGTAAAGACTCCTAAGCTGGATGCTTTAGAAAAGCATGGATGCAGTGATGCATTAAATCAATCCCATACTTCCCCCAAATTTTCTTATGAAATGCCTTTCTCTAGTTTTATGGTGTCAGGGTCTGGGCAGAATCATGATGCCATGGAGAAGAAATCTCCTGTCACCTTTCAGAGACTATCATCCCCATTATCTAGAACATCACCTGATGCTGTAGGAGGCTTTGAGGTAGGGAAATCTACAGATGCACTTGGTGAGGTAGATCAGCCTAAAAATCATCAGCAAGATGTTGAGGGTTCTGTTGTGAGTAACATAACTTCAAATAATAATACATCCAATGGCCCTTCTGAAGGTGATTTGGTTGGGAACATTAACTTCATTGTGAAACCAGTCAGAAAAACGATTACTGCTAAGAAGTGTTTGGGTTCTAGACCTAAGCTAGCTTCTGGCACTAACCAAAAGTGTTCAATTTATTTGGATGAAGGCACATCTAGAAATACTATTGAGTTATGTACGAGTAAAGAAGTTAATGGAAATTCCACCTTAAGCAAGGATCTTCTAATATCTCCCCCTACGCATCAAGAACATGAGAAAGTGCAAGCTAGAGATGCTGCTCAGTTTGGAGGTGATAGCGAGATGGCTGACGAAACTGAGGTCCCAGATGAAAAAGTTGAAGAGTTTAAGAATGGTCATTATGAAGTAAAGGTCAGGGAACCAACCAATAAAGACGATAAAGACATAAAAGGTAAAATAAAAACTGTGCAGCATATAACAAAGGATTGTGAGGCTAGTGTCATATCCTCAGAAGAAGGCAAGAAAAGAACTAAGCAAGAAAATGAAGCTGTGCTAGTTGAATCAAAGTCAAGTGGCTATGGTATGCAAAACAACAAAAGCAAAGTAACAAGTGTTTTAGGCAAAACCAAAATTTCTATTAGGGCAGAGACAATGGAGACACTTCATGACAAGGGAGAAGAGACTAATTGTGTCAAAGATGACATGGTGAAATCCGAAGGAAAGAAAGGAACTGAGCAGGAACGTGCAGATGTGCTGGCTGAAGGCAAGAAAGGAACAAAGCAAGAAAATGCAGATGTGCGAATTGAATCAAAGTCAAGAGGCTATCGTATGCAAAAGAACAAAAACAAAGAAACAAGTGTTGTAGGCAAAACCAAAACCGAAGTGTCCGTTAGGACAGAGACATGTGAGACTCCTCACCACATGGGGGAAGAGACTCAATGTGTCAAAGATGACATGGTGAAATCGGAAGGAAAGATAGGAACTGAGGAGGAACATGCAGATGTTCTGGCTGAAACAAACTTAAAAGATGGTGCGAAAAAGAGGAAAAGCAAAGCAACAAGACATGTTGTAGGAAAAATCAGTAACAAAGAAGTTTTTGGTGTGACAGAGGAAACGGGAGCTAGAGATGGTGTTGGAGTGACCAACAATGCCCAAGATGACAAGGTAAAAGGGGAAGATGAGAAGAGAGTAACAGGACTCCTTGGTAAATCTAAGCGCATTAGTGTACCCAAAAACAAGTTAGGTCACACTAATGAAGCGGAGAAGGAGAATATGGAAGTTGTTGAAGACCTAGCTATAGATGAAGCCAGAACACAAGTAGAAAAATCAACTATTAAGTCCTACCTTACACCTGTGAAGAAGAAATCAAAATTTGCCCGGACCAATCCTCCAGTTACAGACAGAGTGGTGCTGAACCAACTTCAAAATGAACCTGTATGTTTTATTTTGAGTGGGTCACGATTTCAAAGAAAGGAGTATCAGAAAATTATCAGGAATTTAAAAGGAAGATTTTGTCGTGATTCCCACAAGTGGTCTTATGAGGCAACACATTTCATAGCTCCCGATCCAATTCGTAGGACGGAGAAGTTCTTTGCTGCTGTTGCTTCTGGAAGGTAAATTTTCTTGATTATCTTGTCAATGTTCATTATAAGATGCTTGAGACTGTTCTTGGTTATTATTGACTTGTATAGATGATGTAACTATATCCCCTTTTACACAGGTGCGTACTTAAGCCTGATTATTTAACAGCCAGTTCTCAGGCAGGAAAATTCTTGTCAGAGGAGCCTTTTGAGTGGTACAATAAAGGCCTCAGTAAAGATGGTGCCATCAACTTAGAGGCTCCTAGGAAGTGGCGGCGCTTGAGGGAGAGAACAAGTCATGGTGCTCTTCATGGAATGCGCATTATTATATATGGTGATTGTATTGCTCCACCTCTGGTATGTTTTGCCTTTGATTCCCCAAAGTTTCTCTGTTGCCTTTATCCTGTAGATAGACTTTGCCTCAGTTCTATAACCAAAGTTTTGTAATGTTTCCATGTGGGAGTTTCCATTCTAAGAATTATGAAACCAAGTAAGTTTATTTGTCTTTCTTTTGGTAAACCTTAAAAAGTGTTCTTGGCCTGCTGTAGTTGTTGTTTGTTTGTTTTTTCTTTTTTTTAATACAACACAAATTGCACACTCACAACTGAGATTCAAATCCCAAATCTTTATCATGTCCAAGTGAGCTTCATGCCTTGTTCTTTATTCTCTTTTCTGAAAAGTGCTCCACTGATTGCAAGAAATACTTCTCGTGGTGTTCTTATGATACAGGATACTCTGAAGCGTGTAGTGAAGGCAGGAGGTGGGATTGTTTTAGCAACTTCTCCTCCATATAGCCGCTTTCTTAACTGTGGTGTGGACTTTGTGATTGTTAGTCCGGGAATGCCATGTGTCGACGTATGGGTGCAAGAGTTTTTAAAACACGAGATACCTTGTGTAGTAGCTGATTATTTGGTGGAATATGTGTGCAAGCCAGGATACTCTCTTGAGAAACATGTTTTATACAACTCTCATGCTTGGGCTGAGAGGTCATTTGCTCAACTGAAGAGTAGGGCAGAAGAGGTTGTTATGGACTTGACACCACCGCACGCTCCTAATACTAATGATATATCATGTGAGATTTGTGGGTCACGTGATAGAGGAAAGGAGATGCTTATATGTGGTAATGAAGATGGTTCAATGGGTTGTGGGATTGGTACTCATATTGATTGCTTTGATCCTCCATTTGAAGAGGTTCCAGAGGAACACTGGTTTTGTCCCAACTGTATTAAAAGCAAAATCAGTTCAAGTGCTGCTAAGAAAAGGAGAAAGGGGGACAATTCATTGAAGAGAAAGTAACTTTTCACTAACCTTACTTATTTTTGAAAACTATGTTTTCATGTAATAATTGTACATTTTTATATTTCCCTCATAAGATTTGGTCCCTCTTTGTACATGTAGAATGTAGATAAAATTGAACGAGGAGTTTAGTAACATATATGGTCGAGGTGAAAAATGGTAAACTAAAGCCTTTAAGTTTGCTTTCGAATAGTGTTTATTTACTATTGAGATGAATTTTTTTATTTGGTTCCCTTTGTTTTTAGATTAGATACATGCGTTATCTTTTTTAATTGATTTATTTTAATCATTTGCAAAAGGCATTTTACTTTTCTTTCCTTTTTAAACATCTATTAGCTTTAATTTAATCTTAAGATTTTTTCCCAACAAATATCCAAAATAACTAAATTAATACAAAATGATTAAATTATTTAAAGATATAATAACGCATATAATATATTAATTTAAAAAATATAATAAATATATTTAATTTATAAAAATAAAATGATCAAAATAATTCAAATTTAGATTTTAGTTTTCCTTAAAGCTAAGAATAGCACATGCTTTTATTTTTGGGGTTATTAATTTATGAAAATTATCTTAGATATCATTAAAAATACATCATTTATATATTTTGATTATGTTTTTTTAAGAGACAAATTATTCTATTTTTAAAATTTATATACTTTAATCACATAATTATTCTCTGTGTTCCATCAATTTCATAGGACACTATTTGCTCTTCGTCCTCGTGATGATTTTATTCGTGCAAATCCTATGAAACCAGAATAGAAACAACGTTTTCACACTCTCTTTTCTTTTTTCTGCAAACGATTCCCTTAATCTTTGGGAATGCTTCAATTTACTTCATTTCTTAACATATCATCAATCGGTAAATTTGGTTATCTCTACAAGAGACTTGGTAGGGAAATGATTGCAAGATAAGTAATCAAAATCCTCTGTAATGGTTCTAATAATTTTGTTCGTTCGTGTAATTTGTTTTTTGCATCCAAAATTTCTATAAATCTACAAAAAAAAAAAAAAGTCTCATTCCGTGTTTGAAAGTTAATTTGGTTCAAACTAGTCTTTTGAGTATACTCTTTCGTCTATGAGTTCTTGCGTTCCCTTTTTTTTAATACATGCAAATTTTTCCATGTTCACAATAATCACTTGCATCATCTCTTTATTTAAAAAAAAAAAAATTTTAAAAATAAGTCATCCACTCCCTAAAAAGTCACTCCATTTTTCTTTATTTAATATTTTCTTGGTGCATAAATTACAAACTTATTAAACTAGTTTCATTTCTAATTTTTTTCGATAAAAAATATATATTTATTTTCTTATTATATTAAAAATATATTTATTTATGTTATAAGAAAAATAAATAAATATTTTTTTCTAATACAGATTAAAAATAAAACTCTATATACGAAAGAGTTATGACATACGGTTAAATCTTATTATTTTTAGATCTTCTAATTTTTTATTTTATTTTTTTATACTTCATTTTGTATATTTATTTTAAAAAAATAGTTTTATTTTATGTTTTTATCTTTCAAACTCTCTAATTTATTATCGAAGAATTTTCAAGAGTAATGTTCATATTATTAAAATTTTTCTACCAAGAATGAAAAATTTGACTATATGATAATCGTTGCATTTCTAGCATAATTAAGTTACGAATGATAAATATATGATGGAGAATCTTTCAAAGTTTATACTTAAAGATAGGGATATCAAAATGGTTATTACATCTCATCTTATGTTTAATTTTAACCTTTTTAATGAATTTATGAGTTAAAGTTATCTTATTCCATTTCATCCAATCTCATCTATTTAAAATTGTCCTTAAGCTCATGATTATTAAAAATAATCATAGTTATTAAAAATAATTATTTTTCTTTTTTTTTCATTATTTTTAATTTTACTTATCATTTAGACTCATTTGTGATAAGTAAGATATCTCATTAAAATATTATCCTATTATCATTCTAACTCACCAAAAAATGAGTGGTATAAGATAGAATAAACTCATAAAATTTATAAATTATACTATGGGTTAATAGGACATTTCATCCTATTTGACACCTCTATTTAAAAGAGATTATTACTGTATTTATTGATTTTTTGAAATTTTTACTGAATTTGATTATTTTGATTGTCTTGAATCTTTGCCAATAACTACCTTTCTCAGTGAGGTACAATTGTCTTAACTGTCTTATTTATAGAGATCTAACTATTTCATAAGGCCTAATATTATCTTATATTATTATTTATTAAATTAACCTTTAATTAACTTTTATTTTTTTACATGTGATAAAGTTTTGTTGTCATGAAAATTATCCGATCTTATTTTAAGGAGAGGTTTGCAGGATTTTCTAAATATATAACTATATGTTAATTACGGTACTAATAATGTGACAGATTCAATTACTTGCATATTAAAGACTAGCTCTTGGCTTCGTCAAGCTTCTTTAATTTATTTTATGTTATTATAGATAATATATTTTCATGTATTTTTTAATAATTTGTACTTATATTTAGACATCTTCGTATCATTAATGTAAGCAATCACGTGAATTTAAAATTTATATCAAGGAGTGACATTATATACATAATAAAAAAATAATATTATTTGTTTTTTAGTTTTACTTATCGTAAAATAATATATATATATATATATCTCGATAAAAATATATTTAAATTATTAAGATTTATTGATATATTAAGTGTTAAAAATCAAGTAAAACATAGATATTATATATATAATATCTAAAAAAAATTATTTTTTAAAAATTAAGATAGGACAGACGTCCCTTCTTCCATATATATTCGTCTATTTTCACGTATCATGAATCAGAAGAAAAAAAAAGAGTTTTTCTTTTGGACCACACTATTGACCAAATTGTATAACAATAAACTTATCCGATGTTTGGTATGTTTTGCACTGAACAATATAGTCTCATCAGATTAAAATTTGAACTACAAGCAATTAAAATTAAACTCGCATGGAAGGTCGGGTCTAAGTTGTACATGATTAGGGGTGTCTACATTTCGATTCGTTTCGATTGAGGATAAAACAATTAATCAGATCAAACAGTTTGATTATTAAAAATATTAAACCGAAAGATTTAATGTACGATTTAATCCGATTAATAATATATAAATATAATATACTTAATAATATATATTTGATTAAAATATAAAAAATTTAATCAATAATTTATGAAAAATAATATAAAAAATTTAATATATTATTTAAATCGATTTTATCCATGTATTTAAAAATTAATATAATTAGATTAAATAGTTTAAAAAATAATTTTAATTAATATAAAATAGATCCGAAAATTTAATTTATAAAACGTTCGATTCAATTAAATCTAGTCATGTTTTTCGATTTCATTCAATCTATTCCGTTTTTTGTACACCTTACAAAACATTCCTTAATCATTTTACAATCTTTCTTTTTCCGTGCTGTCGTTCTTAGTCGGATGAGAACTCCATCGACTGACTTCAAGGACATGAATTATTTCCTTTTTTATATATAAATATTCCAATCGCATCTAAAGCTTTTTCATTCGAAATAAGTTGCATCTGAAGTATTGAGTTATATATGGGTAGTCTTTGTCGTTTTTGAGATTTTTGCATTAATTCCATAAAGGTTGAAATTTCATGTTTGTTTCATTCAATTCTACAGCGTCTTGTAATGACTTATGTTTTGGGTTGTTCCTTGAACGTCGGTTTTCACAAGTGAATTGATTAGGATCAACTCCCAATTGGATCGAACGACTTAGAAAATTTCATGGTGGTTCAACTACCATTAAAGGTCCTCTTTATTGCTCTGTTGTTTTTTCACTCTATTGATGTTCGCCTGAGTTTTTCTTTTCTTTTCTTCCCTTTTTCTGTTTTATTTTTATTTTCATTTTCTTAATATTTTCTCTTTAAATTAGACTTTATGTTGGTGGATTAAAGGTAATAAAGTACCATTTTAATATCTGATTGATTTGAATTTTAATACGTGATTGACTTTTTATATGATTTAATTTTTAATGATTTGAAGTAAAAAATAAAAGTCTTTTTAATTTTAATATATCCTATTCTTTTATGCTAGATACATTTAGCTTCAAAGTTAGATGTAAGGCTTAAGATTTTTCTCAAACAAATGACATTAATTTTAATGAAATATTTACCGGTTGTAATTAAAGTACATTTTTATTAGAATTTTATTTTCTTTAACATGTATCTTGAACACCTGGATATTAAGAATATTTTTTGTTTTAACATGTTAATTTAGAGCAAAAGATTTATATATATTTTTTTGTTTGTTATTAAATGTCTTATTGTTTATTTAATAAATCATTATATAAAATAAAATAATTATCTATATAATGATATAAGCATTTTGATAATTTTATATTAAAAAAAGATTATTTTAAATATGATTATGATAATTATGTTTATTTTAATGTTAAAAATTTGAGTTATTTTATTGAATTTATACGTTCATGACATATTAATTGTTAATAATAACTTGAATATCATTAATAATACGAAGACACATTTGCATTTTGAATTTTACAAGAAAGATTTATTACATGATAAAATGTACATTATTCACATTTTAAGTTATCTCAAGTTGATTTTACTATCACTCCTGAGGATAAGACTTGAAAAATGTACATTATTCAAATGTTGTGGTTCCTTAATGTTTTCGATGATAAGTAGTAAATTTGATTTAACGTATGTTTGTTAGTGTAAGCAAGTAAATTTTAATCCTCCTAAGGTAAATTGACAAACAGTTAAATTAATACTTAGGTATTTAAGAAGTATTGTGGATACTGGTTTTATGTGATAAAGATACTATTAATACTAATGAAGGATTTTGTGATGCATATTTTGCTAGAGATAAGAAAATTCTAATTATGCATATTTTGTTTTATATAGAATTGTTCAAAATCTCTTTGGGTATTCTAAAGATTTTGATAGAATTTATGTTGTTTAAAGAAAATTTCCCCAATTGGAAGAGTTGGGAAAACAATTATTATAAAATCTTTTAAATTTATGAGATCATTATATTCTATTGTAATTTTTATTTATTTAACCATTAATAAAAAAATATTATATATATCAAAATATAATATAAATGATATTGTATAAATGAATATAATTAAATTTAATAAATTATTACTAAAATAATATAATTATTAGTAATATATGATATATATTATAATTATTACTAAAATTACTAGCAATCTTTGAATATTTGACAATAGCCGATTAACTTTAGTAACAGGTGGTGAAGTGCGCCCATGATAGCATCACGTGGTGTCTGTCACTGACATCATCATATCTGTCCATGACTTGCCCTCTTTTCAATGTTCCCAACATTCAAACATCACGTGCTCATATTCTCCCAATCCCATTCTTCTCATTTTAAAATTTCATATTCAAAACTCCCATTACCCAAATTTGCTTGCATTACAGGCTTACAGCACAACTAGCAGAACACAAGGGTATTATAGTAATCTTCCCTGAGAAAAATGGTTTATCAAGGTCCCTTTCTTTCGCCACAAGATAATAAAATATGCCTCAAATGGTGTAATTTTACATTTTAACTTGCTAGGAATTTTGATCGAAAATATTAGTGTGTCTCAGATTGTATGTCACTTTGAATTACAAATAAAATTTTCAAACAAAAGTAAATTTGCATGTCGCGTTGGGACAAGTGTTAAATTTATTTATTAATAATATTTTAAATAATTATATTATAAATTACGCATAATATTTTGTCAGCAAAATTACTTTATCTTTTAAAATTATATTATTACATTACTCTAAATTTAATGCTCTAACAAGACCACATCTAATAAGAATTGGAATTATATGATAACTACTACTTTTAAAAAGAATTTAAACATAATTATTGAGTAAGTAATATGTATAAATAAAAAGTATTTAATAATAAATGGTGCATATTTTAAAAAAGTTTAAATTATGATAAAAATATTATTATATTTTAAAATAAAAAAATAATACACCTAAAACTTCTAATAATAAAAATATTATTCCAATAATATTATAATATTAAATAAATTTAAGTGATCGTATTTCAATTTAAATGTCGTTTAATATAAAATGATATTGTGATTTTTTTAGTTGTAAAAATATATGAAGTATACATAAGGAGTATTATTTTTATGATTATTAATTTTAAAAATATTATTTTGTTATTTTTTAAAAAATTTATGGATAGTTAAAATAATTTTATAACTCAAATACATTAATTAACTATGCTTATAATATTTAATTTTTATATGCTTAATTTAACGTTTTTTTTTAGAATAATCAATCTCTAATTGATTGAGAAACTTGCATATATTCTTGAATTTACTTTCATAATTAATTTAGAAACATAAAAAATAATTTCTTTTAACTACGTTGTAAAAATTAACTAAATAAAAATTAAAAGAAATAAAATAACTGACGTGCAATACATATTTTTAACAAATATAAAAAATATTTATAAATTTATGTGTTATTTTTATTTATCTATATTATAAATAAAAGTTTAAATCATTTGTTATAAACTTTTAAATAATTTTTTTTGCATGTTTTAAAGCAATAACTATTATTATCCGCCTTCGTGAATCATATGCATGTTTTTAAAAAAGTTTAAACTATGATAATAATGTCACTATATTTTGAAATAAAGAAATTTTTAATTTTTTAAAAAAAATTAAAAAAAAAATAACTCTCTTAAAACTTATAATAATAAGAATATTATTCTAATAACATTAATGGATTTAAAAGATGATATTCTAATTAAAAAACTATTTAATGTAAAATACTATAGTAACTTTTTTTTATTAGTTAAAATATATGATGTATATATAAATAGTGTTAGTTTTATAATTATAAATTTTAAAAGTGTTATTTTTATTATTTTTTTAAAAAATTATAATTAAAATAGTTTTAAAACTCTAATACTTTAATTTACTATGCTAATAATATTTAATTTTTATATGCATATATATTCTTGATTAAAGAATTTTTAAGATAATTAATCTCTAATTGATTTAAAAACTTTAGTCTTGAATTTACTTTGATAATTAATTTAGAAGCATCAAAAATAATTTCTTTTAATTATGTTGTAAAAATTAATTAAATAAAAATTAAAAGAATTAAAATAACTCAAGTGCAATACATATTTTTAACTAGTATCAACAAAAAAAAAGTATAAATGTATATGTTATTTGTATTTATGTATATTATAAATAAAAAGTTTAAATAACGTTTTATAAATTTTTGGATAAAAATTTTAATAATAATAATTATTGTCCTCAATTAATATATAATTTTTTTAAATTTTTTATTTTTTATTAATTAAGTAATAAGATATTAATAATTATATACATTATAATTATTTTTTATTTTTAATGATATTCTTTATCTTAAATAACATAAAAAATTATTATTTTTTAATTATCTCAAGTATTATTTTTTATTAATTAAGTAATGTAAATTAAGTAATAAATTATTTATATCTATAATTTTAATTTTTTTTCTAAATTATAGCTATATATATATTGTTTATCTTAAATATCATAAATAAGTTTTTTTCTTAATTAATCAGGTAAGATTGACTAGTATTAGTGTATTCCTAAAACGTTAAAATATATCATTGATTTTAAACTTTTAATAAATTTATACATAAGTTTTTGAACTTTTAAATCGTGTGACTTAGTGTCCAAACTTGTAAAACTTCACATAGATGTACATAAAATTTAAATAGTATGATTTATTCATATAATTTTTAAAATTTTACACATATATCTCAAAAATTATGATAACTCTATAAAATTAGAGTCATTAGTGTACTTTTATGTTTAATATTTACTTATATTATTTATTAAGTAATATTTTTGGGATTAAAAATATTAAAATATAATATTTCTAGTGAAAAAATGGTGAAAATATAATTTTAGGAATTTTTTTTTATAATTTTTGAATGCATCAGAAGACACCACTTGGATGCCACGTAAGAAGGAGAGCTGATTAGATAGGTCACATGGATGCCACGTAAGAAGGGGAGCTGACTAGACAGATCACATGAATGACACTTAAGCAGAGAGGTTAGATCATGTAATGACGCGTGTATCGTGAGATGTAGGGCCATATCACATGTTAACACAACATTCATTTTGAGTTTCATAGCGCGATTAACGGACGTGCCATGCGTCAATAATTCATCCATTATTTCCACTAAGACACCATGTAATTCGCATTCGTGAATCACATGATGCCTCGTGACAATGGCTCAACCAGATTGACCACGATCAATCCACCTATGCCAAACATTGTGCTCTGGTTCGCTTAGTAAATCCTTTATATCATGTGTCGCATTTCTATTCGTGAGAGCCATTAATTTTTTTTCATCTTAATCCTTGATTTGAAGCTAATCTGACTGTTTGGATTCCACTTAAGCCTAATTTAACCCCTAATTTACCCATGAATTCTAATGAGTTGAAAATTATATATTTTTTATTAGTTTTTGGAGCCAAAAAGAGAAAAAATATAGAAAAAATCAAAAGAAGATATAACTTTGATGGAGATTCTAGAGGAGACTGATATTAAAATTCAAGAGATTGATTATATTTATTCTTCTTCTTCTTTCTTTATGCAAAATATGATCTTTATGAACAAAATTATGTCTAGTTAATTTATTAATCTAGGGATCTTATGAACTTAATTTTCTATATGTCATGATTTGATATTTTATCCCAATTATTATTTCAATTTACTTATATTATGTAATCTAATTTTTATGCTATCAATTGTTTGACCAATAACTGATCTATAGAGACAATTAAATATATTTAAAAGAAATATTTAATTTATCTTGATTAAATAACATGCATAATTTATTGGCAGAGGTGTATGATTCTTATGTACGTGATCCATAATTGATGAACATAATAAATAATATGTAATTTTATTAATATGAGAGTGTAATTAACTTTACTTGAGAGAAAAATACATGCCAAATTAGATTTAATTGATTATGTAATTAATTGGTAATTATATTCGAGAGAATTTAGTGATTCACATGTTTAGAAAATTGGGGGATTAAGTATTCCTAGATATTTTTTCATATATCTTTTTAGTTGTTAAATCTGATTTAATTAATTATTACTATTTATTTTTAATTCTTTTAATTTTTCTTTCTTAAAATAAAAAAATACAAAAAAAAAATTATATTTAAAAATTGGTTTCTAATAGATAGTCTCTGTGGAAATTATGTTTTTTTTATCATAATATTGTTTGTTGCGATATATATATTTACTTATTAACTGCACACAATTTGTATTCGGTCAAATTCAAATCACAAATATATATTTATTAGTAAAATTAGGATATATGTGTAAAGTTTTAAAAATATTGTGATTAAATTATAAGTTTTATAAATTTAAAGACTTACTTAAAATATTTTAAAAATTTAAGAAGTGAATCCAGTAAAACTTTATGCACCAATATTATAGTTTAACTTTAGCCCACTAAAAGATATAGCTGGTTTTAGCTTGCTCATTCATGTTCAATAAGGTCGCATTTCAACTATTAAAGATGAAGATATGGAAGCCATGCATGTATTTCCACTTCCTCATCCTTCACCAACAGGGAAATAAATAAATAAAACTAAAAAAGCCCTTATTATTATAAAATTAGCTAACATTTTGTATCGTTGGTGCATAGCTATTAGCCTTGTATAATGATTAGCTGTGCTTTTCATATTAAACTGTGGACTTCAACTATTGATATTTTATTTCAGAAAAAATTATTGATATTTTATAAATTTTTACATAAATTTTAAGAGATAATACTTTAGTTTCTTAACTATTTTCGTAATATTAAGTTAATTGTATTTTTAAATTTATCACATTTAATATGAATTTTAAAATTAGATTAAATTATATTGCAATAATTAGAATTAAAGTGTTAATAAATTATTTTTTATATTATTTAGCTTAATTTTTTAAAATTTAATATATTTAATTAATTTATTTTTAAATTTAAACTAAAATTATTAAATTTTAAAAAATAAAATATATAATATTTTAAAAAATATTAAAAAATCTAATAAAATTTAAGTATCAATGATATACTTAGTTCCATTCATATAGGATTTTGAACCAAAACAAATTTCAACGTAGTCTTAAATTTGGTGAGAAAGGGATTAATACAGGTATAAAATAGCTAGTGGATTGTCATCACCCTAGTAAACACACTTAGAGACCATATTAGTTTATCATAATTTTATTTAATATATTTTGTAGGTTAATTTTATTATCCAATTAAATTTGATTTTATAATATTGTTATATTAAAACTTTTTCTTTGTATTATGTCTTAGAGACTTAGTTAGATGTATCTGGGTAAGTACAATTACTTTTTTAGGGCTTAAGAAAAGCAGGAGTATATAAAGAAAACAGAAAATGCAAGTAACATAGCAAGGGAATAAGAGCGAAATCTGAAATATATACTTCAATATATTTTCTGTGAACTAAAACTGAATTCAATTATAGAAAACTTATCACACTATATTGTGTGCATGAGCTCTTAGAATTTAGGAAACAAAGTAAAGTTCGGATGGTGTTCGACCCTATAAATACTACATATCTCTTGTTGGTAGTCGATCTTATAAATACCAAAGTTTTTTTCGATGAATCTTTCTTACGAATATGTCGTGGGCGTGAGCACAGACAAATCTTTTAGAATATATAACTCGTCTTTTAGTTCAGATTGTATATTAGACTCGTGTTATTAAGTTGATCCAACAGAGGTGGAGCCATATGTAGAAACACAGGTCGCTACCTATCTTAACAAACTCTGACTCTAGCTTATAGGTTTGTTACAATTAATAAGAGAAAGCTTCTTTACACATTCTTGTTGCCCACTGATGATGGGCTATTAACCTGCACTATCATGCACAACCTTAGCCAATGAAAAGAAACAAATAGAACATGTTCTATATATAAATGTCGTTGGTGTCTTGATGTATGCAATGATACGTACCAAATGTATGCAATGATACGTACCAAATTTAATGCTGTTAATATGTTGATGTATACAATGGTATGCACAATGTTGATAATATGGTGATATATGTAATGGTATGCACTAAATCTGATGTTATTAGTAGAGTGAGTTGGTACATGCGTAATCATGTTAAGGACACTAACAAATAGTGAAATGGATTCTACTGATGATGGGTTGTTAACTTTCACTATCATGCACACCCTTAGCCAATGATAATGATGGAACTTTCACGTGTGCTTGAACTGATTGAACATTCACATTTGCATTGAGTGCGAGCTCAAGCCCATACTCCTCTGCATGTTCTTGAAGTTAATGATCCTCCACACGTGCAACCCGTGAATGAAGAAGCCGACATGCACGAGCATCAGCACTATACTCTCTTTAATTTATTGTTGTTAATTTCTAGATCAATGCTGAGTGCAATTGATTGAAGAGGAAGAAGGGATATAAGAAAAAAAAAACAAATATATGTTTGAAAAAATTAAGTTACTCTTTGTTTAGTTTAAAGAAAATGAAGGGATCACTTCTGAACTTATATTTAATAGTGGAATAAATTATAAATAATGTTTTTAATAAGACTTGAGTCCACAGTATAACAATTGACAACACTTTAGATACAAATAGTGTATACATTTATCTCTTGTGTAACATTTTATAAGTTGAATAAATTTAAATTTATTTTTATATGAGCTAACTGGATTACTAACTCATTTAAAATTAAAATATTTATTTAATTATTAAAAAAAATTACATAAAATTATATCAATTCAATCTAGATATCACGTACATGAAAGCTATCAATAAGAACACAATATTAACCTTTAAATTATCATCATTATGATTTTGTTATAATATATATATATATATATATTAATTAGAATTAATAATATGTGTATGGTACACTTTCTTCGTATAAAAATTGTAATTTGGTTAATTTTTTACAAAATTAATACAAACAATATATACAACACTTAAATTGAAATTAAAATACTATAAAAATAGTCGGTCAAAAATATGTAAAAAACAATTATTTAATAATTATATTACTCGTATACTCGGGAAAAAAGATAGATTAAAATATTTCTTTTGAACATTTAAAATGATATTAAATATACTTCTTAAAAACAAGTGTACTTAATAGCTAGTTTAAAAAAGAAATGAGCTTTAAAAAACCCCTTTTTTTCATTAAAAAGATCAGAAGTAAAAATAACGAGAATGACAGTTTCAGAATTTGCTTAAAAGGAGATCAAAGAACGAAGGAAAACACATAATTTAAATATGCTTGAGTTGCTTGAAAGAACAAAAGGTGAAAGCTAAAAGCCTAAAAATGTCCAGAGGCCAGAGGTAAAGACTACATAGTCTAAAATCACTTGCAAGTTAAGCAAGAAATACTTTAAGATCGATCAAAAGTGACCTGCAGTGGTTTTGTAATATACTCATCAATTTATTCAATAAATAGTATTGTTTATTTATAAACATAAATAATATATTTAAAATTTATAAATATAAAGCTCATATGGTAAAATTAAATATCAATAATATTTAATATTTAATATCATTTAATTAAATTTTATTTAAACTGAATTATAATTATTTAAATTCATTTAATGTTGATATAAATCAATTAAATACCATTATTTTACTTATTGTTCCCAAGAATTTTAGTTTCAAAATTGTTTCTGGCAATAACCCATCAGAATAATGAAAAAAATTCTATGGATAATATTGTTATTTTGGTTAATTTGTTTATGTGCAACTTATATAATATTAAATGAAGATACAGTCTTATCTTCGCATTGATCAGACAAATAGTATCGTTAATATCGTCTAATTTTATATTTATAATTTTTATATATTATAATTATTTAAAAAAATAATCAAAAATTTAAGATAATATTAACATATAAATTTATGTGACTCTGAGCTTCCTCTTACCGTAAAAACAATCAAACTTTGTTTTAGAAACAATTATAATATATATATCTATCTTTCTGACAAAGTTATAAAACAATTACTAAAAATATACACAGCCTTCCCTTCCGCTTTGAACACATTCAATGAACTTCAATTAAAAAAAATTAAATTCATTTTGCATTGGAAGGATGAAAACCTCATTGATTCTCAACTACCCTCTTAAAAATCCCTTGCATAATTAACAAGGATTAAAATATCTACAATTTTAAAAATTATATATATTATTTGGTAGGATGTGGGAATGGGAAGGGAATAAATATTAATAATTATAATCATTCGGTATAATTTTTGATATATTTAAATATGATAATTACCTATTAATTAAAAGTAATTCAATTTACTAAATTATTATAATATATATAAAAATAGATTATTTTTTTTTTACGTAAACATCGACTAACCATGCATTGAATTTTCTTTAACATAATAGAAAGTAGAAATTGTTAATTTTTTTATAATATTGTTTAATGAATTAAAAGCACTAATTTCGAAGATACTTTGCGTCTGTCTTAATGCAATACAAAAGAGAGTAGTACGGAAACCAGGTGCATAAAACCAGAGACGATGATGGATGGCAAAGTTTGAAAGCCGAATTGACATTACATCTACTTTCAAAACCTCACTAAATCGATCACTTGTATTTAGTGGTAGCTTTTATTTTTCCTTAATAAGCTTCAATTTACTCAGTACTCAGCTAAAAGAACTGACAACAAACTATTGCTCTTTTTTGATAACTTAATTTGGCCTTTGTTTCTATTTTCACAGTTCCCACACTAAATATTTCGACAAAGCAACGTGTCAGTAGACAGATGCACTCAATGCCACAAACCCAAGTAAGGTGCTCGAATAAATTCACTTAGACTATCTCCTACAGACCCGATGTATCAAAATAGTGTAATTTTTTTTATAAAAAAAAATGTATTAAATATTGGATCAAATATAATATCATGAAAGATATTGTATTAAATTTAATGGCATATTATTCATCTAGTATGATAATATTCAAGTATTATTTTTTAATAAAAAATAAAAAAAATTGAAAAATATTATTTTAATTTTATTATATATCTTTAATTTAGATTTATTAAAATTATATTTTATTATTATTTAACAATATAGTTTAATTTTATTACATGAAATAAATTTAAATTAAATATATGATACAAAATCAATAAAAAAATTAGTAAATATAATATAAATAAAGACAACGATTTAATAATCGAAAATAAATAATTGAGATGATGATAGATAAAAATACTCGATTTTAATAACTTTTTGCTCTATTAAAAAAATGAAAAATAAAAATGCTCGCTTTGTTCTTAGAAATGAAATAACTGAATATTTATGAGATTGAAGTTTTAATTCATAAAATTAATATCCAGTATTTTTAATTATTTTCTTTCAATTAAATATATTATTAAGTTAGTATAATATTCTTAGTTAATGATTTTTAATTTCTTTTAAGAATATAATTTTTAAATTTATTATTATTGATCAATAATTATATATAATTAATTAATTAATTTAATATAATAATATTTAATAAATTAATTAAAAAATAAAAAAAATTATTTTATAAAAGAATATATTTTTTTAATATAATATTTGGTGTTATAGGTTCTAGAAGAAAAAAATTGTGCAACTTTTGCACCAAATATATTGCAATGAGTTGCAGATGATGTTATTCATTTTTTTAGATTAATTATATTTTATATCTATAATTTATAAAAATACATAAAATATTTAATTTATTATAATTATATCTATAACTTATGCCTAATAGTAAAAATATAATGACCTTTAATCATACTTGTATAATTACACAAATTATTAGCGTAATTATAACTTTAAAATACATCTTAATGGTCATGTTTTTATTGTTATATATATATTATGAGTATAACCGTAACAAAGTTTAATTGAAATAATTTATTAAAAGTTTAAGTAATTTTTTAATTAAAAATTATTTCATTAAATATATTTCTATTAAAAAATACAAACATGTATGTACGTACGTGTTATTTCGTTATATTTAACATAAAAATATATAAAATTTAAATTTATCATTTTCTATCATATTTTTCAAGAACAGCCCTTGAGTCTTAAACAAAATGAATTGTAAGATACTTTTTTCCTATTGTTTTAGGATGTAAAAATTGTCAAAACAAATATTTCATTAATACTGGGACATATATTATTTTTAATATATTATTTATTATCGATTATTAAAAAATTATTATTTTTAAATGATTATAATAATTATATATTTCATTTATCAAAAGTATCGTCTAATTATTTATGGTGAAAGTAATAAATGATTTCTCCAAAATTCACTTATAATATTATTATATGGTTAAATGCTTCAGCTCGGCCGCATTTACCAAAACTGTTGGTGGAAATAGCAAAAGGGAATTAAATCTAGTAGGAATATCTGAAATGTCAGTTGCATGGATAAGCCAACAAGAGAAACTTAGCTAGTAAATAAAACAAGGGAAATAAGACAAAAAATAAAATAAAAAAAGACTTCTTTATCTAATGAAGATGCCACTTCAGACCATCCCTTCTGTGCATCTCTGTTGCACCTTCAAGAATACACTAATTTTGTAAACATATTCGTTTACATGGTTGATTTTAAATAAGATTTTTGTAAATTTTAATGAATTTTAAAGTAAGGATAAATATGATCAAAAATTTAAAATATATTAAATTTTATAAAAAGTATTTAATAGCTTATAAAAATTTACAAAAAAAATCATACAAATTTATTTAAATTTATATATAATTTTTAAAAATTTAATAAAATATATCTTAAAGTCTTTAAAAAACTATTAAAATCTATCAATTTTTTTCTGGATTCTAATTGATTTTTTTAAAATTTAATAAAGTACATATTAAAATATTTAAAAGAATCTATTAAATTTTTAAAAAAATTTAAAATTTAAAATCTATTAAAACCTCTAAATCATAATTGCATACACTCTCCGTAGTATTTTTACCCGAGGCTTAAGTATATTTTATTTAAATTAGTAACAAAAATATCTAGAACTTTAATTTATCTTAAAAATATCTTACCTTAACATTTTTATTATTTTTATCATTTTCATTAAAAAACTAAATCTACTAATGAAAATGATCAAAAAGACAAATATTGATATAACTAAATATTAATGACATTTTTGTAATTAGTCTAACAGTAGGAAAGTAAGACTTACTTTTCTCTAATTTTAAATCAAAAGTTCAAATAACACTAAGATTTAAAAAGAAAAATTAAGGGTATTTTTAAGCATTATAAACCATGAATATTTTTAATGCCGGTGCAAAATATTATAAACATAAAATGTATTTAAGCCTTAACCTAGATATTAAAAAAAAAATTAGAAGCACAAGTTTTTTAAGAGAAGATCTACTTTTTTTAGTGGACTAGCGTGTGTCTGGAGAGTAGAGAGAGATCTCCCTTTTATCTAGATTTCATGCTTTTTGTGTGAGAGATTTTGAGAGTTGATTTGGGTGTGTCGTTGTTGGGGTTTCAAAGCTCGTCGCTAGTTTCTCCGTCTTCTCCAAGGTCGTTGTTAGTTGCTCCGTTGTGGGTCATCGTCATCACTAGTTGCCGTGTGCCATCACCATCAGTGAGTGTCTTCATGCAGTGCATCCCTCGGTGTTGTAGTCGTAAGCTGCTCAGTGTGATGGCAGTTGATCGTGATTGCTGGGGTGGGCATTGTTTGTTCGGCGCTGGGTGGTGTGCCTTAGCTGATTTTGGGTCTAGTATTGTTTTCTTCACCATGTACTTTGTTTCGTTTTTGTTTTGGTTTTTAAAAAGGCCTTTGTTTGGGGATTTGGTTGTCTAATATTTTTTTTTAAATTTTGATGATTAATGACATATGTTTGGTTATTAAAAAAAAAGGAAGCACGAAATAAAAATAAGCTGACCAAAATAAAGTTAAAGCGAAATGCAGTACGAAGAAAATTCGAAATTTATATACAAAGAGACTAGGTAGAGGAAAATAAATTGATGGGCGACAAAATTGCCCGGCAAAGTCTAATATTTTCAAATATTTTTCTTCGTTTGTACGCAGATAGAATAGAATGATATTGCCGGTAAAAATCAACTGAGAAACTACTTATCTATTAGCAGCTCAATGCCTCGTATTTCAACGGAAGTGGACGATTAAAACCAGCTTGTGACAACAAGTTCCCAACTACAGCTAAGTCCCGGCAAAACACTCCTTGGAAAACTGAGGCACTGGAATTTGAACACGATCTCGTTTTAGATTTTGTTTCGGAATAATCAACCCGATTACAACCCCGTTTACACTCCGATTCAATTTCGGGTTCTTGGGCTTGTTGCTGAAACTGAATAGCAGCTTGGGATGCTTGTAATACAGCAGAGACCTTCTTCCTCTGTTTCTCAGCAGCCTCCTCATCCATAATCGTAGACATCACATGTGGATAACTCTTTTGAAGCAATCTATAAAGTAGCAGAGCAGACATTTTAGCTCGATCTTTAATCGAATCAATGTCGTGTTCATCAGCCAATTCACATTTGTCAATGAAACTTAAAGCTTTATCTGGTTTGTGCTTTAAACATAGCAAAAGATGTGCCCTTTCTAACTCAGACCTTGAACACCCACGTCGTAAACCAATCAACGCATAGTAATCAACATTCCCAGTTTCCCCAGAAGCAACTCTCCCCTTTAATTCATTAATCTTCACTGTTAAAGCACATAGCTTTCCGGGCATTTCTCTGTGGCTAACATACTGACGTTTCCATGCCGGACCTGGAAGCTTACGGTCCCTCAATGTTGAATTATATAACAATTTCAAGTGCTCCAGATCATGTAAACAATCAGGTAAGCATCTGATAGTCTCAAATAACAAAGCTCTGGTGTCAAGGGCTTGGATACAACTCGGTTCAAGTGCAAGGGTTCGATTGCAATCCGCAATGGCCTCGGCTAACCGACCAGATTGGAGGTATGCAGATGCCCGGTGCATATAGCAATCAGCTAAGAATCCTTGTGGCGTATCTCGGCGCCAATCAACAATCTTCGAGAAATGACGAATTGCTTCGCAGTATAAACCCGCGTCCAGGGCGGCTAAAGCCACAGCTCGTCGGCGCAGGAGGAGTTTGATGTGGCCGAGTAATTGGTTTATGGTTTCAGATTCGGATTGGGTACGTCGTGGTGTATCGGGTACTATGGAGATGTCATTGGAGATTGGGAGGTTAGAGAACTGAAAGCTGTCGTCAGACCAACATATGCTTTCCTGCCGAAAAGCGACAGAGGCTAGCCGTTTTCCGGTTTGGAGAAGAGCCATAGCGTCTTCCATTAAGCCTAAATGGCAACAAGCTTGACCTAAGATCAAGTACCTAAGTCAAACAGAGTTTACACACGGAGTCATCTCCAACGATTTTGGGTCAATTCAATTCAAAACAAAAAATTTATACAACAAAACAAACTATGAGAAATGCCAAAACAAAGGTTTGAAAATTTTATTAGCATTTTTTTCAAACAACCAATTGTAGCTATTACTTTTTAATTCTGCTATGTTATTTAGGAAGAAAACACTGAACCCACGTAGATTTTATGAGTTAGTTTAAGCAGAGCTAAAACTAAAGAGTTAGAAGCAATTCACAACACAAGGACAACCTTTTACTAAACATTAGCTATGAGTAACAGTTAAAAAAGAAAATAAGTGCCTAAAATTGATTTTAAAAATGCTTTAAGGTTTAAAATTCGGATCATGATTAAAGATTTATTTAAAGGATTTCATTATAAGAAAAAGGTTCGTAAATTAAAGAAGAAGAGTGTAAACACAGTAATGGCGGTGGCAGAGCATCTACTCAAACCAAGAAACAATAAAACAAGTTTAGCATCACGATAATAAATAGTCTCATAAAAAGCTGAATCCTAGACACCAATAAAAGAGATCACGAAGCAGAAAATTTACAGTATCAATGAAACAGGGAAAAAAAAGTAAACATCAATTACCTCCATTGTCCTTCCCTTTCGTTGTTTTTACAAAGGCCTGCCATAACTTTTTTCTTCAAGTCAGAAACAGAGAAACATCTGAAAGAAGTATCGCGATCCTCCGAGTCAGATGACGAGTTGTTCGACGAAAGAAGTTTTACTCGCTCTCTCGAAAACTGTTGCGACGAGTTCTCAGAACTGGAGTCATCATTAGCCATTTTCAGACTCGGAATGTAGTCCTGAAGCATATTAGCAACTTCTTTAAATCGCCGAAGATATAGAAGAGACCTAGCTTTGAGTTCGAGAGCTTGCTCTAACCGAGGTGAGATCGCTAGAGCTGAATCAAGAAGATTCAGAGCCGAATAAATATCGCTATGTTCATGAGTCGCAATTAGAGAACGAGCGTCTTTCACATATTTGTCCACAATCTGTAAGCAACATCTTATATTAAGACATTATCAAAAGCTGAAAGCAAATCCAGAAATAGCAAAGATCAAAGGGAAAAAAAGAAACTATACCTTTCTATTGCCAAGCCACCAGTGTTTCTTTTCATTTCCGTAGAGGCAAGGAGAAATAACAGCCATTTTCGTTGTTGATATTGCTGCTCCAGAAGAATCGACAATCCACCCTTAACCCTTAAATCTCAATCTCTACTCTTTTTTTCTTCTTCTCCTTCTCTCCCGTTTTCTCTCTATGTATCTGTATTTATATATGGACGACTTTCTCTCTCTCTCTCTAAAAAATGTACAATTTCTTTATATTTTTATGTTATGTATTAAATTTCATTTTCAACTTTTGAAAAGAAAAAAATATTTTTCTTAAAATTTAAATTAATATATATTTTTATTAAAAAATTAAAAATAAAATTATTTATACACAGAAATAAACCATAGGAGAGTAAAAATGTAAAGATACGGAAAATGAAAAAGAAGAGTGGAGGAGAAAAATATGTGGAGGCTTATTTGAGAAGTTTTCTGGTTCTAAATATAAATAGACGAAAAATAATATAAAATAAATAATTTACCAGGTTTGACCTCAAAATTTAATCTCATAGCTGCTATCAAATAATAGATTTTTTACGCTATTAATCAATAATAAGTCGATATGAAAGTTTTTCACGATGTAAGTATGATTCTTATTTATTAATGTCTTTTTAAAAATCTATTTAGTTAAAAAGTAAAGAATTAATATAATACTTAATTTATTAAATTATTTAAAATATTAATATTATTTTTTACTCTTTAACTATTTAAATTTTTAAATAAAATAATATATATATATATATATAATATAATATATAAATTTAATTTAATTATTTAAAATATGTTTTATTTAAGATTAAAAAATATGTTTTTATATATATGATATTAATACAGTTTCGATTAATCGAGATTTTATAAGTTAAATAATCATTATTACCTTAAGATTACTCACATTAATTTAAAAAAAATAGTTTCAAATTTATATTATTAATTATAATTTTGAATATTAAAAAATAAAAAGTTATTGAATTTCTTTGAGTTAGTTCGTTACTTCTTTTTTTCTAAGATTGAGCGCATTGTAAATTCTTTTCAATAAAAAAGTTATTTGATTTTTTTTATTGGTATATTTATTAGTTATTAGTGTATACAGCAGGATGAGTCAGCAATCTAGTACAGAGAACCAATTTGACGGTTTTGGATGAACAATGTTTTTAATATAACTTATGGAACATAGGCCAACCACTCCGATACAGTTGTTTTTTTTTTTTTTTTGTTTGTCTAAAGGCAAGTCCTAATTAAGTTTTGGTTGAAAGGTTTCGCTAAAAAATAAAAAAATAAATTACTATCCTTATATAGAAGAATTGACTTTCACGGTCTAATTTTGCTGCTCAAAGTGCATTGCCTAATTATGATTTTGCAGGTAAATATCGCATGTGCTTAAAACAGATTTTAAATCATGCATGTAACGTATTTTTCTTTGAACTAGGTAAAGATATTGAAAGAAGTTTTCAATTAGTGTGACAGGGCTCTACAAAATGAACAAAACAATATTCATTTGTTAGTTTGTAAGCGTCTTACTAAAAATAGATTGAAAGGTGATTTGGGTATAAATATTTACATCTTTTAAATCTTGTTATGGTTATAAAAGAATGATTACTCAATCCAAGTTTTTAGAAATGTATATTTTTGTCTTAATTCTTTGCTTGGTGTTAGATTGGGATATAATCTATCAGTGACCATGGTGTGATATATTTGAAACAAAAAAAAGTGTTTCAAAGTGGTATTGGATGGATTGTGAGATTTAGATAAAGAATGAAAATATAGAATCAATCATGATTACATTACTTTTTTTATAATTCAAATTAATCGGTATAAAGAATAATATACTTTCGCATATAAATGACCCATCAACTATGAATTTGAATAAATTAATTATTTGAAGTGCATTTAATGAAAAAGATGCTCCTTGACATATTCAAGTGCACGTTAGTGAAGTTAGTGACTAATTATCTTTGGAATCAAACCACACATATGTCATATTTAGTTTATACATGGTTGAGCTATTAAGTCATATATGTTATTGTCTTGGTAATCAAGGGAGTGAGGAGAATAATAACACAAAATTTCAAAGAATTTTTTTTTTTGAAGATTATTGAGATTTAAAGATACCTCTTAAAACAAAGAGCTTTTATCTACTCAATAGTTTAAAAATAAAATTATTTATATTTTAGTTTATAAATAGACTACTTATAACCCATTCAATAATTAACAGATTATTTTTTTTCAAATTCTCATCTAACTCTCTTCTTCTCTCTCGTTCACTAATTTTCAAGAACTTCTTCAAGTAATTAAATATTAATATTTTATTATGTTTTGTAAAATGGGATTGAAATATATTTTTTATTTTTTTTAAAAAATAAAATTGATCATAAAAATGTGATTTTAAATTTAAGGTTATATTTAACCTAAAACACAAATAAACTTATTTTTAAAATATTGAACGAAAAATGATTATTATAGACAAAATCTCTAAAATAAGATATTTTTTTGTGTAATTTTATGAATGAGGTAATGATTATAAAGTAAGCACTGCATCAATATTTTAGAATGCAAGATTATGAGTTATAATGTTATTTTTGTAGTTTAATTAATGAAAATTTAGTTAACTTGATTATTTGGTTGTGATATCTCCGCTAAAGAATTGAGTGCATAATTAGTATATAAAATTTAAGTGATGTGATTTTTAGGTGGAGCTTATAAAATTATTAGATATTACCAAATTATTGAGAGATACATATATTTTGCTAGCTTCGATAGTGTTTAGATTTTGAAAAATATAAAAAGCTACTAATGAGGTTTTCTTTAGTCAGGAAATCATTTATATGGGTCACATACTATTGTTAACTCAAAAATAGTTTCATGAGCATGACAATGTAATTAGCTAATTAATGTTTAAATTTTTAATGATAGCTTATTACTTTTTAGAAGTTATACTTATTTTTTAATGATATATTTATAGTTTGATTTTGTATTAGTATCATATTTAACCTTACTAATATAAATTACGAATAAAATCAATATTTATTACATGATAAAAAAATTGTAAGACTAATTCTCTATTTTTGAAATTTATGTTATTGTTTGTCTTAAAAAGGTTTCAAAATTTGGAGTGAGATGTGCATGATTTATGTAAGTATTTGGGTTCTCTCCCAAAATTTATAGTGTGGCTCCATTTTATTAACATATGATTAGCCAGAAATTTGATTGAATACGTGATGAAAATAATTAAAATATATTAAATTTTACTTTCATATTGTAGCGTGATTTATTTAGTAATTCGGTCGTAAAAAATTAATATTTTTATTGCTTTAAATTTTAGTTAAAAATACAACAATTATCATTTCTTACAAAAAAATTAAACTAATACAAATAATAATAAAAACTTAATATTCGTAATTAGATCACAGTTGATTATTATATATTAAAAAAAGGACCACAGTTGATGATGTCATGATTGTTGTTGATGATGATGGTGCACTCATTTTTTATTTTATTTTTTAAATAAAGGCTCCATTTAAGAGGTCATTGTATAGCATTGATGATGGAGCAACTAAAATTTCTACTCTAGCTTTTGCCAGTTGTACAGGTTCTTTGTTTGAGTTCGCTATTTTAATGTTAGTATTATTATTTTATTTTTAATATTCTTTATTCAAAATTTTGACATTAGGTAATATCTAGTTTTTAAAAAATATCAATGTAATTTAAATTTATATATATATATAACTTAATAATTAGTACTCAAAATATATTTTTAAATAATTAATTAATTGATTATTCAAAAATATTTTTTAAATATAATGTGTATTATTATCCATGTAAAAAATATTAAATTAAATGACAATACATTTTTAAATGAAATATAACTAAAATATTATCTCAAAAATCTAAATAAAATATACTAAAAATAAAATTAATTTATTACTAAATAACAAATTTGAATATAAGTATAACTTAAAAATAAAAATATAATTAATTAGACGATAAAATACACTTTTTAATTATAAATATTATTAAATATATATAAAATAAATCTACTTAAACTTGTAATTAGATTTATTTTGTTATCATCTAAACAAATAAATGAACTAATCAATGAGTAAGCATTTTACTTGTACAAGGTCTTAAGAAACCGTAATCATCATTTACAGTACTATACTCTCTATAATTATGAGATCAATAAAACTTCAAGCTACCATCCTTTTCTAACCACATGTTTGCTTGAATTCACAGCAACTTGAAGATAAAATCAAAACTAGCCTCTGTAATTAACTATACATACAATAAGAATAAGATTTAATATATGGAGAATATAAATTGGGTTTTAGATAACATTTCAGTTAATGATAATTTATCTTATTTTTAAGTTAACCAATAATAATAATAATAATAATTTAAACTTTTCAGGGAATATTATTCACATCCAATACCTTTTCGGCTTATACTTATAGACAGACAGGTGTTTTATTTGCAATTGAGGAGGTACAACTAAGCCTAAGGAGTCTAGGTTGTTAACATTTGGGACACCACTGTTGTCTGTTGATGAAGACATGGCATTTTATTGGTTGAAATCATGAATTCATGAAGAATATGGCATGGGGGTGGGTGGGTCTATTGTAAATTATAATTGCAATATGTTTGCTGTGATTTTTATTTTCTTTTACAAAAATTTAAAAAAATTATATATCTACCTCTCATTGTTGTCTTTTTTTTATATAAAGTATATATTCATGAGCTTTTTTATATTCGATATGATTCAAACTTATTTTTCTTCACACTCATTTGTAGATATTGTCACCCTTATCTCGATAAATTTATGCAATGTATTTTGATTATACATTTTTAGTTAGGTATTTTATAATTTTTTTTTTACTAAGAAAACATTTTATAATATCAATTTTTTTTTTATATTTTCATGAAAATATTTCAACAAAAATTCAAAAACTTTCAATATTTTAAAATTATCAAATAAATTTTTTAGTTTAATTAATTTAAAGATGCACAATTTATTGTTTGTATTATATATAATGCAATATTTATGTAAAGATAATAGATTTTAATTTTACACAAAATTTTCATTTTTACTTTAGTAGAAAATATTTAATTATAACTCATTCATTTGTGATATATTGGTACATATTTAGTAGTTACATAGATTTTTCTCAAGTATCTTTAAATAATCTATTTTTAATATAGATAATTATTATTTTAAAAAATTATATTAGTATATATTATTCATATTTTTTTAATTTTAATATAATTTATGTAATAATAAAATTAAAAAAATAATTTTGATCATAATATGTTATCATTATATGTATATTATATATTTCATTTGAGTCAAAAATATAATACTTAAATAAAAAAATAAATTGAATTAATTTTTATTATTTGTTTTAGTAATTTTTTTAATATATATATATATATAAATTTAAAATAACTAGAAATTTTATAGATTTTCTTCAAATATTTATTAATATTAATAACATTTTCAATATTTTCATAAAATTAAATTCTCAAAATTCATACTAATATTTTTCGTACATGCTTTTTTATATATAAGAGATTTTTCAATTATCCGTTTGTATTTCAGTTAGGTGGATAGCCACAATGGCGCAACCGTCCGAACTACTATTTTAAAACATCTTATTTATTTATTTATTTATTAATATGGTGTTTTTCAATCGGTACACTGAACGAGTTGACTTATGTGGTCAACTGAACTTACTAGAACATGTAAATTAATTTTGTTAGATAAGTTAATATTTTTCATAATTGTACCTATTTAATGTATCCTTTAATTTAGCTATAAATCAAGTAATAAATTATTTTTTTCCAGATAAGGGATTCTCTGTTTGCATACTCAACTTCTTACATTAGATACTTGAAACTAATTTAATCTATAAATCATTAATTTGGCCAAACATTCCTACCTAATGATGAACCTCAGAAATGATTGATTCAGAAATCTATATCCTACATTATAAGGAAAAAGAGAGTTTATAAGTTAACATTTTATCATTAATTACAGAAACATAGGATTGTAAATTTTGATATTTAATAAAAAAAAAATTAAAAGAGACTTGAGAATTATATAATTGGTTAGGTTGGAAAATTATATACAATAAAATCCCAATTTATTGGCAAACCAACCCTTGCATTCAATCAACACCCCTTGTAAATCTTGTTATATCTTCCTTATCAAAAGAGTAAATTAACTTACAAAAGCTATTTTTCTTTTTTTAGTAAACTTGTTAAAGTTCTAACTTGCAATCAATTTGTTCATGGTATATACTTTCCTAATATAGTCCGTAAGATTATATCATGGATGTGAATTTGTGGATGGAAATTTCTCGAAGGATGAATTTTTTAAGTAATTTTATTTGTATTATTAAGATATTTTATTTATATGATTTTTATAAAGTATATACAAATCGTTCAATTTATAATATTAAAATATTTTAGTTACGTGATTTTAAAATTTTATGATTAAAACGTATATTTTTTAAAAAAGAAAGATACTTTAATTACATAATTTTAAAATTATATTATTAAAGTGTCTAAATATTAAAAAGATTTACATGATTCTTATAAAAACTAAAGGACTAAAAGATCTAAATGATACAAAAAAATAACATTTATAATATATTTTTTTTCTATTTTTTAAAAATATTATATTTTGATACAGATAAAAATTACATATCCGTAGAAAAAGTGTGGGATTGGGATCACTATTTTTGTTCACTCTATTATTCGGTCTCCATTTTCTTATATATTTTTAAAATATAATATATATTTCTATAATTTTTGAATTAAATTAAATAAATTTTCATCAAACACACTATTTTGATCCATAAATCAAAAAAATTAATATTATAATATATAAAATAATAATTGTTGGGATAAATTCGATATATAGATAAAAAAACTAGAGAGAAGTCAGAACAATTGATAGAATGTATGGATCTCTTAGGAAATCCACACATATATAGAGTTTTATATATACATGTGTCGGTTACATAAGATGATAAGAACCAAGGGGATAGGACCTAGCTAATTTCAGATTATATAGCAAAGGGTTTCTCCAAAAATCAATAGATATTACTCACCATTTTTCTGAGGAAAAAAGACGCCACAAGGAGCTACTAATTCCTTGATAAGTCTAGCATAAATGACACCCTAACAAGTATGGATATTACTCACCACAAATGCTTGGATGCTAAACAACGCCACAAAGGTTGCCAATCCCTTGATAAGTTGCTTAAAGAGGAACAAAGAGCTAGAATGAGCTCTCAAATGATCTGAATATTCAAACTTCATTCAAAATTATATTTTACAGCAGCTGAGCTGCTCTTAATAGGATACAAACCAACCCTAAGCTCTACTACATCATAGCCCTTGATCTCATCCAAAGGTTAAAAATAAACACAACTAAAAATCAGAAAATGTAGCAGAAAACATTGACCAAATCATGAAAAAATGGGGCAGCTGACCACAAAAGTAATCCTATAAAATATAACATCTTAACCCTTGATTTCATCCAAGGGTTGAAAAGAAAGCTGCCCAAAATCAATCCAAATGGCACTCTACAATTGGAGCAAAATATGGAGCAACTGAGAACAAAAGAAACCCTACAAAATATTACATCTTAAGCCTTGTTTCCATCTAAGGGCTGAAAATGATGCTGCCCAAAAAAGAGTCCAAATGGCACAACAATGTGCCTAGTTTTACTTTGCCAATTTTGTGCTAATTTCCATCCTAGGATTTTCCCAATCCTTGCACTCCCAATTTAGGTCCTCTTGATTATGCATGACCTCTTGAATGAGCCCATTTAAAGCCTTTTCGAGTTGTGGCTTCCTAGACCTTGTGATTGGTCCACTTGGAATTTGTAGAGCTTGATGATTCTCATCATAGGACATACACATTACAATGTATCAGAGGAGTATAATAGACAATGTATCAGAGGAGTATAATAGACAATGTATCAGAGGAGTATAATAGTAAAGAAAAATACATTTAAAGTTTGAGGTCGACTAACCCATGGCTCGGACTGGTGTATCAAGGCTTGGGCTTTGCAAAGGTCAACTAGCACTTATTCAATTGAGGTGAAAAGAGTAAAAGGCTTGGTAGAAAAAATTACACATTGAATTTGAAAAAGGAACATACTTACGACAAGAATAGGTTTGATGCCTTTACGCATAATGTCAAGCTCTTTCTGAACATTTATATATAGGAGGTGTTGGACACAATGATCCATACAATGTGGAGCCTTATATTTTTTGAACTTGAGGTGATCAACTCTTTAAGGGAGAGCGTTCTATCTTTTCTGAGGATAAGTCCTGGTTTGATCTCGAGGTGATCAAATTTCTTTAAGGAAGAGTGTTTTTACCTTTTCTTAGCTTGAGGTAATCAACTCTCTAAAGGAGAATGCTCTACCTAGTTTAAGCTCAAGGTAATCAACTCTCTTTGAGGGAGAACGCTCTACCTTTTCTGAGCTTGAGGTGATCAATTCTCTAAGGGAGAGTACTTTACCTTTTATGAGCTTAAGGTGATCAACTCTTTGAGGGAGAACACTCTACCTGGTCTGAGCTCGAGCTGATCAACTCTCTTTGAGAGAGAGCTCTTTATCTTTTCTGAGGACTAGGTGATCAACTGTCTTTGATAGAGAACGTTTTACTCGGTCTGAGCTAGAGGTGATCAATTATCTTTGAGGGATAACACTCTACCTTCTCTAGGGACAAGGTGATCAAATCTCTTTGAGGGAGAACGATCTACCTTCTTTGAGGTTGGGGTGATTAAATCTCTTTGAGGGAGAGTGCTCTACTTGGTTTGAGCTCGAGGTGATTAACTCTCTTTTAAGGAAATCGTTCTACCTTTTTCTAAACTTGTGGTGATCAACTCTATTTGAGGAAAAATGCTCTACTTGGTCTAAACTCGAAGTGATCACCTCTTTTTGAAGGGGAGCACTCTACCTTTTTTGAGCTCAAAATGATTAACTCTTTTTTAGGGAAAACGTTCTACTTTCTCTAGGGACGAGGTGATCAACTCTCTTGGAGGGAAAACGTTTTACCTGGTTTGAGCTCGAGGTGATCAACTCTCTTCAAATGCCCGTTAGTGAAGTTAGTGACTAATTAGCTTTGGAGTCATACCAGACATATGTCATATTTAGTTTTTACGTGATTGAGTCATATATGCTTATTGCCTTGATAATCAAGCGAGTACGGAGAGTAATACCATATATTTTGATAGAAAAGCATTATAAGATTATTGAAATTTAAAGATAAATTTTAAAATAAGACACTTTTTTACGTAGGTTTATGAAAGAGATAATGATTATAAAACAAGCACTACATTATAGAAGATAAGATGACAAGTTATGTTGTCATCTGTGTGGTTTGATTAATAAAAATTTAGTTTATTTACTTTTTTGGTTGTGATATCTCTATTAAAGTATTCTTTATACCATTATATTGATGTATAAAATTTGATTGATGCAATTTTTAAGTGAAGTTTATAAAAATTACTAGCTTCCATAGTATTTAGATTTGACAAATATAAAACACGAGGGATGGGGTTTTCTTTAATAAGGAAATCATTTATATGGGTCGCATAGTCTTATTAACTCAAAAGTAGTTTTATGAGCATGAGACTGTTATTAGCTAATGTTTAAATTTTTACTGATAATATTTAGTGACAACTTATTACTTTTTTAGAAGTTATACTTATTTTTTTAAAGATTTATTTGTCGTTTTATTTTGTATTAGTACCATATTTGGTCCTACCAATATAAATTACGAGTAAAATTAATATTTATTAATTGATAAAAAAATTATAAGATTAATTCTCTTATTTTTTCAATTATCTTTCAATAATCTCTAATGTTATTTTCTATTTTTAATATAAGTAATTCTTACTTTAAAATATTATATTAGTATATATTATTCATATTTTTTTAATTTTAATATAATTTATGTAATAGTAAAATTAAAAAAATCATTTTGATCATAACATATGTTAGCATTATATGTATATTATATATTTTATTTGAGTAAAAAATATAATATTTAAATAAAAAAATTAATTGAATTAATTTTTATTATTTGTTTTAGTAATTTTTTTATTTTTTTCAAATATTTATTAATATTAATAACATTTTCAATATTTTCATAAAATTAAATTTTAAAAATTCATATTAATATTTTTCGTACATGTTTTTTTATATATTAGAGATTTTTCAATTACCCGTTTGTATCTCAGTTAGGTGGATAGCCACAGTGGCGCAACCGTCCGAACTACTATTTTAAACCATCTTTTTATTTATTTATAATATTTATTAAAATGGTGATTTTCAAAGAGTTGACTTATTTATGGTCAACTGAATTTACTAGAACATGTAAATTAATTTTGCTAGATAAGTTAATATTTTTCATATTTGTACCTATTTAATGTATCCTTTAAATTAGCTATAAATCAAGTAATAATTTTTTTTTTCAGACAAGGGATTCTCTGTTTGCATACTCAACTTCTTACATTAGATACTTGAAACTAATTTAATCTATAAATCATTAATTTGGCCAAACATTCCTACCTAATGATGAACCTCAGATTAATAATTTATCATTAATTACAGATAAATAGGATTGTAAATTTTGATATTTAATAATTAAAAAAAAACGTGAGAATTATAGTTGGTTAGGGTCGAAAATTATTTCCAATAAAATCCAAATTTATCGGGAAACCAACCCTTGCATTTAATCAACACCCCTGGTAAATCTTGTTATATCTTCCTTATCAAAAGAGTAAATTAACTTGTAAAAGCTATTTTTTTTAAAGTAAGCTTGTAAAAGTTTGCAATCAATTTGTTCATGGCTTATACTTTCCTAATATAGTTGGTAAGATTATATCATGGATTGAATTTGTGGATGGAAAATAGTTGGTAAGATTATATCATGGATTGAATTTGTGGATGGAAAATTGTTGAAGGGTGATTAATTCTTATAAGTAATTTTGTTTGTATAATTAAGATATTTTTATTATATGATTTTTATAAAATATATATAAATTACTTAATTTTTAATATTATGACATTTTAATAATACAATTTCAAAGTTATATGATTAGAATGTTCATTTTTTAAAGAAAAAATACTTCAATTACATAATATTAAAATTATATAATTAAAATATCTAAATTTTAAAAAAAATTACATAATTATTGTAAAAACTAAATGAGTAAAAGATTCAAATGATACACTCTTGTTTCAGGTTTGTAACAAAAAGATAAGAATAGTATTATTAATATATTAATATACTCTTTGAGTTAAGTCATAGATTAAGTCGCTTTTTTTAAAACGTTTCATGTCTCTTTTCAAATTTTTGAAAGTAAATATTATCTTCAGGATAAAACAACTTATAATCTTTTTTATATCCTGGAGCTTCAATCTATTGATGAAGTGAGAAATGCTATACCTTTAAAATATTTATGTTAATCGAAAAACTGAAAAAATAATTTTAAATTTTATTTTCTTGAGTTTGCTATGAATAATAATTTTTTTAGTTACATCTTAAAACTAAGAGCTATGACCATTTTTTATAGTTGAAAAAAATATAAATTATGTTTACAAAATAATAGTCACAAAAAAGGTCACATTATTAGTGACGAAGTTTGGATAATAACCTAATTTTTCATTGTAAGAAAGAATAGTTTAATAATGAATTTTTTTCCAAAAAATAAAGTGTCACTTAGACTTGACAAGGTCGGTTGGACGACGACGACAACGACACGTGCGCGTGTAATCATAATTGTTTAAATCTTCTTCCCTTCTATAAAAACGAGTACCCCTAGGGACACAATCACAATCGAAAATATTTTTCTATTTAAATATCTCTTAAGAGATGTAAACTAATAATGTGTGATAAAATTTTAAGAGAGTAAAATTTATTATTTATTTTTATTATTATTTTTATTTAAATTAACGTTATTTTCAACGTAAAAAAAATGACATTTAGAGTATTTTTTTTCTTTCTATTTTTTAAAAATATTACATCTTGATACTAATAAAAAATACATATCCGTGGAAAAGGGTGGGATTGGGATTTGGGTTATTGTAATAATTTAACTTTTTATCCTATATAAAAAAAGGGAAAAGATAGAATTAAAACTGGACTATTACAATCATTTTTAAAAAGAATAGAATCTATTAAATTTACTGAGTTATTGTAATAATTAAGCACGAGATGTGCAAAAGCTAATGCTATGGAGTATAGTCTATCGAGATTAATATCTTGAGTCATCGGTCTCGAAAGCTTCAGAGTATTCTTTAAAAGTTTTTAGAAGCCCGTCCCCACTTCATTAAGAAATTCTTACGTATAATATGTTCTATGCTTATTATTGATATAAATTTTTAATTTCATACATCTTCTTCTTGATTAACATATACCGAATTGATGATGGCTAGTGTTGTAATTATTTTTTTTAAACAGTTTTTTTTTGTTTTTAAAAAATATGAAAATGGGATGAGAAAATAATTATTATAGTAAAACTATATTTTATGTTGTATTTTTTTATTTTACTTATATATACTAATTTTAATTATATTTTATTGATAATGATTGTTAGAAACTCAAGTCTAACTCAACCCAATAAAATCTCATTAAGTTAAGGGTTGTCCAAACTTATAAGCAGTTTTAATATTTTATTCCTAGTCGATGTGGGACAAGGATACTTAACAGTCCCCTCCACACGGCGGACAAAGGTGGACATTAGTGTCACGGTGAGATTGTGGTAAAGCCCAATTAGGTCCAAGCACATAGAGACTAGGCTCAGCTCTGATACCATGTTAGAAACTCAGACCTAAACTCAACCCAATAAGATCTCATTAAGTTAAGGATTACGCAAACTTATAAGTAGTTTTATTGCTTTATTCCTAGTCGATATTGGATAAGGATACTTAACAATGACAATACTTCTTTTTTTCCCATTATAAAAATTTTTCTTTTCTCAAGTTCTAAAATTAGGCTAGAAATTATAACCCATTTTCAATTAAAACAAAAATAAAAAATAAAAGATAAAAAATTAATTTTTAAAACTTTAAGTTTTAAGGGAAAAAAAAACTACTTGAATTTAAACTTAAAAGGCATAAAACAACTCGAGTCTGACACCAAGTTATGTGTCATTTTGCTATTTCAACTTTAAAATAACTTACAAGGTATACACTATCTCTATATCCTGAAACCATCTAGAAAAAATTATGAAAGAGTTTGGAATTGGTTATTAGGTACAAATCTTGAAGAGTTTTGAATAGGTTATTATGAAAAAAAAAACTCTTATTGTGTTTAATGATATTATTAATAAATATATTTAAAATAATATAATTATATTTAATAAAAAACTTACCTATAAATCATTTTTATGATAAATTTATAATATATAATAGTTTTTTATGATAAATTTATAATATATAATAGTTTAGATTATCTCATAGTATTCTTCAGAGGGCAGGTTTTGTAAGAACATATAAATGTATTTATTTTCTTTTTTATAAAAAAAGATAAAATATATTAAAAAATAATAAATAAAAGGGTATTAGAACTATCTATAATTACATGATTTATGTATTTTAATTTCGTAAATTTTTAGATAAATTTTATAATTTAAAAATATAATTAATTAAATCAAAATATTAAAATTTTTATTTATATTAATTTTATTTTCATTTTTATTATACAATAATGATAAGAAAAAGAAAAGAGTAATAATAAAAAAAATTGAGAGGAAGAAAACAAAATTTTAATAAAAAAATATAATTTTAATTATAATTTTAAAATTTTTAATTTAATTAATCATATTTTAAATTATAAAACTAATCAAAATTTACTTAAAAATTTATAAAATTTACATGATAATATTAATATAACTTATATATTACAATATATAATTATATAATTATAAAATTAAAATGGTTATAAGATGGATTGCAATATATAGAAATAGATATACGCTCATAATAAGGACGTACGTTTAATTTCAAGCCATTATCGGATATTGTTAACTTGTTATCTTCTCGATTTTGTGAGATCACTTGTGAGTAGGAATAGGCACGTGGACGAATGAGAACGGTTTTTGATATAATCGTTCCCTAATCGAATTAAAAAATCTATACTCGAAATTGCCCAAAAATCGTTATGATTCGGAGACGATTTTTTACCCACAGGTAACGGTTCGGGGCAGTTATGAAATAAATTGAAAAAAACCCCGAAAAAAAATATAATTTTATTTATTAAATATATATAATTAATTTGACTAATTTAATATATAATTTTATTTATTAAATATATAAAATAATTAATTAAATATAATTAATTTCGAGTACAAACGGGTACAATTTTTATCCAAAATCATCCCCGTTTTCAAATTTTACCGGTTAAAAATCGAATCACCGGTTCGGATAACCAAATCTACGATTTTTTTGCCTATCCCGAGCATCTCTTATGGACCGGATGCAGGTATTTACGAATTACGATTAAGAGAGTAAAAATATCAAAATCAAAACCATACATATTACAATTATTATTATTTTAAAATTATCACTCGGCCAATTCGCCGGTGCCAACATGACTCTACACAGATACATTTACTACAAAATCGTTGCCATTCAATTTAATAAATAAATTATATTTGATAAAATTATTTTTATTATATTAAATTATTTTAAATCAGGTTATTATATGAACTATTAGATAAATTTTTTAATAAAAATATATTAATTTAAAATGATTTATTAAATTTATTTAGATCACATTTAATTATTAAAATAATATTAAAATAAATTTACTTCGAGCTATCAAGTCATGTTTTATTTAACCTATTTGTCTAATTCTATTTCTATTAGTTCGCGATCTCTGGACTTACAAATTACTATAAAGTAATGTTTAAAGAGGTGACACCTTTAGATACTAATTAATTAATATTAAAAATTAAAATTAAAATTAAAGAATTTGAAAGGTTTATAATACGTGCTTATGGGTAACTCTTTTGTTTGTAATAATTTATTTAAATGTTTCTATAAATAACTTAATCATTAATAATTAATATTAATTAATTAATATTAAAATATACTATTAATAAATACATCATTATTTATAAAATTAATGATATTTCATAAATAAAAATGATATCATTAATATTGATTTAAAATTTAAATAATAAAATATATACATTATTGTGTGTTGGTTATACTCATTTGATTTTTCAATATTGTTGTGAAACAATCAAACAATGTGATGCGTATTTGGTGATTTTTCTATCAAACATCATTTAAAAAATGAATTAAAATGAATCGTGTAATATTATATTGAATTATTTTATGTTGGAATCAATCTCATATCGTATCTTGTTAAAAAATCATTGAAAGAGAGTGATTTGTGAATAACACTCAATGTATTCTATTAATGGAGCTAACATATTTATACATATATTACTAAAGCTTGTTAAGCACTATATCAACGTAATGATTATGTGAACACAACTAAAAATAATTAGAGCCTTACAATGCACTATAGTTAGCATAGAATTTATAATCCAACACTCCCCACAAACTTATAGTAACTTATGTTAAAGACATTACCATAAGTTTGATCTTTAAAGAAATAAACTGTGACTCTCCAAGAGGTTTTGTAAAGATATCAACTACTTATCAGCTGCAAGAGTATACCTCACATTGAGATTGTTAATCACAATCAATTCTTGAATGAAATGAAAATCAATTTCAATATGTTTTATTCAACAATGCATGACAAGTTTTACTGCAAGGTATTTGACACTAATATTATATGTAAAAAGGATTAATACATATGCCTCAATCACTTATAACTCATATAATAGATATTATAGCTAAAGAACCTCATTAGTAGTAAGAGAAATTGATTGATATTCAACTTCAGCACCTGACTTCGTCACAACCTTATGTTTGGAAGACATCTATGATATTAGATTGTCTCCAAAATAAATTATGTAACCACTTGTGCTCCTTATGTCATCGGAATAAGAGGCCCAATCAGAGTTAATGAAACCAATAATTCTTAAAGCATCATTTTGAAGCAACATACATGATTTAATGTACCTTTCAAATACTTAAATATTCTTATAGTTGCTAACCAATGATCATTTATTGCCTGATGAAGGAATTAGCATAGCCTATTTACAATATAAGCAATCTAAGGCCTAATGATGACACAATACTATAAAGCATGTACCAAACTTTGAAGTAAACTACCATTCTCTAATGGTTCGTGAGAAAATTTTGAAAGAATTGATGTGAAACATATAGGTTTTTTAAGGGCCTTGGTTGATTCAAAGTCAGCTTTAATGACTAAAGTCTTGATATTCTTTTGTTGGCTAAGATGCAATTGATCAACTTTTCTCTGTAATTCAATCCCTAGGGAAAAAATGCAAATCCTCTAAATCCTTAACATAGAATTAAGCATTTAAAGATTGAGAAAAAGCCTCAATATATGCAACATTATTTCCTGTCATTATAATGTCATCAACATTAATCAACACTATAGTTGTATGAATGGATATATGTTGAATAAACATGGAAGCATTTTATTTCCAATTCACAATGTCAAGGTCAATCAAACTAGAGCTAAGTTTTTAATACCATGCTTGAGGTGCATACTTTAAGCCATATATGTCGTTTTTTAACATGTAAACCCAAATAGGATGATGCTTGTCTTCAAACCCCTTGGGATGTGTTATGAAGATAGTTTCATGAATATCACCATTAAGAAAAGTTGCATTCACATTGAGTTATTTCAAAGACTGAGTCATTATAATGGCAAGGGTAAGAATAACTCTTATAGTTTGAGGTCTTATAATAGGTGAAAAGATCTCAGATTAAAGAATTATTTCAAAGTGATCATAGTCGTTAGCCACAATTCTAGCTTTGTATTTGTCTATGAAACCATCAGGTAATAACTTCCTTCAAAAAACCCACTTATTTCCAATAAGGTGAGTGTCAATAGGACAAGGCATAAGCTCTCAAGTATCATTGGCAATCAAAAATTGATGTTCCTTTCTTATAACATCTTCCTACTTGGGGATGCCATGAGTTGTTGTATAATGTCATAGTTTAGGTAAAATGGGTGAAGCCTAAGTAATAAAGACCTTAGGCTTTGGAGAACCTGTTTTGCCTCTAGTAATCATAGGATGAGAATTGCTAGTATGCAATGGTAAGGTAGGTAAATCAATAAAAATGTGACCAAGAGGATGAGAAATGTTTTATATAGAAAGAGGTAAGTCTTGAACAGAATGAATGATAGAATAATCAGTGGATAAGGAAGAAGTGAGAAAGATGAATCAATGGAATATTTTTTATATATGTAATATCTTTAAGATTTATTGTTAAAACAAACAATAAAATTTGGATGAAAAAGCTTTTTCTTTTTGTTTATAATTTTTTCGTAGTAATGTTTATAATTTACCATGATTTTAACCCAAGGTTATATCAGAATAAGAATTTGATGAAGAAACTTTTAAATATGAAATAACAGTAATGTTGAGTTAAGTATAGGAACAACTTTTGAAATTAGGGTGAATTTTTTTATAAACAAGGTCATAATTATCTTATGTAGTAAGTTGAATATAATTCAAAATGATATTGAAAAAATTGTTAATTATAAAAATTCATTCAATTGCAATGATTTTGATGTAATTGAAGAAACCAAATAATTTTTTTTACCAATTAGCAAAAATTTAAACTAAGGACAATAAGTATCTTTATTGTATAAAGTATAAAGTACAGAGAGTGATCTACATCTCTAGTATCAAGAGAAAACATGTGGGTAAGTGATTTTTATTAAATAAGTGTTGATATAAATTTTTAAAAGAAAAAAAGAGGTAAGATAAAATATAATTCTTATTTTTTCACATGTTTTTATTTTTGGAAATGAACGAAGATATAAAGATAAGATATAATAATTATCCTTTTATGTGTCTTTAAAATAGGTATTAAAATAATTACTCTCATATTTAAAAAATGGTTTTTGTATAATGAAAATGTTCATAACAAGTTCTAATCATAGAATGTAAACATCTCTCACTTTTTAGACAATGTTTAAGCAAATTCTTATGTAGTAAATTAATGAATAAAAATTCTCATTTCACCAAATATGTATAATATGTATAAATTTATATTTTTTTATGTATATTATATTTGAGTTATTACAAACAAAATGTTTAAAAAGTTACAACTATACCTATGTCAAATATTAAACGCCAAGGCATTTTAACCTCTCCAACCAAATATTAAACAGAACCAATTCCTGGTAGGGTCAATTATTTTTGGGGGAGAATATGGACAAATCAACCATTGAACCCCTCTGAACGAAACGAAACATAAATGGGTCTTCATTAGTCCAAATTTCTAAACAGTTGAGAGGCAAATCGGTGAGAATCCAGATAAAAATTTCATGAACAAGTTTTGTCTTCCATTTCTATTAATCAATTTCAATATCATGCACAACAAAGAATTAACAATTAATTATAAAAAAAATGCTACAAATATACAATTATTAAACCTAAAAAATATTTGATTCATCGAACTAGACCATCCTTCTTCTAGGATCTTCTGCAATTGACTCCAATACTGGAGTCCACCCTCTTCTATACCCCTTCAACTGGACAAAACCCGTATCCTTAATTCTGCCTTCAAAAGCTTCAAAAACAACTTTTTGTTCTTCTTCCATAGACTCCACTTCCATTTCAGGAACAACCTTGTTTCGAATCCAAGACCTCTTCTTCTTATTCTTATTACAACATCCCAATTTTATGAGCTTCATGTCTGATTCGGACACCTTATGGTTGACCTTACAAAAAGGTACAACCAAGTACGCTAATCTTCCTAAAATCTCATCCTCTGCTCTCAATGCATTAAATCGGCCAGTTCGGAGAATCTCATGAACCGGACAAATGACGTGGCCAGGTTGCTCTTCGAGCATGAGCTCTGCGACTCTTAAGGGCAGCTTAAGTTTGCGAAGAAAAATACCTTTAGCGTCATAGAGCTTGGCTGATTTAGAGGAAGAGTGATTTAAACCCATGATAGATGTTTGGATTGATTAAATAACGAGGTAGAGAATTTTGAAGGAGTGATATGATAATTATTGTATTAGTAAGTTGCTTTGTGATGGTGGGAGTAGTGAGTGAAGTTGTGTGTGTATTTATATGGACCTGCTACTGCTAGAGACACAATGAGAGAGGGTTGAAGAGTCAAAAGGGTGAACATGTGGTTTTAGTAGGACTCGTGTAGTCGTGTGATTGACGATTAGAAATGGTCGACGCCAGTCGCCAAATAGAGGTAGTGTTCGGAAACGCGGGTTAAGTGCTATGTACAGTGCTACGCTGAGGTTTGAACGGCATGAGATGCGTGTCATTTGTGCCACAACATTTTATTATTATTTTTCTTTTAAAAAAGGTTTCTTCTTCTTTGAGTTTTGACTGCTGAGTGCTTTGTAACTTTGCAAGAACTAAGATTAATGGTGATATTCTTAATTTTATTTTTATTTTTTTTAAATAATACGTGCATATTTTACTCTTTTTTTAAAGTGCATGTGTTCCGTCCCAATTTTTTAAAACATATATTTTGTTTATAATATTTGTATATTTTAGGAATTTATTGTGTATAATTTGATTGTATCTCATCTTAAAATTATTTTCCTTCTAAACATATAATTTATTTTAAGATTGAAAAGTTCTATAAATAAAATTGAGAATTTTCTTTTTCATTTTTATTCTTATAAGAAAAAATATTTTTGAATATTTATATTTTAATTCTTTAACATTAAAAATAATACAAATCACACACACATAAAGTGCTAAAATATTTAGTTTTGTTTTATCATAAAATAGTCTAAATTGAATAATTTATACAAATTAATGCTTGATAAAAGATGTATAAAACAACAACTTTAATAATAAAGTCATTTTTTTGTAATTTCCTCGTCTTCTAATATATTTATATAAAAAATATATTTGTATAAAAAATGCTACAAAAGTATTTTAAATTTTTCATTATTTAGTTAGTTAGATTAAAAATTATATTATTTAGTCCTTTAATTATAAAAAATAAATAAATTAAAGATAAATAATATTATTTCAATGATTTTTTTTAAAAAATTTATTATTTTTCTTTCAAATGATTAAATATGAATAAAATATGAATAATTAATAATAATAATGTGACACTTAATATGAAAAATAATTCAAAAAATATTCATTTTAATATTTGTTAATTTTTACTATTTTATTTTAATATTTATTAAAAATTAAAAAAATATTTAAATAAATTTTTGATTAAATATTATTATAGTAGATTTTTTCTTAAACAGTTTCATATTAAATATTAATATAACTTTTAATAACTAATTAATTATGTGTTAGAATATTTTTTTTATGTTTTATATATATAGTCGTACGTCAAATTAACTATATATTACAATGTAAAAGTTAAATATTATAGGTCTAAAAACAACATATTAGTTTACAAGTCATTTATCAAGGAAAAAAAATGCTTAAGCAAGCAATAATCGTGATTAAATTAATATAATGAAACTTACGTGAGTTTCATATTTAAGGATATCATTATTAGTAGTTTACTCAGTGATTTTTAATAGTAAAATTCATTATTTAATCTTTTAAATTATATTAATTATTATTTAATCTAGAAATGTAGACACGTGCATCCTAAAAGTGGCATGTGTCCCGTACCAATTTTTTAAAACATATATTTTGTTTATAACATTTATATATTTTAATAATTTATTGTGTATAATTTGATTGTATCCCTCTTAAAATTATTTACCTTCTAAACATATCATATATTTTAAGATACAAGTTCTATAAATAATATTTAGAATTTTATTTTTCATTTTTATTCTTATAAGAAAAAATATTTTTGACTGTTTATATTTTAATTCTTTAATATTAAAAATAATACAAATCACACACTTATAAAGTACTAAAATACTTAGTTTTTTTTATCATAAAATAACCTAAATTGAATGACTTATAAAGTGCTAAAATACTTAGTTTTTTTTATCATAAAATAGCATAAATTGAATAATTTATACAAGTTAACGCTTGATAAAAAAATGTAAAAATAACAATTTTAATAATAAAATATTTTTTTTGTAATTTCCTCATCTTTTAATATATTTGTATAAAAAAATACTACAAAATTATTTTAAATTTTTTCATTTATGTCATTTAGTTATTTAGATTAAAAATTATATCATTTAGTCATTTAATTATGAAAAATGAATGAATTAAGGATAAATAATATTATTTTAATAAATTTTCTTTTAAATTTTTGTTATTTTTCTTTCTAATGATTAAATATGAATAAAATACGAGTAATTAATAATAATAACGTGATACTTAATATGAAAGATAATTCAAAAAGTATTCATTTTAATATTTGTTAATTTTTACTATTTTATTTTATTGTTTATTGAAAATTAAAAAAATATTTATATAACTTTTTGATTGAATATTATTGTTGTTGATTTTTTTCTTAAACAGTTTCATATTAAATTTTACTCTTATACTTGTTAAAAGCTCAAATTTTAATAGCATTTAATTACTTAATAGAAAAATAACAAAATTTTAATTAAAAAAATATTATTTATCTTTAATTGACCTATTTTTCATCATTAAGGGATTAAATTACCACATTTTTAATCCAAGGTACTAAACTACACAAATGATCAAGTTTAAAAAAATTGCATAACACATCTCTTTATATTGTATTATCATTCAGTTTTATGATATATTTAATAATAAATTTGGCTTATTTATTATTTTATGGTGCAATGAAAGTATAGTTTTATATTCTATTTTTATATTTATTCACAAATTATACCTATAAATGTTTCTTTTTCTACTTTTTGATAAAAATATTAATTTATTTTTTTAGTTATTATACTACTCATACAATTGTAACTAAGACTTCAACGTTAAGTCTTTTATATGCTTAGATGGTTCATTGCATGAAGTCATAATTTGTTAATAATTAATTTTCTGACTCGTTAATATCTCATAACTTGAATAGCGTTTCTCTAAATAAATTTTCGAGCTTCATTATTAGTTTGTTGTATAAAAAAGATTTCATTATTAGAAAAATAAAATTATCTAAAATAAATAATTTGAAGTTATTAACATTAAATACAATTACAAAATTTATGGTACGAGTTTATTCAATTATAACTTATTTTTAAAGTTTGGAAACCTATCCAAAGTTGATTTGTTCCCTAAAATTCAAATCCAACCAAATTCAACTATAGCTAAAAACCAGGCCAAAAAAAAAAAAATGTTCACAAAAACCATAAAAATAAGTTGGGGTTCGTTTTGTGTGATTTTTTTTTTTGATCAAATAAGAACTTCACTATATAAATAACTATTTGTAGTATATTAGATTATTGATATTATAGTAAAAACATTTATCAACCTATCAAGATTTTGATAAAAAAAACGTTATCATCTAATAATTACGTGCGTGCAAGATTAAATCCTAAAGCAATACCCAAAATATCGCTAAAACTTACATTTTTATGTTTGAAAGCTTAATTTTAGAGCCAACTAGACTGACCTTAAGAGTCTCTGTGTGATTGGGTTGGATATTTTTTTATGAACACCCCAAGGGTAGCTGCTTTTCTTAGTAAGATTCATTATGAATTTATGATGGGCGTTGGTGACGGCTATAAGAATAAAAAAAAACTAGTGCAAGGTCCACATAGCAAGGGAGCCATCACAACACATCCAAAGTTTTTGAGCAAGGATGATAGATAATTCAAGCTATAATTCATAACATAACATGAATTATGTTTTTAACTATAATTAATTACTAATTTTTTTTATATACTTGTTAAGATGTTAAATTTTTCTACCATTAGAAATTAATAAATTGATTACAAATCATTTAATTTTTATAATTTCAAAAAAAATATAAATTTAGAGTAAAAAAAACATAAACACACAACAAAAATACACTACCCACGTGAATTGTTTCTCCTAATTTAAGTTCCAAGCAAGCTATCATTGAAAAAAAATTCTTAATTTCAGCGGTTTTTCTATGTACATAAACTCCTACGATTCGTTTAAAACAGTACATAACGGAAAACAGAATTGTCAACCACATAAATTACAATCTTCATTGACACTTAGTAAAATTATTTTAAAGAATAAAAAATAATTTATATTTTTAAATTATTTTAAGATAAAAATAAATATAAATTTATATATCATTAACATCTCTCGAAACATTTCTTTTTTACTTTTTTTACCTCCTTTACATTACTTTTTATTTTTTTTACCTCTATTCAATTTTCACTCAAAAATAAATACATCATTAAAAATCAAATTCATTTGAACATATGATCGATAGACTTTATCCACAGTCCTGAATCTTTTTTTTAAGCATAACATGATTTTTTTTAATATTCTAATGGCTGTTTATCGCCAAATATATTCAAGTTTCGATAACTTCTATGGTTTTCAATACATGTATAAAATAAAATATTTATAAACATGTGTTCAAAAATAATAAAAATGTTAAAAATGAAAGCACCCTTTCAGAATCATCACATGCAATATTCTCAAAATATTACCCTAGTTGTAGATGTACGACTCAATAGACAAAGCAAGACCCAAAATTAACAAACTACATTGCAAGAAAAATTTCATGGTGGCCACTAGTGAATTTCACAGAATACTGGAGTTAATATCTGCCACACAGTACCAAACATAAAACATCCAATTCAAATGATCTATAAGAAACCTAAATAAACAGGGATAAATATCTTAAAATGTCGGACAAACTTCAATTGGAACCGGTGCAAGGACTACAATATATCTATCTTATAGGCTGTAGCTACCTTTCCCTTACTTGATGTACTGTGAGAGCCACTTGAAACCTTCACCATAACCCATTTTACGTACAATACTGCACATGAATACCTCCAAGGGACGGACATTCGAGTCAGCTAGGTTTACCTTACCCTTGCCAGTTGTGAAGTTTGTTAAACCAAGATGATACCGCAGCTCATCTTCTGAGGCAGCATATGGTATATCGATCTTATTCCCCAAAATAAGAAATGGAACATTTGCAAGGGCTTCATCGTAAAGAAGTGCATCGAGTTCCTTCTTTGACTCCGCAAATCTCTCCTTATCATAGGCATCTACCAGGTACACTACAGCATCCACCTGCATGATAAGTTGCACGTGTAAAGAAAAAAAAAATATATATATTGCTTTCCATGCAATGGCAATATGAGGGAGAAAGCCAAGCATCTCTAAAGACACATTTGACTCTCAGAAAAATTGAAGAGAATAATATCTCATAAAAAAGCACGGTTAAGAGCTTGAAAAACAAAGTAAAAATCACATTTATCCATAAAATGCTACATTGCACTGCATGTAGATTCAGAACATAGAAATTTAAGGTCCACTGATATCATGCGAGGATCAAGAAACTTTTTGACATCCAAAATGACCCAACATCAAGTGCAAAATCCTATGTGCTATATCATTTCACAGAATATTTCTAATTAAATTTTTCTGTAGAAAATATTTATATTTCATCTAATTTAGGAAGCACGAACAACGTGTGGACAAAGGATGGGAAATATATATGGCAATTTTTTATACAAGATTTTTTTTCATATGAAATATCTATGGAAATTAACAATTAAACATCTCCTTGACAAGGAATATCATGATAACTAAGAATGTGAATGACTACATCCTTAGGGTTCGTTTGATAACTATTTAAAATTAGGTACAATTGATAACTCATTTTCAATTTCTATTTCCTAAATTTTGAAACTCAGTTTGGAATTTGGCTAAATTTTAAAATAAAAAAGGTAGATTTTGGAATTGAATTTATATTTTTTTATTTTTTAACACTAAAAATTAATAACCTAATCATACTCAAAATGACTACAGAGCCAAAATTTAATGAAAATTTATCAAAAATAAGTTAGAAAATTGAAAATTAGGAATTGATAGTCAAATAAGCATATCCAATTTTCAATTTCTATTTTTCAAAAGTGAAACTAGAAATAAATTATCAAACATTTATTTATTTTCCAAAAAAAATTGAAACTGAAAATTCTATTCCAAAACTAAGGATTTAGAAATAAAAAATTGAAATAATTATCAAACATGACCTTAGAAACACCCTAATACACGGTTAGTAACAGTCTTCAAGTTGTAATCATTCTCCAATTTTGTCAACAAGCAATAAAGCTAACATTTACAAGTGATAGATGACCTCACCTTTCATTAAAACTAAAATTTAAAAGCTTGGTGATTGTTAACCAACCATATAAGCCAATAATGGTTTGTGCTACACTATCCCACAAAAATGGATACACAATAATGATAGCACCCCACAAGGTACACATGAGATTCAACAGATATTAAGCATACAAAATCAAAAACAATATGAATAAAGCTGCTCGTGAGATGTAAGGAGTAATAGCAATCATTTTCATATCTTTGTCACCATTCTTAGAACAACAGTCTTGAAAAGGCAAAGTTGAAGACAGTCAAAATTGGGTTCAATAATAACATAAATAGAATCAATTGCAGCAGGAACATCTTCGGAACAAGAGCAATTGATTCATTATTTTCACAATTACTTTTCCCCAACCATGATCAGATCACGTGCAACTTAGAAAATAAAAAAAAAGGTGTATATAAACATGCCTATGGTGAAATAGTTTCAGAACGTGCATCAATTCTGGTTGAAACCAGAGGACTGACAAAGAATAGCAGGTAATCCAAGAGTACAGAACATTTATATAGAAAACCACACTCAGCAACTAGACAGACTCAACATCTTCACTATAATGCAGTAATGTACTTACTTTGGCGTAGTAATCCTTCCAGACTCTGCGAGCAATCTGATGACCTCCCAAATCAAAAGCCTTGAATTTGATTTTACCAATACTTAACTCCTCTGAGGTCGGATACTGTGTGGGCTGATGCTGTACCAATCTCTGTAAATTAATCACATAAGACTGGTTACAATGACAAGCCACAAGGGGGAAAAAAGGATATAAAATGACAGCCATTGACAGCAACCTATAAGTTACTAAAAGAAGGAGCAAATCACAAAGCAGAACACCTACAAATGCTATTTTTTTATTTATTTTTTGTTTTTTGGTCAAGAACATACAAACGCTATTTGCACCATTCAGAATTGGACAACATTTGCTTTGATCAATTAAGATTTTCTTTAACTCTTACTCTCTTTTTTCCCAATCCAAATAAACAAAGCAGCGAAAAATATATACATGGTCAAGCTTCACACTCAATTTTTTAGCTAAATTTTGCTGGATAATGTGGAAACGTTGAGTTATTCCTAATGGTATAAAAATTCTGGACATCCCATTGCAAATCAATAATTCTATTGACCGAAATTCTGAAAACCAAATAAAATATAGGAAATAAACAAGGCAATCAATAAAATTTTAAATATATCTCAGAAAAATCTCAGCAGCTGAACCTAAATGAGCAATATATAAGTGATAACAAACTAAATCAATAGCAACAGAGTTCAAGCCTCAATTTCTTAATCGTTTGTGATAATGTTAAAAAAAATCACAAATAAAAGGAAGCGAAAGTGAACCTCGTCCTTCAACATATGGAGCAAGGTGGTTTTTCCAGCATTATCGAGACCGAGGAACAAGATCTTGGCCTCTTTCTGCCATAGGCCGAGGGAGGCGAGAATACCGTAGAACCAATCAAAAAGGAACATGGTTGAACGTTCGCTGCTAAAGTCTCAAAAGGGGTTCAAACCCTAAGGCAAATTCGGATCGAAGCGATCAGATTGATCACGATCCGCTCCCGTTCAAGACCTCCAATGAGGTTCATTCGTCTAATCCCTAGAGCGAGTGAATTCGATAGATAGAGACTAGAGAGAGTGTCTGTGGATGAGTAAGGGCGCGTGACAATGCACAGTAATCGATAAAGAAAGATTTTGCGGGTGTAAAAATTGGATCCTGCATGCACAGTATCGGATTATTCCACTAAATAGTTTTTTTCTATTTTAGAAAAAAGTCACGATATATATTGGTTAATCCTCTAGGTTTTAAAATACATTGTTTAATCATTTTTCTTATTAAAAAATATCATTTAATTATTTTTTTTATAGAAAAAATCTATTTAAGGAATTTTATTCATTGACTTCTTTTCATAAACAAAAGAATTAAAAATTACCTTTTATAATTTATAAGATTAAATGACACTTTTTATTTAAATAAAATGATTAATTTGATTATTTTTTTTTCTTCTAACAAAAAATATACATAAATCATATTTATTGAAAGTAATAAAAATGATAATGTAAATAATTTTAAATATTGTTATGTTTGATTTGATAATTAACTTAGAATAAAATGTAAAATATTTAAACAATAAAAAATACGTTAGAATGCTCAACGTTCTTCTTACATTTATATAATCATTTATTATTTTTCTCATTTTGTTTTTTTACAAATCAAAAAAGTTAATTTTTAAAATTTTCTCCGTTTATAATATTATAAATTATATTTTAATATTTTAATTATTTTGATAATAATACTCAAACAAATATATTAATAGTAATATTATTTTTATTGAATTGTAATTCATATAATCATTACATAATCATTATACGAACTAAACATAAACATAATATTTATAGAGTATGACATGTTATAATAATTTATTCTTTAATTTGAAAAAAGTATGGAATTTAGATTAATAATTCATTTTCTACTATCTGTGCTAGCCCATTAAATGAGATTGGGAGCCATTTAATTGAAATCCTTTGGTATCCATCATCTTATGGAAATCATAGATTTTCTTTCAATAGATTTGAAAGGTTTTCTATAAGTTTATTGGTTTTAGTGGATATATTACTCCAATTTTCATGTAAGAGTGTATCAATTATGGATTTTTCATCTCTCCGTGCAAACATCTTTAAGTACTAAAGTTTAAGGCATATAATTAAAGAGTATTTGTAATGTTAGAGCTTTTGCTTCCTTTGTAGTGCTAGTAAATGTAAAATCTACCCAGTTTTACGTGGTTTTATCATAGTGATCAATAACGGGCAATCCTAAACCTCATTTCTCATCCTTTCAAGTTATATCTATATTTGTCTTTATTGTGTTTCGAGGGAGAGGTTGGTAACTTTTAGAAATATTATTCTCATTAGTTCCTTTATTCGAAGAATGTTCTTTTTCTTGGATTAATTTAGAATTGTGTTTTGAGGTAGAGCTTGTTAACTTTTAGAAATATAATTCTCATTAGTTACTTTATTCGAAGAATGTTCTTTTTTCTTGGATTAATATGAATTTTTTTTGAATTCTACATAAAAATCTTTCCATGAGAAATATCTGTTTTTTTTAACATTACCTCATTCCTCAACCACCAAATCTGTTACATTATGATGATTCCCACGAGAGTGAATTTGTTCCTTAGAATATCATGTGGTAGTTAAGTTTTGAGATAATCTAACAAGAGATTGAAAGCCTTTATGTCTAGTTTTTCAGAAAAAAATCAAAATAAATTTCATTTCTAATTGAACTAACAGGATTTAAGTATTTCACATTTGATGAATAGATGTTCTTTATCTTATACTTCTTTGTGGCAAAGAGGGCATGAAAGGTATTCCAAAGATACGAAAACATTATTTTTTAACAATAATAGATTGACCTTCGTGAAAATTATGGTCCATTCAAATTAACACGAGAGTCCAATTTTTTCAAAGCATTAATTTGTGCTTTTCATTAATTTTTTCCTTTCAGAATTTGTTTCAAAAAGAGGTTATGTTATTATGGTAATTTCCATTGATTAGTACAACCTAGTAGACATCTTTTATTGAAAAATTACCTTTTAATTGAACTAAACCAGTTCAATTAGTCTCTTAGAATGAGTGAAGGAGGGTTTAAGCTGCTAATAAAATGTGTTATATGTGAGCCAAATAACCTTTTCAGTGTTATCTCATCTAACATCATTAGTGATTTCAAGAACAGAGATGAATGAGTGAGTGTATTAATGTTTTGGTATTAAAGCAAATTAGCCCCTTTTTTGTGATAGATGCATAAGGACTTTTTGTTCTTTGATGCCAAAGATTCAAGGGTGGAACCTTGGATTAATAGTAGTGTTATTGCAAATCTTTCAATAAACTCTTTTTTAAAAAGTTTCTTTTGCTCCTTAAACGCCTTTCTGTATGAAAGAGTCACTATTTTTATTTTAAACCTCAAAAAGGCTTAATTTCTCAGGTATTTGGCATTGAAAATTTTGACCCATAATTTATCATATTAGATCAGTAGGTCTCAAGCTGCTTTGGATAGCATTGATGCATTAAAGTTCTCAAATTTCCTAAATCCTATGGTTTAGGGAAGAAAATTGTGGATTTCGATAGGTTGATTCATGGTCTTGACCAACTGCAATAATTAGTTAGGATTTCCTTGATCTGTCTTAATTCATTTACATTTGTTCTTAAAAAATGACAATATCATCAGGTGAGAAATGATAGGAACATGTCTGGAGATTGAGATTTTCTGTCTCAGCTTTTACAATGATTCTTGATAAGCATTCTGACACAATCAATAAAAGATAGGGATATAATGGTTCTCCTTTACTAATGCCACTGTTAAAGTGATGTTTCGAAAATGGAAAACTATTTAATAAGTTGGGAAATAACATTATTGTGATGCATTGATATATTATCAAGCAAAATTTATGTAAGAAGTCCAAGTGTCTCATTATTTAATAAAAGAAACCACATTTAATTAATCATATAATTTGTTTCTCTCTTAGTTATTTTGATCCTCATTAGATCTCCTAAGCTTTTATTATTTTTTACAATTGTTGATGTAATTTCTTAAGGTAAGAAGGTATTTTTTATTAAAAGAATCACAATAACAATTCAAACTTAATCAAGCTCTAAACAGTAGAATTAAACTTATTCTTCTTCTTTGTGTGAATCTTTTAAGAAACAAATAAATAGAGCTCAAAATGAAAAATATGCACAAAATCAACACAAACAATTTACGTAGAAAAACTTTCCTGATATAGAAAGAAAATAATCACGACACTCCTCTCCAAAACTTTCACTATCAAGAAACAATTGTACAATAGTTCTCTCTAGGTAAAACTAGAGGCAAACAATCAACAAATTCATCAAGAATACACTTCTTGAAAACTAACAATTATTTCAAGAAAAATGAAGAGATCTAACCCAATTCGTAGTCATTGTTCACCACTCATAATTTCCTAAACAGATGAACCAAATCCAAATCACAACATACATATTAAAGAGTCTTGAATCGTGAACTTTCATGAAAATGTTTAACTTAATCGAACCACAAATGACATTCTATTGGAACACTTGATGAAGGCTTACTAGAGAGGAAAAACTGAAAACTTTTCTGTAGATATCTCTAGGTGTTGCTCTCTTAATTTTCTCTGCAGAAAAATGCACTCTCAATAAACCCTAAATGAATTTATTAATAAAGTAATGAAATGACACAATTGCTTCCTTTTTACTCCATGAGTTTTTAAACTACATAAATTTTATTTGAGTTCCTCCAAACAAGAGTAAAACCCAACATTTTTTAGTATTCATCACCCTAATATATATGAAAGATGGTTGATGTGGGGATATATGATCTTTGAAATAAATCCTTAGCCTTTTTACCAGAATTTGGGCTATAATTTTGTAATTTACTTTACGTAAACTTATAGAAATATTATCAGTCACTTTAGTGGGAACCTATACTTTGGATATTAAAGTGATAAAAGTTTGATTTCAGTTAAGATTGTGGATACTCGAAGAAAAGAAATATTGTATTTATGAGATTACCTCTTTGGCAATGGTATCCCAACACTGATCGTAGAATTGGGTTGCATGACCACCAGGTGCTTTTAGCACACTAAATTGTATTGTAATTAAATTTTATATCTTATAAAATGAGATATTTTAATAATTATTTCACTTCCCACTTCTCTACAATTTCAAATCATATGTTTAAATCATATTAAATATTATTTTATTAAAAAATAAGATATTTTAATAAAAATTACTTAAATAATAAAATAAAATGTAAAATTTATTTTATGTATTTTTAAGTAATTCAATTGTGAAAATTTAATTTATCTTTTTTTCTTTTATATTTTGAAATAAATAAATATTATTTAAATTTGAAATAAAAAAATTAATTCATATAATTTAGAAATAGAATTGAAAATTTACATAGATTAAGATAAGTCTCTAATTTTATTTGACAAATTTTTTATATAAATATATAATTTTTATTTTATATAATAATATATGAGTTTATAATCAAACTCATGATTGTACATAAATTATATCCCTTAATGTGTAACAAAATTCCGTTTTATTGACTTATTTGCTACATGCAGCTGATGTCCTTTCTTATTTATTTTTTAATTTTTTAACCTTCTTAAAATGCAAAGAATTTCATCCATTAAGCCTAAGCTTGTACTCCAAGCCTTGTCTTTTACAAACTGTTTCTTCTTATCGACCCAATAAAGGAGTCTTTACATGCATGAGTCCCTTTCCTTACGGTAGTTGCTAGCTAACACAGGTTGTTAGGCATAATCATCTTCCAACTCGTCACTGGTCCTATCATTTAAGAATGGACAAATAACAAATTATATGGTAGATTAGTTGGGTTTGGTTCCTACCATCATGCAAGGAAATCCTGGTGATAATGTTTGATACCATATAATAATATGATAAAATATAAATAAATATAGGTTGAATGTTTGATACTATATAATAACACGATAAAATATAGATAATTTTTTTAATAATAATTAATTAATAATTTTTTTCTATATTATATTATTATTTCTTATTATTATAAAAATTAACACGATAAAAAATTAAGTATATTTTTTATACTCAAGAGAATTACAATAATAAGAAAATACGATTACCCCTTCTAGTTTTATATACATACTTAACCTCAAGTACATACTAAACTTTTGCTTCAATTTCAAGATTATTAATATGCCGTGACAGATAATTTACTTGTAAACTAACCTAATCTTTTGGGCACAAGAGTTTATAGCATAGCTTTACATTTTCGTTCATTTCATATAAAAAACATTCAAAAATTGTTCAACGTACTGATTTTAGCAAAAACATAATTTTTTCTCTCGAAAATTAATGCAATTATAGAACAATGAGGAAAATAAAAAAAATATTTTAAAGAAAACTCTATATTTTCTATGAATAATATTTAAAATTATTAAATTATAAAAAAAATAAAAATTATAGAGAATTAAATATTGAACTGACGTTTAATAAGAATCTAGATGTATCTAAAAAAACATGTAAACCTTTAATAACTATAAATAAACTATTGTATATGTCTCTTCTAAACCTTAATAATCAAAACCAATCAATTATACTTTGTTTTATGTTAAATATCTCTTCTTAGATTTGTAATGTGACCCATATTTTCAACTATATATTCAATATCAATCCAATCAAATCATATACAAATTATGTGAAATATCATCATGTTATTTTTTTTTAAAGAGTTACTAAAGTTATTTTCAAAATTTACAATAAGATCTTTTGTGGTTTAACAAGGTAGGAAAATAAAATATATTTTTTTAAAAAATTATTCACAACTATTTTGTACCAAGTATGTAATACAGCGAAAACAGTAATCTATTAATTAGAATTATATATTATGCTTTTTAAATATATAATTTTTTTAAAAAAATCACACAAAAAAATCTAAACAATAAAAATATGTTATCTATTTTTTTTAAGTTTTTTAAGGAAGGATGTTATTTTTCCAACTTTTAATGAAAACATGTAACTTTTTTTTTCAACACGTTAAAGATGAGAAAGAAAGATCAGGCCGCGTGAAAATTTACAATTAAGAAAACTTATTAATTTTCCGTTTTGTATCGAACTTTGATTGAAATGGCCTATTTTTATAGAATACATACCATATTTGTTGTGAATATGTGAGTTTTCTAAAAATTAATGCTGGTTTTTATTATACTTAAGTTATAAATAGAGGGAGACTATATTACTATACTTAAGTTATAAATAGAGGGAGACTATATTACTATAATTAAATTTAATGTTAAAAATATAATTTATTAATAACAATTTTATAAATAATAACACTAACATATTTGTTGTGAATATGTGAGTTTTCTAAAAATTAATGCTGGTTTTTATTATACTTAAGTTATAAATAGAGGGAGACTATATTACTATACTTAAGTTATAAATAGAGGGAGACTATATTACTATAATTAAATTTAATGTTAAAAATATAATTTATTAATAACAATTTTATAAATAATAACACTAACATATTTGTTGTGAATATGTGAGTTTTCTAAAAATTAATGCTGGTTTTTATTATACTTAAGTTATAAATAGAGGGAGACTATATTACTATACTTAAGTTATAAATAGAGGGAGACTATATTACTATAATTAAATTTAATGTTAAAAATATAATTTATTAATAACAATTTTATAAATAATAACACTAAAGAGTAATTAAATACGTGAACAATTCATCATCAACAACAACAATAATCTTAAAATAATATAAATTTTCATAATAAAATTAATAAAAAAAACAATAATAATGTAGATTTTTTTCCTTTAATGTTTTGGATATGTTCAATTTGTGTATATCCCTAGACATTTATTAAAAAAAAATCATTAAGTTTAAAAAGTAACATTTACATTTTTTGCAGCTACGTTTTTGTAAAAACAAATATAAAGTAAAGATATTTAAGTGATTATATTATAATATAACAATAATTTAGGAGTTATAATCGACTATTTACTAAAATTGATGGGCTTTTTTTAGCAATTTTAGAAAATCTCAGGGAATTTGGTGTAATTTTCGCTATTGGATATTTGAACGTAGACACCAGGGTAGTTTCGGAACTTCAGAGTTTGTTTCTCTTATTTAATGTGTTAGACTCCAGGGAAATAGAGACAAGACTGATCCGATAAATAAATAAAAAACAGAGCCCTTTGCGAAAATAGTGAATTAAAAAAAAAAGAAGAATCAGGGAAATTTCCATGGGAGAAGTTGTACTGTTTGTTGAGAATAAGCAATCGGCTTGTGTTATATCACACTGTAGGATTTGCCATGAAGAAGAATTCCAAAGCTCTAAGGCCTTGGAAGTTCCTTGTTCATGCTCTGGAACTGTTAAGGTGAATCAAAACTCCTCTTTGTTTTCTGGGTTTGTTTTGTTTCTACTTTTGAATATTTTTCTGTTAATAATTTTGATAATTATTTTGGGTTTTGCAGTTTGCCCATAGAGATTGCATACAAAGGTGGTGTGACGAGAAAGGAAATACAATTTGTGAAATTTGTCTTCAGGTATGAACGTCACATATCTGCGCGCTTTTTGCTTTTATTTGTTACAAATTAACAACCATGAAATTGTGCAGAACTACGAGCCTGGATACACAGCAGCTTCAAAGAAGTCTCTTGTAATTGATGAAGCAGTGAGCATTAGGTACATTTTTTTACTTGTATTTCTCATTTATACGTTTAACTCACATATGCTAATTATAATCATAATTATAATATTTTTTTTAAAATAATATATTAAATTCTTTTAATATTTTAAATATATTTCAATACATTATAAGTTATTCTTTTAATATTTTAAATATATTTTAATACACTATAAGTTATTCTTTTAATATTTTAAATATATTTCAATACACTGTAAGTTAATTAGTTATATTAGTATCATTAGTTGAGAAACTATATGTTGGTTATGGATCATGGATGATCTAGTAATCTAGATAAACAAGTTAAAAAATAAATAAAATAAATTTGTTTAGAAAATATAATTGTTAATTGCTTTTCAAAAATAATAACCAATAAAATTTATTGAGAGCACTACACCACTTATTCCTCGAGTATTACTCGAGTAATTTACTCTCGTTAGTGAGATACTTTTTAAATAAAATAATTTTTTTTATTATAATTAGATGTAAATGCATATAATAATACATCTAATTGATTCATATTAATAAGTAATTTTATAATCATTTTATTATTATATATCTTAACTTTATATTCAATTCAATTGTAACTTTGTAAATAAATATAATCATAGGACTTGCTTAATTTAATTAATCTAGACCAATGAGGAACTTTTGGCTCTTATCTTCGTTGCTTCTTCAATTTTACTCCTTTAAATTAAAGCATAAGCGTACGCAAACTTTACATCTGGTTTTCCCTATTGAATGGGCAGTCATAGTATGAGTTGTTATTTTTTAAATCAATTGTATTATTATTATGTTTTATCTATTAAGTATTATATATTTATTTTATTCAAAAATAAAATTACACTAATTACATTGATCAAAATACCATTTTATCAGATAGTAATTAACAATTTCTCTTATAGTTAATTCCTCATTTAATAACTTTTTGGTATTTCCTATAATCCCAATTTCTTTTTAGATTAGAAGAAGAAGAGCCAGTACTAAACCCAAGATTTGCTGAAAATGATTACTCGGAATGCGCGTCAGCCGCTGATAGGAGCGCGTCGTATTGTCGATCAATGGCTTTTGTTGTAAGTTTTTGAAATCAATGTTGTATTAAAATATGGTATTTATGTATATATTGTAAATTTAATTTTATCAAAATTTAGAATAAAAATAAAATATATTATTAATATTGGTGAATTTTTTTATAAAATTTATAATAATTTAAAAATATATGAAAAATGTCGATAAAAAAATATTATATCTTATATTGTTACTCTTATAAATAAACTTAAAAATATTAATCGTAAATTTATCGATATATTAAAAATATTAAAAATATTTTAATTTATGATTTTAAATCATATTTAGAAAAAAATGTATTCTTTGTGTCTATGTTTAATTATTTATTGTTAAGAAAATATAATTGGGTTTTTTTAATGTAATGCCTAACATAAATTTGAATTTAACAAAAAATTTCATTTTTTTTAAAAGTAATTAGACACTCGTGTAACCAATTACAAGACTAGAACTATTTTGGAAAAATTACATTGAAAAATATACTTAGTTAAAATTATATTGTGAATTTTTACTGACTTAAAAGTTTATATTGTGAGTTTTCCATTTCATTCTTTTTACTTATTGAGTAAGAAAAAAGTAGGAAGTGGGTGCCATACTATCATCATTGTGTTCTTAATTTGTTGACTATTTCATAGTTGCTTGAGGTATAGATGAGGCTACAAAATAGGCTTTTTTATATTTGTATTGACCAATGTCAATGTTAATAATACACAAGGATTGGACTTCAAATTATTGAATTCAAATGAATTTAAAAATCAGTTGCTTTTGACGATTGAGGGATAAGTTCGAGACATGTCATAGTTATGAAGTAAAATACATCTAGGAGCAGTGTAGATTCTTTTTTTTTTTTCATTTTTCCTTTTTATGACTAATAGCAATAATGTAGATGTAATGTTAATATCAGGAAAAGTTTAAATATTACAAACTTGTGTAATGAATGTGGTGGAATTTAATCGGATATACAGTGTTAATTTACAAAATCGTATTAAATAAGATTCTTAATGTTTTTTTATTATTTATTTAAAAAAAAAGGTGATATCTCTGACTTGGTGATTTGTATGATTGAATTCACAGTTCACTGTGGTTTTGCTAGTCAGGCATACATTCGAAGTGCTTACTGATGAAGTTGCAGATTATCCATTCACAATTCCTTTGGTAAGAAATAGTTTTACAGCTTTGTGCCTTTTTTTAGGTTTGTTGTACATAAAGAACAAATATTACAACTATACGTACTCATAGAATTCTATTCAATGAATTTTTTACACGTCAGTTTTATTTACAAGTTTACGAGATACATAATATTATTGTTATATAATGCTTTTTTAATTTACAGGTTATAATATTAAGGGCTACTGGAATTATCCTACCAATGATTATAGTAATTCAAACAATTTCAGCAATTCAAAAGAGCATCAGGGCAGGTCAACATCAGGTATTTTGCTTTATGTTACTATCAGCTGCAGTTTCAATACCAGTTGCGGTATTTGTCTTCTAATACAATTGATAAAAACATAAATGGTTGACTTTCAGGACTCTGATAACGATGACACTTCAAACCTAGAATGGAGACGAAGAAGATGAGACATTTAATATAAGTCACATCACACTTGCAAAAAATGTACATGATGTTCTTCTCTTGTATTTATCATATATAGCAACTCATCAACATAGAAAGAAAAAGGAAAATAAAAGATCAAAATTGATTCTTTCAGGAAGATTTAGGTTGAAGCAAATCTTTCTTAGTCAAATCAAAGATATGTAAAACTATCAACATCTCTTTCCTACCCAACAACTAAAATAATTTTAAATAGCTATACCTGAATTGATTCAGTGGTAAACACTTGTTAGTACCAAAAGTATTAGCTTGCATTCACTTTGAGGACAAGTCAGTTGGCTATACAACCAAACTTGGTATAAATAAGTCATAAGAGTAAGAAACAACTTTGGAGTCTGCCTGTGGAAAGTTGATACTAGTAATGGACTTTACAACTAAGTTGTAATATTCAATATTCAAACAACCATCCCATTCCTCCTTTCAAGTGAGATTTGGTTTTCTTGTAGTTGTAGCGTACCTACACTAAGGTTTGGTATACCCAACAACACCCAACTTACCAAAAAGTGAGATAATCAATTTTCTACTATTGTCTATTTACATTGTAAATTTCTTCATCTAGGAAAATTAGTTGATGTTAATTAGGAATTGATGGGTATCTAAGGAAAATTAGTTGATGTTAATTAGGAATTAATGGGTATCTAACGGGAAAGTAATGATTTATTTAAAAATATATTTAACTTAAAAAATTAAATATTAATATAATTTTTACTTTATTACATTATTTAAAATATTAACATTAATTTTTATTTTTTTAATTATTTAGTATATATTTTTAAGTAAAATAAAAAATATAAAAATTAATATAAATAAAATTTTATTTAATTATTTCAAATATTATTACATGTATTTTTTTATTTAATTATATGTATATAAAAAAATATTAATATATGTTCGATTTTAATTAATCATTATTTCAGTATTGTTATAACTATTCTCACGTCACGTTTTATCGATTATAGTTATTTTAAAAAAAATCTTTAAAATTTTATGAATTATCATAATTTTAATTATCTAAATCTAAAATGTTTATCCCTAATTATATGTCAGCAAACTATGAGATACATACTTGTGCAGTTGCGCCTACCAGTAGTGATCATGTTTGTGTAGTTTTTTTTAAGATTTTTCCTCTCGTCGTTATTTAATCCAAATATATTAATATCATTAATTTCATTGATTGTGTAACCATATATCTACTTCTAATATAAAATTTGTAAGGGGTGCCGTCTCTATTTCAAAAATAATAAATAACATTTTCGTAACTCATCGTACAGACTAAATATGTTCATGCATGTGAAACTTATTATAATGAATATATATCAGTGGTAAACACTTGATAAATCTCTAAGAAAAATTCTGGTTTGAATTTCAAACCTAATTATTTTTTATTAAAAAATTTCTAGAATATATATAATTTTTCCCAAAACAGCCTTGATGTAGAATTTTGTTAAATCCCTTCAGAGAAAGAAATCATCGAAGATTATTAATGCTATATTAATATATTTTTTATTTCAAAAATATATTATATAGAAAAATAGATATATAGTTAACTATTCGTATTTTTCTATCCCTAATAACAATTACATACTCACACATTTACGATGAGATTTGAACCTTCGCTCTCTCAAGGCTTTCCAAGCGATGAAGGACGAGCTCTTGTCTCCGCTAGTCTTGATGGCAGGAAAACCCTATCATCAACTATTTGTCCACTACGATAAGTTCGCTCGGGGTGTTGCTAGTGCAGGAGGACCACGATGATAAGGAATGGCATATATACTACCTTATATGTCTCGAGTGTTGAAGTCAACAAAATCACAATACAATCAAATCGTTTTACTTTAGTCTTTCTTTGCAGCTGAGAAGCTCCGTCACTACCTCCTATGGTTCTTTTGATCACGAGGTTTGATCCGACCAGGCATATGTTGAAGCAATCGGTAAAGGGTCCACAAGAATCAAATACCATTACACTAAAATGCAACTGTTTATAAATTTTTTTCAAATAGTAATAACATGAAGCCATATTATGAACCCAAAAAAAAAAAAATAATGTCATAAATGATAAATATATGATTTTTCATACAGATAGAAGTGTTATTGATTTATATATACTCAATTTTTTTCAGTGTATGTCCACTTTATAACTGGTGAATATAAAAAGAATATTTAGCTTACATCATTTTAGCGTAGTAACACTAAAGTTTCTTTGTGAAGAGTGTAAATTAGATTTCAGGGATTTGATCCTTAGGATGTGTGAGTTGTATAATTTTCTACTTGCAATCTTAATATCTCTATGGCTTCTTAATTTCTTTTCCCATCCCTCGTCTTGTTCCTTTTTATCCCTTTTTTGTCCCTAATTATCTTTATTAATTCATTAGACTTTTGTGTATAAATTTCACAATATTCTGATATTGGATAGTTAGTTACTTTGCGACCTTAATTAGAGGCTTGCTAATTGTGAAATTAATATAAGATGATTAATGACAAAAGCTATATGAATGATTTTGGCCAGAAACGAACCATTAGATTGCTTTTGAATGGTCAAGATCGAAAAATAAGAGATTCAATAATTAATGAAATTTGTCAAGGATCGTGTCTTGACTATTGTAAGGACTATGAGTGTTGGTTATTTTCGTGGACAAAATATTTATCTGTAAATTTGTTTTTAGGCCTGCTATCAAGTCTATCAAGAAAAGCCAAACAAATGGTCGAATTCCAGATAATTGTACTTCAGGTATATCTTTGATAACTTGACACATATGATTATATTTATGCATTTAATAGCACATGTTTATAAATCTAAAATTATTTTTAATGCTAAAATATGGAATAAGATATGCTAAAAGATATTAAATAATATATACTCTAAAATAAGATATGTTAAAAGATATTAGATAAGATATATATACTCTAAAATAAGATATGCTAAAAGATATTAGATAAGATATATTTTAAATTATAATTGAAATCTTTATTATAAAAGATAACATAAAATCTATTTTAAAAGAAATCTATTTTAAATAAGAGTTATCTTAATTAATGAGAATTACTAATACTATTTGTAATAGAAAAGATATTTACCAATTACGTAGGATTAAGGGTTTTAATTTTTCCTATAAATAAAACTCATTGTTCATTGTTTCAATCAACCATACAAGAGCATTCTTCTAATCTTTTTAACTTCTCTCTCTTGTTTTACAAATATAAGATCATAATTCTTTAGGCTTCTTTATTTAGTTAATCTATCAAATATTGGTGGTTATATTTGATTAATTAATAAGCCTAATTATTTTTATGATATTTTGATATTATATTCTTATGGCTTCTTCTTTATTTTTGTTCTTAAATTGTTAGATCAAATAATTGTTTTTGTCATATCATAATTATTTGATTTGATTATTAATCTTTAAAGAAGCTATTTTTATTTAACTTATATTTGATCTTTTTGGTCTAAGATTTGCTAGTTGATTTAGAATCATCTAGTTAGGATTATTCGTTATTAAATCCGTTCTAGAACACACACAGGCACTTGTGTTTTTGTATGTCCACTTATTCATTCATATAGTTAGGATTATTTAGTGTATATCCACTTTATAACTGGTGAATATAAAAAGAATATTTAGCTTACATCATTTTAGCGTAGTAACACTAAAGTTTCTTTGTGAAGCGTGTAAATTAGATTTCAGGGATTTGATCCTTAGGATGTGTGAGTTGTATAATTTTCTACTTGCAATCTTAATATCTCTATGGCTTCTTAATTTCTTTTCCCATCTCTCGTCTTGTTCCTTTTTATCCCTTTTTTGTCCCTAATTATCTTTATTAATTCATTAGACTTTTGTGTATAAATTTCACAATATTCTGATATTGGATAGTTAGTTACTTTGCGACCTTAATTAGAGGCTTGCTAATTGTGAAATTAATATAAGATGATTAATGACAAAAGCTATATGAATGATTTTGGCCAGAAACGAACCATTAGATTGCTTTTGAATGGTCAAGATCAAAAAATAAGAGATTCAATAATTAATGAAATTTGTCAAGGATTGTGTCTTGATTATTGTAAGGACTATGAGTGTTGGCTATTTTCGTGGACAAAATATTTATCTGTAAATTTGTTTTTAGGCCTGCTATCAAGTCTATCAAGAAAAGCCAAACAAATGTTAATAAAATGAAGTCATATTATGAACCCAAAAAAAAAAAATAATGCCATAAATGATAAATATATGATTTTTCATATAGATAGAAGTATTATTGATTTATATATACTCAATTGTTTCAGTGTATGTCCACTTTATAACCGGTGAATATAAAAAGAATATTTAGCTTACATCATTTTAGCGTAGTAACACTAAAGTTTCTTTGTGAAGCGTGTATATTAGATTTCAGGGATTTGATCCTTAGGATGTGTGAGTTGTATAATTTTATACTTGCAATCTTAATATCTCCATGGCTTCTTAATTTCTTTTCCCATCCCTTGTCTTGTTCCTTTTTATCCCTTTTTTGTCCCTAATTATCTTTATTAATTCATTAGACTTTTGTGTATAAATTTCACAATATTCTGATATTGGATAGATACTTACTTTGCGACCTTAATTAGAGGCTTGCTAATTGTGAAATTAATATAAGATGATTAATGACAAAAGCTATATGAATGATTTTGGCCAGAAACGAACCATTAGATTGCTTTTGAATGGTCAAGATCGAAAAATAAGAGATTCAATAATTAATGAAATTTGTCAAGGATCGTGTCTTGACTATATATAGAGAGATTGATTAGAAATTTAGAATATCCGAATTAGGAAATAAGCCATAGAAAGCCTAAACTATAGGAATATAATTAAATGAATGATCACATTATTACTACTATATCACAAAATCAATCTTTTTTTAACATACGAGAGATTGCCTTTTAAAATATAGAAGAAATTAGAATTTTCTTTAAATGTGGTTGCCCTGCCCTTTTGGCCTTTGAGGTACTTGAAGTTAGTGATTCTTCTTAGAAGTGCTTTTTTACACAAAGCTATTTGAATTATGGCACTAGTCCTCTTTATAGTTGTGATCCTTATTTTGGTGGCTTTGGGTATGAGTTTTGTTTTTGTAATTGTTAGAGGTGCAAAAAAAGAGATGCAACTTTGTGCTAAACTAATCAAACAAATGGAGGCAACCCAACAAGCAGAAAGAAAGAGTGTGAATAAAAGCATTGCCTTTGCTAGGGCTAGCCATGACATTCGTGCTTCTCTTGCAGCCCTTACTGGTTTGATTGAGATTTCCTATGACGAAGTTGCCTCACGTTCTCAACTTGAAGCAAACTTGAAACAAATGGAGGCTTGTTCCAAAGACTTGTTAGGTAACTGAATAATACATAATAAGTTAAAGACTTGAGTATATGATATGACAATATTAGGGGTTTATATAATATATATATATATTTGAGACTCTGTAAAAATGCTTTTGAAAAAAAAATTGCTTTTTCGAATCAATATGAAAAAAAAAACTGTGAGATGTATATAGTAAAAGTTGCCTTAGCCAAAAGTAGTTTCAGGAAGGGAAACAACGCTTTCAAAAAATGACTATACTACTTTTTTTTTTTTAATATATGCCTTCGAGACTGTAAAAATGCTTATGAAAATAAAAGAAAATGATTCTTAATCAAAATGAAAAAAAAATTGTTAGGTGTGTTTTCGATACTCAAAATTTATTTATTTAATTACTTATTATTATTATTGTTATTATTTTGCTTCTGTCAAGACATACAATCTGAAAACACTTTCTTCTAAAAGTGGTTTTGATTGAACTCATACAAGAAAATAGACACTAGAGTGTCTTTGGACAAACTTATGTTAAAGGTTGCCTTAGCCAAAAGCAGTTTCAGGAAAGGGGAAAAAAATGCTTTCAAGAAGAAGCATATTTTTTTCTGCTTCTTTTACTTTTCCAGTTCTTAAAGCAATTATGACCCAAAATATATATATATATATATATATATATGTTTGTTCCTAAAGTGTTTTTATACTATCATAAACGCTCTTACAGTGTTCTAGAAGCATAAATAAACGAACCCATAGTCAATTTGTCTCCTACTAATAATGTCTCGTACAAAATGCACATTATTTGTCTCCCTACAAAATTTGCTGATAAATGTATGGATCCTTGTTAGGTATATTAAACTCAATTCTTGACACAAGCAAAGTTGAAGCTGGTAAAATGCAGCTTGAAGAGGAGGAATTTGACGTTGCAGAGCTTGTTGAACATGTAGTTGATCTTTATTATCCTTTGGGTTTAAAGAAAGGAATAGAAGTGATTTTAGACCCTTGTGATTACTCTATTGTTAAGTTCTCACAAGTGAAAGGTGATAGAGGAAAGCTAAAACAAATATTGTGTAACTTGCTAAGTAATGCTGTCAAATTTACTTCAGAAGGTCACATAGTAGTTAGAGCTTGGGCTAGAAAACCAAGTCTTACGAACTCAACCACTTATTCTAACCAGAATGGTTTATTGAGACATTTGTCACCCAAGTTTTTCAGCAAAAAAAGCAAAGAACAAAGTGAAGCTGTGAATAATGTTGCACAAAATGAGCCAAATTGTTTGGAATTTGTGTTTGAAGTGGATGATACTGGAAAAGGAATTCCAAAGGAAAAGCAGAAAGCTGTGTTTGAAAACTATGTTCAAGTTAAGGAAACTGCATTGACAGAAGGTGGTACTGGTTTAGGACTTGGTATAGTTCAGTCTTTGGTAAGTAATATATTTTTAATTTACAAAACATAACATTAATAAGTGCTTGTGATTCAAAATCTGTTTGTTTATGCTTTTGATATCTCTTAAAAGTGCTACTAAGAGGACACAAAAATCTTTTAAGTCAAACATAAAGAGGTCAAAGGGTGGTAGATAGTTTTGAACAAAGAATCAATTTAATATTATAACTTTTAATTGAAATATTTTAGTTTCATGTCTTTTTAAAAATGTGTACTAAAAATAAATAAAAAAACATACATTTTATAGTTATAATTATGAAATTAAAATACTCATTTGTTTAAAGCTATGAAATTGTAAATGCCCTTCTCTTCTAAAAGAATTTGATACAAGTGTTTTTAGGACTCATAAATCAAATTTTACGCTTCATGATATAAGCATACTTTCCTGAAAGTGCTTTCTTTTAAAACTACTTTGACCATAAATTTTATGGATAAAAATATTATTTGCTTAATAATTCTCTTCATGCTTCAAATTTTCTGCTAGGTGCGTCTAATGCAAGGAGAAATTGGAATAGTAGACAAAGAGATGGGGGAAAAAGGAAGTTGCTTCAAGTTCAATGTGCTCTTAACTATGTGTGAGACTAGTTCCACTGATAACAAAAGAGAAGACAACATTGACTTGACAAACAGAACACAAGAAGACTTCAGCATTGTTATTGAAAACCCAAGTCCCAGGTTAGGTGTTCTAAGCTCTAGTCCTAAAGTAGAAGGATCATATGTCATTTTATTGATTCAAAACAGCGAGAGACGACGAATTTCACTAAAATTCATGGAGAGCCTTAGGATAAAAGTACTAGTAATTAAACATTGGAAACAACTTCCTCAAACTCTAAGAAAACTAAAACACAAGTTGATGAATTCAACTCATAGTTCTACATCATATCATTCCTCTGATACATCAAAGGAGGTACCTTTAAATACTTTGGATGGAACAAATCACATGCTTTCTCTCTTCAAAAAGAGTAACAATCATCGAATCGATTTGGTCTTTTTGTTAATGGTGATTGATACTAGTGTTGGATTATCTTCAGAATTATGCAAGATTGTGGATGAATTTAGAATTGAGTTTCAAAATATTGCTTGTTGTAAGATTGTTTGGTTAGCAAATCCAATGATGACTAGCATTAACTTTAGAGGCTTTGAAGGGTTTGATCAAGATGATATTATCAAGTACAAGCCATTTCATGGGACTTGTATGTATGAAATAGTGAAAATTCTTCCTGATTTTCAAACTCATATCAAATTGGAATGCGACAAGTCTGAACAAAGTGGTAGATCAAGTAATGAGAGGTTATACAGGAATATAATCTCATCACATAGTCAATATGATCAATCTCATTTGACATCAAAGACTGAGCTGAAGAGAAATTCAGTTCTATGCAGGGAGGTTAAAAAAGAAAGTAGAAATTTGCAAAGGAATAATAATGAAAAACCATTGAATGGGAAGAGGATTTTGGTAGCTGAAGATAGTGCAGTTTTAAGAAAGTTGGCTATGTACAGTATCTCACGGCTTGGTGCAAATGTTGAGCTATGTAAAAATGGAAAGGAAGCTTTGGAGCTAGTTAGGATTGGTCTAAGCAATCTCAGGAAACAGAAAGGGGAGTTTGAGATTTTTCCTTATGATTATGTGATAATGGATTGTGAGGTAAAATACTAAATGCTTTTGTACATTTACTTATACATTAATGTGATTGAGAACATATCGAAACCCAAAATTTCAAGTTTTTTGGAGTTTAAGTGAAAAAGTGTCCACAAATTGCAAGTTTTGACAATGTATATGCTCTATGTGCTATTACATGAATTAGGTACGTGATTTTGCGACGTTTTTCACCAAATTTTAGAAACCCATCTATTTATTTGTTAATGGATTCTGAGGTAATAACACTTAACCTTCCTATAGTTTTTGTAAGTTCATTCATGTGTGATAGAATATATAGGCTAGACTAGAATTTTAATGGGTGTACATAAAAGATATCTAGCCATAAAATCATAAGGTTATTTTAGTTTAAATAAAATTTTTCTCTTATTAGTTTAATTTTGATAATATATATGCATATGTGTAAGTGTGTATGTATATATATATAATATGTGTTAGGTTTTGTATTATTGACTTTATAACGAACCATGTGATGTATGATTTTGATTGGTTGTGTGAACAGATGCCAATAATGAATGGATATGAAGCAACAAAGCAGATAAGGAAGGAAGAAGAATCATATGGTGTTCATATTCCGATCATTGCATTAACTGCTCATACTTCAGGAGAGGAAGCAAGCAACACAATCAAGGCTGGAATGGATGTTCATTTATCAAAACCCTTCAAAGCAGAACATTTAATAGAAGCCATTAGATACATCCACGGTGAACAAATATAAGTCTAGAATTTCTCCTGCTTCTTTGATCAGTAAATAACTCAGTTTTGCAATTTGTTTAACAATCGATTGTAAGTTGTGACAACAATAAAAATAGAGATGGAATAATAAGTTATATTATCCTTTCGTTTATGTTTACTCACTTTTTTTAATCTAATCTTACATGTTGTATGTTAATTTTTTAATTTTTTTATTTTTTATTATAAAACAAATCCTATATTCATAATCATACATCAAATTACAGATCCAATATATTACATGAGATAATTTCAGTTCAAGAAAAGCTTTTTTTTTTCTTCCTCATGTTCAAAAATATTTTCGTTTCATCTTCTCAACAATTTTGATGACAGATAACTATCGAAACAACGATAAATCATGTTATGTCTCTAGGAAAAATTTAAATCGTTGATAATATTGTTATTTATGTGTTCAAATAAGTTCATTTTTAAATACGTGTTCAATTAAATTTTATTTTTGAATATATGTTCAATTTTAGATATAAATTGACTATAAGATCAAAAATAAAATGTAATGAACAAGGGATCAAAAAGAAAAATTCTCTTATAAATATGTTATTTTTAAGAGTGATGCATTACTTGTTTGGCTACGGCTCACTCCTTGGTTTGCGTGGTTCATGATTGGTCATATCTATATGTACGGCTCACTCCTTGGTTTGCGTGGTTCATGGTTGGTCATATCTATATGTCCTGATGGAATTCAAATTCTGGGTTAAGTGTAATGGGTTAAATAAAGGGTAGTTGGCGCCTCTTGCTAACAACTTAAACTTTTGGTAGGAATGATTAGCTACGTGATATGCATAGCATGCAAACAAAAAATCAATAAATGTGATTATTTAATAAATTTTTGGTAAAACAATACAACTAATCATTTTAAAACTTTTAATCACAAATTAGTACACATAAGCTCATAAATTTTCTTTTAAAAAAATTCAACTCATTATTTTACATTAAACGTTGTTTGAGTTGAATTTTAGTTATTTATATTTGTTCAATATTAAACATTATTTAATATTATTAAGTTTTTATTTAAATTATCATAAGTTATCAAGGTTTTATTTTATGTATTTTTTTAAAAATATTTGGACTTGTTCGGTTGTTTAACCTAAAAATTGTTTTTATATAATAATTCAAAAATAATTTTCTATGCTTTTTTTAAAAAAATGAAGTGCTTGGCAATATTTTTAAAATAAAAAGAAAAACATAATTATATTATTATTTGACCAAATTATTTTAAAAACATATTTTTAAAATAAAATAAGAAATTTGATTTACTTTATTATAATAAAATTATTATTATTACATATAAATAAATAAAAATAAAATAATTAATATAATTTTTTATACTTTAAAAAATATCTTACATTTATCTATCATATAAAATATTTTATTTAGAATAAATAAATTTATAACATAAAGTTTAACTCATGTCGCCTATGAAATAATTTCGACTCCGAACTAACATGTCCCCCTAAGAAATCTGTTTTCACTTAAGGCATGTTAATGATACAGCTAAAATAGAAAGAAACAGAACTTAGTAATAATATATGTAAAATTCAAATACAATTATGTAATAATGTTCACTTTTAAAAACAATGTAATTATCTAATTCTAGAAGCACATTCCTATCAAATTGATGAAAAATTCAAACTCGATAACTTGTCCAAATTTGAAAAGCAAAAAAGTAGTAATATATTCTAGTTGTTATATTGCATCATGTTTTACTTTTTTTTATTAAAAAGATTATGTCAATTATATTGGTTACATATCTATTCACTTATGCTCGAGTTTATGGTATTATTTCACAAATTATCACCCATTTTAATTATATTTAGGATTGGATTTTTTTATTACACAACTTTATATACTTTGAAATTTTAACCTTAGAGATTTATGAGTATATAACTAGGAGATAAGACAAAAAAAAAAAAAAACACTTGAAACAAATGTTCTCAGTTTTTTTTTATAAAACGTTATGTTTTTTAAAACAATAGCTTAAAAACAATGTTCAAACATAATTATTTATTTTAAAAACATTTTTTTATTTTTAAATCTAGAAAATAATTTTTAAATTATTCGGTTAAACACGTCATTTTTTTTATATATAAAAGCTTTGACGGGATTTGATCAACGACAGCGTACATTTTTTTTATATTTTTATATAAAACAAATATCAAAATATTTATATAATAAATATAATTTATAAATAGTTATTTTATAAGTTTATTTTTTTGTCTTATATACTAATAGATATAAAAATATTTTAAATTCAAATTAACTTATATAAAAATAAGTGAAACAAGAAAGAGATAAAGAAAATAAAAAAAACGTCAGATAAATTTTTGTATAGAAGAACTGATAGAAAATAAAAGGAAATGAGATTTATGTTAAATTTGGACCTAACTCTATCTCAAAACCCATGTTGTGAGATGGAGGATTGACTTCATTTATATATGTGTTTAATATTTAAATGCGTCGATGTAGAGACGTTTTAACACTCGCATCGGTAATTCGTTGATGGGCGTTGGTGAACTGCAATTTGCGTCTTAGGATGAGAACATGCAACTTTGATACTATGTTAAATTTGGGTCTAATTCCATCTCAAAACCCAGGTTGTGAGATGGAGGATTGCCTTCATTTATATATATGTTTAATATTTCATGTCCAATCGATGTGTGACATTTTAACAATTTATTTACGTAATAGCGAGAATTGCAAATCGAATATGTTGGACATTCTTCCACCCCGATCGTGCATATAAACTCGATGTTTGAACGTATAGGAGAAGCTGAATTAATATATGTATTATCGGAATATAAACTAAATATATTTATTAATTAATATTTATTTAATGTATATTTTTGGACTCATCTTTGTAATTACTGCTTGTATCATATATATATATATATATTCAATGCAACAATGATAAACATTCTCGTTCATTGCACTTATTATGTCTCTCAACATTTTTTTTAGACTAAATAAGTTCTCCAACCAATATGATATATTAATATTTAAATATTAATTATTACTTTTAATTAATATATATCATAATATAATAGTCATAATCGTAAAACTCTGAAAATTCTCGGTAGCTACATCTCAATTTTTTTCTTAGAAAAATAATTCTCACTTTCTTCCCTACATACGTGACTATGACTAAGAGTCGGAATCATGCCTTCGAGAAAACCACACAAAATCTATTAAATTATGTTTTTTTTAATATTAAGTAATTCAGGTTTTGTTATTATATAATTTATATATTTTATTTCTATAATTTTTTAATTGAATTCTAATTCTATTATTTAAAAATATAATTAATTAAATCAAAAATTTTAAAATTATAATTTTTCAAAAATAAAATAAAAATTATATATTTTATTAATAAAAATATATTAAAAAATCAATAATTTTTCTTTTTCTCTTTTCTCGTACCTTCTCTCTCAATCATTCCTTTTTTCTTTTATTTACTCTTTTTTTTCTCTCAATTTTTTTTTATTTTCTATTAATAAAATAACAATGAGAGAATGAAAAAGAGAAAAAAGATAAAAAAGAATAACGTGGGAGAAAGAGAAGCAAAATGAAAGATAGAGTAGTTATTTTTTTAATTTTTAAATTTTTTTATTAATAAAATATATAATTTTATTTTTTATATATAAAAATCTTAATTTTTAAAAACTTTAAGTTAATTGATTATATTTTTAAATTATATAATTAATAAATTTATTTAAAAAAAATTACAAGATTAAAATATATAAATCACATAGTTACGTAACTAGAACTATAAGGCGTCTAATTTTTTTTTTACCTTTTAAGAAAAAAGACATGTTAAAAAGGAAGTAAATAACTTTTAATTAAAAAAGTGTATTGGTAACTTTATTTTTATAAATTGAACATATTAATACATTATTTTAAATTTGTGAACATTTTAATCATTTTATGTCAATTTTGATCATTTTAATCACTTTATTTTATAATTTTATTCAACATTTTGAAATATTTTTCTTTTCAACTATCTAACAATCCTTTAATAAGGTTCAATTCAATCAAATTCAAGTTTTTTTTTAATAAAAAGTGATAAAAAAACTAAAATTGGTAATAAATAATTAAAATTTTTAAATTTATAATAACAAGGTGATTAATGTGTATTAATTTTAAAAAATGTTACAAATTTAAAAAATTTGTGAAAGTAAAGAGAAAAATATTGACAAATTATATTACTCTCACAAATCATGACGGTTCATATCGTAACTTATGTGATAGGAATGATTTTTTATTAGCCAAAGTATTTTATGGCATAAGAGGAATGACTTAAACGCAATAATGTACACAGCTGGTAGTTAACAATTAACATTACTAGCGAGAATATATGAGATGTAATTCTTTGTTTGGTCAATTGAACTTTAGATTTATCTTTTAAAAAACTACTTGATCTATCCTTTCACACTTAGAAGCGAAGGACAAATGTGCCTTTCATAAAGCTAAGTTGCTTATCAGACCTCATCTGCATTACAGTTTCAATTCTAGCTTGTCTTAAAATTATATATATATAATTTTAAGATTTCATTATGCTAATTGACAACTAGCTCAAAAACTAACCTAACAATTATAATTGAGTAGTAAATCTAACTATATACAATTCTCTTAAACTGCCAACCAAACCATTCTTTGAAATGTAAATGGGCCATGCCAACCAAACCATTCCTTGAAATGTAAATGGGCCAAACCAATTCCTGCACAAGTGAGATGAGAAATCTATATGGCTAGGAAATTTAGATCAAATAGTATAATTAAAAATTCTCCCTTTCAATATCCTCTTTAATAGAATATCAAATAATAGAAAAATAAAAAAATATATAACATAAGAATTATAACAAAAACTCCAAATTAGAAAAAAAATCATTTTCGTTATCAAAAGACAACAAGAGAAAAATTCACTATGTGCACAATTGTTACAATCACTCAATAATTTTCTCACACACCCAAAAAACAAAAATAATTACAAACCAAAGAAAATTTTCACACAAAATTCTTTCTCAAAAAATTCTCATACAATTTTTTTCTGTATTTTAGAATCATTAACAATGAAGAAATGAAGCCATATTTATAGCTTTTAAGTTTCCATTTCATATGTCAAACATTTTTTCATTCACCAAAATTAGGTTATCTAATTTTCTCATTTTTCATTCAAACAAGTTTAGACATCTTCATCTTTGATAATATAGGAAGTCACCTTCCATGAATTTTCTTCTAAATTAGGCATCTCTTATTTTGACTAACAAACTCAATATTGTTTTTAATCAATCACAATAGATAATATTTACAACATGGCACATCAAGCATCATGAAATCTGATGTCAAAGGTGTTGGGATGTATCTGCCACACATTCAAGTTAGTGTATTCCTCCAGACATTCTTTCAGGTGGGCTTCATTGTATCACAACATTCCTCAACTCTTATTCCAGTTTCTTTTCAAATCTGTCTCCACACACAACTTTAAAATTGCACAATATTTTACATGTTTCCTCCATAGCCAAGAACTTAATTAGTGTCTCTAAATTTGCCTCTAATAATAGTGTTTTTTGAATTTCATCCTACATATTGATATATTAAGGATTAAGTGAAGGGAACTATTCTACTCAAGGATTACTAGCATAATGGGCTCTATGTATTTGACTTGAGCCTGTCCAAGTCATCTATAATTCATCACAATTCAAGTCATATATCTTCTTCTATTCAAGACACATCCCTTAATCATGCATCTACTTCTCTTACATCCTCGTCTCAAGTTACTCTTAATTCGTGGCATAAGAGGCTTGTCACATCTTCTTCAATAATAAAGAAAGCTTTAGTATAGTCTCAAATAGGTTTTATTGAAAATAATGAATTTCAGTTGTTATACTTCGTTTGTCATATTAGTAAGAGTCATAGGTTGTCTTATCAATCTAGAACTCAGTGTGCTACTATCACTTCATCTAATGGATATCAATATCATGTTAATTTTGTTCATGAATTATCTCATTTCACTTGGATTTATTTTCTTAAAAAAAAGAATGATGTCTTATAACCATTCATTGATTTCAAATGTCAAGTTGAACTTCAACTCAATTGTAAAATCAAAACATTCCAAAGTGAGTAGGGATGAGAGTTTCAAGAACACACTTCTCTACTTAATGCACATGACATTGTACAACACACATCTTGTTTTTATGCTTATGGGCAAAATGACATGGTAGAAAGAAAACACAAACACATTGTGGAACTAGCCATTGCAATGATGTCTCATGCATCTCTTCCTTTCAAATTTTGGTATGAAATTTGCATCACTAGTATTTATCTTATCAACAGGTTACCTAGTTTAATTTTCTCTAATCAATCCCCATTTGAAATTTTTTCATACAATAAATTTTTTACAATCATTTTAAGGCTTTTGGATGTAAGTGTTACCCATGTCTTCGATCTTACAATAATTATAAACTACAATTTAAATCTCAACCATGCACTTTTCTTAGTTACAACCTAAGACACAAAGAACACAAATGTATTTTTAAACAAGATCGTTTAGATTTGAGTAGAGATGTTATTTTTAATTATGCTCAATTTTCATTTGCTAATCTTCACACTTCTAATATCGTCAATCAGTTTGTGTCACCTAACAAAATTATTCTTCTAACAATTATGCCATCCAAACCCTATTCCCTAACTCTTTCATTGTCAACTCAACTTGCAACCCAAGTTACTGTTGGCACTGTTACTATTCATTTACCATTTACACTAGTAATCCATTCACTTGAAAATCCTATTTTCACTACATTTGTTGATTTTAGTCCTTTCTCAACTTCTTCTCAAATGTCCTTAACAACTTCTTCTAGCCTCATCATTTCATCTATTCCTTGACCAAATTTTAGGGTCTACCCTTAATCATGAACATGCTTCCACTAAAAGCACTCATTCCATGATTAAAGGATCCAAAGTTGGAACACTCAAACCCAAAAGGTACACAGTTGTTGATGGTCTTATAATGATAGAACCATATTCAGTCAAACAAGCCTTAACCAATGAATTATGGAAAGACTTTATGAGACATGAATTTAATGCTCTAATAAGAAACAACAATTGGACATTAATCCCTCCCCTTTTAAGACAAGAAAATTGTTGAGAACAAATGGATTTTTAGAGTAAAGAAGTTACCAAACAACACCTTGGATAAAAGGAAATCATAAGTTGTTGCAAAAGGGTATGATCAAACCCTTAGGTTTGATTTTTTTTAAACTCTCAATCCTATAATAAAACAAGTGACCATAAGATTCATTCTAACAATAACTATCTCGTCTAAATGGCATCTGCACCAACTTGACATCAACAATATTTTTCTTAATGGAGAGCTTCAAGAGAAAGTATTTATGACTCAACTAAGAGTATTTGAAGATCTCCAATATCCCAATCATGTGTGCAAACTTAATAAAACAATCTATGGACTTAAGCAAGCTCCAAGAGCTTGGTTTAATACATTAACTACAACTCTTAAATCCATGGGATTTACACAATTAAAGACTCATTTTTCACTTTTCTTCAAAAAAGCTCTACCAATACCCTCTACTTATTGGTTTATATTGATGATATTATCATCATTGGAAGTGATGAAAAGGAAGTTCAAGCATTGATTGTTAAATTCAACACAAAAATTTTCCTTAAGCATCTTGGTTTACTCATTATCTTTCTTCGTATGGTTACTTACTTAGCCTATGGAGACTTATTGTCTCAAGCCAAATATGCTCGAGAGCTACTTATCAAAATTGGTACGGATACATCTAAACCTAACACTAAACCAATGTCTAATGATTTTATATTGTTATCTTATGTTGGAAAACCTTATGACAATCCAAAACACTACAGAAGTATTGTAGGTGCCCTACAATACCTTACTATTATCAGGCCTAATCTTTCATACGTTGTCAAGGTTTATCAATACATGTCAAAACCTTTAAAGCCTCATTGGTTTGTAGTTAAACTCATCATCATGTAACTTAAAGGAAATCTCATGCATGGTATAGTTTTAAGATCATCTAGTCAATCATTGCTTTAAGGTTTTGCAAACTCAAATTGGGGGGGTTCTTATGATGATAGAAGATCGACCTCTGGCTTGGTTATGTACTTGGGAGCTAATCTAATCCTTTGGCTTTGTAAAAAGTAACCCACGATATGTAGATCTAGTATTGAAGTTGAATATAAGGCTTTTGCAAATGCTACAGTTGAAATAATGTGAAATGAATCATTGTTGTTTAAAATTCAGATTTATCTTTCTAGTTGTTCCAATATTTGGTGTGATAACTTAATCACTGTTGCTCTGAGTGTAAATCCAATTTTACATGTTGGAACTAAGCTTGTGAAGTTAGATCTACATTTTGTACGTGATAGAGTTTTGGCATCAAAATTGCTTGTGTTACACATTCCTTTAACTTAACAACTAGTGGACATCCTCACCAAACCATTATTTATCTCTCAATTTAATTGTTTGCAAAGCAAACTCAATGTAATTAACATGCCATTGAGTTTGAGGGAGAATGTAGATGTAAAAACCAAAAACGCAAGTGTGGAAAAGAAGCCCACAATAGATTCCCCACTCACTCATGCAATTGAAGGATATGGAGGTGCAAAATACTCAAGTCCATGTGCAAGTCATGAAGTTGATGCTAACAAGAAAGATGATGAGTCATTATTTAATCATACATACACCATGAATGGAGAGCAATCACATGCTAATTTACATAGGCTATAACAACTTGTATACATGGCTTTCAATTTATAACAGATTAGAGAATCTTATTGTAGTGCTCACAATAGCCTTATTGTTATCTTTACAGTTTTCATCTATATAAAGAAATACAATGTAATACAAAATCAATCAATGAATGCAAAATTCTCTACAATTTGCAATGTGTCTTCCTTCTCTACTTGATGTGTATTCTCTTTTCTTTACTTTGATCTTCTTCATCTTCATGTCTGCTTATACATTTTATTTCCTGCTTTGAACTTTCAAATGACATTCATCTTGTTAGCCCTTGCAGCTTCATCTCTCAAGATCTAGTAGATATCTGAGATGGCATCCAAACCAGCTTTTTGACGATCATCTGATTAAAAGGAAAACTTTGACATCTACATCAACCTCAATGCTTCATCCACATCACTTTGAGCTACAAATTCAGAGAGATACACTTTTGCTAGTGCCTGTAAATGTGCTTCATTAGTTTAAGTACTGGAATCCATCACCATCAGATAATGTTACTATATTCGGACTACATCTTATACTATGGAGTATGGATGATATTCACAGGGGAACCATTCACTGGTTCAGGCTAATTGTTTTGATATGAATGAACGATTTTAATAAACATAAGTTTGCAAATAGTCATTGTTAAGTCCCACATCGATCAGATACTAAACTTTCGCTGCACATATAAGTTTGGGCAATTCTTCATCTCATAACCTGGGTTTTGAGATGGAGTTAGACTCAAATCTAACATGATATCAAAACTAGTTCTCTGGCTTCTTTGCCCCCATCGGCGCCCAAGAGCCTGGTGGTACGCTCACTCTTGGGCTTCGTCCATCCAGTTACAACCAAGACTTATAGGCTTGGACAACCCTTCATCTCACAACCTAGGTTTTGAGATAGAATTAGACTCAAATCTAACAATCACAAAATGCATTATATGCCTTTTCATTACTATATTTCCATCTAAATGAAAAGAAACAGATGTATTCTGAAAGCAAACAAAGTATACACTAAACCTTTTTTTTCTCTTTTTAACATGTTTAAACTCTATATTTAACCCCATTTATGGAAAATCACATTAAAATATTTCCATGTTAGGCTTCCAATCTCGTTTCTTGCTATCTCACTTTATTTTGATAGAAAAATTGTGCTAAGAGAACAATGAACTGTTTCACTCAAAAAAACAAGTAAGTCATTCAGCTGCTATCCGTAGAATGCTGAGAAGTGTTCTAATTGCTGTATAAGAATGTAGAGTATTAGTTTTAGCTTCTTCTTTTCAAATGCTATAGTAAGAAGTAGTAATATACTCCTTAGGTTCCCTTGGGACAAGAGACAATCTTCTTGCGGCAGAAATGTAGGCACTAGAAAGTCAAACCAATAAAGAAAATGAAAAAGGAAATAGCTCAGCAACTAAGCAAAACCATCCAACCAACTATAAGCCTTGCAAGTTTCATAACAGGTGACGTACAACCTCACATGCATTGTAAAATATGTTATAACTAGGAAGTTAAAATCTAAAGATAGGTTACTAAAATATTTAACTCTTTTAAACTTGTATACAATACTTACCGAAGCACAAATTGTAACATCAGAATGGTGCAACGTAATGGTGAACGGTTGTGACGGTTCGATTTCGTTAGAACCGTACGTCGATTATAAAATCGAACGAGATTCTTGATGGAAGAACCTTTATAAAGTATTAGATCCTCTCACTATCCACTACTTAATTCAGATACACCATCAAAACACAGAGAATAAATGTGAGAAACCAATGAGAGCATCAAATTGAAAATCCATTAAAATTCTTGTGTAAATGTTGAAATTTGATCATTGACAACAGATATGTTTTTAATCCATTTTGTTTTCGTTGTATTTAAATTTTACGTTCATGTGATTTCCAGAATGTTTCTGGATTGAATTATGATCTTACAAGTGGAGTGAAACCAAAAGCTGCAGATTCTTTGTTCCAGTGGACGCAAATGATATGCCTAGCCATCTCAAGATCATTATCCATATCAACTTGATCAGGATCAGCCATAGAAGATCATTATCCAAATGGCAATGCTGACAGTTTGCTGCTCCATAACTTCATGTATAGCTGTACGATCAGATTCATCCATCTTGTCAAACTCATAGCTAGCACAAATACCCATATCTGATAGCACCTTTATTGAGTCAAACACTTCCAGACTCGTAAAATAGAAAGAAAGAAAAAGAGAGAAAAAAAATGAAGTATAAATGCAAATGAAGATGGATACGATTGATGTACTCAAAAGAAAATGCTTCGCACTAGTGCTCCACCTTCTAGGACCATCTCAGTTGTGACTGGGTCTCTCTGAACGGCAGCACTCAGACCAACCCCGCTGCTTCCTTTTGCCAGTAGTATACTGTTGGGAAATTTATTCAACATATACACGCCCCTAGGTGCTACATTGATTATGTGCTTAAGAAGTTGACTCTACGCGATTCCAGGATCACCCATCAAACAAATATGCAAATATCCTCTAATCTGCATTTAATTTTTTATTAAAAACTTGACTTCATAAATGATGCAGAGGATTTACTATGCCAATAGGATATTATTGCGTTCTCATGAAATAGATATCTATTAGGATATTGTGTTCTCATAAAATAGAATATTATTGCTTCCTCATTTATCTATTAGGATTTACTATGCCAATAGGATTCAGTGTCGTATCCTATCTATAAATATGGTTTTATTCTTATTTTCGTAACAATGAGTATGATATTTTCCGCTTTCTCATTCTCCTCGTTACTTCTAACCATTTCTCAACAAGAGCGTTATGCTAACTCTTGGTACCAAGAATGTGAAACATGTGACTGAGAAGCCTGGATTATGAGACAGAAATGCAAATCACAAAAACAAATTGCACCGAGCTGCAGAACAGGACCAACAAGATAATCAAGCTATTAAGAGAAAGCAAGGGGCAGAAAGCATTAGAAAATTGAGGTAAAGTAAAAGCTTAAAACTAAAGTTGAAAAGATAAATAATTGAATTTTTTTTTTATAACAATTGTATCAAAGCCACGTAAGTTGCAAAGTTTTGTTCACCGTTACTATTTACATACATAATACAATTTCACAATAAATAATGAAAGTAATTTTTTTGTGGAAAGTATGTTATAAATATAACTAAAACAAAGTTTGATATTGTAAAATTTAATGAAAGTAATTTCTCTTTGTAGACGATGAGGATAAAGACAATTTTGAAAAAAAAAACAATTATTTAACGAAAATGGATGATAGGCCAAGAAAAATTAATAATGATAACCGGAAAGATATGGATGACAATACTATTACTAATCTACATTTAACAGTAGATAAAATACCATCAAGCGTCATAGAAAAGAAGACGGTAAAAGAAATATGGGACACATTGACTAGCTTATATGAAACAAGTCACTACACAACAACATAATCTTAAAAAGAAGGATTTATACTCTTCACATGCAGAATCCACATCAATTGAAATTTTAAAAACTTGGATGCTCTGAGTTGAAGAATAAGGTCCCCCTTGGTTTTGTTTGTTAGACAGCGCCTAGATGGACACAGAAACAGGGGCATGAAAACTCGAGCAGTTACTTCCTGTAAGCACATAGCCGCAACAGTTGGACTGAGGACAAGAGAAGCATAAAATTTAAGCAATACCACATTTAAAATTTCCATAAAAAAAAAGCATATGGCATTAAAATTAAAAAGATTCCTGGGATAGATGGAATAGGTTGAATAAAAATCATACTGATGTCACATTAGTTGAAGGTGCAGATAAACATGAGATTGTTTTATTTATCACTAGCAAGAAACTTCTTCAACTCTTCCACTGTTTCTCAGTTATCTTATTACATTGAGTCATGAATTTAAATTGTGACTAACTTTCCTGTTCATTAGCCGAGTTTGTTACCTGGTAAATCTCAAAACCACATTCTTCACACGTATGCACAGCAACCTGCATCAATGGCTTAACTGTTAATATTGGTTCTAAAAGTAATAAATTAATGACATAATTTGAGAAAATTAGTGGTCTAATTTGTGGCATAATTTAAGAAAATTAGTGACATAATTTAAAAAAATTAGTGGTCTAATTTAAGGCTTAAATTATGGTACAATTTAGGGAAAGAAAGTCTTGTTTCATCTATAAATAGGGAAGAGTTCATGCATTGAAGAACAAGGCAAAAATCATAAAAAATCAGAGATAGCATAAGCAAACTCAAAGAGAAAAAATACTTGTGAGTTTGAGAGTTTTATGTAAATTTGGGAAAACATTTTAGTGAGAAAATCTGTATCTGTATTTTGTATATTTTCTACTCATTTCAATAATATCTACTACCTCCCGTGGACCTAGACGAATTGCCGAACTATGTAAATTCTGTGTGTCATTTTATCGCTTTGATATATTCATATACCGCTATTTATTACTTCCGTGCACAACATTAACATCTGAACATCTAGTCATAATACCAGATATCCTTACGAGCAGACAAATATATGAAGCCCTGACCTCCCTAATTGTAAATGGTCGCCCCTTTCAAGATGCTTTTATATAAACTTCACTGGTTCAAAAATGGAGTATTAGATATTAGGGGATGAAGATAACCACAAAATTGCAAAGAATATGCTGGTTTTAGAAAATGTGTGATACATAAGGACAACATCTAAGAATGAAATTGACACATCAAACAGCTTTGCATTATAATAACAGATTTATATATCTGTAATTCATCTTATCGAAAAAAAAATCATATACAATACATGTTAAAGCAAATTGTTACATGAAGCTTATAGACTACTAACAGCTTATGTAATTACAATAATAATAATTCCGTAGTTAAACTAATGATAAGTCCAGCACTCAATACAATATTCACTATTATATCATATTTTATCGATCAAAAATCAGAATTGTATGATCCAGATAACAAGCACAACGAGTAAAATAAGACTTTGATCAGAGTTCACTACTAGCGCTTTATCTCAGGAAGCATTTTCTGATGTGGATCTGGAGCATCCATGTTCTCCGGTCCAACAACAGACCTTTGTGTCATCCGTATGTCATGATCCTTATCTGAAAAAGCCTCCGTTGGTTGAGGCATAAGTTCATCAATTGCATCAGAAAAAATTTCAACATATATGCGTGTGTTTTCTGTAACCCGTATGAGGAATTCTTCGTCCAAATATTTGTACTGTACAATCAAACCAGCAGAAAGTTACAACAGACCAAATTTTGTTGAGTTCTCTTTAATCATCTCAGGTAATAAACTAACCCAATTATGAACACAATGGCAGGAGCTATAGGTAGTAATATAGGATCATACATTCATGAAAAGAAGAACAATGTGGTCATAACCATTACTGCAATATCAGGTTCTAAATCGTTAAGGAATGTTTCATTTTGGTCAAAACAGTGTGGAGTATCTGTGAGAGCAAGTTCAAAATGTAGGACTCCAAAAGGATTGGATATGATCAATGGAAAGAAGGTAAATGGGATTTATATTGGGGATTCTCCATTAATGGGCAATAATATCGATGAAGAGACACCTCTTCACGCTTGTTTGAGAGGAAAGTTTGTGGAAGATCGTTTTGTATATAAGCAGAATTTTTTTATAAGGTCTTATGAAATTGGACCCGATAAAACTGTAAATCCCTCCTACATTAAAGAAGAAAATAAAAATGGTAGGTGGAACCACAAATAGTAGGTGTAACCACAAATGTTAGGTATAACCACAAATGTTAGGTACAATCATATTTGACAAATACATCTAACATTGATAGAAAATTTTGCCTATAAATATACAGTGTTTTTGCCTTAGAGATTCATCAATACACCAAAACAAGAAGAGAAGAAAAGCAAAGTCAAAGGAATAATTTCCTTTGAAGAAAAATAGTGTTATGTGTAAGAAAGTGGGAGAGAATATCTTAAAAAATAGTGATATTTTTCTAAAAGGGGAGTGACAAAATATTGGGAAACACTTGTGTGACACTATTTTGGGTTTATCTCAATTTGTTGTATTACCTCTCACTTTGTACCCATTAATTTTATTAGTAGAAGAAATATTTTTCGAAGTTTATCCCGTGAACTTAACCCAAATTAAAAGGGTGAACCACATTAAATTTCCGGTATCAATATTCTACTCTGTTGAATTTTTTTTATTTTTACTCGTTGTGCCCAACAACCGGTATCAGAGTTGGTCTAGTAAAATTCTTAATATGCTCTGTGGTTGCAGTATAGACTAATCTGCCATATCAGAAAAAAATTTATTAAATCCAGGACGTATTTATTTGTAGAAAAAAAAACACAACGAAACAAAAAAAATGTCAAGTCAGAAGGTAGATATTGAGAAATTTAATGACAATAATAATTTCTCTTTATGGAAAAGAAGGATGAAGGATATTCTCATTTAACAGAAGGTCCATAAGGCGTTGTTGGGAAAAGAAAAGAAGGTAGCAACCGTCACCGAGAAACAGTGGAATGACATAGATGAGATTGCAGCTAGTACAATCCGTCTAAATCTCTCAGACATTATCTTGCAAAATATTGAATCAAAAAATTGCAAAATTGCTAAAGAAACATGGGAGATTCTACAAAAGGTGTAAATGTCAAAGAACCTTGCCAATAAATTTCATTTATGGAAAGAGCTATATCAAATGAGGAAGGAAGATAATGTGAGCATGATGTAGTATGTTAGCGATTTCAACAACAAGCTTTCTCACTTAGTAAAATTTAATGTGAGTTTTGGCGATGAAGAGAAAGCTGTGATGTTGTTGGCATCAATACCCTCATCATATAATCATATCACAACAACTCTAACTTATGCAAAAAGACAAGATGAAGTTTGAAGTTGTTGTAGAAGCCCTGTTCTCATATAAGAAACAAAACAAGGAAAAAGATTCAGAAGCACAAGCCCTTATCACAGAGTCTAGAGGAAGGAGACTGTACAAAGAACAAAAACCCAAAAGCAAGAGCAGAGGCAAATCAAACAAATTTGTCAATATCGAATGCCATCACTACAAAAGGAAGGGTCACATTAAGAAATTTTGTCGAGTGTTCAAGAAGAAACAAGAAACGAACAAAGGCAAAGTAATGAAGAAAGACGACAGTAGTGATGATGAGCAAACAAATACCATAGACGAGTTCAATATCGTTTATGATGAAGATTTTGTCAATTTTGCATCACACGAGACCAACTGGGTGATTGATAGATGTGCTACAGTTCACACTACATCGCGTAGAGAATTTTTCTCATCATACACACCTAGAAGTTTTGGTGTTGTTAGAATGGGAAATGAAGGTTTGTCAAAGGTTGTAGGCAAAGGAGATGTTTGCTTGGAAACAGAGAATGAAACCAAACTATTTCTGAATGATGTCAGGCATATTCCAGTTATGTGCCTGAATTTGATCTCTGTGCAGAAACTTGCAAATGAAGGATATTGTAGCTTCTTCATTTATGACAAATGGAAACTTTCAAAAGACTCCTTAGTAGTGGCTAGAGGTGAGAAGCATACAACTCTGTATATAATGCAAGCGAAACTCTCCACAGACATAGTAAATGTTATAGAGATAGACAGTGCAACTGAGTTATGGCATAAGAGACTCAGTTACAAGGGTGAAAAAGGTTTGACAAATCTAGCCAAAAAGAAGATATTGCCCGGAATGGATGAAGTACATTTGGAGAAATGTGTTCATTGTCTAGCAAGAAAGCAAAACATGGTTGTTTTCAAGAGTTCCTCTCCTTCTAGAATGAATAATATTTTAGATCTGATTCATTTAGATTTATGTGGACTAATGTCAAAGTCACTTGGTGGTGCTCACTACTTTGTGACTTTTATTGATGATCATTCAAGGAAGACGTGGGTATATCTTCTTAAGACAAAGTATCAGGTGTTAGATGTCTTCAAAGAATTTCATGCCTCAGTTGAGAGACAGATTGGAAAGAAGCTAAAGTGCATCCGGACAGACAATGGTGGAGAATACACAGGACCTTTCCATGCTTACTGCAAAAAATATGGTATTTGACATCAAATGACACCTCCAAAGACACTGTAGTTGAATGATTTAGTTGAGAGAATGAATAGAACTTTGATGGAGAGAGTTAGATGTCTACTCTCACATGCAAAGTTACCTAAAACTTTCTGGGGTGAAACCATACTCACACTTGCACATGTGTTGAATCTTTCACCCTGTACTTCTCTCAAGATGGATGCTCTAGATAAAGTGTGGTCAGGAAAGGATGTTTCCTATGATCATCTACGAATGTTTGGTTACAAAGCATTTGTTCATATCCCCAAGGATGGGAGATCCAAACTTGATGCCAAAACAAGACAGTGTATTTTTATTGGCTATGGTCAAGATCAATTTGACTATAGATTTTACGATCTGATTGTAAAGAGACTTATCAGGAGTCGTGATGCTTTAATTGTTGAAGATGAGACCATTGAAGATATTATCAAAATGAATAAAGATGTTCCTAATTCCAATGATGCTCATCAGATTTGGAATTAATTCCTCCAACATCAATGCGAAGACAAGTTGGAGATGAAGACCAGGTTTATCCACCTGATGAAGATGATGCTCTCATAGAAGTTGGTTCTAAAGATGAGGGAAATGATGATGTTCATTATCCAGTACCAATACCTGCAGCTTCTCATGTTCCACTGAGAAGAATTGATAGAGTGAGACGACCCTCTACCTCATATCCTCTAGATGAGTATGTAACTTTCACTGATGGGGGACAACTTGAGAGTTATGAAAAAGCCATGGATGACGAATCCAAACAAAAATGGATTGAAGCCATGCAAGATGAGATGAAGTCCTTACATGAGAACAAAACTTTTGAGCTGATGAATTTGTCAAATGTGGTTGCACCTACCATTTGTGGTTGCACTTAACATTTGTGGTTACACCTACCATTTATGGTTGCACCTACCATTTATGTTTTCTTCCTTTTTAATGTAGGAGGGACTTACAAATCTTTCCCTCCCGACTACATAGAAGGCTCCACCAATCCAGAAGCTAAACGACAGTATTCAAAATTTTATCTTGGGAGAATTTTCATCAACATGTTTGATCCATTTTCTTCTGTATGGATCTTCTCAAGCTGTAATAGCTTCTTCTCCATTACATCCCTAATTCAGTGATATCTCATATCATTATGTTTTGATCTCGAATAAAAGGAGACATTCTTTATGGATAACACTCTGACTATCACAAAATAACTGATAACTGTCTTGTTACGACCCAAGTTCTTTCAAGAACTTTTTCATCTATAGAAACTCTTTGCATGCTTCTATTGCTGCTATAAATTCTACTTCGGTAGTGGACAATGCAACGCATTTTTGTAACTTTGACCGTCATGACATAGCTCCCATTACAAATGTAATCAGGTAACCTGAAGTGGATTTTCTAGAATCTACATCACCAGCCATATTTACATTTGTGTATCCAACTAACACAAGTTTGTCATTTCCAAAACATAGGCATATTTTGGAAGAATCTCGAAGATACTTGAAAATCCATTTCACTGCACCCCAATGTTTCTTTCTAGGATTTGAAAGGAATCTACTCATAATTCCAACTGCATGAGTGATATCTGGTCGTGTACAAACCATAGCATACATTAAACTCCCAACTACTAAGGCATATGGAACTTCTTCCATCTCTTCCTTCTCTTTGTCTGTAGAAGGACTCTGCTTAGAACTTAACTTAAAGTGATTAGCAAGAGGACAACTAATCGTTTTAGCCTTATCCATATGAAATCTTTGAAGTGCTTTCTCAATGTACTTCTCCTATGACAACCATAATTTCTTGGCGTCTCTGTCTCTAATAATAGTCATGGCAAGAATCTGCTTTACTGGCCCCAAGTCTTTCATAGCAAAAGACTTACTAAACTGCATTTTCAAGTTGTTGATTCTGAAAATATTCTGGCCAACAATCAACATATCATTCACATAGAACAAAAGAATAATGAAATCATCATCAGAGAATTTCTACACAAAAACACAATGGTCTAAAGTAGTCTTTTTGTAGCCTTGCTCCTTCATAACAGACTCAAACTTTTTGTACCATTGTCTTGGTGCCTGTTTTAAGCCATAAAGACTTTTCTTCAATTTGCAAGCATAATCTTCTTTTCCCTTTTGCTGAAAACACTTTGGCTGCTCCATGTATATCTCTTCTTCCAAGTCACCATGTAGAAAGACAGTTTTGACATTCATTTGCTCAACCTCCAAGTCAAGACTTGCTGCTAATCCTAGCACAATACGGATGGATGTCATTTTTACAACTGGAAAGAAAATCTCGTCAAAGTCAACACCTTTTCTTTGGTTGAATTCTTTGACAACCAGTCTGGCTTTGTATCGCAGACTGGAACTGTGTCCTTCATGTTTCACCATGAACACCCATTTATTTTTCAAGGCCTTCTTCCCTTTAGGCAGCTTCATCAGCTCAAAAGTTTTGTTCTCATGCAAGGACTTCATTTCATCTTGCATGGCTTCAATCCATTTTTGTTTGGATTCGTCATCCATAACCTCTTCATAACTCTCAGGTTCTCCCCCATTAGTGAAAGTTACATACTCATTTGAAGGATATGAGATAGAGGGTCGTCTCACTCTATCACTTCTTCTCAGTGGAATAGGAGAAGTCGTGAGTGTTGGTACTGGATAATGAACGTCATCATTTCCCTCATCTTCAGAACCAACTTCTATGGGAGCATCAACTTCATCAGGTGCATAAACCTGGTCTTCATCTCCAACTTTTCTTGGCACTAATGTTAGAGGAATTAATTCCAAATCTGATGAGTCACCATTGGAAATAGGAACATCTTTCTTCATTTTGATAATATCTTCAATGGTCTCATCTTCAACAATTACAGCATCACGGCTCCTGACAAGTCTCTTTACAACCGGATCGTAAAATCTATAGCCAAATTGATCTTGACCATACCCAATAAAAATACATTGTCTTGTTTTGGCATCAAGTTTGGATCTCTCATCCTTGGGGATATGAACAAATGCTTTGCAACCAAACACTCGTAGATGATCATAGGAAACATCCTTTCCTGACCACACTTTATCTAGAGCATCCATCTTGAGAGAAGTACAGGGTGAAAGATTCAACACATGTGCAACTGTGAGTATGGTTTCACCCCAGAAAGTTTTAGGTAACTTTGCATGTGAGAGTAGACATCTAACTCTCTCCATCAAAGTTCTGTTCATTCTCTCAGCTAAGCCATTCAACTGCAGTGTCTTTAGAGGTGTCATTTGATGTCGAATACCATGCTTTTTGCAGTAAGCATGGAAAGGTCCTGTGTATTGTCCACCATTGTCTGTCCGGATGCATTTTAGCTTCTTTCCAGTCTGTGTCTCAACTGAGGCATGAAATTCTTTGAAGACATCTAGTACCTGATACTTTGTCTTAAGAAGATATACCCACGTCTTCCTTGAATGATCATCAATAAAAGTCACAAAGTATTGAGCACCACCAAGTGACTTTGACATTAGTCCACACAAATCTAAATGAATCAGATCAAAAATATTATTCATTCTGGAAGGAGAGGAACTCTTGAAAGCAACCCTGTTTTGCTTTCTTGCTAGACAATGAACACATTTCTCCGAATGTACTTCATCCATTCCGGGCAATATCTTCTTTTTGGCTAGACTTGTCAAACCTTTTTCACCCTTGTAATTGAGTCTCTTATGTCATAACTCAGTTGCACTGTCTTTCTCTATGGCATTTACTGTGTCGGTGGAGAGCTTCGCTTGCATTATATACAGAGTTGTATGCTTCTCACCTCTAGCCACTACTAAGGAGCCTTTTGTAAGTTTCCATTTGTCATAAATGAAGGAGTTGTAATGTCCTTCATTTGCAAGTTTCTGCAAAGAGATCAAATTCAGGCGCATATCTAGAATATGCTTGACATCCTTCAGAAATAGTCTAGTTTCGTTCTCTATTTCCAAGCAAATATCTCTTTTGCCTACAGCCTTTGACAAGCTTTCATTTCCCATTCTAACAACACCAAAACTTCTAGGTGTGTATGATGAGAAAAATTCTCTACACGATGTAGCGTGAATTGTAGCACATCTATCAATCACCCAGTTGGCCTCGTGTGATGCAAGATTGACAAAATCTTCATCATAAATGATATTGAACTCGTCTATGGTATTTGTTTGCTCATCATCACTGTTGTCGTCTTTCTTCATTACTTTGCCTTTGTTCGTTTCTTGTTCCTTCTTGAACACCCGACAAAATTTCTTAATGTGACCCTTCCTCTTACAGTGATGGCATTCAACATTGGCAAATTTGTTTGATTTGCCTCTGCTCTTGCTTCTGGGTTTTTGTTCTTTGTACAGTCTCCTTCCTCTAGACTCTGTGATAAGGGCTTGTGTTTCTGAATCTCTTTCCTTGTTTTGTTTCTCATATGAGAACAGGGCTTCTACAACAACTTCAAACTTCATCTTGTCTTTTGCATAAGTTAGAGTTGTTGTGATATGATTATATGATGAGGGTATTGATGCTAACAACATCACAACTTTCTCTTCATCGCCAAAACTCACATTAAATTTTACTAAGTAAGAAAGCTTGTTGTTGAAATCGCTAACATATTGCATCATGCTCACACTATTTTCCTTCCTCATTTGATATAGCTCCTTCCATAAATGAAATTTATTGGCAAGGTTCTTTGACATGTATACGTTTTCTAAAGTCTCCCATGTTTCTTTAGTAGTCTTGCAATTTTTTGATTCAATATTTTGCAAGACACTGTCTGAGAGATTTAGACGGATTGTACTAGCTACAATCTCATCTATTTCCTCTCACTGTTCCTCGGTGATGGTTGCTACCTTTTTTTCTTTTCCCAACAATGCCTTATGGACCTTCTATTGAATGTGAATATCCTTCATCCTCCTTTTCCATAAAGAGAAATTATTATTGCCATTAAATTTCTCAATATCTACCTTCTGGCTTGACATTTTTTTTGTTTCGCTGTGTTTTTTTTCTACAAATAAATACGCTCTAGATCTAATAAAATATTTTCTGATGTGACAGATCAGTTTATGTTGTAACCACAGAGCATATTAAGAATTTTACTAGACCAGCTCTGATACCAGTTATTGGGCATAGCGGGTAAAAATAAAATAAATTCAACAGAGTAGAATAATGATACCGGAAATTTAACGTGATTCATCCTTTAATTTGGGCTAAGTCTACTGGACAAACTCCGAAATATATTTCTTCCACTAATAAAATTAATGGGTACAAAGTGAGAGGCAATACAACAAATTGAGATAAACTCAAAATAGTGTCATACAAGTGTTTCTCAAACTCATTATTTAGTCACTCCCCTCTTAGAAAAATATCACAATATTTTTCTAAGATATTCTCTCCCACTTTCTTACACACAACGCTATTTTTCTTCAAAGGAAATTGTTTCTTTGGCTTTGTTTTGCTTCTCTTCTTGTTTTGGTGTGTTGATGTATCTCTAAGGCAAAGACATTGTCTATTTATAGGCAAAATTGCATATCAATATTAGATGCATTTGTCAAATGTGATTGCACCTACCATTTATGGTTACATCTAACAATTGTGGTTACATCTAACAATTGTGGTTGTACCTACCATTTATGTTTTCTTCTTTTTCGATGTAAGGGACTTACATGATCATTATCTGGAAAAGCCTCCGTTGGTTCAGGCATAAGTTCATCAATTGCATCAGAAAAAATTTCAACATATATGCGTGTGTTTTCTGTAACCCGTATGAGGAATTCTTCGTCCAAATATTTGTACTGTACAATCAAACCAGCAGAAAGTTACAACAGACCATTGGGGTCTAGCAGCTAAAATGAAGGGCATTAATAAGACTTACATTAATCAAGTCATCAAGTTCAATCTGAATTGGTCTGATTTTACGGTTTGCAACCTCTTGTTGAAAAAGATCTATTAATTAAGGCTTCTCTACCTCCAAATTGGCATTGATTAGAAGAAAAAGCATAATAATAAGCATTCCTTATTCGGACAAGAGAAATTGAGACGCAACGAGTAATTTAGTTTATTTTAGTACATTAACTCAACAACCAAACAGAGATCAAGGTTTAATAGAAGACAGACTTACAAGTATGTTCGTTCATGTATTTGGCTTCGCCACTCACATCAAAGAAGTTCGAAATCAACTCTTTCCCGAGTACTAAAAAATTCATAAAAGATAGATAAAATTATAAAATATTGAATCGATAAGGCTACATATGTAGGAAGAACAAAAAGATATCTGCCGAATGTACCTTTATCCGCATTGTAGTCGAAAACCACCATTGTTTCTTCTCATAGCTCGCGAGCGCAGGTATAAACACAGAGAGAGAATAGAAAATAATAGAAATGCACAGAGGGGTAATAAGATTTGGCGACTGTTTGATAATAGGGCTGTCCGGCTGGGATGCTGTGGCGCCAAAATAACAAACTAAAAGGTCAAAAATAATGTGGCTGCTGGGATTCGAGCCCAGGTCTCCACGGCCACAACGTGGAATTCTTACCACTAAACTACAGCCACTTTGTTGTTAAGGCAGCTAAATATATTTATTAATATTAAATATATTTATACAAGATATAACATTAAACCTTGTAGTTTTGACTACTTACTTGAAAATACAAGTGATGTTGAATTTTAAATAAAAATTTGGTTTCTGATCAGAGAATCATAAATAAAATAAAGGAAAATAATCTTTAAAAATAATTAACATTTAATTAGAAGAAATATATAAGTTAATTTTTAAAATTTATCAATAATTTCTCGTACGAGTGTCGTTTATATTTTTATAAAAACGTGACGTTATATTATTGTGCTTTGGAAATAACACAATCGTCTCTCATTTTGTTTTTTTTTTTTGCTTTTATGTTTTTCTCAAGAATTATTCTGACTTTAAATTTGAAAAAAAAAATAATCATTATTCTTAATTAAATTTAGACCACTTTGGTGGTAAAGTTATAGGCAATCTCAATCCCTAAGTTATTACTATATTACAATACCATCCTTTAGATATCTTGCAAACACTTCTAAATTTTATTTATTTGCTTCTTTTACTATATTACTAAATCTATTTCTTTCTTTCTTTTTTCGAACACTTCCCCAAAAACAGTCACTATGTAATTGTTATTTTTTAAACTTCAATGGTGTTTTTGTTATTTAATAAAAGTAGAAGTATTAACCTAAATTTTATTCCCAAGAAGCTAATCTCTCTTGGTTTCATACTCATAATTTTGGAGTCATGTAGAGTAAGCAAGCAATTTGATGATATCAATGAAGTCCAATACTCATCTATTTCTCTATTTGTCATATTGCAGTTTAGTCCCTGGACAGTGTAAATAAAGTAGCTCATGCAATAGTTTAGAATTATGGAAAGTCATTCAAGAGAGCAATAAAATCGCCATTTCTGTACACCACTTTCTGCATTCAATGGAAAATTCCATGGTCTAAAATGAAATGTTCAATCACATCTAACATTATTCAGAAAATATTAGTAGTATACTTATTTAAACATTCATTCAAGGTTAAAAATCTCGAATTCGAACAGAGCCGACACAAGAACAAGAGTATGAGCAAGTCTCTGGAAGTAGACTCACACAACACGAGCTATAAACTTCCCTTTATTAGCTCCAAAATCCTTTTTCTTCAACAACAGTACCAACAAATTATGAATCAACATTGAATCTTTTCTTGGTGGTCTAAGGGTAGTACTTCTTGCCGTTGTCAATTCTAATTGTCTGGCCCAGCATCAATGAAGGATAATAATCATTATTTTAAAATAAATTGTATAATAATTAAGATATTAAGAATAATACTCTAAAAATATATATATAATTTACCTAGAAACTTATGCGTGATTTAAACTTTTATATAGTAAATAGATTGTTGATATAAGAGTGTCCATTGTTGCTGCACAACCCTCTAACACCTGAAACAAGAACTTGAACCCCCATACTTTCAACAAACTCAAACTCACGTCGTTGATAAAAATCATCCGATTAACCAGAGAGGTCAAGTCCTCTCTTCTTCGATTTACTCTGCAATTGGATTCAAAGGTCAACTCTTCTACGTGTGTGTATAAATCAAACAAATTCACAAATGAGAATGGTACAATATAAGCCACCACTGAGGAAAAATATACTTCAACTCGTCAGCTATAGTTCCTTTCACTGATATGGTAAGTACTATATCACTCTAGCAACAATTTAAAGTAAAAAAAAATGTAATGTCAACTAATTTTGAATATTAATTTCATTGATTATAGAATGCGTATACACGATCTTGTAAATAGAAATGCGTATAAAATCATAAAACTATTATTGATTTACAAATGCTAAAGAAAAAGGATAAATAGAGAACATACAAAGAGTTGATGGAACATTAGCAAAAATGAGTATCATCCAAGTTGCATTCTTCTCACTAATGATCATTCCTCTCCAACCAATCAAGATATGAACACATGTAAGTCCAATAAGGTATTATAATAGCCCTTCTCAATTTCCTCATCTTTAACCTTATGTAGTAGGAGTAATTCAATAACTAAATCTTCCCCATCAAGACGATTAAGATGTGATCTTTTCCCCTTCTTCCTAGGGTTTATATGGTCTGGTGAAGAAACAATACTGCTATTATCTGGATCAATGCTTGATGGATGCATTATTTTACGAATCCAATGCTTTGCAGCATTTATCTTCTCTCTCCTTGTGTCATACATCAAGCAACCAGAAACGAAGGATGGAGGCATTGTATCCAACCCAACATCCTTCTCTACTATTTGCTTTAGTAGAAGTTTTTTGCTCATTTCTGACTTCCCACTCCACCACTCTACATAGGACTCGAGCACGAAATTCTTCCCCAATCTGTTATGAAGCTCTTCACTCCCTTCGGGAAGCTTTACACGATCCGCCTCATTTACAAATTTTGTATAGATCATTGATAAGCATTCAGGGGAAAGATTCATGCTATCCATATCTTCAGTATCCATCAATCCATACTTATTATAATCCATATTAAAGTATTTGGACTCATCTTCTGCACAAATCATATCCATCCCATAATTTAACTCTTTGCTCAAACATTGACCAACCACATCTTCCAAATCAAACCCAGTATGCTCTAAACCCTTCCTCTTTCCATTAGGCTTTGACATTGATTTCATCTCCATGTACTGAATCACAAGTGGTGCATTCTTAATTATGTTTTTCATAGTAACATTCTTTCCCCAAGGCAATGCTTGAGCAACCTTCACAAGCGCTTCTAAGAGCTCCTTATATCTCCGTCTACTTGTTGAAGCAACGGCATGAACTTCGTTAGCTACATCCTCAATCCTGACATCAATCTGATTCAATTCTGCCACAAGAACCAACACAGCTGCCACAACAGGCAGTGGTGTCCGTCCGGTGGTCAAGAACCACTTTACAGCACACTGAATCAAAAACATGCCTTGCTTACGAATCCTCTGCTTTGTATCATCCATAAGACCAGCAAAGCTACTCAAATCACCCAAATTCATTATTAGACGCTCAAAAGCCACCACTATATCAAACTTGGGGAATTCAGCCTCCTTTAAATTCAAGAATTGCACAACACGAGTAACCATTCTGCCTAACTCATGTACATCACAAGTGATATCTGCAGCCACCCGAGCAATAGGAAATAATTTATTCTCTCTCCTCATAACAATATAAGTACAAGCACCAACCAAAATAGTTAGCCAGCGACCTTGTCCATATTCACCTTCTGTAACAGCATTTACCATGGTTTCAACATTGTCGTATTTGTTTGAAAGTCCTAGTCGAAACAAAATCTCCTCGATTGATTTCTTGGCACCATAGATTTTCCTCTCCTTGTACGTGGAAGCAATTCCATCCCCGTATCTAATGTTTGTGCCTTGAGGTCCATTAAGACCGCCCAATTGGGCATCAAAGTTATCAAATTCTTGAACAAAGCCACAGATCTCACATACTAGACTGCCGCTTGCTTCCTCGCGAACAAAGGATTTGGCTTTGCAATTTGTGCAGCAACCAGAGGACATTTCTACAAATTGTAGCTTAGGAAATGTCAGGGAAGTTTACTTCTTGTTCAATAACCTAGTCTATATTGTAGGTGAGAAAATAGATATTTAAATTTTTGTGCAACGGAGATTTCAAAGTTGAAAAGGTTTTTCCCATGTGATTGAGCCTGTTAGCCATCAGTTCCTGAAAAAGATGATGTCTGGTGAGTAGAAAAGCAAAAGGAAAAGCCTAAATTAAAAGCAGGGTAGCCGCTGTAAGAGAACAAATTGAGAAGCTACAAGATCACTGAATCACAAAAATAACTTCAAATCAATTTACCGAATGCTTGGGCCTTGAGTAGTACAGATACGTTGATGGAACCCAACGGTATTGAGACTATTGAAGGGTAGAGGAGACAGATAGCAGGCAGGAGGCTAATGGCAATGAAAAAATGTGAAGGTAAAGGAAGACGACAATACAGTGAGTGAGAAAGTGGGTGGGGGAGGAAAAGAATGAAAATCTGCTCAATTGGGAACTCCTCAGTTTTGAGATATATAGTTAGGTAATAAGCTAATGATTTTTTGGCTATAATGAAGGCACATTTTACTATTATTAATAATATGAAACATATTAAGCACAATGGATAAATCTGTTTGTCTTTAAGGAAGATATCTATTCAAATTACAAATAGTTAGGGTCTTATTATTTATCATATATTTATGTAAATGTAATAATTTTATAAATATAAAAATAGGTTTTCCGACTAGGTTCAAGGTATCTTCCCTACCCCCAACCTTTTCAACTAGAAACCGATACCTGTCTTAGGGATATCAATGTCTGATACGATACAGACAAAAAATTATTTAGGATTGTTCAATAATTTTTTCATGTACTTAAAAGTCTTGTTATTTTTTACTATTATAAATAGGCAATATAGAAAAAAATTAAGTAAATTTTTTCATGAATCAACTAACATGTGAACAAGACAATTAATTATGAAATACTGAACACGACACGATTACCACCCTAAGGTCCTACCCCAACAAATATCCCCACAAAACCAAAACCGCTCAGATATTACTTGCGATCACACAAACCAACAGACTTTGTTACATCTCTAACACAGTTTAATCATCTAAAATTAAAAACAACATAATTTTTTTTATCAACAATGGTGAAATATAGCAGTGAGCGTAAATAAACCCAAATTGTTATCCATGCACAAGAATTCTCCAACTATCAGGATAGCCATTCTTGTTTCATGCAAGGTTCCATAAGGCAGAAATGGGTACCAAGACAGTTCTCCCAAATGAAGCAAGGCATAAACCTCAAGGCAGTCCGAGACATAAGCCTCACTTAAAATTGAAAAAAAAAATACATAAAATTATTAATAACCTATTAATTAAGTAAAAATACACTAAAAATTAAGACACAAATCATAAAATGTAATAATAACATAAGTAGTTTAGATATAAAGTCACAAACCATATAAATAAACGTCCAAAACACAAATTAAGATTCAAACAAAATCACAAAACAAGTTTCAAAATGAACCCTAAATACCACATAAAACATGTTTTAATATGATGGTCATTGTTAGTTTCTTCCTCTTCATCCCTTGAGTTTACTAATTCAAATCCTCACTCATCACTCATCACTCATCACTCATCACTCATCACTCATCAACACCCTCGTTACTACTAGTTTTATCATTCATTGAATCACCATCATATATAATTACAATGTCTTGTTCATCTTCAACATCATCTTTACTTACCTTTATCCTTAGTATTTGTTGGTGGATTTTTTCTTTTATTTCTATAAGATCCTTCACTTTTTTGGTGTGATGGTGTGATGTTCTTTCTTTCCTCTAACCAAACGCTCATCATCAAGTTCATTTGTATCCTTTAGTTGTATGTTTTTTAGGTCTCTATCACTAGCTCACCATTCATCATCTGATGGCACATCATCAAGTACCAAAAGATCATCATCTTCTTTGAGTGTCTTAAGTTTTATGCACCTATGTTTAAGTTTCTTGTTATACATAATACAAACCAAAAAAATCATCCCAAGTGTACTTAATCGGTTTTATAAAAGGATTCTTTTATTTCTTCTTCTTCTTCTTCTTTTTATTTTATTTTTTTCATTTAATGGCTATTGGACTTTTATAAAAAAATCTGGGCCTAGCTTATAAAAAAATCATAATTTGACCATTTATTGTTTCATAAAAGAGGCTTAAGCCTCAAGCCGTAAGCATTAAATTATGTACATGAGGCGATAGCCTCAACATCTCCATCAGCTGCCTCACCTCAATAAGCATCTCAAGGTGCTGCCTCAATGCGTTTTTTGGAACTATGGTTTCATGTGTTACAAATTTAATTTTATTGCATTTACAGGATAAAGTTATCAAATTAAGAAGCTGTTTACAAACATAAGATGCCAATCATAAACACGAAACTTGTCCTGAATTTTTTTCTCTATCTGTAAAGTATAAAACCATAAACGGAAGCAGTAAATAAAGTGATCAGTTATTTTTTACTAAGAGAACCAGAATAATTCCTTCAAATAGAATAAAATAATTTTTATAATTAAAAATTTTCCCCTCTAATGTTCTGTCAATTTTCACCATTTTTTTACACTTTCAGGCCCATTAGACTCTCACACTTAGAAGATTAACATTAAACTGGAAATTAGTAAATATTTATTTTGCCTGGTTAATAGGTAAAACTACAGCAACAGGGAAACCATCAAACAAATTAACCTCATTACCTCACATTTGAAATCTATCATAAACCAATTTATGACAAATAAGGTTAAAATTATAAATATTCATTGTATTCAGGGGGGAGGCACGTGCAGCCCAAGAGGGGTATATGCCCCCCCTCAACTTTTTAAATGTGTATTTCTTTTGTAATATATGCTTATAATTTGATTAGTGCCCCCTTTAAAGAATTATTTTCATTTTAAATATGTGATAATTTTTAAATTTTGACAAATTTTTATGGACATTTTATCAAAATATGTATTTAGATTTTATACATTTACACATAAGATCCAACAAAATTGCAAAATTCTCCTTTCATTTTTATCATTTTAAAGAAAAATTACATTTAGGTGTTTAAATTTTAAATGTTTGACGTTTAATCTTAAAAAATAGCATGATTTGAATCATCTCTCAAATCGTTGTTCGATAAATAAGTAATCAAAGCAATGCTTTTTAACCAAAAAAAATACTCTTTTAATTTGTTCTTCTTCTGATATGCTCTACTTTCATTCAAAATTGTGACTTATGGAATATTTTAGACTAAATTCAATTGTATTTGACTCCTTTATTATTTTCCGACACAATGTAGCTAGTATTTTATATTTTTACTTATATATTTGTTCATGAATTTAAAAATTTTTGACAAAAATATAGATTTGACTTATTATTTATTCTATATTGCGCAAAAAAAAATTTAAAATTTCGTACTAGTTAACTACGAGCATATTTTTTTGTTCCACTTGAAATTTACATGGTGCCCTCTCTGAACAATATTGTTGACTCCATCACTGATTGTATTCATCCACCAACAACAATAGGGAAACCAAACTCGTAATCAGGAATCTACGATGAACCAGTCTATCTTTTTATTCGTGCTAAAATATAATAATCCAGTCTATCAAAAAATAAGCATAAAATTATCAAATTCATATTATAGATGGTCAAGAACTAAATAATACTCTGGTAAAGTAAAAACCCAATTGAAACTGAGAGGTTTTCAAATAATTCATTAGAATCATGAAACCGATTTTCAAGAAACGACGAAGTAATCGTTTGAATCACCAAATAATGACGCAAATTTGAGAAACACAAACTGAGGGAGAGAGAGGAATCTTACATATTACAGAAGAAGAGGGAGATGCACTAAAGAACGGCGAACGGAAAGAGATTGGACTGTGGGGATTTCGGAATATAAAAAAGATAAGTTTATTAATATTACATTTGAAAAAAAAATGTACTATTATGTAAATGTAACTATGTAAGACATAATTTTTACCTATAAAAAATGTTATACAATAATTACACGATACTACATATAATAATTAAAAATTAATAATCAAGAAAATTTACTATAAAATGTTAATATTTATGAAAAATTTATAAAACACAGAAAAATTCAAATCTTTATCGAAAATTATGGTTTTCATTTTAAAAAAAATGAAAATAATTATACACATGGATGAAAATAAATTAAAAAATGGACAGCTTTATACACTTTTTATTTTATGACACAATTCAATTGAAAAATTGTATATTGTTAATTTTTTTTACATCTAACTAACCAATTCTTATTATATGTAAAATTTTATGTATCACGTATAAATTTATTATTTATGCATAAATTTTCCTATATTTTTATCAATTTTTGCTGATGTGTATGCTGTGAATTGATTGTTAAGTATTCTTGTCTCACATCGACTAGGAATAAAGTAACAAAACTGCTTATAAGTTTAATCAATCATTAACTTAATGAGATCTTATTGAGTTAAGTTAGGCCTGAGTTTATAACAGATCAAATTTGACCTGGCTTTATATGTTTGGACCTAAATGCTCTCTACTACATGTGTGGCCCAATGTCGCTTTGTCGTCATGGAGGGAGGCATAAGATCATCATTCTACATCGACAGAATAAAGAAACAAAGTCATTATAGGTTTAGACAATCCTTAACTTAATGAGATTTTATTGAGTTAAGTTAGGCCTGAGTTTCTAACATTGATAATGTATGTTGTGACATAAAAATGGTATAAGACAATTGAAATCCATGTATATTCGGTAACTGTCTAATAAAAATACATAAAGGATTATAATTTTACTTATAAACTTGACATTCTATAAGTTTTCATTACTAAATTTTATTTATAAATTTATTATTGCTCGTTAATATAATTGTATTGAGCATTAGATGAAAAGTAAATCGGATATATTTTCCGAAATTTCTCATTGTCGTCTTTCTATAAGCCAATTTTACTAAAATTATCATGTAAATTTTGATTTTTTAAAACAGTAGAAAAATTTCTATAGACGTTGGTAATAGTTAGGGTTGAACAGCTAATTGAAGTTTATTTGTAACCGATATGAATCTGATTTGATATAAATTAAATTTAAAGATTTTTATTCGTATATTTATAATAAAATTTATTATTTATAATCATAATTAAAAAAATAAAAATATATATATATATAAGTATTAAATTATTATAAATATTTATATTTATTTTTTAATATAATAATATAATATAATTATGATATCTATAATATTTAAATATAATATATTATAAAATAAAATATATATTTATTTATAATTAAATAATAATTCAATCCGAAAAAAATACACTAAATTATAAAATATATTACTCAATCCGATGCAAGTCAACGAAACATAATTAGATTAAAGTTTATCACTAATTAATAAAATCAAAGATGATATTACTTTTTATTATTATAAAGAATTTACTGGTAAAAACAAAAAAAAATTATAACTTTTATTGTGACAACCAACACGAAAAGCCGAATCAACGTGCGAACAGAAACCTGGTTATCAACTTCAATCAAAAAGCATAAAATCCACTCAGCACAATTAAATGAGTCAAAAACAACAGAGCGTAACCCATATATTACATCATCAAGTAAAAAAGAAGCAAATTTGTTATCAGGAGGTGAAAATATACAGGTCATTTTGACTAGAGATAGGTTGCAAACTGAGAGGCCAATGAAGCATCACTGGAACTACAACCCTCAGTCCCAATAATATGAGTCAAAAACTAATACGTCGGAAGCCCTTTGAATAACCAAATTTCATATCAAGTAAAAAAAATTACAGAACCTCTACGGGTACATTTTAAAAAGAGACCGTCTATGACACTGTTTTGCAAAATGTTACAAGTATATCTCTCCCATTTCTGATGCTATGAAGATGTCGAGCTTTGTTCCTTGGTTTTTGCCAACTTAGCTTGTACTAGTTTATCCAGGATTGGGGGCTCTAGAGGAGCTGGGTCAAGACAACGCTCTGAAGCGGCAACAATTACCTGCACAAACAACCACAAACTTATTACATCATAAAATTCCAAAACCATCCATTCTGAGTTCCAAAAGCTGGCAAAAGATACAAGGCTACAAAGGGACAGAGAGGGATAAAAAAGAATGTTGAGATCCAATTATTCCAAACAAAAGAAAAGGAGTTAATGTTGAGGGAAAACCCCCATATGAAATTCAAGGAAGAAATAATAAGGGTCATAATTCGAGTTTTAACTAGAAAAGGATTTTCTTCCTATTATTACCTCATCAAGCAAAAAATCCATGGCTGCTTCATCTTCAACAATTTCCTTTAAAGGGGTCCTGAGGAACTGAATATCCAACTGAATTTGCTGGAATCCACTTCGGTTGAATGTTTGCAGGCGGACTAATTCCTGTAAGCTTTTGAGGCAAAGTTTTACAACCATTGTGGAAACAGACTCCTGTAATGTGCAAGCAAACTTGTACATGAAATTCCAAATCAATATTAAGTTATAAACCATAGCAACATGATGAAAAGAAAGTTACCTGGGTTAATTCAACTTTCGTAAAAATTTCAACTTTTTGCTTAAATAATTTTGCCATATGGGTTTCTAAAAGCTGGCTCCTTGCCCTTTGAGTATTTGACCGGCTCAATTTCTCCTCTCGTAATGGAGCACTACGTGATGATGCAGTGCTCCCATTGCTTTCGGTTCGACGATGCTTGCGAAGTCCCTGAGGTAAAATCTGCTTTACTTCGTTTCCTATTGCCTCCAACTAGCTCCGTAAGACAAAGAATAAACATTCATTAATATGTACTATAATAATATACTCTTTAAAACTAAAAAGATCATATAAAAAGGGCAGTAAGACAATATTTCATTATCTTTTCTGTTTTTCCTCTGATTTTACTCATATTTTTCAAGGAATAGTGAATGGGTACTAACCTCATGAAGAAATAAATCAACAAACATATGAACTTCCCTGGGTTCCTTGTGCTGTAAGAAAATTCCATAATAACATGCAGATTCAAGTTATATACCATTTCTGTGCTAGATACCTCATTTAAGAAGATAGATCATTGTCAAAGAGCAAACTGACCTTAACCCAATTTGGTGCTGTAAATCTCTTCTTTAGGAGAACTGACACCCTCTGAGTTCTCATGCTTATATACTGTAAGAAAGGACATGTTATTATTCACTATCAGATACTAAGGGGGGCAAAAAAAAATCTAAATGTGAGAACAGAAATAAAAATGTTGAAAAGGTTGGCTAAGTATTATGTAGAAATGTTGAAAGAACTAATGACATAAGAAGATTAACCCCCTCTATCAATTCTCACTAATCACAGAAAGGAATCTAATAAATCCAGAAATATGTCAACCCATGAAAAAAAAAATGCTTCACTTGTTTACCATGCATGTCTCAAGACTGGTTCTCAAGACTGGTTAATGGCTTCCCATGGGATTAATAACATTCTAAGATGCGTAATATATTGGATTTTTACAGATTAATCCATATAGACCACCCCAATCACCCCACAAATTTTAGAACCAGAGTAGTTTAGGACTCGTACAAGATGCAGAAACTTTTCCCCAGATGAATGAAAGATTCGACAAACTTCTCCAGGAACGAAAGCTGGTCCATGCTCATAGCCTCTAGCACTACCACCAGAAAAGGACGCAGCGATCTCCTGTCAATTAAAACGTGAAACTTCAATACAAGTACCTGGGTCTTTCGATTAGAACATAACTTAACAATATGATATTTATATAAATAGAAAAAATATGATATTTATACATACAAAACAAACAAACAAACAAACGGGTAATACGATGGCCACTTGCCTCAGTAATTCTTGGGATGGTAGTTTGTTCAATGTAAAGAGATAGTTGAGCCAGTACTAGGACAAGCCCAGCAGAAACTCTGTCACCTTGTTTTCCTTCTGTCAAATTCTGGTCATGATTAGCTGAACTGTTTCTTCCTGAAAGTGAGTGGAAATGATTATCAAGTTCCTGGAAGAAGTTTTGGAATCCTTCTTGAACCCAATCAATAATTAGGTCTCTCAGTTTAACCAGCAGCTCTGAACTGTCCTCTAAGAGTTGGTGGAAATCCTGGAATGCAGAGTAAGAAAGGAAGGCATGAGAGGAGAAAAGTACAGATATATATGTTATTAAACAATAGTATCATAAGTTCATAACATTCTGGAAAGGAAAAAATATGTGCAATATAGAAATATTTTAATAAAACTAAATATACAGTATGAACATTCCATAAACAACTTGAGAGACTAGTAGTTAAAATTATTAAATTAGAGAGCAAGACAAGAACTAGAAATATGCAATTTATTTCTGTAACCATCTAACATATCAAAGCACAACTTTGCCAAAGCATTCATGCTTGAATGAATATGAGCAAACAAGTGCACACTATATGCTTAAACATATAGTGAGAAGAATAGAACATAATCAAGTACAGTGGTCAAAGCATCTCATATTACCAATAAGACATCCACACTGGCTTGCAGCGCTGTTTTTTTGCTGGCCTCCAAAGCCACTTGCAAGGAGTTGTCTTGCCCACTCTCCTGTTTGATATGTGTTTTGGTAAGGGCATCTGCCAGTTCAAACAAATTAAATTGAGACATCTCCATCCCTCCAGGGATAAAATGGAATCCAAAATAGAGTCCCAACCCCCCTTTTCTACACAGTATCAAATCAGGTGAATTTTACACACGAATTTTTTTTCTTCCTCCTTTTTATATGGTGCTCATGAGATTTCACTGCAATGCAGGTTTGAACATATTTTTCTTTACTTTCCCACATTTCTTGAATTTAAACCATGAAGAGAAGCCATTAAGAAGTTTTTCAAAAAAATAAAAAAAAATAATAAAAAGAAGGCAGTGATATTGCCACAACTATACGGCATATATTGACAGTTTGATCCCCATGATTAATGACTCTTCAGTGCAATGCATTATATGAACAGGGTTGTAGAAGCAACAAAAGTGAATATTGAAATATCACTACCCTAATAATAATAATAATAATAGCAATGGCAATAATAATAATAATAATAGCAATGGCAATAATAATAATAATAATAATAATAGCAATGGCAATAGTAATAATAATAATAATAATAGCAATGGCAATAATAATTAATGAAAGAGGGGGATATTGTCACAACTTCTTTCAACATAGTCAATGCCTATCAATATTGCAGTGTGGCATTAACAAAATAAGGCATGACAGTATTGACATCCTTAATGAATAAATAAATAAATAAAAATCATGAAAAAATGCCCTTGCATGGAGAACGAAAATTAATTGAAACTAACAAGGATTTTCTAGAAAATTCCAGTGACTTAACCTGAAATATTATGTAGAAGATGAGAAAAAGTACTCCTAAGATGTTGTTTAAGGACAACCTGTGCAGCCTGTAGAAGTATTGACAGGTTAGTCGGTATGTTTTTTATAAGTTTGACCAAATGTGCTCAATAATATTGAATTAAAATCAAATTTAAGTAATCACCTCCAGACAATAATCAGGAAGAGCACCCTCATGTAACACCTCGTTCATAAGTAGCACATCTTTCCATATAATTCCTGCATGAGTATGTGTTCCAGTTAAAGAACTGAAGATGTCACTTTGGAACCAAAAAATGGAAGGAAAATCTTTTGTTATTCTATGAAAAAAATACAAGGAAAAGAATGGCATAAAAGTTTTAACAAAAGTAAACAATGGAATCTTCTCTACACCCTCCAGCAATTAAATGTAATAGACTGAAGGTAGACAACTCTTAAATAGAGAGAATTAGGAGCTGTGAAGGCTAAAAGGTTTATAACCACATCATGAACACTTGTCGACAACCCATAGCCAGAGAAAATGGCTAAAAAAATAACCTTAAACACCTTAGAACTGTGTGTTAGTGTACTTTACTGGATGGTTTACCTTCCCCAACAAATGCGCAAAAAAATTTGGGGAAAAAAAATCTCCAATTGTATTTAGAAACAGCTAGTAACATTATATTAGCATAAAGACATTCAAAAGAAAAAAAAGGCATCAATCATTCAGCAACTACCCAGATGCATTTACACAAATACATTCTTGATCCTAATTTAGAAAGACAGAATCTAGTTTATCAATTTCAAAATTTTGAGAGAGATGGTGACCTGGAGAAACCAAAAGGCAGATTAAAAAAGGATGGTATGCTAACCAATCCATACTACTTACGAAGAACACACAGCAGATCTGCTGAAGAAAGCCAATTCTTTTGATATTCATCAGTGGTCTCAAAATGCCTAAAGATAGAAAAACAAAATAAATTACTTAAGAAGAATTCTCCTTCAGTTCAAAACATTTAAATTAAAACAATGAGAATAATGAATAGATGTGATAGGTGCACAGGGGAGAAAATATGTTCGCTTACTTGGCAATCAAATCACGCACAAGCTTAATAAGTTGCTCATCTGAATCGGGAAATATTACTCGATAAGCACGAAGAGCTTCCACAAACTCACGAATGGAAGCCTAAATTAAGTGTAAAGATTTAGTTAATTAGTTACAGAAAGCTGCATGAAGAAGGAAAGTAGGATGTAGATGCTAACAAAGAGACATCGTGACCAGAGGAAAACAAAAAAAGTATTAGAAAGATGATGTTGGTGAACAAAATTTCACCATTGAGTAGTTACTGCCATTTTTGATGAATGGTAGCACCAATCATATTGAAAGATGTAATGACAATCAAACAGCTATTAGTCCTCACCTCATGAGCAGTATCAGGTACGAACTCAGACATGTTTCCCTCTCTAGAAGGGTGAGCAGAATCAACGGAAGCATTCTTCAAGTCTTCCACCTTAAAGTGTAGGTCTAAGACAGATTGTTCCAACTTTTCTAGTAGCTTGGCCTGTAAGCTGTTTACCTGATAAAGATTGTTATTATTGTCAGCACGTCACTATGTAGGAATACACCATATAAACATTAGAGTGTCTTCCCAAGTTTCTCACTTCAAGAAGGACCCACTCATGGAACACATATGGTCTAAATCTTCAATAACGACAACAATAATTAGAGAATTTGTGCTCCTAGCCCAAAAAAATAAATAAAATAAAACAAAAATGTCTATTCTATTGATATTTAGAATGGAAATGTGGTCTTAAAGAGATAAACTGAAGTGAAACTTTTCTAAAAAGAAGAGGTGCAGCACACACCGGGTAGTCCATTTGCTTAAGAAGTAAAGCAGCTTCTGCCCTTGCTTGTATGGATTCAGAATCTGAAAATAGCTTTCCCTGAAAAAGGAAAATAAATTTGTAATCATGCAATGGTCCTTTTGATTATACCAGTGCCAATGACTCATACAACCTTTATCGAGAAATCAAAAGTTCAAACTAAATGTTCTTTTTTACTTTATTAAAACGTTGAACTGTCAAGGCTGTCATGATTTGTATTGGATAGCCCAATGGCATGGTCCTTGGCTTCCAGCAGAACAGCCAGATGACATCAACATCGCTAACAAGTATTTATGCGAAGAAATGATTTTTGGCATACTTCTAATGATTGATTTTTGATTATTCTACCTCATTCAAATATGTTATTTCCGAACAGGTATACTCTAAACATTGAATACCACTTCTTCAAATGCCCATCTTTGTAGAAGATGAAGGCAAACCTGACAGGTCAATTTTTGTATGATAGGAATAATAATCAAAATTTCACCCAAGTAACGACCTAAATTTCTAATAACAGCTATGGATGTGAGAAGGAAGAATGTCAACTTGTAGCTCGCTTTAATTACTGTTCAAAAGGTATATTACAGGATAACCAGCAAAAACAAGTTCAAAATAATCCATACCTCCTCAGGGACAAAAGACGAATCTATATAGTACAAACTGGATGGAATTTTTTTTTTTTTTTGTCACAAATAAACGATTGGATAGAATTATAACCACCAAAATATGAGAAATATAATTTTATATTAACCAGCATTTTTTCCTGAAGCCTATAATTCACCTAGTATAACATGAAACAAAAATTTCACCTGCAAATTCTTTATAATTACAGCCATGGCTTCTTCAGATGCCCGCTTACAGTCTTGGAATGATGAGTCTCCATATGCCTGTTTAGAAGATTAAAAAAATATATGATATGTAAAAGAACATACATTCTTTGAGGAAAAAAATAAAAGAAGATGCATCATTAATGTAAGAAACAACAAACCTTAAAAATTGGCATTGCTCCAGTATAATATCTTACTGCATCAGCATATGCTTCTAATTTGATACACTTTCCAAGTCTAGCAGGTAGATCATATATGAACTGCTCTTTATCATAGAAAAGTACATCCGTAACTCATAATTGGAGGGGGGAAAGAACATAAAGACATCACTTATAATGAATCCCCATAAAAAAGTTTGACAATTATGAGATTCCTGAACAAGTCTCTGTAACTCTGAATAAAAATATACATGTAGATTCTTGTTACCAGTAATATATTGCACTAAGAAAAGGTCATTTAACATCTTTTGCAACAATAACATGGCACTTACAAGAGGCACAGCATGAAAGATTTACTGACTAAACAATATCTATTTGTTACTTTGATCCATAGTTTCATCTATTTAGTTGGTTGGTGAGGCTCTACATGTCCAAAGCTGTCATTAAAACAAGCCCTTGATCCACTTTAAATTTAAGCAGAAGAAAGGGAGAGGGAATAGCTACTCCTGAAAATTACATATTCGCTGACCTGGACTTTGCGAAGAAGGTTACGTGTACGATGCAGTTTCTCTATATGTTCCCTTTTCTCAAAGAGAGAAGTGTTGACCCCATCACTCCTGGATTGCACTGACATAATCTGCAGAGCTTGTCATTTTAATTACACTATTCTTTCAACAATCTCAAGTGATAACACGAATTCAGAGAAAATTAGACTGGAAAAAGTTGCACTTGCCTTCTCAAGGAGTTGTTCCATGTTTGTTTCCATGCCCACAATATTGTTTTTCATCCTGAAAAAGTAAAGAAACGCATAATGAATAATATTTAGGATTCCTAAATCATTCATTCATGGAACAGAAATTTTGTTGCCATGCACTTCACAAAATATATATTAACATGAATCACCTAGTAAAGTTCTAGTGGTATTGCTCAGAAATCAATGTAGAAAATTTAGGTCATAGGAAACAACTGTTATTCAAGAAAACAATAAATCAAAGTAAAAAATTACCTTTTAATTGTATCTGTGGCACTGATAAACTTGTTGTAATTTTCATAAACCAGCATTTGCAAGTCAGTGTCAAGATTCTTTATCTCAGCTGCCATTTCAACATGCCTTTGAAGAAGCCCTTCTAAGTTTGACCTTTGTATCTGCAGGTTGAAAAGGTTGTATATTCTAATTTCAAAATTTGATATGTGCTATATGTTATTATTTTATTAGACAAAATAGCCTAGACATCAACACATATTAGCATCGTATCTTGAATTTTTTTCCAAAACAGCGCATAAATTGGATCTAACTCTGCAAGTTACATACATTTATGCAAGAAAATAAAGGGCCACCATAAAATTTAGAATCACATGTAGCTCTCAATTCAAATCACCATTCGCTGTCCATGTTTCAAAATTTGCTCAAAGTAACATTGCCACTTACAATGCAAACTAACAACACTGCAATACATAGTACCAGACATTCCTACTTTGTCTTAGCGAGCAGTTTCTCTAGGAGAGGGATCCCCCAGAGGGAGCACTCTCTCTCTGGTACGTATAGTTTAGTTTTTTTGTGTTATCTTTGTTTGATTTCTTTTTAGTTTGTATAGTATTTTATCTTTTGTTTGGGGTAGAATAAGAGAAATTTCTATAGGTTTAGATATCTTTCTAGATCTATGGCATTTCTTAGTTTGTTTGTACTAAGTGTGTGTGCTTTGGGAGCCCTCTATGGGGTTTGAAGCCGAAACTTTGAAGATGTTCAAGTGCCCAGCAACTGTTTGAAGAAAGTTCTTATCAAAAGTTACTAAAGTTGTTAGACGGTTGATGCATTTTATGCCTCATTAGCTTCGATTTCAGGGTTTGTTGTGCCCCATCTGTTCTTGACTTCCTCTTAGATGTAGTGCCGTGTGCTTGGATATCACAATCAAGAACTCCAACGATGATATGTTTACATATTTCATATTTTTGATTGTGTGTTGTGTTGAAGTGTCTTGGTGAAACACTCTCTTGTAAGACTCTGCTCCAATTCTTGTGAGCTTCATCTTCAAATCAAAAAATTACATTAAAGTTTGATCAAGAAAAAAAAACAAGAATTTTTTGTTTTTTTCAAGAGCTACTGGATCAAGTTCTTGCTTTACTTAAGTCATTCAATTGTATGAGTAGTCAATAATCACCGCCATTCTGAATAATTGCAGCATAAGCATGAAAATTATGACTCGTTGTAAACTTGGGCTGAATCCCTAATCCACTACACCTGATTCGATTAAAGAAATTTCCAAGAGAAAAATCAAATCAGGTATCTAGAATTCGAGCCTGAGGAGCGCTCTTTTTTTGGGCTCAAGAAGTAATCCATTGATTGTAGAGAAGGGTGTACAACCTAATGTGAATGAATTATCGATAGAGATTTTTCTGGCACTTTAGAGTAAGTGATTTATCGCTAAATACTTTCGCCAGCTAAAACCTGATAAATCTTTGCAAAAATGAAAGTGGAACAAGCTTCAGTTTGATAGGAATGATGAAGTGGCACCAACGTACCAGGAGATTCATGTACTGATCAGCATCGAAGGAATTGGTGTTGATGGCATCGAGTGAAGTGGATTTGGAAGTTGAAGAGTTGTTGGAGGAAGACATTGAAGGATCTGGAGCATAGAAACTCGATAGAAGATCCCTCATTCTCTTGGCCTTGTCATCTAATGGAACATCATCTACTCCCATTTTGCTTCTACTTATTTATCTCTTTCTGCTTCTACGATTTCCTTTTCCAGCAACTCAGAAAAATGAAAAGCTTCGACTGGATCGGAAATTTGGCGATGGCGAGCTTTGACAGTTTTCAGATGACAAAGCAACAGTCGCGAACTAAAACGGTGCCGCATAATAACGAGCTAAAGATGGATCGTGGGCTTTTTTTCTAGACGAACCGAACCCATTTTGAGAAGAAATAAAAAATGAAATTTAGAAAAGGCATATATGGACATAATTTTTTAGGTTTGTTTGGTTTCTGATTTAAAAATAAATAAAAATAAAGAATTATTTTATTATTTAAATTTTATTAGTTAAAAAATAATTATTTTTGTATGGAAATTTTTTTACTTTTTTTTAATAAATAAATTTAAAATTTATTTGATATAATGTCAATTAAATAAATAAATAAATAATTATGAATTTTTTAATTAATTAAAAATATATTATTACAAAAGTTCCTTAATCATGAAATCTCCTTGATTAAAAGAAATATGATAAGCATTCATTCTTTAAGTTTTGAAATTATTTTTAACATAGGCATACATTTTTTCTACCAAATTTCAAAAATTAAAAAAATAAGGATAATTAATTATAAAAATAATTTTCTTAAAAATATAAGTTTTTTATTTAATGTGCATTATTTAAAAATATATATAAACACAAGATAGTATAATAGTATTTTTGTAAGAATGTTATTTAAGTAAAATTTAAATTTTTATATACAATATAGTATAGATATAAATATAAATAGATGTATTTATTTTTTCAATTTGAATTCATTTTTTATTATTAAAATAAAAAATTAATATTTAGATATTAGAGATTTTAATTTAGATAAGCTTTAAAAAATATGAAAAATATTTAGTTATTTTCTAGAAAACATAAGTATTTTCTAAATTTTATCTACAATTTGTATTAAAAATTACAAAAATATTTTAGATTTTATAAAAATAAAAATAATATCTAATAGATTGAACCATATATAATTAGATGATCTTTACGTTAAATTAATTTAAATTATTGTAATTTAATTTAAATAACTTCAATAATATATTTGATTTTTTTAATGATAAAAATATATTATTTTTTAATTACAAATTTTAAAGATAATATTTTTACCAAATTTATATTTCATATATTTTAATATTTTATTTTTAAAAATAAATAAATAATTTTTAAATTTTATATGAAATTGACATTTTTTAATATATAATTATCAATAAAAAATCAATAGAGTTACTTTATTTACCTAAAATCGAATATTGACATTGACAAAAAAAACCATGTCAATTACCTAGTCTTCAATATATTTTTATTTAAAAATAAAATAAATATTTTATTAATTATTGTATGGAAAAATTTATTTTTTTAATTTAATATTAAATTAAAAAAAATGTATTCATTTTGACGTATGCGGTGATTCAATTCCTGACCTGACCTTTATAAACCGACTAAGCCTTCATTGGACGATAATTCGGTAAACTAAAAAACAATCTATGAACTTTTCTCTATAAAAACCCCATTCCATACGCCTCATAGCCTTCTATCGTCACGCATTTCGCCACGCATATTCGATTTCTTCTGAGTTAAGATAAGTTATTTTATATTTTCTTCACTGCTGCTTTCCTTTTCTGTTCATTGATATCTGGTTGAAGGCTTCTCTGTTTTGAAACTGAGGGATTCCAGATCTCGGGGTATTCTTTAGATCAAAAGCTCCTAGGGTTTTCTAAGTTGGATTCCTTGTTTTTTCAACATTGTTCGCTCTGGTCTTCGTCTGTCGATAAGATCTAAGGGTCTTGTAACCTTGGGGCGGCAACCTTAAATTGTTTCAATGAATTTAGGGTTTCTATGACATACGATATGCTTCGAATCCGTTTGGTTCACTCTTTCTCTGTTGCATTTCTGTACTGGTTCTACCTTTTCTCAGAATAAATTGTATTCCGTCTCTGAAATTGATTAATTATCTTAATTCGATCGCCCCTATTGTTAAGCCAACTACCAAAACCCTAATTTTTAGCTTATTATTTTCTAGAATTCTTTAATTTACTGAGCAAGATCTCCAACTATTTGGCTGTTGAAAACCTATCATGTCATTGGTTCAACGTCAGACCAGTTCTGGATCTGATGGATCTGGGGCCATCGACGACAGGAAGAGGAAGAGGATGGAGTCCAATCGTGAATCAGCTCGTCGATCTCGAATGAAGAAGCAGAAGCAATTGGAGGAAATGGCTGGTGAACTTAACCGTTTGCAAATCGCAAACAATCAAATTCTGCAGAGTATCAATGCCAAAGAGGAAGCTTTCATGCAGATCGAATCCTCAAACAACGTTCTGAGGGCTCAAGCTATGGAATTGGCTGACCGATTGCGGTCCCTGAATTCGGTGCTACAGATTGTTGAAGAAGTTAGTGGCCTTGCTTTTGACATTCCTGAAATTCCCGATCCTCTTATGAATCCATGGCAGGTTCCTTATCCTACACTGCCCATTACTGCCTCTTCTGAAATGTTGCTCAGTTGATCATTTTCTTCTGTGTCACTAGGGGGAAGCTCTTTGTTTGATCTGAGTCATTTGGATGATTTTATTTTATTTTATTTTTGTTTGTGTTATTCGGTGTATTTTGTCTCTTTTGGAAGTCTCGCGTCTTGTACCAACTATGTAATGGTGTTCATTGCTTTCCTTAATTGTAGTGTTAAAAAATTGTGATTTTGTTACATTTGGTTAACTTGAACGCTTATGTTAACATTTGAAATGCTTTGAACTTGCTGTGAATTGCTGAATATGTATATAACTAATGGCATCGTATTTGGTTAGATCTTGAATGCGAGATACGTGTTCATGCCTTATTCCATATTTGGGCATTTGTTTCTGCATTTGGATTTGAATTATTAGCTGTCCATTGATTGCTGTAAATGGTTAATTTTTTTAAAGTTAGAAATGGTTTAAAAGTTAAATATAACTAATGGTATCGTATTTGGTTAGATCTTGAATGCGAGATACGTGTTCATGCCTTATTCCATATTTGGGCATTTGTTTCTGCATTTGGATTTGAATTATTATTTGTCCATTGATTGCTGTAAATGGTTAATTTTTTTAAAGTTAAAAATGGTTTAAAAGTTAAATATATCTTGTTGGGCAAGTGTATATATCTCAAATCAATCCCAATGATGTGGCCACAATTGTGATAGGTTTGTAATTATAACAGTAATAAAATGTAGAATGAACGTTGCAAATTGCAATGTAAGGTTGGCAATGCAAAGTCCTCTCTTAGGGGTTTGTAATATATCCATAAATTTAATCTTTTTAAATCATTCTAATTTTTTAAAATATATTTTCTTCGATCACCCTTGCTCAGCTGTTGTAATGCATAACCTAATTGAAATGTAAACGACTTTTATCAGGATTTTAAGCTCTATTAGATTGAGTAGATGACTAGTCGTGAAAAGACAATTACGTGGGCAATTTTGCCACTCACTTTAATAATTGATTTTTATCGGTGGAGGAAATTGTTACTTTTAAATAAAGTTGGCATACGCAATTTGATGCCTGTCACCCCTGTAAGTGGTCCCATTTTTTTTAAAATATGGGAACGAATTCCTGCATTTAACATGTGTGTTGGAATTGCTTCTTTGTAATTTAGAACAATTAACTATTATGTGATGTGTATTTTAAAATTGGTCGGCGATTTTTTAAAAAGTACACAATTGAGTTGGGCATAAAGTTTTTTATTTAAGAATTTCTCTACATACACAATTTGGTGTCTATCATCCCTGTAAGTGGTGTCCCATATTTGTTTAATATGGGATCCAATCTCTTCATGTAACATGTGTCTTTGAATCTCTTCATGTAACATGTGTCTTTGAATCTCTTCATGTAACATGTGTCTTTGAATCTCTTCATGTAACATGTGTCTTTGAATCTCTTCATGTAACATGTGTCTTTGAATTAACTAGTATATGTGTTGTGTATTTCAAAATCGGTTGTCTTGATTGGGAAAAAGAAACCAATTGAGTTGGGCATAAAGTTTTATTTAAGAACTTATCTACATATATATAGAACGAGAAACTTGTAGGAGCAAAGGCTTTTCCAGGTCATATGGTGATAACCGAGAAGATTTTACTAACCCGTATGTATAAATAAAAAAATGGCAAGCTGGCATGTAGGGGCGTCAAGACCGTAGAAGATTGAAGATTTAAAACACGATCTATTTATTTATCTTTTATCTTTTGACCTACTTCTTGCAAGATTCGAACACATGCAGAAAGCCATCAATGCTGACTTTTCCATCATCACAACAAAATTAATAAAAGAAAAATATATACCAATTAATAAAAAAAAAATTTATAATTTATGATTAAATAATTAATTTTATAATTTATGATTAATTTAGTAATAAGTTTTACTTAATGATTTTGAAGAAAAAAATTAAAAATTGTTTGGTAATATTTTATTTTAAAAAAAAATTAAGTAATAAATATATTTTTTATTTTTTATAAATTTTATGTTTTTAATCATTTTTAAAAAATATTTATATATATAAAATTTTAAATTATCAAATTTTTTAGAACATTAAAAATTATTACCAATAATATCTTATTCAAAAATAAATCGAATAAAAATTAAAAACTGAGATTAAAATCTTAACTTTAGAGTGAGTTATCAATTATCGTAACTACGACACTCATCGGTTTCAGGGTTGTCCTTACAGTACTCCTCTAAAGCGTCGGACCCTTTCTTCTTATATATCTGGCGTGGCTAGCAGCTGCACTCAGCTCCTCAACATCATCTCAAGATGCCACACACTCACCACTGGCTGGGTCTCCCTCACAAATCTCCTCTGCCTTCTTGATGCTTTCTTCTACTTTGCCTGATAATTTATCCGGAGCTGCATACACGGGTCGGGTCACACTTATTTGACCTGACCCGTAATCGAATTTTGAAAAGGAGTCTCAATGGTTTGAGCCTTTGGAGAGTCTGTTGCCTTGGCTATGACCCTTGGGTTCGAGAGGTTCACACCACCCACTGTTGTTTCCATTGTTCTTGTTGCTAATGATTACGGAAGCAATCTATAGGTTGAAAATGCTAAGGTTATTATGAAGAAAAGTGTATGTTATAATCTGAGTTAGAAATGAATGATGAATACATAATTCCTATCAAATGAAAACCAATTGTGTGCTTACACGTCATAAAAACTGTCTGAAATTTTACCAATAAAATTAAAAGATCTCATGTTTTTATTAGATCCTTTATTCTCTTGATGCTCGCAAAATTGAGATCATCAGAATGCATGGCCAACCTTTTTTTGCATAAGAATTGTGCCCAAATGGAGTTTTCTTTTGAATAACTTAATTTTTTCTTACTTTTTGAGATTAATTAATTAATAAATAAAGCATACGAATATGTGTATGACAAGTGAGCAATATATATATATATAAACAAAACGTACGGTTTTTGTTATATAAAAGTGAGCAATATTGTTTTAAGTCTTAAACGGTCAATAACGTTTTGTGGTTCGGAGTTCATTCAAGACCGTAGGTGTCCAAAAGTTTGAAAACTAGCCACGACAAAACGTACGGTTGTAGTACATATATGGCGGGAACAATTACGTTAATAAACAAGTAACCCCGCATCAGTTTTATTTATATTCAATTAATAACATAGGTGATTAGCAGATTTTTTTTTTTATGTTTTAACTAAGTTTTTTATTTTTTAATATTTATTTAAAAATATATATAGCTTAAAAAGTTAAATATTAATTTAATTTTTATTTTTATTATATTATTTAAAATATTTACATTAATTTTTATTTTTAAATATTTAATACATATTTTTAATTAAAATTAAAAAATATGAAATAAGAATAAAAAAAATTTAATCTAATTATACAAATTATTATATGTTCATATCTCCTATCTTATTAATTACAATTATTTTTGAGAAAAAATCATTAATTTTTTACAAATAAACACAATTTTAATTATCTACTCTTATATAGAAAACTAACTTACCTTTTTTTCTTTATATATATATATATATATGTTTTGTGTTTATTTTTATATTTTTATTATTAAAAAAAATTAATATATTATTTTATTTTAAATAATTTTTAATTTTTATGCTCAATTTATATATTTTTACTATTTAAAAAATTTGATATATTATTTTACTTTGAATGTCATTAAAATTGAACTACGAATAATTAGATCGGTTTAATATTAAACGACATCTAATTAAAATTCATTTAATGTTATAAAAAAATTATTTTTATTGTTATAAATTTTATGACACTATTTGTTTCTTTTTTGTCTTAAACCACACAATAGCAATGTATAAAATGAATAAAAAATTTAATTATAATTAAAAAGTAATATATTTTTAAAAAATAATAGAAATAATGTATTTAAAATTTATAAATATTAAAATAACATCTCTTATATTCAACTCATATATTTTATTATTATTAAAAAATTCAGTCTATCATTTGACATTAAACATCTAATTATTTAAATTATATCTAATTAGATTTTATTAAATATTATTATAATATAAATTTTAAAGGTTATTATTTTATATAATTTTATAAAAACAAATTCTGTCAAATAAAATGCAAATACAACATAATTAATATCCAAATACGAAAAGAATGACTTCGTGTGGGTTCCCACTCATAGGTATGTTATATCTTCTTTCTTTTCTTTTGCATAAGCGTATGTATTTAGTCACTCCATGTATCGGTTTATCCAATAATAAAGTCTGTGTTAAAAGATATATCCCGGTCTGAAAACTTCACCTTCTATTATATAACATTTAAATCAGCAATTTATTGGGCCGATTGTACTTGAACCAAATTATTACAACTATCAGCCCTCTTAAACCGGTCTCCAGATTTCATGTTGGAATGGAGACGGAAGTAAAACACGTATGAGTTTTATGCCTAATTTTTATGGATTTTATAATTTTACTGTATCTTTTATAGAAAGTTTTATAAATTAATTATATTATAAAAGAATTATCTTTTAATATTCGTGATATCGAAAAGGAGTTTTATTTAATATACATATTTTTCAAAGAGTTTCAGTGTAATTATTTTTGAAAAGCAACGGACAAAAATACCTTCAAATTAAGGTATCTTTAAAAATATCTTTAAAATTTAAAAAATTTCAAAAATACTCGTAAAAATAACGGAAGTTAAATTTAACAAAAATAAATAATAATATTTTAGAAATAAAAATAAAACAAATCAATAATAAAAAATAAAAGAATAATAGAATTTAAAATATAAGACATTTCATGATGATTTTCACGTGAAATCATAATAAGTAAAAAAAATTTAAATAAATTTAAAAAGCAAAATTAAATTTTAAAGAAACAATGGATTTAAAAACCCATTATTTTCTTCTATAATAAAATTATTCTCAATAAAAGATATAATTTATTATGGAATAAATAATAAAGAAATAAACATTGATATCACAAATATAAAAGAAAAGTATAATATACCATTACCATTAATTTGACAAGAAAATTATATTGAATAAACTATTCAAAATTCTCCAAAAAGATAAATAAAAAAAATTGGATACATTCATTTAAGAGGGGTCCAAATATTAATACAAGCTCATTTTAGAGAAAAAATAAAAACAACATTGTTGATAATAAAATAACAAATAGAAAATATGCTCTATTAGGAATGATCAATGGTAATTTAGGATATCATAAGTTAAAATTTATAACATACCCTAGGTTTATTATTAATATCCATAATAAAAACTTAAACTAAGTATTAAGTCTAATTTATGAATTTGAAATAGGAGATTTAATGAAGAAAGGAAATTATTCATTTTTAATACAATATCTAACGGGATATTCATTAACAAACAGTCATAATAGTTCAATATATGGACAAAATAAATTTATAAAAATAGATAAAATCTTTTATGAATTTGGACAAATAATAAAACCAACAATATTAATAGACTTTGAAATATCAAAAAAATTATACTTAGATATTAAGAAAAAACTCTTAATAATAGGAAGAAAAAGTATTTGAAAACTAATTCTCATATTTTAAATTTATTATAAAAAATATGTTACCAATATATTAATTAATAATAAAATTTGTAACGAATCTTGAATAAAAAAATAATATGTATTTAATAAATATTAAAAATATTCACTTACATAATCTACGCAGACATAAAAATAAAACTAAATTCTCATTATAAGATAGATATCCTTAAAATTAATTTCATGATGAGTAGATTAAAATCAACAAATTCAATAAATACAAAAGAATAATTTGAAAATAAATAAGAATACAAATTATAACTCAATAAGAACAATAAATAGATAGTATGTCATGTTTTAAAATTATGATCTTAATCTTTAAAATAATCCCTAATTTTTAAGAATCTTTCTTTTTCTAGATCTATAAAATATTCTTCTTGTTGCTTCTTATTTGCTCCTAGATCTATAAAATCTTCTTCTTGTTGCTTCTTATTTGCTCTTATCTAATCTAAGTTGTGTATAAAATTAAAACCTACAAATAAGAAAATAAGAATATATAAACTAATGAATTTTGAAAAATAAATTATAAAAACTAAGCTAATCTAATACTTTAACCTAAACATTTTTTATAGTTAATGTTAAGTATGGATGGTCGTGTTGCGACATATAATATTCCTCAATATGGCACACAAAACTCAATGTGCCCTAATATTCATTCTGAATAGTATGTGTCACAACACATATATTTCTTCGTTACAACATGTTTCTCTTTTCCTCAAAGTTATCTTTTATAATTTATAAATTGATTAGTTTTTTACGTAAGACTTACATGCCTTAATCTTTCAAGCTCGTAGGATGTAAATTAAGTATTCTAAATGATTTTCTTTATATGTTGACATATTTATAAAATTTGAAGCTAAAAATACCTAAAATACAACAAAAAGATACTCATAATTTCGAACAGATAAATTTACATAAATAATAATATAAACATATTATAGTCAAATCTATTTATCATGTTCAAGTATAATAAAATCATAAAAAATGAATGTTTATCACAATTATATAATCATTTATTTATTTTTTATTTTATATTATTTAAAAATAAAAATAAATTATTTTATAATTTTACTTCATTTATAATTTTATAAAATGTATTTTAATATTTGTCGTTATTTTAATTTTATTACTCAAATAAATATAATTAAAGTAATATTATTTCTATTAAATATATTATATTTAATTTTATTATCATTTTAATTTTAATCACTTTTAATTCTACAAATTAAAAATTATCAAATAATAAAAATAAATTACATTTTGTTGGTGTCCATATTCGCAAGGAGATTATGTAACATATGGAAACTAATGCTACGGTTTTTTTTTTATTTTTTTAGGAAAGGTGATTTTCAAATTTTAAGTAATATGTTATACTTTGGAAATTTTCTTCAATTATAAATTAATTTAAATTTTTTGTGAACTTAATATGAAAAATAAATAAAATAAAATAAGCGCATAGAATTGGTATTTCCTCGGGACTTTGTCTATCCAATCTTGACAAATCTCAAAATTCAGTGTAATAATATGGACCAATTTGCCTCGTACGATAAGAAATTTGTTGGCAAAATTTAATTTTAGCATTGATGGGGAATGATCCCATGGTGGAGTCAGATGGAGGTGGGGATTACGTTTTTTATCCCCTTTATTTTTGGATCCTTATTTTTTTTTATGTAATTTTATAAAAAAAATAAGTTAAAGTATAACATTAATTTTCAAACTCCAATGGAATTCATACAATAGTTTTAAAAATTGTTCAAATTTTAAAATTTTATATTTTTAAAACTTTATATATATATTATAATTTTTTTTATATTTTAAAATTTATATGAAAATTTTTAAAAATTTATGATCTAGGATTTAAAATTTATAAATCTATGTGTAACTAATCAGTAGTGTATTTTAGACTAAAAATATTATATATTTACATAAGTTTAGAGCTTAATTCATTTAGTTTTATTAAAAATATTATCTCAATCATTAAATTAATAATTTAATTATAAAATAAAATATAATAGTATAAAATAATAATTATTTTAATTAATAAAATAATAAAATGATAAATTTGAGTATAACTATGATTTTTATTTAAATATTAAGTTTATTATATTTAATTGCTTAATAAATATATAGTTAAATTTTTATGTTTGATTTAGATTATTTAAAGTACAATTGATATTAAGTTTTTTGGTTAATAGAAAATTTGATCCCTTAAAAAAATCTAAAACTTCCATGAGGAGTCCCTGCCCGCCCTAACAATTATTTAGACAGGTGATCAAAATAGCTTCTTCGTCCCTTTTATATCCCTACATAATATTGTAGTAGCTTGGAGTATAATTTTTTTTAAAAAGGGTTAAATTTTACTATAATAAAAATGTCTATAATTTTCAAGGTGTATACAATTTTAATTGAATAATGTTTTTTTATCACAAGGTATATAATTACAATTTATTTGGTTATTTTAATAAATAATTAAATAATTATCTTAGGGATAAAGAATAATAAAAATTTGTTACATTTAATAAAAATATAATAAGTTCATAACCTATTTTAAAAGGATCATTGAAATATATCTATAAGATTTATATCAAATTTTCAGAATTATATACTTTGTAAAAAAAATAATTTTTTTAACTAAAAAATATATTTAAAAGAATTTATACACAAATACACTGAGTCTAATTTCTTAATATAAATATTTTTAATATTTATTTATTTATTTATTATTTTAAATCATAAATTATTAATTTGAAAATAAATATTTTTAAAATATTTATTTTATTATTTTTGATAAAAAAAATTAAAATTTATATAAAATATTTAGATAGAACTTTGTTGCCACATGTTGCCACTCGATTGCTCCTCGCATTCCACCCGTACACCACGCCATCCGTTTCCGTGAATCCCATCTTGCCATGTGGTGCTACCAAGTGTCACTCTATAATTCGCCAAGTGAATTTCGGATGCCACATATCGCGCTATGATTGGTTAACGTTGTCAATTTTTCTTGTTTTGATCGTAGCCCTTGATTTGAAGCTAATCTGATGATCTAGATCACACCTGAGCTATATTTAAGCTCCTAATCACCCCATAAACCCTAAGGGATAATCATTAGCATAATTTTGGTTAATTTTTGGAGCTAAAAAGAGAGAAAAATACAATATATATAAGGATCTTATGAACCCAATTTTCACCATGTATTGATTTAATATTTTACCTCAATTATAATTATAATTTAATTATATTATTTAATCTGATTTTATGCTATTAATTATTTGACCAACAATTTATCTATAGAGGTAACTAAATAGATTTGAAATAATTATTTAATTGTTTGTCTTGATTAAATAACATACATAGTTTCTAGACAGAGATGTATGATTCTTATATATGTGATCCATAATTGATAAACTTAATAAGTAGTATACAATTTAATTGACATGAAAGTGTGATTAAATTAATTACTATATAATATGTAGTTTACTTGAGAGAGGTATACATGTTAGGTTAGATTCAATTGATAATTATATTGAGGGAATTTTAACGATTTACATGTTTAAAAAATTGAAGGATTAAGTATTTCTAAATATCTTTTTAGTTACCAAAATTGATTTAATTATTTATTACTATTTACTTTTAGTTATTTTAATTTTACTTCCTTAACCGAGATTAAGGTAAAACTCCGTCTCGGAACAAAATATAAAAACACAAAAAAATTGATTTTTATTTTTTTGTAGTTTTAAAAATTAGTTTTTTTATAAATTTGTGATAAATCATAATTGAGATAACGCATTACTATTAATAAATATAAATAGATTCACATAATTATATTCAATAAAAAATTATCACAAATTAATAAATACTTAATTCAATTTTTTTTTAACTTTGGTCAAAATTGCTAATTTACTCTAAGAAACATTTTTACAGTGTAATTAGAAACAACTCCCAATAACTAATTTAGGAGAGTAACTTTTACATGTAACAATGAACAATAAAATGGATTATATATTTAACATGAAACCAGCAAACATTGATTAAATGGCAGTTTATGCGTACAACATTGATTAAATGCTACAACATTGATTAAATGCTACAACAGCTAGCAAATTAAAAAATAAAAGACAACAAACTTATACAGTTGCTTGAAATATACTATTGTGTTCAATTTCATGACAACTGAAAAAAGAAATACAATGTTTGTCTCTCTCTTCTTCCAAAACAGAGAACAAAAAACAAGAATTCAATTGTAAGGTGAGGGGGACAGGAGTTACATAATTTTTATAAAATGAATTCTTTAATTCTATTATTTTTAAATTAATCGCTTTAATCATTTTATTACTTCTCGCTCAATTGTAAAATAAGAAATTAAAACAGAGAAAGTCAAATATACAAACACGGTCTAGTTCAGACCTTATAATCATCATCAGCATCATCAAGTACAGAGTTGTTATCTAAGTTCCCTGCTATCCTTCTTTTGAAAAGCAAAATCATCCCAATCCACATAAGACCTTTAACAACTCTCACCATCCCAATAGTGACAGTTAAATAATATAACCACCAACCAACAAAGTCAGCCATTCCAATACCAATCAAAAGTTCCATTTTACCCTCTGCCACAACCACCAAAGACTCAATTTCATCCCTCAATTTCCAACACCACAAACTCCCCAAACTTACAGCCATAACCAATCTTTGAACCCACTTTTCCTTTCTAACGACACCAAAAACAGTGTCGTCTACAACTGGTTTCACCACCACTCTAAACCAATGAAGCATTGTCTCATGTAACCCCAAGAAAAATATTAATCTGGTTATCAAACTTCTTTCATGACCAAAATTAGTATCTTCACTAGCTTCAACAGTTATACTTCCTTCAATTCCCAAACCAACACAAATTTGTAACATACAGAGGAAAATCCAAGCCACATATAAAGTTGGGCGAAAACTTGGGCTTGGAGGCCCTGTAATGATAGCAATTTTACTTGTTAAGCCATGAATGAGAGTAGCTATGCTAATAATTGAAACAAGACTATAAAGAAGAACTGGGTTTGCGTATATGAAAAAATTCCAATTGAAATTTGAAGGTTCTGGATTTGGATATGAAGCCAAGCTTAAGACATAACGAGCACAAGAAAGCCTAGAAAGGATGAGAAATGAAAGAGGGAGTAAAAGAGCAAGAAGGGTTGATGTTAAGAGGTGAAATGGTTCTCTTACAATGTCTGAATTGAAGAGCTTTTCGGCTCTTTGCTGCAAAATTTGAAAACCCATTTGTTTGTTTTGTTTTTTTTAGAACAATGAGTATTATTTGTACTGTTAAGGTCTTATATTATATTGTATATCTTAGTTAGATGTATAAACTATAAAGAAGAATATAGAGTGGTTGCCACGTCCTTTGTTTAGATTGCTTAACAATAAGACATGGTTTTTTTTCTTTTTCTTTTTAAATTACTTTCCTAAGTGAATTAATTATTTTTTAGATAAATTGATTTTGCTTATATTTTAATATGGATAACGGAACCCCTAATTTTATTATCTTTAATTAAAATACATGTTTAACATGTAACTATTAAGTGAGGTAGCAAAATAATAAATTTTTTTCTTTTTTCCTTTTAAATTATTTTACTAAGTGAATTTATTATTTTTCACGTAAATTAATTTTACTTATATTTTAATATGAATAACGGAACACTTAATTTTGTTATTTTTAATTAAAATGTATTTTAGATCTGTACTTATTAAACGAGGTAGCAAAAATTTATTTTATAAGATAGACTTATGATGCTACACTTTTCCGTAAACGTAATAGACTTCTTGATATTCTTTTTATAAAGATAATAGATTTATACCATAATTTTTTATAAAATTAATGAATTTTTACGATATTTTTTATAAATGTAATAAACTTGTATTATTTTACTTAAAAAATACAAAATTAAAATATATTTTTGTTAAATGTTAAGTTTATATAAGTACCATTTATATACCTCTAATAACTAATCCATTAACCTAAGGCAGTGTAGCTATTACTAGATTCATAAAAAAGAATGTTTAATTTTTATTTTTTTATTGTATAAAATTGTATAAATTCTCTCTCTTCTGTTATTTAAGTTTAACGTAGACCATTGATACTCAAACTTTAAGTAGATTTATATACAGGTTCCCAAATTTAATTAAAATTTAAGATAAATTGGGCAATTTAAACTTTAAGTTAATATATAAAAGTTCAACTCTTAATCTCAAATTGTTGATTATTAATGTGACGGTTGTTGCCCAAGAAAAAAAGTATTACATCATAACGATGAACGACCATTTAATTAATATTCGAACATAATACTATCACCTAATATTCCTTGACTTTCTAAAATTATGCCCCATCCTATAGGACTAAAAAACTTCCCATGATCGATATAATTTAGGATAAATTCAAATGACTAGAAATTAAAACTCTATCATGATATAGTTTGCATAATAAAAGTAATTTAGCCCATGTTATGAGATTATTTATGTATAATTTAAGGATTGGCTACTACTCAATACTTTCCATTTATTTTGAAAAGTTTTAACATTTATTTCATTTTATTTTGTCTAACAAAAGTTGCAAAGAGAAATTCAAGTTGAGGTGCGCAAAAAGTCTCATAACTTTTTTCAGCCTTCAACTTAAACGTTTTAATTTCGTAACTTTAAAAACATATATTTTAGTCCTAAAAATCCAAAACTTCAAGACTTATTATGTACACGATTTTTAGGATTAAAGAAGACATTTTTCTCAAAATTATTATGTAACTAAAACGCATCAGTTAAATGATGTAGAAGTAAAACATTAATTTGCCACTGACACCCTGAGCATAGAAAAGAGGAAGCAAAAGCCTTATCTTACTCAAAGTTAATGATCAAAAAGTTGCTAAATATGTGCATAGCCTAGTCAGCTAAGCTATCTAATTCACTAAATTAAGTTTTTAACCTTTTGTTTTTGGAAAGAAAAATAAAAGTCCCACTTACACATGAGAATGTGCTTTGGATATTCTCTGGATCCCTTGCTAGGACGCACTCCTACTGATAATGACATTATTATCCACATAGTTGCAGAGACACTCTTTTGTATATATAAGGCATCAAAACGGTAATCAATTGGCGTTAACTCTTTGCTATACACCTATGAAATGAAACGGTAATCAATTGGCGTTAACTCTTTGCTATACACCTATGAAATGAAAGTGTGTTTTAGCATGTTATACATATGCTCAAGATAACAAAATGCCACAAGTCATGGTAATTAATTACATATATATTATTAGTATAAAAAAAGTTGCATGTTAACTCTACGTTATAATTCTCTGTAAGTGAGGTTGGAAATAAAAAAAAAATTATTCCTTCACCAACCCGAAATCACCTTTTGTTTTATATATTGGCCATAGAGTGCAAGAATACCAGCATGCTTCACAGCTGAAACAAGATTATTGCAGCATGCATTATTAGCAGGTAGTTTCAGCCTGCATCTTTTCATGAACAGCCTTGTAGCACTTTAAACTGCAAAGAGGAAGCTTTGACTTTGAATCCCGATACTTGTATGGATTGGTACATGAAGGACCCGCACAACTTTCCCGTGGAGGAGGATAACTGAACAACCCACCAAGACAAAAGGGAAAGAACAAGAGGTTTAGGAAAATAGAAAACAAATACAAATATCACTTTGCTTTGCAGGAGAATGTATTTACCTGCAGGGTTTGGAATCAAAGATACTGGGTAAGCCCATTTCCTTGGGGAATGTTACCACATTCCCAGAAGGACCCATTACCCATCTGATTGTGCTTGAGGCAAGCATCAATGCATTAGCAGCTTTCTCCTAAAAATAAAATATATTAAGTTGTTGACCAGAAGAAAAAAACAAGCAACAAATGCTTAAATAGATTTAATATCTCATCTCTCACAGAGATCTTTAAACTGCGACATACCTGTGCCAATTGTTCTTGACGTTTCTTAATTTTATCTTCCCTCTTCTTTCTGCTGGAATCTTGACCAAGTATTTTTCTAATAGCTTCCGCCTACAAATTAAATCCAATATAAGTTGTCTGCCAACTACAGACAGCTCGAAAAGACTTGCATGAAGAAATAGAAAGAACAAACCTCAGTTTCCCTAGCAGCTTTTTCCACTTGCATTCTACGTCTCTGGGCTGCCTCAGATTTCTTCAGTTGTTGTTCCACTTCTGAAAGCTTTTCCTTTTGCTCTACAAACCACCAAAAGCAAACACATAAACCAAAATAAAAAATCATTAGTCTATCTGAAAATTCAAAGAAAAACTTGGTGAAAATGAAGTAAAACATACTTCTTGGGGGGGCAGGTGGTAAACCATTTGGAAACTCAATTAAGCTTGTACCAGCAGCTGAGGCATCTTTGCTGGACTGAAGGGCGCGTTGACGTGTTGTTAGTGTCATTTCCCTCTTTCCATCCATCAACGAATCATCTATTTCCTTAATCTGCTTCTTCCTCTTCCTACCATCATGCTCACCATCCGTTAACAAGGCTTCTTCTTTCTCAAAGTCAATGTCCCCAGATACCTTCTCAGATCTGGGATTCTTTTTACCATCCCTAACTGGTCTTGATGCAACAACATTATCAACATTAGAAACGGCTGAGAGTTCTTTGTGTTTCTTGCTTGATTCTTCATCATCTTTTCTATACCATGCAGCTGCTTTTGACGTTTTGAGTTTTTCAAGGTACCGGATCTCATCATTCTCATCATCGTCAAAGTCTCCAAGAAGTACACGTCTCTTGGGAGCTCGCTTGCTCTGCCGAGCCGCTTCACATTTGTTCCCTTCCTTGCCAGAGCTATTCTTTCCAGAAATATTCGCCATTAAAGAATCATCCTTTCCAAGAGCAATACCACCTCTAGAAAAATCCTTCCAGGGAATTCCTTGCAAGCCACTTTTCTTATCTAAAGAGAAACGAATGCCATCTGCATGCCCCTGTAATAGAAGTAATTTCATTAGTGCAAACATTGTGCCAAAGTGTTATACTAAGTAGGGCATTTAATATGGCAATATATATGTGTAGTAATAGTGCAGATATACTTTCCCATACAAGAAAAACTAAACTGATTAAACTTTCCATTTAACCAATCAACTAGCTCCAAGTAACAGCAACAAAATCTTGCAAACTAGATAACACATGTATCGATACAGCATACTCACTAAAAATTCCTTGTAAAGAAGATGCAAATTGTATAGAAATACTTGGTATAAAAGAAGACATTAAGAAGGCAAGCTATTTGGAAATTCTGAATAATAGTTGCAATCTAACATCAATAAGATTCTATAGCACAAGCTTAAAACCATAAAAAAAATATTAAATGGATTGATGATGGCTGAATCAAGCGGAATGATATCAGTAAATACCTTAAGGTTATGCTTCTGCTGCAATTTGGAAGCCTCGGACAAGTGAGAAGTCTTGGTAGAAGGGCCACCAGAGGCAGTAACACCACCAACCTTTAGCTTGACCTTTTCAAGCTTACTTTCATTTCCAAAGCCTTCTAACAGGGACCCTGGATGCCTAGAACCCAAACGTTTACCATTTTGTTCATTATAAGCATCTTTAGATTCCAATTCAAACGCATCCTTTGAAATACTTGTGCTTTTCCAATTAGCTGGAGCAAGGACACCTTCACTAGAGCGTTTGTTACTGAATCCATTTTGTCCCGGCACAATACTGTAAAACGCATCAGGTCCCCCATCCTTCTTATCCCTTTTACAGGGCCTTTCACCCTCAACAGCAGCAGAGGAATAATCTCTGCGCCCACATTCTAGACCAGCATTTTCATCACTAGAAACCTTGCTACCATCATCTGAAAGTGGTGTGGATGACCCAGTTGATCGATCATGTGTTTCAACATTAGATTGTGAGTCAGGTCGAGGTCGGCGGAAAGAAAGGCTCCTCTTCTTCTTCACAGTACTTCCAATACAATCAAATCTATTTGTACCACCAAAGTCTTCCATAAGAAAATTAGTGTTATGGCTCAGATCCAGTCTAGGTAATATTGTTTCTTCAAAGTACGTCCCAGCAAAAGGCTACAAAACGTGCAGCAAGGCTACAAATAGAAAACGGGAGTATGAGAATACTAAATAGGCAAATTAATGTTGATTCATATATTAAAGTTACAACCTAAGGTCGTCAGTCAACCGCATTGTTCACAACCCGACAAGATAAATGAAATATAGCTCGCTAATGCATAAGAGATTAATTTCAGAGCTTGATAAAGGCCCAGGGAGGGGTTCTAACCGATCCAGTGAAAAACGCAAGAAGCAAGAACATTCAAATTGTATTCCATGAAATTAAATCTCTCTAATATTTTTTAAGTGGAGAAGTCCCAAGCTGGAATAGGTAAATTTTTACAATCCCAATTAAAAAACAGTCATGAAAAAAAATCAAATAAAAGAACGAAAGAGCAATCCCATCATATCAATCCAACATTAACCAAAATGCAAACTTTAGAAGTCGCCATAATTCATCAATAATCTACATAAAAATTAACAGGCATAACCAAATTTTACGACAACAAACCCTAAAAGTAGAACCAGATAAAAGATGTCACAATTCCACCAACGATTATGCATATCCGCAATCACACATTCATAAACAAAAGAAACCCATAAAAAATTTAGCCCCAAAACCCCAAATAAATATCGAAACGAAATATCCACATAAAGCTATACCATTAACATTAAATAAATAAATAAAAAAGCAATCAGATACCTTATTATTAGAGGACAATTCGAGAACGAGAAGCGACCGAACCGAGAATCCAAAACCTTCTTTGAAGAGAGAAGAAATAAACACGAGACGAGACTACAATAGAAAGAGGAAAGCCAGAAAATTGTTGAAGAAGAAAGTGAGAGGGGAGGAAAGATTACAGAGCCGTCGTGTTCGAGCGATCGTTGTCGAAGAAACGTGAGGATAGAGATAAAGTTAAATGCAGACTTTGAAAGAGAGTTGGAGATTAGGTTTTGCGAAGTTTTGGGAATAAGAATGAGATATAAAGAAAGGATGCGGAGGTGGTAAAGGAAAGGAGGACTATTAATCACCTTCTGGTTCACCATTTTTTTGCTAATTCCACGCCACAATAGACCCAAAAGCCCACGACCCTTCTGTGGTTCTGTTTTGTTTTTGTTTTGGGTTTTAGATTTGCTTTGTTGTATGTCTGAGTCTTCTATATTGATTTGGTCACTCCAGCTAACTCGTGGAACTCGCTCTCTCTCTCTCTCTCCGTATCTCTCTCTTGTGCTTTCATTATAATTTCCCTCCTCTTCTACGCACAATTACGCTGCAAATGTATGCGCAGTTTAAGTGAATGCGCATACCTCAGCTTACGTTAGTGTAGCTCAAATTTTTCTCTCTCAAGTGAAAGACACGTGTTCCGTAATGTTAAGAAAAATATACTTTGACCCTTTTTATTTTATTAATCTTTACTTATATAGAGATAAATATTATAGAGTTATTTTTTTAAAGTTTTTTATTTATAAAAACATATTTATTAATATTTTATTTATAAAAAAATAAATCATTTAAAAACTTTTAGTAATATTAATAAACATTTTATTGATAATTTTTTTTAAAAAATAATGTTGAAGGTATTATAATCATTTATTCAAATCGGATCAAACCAAAAAAAATTTTAAAACGAAGAATCGTCTCATCTTATCTCTATTTTCTCTACAAAACATGAAATCATTATTTTTAAAGGACTAAATGAAGCTAGAAAAGAAACATAATAATGTTAATATCTATGTCGAGGTAGCGAGATGACGATGGTGAAGCTCAAGATTTAGAGCTCGATCGTGAAGCTCATCGAACATGATTTGTTTGGTGGTGGAGGTATACACAGAGAATTGGGTTAAAGTTATTTTGATAATTTTGCATAATGAACAATAAAATAATAAAAAATATTCTTGATAATTTTTTTATAAAATAAATTTAAAATTATTAAATGTCTTTTTTTAATACACTTTTTAACACAAAAAAAATGATATTTTCTCCAACTTAATAGATTAAATAATGCATTTTACATAACTAAATAGAAAAGAGTGATTTTACATCCAATTATATATTCTTATTTTATTATATTATTATTATATAGATACAAATGTACATTTATTTTGTTTAAGAATATTAATATGTGTATTTTAAAACATAAAAATATTATTATTATTTTGGGTTATATTCTAAATCAAATATCATCTCTTCTCATTTTATTTTTGATACAAGTGATAAAAATATATTTAATTTTTATTGATCAATTATGGTTTAATTTTGATTAGATATATGTACAATTTGATAGGTCATAATTAAACTATCGTTCAATTGATTAGAATTTAATTAACTGTTAGAAACATATCTAATTAAATTAAAAAACGATCTAACTAAACTTTTAATGATCGATTATCATATTAATCAAAATTAAATTATACACCTATCTAATTCAACTACTCATAATAATTTGTTATATTTTACTCCTAAACTATAAACAAATATACAACTTGTAGGATATCTCTCTGATTGGTAAAATTTATTTCGATCTGAATAGTTAAATTGGATATTTTTGTAACTCGGTATAAAATAACGAGAAATGTTTTTGTCCTTCAGCATGATCTAGCAGATAGTATTGTCGTCCAAATTCAACAATTTAACAACATAATAGATATCTATCTAAAACAAAGTAAGAGAATCTGATTGAACAAAATAGTCTTTATAATTAACAAGTGAAATCGTAAAAATTGAAAAAACTAACTGATTCTCTCATATGCATTGTTATGTATTCCTGTCATATTTTTCCAAATTCAAGTGGAGATCAAACCAAACAGAGAACAAAAACAAAATCATCAATAATCTTGTAAAGAAATAAAATAAAAAGGAAGAAAAATATCAACATATATGTCTGGCTTCCATTTACATCCGACCTAGGCCGTGGAGCTTCGTCATCATGAGAATTTTCATTTTTGAGACTGATCATACAAGTAGTTTTAAAAAATAGTATTTAGATGTCTTCTTTTTATATCTAAGAAAAAATCAAACTCACCAACCATCCGATTCCAATCATCGGATGGAGGAGTTGGTCATTCTATGGTGCCAATTAGCTTAACAGAAATTCGACGCCCAAAAACATTCTCGTTGAATCTCCAACACCAATGACGTTTATGTTGCTAAGATTATCGCTTTGTTGTGAAAGCTGTCGTTCTCGCGTTCGTTATCGCTGAGGTTGTTGTTCGCTGGTGTTGCAATCGACTAGCTAAATTGTGAAATAAAGGAAATAAGGGAGGGGTGAATGAACGAGAAATGAGAAATTAAAAGAAGGAAAAAAAATAGTCTAGTAAGGGCAAATTTGGAATTTAAATAAGACAGTTGAGTCTCTATATTAAAATACAAGTAATGAAAATGGGTAATGTTAGCATATTTTTCAATTTCTTATATCATTATCATATTATTATATTGTGATATTATAACTGATTAATAGTTCACTTAGTATATATTTCTCTTCTTTTAAGATGCAGAGAACATTTGTCCCCATTAATATTTTGTATTGTTGAAGATTTTTTGGGTTTGTATTTTATGTCGTTGATACTTTCTTTTAATTTTTTCACCTAGAAGCAACCTTATGACAACACATTTTTTATATGTGGATGAACTTCTCATATTCGATCATGTTTACTCGTCAAACCTTCAAGTTTTATCTAAATTTTTTTATTTATATGAATAATTTTTAAGTCAGATGATCAGTTTGGATACATCTTTTATTTATTTTGTTAAAAGGATACCTCAAGACAATGTCTTGTTAGAGGCTAATCTATGTCTTACTTAGGTGTCGATCTCTTTTAGGGGGTATTGAGAAAATATTGGTTTCAAGAATTGTCTGGTAAAATAATGCAAGGATAAAAGTGTAGAAATGACTCACACTCTCTTTGATTTGGCATAGATGTTTGATTTCTTCAATTATTTAAAGTATGTTCTTCCATTCCTTTTAAATTTATAAAAGGTCAAAATCAATCTTGGATGGTTTAACGATTACTATCTACAATTTCTACTAGTCGAAAAAGACATATAAACTTAAATTGATCTAGGTTACTTTGAGGAATTATTGCTGCCTACTGGAGGAAAGAGGTCTCGGATTGTGAGACCTTAGTCTTTTAAATGAAGTTATGTTTAGAAAGTTTGTATGGTGGGTTATCACAAAGAACTCTAGCTAGCGTGTTTCTATATTCACACAAATACTACTTGGTTAAAGAGGAAACTCTATGGAGCTATTATGTTCATTCTTCCATTTGGTGGGGTTTACAACCTCATTACTTGACGCTTTTGAAAGAATCTAGTTGGTTAATCGGTAAGAACTCTAAAGTCTAGTTTTGTAACGACATTTGGCTAGGCACTCCTCTAATTGAAAGAATGAACATGCCCCCATTGGATCTACCAATACGTTCTTTAGTGAATGATTATTTATAAGTAAATGGATGACACTTGCCACTGTCTTTTGGGGACTCCTATCTAGATATTACTTTGAAGATTCGATTGATAATTGTCGGGATTGGTACATACACTAGAGTTTGGACACACTTAATTTAGGGATGATTCACGACCAGTAAATGTTATGATTCACTACATATTATTAGGGCAAGGCCATCTAAGCCTCTTTCATACCATCCTCATAGTCTATTTTACTCTAGCGAGCTATTTAGAATAAACTTTCCACAGATTGGCAGTTAAAGAAGATGAGACAATCATTCCTTTCCAAATGCCCCTTGTGTAGCTTAGTATAAGAAAATTTATCTCACCTTTTTTTGAGCTGTCATTTTACATATACTCTTTGGGATCTCTGATGCTCTTTATTTTGTAGGATTTTACTCTAGTCAAATATTCAGAACAAACTTTCCACAGATTGCCAGTTAAAAAAGATGGGACAATCATTCATTTCTAGATGCCCTTTGTGTGACTTAGTATAAGAAAATTTATCTCACCTTTTTTTGACCTGCCATTTTATAGGTGCTCTTTTTGAAATCTTTTATGCTCCTTATTTGGCAAGCGATCACATATAGATTCTTTCATTGTTGATTTATGGATAGCCATAATAGCAATTGACTTTGGGTCACAGCTTAACAATTTATGAAAAATAAAGATTGTTTCTATCATATGAGTAATATAGACAACTAAAAATGATTATCATTGTAGGAACAAACATACCAGTTTGAGTTTTGTATTTACCACAATTTGAAATTTTATTCATGATGTGGGTCTATTATGGTATGACTTCATGTAAAATATAATAGATGAATTTCAAATGCTTAGATATCTATATGTACTAGGGTCACGCGATAGGTTCCACTGATTGTAAAGGTGATTTAGAGGGCACCACCTTTAGGATGGATAAAGATTAATAAAAATGGTACTATTTTTATATTGTTAGGCTTGTCTAGATATTTAGGTTTTTTCACCTCAAGACCATTTGTTAAGGGATGTTTCTACATCTCGCTTGGGGCCTTGTATGCTTTTGAGGCAAAACTTGCTACGATCATTCATGCAGTGATATATGCTTTCAACTTTAGGTGGAGGAAAATTTGGCTAAAGTTGAACTCAATTTATGTTGTTACTCCTTTTTGAATCAAGTCACTTTCGGTGCCATGAAGGTGGTACTCTACTTGGGCTGAATACTTAAAGAAAGTTGGTCGCATGAAGTTTCATTACTCCCCTTAGAAGTGAACATATTTTGGTTCTAGTTGATTTAGATCTAAATGCTAACTAAATTTACATATATCAGTATGTTAAATCAAAAACCAAACCAACCTATAGAATATTAGTTAAATAGCATTTGATCAACTTATTTATGTCGGTTTGATAGGTTCAGTTTGAAATTTAGATGTACTTATGTTTAAATGAATTTGAATAATTTTATTTTATTTTAATGTTAAATTAATAAATAATATTTATTATTTAATCAACAATTTTGATGAAAAAATTACATATTATCATTTAAACTATAATTGTTAATCAATTTTCAAGTAGAGAATATTTTTTTGAAAATAAGTGAATTGCTGATAACTAAAAATAATTTAGATTTTTTATTATTTATACTAATTTTTTTTTTAAAATGAACATAAGAAAAGAATAAAATAAGTCATTTAATCTTTTTAAATGACATAAAGTTTAACTAAAATTAGATGATTATAAACATATATGATATATGTACTATAAATATATAAATATATAAATTAAAAAAATAAATATTTGTATTAATAATATATAGATTGGTTCATTTAAGTGTCAATTTGTAAATTTTAAAATCTTAACCAACTTGACACACACTAGTTTTTGCATTTTCATTACTGAAACTAACCTATTTGAAAATATAAAACTAGATTCGATTCGACTCAATTTAAGTTAGGTAAGTTAGTTTATCGGTTATTATATCCACCTTTAGCTCCCATATTTATAGATAGTGTAATATCACAATTGATAATATAGATTATCCCATATTTATAGATAGTGTAATATCACAATTGATAATATAGATTATTAGGCCCTTAGTATATATACAATGATATGGTGGTGAAATGCCACATTATTCGCTATGCTTTATATCTTCTATATATATTTAATAATACCTATAGTTAAAAAGTTAAATGAAAAAGGTGGTAAAGAGTACACTCAATGCATTTATTAATATCTGTCACCTATAGCCTTTCATTAAATAAAAATTGACTTATAATTTAATATTATATTTGAAATGTAAGGTACATATATTTAACTAGTATGCTAAAAGTTGATTTAAAAAAGAAAAATTTACTATACTATAAGTCTATATCTTTATCTATAATACCTTTAAGGTTTAACATATATTTTCTTATGTCTTTGAGGTTTGTGAAAAATGCTATAATGTCTCTAAGTTTTATGGTTAATACTATTGATATTTTTAAATCTAATGAGGTTAATTTTTACATCCATATTATGTTAATATTCTTGTGACTCTGATACCAAATGGGAGACTAGCTGTTTAATGCTAGTTATTTTTCCTGTAATTTATTAAAGATAATTTATTTTCTTATTTTTCTTATCATAATATTATGTTATTTCTATCTTCATCTTTTTATTTATCAGTATTGTAACTTGATATAAGCAAATATCTAAACATTTAAGATCCTTAATTGGCTTAAAAGTTATAATTATTATATCTAAACTTAATGGGCCTACCCTGGTCTTCCCTTTTGTTAATCTTCTCTTACTACACCAATTATGCCTCAACTTTGCTCAAAGCTTAATACTTCCTAGTAATTGTAAGCCTTCTACATCCGTACATAGATGATGTCCAATTTAGACTTGTTAGAAAAAAATAAGTGAAGTCCATTTTATTTATAATATAATAATTATTACAATCTTAAGGCTAACTAAAAACCTTGAAAGGATTCTTAGTCGCTCATAATTACTAGGTATATAATTATTGGTTGGGATTTTTGGATAGATGGTGTTGCTATGCTAGAGGTTGTGTTTTTTGAGCTATGTACTTTGGTTTTTCTACGTGTCTCAAATTAAAATAAGAGTTCATTTTTAGCATAATGAATCTCTGTTTACAAGATGAGAATTACTACTTTATCTTTACATTAATAATTCATCTACTTTACTACTTTAAATATCAGCCAGTATTTTTTTTCTTGACATATGCTACCGACTAAAGATGTAAGTCTACATCTTTAATTTTTTTGTCATTTTTTATCAACAGTTCCTCTTCTTTATTCTTCCTTGTCATTTTTCGTCGACAGTCATATGGATGATGTTAATGATGACACATCTTCACTTCTCGATTTTTGATGCAATAAATGCATCTGTAATCTTTGGTGATTTTTATAGCTTAGAAGTAGAATACTTTCATTATTTTTTTGACCAATTTTAAGATTATTACTATTAAAATTTGTCTCATATTTAGTGATTTTTTCACTATCCTCTTTGGAGAGAATCATGCAACCATGAGAAATGATAATAACTTTACTAGTTGAATAATTAAATTTGATCTCAATAAAGTTATTAATTTCTTGAGTTCATAGTAAATTTGGCTTAACATTTAACCTCTCAATACACATATGTTGAATTTATTTTCTATAAACACCTTTGGTTTGGAAGCTTCTTTGTATGTACTGGAAATCTCTAGCTTGATGAAATGGTAAAGACTAATACATCTTTTTTCATTCAAGTCCATTAGTGAACTAATTTTTTTAAGATAAATAGGCTTGTCACCTATTCTTATGTTCATTTTGAAGTTCTTGATTGTTTATTTTGAATTTTTTGAAAAATAATTTAATTTACTCATTAACACATTTTACAATATCCTAAATATACTTATATTTGTATCCGTACTTATTAACACATTTTCAAATCATATTCCAACTTGTATTATAAAAAAAATACTAAAATATTATTTTATTCACTTAACTTGAAATAAATAAAATACGACATAAAACTTAACGAGTCAATTTATAATTAAATAAATATTTTTTTATTTTTTATTTTTTAAAAAACAATGGAAGTAAAATTAAATAGCATTTTACGGTTTTCGGAATAATAATGTAAATGGAAGTTAACTTTTCGGAATAATAATGTAAATAGAAGTTAACTTTTGAAATGATACAAACACGTTCCAAACATAGTATGATCTATACAAATGATATAGACAATGAATATATATAATTGTACCTCTATAAAATTTGTTATTTGTTTGAGTTAATACTTAATCCGGGACTCATTTTAAAGATATAAATGATCTTTGCAAATCATTCTGAAATTTAGATAAAATTGTGGAAAAGTAAACATGTTAATAAATTTAAAAACTTATATAAAATCAAAAAAAATATTACATTATGATAAATAAATACAAAATCTTTAGATTATATTAATTCTAAAATAAACATGTCTTAAATTAAAACCGTTAAAACATCTCAAACATCAGGATGTTGTGGATGATAATAATAAGAAAAAAAAAATATTTTCGTCTTTAATTTAACTATTAAATATATACCAATTACTCCCTCGTATCCTCTTGGAGTCAAATTTAATAATTTGATATTTAATTAAACTAATCAATCAATGAAGAGATAGCCATGCAATTGCCAGCCAACATACGTGTTTTAAAAGCAAGAATCTTAGCCAATGGCAACTCAATACCTTCCTCGTTGAAAGCATCATGACAAGTAGCCAAATGTGTTATAACAGCACTAAGGTTAGTTTTCAATGAACGAACATCATGTTGTGTAAGTGCTTCAACAGATTTTTTAAGATCATTAATAGCAGAGTCATAATTCCGAGCACAAGTTTGAAGACATCGAGTTGCTATTGAAGATAGTTGAAATTTATGATCACTAGCTATACTCATAAATTTTTTGTGTGTCCCAATAATAAATTCCAAAGCAACTCTGATTTCTATTCGAAGAGCAATTGCAGGATTAACATTACCCTTCAAGAAAGGAAGAATTGTCGTTGTACAAAGTGAAACATCATCGGTTGCTTCACAAATTTTCTGGACATTTGGTCGAAGAAATTCAAAACGTGATTTGGACATTAATGGTAATTTAGATAAAGTTGTGGAACCTAACAAAGCAGATAAAGTGAAGAAAGAATCATTTTCTATGGGGTGATCAGGCTGATGATCATCATTAATACCAATTGATGGTGATGATTTAGGGGCAAAAGATGATGACTTTGGAGCTGAAGCAGGGGGGGATTTTGGGATAGGTGAGGTTTCGATTTTGGGGCTGCATGGCTTATGGGCTGAGATGGGAGATGGATCAGTTTTAGCATTTTCATGAGATAAGGCAAGTTGAGGATAAGATAGAAGGATTAGTAGAAAAGGGAAGGAAATTAAGAGGGAGGTGAAAAAGTTGAGTTCCATTGTCTCTTCTTTTTGGAGATTGTTTGGGAAAGAGAGAGGAGTGACAATGAAATTGAGGGAGATAGAGAAAGATAATTATATAAGAAAAAGTTAGGAAATGGAACGGACATGCACTAGAATAGGAGTGCCAATTAAAGTTTTTTATTTTTCATTTATAGCATAAAATGGTTGGTTGCTTTTATTTTTCATATATAGGTTATAGATTTCTAATGGTTCAAGTGAGTAGTTATATATGGCACTAAGAAGTCATCTAAATCGCTAATTAAATAGACTTTTGAGAATTTATTATATTTTATTAAATTACACTAGATTTCTAACACACTTAAGTAATTGATTGGGGTTCTGATACTGTCCATAGTTTTACAATTTACATAACCTCTTTACATATCAAATATCATTTTTAAACCACTCACATATTTTATTTTTTTTACGATGTAAAATCATATCTCTTTGGTAAATATTTTATTTGCAATTATAAATTTTAACTTAATTTAATTTATTAAATTATGATTTTTTTTATTAATTTGATAATTTATGTTGTAGTTTCTATAGCAATCAATTATCTTTAAATGATATTAACATTAAATCTTAATTCGATTAGTCACTTCGATTTTTTATTTTTATTTTTTTGAATTTAACAGAGAGATTTTAGTTCCAGATGACAATCTAATAACTTATTTTGTTCGATATCAATTAAAATATATTGTTGATATATAAATTGTATACATAAAGTAACAAATTAAGCTAGTAGACTTATTTTTCAGATTTCAAAAATAAACACACCTATATAACTTAATCAATATGATATATGATGTCATGTGACTTCGTTAGATGAAGAGTAACGAAATTATATAAATAGAATAAATATAATAGTTGGATGAATAAATAAAATAAAAAAATAACTTAATTAATGATTTAAATCGAACAAATGTAATAATTTATTGGTATTTTTATAGGTTTATTCTTTTAAACATCTGTTCTATTATTATTTTATTATTTTTGTTAGGACTTACACATTCATTTTGTATGGATAATCAATTTTTCAAGTTATTTTATTTATATCATTAAGACATTTTGTTCACAAAATTTTTATAAGGGACACATAATTTATTTGATTTTTAAAATTAAAATATTTTAATAATATATTTTCATAATTATGATTATGTAGTTATGAATGTCATTTTCTATAGTAAAAAAATGACATTTTTTACTTTAAATATGCTACATAATTTCATAATTATGTGATTAGAATGTTCATTTTTATAGTAAAAAATTACACTTCAATCACATAATTTTAAAGTTATAACTGTGGGAGTAAAGTGTTTAAAAATTGAGTCATTTATATATCTTTTATAAAAATTAAATAATCAAAGTGTTTAAATGATACAAACAGAATCACTTCAATGATAGTTTTTTATTGAGATGTAATACACACTATTTGTATTACTTTGATTTTGTATTAAATTTAATAAGTATTTTATCTTTATTATAATTAAAAATGGGTAATTAATATTAGTATAATATAAATTATTATTATTATAAAAAATATTTTATCAGTGATAACTTCAATTAATAATTATGATATTAAGATATAATTAATATTAAAAATAAAATAAATATTTTATATATTTTTATTATAACAATACCAAAAATTATTTTAGTAGTTTTATTACTTTCGGTAAGATTTATACTAGTTTTTAATAATTTCTTCACATTATTTGTCTACGATGAATACAATTATACTTTAGCCATATATTTTTTTAATCATAAATAGGAAGTTTATATGCATTTATTCCAATTTTACCCTCATTTTCCATGATATATTAAAAAGTCGTGGTTTGTTCTCAAAATTTTCCTTGTTGTTACACGTAATATTTTTTAATATCATTTTTAATAAAAAAAATAACACAATAATAATATTAAAATTATATCTTATGATAATATTAATAATTTATTTTTACTATTTTTTATATAATACTTTATATTTACAATGATATTATGTGATTGTGATTGTAATTATGTTATTTATTTACTTATATACAAATAATAATAAGAAAATCATGTATTTTGATTGTGCAAATACTTAAACCTTTTTGTATGGGATAGTTTATACTTACCAATATATTTTTAAAACATCATTTTTTTAATAAAAATACACACAATAGCAATATTAAAATTATGTATTATGATTATCCCAATACTTAAACTTTTACCTTTTTGTATATGATATTTTACACTTAACACGAGATTATGTAGTTATAAGTGTCATTTATCTACTCATATACGAATATATTATCTATTGTGATAGTATAAATACTTAAATTTTTACTTTTCTTATATAGGATACTTTATTCGTAATAGAGAGATTTTTAATAATATCAAAATTATTTTTGTGATAATACCAATGCTTGAACTTTTATTTTTTCTATACAATATTTTACATTTATCAATATATTTTAAAGTAATGCTTTTTAATACAAGTGCACATAATAATAATATCAAAATTATGTATTGTGATAACACTAATGCTTAAATTTTTACATTTTTGTATATAATATTTTACACTTATCACGATATTATATGGTTATTAATATGTTATTTATCTACTCATATACAAATAATAATGTCAAAATTATATATTATGATAATATAAATACTTAAACTTTTGATTTTTTGTATAAGGCAATTTATCCTTATTAATAAATTTTTCAAGCACCAATTTTTAATAAAAAATATACATAATAATAATATTAAAATTATGTATCGTGATAATATCAATACTTAATTTTTTCTTTTTTGTATAGAACACTTTACATTTATTATTAGATTCTATAGTTATTATTATGTCATTAATATATTCATATATGAATAATAATATTAAAATTATGTAATTAGATAATGCCAATATTTTAAAATTTACTTTTTTATATATATTAATTTACACTTATTATTATATTATGTGATTATGAATACGTTATTTGTCTATTTATATACAAAGATTTTTTTTAATTATCAAGTTAAATTTATACTATGATATGAGAAATAAATTTTTAAAACACAACTTTTTAATAAAAATACACACAATAATAATATAAAAATTATGTATTGAATAACAATACTAATATTTGAATTTTTCATTTTTTGTACAGGATATTTTTTCACTTACCATTATATTATATAATTATAACTATGCTATTTCTTTAAACATAAATAAATCAAACTACACCTAAATTATATTTTTAAATTTTTAAAGCACATTTTTGTACATAATGATAATATCAAGACTGAATTTAAAATTTTATTTTTTTAAATATAATATATATAATGATAACATTAAGACTTAAATTTGTGTTTTATATAAGACATTTTACAATTATCACATTATTATAGAGTTATGACTATTTTTTTTGTCTAATTCATGTATAAATTAAATTACACTTAAATTTATTTTTAAAATATTATTATTTAGGTAATTTTTTTATAGATTAGTGATTTATGTATTTTGGTATTTGTTTGAGTAATTAAATACTTACATAATTCAAAAAATTATATAATAAAAATTTTATAATGTTATTTTTTCTTAAAAAATTTATAATATTTTTTAAATTTTATATTTGTATCAATCGTATCATTTTTATTAAATAATTATCTAAAAATAAATTATATAAATTAACTTATAAGTTCATTTTTTGTTTCTTTGCTTACAACATATATAGCCTAAAATAGTATTTTTTTTTGTAAATACTAAATAATATAATAGCTTAAAAGTTTGCTATTTGTATTATATATTCATGTATAAATATATATTTTATGTCTTGTTAGTGAATCTAAATTCGTGCCTTGTAAAAACAAACCAATGTAGTTAAAAAAAAGCTTGAACATTGCCTCCTTTTTACACTTTTTTTGTCTTCTCGTTTTATTTCTTTATAGTTTATTTGTCAAACTTTGATTTTGTATTAAATGTAGTAAACATTTTAACCTTCATCAAGTGAAATAATTATTATAGCTACAAAGCATAACATAATCTATCTTGTAAGGTTTATATTATATTTTAATCTTTTTTCTCACTTTATTTGCCTATAATTAACGCAATAACTTTAATTTTATCGTGATATATTGAAAGTTGATTACATCTTTCAATTACTAAGTAATAATAAAAATATTTTTCAATTGGATTGACTTGCAAGGAATTGAGAAAAAGATTACAATTTTGGTTCTACTTGTTAACCCAATTATTTTTATATATGCAAATAGATATACTCCTAAGCATAACAATAACAATTAGAAATATTATTCGCATGTTTTATTATTTAATTTTATTAATTTATATTTTTATATTTTTCAAAATTTAATTGCAAATTAACAAAGACAAATTTAATATTTGAGCTTGTTAATATATTTATTTATTTCCCCTGTGGTAAACTAAAATTTTAATTTCTTAAACTTATACCAAAACATGCACTCACTTACTCTCATATTTTGAAAAATCTTAATTATTCATTATATTTTAAAAATGTTAAAAATATTTAATAATTGTATTCTATACAATGATTAAATGAATATACATGGTGCATTTATATAGAAGTTACAAGTAAATTAGATATGTCTAAAGTAATTAGATATAAATATGCCTAAAGTAAATAGATATACATTACCATATATATATACATTAATATGTTACTAGATATTCATTAACAGCCCCTCTCAAACTCAAGGTAAATGTGAGACCAGCTTGAGGTTCTCAACCAAATTACGAGTATATTCTTTGGGAAGTACCTTAGTGAAGATATCTGCAAGTTGATCGTTGGAGGTTACGTGGAAAAGCTTGAGAGCACCATGGACAAGATGAGAGCGAATAAAGAGACAATCAATCTCTAATAGTATTTTTGAGATTATTCAATTAATTGTCTTGTTGTATGATTATTCAATCGATATGCTTTAAAAGGGATAATATCTAAAATACCTATGAGCTTTAACATACCTTAACTTATACCCTCGAGGTTTATAAAAATATCTAGAATGATTCTAGACTATATAGTTAATACCATTGGTGTCTTTAATACCTAATGGTGCTAATTTTTTATTCATTACCATTCATAGTAGTATTCCTTGGTTATGATAACAATTTTTGCGGATCGAATAGTTTTTTAATCGAGGGTTAATATTGACTAAATTGACCTAATTGATGGTTTTTATTTTTACAGAAGACAATAATTTGTTAAAAAAACTTATTATTTGTTAGTATAAATCTCATTTTCTTCTATATTCATTACAATTACGGTCTATATTATGTTTTTCATTATGTTGATTACTTATTTCTAATCCTGAATTTATTAATTATCTTTTAAAATTTAAAATTATTCTTTCATTTGTTAAATCTAATAATTCTAATTTATGTATTAATGGTTTGATATTCATAGGGTATTACCCTGATAAGTCATATGTGTTGAATGCACATTATTTTGTCATATTTGTAGTATACAAATTGGTTTTTCTTATGTACATAAAATGTATTTATAATCTTCAAAAAAGTAGTATCCAAACATTGAGTTGTTGAATTCTTCTTCTTTTATTCTTACATATTTTTGACTAAAATAACCTCTTAATATCCTTGATATAGGATGGTATATGAAGCTTGTGATAGTTTTAATATAATATGTGTAAATGCCTAACAAGGTGTTAAATCTTTTAAAAAATTTAAAACATGTTTCATAATCCTCATCTTTAAAGTATTCATTTAAATGATAGAGATAGCCTTTGTCAAACTTTTCTAATAGATTTAGATTTTTATCTTTAATTTAATTTGGGGTTAGTTGTTTATTTTTAAAAACAATGTCCATTTTTCTATTTATCAGTACTATAAATTTATAATTATTATACCTAAATTTAATGGGTCTACCATGGTCTTCCCTTCTATTCATCTCCTTTTGTTACACCTGTTATGCCTCAGTTTTGCTCAAACTTCAACGCTATCCTAGCAATGGTAAGCCTTCTGCATCCGTACATAGATAGTGTCTAATATTTGACTTACTAGCGAAGAGTAACTGAACTTCATTTTATTTATAATATAATAATTATTACAAACTTAAGGCTGCTAAGAATCTTGAAGGGATTCTTAGCCACTCATAATTACTGGATATAACATTACTGGTTTTGGGATTTCTAGATAGAGGGAATTTCTATGCTAGAGTTTGTGTGTTTTTTAAAGTAAAGAGCTCTGGATTTCTGTGTGTTCGTCAAATAAGCATAAGGGTTCCTTTTATAGCACAAGGAATCACTGTTTACAAAACTAGAATTATTATTTTACCCTTACTTTAATAATTCATCTACTTTTTTGCTTTAAATAACAGCCACTTCTTTTTTCCTTAGCACATGCTGCCCACAAAGATGTGAGGTCTACATCTTTATTTTCTTTATCATCTTCTACCGACAGTTCTTTTCTTTATTTTTCTTTGTCGTTTTCTTCTGACGATCCTTTTGATGACGTTGTTGATGACACATCTACATCTTCTTGATATTTAATGTAGAGAGTGCATCTGTGATTTTTGGTGGCTTTTCTAGCATAGAAGCAGAATACATTTTTTGTTTCTAGACCAATTTCTAGGTTGATGTTAAATTTGGCTTCATGTTTGGAAATTTTTTCATCATCTACTTCTGACAGAGCCATGTTGCTGTGGAAAATGATGATGACTTCACTAGTTGAATAATTTACTTTGATCTCAGTAGAATTGTCATTTTTCCTGAGTTCATAGTAAATTTGGCCTAACATTTAACCTCTTAGTACAAAGAGTTCTTTTGTGTTGAATTCTTTTTCTAGAAGTGCCCTTGATTTGGGAACATCTATGTTTGTGTTGGAAATCCCTATCTTGATGAAGTGGTAAGTACTTATACATCCTTCCTCATTCTAGTCCATTAATGAACTGAAAAATCTAAGATAAATAAGCTTGTCACCTACTTTAATCTTCCTTATAAAGTTCTTGATTGCTCTTTGAATTTTTTTTGAAAAATAATTTAATTTGCTTAAATTAATCCCTGGATATATATTTTCTATTAATACTACATGAAAAGCTTTATAAACAAATATTAGATCAACTTCTTCTAAGATATTGAATTTACTTTATGCAAGAAATTTCTTTTCTATGATATAGAACTTCATATCTTCAATATGTTCCTGGGTAGAATTCTTGGCCAAGTTATAGAGACTCAACCATTGTATTTTGCTAAGGTTTCTATATTGGTCATTCTCATCTTCAATGATTGGATCATTTCTAGGGGATATCTCCTTGAACAGCAATGAATGCCTAACTATTTTTGGTGTTTCTGGAAGAGATGCTTCTATAAATAGCATTGGAGGTCTTGCTATCTTTCCTAGATTTTTCAATCTACTTGGAGCTGATGGTTGTTATTGTAGTGTTGCAGAATAATTTCTTACTATCTCTTCTAGAGTTATTAGTTTTGGTGTTTTGTAGTTGACATAACTGCCTTTAGCTTCTATTCTATTGATGAAAGCTCTATGAGTTACTCCACTAATTCCTAGAATATATTTACTAGCTTCTGCTAAGTTGTTATATATTCCTAGTTTTGGGCTATTATAAACCACATAAAGCTTTTTTTGTTCTTTAATTTTTTACCTCATCTACCTAGTTGCGCTTTTTGGTTTCAAAAGTTTTTATGTCCTGTGAACTGTTAGTTTCTTCCTTTTCATTTTAAATTCTTTCTTTATCATTTTTATCTTTTTTTATTGAATTTTTAATGAATATTCCATCTTTTGAGATTTTGGACTCTAGAGGCTGTCTTGAATAATTAAGTTCTTCCTATTTATTTTCTATCTCCATAAGAGATTTCTCGAGATATAGAAGCTCGAGTTGTTCATGTAAGATTTTTATTTCCTTTCCTTTATCTTGATCTTGATGTCAAGATGTTCCATTCTTAAAAGCATAAAAATAGTTAGAGGTGCTAATTCTCTAGTAAGAGCATCTGCTAAGCTATTATTATGTCCTAGAAGATATTCAATATAAAAATTATAATGGTTGAGCCATTGTTTTCATATGACTAATCTTCCTTGTTTGTAATCACCTACAATATTAGTTCTTAAGAAATAACCAAATTTTTTGTTATATGTTCTAATAATGAATCTGGAGCTTATAACATATATTGTAAATTTCTTAATGATTTTTTTAACAGCTAAAAATTCTTTTTTTATTAATGTGATAATTTAATTTTGGACCTTGGAAAGGATCTGATGTAACATCTACTCTTGCTTTCAGAACCGCTCCCCAATACTCATGTGAAACATCTATTTCAATTATCATTTTATCATTTGGTCCTGGATGGAATAAAGTTGGCAAATTTTTTACTTTTGTTTTTACTTTATCCATATATAAAGTATCTTCTTCAGTCCATTTCCAAATATGATATTTTTTTCCATTTTTCTTGTAATGGTTTTCGCATTTCTGTAAGTTTCTTTATTTATGCTTCTACATATGTTACACATCCTAAAAATCTTTGTAATTGGTTTTAGTCTTTTAATTAACTAGGAAAACTTTGAATATTATTTAGTATATGAGGATGTAGATTATGTTTTCCTTCTTTAATTTTCAATCCTAAATATTTAATTTTTTGTTGTGCAAGTACTACTTTATTTTCAGAGAGTACAATGCCTTTTCTTATACATTCTTGTAGAATATTGATAATATCCAAATAGTTTTTATTTAATTCATTATTGAAAATTAAAATATCATCTTTATAAACACAACATATATCTGTAATTTCATGAAGATGTTGTCCATATATCTTTGAAAAATATCTGGAGCTTATTTTATTCCAAATAGTATAACTGTCCATTGGAATTGTCTTTAGGGGCAACTAGATTCTGTTAATTTTTGAGATTCTTCATTCAATCTTATTGGCCAAAATCTATTTTTGCAATCAAAACTTGAGAAGTATTTCTTTTCATTTATTAATGATAATATTTCTTCGTTCTTTCGAATGAAGTATCCATGGTCAATGGTTTCTTTATTTACTGTTTTAAAGTTTATTACCATTCTTTTTTCCTCTTTTTCTCTCAGTTTCTTTTTCATCAAATAATGTTGGACTAGAATGAGGTGAATTATTTTGTATTATGACTTTTAATTCCAAAAGTTCATGAATTTGTTTTCCAAATTCAATCCTATCTTCTAGAGTATAAATCATTGGTTTTACTCTAATGACCTTATTAGGATCTCTTAATTTTATATTGACAATTGTCTTATATTTATTTATTTTTGAATTCAAAGGATTTTCTGAACTAACTATTTTTAATAGTTTTTTTATGCTTGTTACGTATTTGTCTTTCTGTATTTCATTGAGAAAAAAGTTTGTTTATCTTCTATATCTAATGAAATATTTTCTAAATAAGGTTTTTTGCTGCTGGTTTATCTCACCATGTTCACCTTTTATGTTGGTGCATAAAATTGGGGTTTGAGACAGTTAAAAATTTTCTTATTTTTGAGACATAGATGATATCTCTTTATAGGATTGTGAGACTTATTTTGTCTAAATATTGTGTGAAAGGCTGATGTAGGTTTAGGAAATTATTTTCTATTAATAAATCAACTCTTGTTTTCTGTTGATATATGGTAAGAATGTGAAACCGAACTCTCTTCTCCTATCATTCTATTTATATCTTTTAATACATTATTAAGATTTATTGTAGTATTATTAGTAATTCTTGAATTAAATATTTTGGCGCTTGTTTTCAGTATTCTTCTAAAAATACATATTTACTGGGTAAACATATACTAACTCATGTAACTATTTGGATTTGTAATACTATATAAATCATTAATCTTTTGATGAAGAACACCCATAATTTGAGTGTTCATATTCTTGTAGGTATTTTGTGTTTGATTCTTAGACTAAATTTATTTCCTTTGTTAATAGTTGCACAGTTTCAACTAATATTGCTTGATTTTTTGCTACGCCTAATAGGCTTCTATTTACTTTATATAAAATGCATTTTTTATTTTATCTCTAAACATTATTATTTTCCTAATATACAATCATGAACTAATGCCTTCATTATTTGGACTTCATTTTTTAGTTTTTTAACTTATTCCTGGTCTAGGAAAGTAAACCTTGGCATACTATTATTTCTAACAATATTATTTTTTCTTCCTATTATCAAGGGTTTTTCTTTGATATCGGTTTTATTATTTGTCCAAGTTCCTTAAAAGTTTTGTCTATTTCTATAAATTTATTTTGTCCTTATATTGAACTATTGTAACTATTTGTTAAAAAATATGTTACTAGATAATGTATTGAAAATGAATGATTTCTTTCTATTAGTTCTCTTCTTTCAAATTCATAAGTTGACTTAATACTAGCTTTAGATTTTTATCCTAGATATTAATAACAAATCTAGGATATGTTGTAAATTTCAACTTTTGGTGTCCTAAGTTATCATGGATTATTCCTAGTAAGACATAATTTTTATTTATTATTCTTTTATTAATTTAAATTTCTCCTAAATGGATGTATCTAATTTTTTCTTTATATTTATAAAGAATTTTGGATAACTTGTTAATATAGTTTCTTTATCAATTAACGGTATATTATACCTTCCCTTTGCATTTGTAATCTTATTACTCATTTTTTTATTACTTATGCCATAAGAAATTATTTTTTCCGAAAAAATAATTTTCTTAACAAAAATGATGGGTCTTTAAATTCATCTCTTTCTTTAAGATTTAATTTTTTCTTATAGAAAACATCCTAAGATGTCTTCTGATTCTATATCTATTATTTCTTAGTTTATTTTTTTCTTTACTTTTAGAAATATACTATTCACTTCCGTTATGTTTACGGGATATTTTTAAATTTTTTAAAACTTTAAGAATATTTTTGAAGATACCTCAAAACTTAAGGATATTTATGATATTAATCCAATTTAAAACTCATTCAATGAAAGCATGTAATAGTGTGTTTATGTAGTTTATGAAAAAAATAGAGAGAAAAATAAATTACGTCTCCCGAGTATTTATATCTTATATATAAAAAGTCTTATCGGGTATATCAATGGTTTTTTGGTTGTTCTTCATTTTTTTTTTACTTTTTATTATTTTTTTATCAATAACTATTAAAATGTTCCTATAATAAATATATTTTTTCTCTTTTATTATTTTTTACATCAATAAATATAAAATTATTCATATAATAAATATATTTTGATGAGAGTTATTTTATATAAAATAATTATTTTTATTATATTAAGAATAACAATTAATAAAATTTAAAATTATTGATTTAATAAGCATTCTATTGATTTATTTATAAACATATTATATTTTTTTTCTTAACATGCACTCATGGATATGAAATCAATCGTTCTCACCTTTCCATTTATTTTACTTAAATAAGTATAATAAAATTTTATATGGACAATTTTTGCTAACAAAATTTTTATATATATTAAAATAAAAAAAGAATAAATAAAAAATAAATTATCCATATAAAGGTATTTATGAAATATTAATTTATTGTTATATATTTACCAAATAGTTTTATATTTTATTATTTTAATATTAAATAAACGCACTAATGAAAAAAAAAATTCGTTTTATGTTTCGTCAAAATTCAATTTTTTTAAAATATCATTACAAATTAATAATTTTATATGATTTTTTTTTAAATTCAATTACGAATTAATAAATACAAGTTATATGTTATATTATTTGTAAAATTATACATTAATTAAAAAGTATTGTGGTTGATTTAGTTAAGTTATTTTTAAAAATAAATAATTTAGTTATATTAATTTTTAATTAAATTTAATTGGTATCATAATTTTTAAAAAATATTTAAATAAATTTAAATGTTAATTTTTCTTTTAAATTAAATTGAATGAGACATAAGGCGTTACACTCTTCTTGCCATAAAGTGGATAGATTTCACCCATGTTATCATTAAAAGAAGTTGTAAAGGACATTTTTGATTAAAAGCATTTTTATAACATGTGATAAAAGATCCATTAATTAACTAATTTTAGCTAATTAAGCATGTGTTTAATAATTACAAGTTTTATATTGTATAATGTTATTTCGACTATATCAATTTAATTATTTTTATTAATTATTACATCAACCTAATATAATAAATATAAAATTAAATTATATATTTTACAATATGCTAAATATATTTATATTTGTATTGATACCCATTAATATATTTTAAAATCATACTCCTAACTTGTATTATAAAAAAAATACTAAAATATTATTTTATTCACTCAACTTGAAACGGATAAAATACGACATAAAATTTAACAAATCAATTTATAATTAAATAATTTTTTTTAAATATTTTTTATTTGTAAAAAACAATGAAAGTAAAAGTAAATAGCTTTTTATGGTTATCAGAATAATAATGTAAATAGAAGATAACTTTTGAAATGATACAAAAATGTTCCAAACATAGTATGATCTATACAAATGTAGTCAATCATTTACAAATTCAATCCTATCTTCTGGAGTATAAATCATTAGTTTTACTCTTATGACCTTATTAGGATCTCTTAATTTTATGTTGACTATTGTCTTATATTTATTTATTTTTGGATTCAAAAGATTTTCTAAACTGACTATTTTTAATTGTTTTTTTTATGTCTGTTAGGGCTTTGTCTTCCTATATTTCATTGAGAAAAGAGTTTTGTTTATCTTCTATATCTAATAAAATATTTTCTAAATAAGGTTTTTTGCTACTAGTCTATCTCACCATGCTTTCGCTTTTTATGTTAGTGCATAAAATTGGAGTTTGAGATAGCTAAAGCTTTTCTTATTTTTGAGACCTAGATAGTATCTCTTTATAGGGTTATGAGACTTATTTTGTCTAAATATTGTGTAAAAGGTTGATATAGGTTTAGAAAATTATTTTCTATTAATAAATCAAATCTTGTTTCATGTTGATATATGGTAGGAATGTGGAACCTTTCTCCTTCTATAATTATATTGGTATCTTTTAATACCTTATTAAGATTTATTGTAGTATTATTAGTAATTCTTACAATTAAATCTTTTGGCGCTTGTTTATAGTGTTCTTTTGAAAATACATATTAACTAGCTACACATATACTAACTCATATATCTATATATGAATGTAAATGATAACTGACATATTTTTTAAATTTTAATCCTAATTTAATATAAGTATTATTTGAATTTGTAATACTATATAAATCATTCATCTTTTGATGAAGAATACCTATAATTTGAGTGTTCATATTCCGAGTTAGTTTTTTCTTCCTCGATTTCTTCCAATAGATAGATACTATAAGTATCATATATATCTGATTACTTGATTGGTTCTTATTCCATTTTGAATGCTTCCTCTAATTTTTGCTTTCTGTGGAAATTCCTTTTTAAATTACTTTCTATGTTGAAGTGTGCTTGGATATTCATTGACATAATGTCTTTTCTTCATTACAGATCCAACATCTGCATTTTTTATTTCCTGAAGGGTTATAATACCTGTTTTTAGAAGGCTTACCTCTTTGTTCTAAAATATCTTTTCTTAATGGTTTCTTTATTAAATCTCTTTTTATATTTTTGGAAATCTTGTTTTTTGAATTTATATTTTTTAAATCTTTTATATTTTTGTTTACAAGATTTTATTTTACATCCATATTTTCTTGGTTTTCGAAAATCTTTTGTATCGTAACACATTTTATCATTCCCCCTTATTTGTTCATATGCTTTTTTTTCTTGACATTTAATAATTATCCAACTTTTATGCCTTCTTATTCTTCTTCGTAGAGTATCTGTTATAGTTTTCCTATTTCTCTATTCCTAACTTTCTGTTAGAGTTTTATGTAGTGTTCTAGGTAATTTTTGAAAAAACAATTTCTTTATAAGTTGTTTGCATAGAGCGTGGTAATTTATGGTAATACATTTCATATTCACAAATAAAAGAATCTATGTAACATATGTCACAAATTTCCATATTTTTTAGATGTCATTTAGCTTCATTGATTTCATTTTCATTGGATTCAGTGATCGTTCTTCCTTTATCTTCTCCAATAAATTCTTTGTATATTTCATTTATTACTGTATCTAGGTATTCTATTCCTATGGGAGCATTCCCTTGTATTAACAAATGTTGTTAATCTTACTGTCATTTTATGTGCTACAAGTACCTTAAGATTGAAGGGTTTGTTTGGGTAGCTTGTATGAGCATACTCATACCACTAGCATATTCATCTAAGGCTTTCTTCCTATCTCTTATACAATTTAAATCTAACAGATCAAACTTATAATTATAATGGAGTTTAAATTTTGGTAGAATATTATCTCTAGTTCTCCAATGAAAACCATCCTCCATTTTAGGTGGTTGTCTTCTTCTATCTGTGGTGTCATCTTATTCTGTTCTTTGCCTATTTCTTTTTCCTTTATGTGGGCAGATGTTCCTTCTTAGTAAGGAATTGGTAATGAAACTAGTTTCATATGATTTTTTGGGACCATGTTTTCTATTTCAAAATCAATCTCACTCATTATTATCATATCTCTTTTTTGTTTGTACAAAAATTTTCATTATATTGCTCTTCTATTTCTTCATTAGTTAGTGTTAATAAACTAACTAATTTTTCTATATCCCTATTTTCGGGGTTCATGAATTTTCTCTCTAATTCCTTTCTATATTCCATTAAATTGAAATTATATATATTTTCTCATATCTTTTTTCATTTTTTTTGTCTTCATTTTTAGTAATTAAGGCCTATGATCTCCTATGTGGTTCTTTTTTTAGTCCTTCTAAGGAATCATATTTATGACTTATAATTTCATTATTTCTATGTATATGGTATACATATTTTCTTAATTTTGAAAATTTCTTGTGTATATATTGTTATAGTTTATTATAACCACATTCATTTATTTCCTTTAATAATTTCTTTTTGCGTCTATTATTCCTATAGGTATTTTGTGTTTGATTCTTGCACAGTTTCAAATAATATTGTTTGATTTTTTGCTACGTCTAATAGGTTTTCATTTACTTCTAAATGCATTTTTTTATTTTATCTCTAAACTTTATTATTTTCCTAATATACAATCATGAATTAATGTTTTCATTATTTGGACTTCATTTTTTTATTTTTTAACTTCTTCTTGGTCTATGAAAGTAAACTTTGGCATACTATTATTTCTACCAATATTACTTTTTCTTCTTATTATCAAGGGTTTTTCTTTGATATTTAATTGTCATTCTTCTAGTTTTTCAAAACTTGTTAGCATTTATGGTTTTATTATTTGTCCAAGTTTTTTAAAAGATTTGTCTATTTCTATAAATTCATTTTGTCCTTATATTGAACTATCATAACTATTTATTAAAGAATATGCTACTAGATAATGTATTGAAAATTGATGATTTCTTTCTTTCATTAATTCTCTTCTTTCAAATTCATAAGCTGACTTAATACTAGCTTTAAGTTTTTATCCTAAATATTAATGGCAAATCTAGGATATGTTGTAAATTTCAACTTTTGGTGTCCTAAGTTACCATGGATTATTCCTAGTAAGACATATTTTCTATTTCTTATTCTTTTTATCTAGTAATGTTATTTTTATTAGTGTATCTATTTCTTCCCCGAAATAAACTTTTATTAATATTTGAATTCCTCCTCAATGGATGTATCCAATTTTTTCTTTATCTTTAGGAGGAATTTTGGATAGCTTGTTTTATATAGTTTATTTATCAATTAATGGTATATTATACGTTCATTTTGCATATGTAATCTTAATACTCATTTTTTTATTACTTATGCCATAATAAATTATGTTTTTCCTAAGGAATAATTTTCTTAACAAGAATGATGAGTCTTTAAATCCATATATCTTCTTCTTTAAGATTTAATTTTCTTTTTGAATTTATTCAAATTTCATTTTACTTATTACCATTTCCTATGAAATACATCTTAAGATGTCTTTGATTCTATATCCATTATTCCTTGGTTTATTTTTTCTTCTTTACTTTTAGAAATATACTATTAACTTCATATTCACTTCCGTCACGTTTATGGGATATTTTTGAATTTTTTTGAAACTTTAGAGATATTCTTGAAGATGTCTCAAAATTTAGAGATATTTTTGATATTAATCTAATTTGAAACCCATTCAATAAAAGCATATAATAATGTGTCTATGTAGTTTACGAAAAAGCGGAGAAAAAAAATAAAATACATCTCACAAGTATTTATATCTTATATATAAAAAGTCTTAATGAGTATATCAATGGTTTTTTGGTTATTCTTTATTTTTTTTACTTTTTATTATTTTTTGTATCAATAACTTTTAAAATGTTCTTATAATAAATATATTTTTTCTTTTTTATTATTTTTTTCATCAATAAATATAAAATTATTGATATAATAAATATATTTTAATGAGAGTTATTTTACATAAAATAATTATTTTTATTATATTAAGAATAATAATTAATAAAGTTAAAGATTACTGATTTAATAAATATTCTATTGATTCAATCGTTCTCATCTTTCCATTTATTTTACTTAAATAAGTATACTAAAATTCTATTTGACAATTTTTACTCACAAATTTTTAATATATATTAAAATATAAAAGAATAAATAAAAAATAAATTATCCATATAAGGATATTTATGAAATATTAATTTATTGTTATATATTTACCAAAGTAGTTTTATATTTTATTATTTTAATATTAAATAAACGCACTAATGAAAAAAAATTCGTTTTATGTTTCGTCCAAATTTAAATTTTTTTTAAATATCATTACAAATTAATAATTATATATAAATTCCTTTTAAATTCAATTACCAATTAGTAAATGAAAGTTATATGTAATATTATAAGTGAAAACATACATCAATTAAAAAGTATTGGGGTTGATTTAGTCACTTTATTTTTAAAAATAAGTAATTTAGTTATATTACTTTTTAATTAAATTTAATTGGTATCATAATTTTTAAAAAATATTCAAATAAATTTAAATGTTAATTTTTCTTTTAAATTAAATTGAATGAGACATAAGGCGTTACACTCTTCTTCTTGCCATAAAGTGGATAGATTTCACCCATGTTATCATTAAAAGAAGTTGTAAAGGACATTTTTGATTAATCGAAGCATTTTTATAACATGTGATAAAAGATCCATTAATTAACTAATTTTAGCTAATTAAGCATGTATTTAATAATTACAATTTTTATATTTTATAATGTTTATTTGACTATATTAATTTAATTATTTTTATTAATTATTACATCAACCTAATGTAATAAATATAAAATTAAATTACATATTTTACGATATGCTAAATATATTTATATTTGTATTAATACTCATTAACACATTTTAAAATCATACTCCTAACTTGTATTATAAAAAAATACTAAAATATTATTTTATTCACTCAACTTGAAACAAATAAAATACGACATAAAATTTAATCAATCAATTTATAATTAAATAAATATTTTTTTATTTTAAAAAACAATGGAAGTAAAAGTAAATAGCTTTTTACTAATGTCGGAATAATAATGTAAATAAAAGATAACTTTTGAAATGATACAAAAACGTTCCAAACATAGTATGATCTATATAAATGAAGTAGACAATGAATATATATAATTGTACTTCTATGTAATTTGTTATTTGTTTGAGCTAATACTTAATCCGTTAATGGGACTCATTTTAAAGATACAAATGATCTTTACAAATCATTCCGAAACTTAGATGAAACTAAGGAAAAGTAAATATGTTAATAAATTTAAAAACTTATTTAGTTAATATTCATCAGACTCTAATACCAAATGGAAGACTAGCTATTTAATGCTAGTTGTTTTTCCTGTAATTTATTAAAGATAATATATTTTTTTATTTTTTAATGTAAATAGCATTTTACGGTTTTCGAAATAATAATGTAAATAGAAGATAACTTTTGAAATGATACAAACGCGTTCCAAACATAGTATAATCTATACAAATGATATAGACAATGAATATATATAATTGTACCTCTATAAAATTTGTTATTTGTTTGAGTTAATACTTAATCCGGGACTCATTTTAAAGATATAAATGATCTTTGCAAATCATTCTGAAATTTAGATAAAATTGTGAAAAAGTAAACATGTTAATAAATTTAAAAACTTATATAAAATAAAACAAAATATTACATTATGATAAATAAATACAAAAACTTTAGATTATATTAATTCTAAAATAAACATGTCTTAAATTAAAACCGTTAAAACATCTCAAACATCAGGATGTTGTGGATGATAATAATAAGAAGAAAAAAAAATATTTTCGTCTTTAATTTAACTATTAAATATATACCAATTACTCCTTCGTATCCTCTTGGAGTCGAATTTAATAATTTGATATTTAATTAAACTAATCAATCAATGAAGAGATAGCCATGCAATTGCCAGCCAACATACGTGTTTTAAAAGCAAGAATCTTAGCCAATGGCAACTCAATACCTTCCTCGTTGAAAGCATCATGACAAGTAGCCAAATGTGTTATAACAGCACTAAGGTTAGTTTTCAATGAACGAACATCATGTTGTGTAAGTGCTTCAACAGATTTTTTAAGATCATTAATAGCAGAGTCATAATTCCGAGCACAAGTTTGAAGACATCGAGTTGCTATTGAAGATAGTTGAAATTTATGATCACTAGCTATACTCATAAATTTTTTGTGTGTCCCAATAATAAATTCCAAAGCAACTCTGATTTCTATTCGAAGAGCAATTGCAGGATTAACATTACCCTTCAAGAAAGGAAGAATTGTCGTTGTACAAAGTGAAACATCATCGGTTGCTTCACAAATTTTCTGGACATTTGGTCGAAGAAATTCAAAACGTGATTTGGACATTAATGGTAATTTAGATAAAGTTGTGGAACCTAACAAAGCAGATAAAGTGAAGAAAGAATCATTTTCTATGGGGTGATCAGGCTGATGATCATCATTAATACCAATTGATGGTGATGATTTAGGGGCAAAAGATGATGACTTTGGAGCTGAAGCAGGGGGGGATTTTGGGATAGGTGAGGTTTCGATTTTGGGGCTGCATGGCTTATGGGCTGAGATGGGAGATGGATCAGTTTTAGCATTTTCATGAGATAAGGCAAGTTGAGGATAAGATAGAAGGATTAGTAGAAAAGGGAAGGAAATTAAGAGGGAGGTGAAAAAGTTGAGTTCCATTGTCTCTTCTTTTTGGAGATTGTTTGGGAAAGAGAGAGGAGTGACAATGAAATTGAGGGAGATAGAGAAAGATAATTATATAAGAAAAAGTTAGGAAATGGAACGGACATGCACTAGAATAGGAGTGCCAATTAAAGTTTTTTATTTTTCATTTATAGCATAAAATGGTTGGTTGCTTTTATTTTTCATATATAGGTTATAGATTTCTAATGGTTCAAGTGAGTAGTTATATATGGCACTAAGAAGTCATCTAAATCGCTAATTAAATAGACTTTTGAGAATTTATTATATTTTATTAAATTACACTAGATTTCTAACACACTTAAGTAATTGATTGGGGTTCTGATACTGTCCATAGTTTTACAATTTACATAACCTCTTTACATATCAAATATCATTTTTAAACCACTCACATATTTTATTTTTTTTACGATGTAAAATCATATCTCTTTGGTAAATATTTTATTTGCAATTATAAATTTTAACTTAATTTAATTTATTAAATTATGATTTTTTTTATTAATTTGATAATTTATGTTGCAGTTTCTATAGCAATCAATTATCTTTAAATGATATTAACATTAAATCTTAATTTGATTAGTCACTTTGATTTTTTATTTTTATTTTTTTGAATTTAACAGAGAGATTTTAGTTCCAGATGACAATCTAATAACTTATTTTGTTCGATATCAATTAAAATATATTGTTGATATATAAATTGTATACATAAAGTAACAAATTAAGCTAGTAGACTTCTTTGCTTCTTCTTTTTTTTCCTGGCCTTTAGTGCAAGACAATGCAAATGATATTTGAAACATATTTGGTAGGTTTTCTTTTATCTCATATCACAAGTCGAATTTTATTATGAAGTTATAATTTGTATGGGTTTTGAAAAATTTGGATTCTCTGAGATTTCATCTGCATTTTCAATATATGCATAATAGTCTCTTCGACAGCATCTGTGGACTATGGTCAACAAGTTCCTTGTATTCTATGTTAATATAATCAGCAAATATGTACTTCACTACAAACATTTCGTTTTCCTTCATTTTATTATATGTAGGTCATTTGCTACATCTTCCAAGTATCTGTTTTATATAAATTCAAGTCTTTGTTTATGGAAGCAAAAATTGGAAGAAAGAGAGTTTGGAATTGAAGATTTATGATTTTTTTTTGAGAAATAAATATTTTATTTATTCAAATGAAAAATATAACAATTAAATAAATAAAATGAGAATACATCAAATTATCATAAGAATCAATAAGAATCATTTTTAGTACTATTGGAGTTTTCTTATTTAACTATTTCAAATCTCCAAACATATATAACTTACCATTAATCATATGACAAATCTTCAAACCAATTTGACAATTCATGTATTGAGATTTTCACGTTTTGTTATTTGTTTGAGTTAATACTTAATCCGGGACTTATTTTAAAGATATAAATGATCTTTGCAAATCATTCCGAAATTTAGATAAAATTGTGGAAAAGTAAACATGTTAATAAATTTAAAAACTTATATAAAATCAAACAAAATATTACATTATGATAAATAAATACAAAATCTTTAGATTATATTAATTCTAAAATAAACATGTCTTAAATTAAAACCGTTAAAACATCTCAAACATCAGAATGTTGTGGATGATAATAATAAGAAAAAAAAAATATTTTCGTCTTTAATTTAACTATTAAATATATACCAATTACTCCCTCGTATCCTCTTGGAGTCAAATTTAATAATTTGATATTTAATTAAACTAATCAATCAATGAAGAGATAGCCATGCAATTGCCAGCCAACATACGTGTTTTAAAAGCAAGAATCTTAGCCAATGGCAACTCGATACCTTCCTCGTTGAAAGCATCATGACAAGTAACCAAATGTGTTATAACAGCACTAAGGTTAGTTTTCAATGAACGAACATCATGTTGTGTAAGTGCTTCAACAGATTTTTTAAGATCATCAATAGCAGAGTCATAATTCCGAGCACAAGTTTGAAGACATCGAGTTGCTATTGAAGATAGTTGAAATTTATGATCACTAGCTATACTCATAAATTTTTTGTGTGTCCCAATAATAAATTCCAAAGCAACTCTGATTTCTATTCGAAGAGCAATTGCAGGATTAACATTACCCTTCAAGAAAGGAAGAATTGTCGTTGTACAAAGTGAAACATCATCGGTTGCTTCACAAATTTTCTGGACATTTGGTCGAAGAAATTCAAAACGTGATTTGGACATTAATGGTAATTTAGATAAAGTTGTGGAACCTAACAAAGCAGATAAAGTGAAGAAAGAATCATTTTCTATGGGGTGATCAGGCTGATGATCATCATTAATACCAATTGATGGTGATGATTTAGGGGCAAAAGATGATGACTTTGGAGCTGAAGCAGGGGGATTTTGGGATAGGTCAGGTTTAGATTATGGGGCTGCATGGCTTATGGGATGAGATGGGATATGGTTCAGTTTTAGCATTTGCATGAGATAATGCAAGTTGAGGATAAGATAGAAGGATTAGTAGAAAAGGGAAGGAAATTAAGAGGGAGGTGAAAAAGTTGAGTTCCATTGTCTCTTCTTTTTGGAGATTGTTTGGGAAAGAGAGAGGAGTGACAATGAAATTGAGGGAGATAGAGAAAGATAATTATATAAGAAAAAGTTAGGAAATGGAACGGACATGCACTAGAATAGGAGTGCCAATTAAAGTTTTTTATTTTTCATTTATAGCATAAAATGGTTGGTAGCTTTTATTTTTCATATATAGGTTATAGATTTCTAATGGTTCAAGTGAGTAGTTATATATGGCACTAAGAAGTCATCTAAATCGCTAATTAAATAGACTTTTTGGGAATTTATTATATTTCATTAAATTACACTAGATTTCTAACACACTTAAGTAATTGATTGGGGTTCTGATACTGTCCATAGTTTTACAATTTACATAACCTCTTTACATATCAAATATCATTTTTAAACCACTCACATATTTTTTTTTACGATGTAAAATCATATCTCTTTGGGTAAATATTTTATTTGCAATTATAAATTTTAACTTAATTTAATTTATTAAATTATGATTTTTTTATTAATTTGATAATTTATGTTGCATTTTCTATAGCAATCAATTATCTTTAAATGATATTAACATTAAATCTTAATTTGATTAGTCACTTTGATTTTTTATTTTTATTTTTTTGAATTTAACAGAGAGATTTTAGTTCCAGATGACAATCTAATAACTTATTTTGTTTGATATCAATTAAAATATATTGTTGATATATAAATTGTATACATAAAGTAACAAATTAAGCTAGTAGACTTCTTTGCTTCTTCTTTTTTTTCCTGGCCTTTAGTGCAAGACAATGCAAATGATATTTGAAACATATTTGGTAGGTTGTCTTTTATCTCATATCACAATTAGAATTTTATTATGAAGTTATAATTTGTATGGGTTTTGAAAAATTTGGATTCTCTGAGATTTCATCTGCATTTTCAATATATGCATAATAGTCTCTTCGACAGCATCTGTGGACTATGGTCAACAAGTTCCTTGTATTCTATGTTAATATAATCAGCAAATATGTACTTCACTACAAACATTTCGTTTTCCTTCATTTTATTATATGTAGGTAATTTGCTACATCTTCCAAGTATCTGTTTTATATAAATTCAAGTCTTTGTTTATGGAAGCAAAAATCGGAAGAAAGAGGGTTTGGAATTGAAGATTTATGAATTTTTTTTTTGAAAAATTAATATTTTATTTATTCAAATGAAAAATATAACAATTAAATAAATAAAATAAAAATACATCAAATTATCATAAAAATCAATAAGAATCGAATCATTTTTAGTACTGTTGGAATTTTCTCATAACTTACCCTTAATCATATAACAAATCTTCAAACTAATTTTACAATTCATGTAGTGAGATTTTCACGTTTTGAACTATAAAAACATTTAGGCAAAAAGATCTATATGTAAATCTATAAACGAAATAAACCAAAACATAACAAAACATGCCTAAAATTACTACTAGATAAAAATCTAATTGAAAGAAAAAATGATACTAGAATGACAGGTAGGTGTAATGCACAAATTGTAATATATGTAAAAAAAAACTAAATAAAATTAAAGATTTATTAGAGAGAGAGAGAGTTATTACAATAATAAACTCTCATTTCAATAATAAATCAAACTACACCTAAATTATATTTTTTGAATTTTTAAAGCACATTTTTGTACATAAACAATATCAAGACTCTTAAATTTATAATGTGAATTTAAAATGTTATTTTTTTAAATGTAATATATATAATGATAACATTAAGATTTAAAATTGTGTTGTATGTAAGACATTTTACAATTATCACGTTACTATAAAGTTATGACTATTTTGTTTTTTGTCTAATTCATGTATAAATTAAATTACACTTAAATTTATTTTTACAATATTATTATTTAGGTAATTTTTTTATAGATTAATGATTTATGTATTTTGGTATTTCATTGAGTAATTAAATATTTACATAATTCAAAAAATTATATAATAAAAATTATATAATGTTATTTTTTCTTAAGAAATTTATAATATTTTTTTAAATTTTATATTTGTATCAATTGTATCATTTTTATTAAATAATTATCTAAAAATAAATTACATAAATTAACTTATAAGTTCATTTTTTGTTTCTTTGCTCACAACATATATAGCCTAAAATAGTATTATTATTTTTGTAAATACTAAATATTTTAATAACTTAAAAGTTTGCTCTTTGTATTATATATTCATGTATAAATATATATGTTATGTCTTGTTAGTGAATCTAAATTCGTGCCTTGTAAAAACAAACCAAAGTAGTTACAAAAAAAGATTGAACATTGCTTCCTTTTTACACACTTTTTTTGTCTTCTCATTTTATTTCTTTATAGTTTATTTGCTATAAATTACACACCAATTTTTATTTTTATTTTATCATATTTCCGGGTATGATGTACATTTTACTTCTCAAACTTTGATTTTGTATTAAATGTAGTAAACATTTTAACCTTCATCAAGTGAAATAATTATTATATCTACAAAGCATAACATAATCTATCTTGTAAGGTTTATATTATATTTTAATTTTTTTTCTCACTTTATTTGCCTATAATTAACGCAATAACTTTAATTTTATCGTGATATATTAAAAGTTGATTTAAATTTTGGTTCTACTTGTTAACCTAATTATTTTTATATGTGCAAATATATATGCTCCTAAGCATAACAATAACAATGAGAAATATTATTAGCATGTTTAATTATTTAATTTTATTAATTTATATTTTTTAAAAATTTAATTACAAATTAATAAAGACAAATTTAATATTTTAGCTCGTTAATATATTTATTTATTTCCCCTTTGGTAAACTAAAATTTTAATTTCGTGCACTTATACCAAAACATGCACTCACCTACTCTCATATTTTGAAAAATCTTAATTAATTATTATATTTTAAAAAATAAAATATTAATTGTCTTGCTGTGTGATTATTCAATTGTCTTGTTTCTAGTCCAATTTTCAGGTTGTTGTTGTTAAATTTGGTTTTATATTTGAAATTTTTTTGACCATCTTCTTTTGACAGAGTCATGTTGTTGTGTTGTGTGAAATGATGATGACTTCACTAGTCGAATAATTTACTTTGATATTAGTAGAATTGTCATTTTTCCATAGTTCATAATAAATTTGGCCTAACATTTGACCTTTTAGTACAATAAGTTCCTCTGTGTTGAATCTTTTTTTCTAGAAATTCCCTTGGTTTGGGAACTTCTATATTTGTGCTGGAAATCCCTATCTTGATGAAGTGGTAAGGATTGATAGATCCTTCCTTATTCCAGTCCATTAATGAACTAAAAAATCTAAGATAAACAGGCTTGTCACCTGCTTTAATCTTCCTTCTAAATTTCTTGATTTCTCTTTGAATATTTTTTGGGAAATAATTTAATTCAGATAAATTAATCCCTAGATATATATTTTCTATTAATACTACAGGGAAAACTTTATAAACAAATATTAGAGAATTTACTTTATACAGGAAATTCTTTTTCTATGATACAAAACTTCATATCTTTAATATGTTCTTGGATAGACTTCCTGGCCAAGCTATAGAGACTCAACTGTTGTAGTTTACTGAGGTTTCTATATTGGTCATTCTCATCTTCAATGATTGGAGTATTTCTAGGGGATATCTCCCTGAATAGCACTGAATGACTTATTATTTTTGGTGTTTCTAGGAGAGATGCTTATATAAATAGCATAGCATTGGAGGTCTTGCTATCTTTCCTAGATTTTTCAATCTACTTGGATCTGTTGGTTGTTATTGTAATGCTCCAGAATAATTTTTTACTATCTCTTCTAGAGTTATTTATTTTGGTGTTTTGTAGTTGGTATAACTACCTTTAGCTTCTATTCTGTTGGTAAAGGCTATATGAGTTACTCTACTAATTCCTAGAATATATTTACTAGCTTCTGCCCAACTGTTATAGATTCTTGGTTTTGGGTCATTATAGACCACATAAACCTTTTTTTGTTCTCCTTTTTCTACCTCATCTACCTAGTTACGCTTTTTGGTTTCAGAAGTTTTTCTATCTTGTGAACTATTAGGTTCTTCCTTTATAATTTTTACTTTTTATATTAAATTTTTAATGAAGATTCCATCTTTTGAGATTTTGGACTCTAGAGGCTGTTTTGAACAATTAAGTTCTTCTTGTTTATTTCTTGTCTCCATAAGAGATTTCTCTAGATATAGTAGATCGAGTTATTCCTGTAGGATTTTTTTCTCCTTTTCCTTTATCTTGATCTTGATGTCAAGATGTTCCATTCTTAAAAGCATAAAAATAGTTAGAGGTGCTAATTCTCTAATAAGAGCACCTGCTAAACTATTCTTATGTCCTGGAAGATGTTCAACATCAAAATTATAATGGTTGAACCATTGTTGCCATGTGACTAATCTTCCTTGTTTGTAATCACCTACAATATTAGTTCTTAAGAAATAACAAAATTCTTGTTATCTATTTTAACAATGAATCTGAAGCTTATAACATATATTACAAATTTCTTAATGGCTTTTTTAACTGCTAAATATTTTTTGTATTATTGTGATGATTTAATTTTGGACCTTGTAAAGATCCTGATGTATCATTTAATCTTGCTTTCAGAACTACTCCCCAATACTCTTGTGAAACATTTGCTTCAATTATCATTTTATCATCTAGCCCTAGATGGTATAAAGTTGGCAAATCTTTTACTTTTGTTTTTACTTTATCCATATACAAAGTATCTTCTATCCATTTCCAAATATGATATTTTTTCAATTTTGCTTGTAATGGTTTTCGCATTTCTATAAGTTTTGTTGATGTATGCTTCTACATATGTTAATCATCCTATAAATCTTTGTAATTGGTTTTTGTTTTTTAATTCACTAGAAAAACCTTGAATATTATTTAGTATATGGGGGTGTAGATTTTGTTTTCCTTCTTCAATTTTCAATTCTAAATATTTAATTTTTTGTTACGCAAGTACTACCTTATTTTTAAAGAGTACAACGCCATATTTTCTACATTCTTATATAATATTGATAATAGCCTAATAGTGTTTGTTTAATTCATTACTGAAAACGAAAATATTATCTATATAAACATAACATATATCTTGTAATTTCATGAAGATGTTGTCCATATATCTTTGAAAAATATCTAGAGCTTGTTTTATTCCAAATGGTATAACTATCCATTAGAATTGTCCTTAAAGACAACTAAATTTTGTTAATTTTTAAGATTCTACATCTAGTCTTTTTTGCCAAAATATGCTTTTGCTATCAAAATTTGAGAAATATTTCTTTCCTTTTATTAATGATAATATTTCTTCTTTCTTTGGAATGAAATATCCATCGTCAATGGTTTCTTTATTTAATATTTTGAAGTTTATTACCATTCTTTTTTTCCTCTTCTTTTCTCAACTTCTTTTTGAACATAGAGTGTTGGACTAGAGTGAGGTGAATTACTTGATATTATGACTTTTAATTCCAAAAGTTCATGAATTTGTTTTCCAAATTCAATCTTATCTTCTGGAGTATAAATCATTGGTTTTACTCTTATGACCTTATTAGGATCTCTTAATTTTATGTTGACTATTGTCTTATATTTATTTATTTTTAGATTCAAAAGATTTTCTAAACGGACTATTTTTAATAGTTTTTTTATGTCTGTTAAGGCTCTGTCTTCCTATATTTCATTGAGAAAAGAGTTTTGTTTATCTTATATATCTAATAAAATATTTTCTAAATAAGGTTTTTTAATGCTAGTCTATCTCACCATGCTTTCACTTTTTATGTTGGTGCATAAAATTGGGGTTTGAGATAGCTAAAGTTTTTCTTATTTTTGAGACATAGATGGTATCTCCTTATAGGGTTGTGAGACTTATTTTGTCTAAATATTCGGTTTAGAAAATTATTTTCTATTAATAAATCAAATTTTGTTTCATGTTGATATATGGTAGGAATGTGGAACCTTTCTCCTTTTATAATTATATTTGTATCTTTTAATACCTTATTAAGATTTATTGTAGTATTATTAGTAATTCTTACAATTAAATCTTTTGGCGCTTGTTTATAGTGTTCTTTTAAATACATATTTACTGGCTACACATATACTAACTCATGTATCTATATATGAATGTAAATGATATTGCCAAACTCTTTAAATTTTAGTCCTAATTTAATATAAGTAATATTTGGATTTGTAATACTATATAAATCATTCATCTTTTGATGAAGAATACCCATAATTTGAGTGCTCATATTTCGAGTTAGTTTTTTCTTCCTCGATTTCTTCCAATAGATAGATACTATAAGTATCATATATATCTGATTCCTCGATTGGTTTTAATTTCATTTTGAAAGCTTCCACTAAGATTTTTTTTTCTATAGAAATTCCTTTCTATGTTGAAATGTGCTTGGAAATTCATTGGCATAATGTCTTTTCTTCATTACAGCTCCAACATCTGCATTTTTTATTTCCTGAAGAGCTATAATTCCTATTTTCAGAAGGTTTAACTCTTTATTCTAAAATATCTTTTCTTATTGGTTTCTTTATTAAATCTCTTTTTATATTTTTGAAAATCTTGTTTTCTGAATTTATATTTTTTAATTTTTTATATTTTTGTTTTCAAGATTTTATTTTACATCCATATTTTCTTAGTATTTGAAAATCTTTTGTATCGCAACATATTTTATCACTCCCCTTTATTTGTTCATATGTTTTTTTTCTTGACATTTAATAATTATCCAACTTTTATGGCTTCTTATTCTTTCTCATAGAGTATCTGTTATAGTTTTTCTATTTCTCTATTCCTAACTTTCTGTTAGAGTTTTATGTAGTGTTCTCGGTTATTTTTGAAAAAATATTTTCTTTATAAGTTGTTTGCATAGAGGGTGGTAATTTATGGTAATACATTTCATATTCACAAATAAAAGAATCTATGTAACACATGTCACAAATTTTCATATTTTTTAGATGTCATTAGCTTCATTGATTTCATTTTCATTGGATTTAGTGATCGTTCTTCCTTTATCTTCTCCAATAAATTCTTTGTATATTTCATTTATTACTGTATCCAAGTATTCTCTTCCTATGGAAGCATTCCGTTGTATTAACAAATGTTGTTAATCTATTAAGTTTGAAAACCAAACTTTAGCATTTCTTGTCATTTTATGTGCTACAAGTACCTTACAGGTTAAAGAGTTTGTTTGGGTAGTTTGTATAAGCACACTCATACCACTAGCACATTCATCTAAGGCTTTCTCACTATCTCTTATACAGTTTAAATCTAACAGATTAGACTTATAATTATCATGGAGTTTGAATTCTGGTGGAATACTACCTCTAATTCTCCAATGCAAACCATCCTCCATTTTAGGTGGTTGTCTTCTTCTATCTGTGGTGTCATCTTGTTATGTTATTTGCTTATTTCTTTTTCCCCTATGTGGGTTAGATGTTCCTTCTTAGTAAGGAACTGATAATGAAACTAGTTTCATATGACCTTTTAGGATCATATTTTCTGTTTCAGAATCAATCTCACTGATTATTGTCATATCTTTTTTTTTGTTTGTACAAATGTTTTCATTATATTGTTATTCTATTTCTTCATTAGTTAGTGTTAATAAACTAACTAATTTTTCTATATCTCTATTTTCAGGGTTCATGAATTTTCTCTCTAAATCCTTTCTATATTCTATTAAATTGAAATTATATTTTTTTCCCATATCTTTCTTCATTTTTTTTCTTTTTTCTTTTTTAGTAATTAAGACATCTGATCTTCTAGGTGGTTCTTCTTTTAGCCTTTCTAAGGAATCATATTTATGACTTATAATTTCATTATTTCTATGTATGTTGTATACATATATTTCTTAATTCTGAAAATTTCTTATGTATATCTTGTTGTAGTTTATTATAATCACATTCATTTATTTTTTTTAATAATTCATTTTTGCATCTATTATTCCTGTAGGTATTTTGTTTTTGATTCTTGGACTAAATTCATTTCCTTTGTTAATAGTTGCACATTTTCAAATAATGTTGCTTGATTTTTTGCTACGCCTAATAGGTTTCCATTTACTTCTAAATACATTTTTTATTCTATCTCTAAACGTTATTATTTTCCTAATATACAATCATGAACTAATGCCTTCATTATTTGGACTTCATTTTTTAGTTTTTTAACTTCTTCTTGGTCTATGAAAGTAAACCTTGGCATACTATTATTTCTAACAATCTTACTTTTTCTTTCTAATATCAAGGGTTTTTCTTTGATATCTAATTGTCATTCTTCTGATATTTCAAAATCTGTTAGTATTTTTGGTTTTATTATTTGTCCAAGTTCCTTAAAAGTTTTGTCTATTTCTATAAATTTATTTTGTACGTATATTGAACTACTGTAACTATTTGTTAAAGAATATGCTACTAGATAATGTATTGAAAATTAATGATTTCCTTCTTTCATTAATTCTCTTCTTTCAAATTCATAAGTTGACTTAATACTAGCTTTAGGTGTTTATCCTAGATATTAATAGCAAATCTAGGATATGCTGTAAATTTCAACTTTTGGTGTCCTAAGTTACCATGGATTATTCCTAATAAGACATTTTTCTATTTATTATTATTTTATCTAGTAATGCTATTTTTACTGGTGTATCTATTCCTTCTCTTAAATGAAATTTTGTTAATATTTGAATTCTTCCTAAATAGATGTATCCAATTTTTTCTTTATCTTTTATGAGGAATTTTGAATAGCTTGTTTAATATAGTTTATTTATCAATTAATGGTATATTATATATTCATTTTGCATCTGTAATCTTAATACTCATTTCTTTATTACTTATGCCATAATAAATTATGTTTTTCCTAAGGAATAATTTTCTTAACAAGAATGATTGGTCTTTAAATCCATCTCATTTTTTAAGATTTAATTTTATTTTTAAATTTCTTCAAATTTATTTTTAGTTATTATCATTTCTTATGAAATATATACTAAGATATTTGCTGATTCTATATTTATTATTTCTTAGTTTATTTTTTTCTTTACTTTTAGAAATGTATTATTCACTTTCGTTATGTTTATGGGATATTTTTGAATTTTTTTAAAACTTTAGGAATATTCTTGAAGATACCTCAAAGCTACAAAATAAAAATAAAAATTTTCAGCCCTAATTTATTTTGAATCTTTCTCAAATACTTCAAATCAAAGGATTACAATTGCTCAAATGAAAAGTTATATGGAAAACTAAATAGATATTTTGATAATTATTTAAATTAGAAAATTATTAAATAAAATTGTATGGAGATACAAAATATGAAAATGTCAATAACAATTATTTTTACACATATTACAATAATTTATTTCTATCTATAGATCAAGAATAAATAATTATACTAAAAAGTGTATTTGATTGATAGGAGTATTTATAATATTAATCCGATTTAAAACCTATTCAATGAAAGCATGTAATAGTGTGTTTACGTAGTTTTTAGAAAAAATCGAAAGAAAAATAAATTACGTCTTACAAGTATTTATATCTTATATATAAAAAAGCCTTAATAAATATATCAATGGTTTTTTGGTTGCTCTTTTTTTTTTACTTTTTATTATTTTTTTTATCAATAACTATTAAAATGTCCCTATAATAAATATATATTTTTTATTATTTGTTTTACCAAATAGTTTTACATTTTATTATTTTAATATTAAATAAACGCACTAATGAAAAAAAAATACGTTTTATGTTTCGTCTAAATTTAAATTTTTTTTAAATATCATTACAAATTAATAATTATATATAAATTCCTTTTAAATTCAATTACCAATTAGTAAATGAAAGTTATATGTAATATTATAAGTGAAAACATACATCAATTAAAAAGTATTGGGGTTGATTTAGTCACTTTATTTTTAAAAATAAGTAATTTAGTTATATTACTTTTTAATTAAATTTAATTGGTATCATAATTTTTAAAAAATATTCAAATAAATTTAAATGTTAATTTTTCTTTTAAGTTAAATTGAATGAGACATAAGGCGTTACACTCTTCTTCTTGCCATAAAGTGGATAGATTTCACCCATGTTATCATTAAAAGAAGTTGTAAAGGACATTTTTGATTAATCGAAGCATTTTTATAACATGTGATAAAAGATCCATTAATTAACTAATTTTAGCTAATTAAGCATGTATTTAATAATTACAATTTTTATATTTTATAATGTTTATTTGACTATATTAATTTAATTATTTTTATTAATTATTACATCAACCTAATGTAATAAATATAAAATTAAATTACATATTTTACAATATGCTAAATATATTTATATTTGTATTAATACTCATTAACACATTTTAAAATCATACTCCTAACTTGTATTATAAAAAAAATACTAAAATATTATTTTATTCACTCAACTTGAAACAAATAAAATATGACATAAAATTTAATCAATCAATTTATAATTAAATAAATATTTTTTTATTTTTTTATTTTAAAAAACAATGGAAGTAAAAGTAAATAGCTTTTTGCTAATGTCGGAATAATAATGTAAATAAAAGATAACTTTTGAAATGATACAAAAACGTTCCAAACATAGTATGATCTATATAAATGATGTAGACAATGAATATATATAATTGTACTTCTATGTAATTTGTTATTTGTTTGAGCTAATACTTAATTCGTTAATGGGACTCATTTTAAAGATACAAATGATCTTTACAAATCATTCCGAAATTTAGATGAAACTAAGGAAAAGTAAATATGTTAATAAATTTAAAAACTTATTTAGTTAATATTCATCATACTCTAATACCAAATGGAAGACTAGCTATTTAACGCTAGTTGTTTTTCCTGTAATTTATTAAAGATAATTTATTTTTTTATTTTTTTTATCATAATATTATGTTATTTTTATCTTCATCTTTTTATTTATCAGTATTGTAACTTGATATAAGCAAATATTTAAACATTCAAGATCCTTAATTGGCTTAAAAGTTATAATTATTATATCTGAACTTAATGGGCCTACCCTGGTCTTCCTTTCTATTAATCTTCTCTTACTACACCAATTATGCCTCAACTTTGTTCAAAGTTTAATACTTCTTAGTAACGGTGAGCCTTCTACATCCGTACATAGATGATGTCCAATTTAGACTTGTTAGAAAAGAGTAAGTGAAGTCCATTTTATTCATAATATAATAATTATTATAATCTTAAGACCAACTAAAAACCTTGAAAGGATTCTTAGTCACTCATAATTACTAGGTATATAATTATTGGTTGAGATTTTTGGATAGATGGTGTTGCTATGCTAGAGGTTTTGTTTTTTGAGCTGTGTACTTTAGTTTTTCTACGACATAAAACTTAACGAGTCAATTTATAATTAAATAATTTTTTTTTTATTATTTTTTAAATTTTTTATTTTTTAAAAAACAATGGAAGTAAAAGTAAATAGCATTTTACGGTTTTCGAAATAATAATGTAAATAGAAGATAACTTTTGAAATGATACAAACGCGTTCCAAACATAGTATAATCTATACAAATGATATAGACAATGAATATATATAATTGTACCTCTATAAAATTTTTTATTTGTTTGAGTTAATACTTAATCCGGGACTCATTTTAAAGATATAAATGATCTTTGCAAATCATTCTGAAATTTAGATAAAATTGTGGAAAAGTAAACATGTTAATAAATTTAAAAACTTATATAAAATCAAACAAAATATTACATTATGATAAATAAATACAAAAACTTTATATTATATTAATTCTAAAATAAACACGTCTTAAATTAAAACTGTTAAAACATCTCAAACATCATGATGTTGTGGATGATAATAATAGAAAGAAAAAAAAATATTTTCGTCTTTAATTTAACTATTAAATATATACCAATTACTCCCTCGTATCCTCTTGGAGTCGAATTTAATAATTTGATATTTAATTAAACTAATCAATCAATGAAGAGATAGCCATGCAATTGCCAGCCAACATACGTGTTTTAAAAGCAAGAATCTTAGCCAATGGCAACTCAATACCTTCCTCGTTGAAAGCATCATGACAAGTAGCCAAATGTGTTATAACAGCACTAAGGTTAGTTTTCAATGAACGAACATCATGTTGTGTAAGTGCTTCAACAGATTTTTTAAGATCATTAATAGCAGAGTCATAATTCCGAGCACAAGTTTGAAGACATCGAGTTGCTATTGAAGATAGTTGAAATTTATGATCACTAGCTATACTCATAAATTTTTTGTGTGTCCCAATAATAAATTCCAAAGCAACTCTGATTTCTATTCGAAGAGCAATTGCAGGATTAACATTACCCTTCAAGAAAGGAAGAATTGTCGTTGTACAAAGTGAAACATCATCGGTTGCTTCACAAATTTTCTGGACATTTGGTCGAAGAAATTCAAAACGTGATTTGGACATTAATGGTAATTTAGATAAAGTTGTGGAACCTAACAAAGCAGATAAAGTGAAGAAAGAATCATTTTCTATGGGGTGATCAGGCTGATGATCATCATTAATACCAATTGATGGTGATGATTTAGGGGCAAAAGATGATGACTTTGGAGCTGAAGCAGGGGGATTTTGGGATAGGTGAGGTTTCGATTTTGGGGCTGCATGGCTTATGGGCTGAGATGGGAGATGGATCAGTTTTAGCATTTTCATGAGATAAGGCAAGTTGAGGATAAGATAGAAGGATTAGTAGAAAAGGGAAGGAAATTAAGAGGGAGGTGAAAAAGTTGAGTTCCATTGTCTCTTCTTTTTGGAGATTGTTTGGGAAAGAGAGAGGAGTGACAATGAAATTGAGGGAGATAGAGAAAGATAATTATATAAGAAAAAGTTAGGAAATGGAACGGACATGCACTAGAATAGGAGTGCCAATTAAAGTTTTTTATTTTTCATTTATAGCATAAAATGGTTGGTTGCTTTTATTTTTCATATATAGGTTATAGATTTCTAATGGTTCAAGTGAGTAGTTATATATGGCACTAAGAAGTCATCTAAATCGCTAATTAAATAGACTTTTTGGGAATTTATTATATTTCATTAGATTATTTAGATTTTTCAGATTTCTAAAATTAACACACCTATATAACTTAATTAATATGACATGTGACGTAACGTCATCTCGCTAGATGAAAACTAACGAAATTATATAAATAAAATAAATATAATAATTGAATAAATAAATAAAATAAAAAATAACTTAATTAATGATTTAAATCCAACAAATGTAATAATTTAATGGTATTTTTATAGGTTTATTCTTTTAAACATCTTTTCTATTATTATTATTTTTTATTTTTACTAGGACTTACACATTCATTTTTTATGGGTAATCAAATTTTCAAGTTATTTTATTTGTATCATTAAGACATTTTGTTCACAAAGTTTTTATAAAGAACACATAATTATTCGATTTTTAAAATTAAAATATTTTAATAATATATTTTCATAATTATGATTATGTAATTATGAATGTCATTTTCTATAGTAAAAAATGACATTTTTTACTTTAAATATGCTACATAATTTCATAATTATGCTATTAGAATGTTCATTTTTTTAGTAAAAAATTACACTTCAATCACATAATTTTAAAGTTATAGTTGTGTAAGTAATGTGTTTAAAAATTGAGTCATTTATATATATTTTATAAAAATTAAATAATCAAAGTGTTTAAACGATACAAACAGACTCACTTCAATGATAGTTTTTTATTGGGATGTAATACACACTATCTGTATTACTTTGATTTTGCATTAAATTTAATAAGTATTTTATCTCTATTATAATTAAAAATGGGTAATTAATATTAGTATAATATAAATTATTATTATTATAAAAAATATTTTATTAGTGATAACTTTAATTAATAATTATGATATTAAGATATAATTAATATTAAAAATAAAATAAATATTTTATATATTTTTATTATAACAATAACAAAAATTATTTTAGTAGTTTTATTACTTCCGGTAAGATTTATACTGGTTTTTAATAATTTCTTCACATCTACGATGAATACAATTATACTTTAGCTATATATTATTTTAATCATTGATAGGAAGTTTATATGCATTTATTCTAATTTTACCCTTATTTTCCATGATATATTAAAAAGTCATGGTTTGTTCTCAAAAGTTACCTTGTTGTTACACGTTTTAATATTTTCTAATATTATTTTTAATAAAAAAATAACACAATAATAATATTAAAATTATATCTTATGATAATATTAATAATTTATTTTTACTATTTTTTATATAATACTTTATATTTACAATGATATTATGTGATTGTGATTATGTTATTTATTTACTTATATACAAATAATAATAAGAAAATCATGTATTTTGATTGTACAAATACTTAAACCTTTTTGTATGGGATAGTTTATACTTACCAATATATTTTTAAAATATCATTTTTTAATAAAAATATACACAATAATAATATTAAAATTATGTATTGTGATTATCCCAATACTTAAACTTTTACCTTTTTGTATATGATATTTTACACTTAACACGAGATTATGTAGTTATAAGTGTCATTTATCTACTCATATACGAATATATTATCTATTGTGATAGTATAAATACTTAAACTTTTACTTTTCTTATATAGGATACTTTACTCGTAATAGAGAGATTTTTAATAATATCAAAATTATGTTTGTGATAATACTAATGCTTGAACTTTTATTTTTTCTATACAATATTTTACATTTATCAATATATTTTAAAGTAATGCTTTCTAATACAAGTGCACATAATAATAATATCAAAATTATGTATTGTGATAACACTAATGTTTAAATTTTTACATTTTTGTATATAATATTTTACACTTATCACGATATTATATGGTTATTAATATGTTATTTATCTACTCATATACAAATAATAATGTCAAAATTATATATTATGATAATACAAATACTTAAACTTTTGATTTTTTGTATAAGGCAATTTACCCTTACTAATAAATTTTTCAAGCACCAATTTTTAATAAAAAATATACATAATAATAATATTAAAATTATGTATCGTGATAATATCAATACTTAAATTTTTCCTTTTTGTATAGAACACTTTACATTTATTATTAGATTATATAGTTATTATTATGTCATTAATATATTCATATACGAATAATAATATTAAAATTATGTATTTAGATAATGCCAATATTTCAAAATTTACTTTTTTATATATATTAATTTATACTTATTATTATATTATGTGATTATGAATACGTTATTTGTCTATTTATATACGGAGATTTTTTTTAATTATCAAGTTAAATTTATACTATGATGTGAGAAATAAATTTTTAAAACACAACTTTTTAATAAAAATACACACAATAATAATATAAAAATTATGTATTGAATAACAATACTAATACTTGAATTTTTCATTTTTTGTACCGGATATTTTTTCACTTACCATTATATTATATAGTTATAACTATGTTATTTCTTTAAACATAAATAAATCAAACTACACCTAAATTATATTTTTGTACATAATGATAATATCAAGACTCTAAAATTTATAATGTGAATTTAAAATGTTATTTTTTTTAAAATATAATATATATAATGATAACATTAAGACTTAAAATTATGTTTTATATAAGACACTTTACAATTATCACATTACTATAAAGTTATGACTATTTTTTTGTCTAGTTCATGTATAAATTAAATTACACTTAAATTTATTTTTACAATATTATTATTTAGGTAATTTTTTTTATAGATTAATGATTTATGTTTTTTGTTATTTCTTTGAGTAATTAAATACTTACATAATTCAAAAAATTATATAATAAAAATTATATAATGTTATTTTTTCTTAAGAAATTTATAATATTTTTTAAATTTTATATTTGTATCAATTGTATATTTTTATTAAATAATTATCTAAAATAAATTATATAAATTAACTTATAAGTTCATTTTTTGTTTCTTTGCTCACCACATAAATAGCCTAAAATAGTATTATTATTTTTGTAAATACTAAATATTTTAGTAACTTAAAAGTTTGCTATTTGTATTATATATTCATGTATAAATATATATGTTATGTCTCGTTAGTGAATCTAAATTCGAGCCTTGTAAAAACAAACCAATGTAGTTACAAAAAAAGCTGAACATTGCCTCCTTTTTGCGCACTTTTTTTGTCTTCTCATTTTATTTCTTTATAGTTTATTTGTCAAACTTTGATTTTGTATTAAATTTAGTAAACATTTTAACCTTCATCAAGTGAAATAATTAATTATTATAGCTACAAAGCATAAATTAATCTATCTTGTAAGGTTTATATTATATTTTAATCTTTTTTTCTCACTTTATTTGCCTATAATTAACGCAATAACTTTAATTTTATCGTGATATATTGAAAGTTGATTACATCTTACAATTACTAAGTAATAATAAAAATATTTTTCAATTGGATTGACTTGTAAGGAATTGAGAAAAAGATTACAATTTTGGTTCTACTTGTTAACCCAATTATTTTTATATGTGCAAATATATATACTCCTAAGCATAATAATAACAATTAGAAATATTATTTGCATGTTTAATTATTTAATTTTATTAACTTATATTTTTATATTTTTCAAAATTTAATTGCAGATTAATAAAGACAAATTTAATATTTGAGCTTGTTAATATATTTATTTATTTCCCCCGTGCTAAACTAAAATTTTAATTTCTTAAATTTATACCAAAACATGCAATCACCTACTCTCTTATTTTGAAAAATCTTAATTATTCATTATATTTTAAAAATATTAGAAATACTTAATGATTGTATTCTATTCAATGATTAAAAGAATATACATGGTGCCTTTATATTGGAGTTATAAGTAAATTAGATATGTATAAAGTAACTAGATATAGATATGTATAAAGTAACTAGATATAGATATGTCTAAAGTAAATAGATATACATTAGTAGATATATATACATTAATATGTTACTAGATATACATTAACAGCCCCCCTCAAACTCAAGGTGAATGTGAGACCAACTTGAGGTTGTCAACCAAATTACGAGTACGTTCTTTGGGAAATGCCTTAGTGAAGATATCTGCAAGTTGATCGTTGGAGGTTACGTGGAAAAGCTTGAGAGAAACATGGACAAGAAGAGAGCGAATAAAGAGACAATCAATCTCTAATAGTATTTTTGAAATTATTCAATTAATTGTCTTATTGTGTGATTATTCAATCGATATGGTTTAAAAGGGATAATATCTAAAATGCCTATGAGATTTAACATACCTTAACTTATACCCTCGAGGTTTATAAAAATATATAGAATGATCCTAGACTATATAGTTAATACCATTGGTGTCTTTAATACCTAATGGTGCTAATTTTTTATTCATTACCATTCATAGTAGTATTCCTCGGTTATGATAACAATTTTTGTGGATCGAATATTTTTTCAATCGAGGGTTAATATTGACTAAATTGACTTAGTTGATGGTTTTTATTTTTTACAGAAGACAATAATTTGTCAAAAAACTTATTATTTGTTAGTATAAATCTCATTTTCTTCTATATTCATTACAATTACAGTCTATATTATGTTCTTCATTATGTTAATTACTTATTTCTAATCCTGAATTTATTAATTCTCTTAAAATTTAAAATTATTCTTTCATTTGTTAAATCTAATAATTCTAATTTATGTATTAATGGTTTGATATTCATAAGGTATTATCCTGATAAGTCATATGTGTTGAATGCACATTATTTTGTCATATTCGTAGTATACAAATTGGTTTTCCTTATGTACATAAAATGTATTTATAATATTCAAAAAAGTAGTATCTAAACATTGAGTTGTTGAATTCTTCTTCTTTTATTCTTACATATTTTTGACTAAAATAATCTCTTAATATCCTTGATATAGGATGGTATATGAAGCTTGTGATAGTTTTAATATAATATGTGTAAACGCCTAACAAGGTATTAAATCTTTTAAAATATTTAAGACATGTTTCATAATCCTCATCTTAAAATTCATTTAAATGATAGAGATAACCTTTGTCAAACTTTTCTAATAGATTTAGATTTTTATCTTTAATTTAATTCAGGGTTAGTTGTTTATTTTTAAAAACAATGTTCATTTTTCTATTTATCAGTACTATAACTTGATGTAAGAAAATATTTAACATTCAAGATTCTTAACTAGCTTAAATTTATAATTATTATACCTGAATTTAATGGGTCTATCATGGTCTTCTCTTCTATTTATCTTCTTTTGTTACACCTGTTATGCCTCAGTTTTTCTCAAACTTCAACGCCATCCTAGCAATTGTAAGCCTTCTGTATCCGTACATAGATAGTGTCTAATATTTGACTTACTAGCGAAGAGTAACTGAACTTCATTTTATTCATAATATAATAATTATTACAAACTTAAGGCAACTAATAATCTTGAAGGGATTCTTAGCCACTCATAATTACTGGATATAACATTACTGGTTTTGGGATTTCTAGATAGAGGGAATTTCTATGCTAGAGTTTGTGTGTTTTTCAAAGTAAAGAGCTTTGGATTTCAATGTGTTCGTCAAATAAGCATAAGGGTTTCTTTTATAGCACAAGGAATCATTGTTTACAAAACTAGAATTTTTATTTAACCCTTACTTTAATAATTCATCTACTTTTTTGCTTTAAATGACAACCACTTCTTTTTTCCTTAGCACATGCTGTCCACAAAGTTGTGAGGTCTACATCTTTATTTTCTTTATCATCTTCTATCGACAGGTCTTTTCTTTATTCTTCTTTGTTTTTTTCTTTTGATGGTCCTTTTGATGACGTTGTTGATGACACATCTACATCTTCTTGATATTTAATGCAGAGAATGCATCTGTGATTTTTGGTGGCTTTTCTAGCATAGAAGGAGAATACATTCCTTATTTCTAGACCAATTTCCAGGTTGTTGATGTTAAATTTGGCTTCATATTTGGAAATATTTTCATCATATACTTCTGACAGAGACATGTTGTTATGGGAAATGATGATGACTTCACTAGCTGAATAATTTACTTTGATCTCAATAGAATTGTCATTTTTCCTGAGTTCATAGTAAATTTGGCCTAACATTTGACCTCTTAGTACAAAGAATTACTTTGTGTTGAATTCCTTTTCTAGAAGTGCCCTTGGTTTGGGAACATATATGTTTGTGTTGGAAATCTCTATCTTGATGAAATGGTAAGGACTGATACATCCTTCCTCATTCTATTCTATTAATGAACTGAAAAATCTAAGATAAACAAACTTGTCACCTGCTTTAATCTTCCTTCTAAATTTCTTGAGTTCTCTTTGAATATTTTTTTGTAAAACTCAGAATTCACTCTTATATTTTCATTCAAAGACACTACCTATTTATATACAAAGTTAGAGACAATCTTAGGTGACATACACCTAATACACAACTAAGACACCTAATACACAACTAATATATTCACCTAGTGTTAGACACCTAATACACACATAACTAATCATCTTTAACACTCCCCCTCAAGTTGGAGCATAGATATTAATCATGCCCAACTTGTTACAAAACCCCACTTAAAGCTTTCATGAAGATATCTCCTAGTTGTTCTCCAGTCTTCATATATCATGTAGAAATCAAACCTTGCTGAATTTTCTCACGAACAAAATGACAATCAATTTCAATGTGTTTAGTTCGCTCATGAAACACAAGGTTAGAAGCAATATGAAGAGCAACTTGGTTATCACACCACAATTTCGTTGGTACTTAAGTTTTAAGACCTACTTTATCCAAGAGCTGATATATCCATATTATCTCAGACACAGATTGTGTCATAGCCCTATATTCTGACTCTACACTCGATCGTGACACAACATTCTGCTTCTTACTTTTCCATGAGATCAAATTTCTTCCAATGAAAATACAATATCCTGATGTGGATCTTTTATCCACTTTGGAACCTGCCCAATCTGCATCTGAAAAACATTCAATATGAGTATGTCCATGATTTGCATACAAGATGCCACGTCTAGGTGCTCCTTTCAAGTAACACAAAATTTGCTCTAACGCTGCCCAATGATGGACTGTTGGGGATGACATAAATTAGCTAACAACACTGACTGAATATGCAATATCTAGACGAGTCACGGTAAGGTAATTCAGCTTTCTAACCACCCTTCGATATCTCTCAGAATCTTTAAAGAGTTCTCCATCTCCTGTAAGGTGGATGTTCGGAGTCATTGGAGCACTACAAGGTTTTGCTCCTAATTTTCTTGTCTCAGTTAATAAGTCCATGACATATTTTCTTTGAGATAGAAAGATACTTTTTTTACTCCTTGTGACTTCAACACCTAAGAAACACTTTAGCATCCCCAAATCCTTCGTGTGAAACTGAGTATGTAAGAAAGACTTAAGAGATGAAATTCCCATAGTATCACTTCCAGTAATAACAATGTCATCTACATACACAACTAAAAGAATGATACCAGCTTCTGATTGTTTGTAGAACACAGAATGGTCAGACTTTCTTTTCATCATACCAAATGTTTCTATAGCTTGACTAAATTTTCCAAAAAAAACACGAGGACTATGTTTCAAACCATACAAAGATTTGCGGAGATGACAAACGTGCCTAGACTCCCCCTGAGCAACAAACCAGGAGGTTGCTCCATAAACACCTCCTCTTGAAGATCACCATGAAGAAAAGAATTCTTGATATCTAGTTGATGCAAAGGCTAATGGTGATTAGCTGCCATAGAAATAAACAACCGAACAGATGTCAATTTAGCAACAGGAGAGAAAGTGTCAGAATAGTCCACTCCATAGGTTTGAGCATATCCCTTAGCAACAAGATGGGCCTTTAATCGAGCAACTGACCCATCTGGATTAACCTTAACTGTGAACACCCATTTGCATCTGATAGCCCATTTCCCTGAAGGTAAATCAACCAAGTCCCAAGTACTATTGTCATCCAACGCATTCATTTCCTCGATCATTATATGATGCCAACCAGGATGAGATATGGCTTCATGAACAGTTTTAGGGATAGAAATAGAATCAAGAGAAGCAATAAAAGAGCAAGAGGAAGACGACAAGCAATTATATGAAACAAAAGAAGAAATAGGATAAGTACATTGACATTTACCTTTGCGTAATGCAATAGGAAGATCATCGTTCAGGACTGGATCTGATGACGAAGGAGCAGGTGCAGGACATGAATCAAAAGGTCTATGTTTGGAGTAAACTTGAGTTATAGGAGGCCTAACAGGAACTGGATCAGAGACAGGTTCAAATGATGTGATAGAATAGACTAACAAATCGTCATCCTCCCCCTGACATGTAGGAGGAGGAGAAGACGAAAAATAGGGTGTGTCTTCCATGAAGGTAACATCAATTGAGACAAGATATTTGTTAAGACTAGGACAATAACATCTATAACCTTTTTGGAGACGAGAATAACCAAGGAAGATACACTTCAAAGACTTGGGATCTAATTTAGTAACATGTGGACGAACATCCCGAACAAAACAAGTGCTACCAAATATCCTAGGGTCAACCAGAAATAGTGACTTATTAGAAAACAAAATTTTGTAAGGAATCTCACCATGAAGAACAGATGAGGGCATGCGATTAATAAGAAAACATGCTGTTGAAACTACATCAGCCCAAAAAGGTTTAGAAACATTCATTTGAAATAATAAGGCACGTGTAGTTTCGAGAAGATGTCTGTTCTTACGTTCGACCACTCCATTTTGAGATGGAGTATCAACACACGAAGTTTCATGAAGCATGACATTTTGAACCATATAAGATTGAAACAAAGCTGATGTATATTCTTTGGCATTATCACTTCGTAAAGTACGAATTAAAACATTAAATTGAGTTTTAATCTCAACACAAAATGCGCAAAAAATAGAAAACAATTCAGAACGACTCTTCATTAAATATAACCAAGTTACACGAGAATAATCATCCATAAAAGTAACAAAATACTTAAATCCAGGTTTAGACAAAATAGGACAAGGACCCCAAACATCAGAATGAACTAATTCAAAAGGAACACTAGCATGTTTATTAACTCTTGGATTTGAACTAAGACGATGATGTTTTGCAAATTGACAAGACTCACAATCTAATGAAGACACCTTACTAAACTGAGGACAAAGTTTCTTCAGTAAAGGAAGAGATGGATGACCCAGTCTACAATGTGCCTCGAAGGGAGAGGTTACACTAGAGCAAGCGACATATTTCGGTGTTGGTGTGTCAAGAATATAGAGGCCTCCAGACTCATGCCATTTACCAATAGTCTTCTTCGTCATAAGATCCTAAAATAAGCAACGATCAGGAAAAAAATGAGATGCAACAGTTAAGATTGTGAGTAAGCTGACTTACAGAGATCAAATTAAAGGATAAGCTAGGTAAATGTAAGACATACGACAAAGGAAGCAAAGGAGTGAGAGTAATTGTGCCAGACCCAAGAACACGAGATGGTGACCCATCGGCTAAGGTAACAGTAAAGGTAGAAGTGTGTGACTGAAGAGTAGAAAAGAGACTAGAATTACCTGTCATATGATCTGTGGCACCATAATTAATAACTCATTTGGAAGATGAGGAAATAAGACACGTATTTGATTTACCTGAATCAGCAATAGCAGTGATAGAGGGTGATGAAGACCTTAGTGATTCTTGATACTGTGAGAACTTGGTAAATTCATCTATAGAGATAAGAATCGATTTTTCAGAAGTATCAAAAGTGGATGCAATATGAGCCGAGTGACCTTTCTGATGCTTGTATTGAACCTTTCTACATTCATGTTTCGTATGTCCTGGTTTGTGACAATAGTGACATACAATACCTCTGAGGTCCTGTGGTCGAGTTTCAAACCCGTGCGAGCCTCCTCCTTTGTTTCTGTTCATATAAGTTGACCATCCATGCTCATAATTATTACTTCGGCTGACCAAAGCACCGTTTAATTGAACAGGTGGAGGTGGATTGCCTTCTGTACAAAGTACTCGACTAAACACCTCTTGTAAAGAGGAGATCTCAATACCAGAAAGAACCTAGGACTTAGCAGTCTCAAAAGTAGAGGGAATACCGGCAAGAAAACTTATGACTACCATTTATTCCCGTTGGCTTTGTTGAACCTTGACATCAGGGCTAAAAGGCATCAAACTATTGAGCTCCTCATAAGTCCTTTTAAATTCCATAAAATAATTTATGAGTGACTGATCTTGTTTGTCAACACGGTAAAATGCTTTGCATACCTCATATATGTGAGAAAGATTTCCCTTACCAGAATATAAGAAATCCAAATAATCCATCAATTCCTTAACGAATTCACAATGATTGATCAAGTCAATTACATTGCTTTCAATAGAATTCTGAATCTGCAAAAATAAGTGAGCATCGTCTCTAAGCTATGTCTACTTTGAATCATCTTTAGGAGGATCATTAGTCAAATGAGTATCTTTTTCGATACTTCTCAAATAAATTCGAATGGTCTTGCTCCAAGCCAAATAATTCAAGCCATTGAGCTTATGGTCTGTGATTTTAGACATCACAGGCACCATATCCGTTACAACATTAGATTTCTTTTCAGCCATAACTCTTACAAACGACAAGACAACAAGTAAACGAACAAACAAAAGCCAACAACAACATCGAACAAGCAGCGACCAAATACAGCGAACAAGAACACAAAATTGGAAGAACCCAAACTTGAACAATCACAAGCGATGAGTGCGAAACCACCACAGATGATGCAGGGGAACGGCGGAGAGCGAAACGAGGTTGACCGGAAAATAATTCTGCACGGAGACGCTGTCACACACCGGCGTGTGGAAATTTGACAGAAAGTTGCGGTGGCACATGTGGCTCACTCGTGGCTCATCTGGTGACCAGACTTCGGGGTTTGGCCAGTTGATGGTTGTTCTTCCTCCCTGTGCCAGCGGTGAGACAAGTGGAAATTTGACAAAAAGTCACGGTGGTGCGTGTGGCTCACTCGCGGCTCGTCTGGTGGCCGGACAGCGGGGTTTGGCTAGTTGGTGGCTGGTCTTCCTCCCTGTGCCGGCAGTGAGAAAAAATGTGCACTCCAAAAGGGTGTTCCGAGTTGGAACTCAAAAATACACCAAATCCTAATTTGTGTTTACCCAAAATCAGCCCCCAATTTGAACGGAAAAAAAAAATTCCCAAATTTTGTAACCCAAATGCTCTGATACCATGTAAAACTCAGAATTCACTCTTATATTTTCATTCAAAGATACTACCTATTTATATACAAAGTTAGAGACAACCTTAGGTGACATACACCTAATACACAACTAATATATTCACCTAGTGTTAGACACCTAATACACACACAACTAATCATCTTTAACATTTTTTAAATAATTTAATTCACTTAAATTAATCTGTGGATATATATTTTCTATTAATACTACATGAAAAGCTTTATAAACAAATATTAGATCAGTTCCTTCTAAGATATTGAATTTACTTTATGCGGGAAATTCCTTTTCTGTGTTATAGAACTACATATCTTCAATATGTTCCTGGGTAGAATTCTTGGCCAAGTCATAGAGACTCAACCATTGTATTTTGCTAAGGTTTCTATATTGTCCATTCTCATCTTCAATGATAAGAGCATTTCTAGGGGATATCTCCCTGAACAGCAATGAATGCCTAACTATTTTTTGTGTTTCTGGAAGAGATGCTTCTATAAATAGTATTGGAGGCCTTGATATCTTTCCTAGATTTTTCAATCTACTTGAGTTGATGGTTGTTATTGTAGTGCTGTAGAATAATTTCTTACTATCTCTTCTAGAGTTATTAGTTTTGGTGTTTTGTAGTTGACATAACTACCTTTAGCTTCTATTCTGTTGGTGAATGCTCTATGAGTTACTCCACTAATTCCTAGAATACTATCATAAACTTCTGCTCAGTTATTATAGATTCTTAGTTTTGGGCCATTATAGACCACGTAAATTTTTTTTGCCTCATCAACCTAGTTGTGCTTTTTGGTTTCAAATGTTTTTATGTCTTATGAACTGTTAGTTTCTTCCTTTTTATTTTAAATTCTTTATTTATAATTTTTATATTTTATATATTGAATTTTAATGAATATTCCATCTTTTGAGATTTTGGACTCTAGAGGTTGTCTTGAATAATTAAGTTCTTCCTATTTTTTCCTATCTCCATAAGTGATTTCTCAAGATATAGAAGCATGAGTTATTCATGTAAGATTTTTATTTCCTTTCCTTTATATTGATCTTGATGTCAAAATGTTCCATTCTTAAAAGCATAAAAATAGTTAGCGGTGCTAATTCTCTAGTAAGAGCATCTGCTAATCTATTCGTATGTCTTGGAAGATATTCAATATCAAAATTATAATGGTTCAACCATTGTTTCCATATGACTAATCTCCCTTTTTGTAATCACCTATAATATTAGTTCTTAAGAAATAACCAAAATTCTTGTTATATGTTCCAACAATGAATCTGGAGCTTATAACATATATTGTAAATTTCTTCATGGCTTTTTTAACAACTAAATATTCTTTTTTTTATTAATGTGATAATTTAATTTTGGACCTTGGAAAACATCTGATGTATCATCTACTCTTGCTTTCAGAACCGCTCCCCAATACTCTTGTGAATCATCTATTTCAATTATCATTTTATCATCTGGCCTTGGATGATATAAATTTGGTCAATTTTTTACTTTTGTTTTTACTTAATCATACAAGAATAAAATATCTTCTTCTGTCCATTTCCAAATATGATCTTTTTTTAATTTTGCTTGTAATGGTTTTCGCATTTCTGTAAATTTCTTTATGTATACTTCTACATATGTTAAACATTCTAAAAATATTTGTAATTGGTTTTTATCTTTTAATTAACTAGAAAAACTTTGAATATTATTTAGTAAATGGGGATGTAGAATATGTTTTCTTTCTTCAATTTTCAATCCTAAATATTTAATATTTTGTTGCGCAAGTACTACTTTATTTTCAGAGAGTACAATAATTTATTTTCTACATTCTTGTAGAATATTGATAATATCCAAATAGTGTTTATTTAATTCATTATTGAAAACCAAAATATCATCTATGTAAACACAAGATATATCTTGTAATTTCATGAAGATGTTGTCCATATATCTTTGAAAAATACCTTAAGCTTATTTTATTCCAAATGGTATAATTGTCCATTGGAATTGTCCTTAAGAGTAACTAGATTCCATTAATTTTTGAGATTCTTTATCTAGTCTTATTAGCCAAAATCCGTTTTTGCAATCAAAACTTGAGAATTATTTCTTTTCTTTTATTAATAACAATATTTCTTCGTTCTTTGGAACGAAGTATCCATGGTCAATGGTTTCTTTATTTAATATTTTGAAGTTTATTACCATTCTTTTTTTCCTATTCTTTTCTTAGCTTATTTTTCATCAAATAATGTTGGACTAGAATGAGGTGAGTTATTTGGTATCATGACTTTTAATTCCAAAATTTATGAATTTGTTTTCCAAATTCAATCCTATCATCTAGAGTATAAATCATTGGTATTACTCTAATGACCTTATTAGGATCTCTTAATTTTATGTTGACAGTTTTCTTATATTTATTTATTTTTGGATTCAAATAATTTTCTGAACTATCTATTTTTAATAGTTTTTTATGCATGTTAGGTATTTGCCTTTCTGTATTTCATTGAGAAAAAAGTTTTGTTCATCTTCTATATCTAATGGAATATTTTCTAAATAAGGTTTTTTGCTACTAGTTTATCTCACCATGTTCACTTTTTATGTTGGTGCATAAAATTGGGGTTTAAGACAGCTAAAACTTTTCTTATTTTTGAGACATAGATGATATTTCCTTATAGGGTTGTGAAACTTATTTTGTCTAAATATTGTGTGAAAGTTTGATATAGGTTTAGGAAATTATTTTTTATTAGTAAACTCTTGTTTCCTGTTGATGATATATGGTAAGAATGTGAAACCTAACTCTCCTCCTATCATTCTATTTATATCTTTTAATACCTTATTAAGATTTATTGTAGTATTATTAGTAATTCTTAGAATTAAATATTTTGGCACTTGTTTTCAGTATTCTTCTAAAATACATATTTACTGGGTAAACATATATTAACTCATGTAACTATTTGGATTTGTAATACTATATAAATCATTCATCTTTTGATGAAGAATACCCATAATTTGAGTGTTCATATTCTTATAGGTATTTTGTGTTTGATTCTTAGACTAAATTTATTTCCTTTATTAATAGTTGCATAGTTTCAAATAATATTGGTTGATTTTTTGCTACGCCTAATAGGCCTCTATTTACTTCTAAATGCATTTTTTATTTTATCTCTAAACATTATTAGTTTCCTTATATACAATCATGAACTAATGCCTTCATTATTTGGACTTCATTTTTTAGTTTTTTTAACTTATTCTTTGTCTATGAAAGTAAACCTTGGCATACTATTATTTCTAACAATATTATTTTTTCTTCCTATTATCAAGGGTTTTTCTTTGATACCGGTTTTATTATTTGTCCAAGTTCTTTAAAAGTTTTGTCTCTTTCTATTAATTTATTTTGTTCGTATATTGAACTATTGTAACTATTTGTTAAAGAATATGCTACTAGATAATGTATTGAAAATGAATAATTTTCTTCTATTAATTCTCTTCTTTCAAATTCATAAATTGACTTAACACTAGCTTTAGATTTTTATCCTAGATATTAATAACAAATCTAGGATATGCTATAAATTTCAACTTTTGGTGTCCTAAGTTACCATGGATTATTCCTAGTAAGACATAATTTTTATTTATTATTCTTTTATTAATTTAAATTTCTCCTAAATGGATTGATGTATCTAATTTTTTCTTTATATTTATGAGGAATTTTGGATAACTTGTTAATATAGTTTCTTTATCAATTAACGGTATATTATACTTTTCCTTTGCATTTATAATCTTATTATTTATTTCTTTATTACTTATGCCATAAGAAATTATTTTTTCCTAAGAAATAATTTTCTTAACAAAAATGATGGGTCTTTAAATTCATCTCTTTCTTTAAGATTTAATTTTTTCTTATAGAAAACATCCTAAGATGTCTTTTGATTCTATATCTATTATTTTTTGGTTTATTTTTTTCTTTACTTTTAGAAATTTACTATTCACTTTCGTTATGTTTACGGGATATTTTTAAATTTTTTAAAACTTTAAGAATATTCTTGAAGATACCTCAAAATTTAAGGGTATTTATGATATTAATCCAATTTAAAACCCATTCAATGAAAGTATGTAATTTATGTTTATGTAGTTTATGAAAAAAATAGAGAGAAAAATAAATTACGTCTCACCAGTATTTATATCTTATATATAAAAAGTCTTATCGGGTATATCAATGGTTTTTTGGTTGTTATTCATTTTTTTTTACTTTTTATTATTTTTTGTATCAATAACTATTAAAATGTTTCTATAATAAATATTTTATTATTATTATTTTTTACATCAATAAATATAAAATTATTCATATAATAAATATATTTTGATAAGAGTTATTTTATATAAAATAATTATTTTTATTATATTAAGAATAACAATTAATAAAATTCAAGATTATTGATTTAATAAGCATTCTATTGATTCACTTATAAATATATTATATTTTTTTTCTTACTCATGGATATGAAGTAAATCGTTCTCACCTTTCCATTTATTTTACTTAAATAAGTATAATAAAATTTTATATGGACAATTTTTGCTAACAAATTTTTTTATATATATTAAAATATAAAAAAATAAATAAAAAATAAACAATCCATATAAGGGTATTTATGAAATATTAATTTATTGTTGTATATTTACCAAGTAGTTTTATATTTTATTATTTTAATATTAAATAAATGCACTAATGAAAAAAAAATTCGTTTTATGTTTCGTCCAAATTCAATTTTTTTTAAATATCATTACAAATTAATAATTGTATATGAATTGTTTTTAAATTCAATTACGAATTAATAAATACAAGTTATACGTGATATTATATGTAAAAATATACATCAATTAAAAAGTATTGGGGTTGATTTAGTTAAGTTATTTTTAAAAATAAATAATTTAGTTATATTAATTTTTAATTAAATTTAATTGGTATCATAATTTTTAAAAAATATTTAAATAAATTTAAATGTTAATTTTTCTTTTAAATTAAAGTGAATGAAACATAGGGCGTTACACTCTTCTTGCCATAAAGTGGATAGATTTCACCCATGTTATCATTAAAAGAAGTTGTAAAGGACATTTTTGATTCAAAGCATTTTTATAACATGTGATAAAAGATCCATTAATTAACTAATTTTAGCTAATTAAGCATGTGTTTAATAATTACAAGTTTTATATTGTATAATGTTATTTCGACTATATCAATTTAATTATTTTTATTAATTATTACATCAACCTAATATAATAAATATAAAATTAAATTACATATTTTACTATATGCTAGATATATTTATATTTGTATTGATACTAATTAATATATTTTAAAATCATACTCATAATTTGTATTATAAAAAAAATGCTAAAATATTATTTTATTCACTCAATTTGAAACGAATAAAATATGACATAAAATTTAACGAGTCAATTTATAATTAAATAAATATTTTTTTAAATATTTTTTATTTGTAAAAAACAATGAAAGTAAAAAGTAAATAGCTTTTTATGGTTTTCAGAATAATAATGTAAATAAAAGATAACTTTTGAAATGATATAAAAACTTCCAAACATAGTATAATCTATACAAATGATGTAGTCAATCATTTTCAAATTCAATCCTATTTTCTAGAGTATAAATCATTAATTTTATTCTTATGACCTTATTAGGATCTCTTAATTTTATGTTGACTATTGTCTTATATTTATTTATTTTTAGATTCAAAAGATTTTCTAAACTGACTATTTTTAATAGTTTTTTTATGCCTGTTAAGACTTTGTCTTCCTATATTTCATTGAGAAAATAGTTTTATTTATCTTCTATATCTAATAAAATATTTTCTAAATAAGGTTTTTTGTTGCTAGTCTATCTCACCATGCTTTCACTTTTTATGTTAGTGCATAAAATTGGGGTTTAAGATAGTTAAAGTTTTTCTTATTTTTGAGACCTTGATAGTATCTCTTTATAGGGTTGTGAGACTTATTTTGTCTAAATATTGTGTAAAAGGTTGATATAGGTTTAGGAAATTATTTTCTATTAATAAATCAAATCTTGTTTCATGTTGATATATGGTAGGAATGTGGAACCTTTCTCCTTCTATAATTATATTGGTATCTTTTAATACCTTATTAAGATTTATTGTAGTATTAATAATAATTCTTACAATTAAATCTTTTGGAGCTTGTTTATAGTGTTTTTTTGAAAATACATATTTACTGGCTACACATATACTAACTCTTGTATCTATATATGAATGTAAATGATAAGTGGCATACTCTTTAAATTTTAGTCCTAATTTAATATAAGTATTATTTGAATTTGTAATACTATATAAATCATTCATCTTTTGATGAAGAATATCCATAATTTGAATGTTCATATTCCGAGTTAGTTTTTTCTTCCTCGATTTCTTCCAGTAGATAGATACTATAAGTATCATATATATATATATATATATATATATATCTGATTACTCGATTGGTTCTAATTCCATTTTGAAAGCTTCCTCTAATTTTTGCTTTCTGTGGAAATTCCTTTTTAAATTACTTTCTATGTTGAAGTGTGGTTGGATATTCATTGACATAATGTCTTTTCTTCATTACAAATCCAACATCTGCATTTTTTATTTCCTGAAGGGTTATAATACCTGTTTTTAGAAGGCTTACCACTTTGTTCTAAAATATCTTTCTTATTGGTTTCTTTATTAAATCTCTTTTTATATTTTTGGAAATCTTGTTTCTAAATTTATATTTTTTAAATCTTTTATATTTTTGTTTACAAGATTTTATTTTACATCCATATTTTCTTGGTTTTCGAAAATCTTTTGTATCGCAACATATTTTATCATTCCCCTTTATTTGTTCATATGCTTTTTTTCTTTATATTTAATAATTATCCAACTTTTATTGCTTCTTATTCTTCTTCGTAGAGTATTTGTTATAGTTTTCCTATTTCTCTATTCCTAACTTTCTGTTAGAGTTTTATGTAGTGTTCTAGGTAATTTTTGAAAAAACATTTTCTTTATAAATTGTTTGCATAGAGGGTGGTAATTATGGTAATACATTTCATATTCACAAATAAAAGAATCTATGTAACATATGTCCCAAATTTTCATATTTTTTAGATGTCATTTAGCTTCATTGATTTCATTTTCATTGGATTCAGTGATCGTTCTTCCTTTATCTTCTCCAATAAATTCTTTGTATATTTCATTTATTACTGTATCCAGGTATTCTATTCCTATGGGAGCATTCCCTTGTATTAACAAATGTTGTTAATATGTTAAGTTTGAAACCCAAACTTTAGCATTTACTGTCATTTTATGTGCTACAAGTACCTTAAGATTAAAGGGTTTGTTTGGGTAGTTTGTATGAGCACACTCATACCACTAGCACATTCATCTAAGGCTTTCTTCCTATCTCTTATACAGTTTAAATCTAACATATTAGACTTATAATTATCATGGAGTTTGAATTCTAGTGGAATACTACCTCTAATTCTCCAATGCAAACCATCCTATATTTTAGGTACAATATTACTTTTTCTTCTTATTATCAAGGGTTTTTCTTTGATATTTAATTGTCATTCTTCTGGTTTTTCAAAACCTGTTAGTATTTTTGGTTTTATTATTTGTCCAAGTTTTTTGAAAGATTTGTCTATTTCTATAAATTCATTTTGTCCCTATATTGAACTATTGTAACTATTTATTAAAGAATATGCTACTAGATAATGTATTGAAAATGGATGATTTCCTTCTTTCATTAATTCTCTTCTTTTAAATTTATAAGCTGACTTAATACTAGCTTTAAGTTTTTATCATATATATTAATAGCAAATCTAAGATATGTTATAAATTTCAACTTTTGGTGTCAAGTTACCATGGATTATTCCTAGTAAGGCATATTTTCTATTTATTATTCTTTATATCTAGTAATGTTATTTTTACTGGTGTATCTATTTCTTCCCTGAAATAAACTTTTACTAATATTTAAATTCCTCTTAAATGGATGTATCTAATTTTTTCTTTATCTTTATGAGGAATTTTGAATAGCTTGTTTTATATAGTTTATTTATCAATTAATGGTATATTATACATTCATTTTTCATCTGTAATCTTAATACTCATTTCTTTATTACTTATTCCATGATCAATTATGTTTTTCCTAAGGAATAATTTTCTTAACAAGAATGATGAGTCTTTAAATACATCTTCTTCTTTAAGATTTAATTTTCTTTTTGAATTTCTTCAAATTTCATTTTACTTATTACCATTTCCTATGAAATACATTCTACAATGTCTTCTAATTCTGTATCCATTATTCCTTGGTTTATTTTTTCTTCTTTACTTTTAGAAATGTACTATTCACTTCTGTCACGTTTATGGGATATTTTTGAATTTTTTTGAAACTTTAGAGATATTCTTGGAGATGTCTCAAAGCTTAGAAATATTTTTGATATTAATCTAATTTGAAACCCATTCAATAAAAGCATATAATAGTGTGTTTAGTAGTTTACGAAAAGACGGAGAAAAAAATAAAATACATCTCACAAGTATTTATATCTTATATATAAAAAGTCTTAATGAGTATATCAATGGTTTTTTGGTTATTCTTCATTTTTTTTACTTTTATTATTTTTTGTATCAATAACTGTTAAAATGTTCTTATAATAAATATATATTTTCTTTTTTATTATTTTTTGTATCAATAACTGTTAAAATGTTCTTATAATAAATATATATTTTCTTTTTTATTATTTTTTACATCAATAAATACAAAATTATTCATATAATAAATATATTTTGATGAGAGTTATTTTACATAAAATAATTATTTTTATTATATTAAAAATAATAATTAATAAAGTTCAAGATTACTGATTTAATAAATATTCTATTCTCATCTTTTCATTTATTTTACTTAAATAAGTATACTAAAATTCTATTTGGACAATTTTTACTTACAAATTATATATATATATATATATATATTAAAATATAAAAAAATAAATAAAAAATAAATTATCCATATAAGGATATTTATGAAATATTAATTTATTCTTATATATTTACCAAGTAGTTTTATATTTTATTATTTTAATATTAAATAAACGCACTAATGAAAAAAAATTCGTTTTATGTTTCGTCCAAATTTAAATTTTTTTTAAATACCATTACAAATTAATAATTGTATATAAATTCCTTTTAAATTCAATTACCAATTAGTAAATGCAAGTTATATGTAATATTATATGTGAAAACATACATCAATTAAAAAGTATTGGGGTTGATTTAGTCACTTTATTTTTAAAAATAAGTAATTTAGTTATATTACTTTTTGATTAAATTTAATTGGAATTATAATTTTTAAAAAATATTCAAATAAATTTAAATGTTAATTTTTCTTTTAAAATTAAATTGAATGAGACATAAGGCGTTACACTCTTCTTCTTGCCATAAAGTGGATAGATTTCACCCGTGTTATCATTAAAAGAAGTTGTAAAGGACATTTTTGATTAATCAAAGCATTTTTATAACATGTGATAAAAGATCCATTAATTAACTAATTTGAGCAAATTAAGCATGTATTTAATAATTATAATTTTTATATTTTATAATGATTATTTGACTATATTAATTTAATTATTTTTATTAATTATTAAATATAAAATTAAATTACATATTTTACAATATGCTAAATTTATTTATATTTGTATTGATACTCGTTAACACATTTTAAAATCATACTCCTACCTTATATTATAAAAAAATATTAAAATATTATTTTATTCACTCAACTTAAAACAAATAAAATACGTCATCAAACTTAACGAGTGAATTTATAATTAAACAAATATTTTTTTTATTTTTTTATTTTTCAAATATTTTTTTATTTTTTAAAAAACAATGGAAGTAAAAAGTAAATAACTTTTTACGGTTTTTGGAATAATAATATAAATAGAAGATAACTTTTGAAATGATACAAACACGTTCCAAATATAGTATGATCTATACAAATGATATAGACAATGAATATATATAATTATACTTCTACGCAATTTGTGATTTGTTTGAGTTAATATTTAAATTTAAAAACTTGATATAAAATCAAACAAAATATTACATTATGATAAACAAATACAAAAACTTTAGATTATATTAATTCTAAAATAAACACGTCTTAAATTAAAACTGTTAAAACATCTCAAACATCATGATGTTGTGGATGATAATAATAGAAAGAAAAAAAAATATTTTATCTTTAATTTAACTATTAAATATATACCAATTACTCCCTCGTATCCTCATGGAGTCGAATTTAATAATTTGATATTTAATTAAACTAATCAATCAATGAAGAGATAGCCATGCAATTGCCAGCCAACATACGTGTTTTAAAAGCAAGAATCTTAGCCAATGGCAACTCAATACCTTCCTCGTTGAAAGCATCATGACAAGTAGCCAAATGTGTTATAACAGCACTAAGGTTAGTTTTCAATGAACGAACATCATGTTGTGTAAGTGCTTCAACAGATTTTTTAAGATCATTAATAGCAGAGTCATAATTCCGAGCACAAGTTTGAAGACATCGAGTTGCTATTGAAGATAGTTGAAATTTATGATCACTAGCTATACTCATAAATTTTTTGTGTGTCCCAATAATAAATTCCAAAGCAACTCTGATTTCTATTCGAAGAGCAATTGCAGGATTAACATTACCCTTCAAGAAAGGAAGAATTGTCGTTGTACAAAGTGAAACATCATCGGTTGCTTCACAAATTTTCTGGACATTTGGTCGAAGAAATTCAAAACGTGATTTGGACATTAATGGTAATTTAGATAAAGTTGTGGAACCTAACAAAGCAGATAAAGTGAAGAAAGAATCATTTTCTATGGGGTGATCAGGCTGATGATCATCATTAATACCAATTGATGGTGATGATTTAGGGGCAAAAGATGATGACTTTGGAGCTGAAGCAGGGGGGGATTTTGGGATAGGTGAGGTTTCGATTTTGGGGCTGCATGGCTTATGGGCTGAGATGGGAGATGGATCAGTTTTAGCATTTTCATGAGATAAGGCAAGTTGAGGATAAGATAGAAGGATTAGTAGAAAAGGGAAGGAAATTAAGAGGGAGGTGAAAAAGTTGAGTTCCATTGTCTCTTCTTTTTGGAGATTGTTTGGGAAAGAGAGAGGAGTGACAATGAAATTGAGGGAGATAGAGAAAGATAATTATATAAGAAAAAGTTAGGAAATGGAACGGACATGCACTAGAATAGGAGTGCCAATTAAAGTTTTTTATTTTTCATTTATAGCATAAAATGGTTGGTTGCTTTTATTTTTCATATATAGGTTATAGATTTCTAATGGTTCAAGTGAGTAGTTATATATGGCACTAAGAAGTCATCTAAATCGCTAATTAAATAGACTTTTGAGAATTTATTATATTTTATTAAATTACACTAGATTTCTAACACACTTAAGTAATTGATTGGGGTTCTGATACTGTCCATAGTTTTACAATTTACATAACCTCTTTACATATCAAATATCATTTTTAAACCACTCACATATTTTTTTTTTACGATGTAAAATCATATCTCTTTGGGTAAATATTTTATTTGCAATTATAAATTTTAACTTAATTTAATTTATTAAATTATGATTTTTTTTATTAATTTGATAATTTATGTTGTAGTTTCTATAGCAATCAATTATCTTTAAATGATATTAACATTAAATCTTAATTCGATTAGTCACTTCGATTTTTTATTTTTATTTTTTTGAATTTAACAGAGAGATTTTAGTTCCAGATGACAATCTAATAACTTATTTTGTTCGATATCAATTAAAATATATTGTTGATATATAAATTGTATACATAAAGTAACAAATTAAGCTAGTAGACTTCTTTGCTTCTTCTTTTTTTTCCTGGCCTTTAGTGCAAGACAATGCAAATGATATTTGAAACATATTTGGTAGGTTTTCTTTTATCTCATATCACAAGTCGAATTTTATTATGAAGTTATAATTTGTATGGGTTTTGAAAAATTTGGATTCTCTGAGATTTCATCTGCATTTTCAATATATGCATAATAGTCTCTTCGACAGCATCTGTGGACTATGGTCAACAAGTTCCTTGTATTCTATGTTAATATAATCAGCAAATATGTACTTCACTACAAACATTTCGTTTTCCTTCATTTTATTATATGTAGGTCATTTGCTACATCTTCCAAGTATCTGTTTTATATAAATTCAAGTCTTTGTTTATGGAAGCAAAAATTGGAAGAAAGAGAGTTTGGAATTGAAGATTTATGATTTTTTTTTGAGAAATAAATATTTTATTTATTCAAATGAAAAAATATAACAATTAAATAAATAAAATGAGAATACATCAAATTATCATAAGAATCAATAAGAATCATTTTTAGTACTATTGGAGTTTTCTTATTTAACTATTTCAAATCTCCAAACATATATAACTTACCATTAATCATATGACAAATCTTCAAACCAATTTGACAATTCATGTATTGAGATTTTCACGTTTTGTTATTTGTTTGAGTTAATACTTAATCCGGGACTTATTTTAAAGATATAAATGATCTTTGCAAATCATTCCGAAATTTAGATAAAATTGTGGAAAAGTAAACATGTTAATAAATTTAAAAACTTATATAAAATCAAACAAAATATTACATTATGATAAATAAATACAAAATCTTTAGATTATATTAATTCTAAAATAAACATGTCTTAAATTAAAACCGTTAAAACATCTCAAACATCAGAATGTTGTGGATGATAATAATAAGAAAAAAAAAATATTTTCGTCTTTAATTTAACTATTAAATATATACCAATTACTCCCTCGTATCCTCTTGGAGTCAAATTTAATAATTTGATATTTAATTAAACTAATCAATCAATGAAGAGATAGCCATGCAATTGCCAGCCAACATACGTGTTTTAAAAGCAAGAATCTTAGCCAATGGCAACTCGATACCTTCCTCGTTGAAAGCATCATGACAAGTAACCAAATGTGTTATAACAGCACTAAGGTTAGTTTTCAATGAACGAACATCATGTTGTGTAAGTGCTTCAACAGATTTTTTAAGATCATCAATAGCAGAGTCATAATTCCGAGCACAAGTTTGAAGACATCGAGTTGCTATTGAAGATAGTTGAAATTTATGATCACTAGCTATACTCATAAATTTTTTGTGTGTCCCAATAATAAATTCCAAAGCAACTCTGATTTCTATTCGAAGAGCAATTGCAGGATTAACATTACCCTTCAAGAAAGGAAGAATTGTCGTTGTACAAAGTGAAACATCATCGGTTGCTTCACAAATTTTCTGGACATTTGGTCGAAGAAATTCAAAACGTGATTTGGACATTAATGGTAATTTAGATAAAGTTGTGGAACCTAACAAAGCAGATAAAGTGAAGAAAGAATCATTTTCTATGGGGTGATCAGGCTGATGATCATCATTAATACCAATTGATGGTGATGATTTAGGGGCAAAAGATGATGACTTTGGAGCTGAAGCAGGGGGGGATTTTGGGATAGGTGAGGTTTCGATTTTGGGGCTGCATGGCTTATGGGCTGAGATGGGAGATGGATCAGTTTTAGCATTTTCATGAGATAAGGCAAGTTGAGGATAAGATAGAAGGATTAGTAGAAAAGGGAAGGAAATTAAGAGGAGGTGAAAAAGTTGAGTTCCATTGTCTCTTCTTTTTGGAGATTGTTTGGGAAAGAGAGAGGAGTGACAATGAAATTGAGGGAGATAGAGAAAGATAATTATATAAGAAAAAGTTAGGAAATGGAACGGACATGCACTAGAATAGGAGTGCCAATTAAAGTTTTTTATTTTTCATTTATAGCATAAAATGGTTGGTAGCTTTTATTTTTCATATATAGGTTATAGATTTCTAATGGTTCAAGTGAGTAGTTATATATGGCACTAAGAAGTCATCTAAATCGCTAATTAAATAGACTTTTGAGAATTTATTATATTTTATTAAATTACACTAGATTTCTAACACACTTAAGTAATTGATTGGGGTTCTGATACTGTCCATAGTTTTACAATTTACATAACCTCTTTACATATCAAATATCATTTTTAAACCACTCACATATTTTATTTTTTTACGATGTAAAATCATATCTCTTTGGTAAATATTTTATTTGCAATTATAAATTTTAACTTAATTTAATTTATTAAATTATGATTTTTTATTAATTTGATAATTTATGTTCTACTTTCTATAGCAAACAATTATCTTTAAATGATATTAAGATTAAATCTTAATTCGATTAGTCACTTCGATTTTTTATTTTTATTTTTTTGAATTTAACAGAGAGATTTTAGTTCCGGATGACAATCTAATAACTTATTTTGTTCGATATCAATTAAAATATATTGTTGATATATAAATTGTATACATAAAGTAACAAATTAAGCTAGTAGACTTCTTTGCTTCTTCTTTTTTTTCCTGGCCTTTAGTGCAAGACAATGCAAATGATATTTGAAACATATTTGGTAGGTTTTCTTTTATCTCATATCACAAGTCGAATTTTATTATGAAGTTATAATTTGTATGGGTTTTGAAAAATTTGGATTCTCTGAGATTTCATCTGCATTTTCAATATATGCATAATAGTCTCTTCGACAGCATCTGTGGACTATGGTCAACAAGTTCCTTGTATTCTATGTTAATATAATCAGCAAATATGTACTTCACTACAAACATTTCGTTTTCCTTCATTTTATTATACGTAGGTCATTTGCTACATCTTCCAAGTATCTGTTTTATATAAATTCAAGTCTTTGTTTATGGAAGCAAAAATCGGAAGAAAGAGAGTTTGGAATTGAAGATTTATGAATTTTTTTTTTAAAAAATTAATATTTTATTTATTCAAATAAAAAATATAACAATTAAATAAATAAAATAAAAATACATCAAATTATCATAAAAATCAATAAGAATCGAATCATTTTTAGTACTGTTGGAATTTTCTCATAACTTACCCTTAATCATATAACAAATCTTCAAACCAATTTTACAATTTATGTAGTGAGATTTTCACGTTTTGAACTATAAAAACATTTAGGCAAAAAGATCTATATGTAAATCTATAAACGAAATAAACCAAAACATAACAAAACATGCCTAAAATTACCACTAGATCAAAATCTAAGTGAAAGAAAAAATCATACTAGAATGATAGGTAGGTGTAATGCACAAATTGTAATATATGTAAAAACTAACTAAATAAAATTAAAGATTTATTAGAGAGAGAGTTATTATAATAATAAACTCTCATTCCAATAATAAATCAAACTACACCTAAATTATATTTTTTGAATTTCTAAAGCATATTTTTGTACATAATGATAATATCAAGACTCTTAAATTTATAATGTGAATTTAAAATGTTATTTTTTTAAATGTAATATATATAATGATAACATTAAGACTTAAAATTGTGCTTTATATAAGACACTTTACAATTGTAAAATTACTATAAAGTTATGACTATTTTTTTGTCTAGTTTATGTATAAATTAAATTACACTTAAATTTATTTTTACAATATTATTATTTAGGTAATTTTTTTTATAGATTAATGATTTATGTTTTTTGGTATTTCTTTGAGTAATTAAATACTTACATAATTCAAAAAATTATATAATAAAAATTATATAATGTTATTTTTTCTTAAGAAATTTATAATATTTTTTTAAATTTTATATTTGTATCAATTGTATCATTTTTTATTAAATAATTATATAAAAATAAATTATATAAATTATCTTATAAGTTCATTTTTTGTTTATTTGCTCACCACATATATAGCCTAAAATAGTATTATTATTTTTGTAAATACTAAATATTTTAATAACTTAAAAGTTTGCTATTTGTATTATATATTCATGTATAAATATATATGTTATGTCTTGTTAGTGAATCTAAATTCGTGCCTTGTAAAAACAAACCAATGTAGTTACAAAAAAAGCTTGAACATTGTCTCCTTTTTACACACTCTTTTTGTCTTCTCATTTTATTTCTTTATAGTTTATTTGCTATAAATTACACACCCAATTTTTATTTTTATTTTATCATATTTCCGGGTATGATGTACATTTTACTTCTCAAACTTTGATTTTGTATTACATGTAGTAAACATTTTAACCTTCATCAAGTGAAATAATTATTATATCTACAAAGCATAACATAATCTATCTTGTAAGGTTTATATTATATTTTAATCTTTTTTCTCACTTTATTTGCCTATAATTAACGCAATAACTTTAATTTTATCGTGATATATTGAAAGTTGATTTAAATTTTGGTTCGTACTTGTTAACCCAATTATTTTTATATATGCAAATATATATGCTCCTAAGCGTACTTGTTAACCCAATTATTTTTATATATGCAAATATATATGCTCCTAAGCATAACAATAACAATGAGAAATATTATTAGCATGTTTAATTATTTAATTTTATTAATTTATATTTTTTAAAAATTTAATTACAAATTAATAAAGACAAATTTAATATTTTAACTCGTTAATATATTTATTTATTTTCCCTTTGGTAAACAAAAATTTTAATTTCGTGCACTTATACCAAAACATGCACTCACCTATTCTCATATTTTGAAAAATCTTAATTAATTATTATATTTTAAAAAATAAAATATTAATTGTCTTGTTTCTTATCCAATTTTCAGGTTGTTGTTAAATTTGGTTTTATATTTGAAATTTTTTTGACCATCTTCTTTTGACAGAGTCATGTTGTTATGTGAAATGATGATGACTTAACTAATTGAATAATTTACTTTGATCTCAGTAGAATTGTCATTTTTCCATAGTTCATAATAAATTTGGCCTAACATTTGACCTCTTAGTACAATAAGTTCCTCTGTGTTGAATCTTTTTTCTAGAAATGCCCTTGGTTTGAGAACTTCTATATTTGTGTTGGAAATCCCTATCTTGATGAAGTGGTAAGGATTGATAGATCCTTCCTTATTCCAATCCATTAATGAACTAAAAAATCTAAGATAAACAAGCTTGTCACCTGCTCCTTCTAAATTTCTTGATTGTTCTTTGAATATTTTTTGGTAAATAATTTAATTCAGATAAATTAATCCCTAGATATATATTTTATATTAATACTATAGGGAAAACTTTATAAACAAATCTTAGATCAGCTCCTTCAAAGATATTGAATTTACTTTATACAGGGAATTCTTTTTCTATGATACAGAACTTCATATCTTCAATATGTTCCTGGATAGACTTCCTGGCCAAGCTATAGAAACTCAACTGTTGTAGTTTGTTGAGGTTTCTATATTGGTCATTGTCATCTTCAATGATTGGAGCATTTCTAGGAGATATCTCCCTAAATAGCACTGAATGACTTACTATTTTTAGTGTTTCTGGAAGAGATGCTTCTATAAATAGCATTGGAGGTCTTGCTATCTTTCCTAGATTTTTCAATCTACATGGATCTGTTGGTTGTTATTGTAATGCTCCAGAATAATTTTTTACTATCTCTTCTAGAGTTATTTATTTTGGTGTTTTATAGTTGACATAACTACCTTTAGCTTCTATTCTGTTGGTAAAGGCTATATGAGTTACTCTACTAATTCCTAGAATATATTTACTAGCTTCTGCCCAGCTGTTATAAATTCTTGGTTTTGGGCCATTATAGACCATATAAACCTTTTTTTGTTCTCATTTTTTACCTCATCTACCTAGTTGCACTTTTTGGTTTCAGAAGTTTTTCTATCTTGTGAACTATTAGGTTCTTCCTTTATAATTTTTACCTTTTTATATTAAATTTTTAATGAAGATTCCATCTTTTGAGATTTTGGACTCTAGAAATTTGTTTTGAACAATTAAGTTCTTCTTGTTTATTTCTTGTCTCCATAAGAGATTTCTCTAGATATAGTAGACCTAGTTGTTCTGTAGGATTTTTTCTCTTTTTCCTTTATCTTGATCTTGATGTCAAGATGTTCCATTCTTAAAAGCATAAAAATATGTAGATGTGCTAATTCTCTAATGAGAGCATCTACTAAACTATTCTTATGTCCTAGAAGATGTTAAACATCAAAATTATAATGGTTGAACCATTGTTGCCATGTGACTAATCTTTCTTGTTTGTAATCACCTACAATATTAGTTCTTAAGAAATAACAAAATTCTTGTTATCTATTTTAACAATGAATCTTGAACTTATAACATATATTACAAATTTCTTAATGGCTTTTTTAACTGCTAATTTTTTTTTTATTATTGTGATAATTTAATTTTGGACTTTGGAAAGATCCCGATGTATCATTTAATCTTGCTTTCAGAACTGCTCCCCAATACTCTTGTGAAACATTTGCTTCAATTATTATTTTATCATGTGGTCCTAGATGGTATAAAGTTGGCAAATCTTTTACTTTTGTTTTTACTTTATCCATATACAAAGTATCTTCTATCCATTTCCAAATATGATCTTTTTTCAATTTTGCTTGTAATGGTTTTCACATTTCTATAAGTTTCTTGATGTATGCTTCTACATATGTTAAACATCCTATAAATCTTTGTAATTGGTTTTTGTCTCTTAATTCACTAGAGAAACCTTGAATATTATTTAGTATATGGGGGTGTAGATTTTGTTTTCCTTCTTCAATTTTCAATTCTAAATATTTAATTTTTTGCTACGCAAGTACTACTTTATTTTTAGAGAGTACAACACCATATTGTCTACATTCTTATATAATATTGATAATATCCTAATAGTGTTTGTTTAATTCATTACTGAAAACGAAAATATCATCTATGTAAACAATGCATATATCTTGTAATTTCATGAAGATGTTGTCCATATATCTTTGAAAAATATCTAGAGCTTGTTTTATTCCAAATGGTATAACTGTCCATTAGAATTGTCCTTAAAGACAACTAAATTTCGTTAATTTTTAAGATTCTTCATCTAGTCTTTTTGCCAAAATATGCTTTTGCAATCAAAATTTGAGAAATATTTCTTTCCTTTTATTAATGATAATATTTCTTCTTTCTTTGGAATGAAATATCCATCGTCAATGGTTTCTTTATTTAATATTTTGAAGTTTATTACCATTCTTTTTTTCCTCTTCTTTTCTCAGCTTCTTTTTTAACATAGAATGTTGGACTAGAATGAGGTGAATTACTTGATATTATGACTTTTAATTCCAGAAGTTCATGAATTTGTTTTCCAAATTCAATCTTATCTTCTGGAGTATAAATCATTGGTTTTACTCTTATGACCTTATTAAGATCTCTTAATTTTATGTTGACTATTGTCTTATATTTATTTATTTTTGGATTCAAAAGATTTTCTAAACGGACTAGTTTTAATAGTTTTTATGTCTGTTAAGGCTTTGTCTTAGGTATTTCATTGAGAAAAGAGTTTTGTTTATCTTCTATAATTAATGAAATATTTTCTAAATAAGGTTTTTTAATGCGAGTCTATCTCACCATGCTTTCACTTTTATGTTGGTGCATAAAATTGGGGTTTGAGATAGCTAAAGTTTTTCTTATTTTTGAGACATAGATGGTATCTCTCTATAGGGTTGTGAGACTTATTTTGTCTAAATATTATGTGAAAGGTTGATATAGGTTTAGGAAATTATTTTCTATTAATAAATCAAATCTTGTTTCATGTTGATATATGGTAGGAATGTGGAACCTTTCTCCGTTTATAATTATATTTGTATCTTTTAATACCTTATTAAGATTTATTGTAGTATTATTAGTAATTATTACAATTAAATCTTTTGGCGCTTGTTTATAGTGTTCTTTTGAAAATACATATTTAGTGGCTACACATATACTAACTCATGTATCTATATATAAATGTAAATGATATTGGCAAACTCTTTAAATTTTAGTCCTAATTTAATATAAGTAATATTTGGATTTGTAATACTATATAAATCATTCATCTTTTGATGAAGAATACCCATAATTTGAGTGCTCATATTTCGAGTTAGTTTTTTCTTCCTCGATTTCTTCCAATAGATAGATACTATAAGTATCATATATATCTGATTCCTCGATTGGTTTTAATTTCATTTTGAAAGCTTCCACTAAGATTTTTTTTTCTATAGAAATTCCTTTCTATGTTGAAATGTGCTTGGAAATTCATTGGCATAATGTCTTTTCTTCATTACTGACTCCAACATACGCATTTTTTATTTCTTGAAGAGCTATAATTCCTATTTTCAGAAGGTTTAACTCTTTATTCTAAAATATCTTTTCTTATTGGTTTCTTTATTAAATCTCTTTTTATATTTTTGAAAATCTTGTTTTCTGAATTTATATTTTTTAATTTTTTATATTTTTGTTTTCAAGATTTTATTTTACATCCATATTTTCTTAGTATTTGAAAATCTTTTGTATCGCAACATATTTTATCACTCCCCTTTATTTGTTCATATATTTTTTTTTCTTGACATTTAATAATTATCCAACTTTTATGGCTTCTTATTCTTTCTCATAGAGTATCTGTTATAGTTTTTCTATTTCTCTATTCCTAACTTTCTATTAGAGTTTTATGTAGTGTTCTCGGTTATTTTTGAAAAAATATTTTCTTTATAAGTTGTTTGCATAGAGGGTGGTAATTTATGGTAATACATTTCATATTCACAAATAAAAGAATCTATGTAACACATGTCACAAATTTTCATATTTTTTAGATGTCATTTATCTTCATTGATTTCATTTTCATTGGATTTAGTGATCGTTCTTCCTTTATCTTCTCCAATAAATTCTTTGTATATTTCATTTATTACTGTATCCAAGTATTCTCTTCCTATGGAAGCATTCCATTGTATTAACAAATGTTGTTAATCTGTTAAGTTTGAAAACCAAACTTTAGCATTTCTTGTCATTTTATGTGCTACAAGTACCTTACAGGTTAAAGAGTTTGTTTGGGTAGTTTGTATAAGCACACTCATACCACTAGCACATTCATCTAAGGCTTTCTCACTATCTCTTATACAGTTTAAATCTAACAGATTAGACTTATAATTATCATGGAGTTTGAATTCTGGTGGAATACTACCTCTAATTCTCCAATGCAAACCATCCTCCATTTTAGGTGGTTGTCTTCTTCTATCTGTGGTGTCATCTTGTTATGTTATTTGCTTATTTCTTTTTCCCCTGTGTGGGTTAGATGTTCCTTCTTAGTAAGGAACTGATAATGAAACTAGTTTCATATGACCTTTTAGGATCATATTTTCTGTTTCAGAATCAATCTCACTGATTATTGTCATATCTTTTTTTTGTTTGTACAAATGTTTTCATTATATTGTTATTCTATTTCTTCATTAGTTAGTGTTAATAAACTAACTAATTTTTCTATATCTCTATTTTCAGGGTTCATGAATTTTCTCTCTAAATCCTTTCTATATTCTATTAAATTGAAATTATATTTTTTTCCCATATCTTTCTTCATTTTTTTCTTTTTTCTTTTTTAGTAATTAAGACATCTGATCTTCTAGGTGGTTCTTCTTTTAGTCTTTCTAAGGAATCATATTTATGACTTATAATTTCATTATTTCTATGTATGTTGTATACATATATTTCTTAATTCTAAAAATTTCTTATGTATATTTTGTTGTAGTTTATTATAACCACATTCATTTATTTTCTTTAATAATTCATTTTTCCATCTATTATTCCGGTAGGTATTTTGTTTTTGATTCTTGGACTAAATTCATTTCCTTTGTTAATAGTTGTACATTTTCAAATAATGTTGCTTGATTTTTTGCTACGCCTAATAGGTTTCAATTTACTTCTAAATGCATTTTTTATTTTATCTCTAAACGTTATTATTTTCCTAATATGCAATCATGAACTAATGCCTTTATTATTTGGACTTCATTTTTTAGTTTTTTAACTTCTTCTTGGTCTATGAAAATAAACCTTGGCATACTATTATTTCTAACAATCTTACTTTTTCTTTCTAATATCAAGGATTTTTCTTTGATATCTAATTGTCATTCTTCTGATATTTCAAAACCTGTTAGTATTTTTGGTTTTATTATTTGTCCAAGTTCCTTAAAAGTTTTGTCTATTTCTATAAATTCATTTTGTACGTATATTGAACTATTGTAACTATTTGTTAAAGAATATGCTACTAGATAATGTATTGAAAATAGATGATTTTCTTCTTTCATTAATTCTCTTCTTTCAAATTCATTAGTTGACTTAATACTAGCTTTAGGTGTTTATCCTAGATATTAATAGCAAATCTAGGATATGCTGTAAATTTCAACTTTTGGTATCCTAAGTTACCATGGATTATTCCTAGTAAGACATTTTTTCTATTTATTAATAACAAAAGTATACGTTCATGAAGGAGACATCCGCAAGTAAGTTGTGGAAGGCGTTGGAGAACAAGTTCATGAAGAAGAGTGGACAGAATCGGCTCTATTTGAAGAAGAAGTTGTTCCGGTTTGAATACCTTCCAGGTACTACAATAAACGACCACATTACTGCTTTTAATCAATTAGTAGCAGATTTGTTAAATATGGATGAAACTTTTAAAGATGAAGATTTAGCCTTGATGTTGTTAGCCTCCCTTCCTGATGAGTTTGATCATCTTATTACAAGCTTACTCATTGGGAAGGATAAAGTATCTTTTGAGGAAGTTTGTACTGCTTTGTATAGTTATGAAATTAGAAAGAAAGATAAAAGAGAAAGCAGGAATGAAGCGACGAGAGGCATTGTCCGTAAGAGGACGTCCATGGCAAACACAACAAAAAGGAAGGAGAGGTAGATCTCTATCAAAAGGAAGACTTGGTAAAGATGAATGTGCCTTTTGTCATGAGAAAGGCCATTGGAAGAAAAATTGTCCGAAGTTGCAAAAGAAAGGAAAAGTTGTGCAATCTGATGCATGTGTAGCTGAAAGCAATTCAAATTCAGATTTTGCATTAGTTGGTTCGTCAACAGCATCTCATCCTGGTGATTGGATTTTTGATTCAGCATGTACTTTCCATATGTCTCCTAATAAGGAGTGGTTCTTTAACTTTGAAGAACTAGATGGTGGAGTTGTTTTCATGGGTAATGATTATCCATGCAAAGTTTTGGGAATCGGTACAATTCGTTTGAAGAATCAAGATGGCTCAACCAGGGTCTTGACAGATGTTCATTATGTTCCCGGATATGAAGAAGAATCTCATTCTTTGTGGGAGTCTTAGAATCAAAAGGCTTCACTATAACCATACAAAATGGGGCATTGAAGGTTACTTACGGAGCACTTGTGGCGATGAAAGGTGTTCGGAAGAATAACTTGTACTACTACCTTGGTAGTACGGTTATTGAGACGACATCGTGACGGCAGTTTCGAGAGGAAGAAAGAGATTTAGAAACTACCAAGATGTGGCATATGCGTTTGGGACATCTTTGGTGAAAAAGCTTTGCAGATTCTAGTAAAGCAAGGCTTGTTAAAAGGTGCGAAAACCGTAGAGCAAGTTAGAATGCAGCCAGGCATTGTGTATTGGGAAAGCGAGAAAAGAGTAAGCTTTGTACTTTGCTCTCCATAATACAAAGAGCATTTTGGATTACATCCATCTTGATGTATGGGGGCAGCCAAAGAACTCCATCCATGAGTGGCAAACATTATTATGTCACTTTCGTTGATGATTTTTCCGAAGAGTTTGGGTGTATCTCATGAAGAAGAAGGATGAAGTCTTTGGGAATTTTTCTCAAATGGAAGAAGATGATCGAGACTCGATCGGTAAAAGATCAAGCGTGCGAGGTCCGATAATAACGAGTACACAAACGATCCATTTATGAAAGTTTGTGAAGAAGAAGGGATAGTGCGACAACTTCACTATTCGAAAAACACCACAACAAAATGGAGTTGCGGAACGTATGAACCGGACTTTCTTTGGAGAAGATTCGATGTATGTTGTCAAATCTTTGGTTTAGGCAAAGCGGTATTGAAATTTGAGGCCGTGACGTATGCATGTCATCTCGTCAACCGTTTACCATCGTCTGCTCTTGAAGGCAAAACGCCTTTATGGAGGTATGGTCTGGAAAACCTGCTAGAGATTACGATTTCTTACATGTGTTTGGTTCAATTGCATACTACCATGTAATGGAATCAAAGTTGGACCCAAGAGCCAAGAAAGCCATTTTTTTGGGGATTCCTTCTGATTCTAAGGGATATCAACTATGGTACCTTCAAACGAAAAAGATAATCTTTAGCATAGATGTTACCTTTGATGAATCTGCCTTGTTGAGAAAGGTAACGAAGAAGATTGATGGCACTTTGGAGCAAGTAGAGCAAACTCCAAAGCAAGTGGAGTTTGAAAGCAAAATTGTTAATCCAGTTAGTAAAGATAAGACAGAAGCTGATCCTCCATTGACAGAAGATGAATCAGATGAAGAGGTTTTAACCCAAGAACACCTCCACAAAGAACAAGAAAAAATGCGGATGATAGGCCACGGCGACAAAATGTCAAGGTACACTCGATACAAGGATTTTGAAGACCTACCTGCTCAGTTTAAGAATACAGTGGCCTGTGCACTTTCAGTTGTGCATGATGATATTCCTTCCATATATAAAGAAGCAATCAGAAGCCCTGAAGTTGATAGATGGAAGGAAGCCATGGATGAAGAACTTCTGTCTCTTCAGAAGAATAAAACATGGAAGTTGACACAACTACCTAAGGCGAAAGGCAATTGGATGTAAATGGGTGTATGCAAAGAAAGATGGATTTCCTAACAAAGATGGTATTCGCTACAAGGCAAGGTTGGTAGCTAAGGGCTACGCTCAGAAGGAGGGAATCGATTATAATGAGGTATTTTCTCCAGTTGTAAAACATTCCTCCATTAGAATTTTGTTGGCCTTGGTAGCACAATTTGATTTGGAACTAGTTCAACTTGATGTGAAAACCGCGTTTCTACACGGTGACTTAGAAGAGGAAATCTATATGTCTCGACGGAAAGGGTTTAATGTTCTTTGGTAAAGAGAATTGGGTTTGCAAGTTGAACAAATCGTTGTATGGAATGAACCAATCTCCAAGCGAGTGGTACAAGCGGTTTGATCAGTTTATCTTGCAGCGGAAGTATACTAGAAGCACACATGATCATGATATGTATTTTTCAAGCTACAATATGAGTCTTTCATATGTCTTCTATTGTATGTCGATGATATGTTGATTGCATCAAAGAGCCAATCAGAAATTGAGAGGTTGAAGGCTCAACTAAGTCAAGAGTTCGAAATGAAAGATTTGGGAGAAGCCAAGAAGATTCTCGGTATGGAGATAAGCAGAGACAGGAAGAAGGGGAAGCTTAGTTTGACTTAGGGAAAACTTTATAAACAAATCTTAGATCAGCTCCTTCAAAGATATTGAATTTACTTTATACAGGGAATTCTTTTTCTATGATACAGAACTTCATATCTTCAATATGTTCCTGGATAGACTTCCTGGCCAAGCTATAGAAACTCAACTGTTGTAGTTTGCTGAGGTTTCTATATTGGTCATTGTCATCTTCAATGATTGGAGCATTTCTAGGAGATATCTCCCTAAATAGCACTGAATGACTTACTATTTTTGGTGTTTCTGGAAGAGATGCTTCTATAAATAGCATTGGAGGTCTTGCTATCTTTCCTAGATTTTTCAATCTACATGGATCTGTTGGTTGTTATTGTAATGCTCCAGAATAATTTTTTACTATCTCTTCTAGAGTTATTTATTTTGGTGTTTTATAGTTGACATAACTACCTTTAGCTTCTATTCTGTTGGTAAAGGCTATATGAGTTACTCTACTAATTCCTAGAATATATTTACTAGCTTCTGCCCAGCTGTTATAAATTCTTGGTTTTGGGCCATTATAGACCATATAAACCTTTTTTTGTTCTCATTTTTACCTCATCTACCTAGTTGCACTTTTTGGTTTCAGAAGTTTTTCTATCTTGTGAACTATTAGGTTCTTCCTTTATAATTTTTACCTTTTTATATTAAATTTTTAATGAAGATTCCATCTTTTGAGATTTTGGACTCTAGAGGCTGTTTTGAACAATTAAGTTCTTCTTGTTTATTTCTTGTCTCCATAAGAGATTTCTCTAGATATAGTAGACCGAGTTGTTCCTGTAGGATTTTTTTCTCTTTTTCCTTTATCTTGATCTTGATGTCAAGATGTTCCATTCTTAAAAGCATAAAAATATGTAGATGTGCTAATTCTCTAATGAGAGCATCTACTAAACTATTCTTATGTCCTAGAAGATGTTAAACATCAAAATTATAATGGTTGAACCATTGTTGCCATGTGACTAATCTTTCTTGTTTGTAATCACCTACAATATTAGTTCTTAAGAAATAACAAAATTCTTGTTATCTATTTTAACAATGAATCTTGAACTTATAACATATATTACAAATTTCTTAATGGCTTTTTTAACTGCTAATTTTTTTTTTATTATTGTGATAATTTAATTTTGGACTTTGGAAAGATCCCGATGTATCATTTAATCTTGCTTTCAGAACTGCTCCCCAATACTCTTGTGAAACATTTGCTTCAATTATTATTTTATCATGTGGTCCTAGATGGTATAAAGTTGGCAAATCTTTTACTTTTGTTTTTACTTTATCCATATACAAAGTATCTTCTATCCATTTCCAAATATGATCTTTTTTCAATTTTGCTTGTAATGGTTTTCACATTTCTATAAGTTTCTTGATGTATGCTTCTACATATGTTAAACATCCTATAAATCTTTGTAATTGGTTTTTGTCTCTTAATTCACTAGAGAAACCTTGAATATTATTTAGTATATGGGGGTGTAGATTTTGTTTTCCTTCTTCAATTTTCAATTCTAAATATTTAATTTTTTGCTACGCAAGTACTACTTTATTTTTAGAGAGTACAACACCATATTGTCTACATTCTTATATAATATTGATAATATCCTAATAGTGTTTGTTTAATTCATTACTGAAAACGAAAATATCATCTATGTAAACAATGCATATATCTTGTAATTTCATGAAGATGTTGTCCATATATCTTTGAAAAATATCTAGAGCTTGTTTTATTCCAAATGGTATAACTGTCCATTAGAATTGTCCTTAAAGACAACTAAATTTCGTTAATTTTTAAGATTCTTCATCTAGTCTTTTTTGCCAAAATATGCTTTTGCAATCAAAATTTGAGAAATATTTCTTTCCTTTTATTAATGATAATATTTCTTCTTTCTTTGGAATGAAATATCCATCGTCAATGGTTTCTTTATTTAATATTTTGAAGTTTATTACCATTCTTTTTTTCCTCTTCTTTTCTCAGCTTCTTTTTTAACATAGAATGTTGGACTAGAATGAGGTGAATTACTTGATATTATGACTTTTAATTCCAGAAGTTCATGAATTTGTTTTCCAAATTCAATCTTATCTTCTGGAGTATAAATCATTGGTTTTACTCTTATGACCTTATTAAGATCTCTTAATTTTATGTTGACTATTGTCTTATATTTATTTATTTTTGGATTCAAAAGATTTTCTAAACGGACTAGTTTTAATAGTTTTTTATGTCTGTTAAGGCTTTGTCTTCCGGTATTTCATTGAGAAAAGAGTTTTGTTTATCTTCTATAACTAATGAAATATTTTCTAAATAAGGTTTTTTAATGCGAGTCTATCTCACCATGCTTTCACTTTTATGTTGGTGCATAAAATTGGGGTTTGAGATAGCTAAAGTTTTTCTTATTTTTGAGACATAGATGGTATCTCTCTATAGGGTTGTGAGACTTATTTTGTCTAAATATTATGTGAAAGGTTGATATAGGTTTAGGAAATTATTTTCTATTAATAAATCAAATCTTGTTTCATGTTGATATATGGTAGGAATGTGGAACCTTTCTCCGTTTATAATTATATTTGTATCTTTTAATACCTTATTAAGATTTATTGTAGTATTATTAGTAATTATTACAATTAAATCTTTTGGCGCTTGTTTATAGTGTTCTTTTGAAAATACATATTTACTGGCTACACATATACTAACTCATGTATCTATATATAAATGTAAATGATATTGGCAAACTCTTTAAATTTTAGTCCTAATTTAATATAAGTAATATTTGGATTTGTAATACTATATAAATCATTCATCTTTTGATGAAGAATACCCATAATTTGAGTGCTCATATTTCGAGTTAGTTTTTTCTTCCTCGATTTCTTCCAATAGATAGATACTATAAGTATCATATATATCTGATTCCTCGATTGGTTTTAATTTCATTTTGAAAGCTTCCACTAAGATTTTTTTTTCTATAGAAATTCCTTTCTATGTTGAAATGTGCTTGGAAATTCATTGGCATAATGTCTTTTCTTCATTACAGCTCCAACATCTGCATTTTTTATTTCCTGAAGAGCTATAATTCCTATTTTCAGAAGGTTTAACTCTTTATTCTAAAATATCTTTTCTTATTGGTTTCTTTATTAAATCTCTTTTTATATTTTTGAAAATCTTGTTTTCTGAATTTATATTTTTTAATTTTTTATATTTTTGTTTTCAAGATTTTATTTTACATCCATATTTTCTTAGTATTTGAAAATCTTTTGTATCGCAACATATTTTATCACTCCCCTTTATTTGTTCATATGTTTTTTTTTCTTGACATTTAATAATTATCCAACTTTTATGGCTTCTTATTCTTTCTCATAGAGTATCTGTTATAGTTTTTCTATTTCTCTATTCCTAACTTTCTGTTAGAGTTTTATGTAGTGTTCTCGGTTATTTTTGAAAAAATATTTTCTTTATAAGTTGTTTGCATAGAGGGTGGTAATTTATGGTAATACATTTCATATTCACAAATAAAAGAATCTATGTAACACATGTCACAAATTTTCATATTTTTTAGATGTCATTTATCTTCATTGATTTCATTTTCATTGGATTTAGTGATCGTTCTTCCTTTATCTTCTCCAATAAATTCTTTGTATATTTCATTTATTACTGTATCCAAGTATTCTCTTCCTATGGAAGCATTCCATTGTATTAACAAATGTTGTTAATCTGTTAAGTTTGAAAACCAAACTTTAGCATTTCTTGTCATTTTATGTCTACAAGTACCTTACCCGTTAAAGAGTTTGTTTGCGTAGTTTGTATATGCACACTCATAGCACTAGCACCGTCATCTAAAGCTGTGTCACTATCTCTCATACTGGTTAAATCTATGATTAGACTTATAATTATCATGGAGTTTGAATTCTGGTGGAATACTACCTCTAATTCTCCAATGCAAACCATCCTCCATTTTAGGTGGTTGTCTTCTTCTATCTGTGGTGTCATCTTGTTATGTTATTAGCTTATTTCTTTTTCCCCTATGTGGGTTAGATGTTCCTTCTTAGTAAGGAACTGATAATGAAACTAGTTTCATATGACCTTTTAGGATCATATTTTCTGTTTCAGAATCAATCTCACTGATTATTGTCATATCTTTTTTTTTGTTTGTACAAATGTTTTCATTATATTGTTATTCTATTTCTTCATTAGTTAGTGTTAATAAACTAACTAATTTTTCTATATCTCTATTTTCAGGGTTCATGAATTTTCTCTCTAAATCCTTTCTATATTCTATTAAATTGAAATTATATTTTTTTCCCATATCTTTCTTCATTTTTTTCTTTTTTCTTTTTTAGTAATTAAGACATCTGATCTTCTAGGTGGTTCTTCTTTTAGTCTTTCTAAGGAATCATATTTATGACTTATAATTTCATTATTTCTATGTATGTTGTATACATATATTTCTTAATTCTAAAAATTTCTTATGTATATTTTGTTGTAGTTTATTATAACCACATTCATTTATTTTCTTTAATAATTCATTTTTCCATCTATTATTCCGGTAGGTATTTTGTTTTTGATTCTTGGACTAAATTCATTTCCTTTGTTAATAGTTGTACATTTTCAAATAATGTTGCTTGATTTTTTGCTACGCCTAATAGGTTTCAATTTACTTCTAAATGCATTTTTTATTTTATCTCTAAACGTTATTATTTTCCTAATATGCAATCATGAACTAATGCCTTTATTATTTGGACTTCATTTTTTAGTTTTTTAACTTCTTCTTGGTCTATGAAAATAAACCTTGGCATACTATTATTTCTAACAATCTTACTTTTTCTTTCTAATATCAAGGATTTTTCTTTGATATCTAATTGTCATTCTTCTGATATTTCAAAACCTGTTAGTATTTTTGGTTTTATTATTTGTCCAAGTTCCTTAAAAGTTTTGTCTATTTCTATAAATTCATTTTGTACGTATATTGAACTATTGTAACTATTTGTTAAAGAATATGCTACTAGATAATGTATTGAAAATAGATGATTTTCTTCTTTCATTAATTCTCTTCTTTCAAATTCATTAGTTGACTTAATACTAGCTTTAGGTGTTTATCCTAGATATTAATAGCAAATCTAGGATATGCTGTAAATTTCAACTTTTGGTATCCTAAGTTACCATGGATTATTCCTAGTAAGACATTTTTTCTATTTATTATTATTTTATCTAGTAATGCTCTTTTTACTGGTGTATTTATTCCTTTCCTGAAATGAACTTTTATTAATATTTGAATTCTTCTTAAATGGATGTATCCAATTTTTTCTTTATCTTTTATGAGAAATTTTGGATAGCTTGTTTTGGATAAGTTTATTTATCAATTAATGGTATATTATACATTCATTTTACATCTGTAATCTTAATACTCATTTCTTTATTACTTATGTCATAATAAATTATGTTTTTCCTAAGGAATAATTTTCTTAACAAGAATGATGGGTCTTTAAATCCATCTCCTTCTTTAAGATTTTTTTTTTTGAATTTCTTCAAATTTCTTTTTATCTATTATCATTTCCTATGGAATACATTCTAAGATGTGTGCTGATTCTATGTTTATGGGATATTTTTGATATTTTTTTAAATTTTAGGAATATTCTTGAAGATACCTCAAAGCTACAAAATAAAAATAGAAATTTTCAATCCTAATTTATTTTGAATCTTTCTCAAATATTTCAAATCAAAGGGTTACAATTGTTCAAATGAAAAGTTATATGGAAAATTAAATAGGTATTTTGATAATTTTTTAAAATAGAAAATTATTAAATAAAATTGTATGAAGATACAAAATATGAAAATGTCAATAAGAATTATTTTTACACATATTACAATAATTTATTTCTATCTATAAATCAAGAATAAATAATTACACTAAAAAGTGTATTTGATTGGTAAGAGTATTTATGATATTAATCCGATTTAAAACCCATTCAATGAAAGCACGTAATAGTGTGTTTATGTAGTTTTTAGAAAAAATCGAAAGAAAAATAAATTGCGTCTTACAAGTATTTATATCTTATATATAAAAAAGCCTTAATGAATATATCAATGGTTTTTTGGTTGTTCTTTTTTTTTTACTTTTTTTTATCAATAACTATTAAAATGTTACTATAATAAATATTTTTTTTCTTTTTTATTATTTTTTACATCAATAAATATCAAATTATTCATATTATAAATATATTTTGATGATAATTATTTTGTATAAAATAATTATTTTTAATTAAAAATAATAATTAATAAAATTTAAAATTACTTATTGAATAAGTATTCGATTAATTCACTTATAAATATATTATATTTTTTCTTAACATGCTTTAATGGATATGAAATCAATCGTTCTCACCTTTTCATTTATTTTACTTAAGTATGTATAATAAAATTTTATTTGGACAATTTTTGCTTACAAAATTTTTATATATAAAATAAATACAAAATAAATGATCTATATAAGGATATCTATGAAATATTAATTTATTGTTATATATTTACCAAATAGTTTTACATTTTATTAATTTACTATTAAATAAACGCACTAATGAAAAAAAGATACGTTTTATGTTTTGTCAAAATTCAATTTTTTTTAAATAACATACATAAATTCCTTTTAAATTCAATTACGAATTAGTAAATGCAAACTATATGTAATATTATATGCAAAAACATACATCAATTAAAAAATATTGGGTTGATTTAGTTAAGTTATTTTTAAAAATAAGTAATTTAGTTATATTATTTTTGAATTAAATTTAATTGGTATCATAATTTTTAAAAAATATTCAAATAAATTTAAATATTAATTTTTCTTTTAAATTAAATTGAATGAGACATAAGGCGTTACACTCATCTTGCCATAAAGTGGATAGATTTCACCCATGTTATCATTAAAAGAAGTTGTGAAGGACATTTTTGAATCAAAGCATTTTTATAACATGTGATAAAAGATCCATTAATTAACTAATTTCTACTAATTAAGCATGTGTTTAATAATTACAAGTTTTATATTGTATAATGTTCGTTTCGAATATATTAATTTAATTATTAGATCAACTTAATATAATAAATATAAAATTAACTTACCTATTTTACAATATGCTAAATATACTTATATTTGTATCGGTACTTATTAACACATTTTCAAATCATATTCCAACTTGTATTATAAAAAATATATTAAAATATTATTTTATTCACTCAACTTGAAACAAAAAAAATATGAAATAAAACTTAACGAGTCAATTTATAATTAAATAATTTTTTTTTTATTATTTTTTAAATATTTTTTATTTTTAAAAAAATAATAGAAGTAAAAGTAAATAGTTTTTTAAGGTTTTCAGAATAATAATGTAAATAGAAGTTAACTTTTGAAATGATACAAACACGTTCCAAACATAGTATGATCTATACAAATGATATAGACAATGAATATATATAATTGTACCTCTATAAAATTTTTTATTTGTTTGAGTTAATACTTAATCCGGGACTCATTTTAAAGATATAAATGATCTTTGCAAATCATTCTGAAATTTAGATAAAATTGTGGAAAAGTAAACATGTTAATAAATTTAAAAACTTATATAAAATCAAACAAAATATTACATTATGATAAATAAATACAAAAACTTTATATTATATTAATTCTAAAATAAACACGTCTTAAATTAAAACTGTTAAAACATCTCAAACATCATGATGTTGTGGATGATAATAATAAGAAAAAAAAAATATTTTCGTCTTTAATTTAACTATTAAATATATACCAATTACTCCCTCGTATCCTCTTGGAGTCAAATTTAATAATTTGATATTTAATTAAACTAATCAATCAATGAAGAGATAGCCATGCAATTGCCAGCCAACATACGTGTTTTAAAAGCAAGAATCTTAGCCAATGGCAACTCAATACCTTCCTCGTTGAAAGCATCATGACAAGTAGCCAAATGTGTTATAACAGCACTAAGGTTAGTTTTCAATGAACGAACATCATGTTGTGTAAGTGCTTCAACAGATTTTTTAAGATCATTAATAGCAGAGTCATAATTCCGAGCACAAGTTTGAAGACATCGAGTTGCTATTGAAGATAGTTGAAATTTATGATCACTAGCTATACTCATAAATTTTTTGTGTGTCCCAATAATAAATTCCAAAGCAACTCTGATTTCTATTCGAAGAGCAATTGCAGGATTAACATTACCCTTCAAGAAAGGAAGAATTGTCGTTGTACAAAGTGAAACATCATCGGTTGCTTCACAAATTTTCTGGACATTTGGTCGAAGAAATTCAAAACGTGATTTGGACATTAATGGTAATTTAGATAAAGTTGTGGAACCTAACAAAGCAGATAAAGTGAAGAAAGAATCATTTTCTATGGGGTGATCAGGCTGATGATCATCATTAATACCAATTGATGGTGATGATTTAGGGCAAAAGATGATGACTTTGGAGCTGAAGCAGGGGGGGATTTTGGGATAGGTGAGGTTTCGATTTTGGGGCTGCATGGCTTATGGGCTGAGATGGGAGATGGATCAGTTTTAGCATTTTCATGAGATAAGGCAAGTTGAGGATAAGATAGAAGGATTAGTAGAAAAGGGAAGGAAATTAAGAGGGAGGTGAAAAAGTTGAGTTCCATTGTCTCTTCTTTTTGGAGATTGTTTGGGAAAGAGAGAGGAGTGACAATGAAATTGAGGGAGATAGAGAAAGATAATTATATAAGAAAAAGTTAGGAAATGGAACGGACATGCACTAGAATAGGAGTGCCAATTAAAGTTTTTTATTTTTCATTTATAGCATAAAATGGTTGGTTGCTTTTATTTTTCATATATAGGTTATAGATTTCTAATGGTTCAAGTGAGTAGTTATATATGGCACTAAGAAGTCATCTAAATCGCTAATTAAATAGACTTTTGAGAATTTATTATATTTTATTAAATTACACTAGATTTCTAACACACTTAAGTAATTGATTGGGGTTCTGATATTGTCCATAGTTTTACAATTTACATAACCTCTTTACATATCAAATATCATTTTTAAACCACTCACATATTTTATTTTTTTTACGATGTAAAATCATATCTCTTTGGTAAATATTTTATTTGCAATTATAAATTTTAACTTAATTTAATTTATTAAATTATGATTTTTTTTATTAATTTGATAATTTATGTTGTAGTTTCTATAGCAATCAATTATCTTTAAATGATATTAACATTAAATCTTAATTCGATTAGTCACTTTGATTTTTTATTTTTATTTTTTTGAATTTAACAGAGAGATTTTAGTTCCAGATGACAATCTAATAACTTATTTTGTTCGATATCAATTAAAATATATTGTTGATATATAAATTGTATACATAAAGTAACAAATTAAGCTAGTAGACTTCTTTGCTTCTTCTTTTTTTTCCTGGCCTTTAGTGCAAGACAATGCAAATGATATTTGAAACATATTTGGTGGGTTTTCTTTTATCTCATATCACAAGTCGAATTTTATTATGAAGTTATAATTTGTATGGGTTTTGAAAAATTTGGATTCTCTGAGATTTCATCTGCATTTTCAATATATGCATAATAGTCTCTTCGACAGCATCTGTGGACTATGGTCAACAAGTTCCTTGTATTCTATGTTAATATAATCAGCAAATATGTACTTCACTACAAACATTTCGTTTTCCTTCATTTTATTATATGTAGGTCATTTGCTACATCTTCCAAGTATCTGTTTTATATAAATTCAAGTCTTTGTTTATGGAAGCAAAAATTGGAAGAAAGAGAGTTTGGAATTGAAGATTTATGATTTTTTTTTGAGAAATAAATATTTTATTTATTCAAATGAAAAATATAACAATTAAATAAATAAAATGAGAATACATCAAATTATCATAAGAATCAATAAGAATCATTTTTAGTACTATTGGAGTTTTCTTATTTAACTATTTCAAATCTCCAAACATATATAACTTACCATTAATCATATGACAAATCTTCAAACCAATTTGACAATTCATGTATTGAGATTTTCACGTTTTGAACTATAAAAACATTTAACCAAAAAGATCTATATCTAAATCTATAAACGAAATAAATCAAGATATAACAAAACATGTCTAAAATTATCATTAGATCAAAATCTAAGTGAAAGAAACAATCATACTAGAATGACAGGTAGGTGTAATGCACAGATTATAATATATGTAAAATAAATTAAATAAAATTAAAGATTTATTAGAGAGAGAGAGTTATTACAATAATAAACTCTCATTTTAAATATAATATGTATAATGATAATATTAAGACTTAAAATTTACGCTTTATTTAAGATACTTTACAATTATCACTTTACTATAAAGTTATAACTATTTTTTATATATAAATTAAATTACACTTAAATTTATTTTTACAATATTATCGTTTAGGTAAATGTTTTTTTATAGATTAGTGATTTATGTTTTTATGTATTTCTTTGAGTAAAATGCTTATATACATGCGTTCACACTTTATACATTTAATTTAAAAAATTATATAATAAATATTTTTTAATGTTATTTTTTCTTAATAAATTTATAATATTTTTTAAATTTTATATTTGTATCTAATGTATTATTTTTATTAAATAATTATCTAAAAATAAATTATAAATTAACGTAAGATTATTTTTTATTTCTTTGCTCACAACATATATATGCTTAAAATAGTATTTTTTTTATAAATACTAAATAATATAATAGCTTAAAAATTTGCTCATTGTTGTTGAAAAAAGATGAAATTTAATTAAAAAAAAATTTTGTTGGGAAATGTGCCTTGTCCCACATTGTTTTTTTTTATATTATTTTAAAGAGGTATAAATAGTGAGGAGTTGGCTATTGGGATTGGGCCCCAAGGGGCACCCACTTTAAGGAAGGAGAGGACTCTAGGCAAATGTGATACCACACACGCGCACGCCATGCGCCCGGCTGCGCTGCCCGTCCGTCAAACCCACCGTGGCCGTGCCGTGCCGAGCCGAGCGAGTCCGAGTCCGAGTCCGAGTTCGAGTTCGAGTGCGTGTGCGTGTGTGCGTAGGTGAGGTGGTATTTTCCTTTTTGGTAAAATATTCTTTTAAGGAAAATTTTACACTTACAAAATGGTTGTTTATATATATATATTTTTTATGACCAAGTTATTTTCTTTTATTAAGAATATGACCGCTTGTCTTCTTTATTCGAGAAAAAAGAGCCGTTATTTTCTTTTATTAAGAATATGGCCGTTTGTCCCAAATTATATCCGTTATCCGTTACTCGTCTTTAATCCGAAAATGGTCGTTACTCTTCATTACTCGAATGGTAGTTACACTCTTAATTCCTAGACATTACCGTTTTATTCATAATTACCACACGGTTTCTAAAGTCTATAAAAGGAGGGCTTGACTCTCATTTGATACACAACAATCAAGAATCATCTCCCCTACGAAAAAATTCTCTCTACAATTTCTAAGTTTTTTTTTTTGTTTTAGTTTTCCGAGAACAAATTTTCAGTGTAGCATTCACTTTCATCGGTGAAGAAGTTACGAGAGATTAAGATTCTCAGGTACTGTTTTATCCTGGGGACAGCGAAATTGTGTTTGCTTGCATAAATTGGGCGAGCCGCGAAACGTCTTAAAGAGAGCGACCTAGTCCGCACTTTCAACCCAAGCAAGCATTGAGTTACTTTCAAATATGTGTTCCTACATTTTTTATAAACTTGCTTAAACAATTTTAAGACGTTATTCAATGCCATGTCTCTGAAATGCTAGCTGATCTCAACAAACCATTCCGTTTTGAGGGATTACACTTTAAAAGATGGAGACAAAAATGTTGTTTTTCTTAACCATGAAAAAGTCGTTTCGCTCTTTTACCTTGAAAAACCAATACGTCGATCCTCCTACCGAAGCCGAAACTAAAGTTTTAGGCACGGATTGAAAATGATTTTCTATGCAAAAACTATATTCTTAATGGTTTAGGCGATGATTTGTATGATTATTATAACCGTGATAAACGTCTCAAGGAAATTTGGGAAGCACTTCAAAAGAAATACGACACTTGAGGAAGGAAGCCGGTACTAAAGTATCTTGTTAGTAGATACATGAAGTTTCAAATGATTGATGGCAAATCGGTGGAAGCTCAATCACATGACTAAGATAGCACACGAAATAACTTCGAAGGTATGACTTTAGATGAACAATTTCAAGTAGGCTGTTATAATAGATAAATTACCCCGCTTGGAAAGATTTTAAGAATACACTTAGGCATAAAACTAAGGAATTTTCTTTAGAAAGTCTTATAACCCGTTTAAGAATAGAAGAAGAAGCTCGAAAACAAGACCAAAGAGATGAAGTACTCGTAGTCTCAAATAATAGTACCAATAAGAAACCTCATCTACAATTTCAAACCTAAAGGTAGAAATATGAAAACTCATAATCGTAGTAACAATCAAACCGCAACCACCAAAATAGAAATAGAAACTATCCTCCCCGTAACTGGACCTCAACCCCGCTTAAGCGAATAACACATTCATGTGTTATAGTTGTAATAGACACAGCCACTGGCTAGGAACCGCCGAACAGAATCGGTCACCCGCCCCACGAGCAAACCTTACCGAAGATCAACTTATTGCTATGATATCGAAGTCAATTTTGTTGGTGGATCCGGGGTGGTGGATAGACAATGGTGCTTCGCCATGTTTGCTATGATCGAGACATGTTCAAATCCTATTCTGATTCGAGGATAAGAAAGTCTTCTTGGGTGACTCGGCTCACTAAAGTTGCTGGGTGAGGTGGTTTTGAAGTTTACCTGAAAGGACCGTCATCTTGAAGCGATGTCTCGCATACTCCAGATGAGAAAGAATTTAGTTTCGGGCTATCTTCTTAACAAAGTTTGGGTTTACTCAAACTATAGTGGCCGATTTATATACTATAACTAAAAATAATATATTTGTTGGGAAAGGGCACGCCATCGATGGCATGTTCAAATTAAATGTTGAAATTAATAAAACCTCTTCTTTTCTCGCTTATATGTTTGAGTTCTTTTAATATTTGGCATGCTAGACTTTGTCATGTTAATAAACGCATAATAAAGAACATGAGTAGCTTAGAACTAATTCCTAAACTATCTTTAAATGATTTTGAAAATGTGAATTTTGTAGTCTGACTAAAATAACCAAAACTTCACATAAATCGGTAGTTAGAGAATCGAACCTTTAGAATTAATTCATTCGATATATGTGAACTTGATGGAAATTTAACAAGAAATGGAAAACGCTATTTTATAACTTTTATAGATGACTGCTTAGGATTACACTTATGTATATCTAATGAAAAATAAAAGTGAAGCATTTGATATGTTTAAAATATTTATATCGAGATTGAAAATCAACTTAACGAAAAAATAAAAAGGTTTCGAAGTGATAGAGGCACCGAATATGATTCCAATATCTTCAATGATTTTTATAAAACTCATGGAATCATTCATGAAAAAACTGCACCTTATTCTCCGAAATGAATGGCAAAGTGAAAGAAAAAATAGAACTTTTTCTTAATCAGTTGTTGCAATTTTATTAAATCAGTCTTTGCCTCGTTGGTGAGGGAGAAATTTTATTAATGTCTTATGTACAAATAGAGTTTGTCTACAAATAAAATTTCACCCTATGAAATTTTGAAAAAATAAGAAACCTAATTTAACTTATTTTAAAACTTGGGGTTGTTTTAGCCTATGTTAGAATCACGATCCTAAAAGAAATAAACTTGCTAGTAGAGCATATGAATGTGTATTCATAGGATACGTGTGAATAGTAAAGCTTATAAATTCTATGACTTAAAAGATCGTGTAGTTATAGAATCAAATGATCTTGACTTCTATGAATATAGGTTTCCCTTTAAATTTAAGAATAGTGGGGCTCGTTGCCTAGTAATTTACCTATAACTAGAACTAGTGAACAAACTCAAGAATTAAACACCGAAATTAGAAGAAGTAAACGAGCTCGAACACTTAAGGATTTTGGGTCCGATTTTTATGCTTATACCTTAGAGGAAGATCCCCAAACTATTAAAGAACCATTATCTTCATTAGACGCCAACTTATGGCAAGAAGCCATAAATGATGAAATGGACTCACTTGAGTATAATAAGACTTGGCATTTAGTTGACTTACCTCCCCGGTTGCAAAACCATTGGATGTAAATGGATACTAAAAAAGAAATTGAAACCTCGATGGTACTATTGAAAAATATAAAGCTGCCTTGTAGTTAAAGGATATAGGCAAAGGGAAAATGTAGATTTCTTTGATACCTTTTCACCGAGTTACGAATAACTTCCATACGTGTACTTTTCTCTCACTGCTATCCATGATTTAGTAGTACATCAAATGGATGTTAAAACCGGCTTAAATGGTGATTTAGAAGAAGAAATTTATATGGATCAACCCGAAGGTTTTGTTATCCCAGTCAAGAAAATAAAGTTTGTAAATTAGATAAATCTCTTTACGGTCTAAAACAAGCACTGCGATGGCATGAAAAAATTTGATAATCTAGTTATCTCACATGGATTCAAAATAAATGAAAGTGACAAATGCATTTATTATAAATTAGAAGATAATACGTGCACTATTATATGTTTATATGTGGATGACATGCTTATTTTTGGATCAAATATTTATGTTGTGAATAATGTCAAAATGTTGTTAAGAGCTAATTTTGATATGAAAGATCTTGAGAAGTAGTGTAATCCTTGGTATAAAAATAACTAGGTGTGAAAAGGGAATTTCTCTAGATCAATCTCACTACATTGAGAAGATCTTAAAGAAATATAATTACTTTAACTCAGTAAACCCGCATGTACTCCTTATGATCCTAGTGTAAAGTTGTTCAAGAACACCGGAGACGGTGTTAGACAAACCGAGTATGCGAGCATCATTGGTAGCTTACGTTACGCTTGATTGCACTAGACCGGACATAGCTTATGTTGTGGGACTACTATTGTAGGTTTACCGGTAGACCTAGTATAGAGCATTGGAATGCTATTGAAAGGGTTATGAGATACCTTAAGAGAACTATGAACCTTGGATTACATTATAAAAAGTTTCCATTGTTTTAGAAGGATACGACGATGCGTATTGGAACACTTTATCGAAGACTCCAAAGCAACTAAAGTGGCTATATTTTTAACATACCGTGGAGTCATTTGTAGTTTCTGAATTCTAAGAAACAAACAATATTGGCTCAATCTACAACGTGAGTCTGGAAATGATAGACTAGCCATGTGAAGAAGCAGTTGGCTAAGAAGTTTGTTACCGAGATCCCTTTGGGAAAGACCGATACCTGAAATGTCTTGATCCACAAAGGATAGTACCGCGCTATTGCAAAGATTCGTAACCGTTACTACAACGGCAAGAGACGACAAATACGTCGTAAGCATAGATCTTGTTAGAGAATTTCTCTCAACGGGAGCGAAGAAGAGTGGATCAGTCGTAATGCGTTCGATGAAAATTTTGGGATCCTTTGACGAAAGGATTACCAAGAGAAGGTTTTCAAAACCTCAAAAGGAATGGGATTAACGCCCTAGAATGAAGAGTCACTTATGATGGTAACCCAACTTATAGACTGAGATCCCCAAGAAATAAGTTCAAAGGGTAATAACAAGTCATGAAGTGATATGAGATGTATCATGTTATTTATTAAATCCCATTCTATATTGTTAGAAAGCATGAAGTCTGGCGATAGAAAAGGATGAGTTAATTGTTAAACTCTTAATGAGTTCTATACTTCATGTGGAGTAGTACATAGCTGGCTGCGGAGTACTCTTGATAGACTCACCTATGTGAATGTGGAAGTGTGGCCGCTTCCTATGGAAATTTTTTGGGCAAAAATTTACTAGAGCGTTCACTATACCTTGGGATACGTGGCCGTAAAGCACGGGCTTTTTTCGAACTACACCTTGGAAAGGTTGTGTGTGTGATGATTGTTAGAGATAGAGTTCAAAACTATGAAGTTACTCACAGTATATTCTAAAGCATCAATACTATGCAAAGGTTCAAGTCGATAGACACCTTTTTGCTTATGCACAATCTTATAATTTTAATTGATCGGTTGCTTCGATAGAAAATTATTTTTATATAAAATTCAAGTGGGGGATTGTTGAAAAAGATGAAATTTAATTAAAAAAAAATTTTGTTGGGAAACGTGCCTTGTCCCACATTGTTTTTTTTATATTATTTTAAAGAGGTATAAATAGTGAGTGAGTTGGCTATTGGGATTGGGCCCAAGGGGCACCCACTTTTGTGGAAGGGAGAGGACCTAGGCAAATGTGATACCACACGCACGCTGCGTCAGCCTGGCTGCCGCTCCGTCCGACCGGCCAGAAGCCGTCTTGCGGCCGAGCCGTCAGTCCGAGTCCGAAACCGAGCGCGTGTGCGTGTGTGTGAGGTGGTATTTTCCTTTTGGTAAAATATTCTTTTTAAGGAAAATTTTTACACTTACAAAATGGTTGTTATATATATATATATTTTTTATGACCGTTATTTTCTTTTATTAAGAATATGACCGTTTGTCTTCTTTATTCAAAAAGAGCCGTTATTTTCTTTTATTAAGAATATGACCGTTTGTCCCAAATTATATCCGTTATCCGTTACTCGTCTTTAATTCCGAAAATGGTCGTTACTCTTCATTACTCGGTAATGGCCGTTACACTCTTAATTCCTAAACATTACCGTTTTATTCATAATTACCACACGGTTTCTAAAATTATAAAAAGGAGGGCTTCGGCTCATTTGATACACAACAATCGGCAATCATCTCCCTACGAAAAAAAATTCTCTACAATTTCTAAGTTTTTTTTTTTTGTTTTAGTTTTCCCGAGCAACAAATTTTCGGGTGTAGCATTCCGGTCTTCATCGGTCTGAAGTTCGAGACGAAACAGATTAAGATTCTCGGGCTGTTTTATCCTGGGGCAGACGAGGTGTTTGCTTGCATAAATTGGGCAGAGCCGCGAAACGTCTTAAAGAGAGCGACCTTGTCCGCGACTCAACCCAAGCAGTTACTTTCAAGTTATCGGTAATATTGTTCCTACACTGTTTTTATAAACTTGCTTCAACAATTGTATTATATATTCATGTATAAATATATATCTTATGTCTTGTTATTCCATCAAACATGAATATAAATTCGCAAAAACAAACCAGCCTAGTTATTATAAAAGCTTGAACATTGCCTCCTTTTTACACAGTTTTTTTTTCTTCTTATTTTTTTTTTCTTTATAGTTTATTTGCTATAAATTACACACCCAGAGTTTATTTTTATTTTATTATATTTCCGGTTCTGATGTATATCTTACTTGTCAAACTTTGAGTTTATATTAAATGTAGTATACATTTTGACCTTCATCAAGTGAAATAATTATTATAGCTACAAATTAAGCAAAACATAATCTATCTTGTAAGGTTTATATTATATTTTAATCTTTTTCTCACTTTATTTGTCTATAATTAACGCAATAACTTTAATTTTATTGTGATATATTGAAAGTTGATTACCTCTTACTGTTACTAAATAATAATAAAAATATTTTTCATTTGCATTGAATTGCAAGGAACAGAGAAAGGGATTACAATTTTGGTTCTACTTGTTAACCCAATTATTTTTATATATGCAAATATATACTCCTAAGCATAACAATGACAATGAGAAATATTATTCGCATGTTTAATTATTTAATTTTATTAATTTATATTTTTTTATTTAATTACAAATTAGTAAAGACAAATTTAATATTTGAGCTCGTTAATATATTTATTTATTTCCCCTTTGGTAAACTAAAATTTTAATTTCGTACAGTTATACCAAAATATGCACTCACCTACTTTCATATTTTGAAAAATCTTAATTATTTATTATATTTAAAAAATAAAATATGAATTGTCTTGTTGTGTGATTATTGAATTGATGTGGTTTGAAAACCAATCAATAAAAGCATGCAAGAGTGTGTTTACGTAGTTTACTAAATAACAGAGAGAAAAATAATGTCTCACAAGTATTTATATCTTATATATTAAAAGTGTCAATGAGTATATCAAACCATGTCTTGATAGTTCTTAGTTTTTTTTTTTTTACTTTTTATTATTTTTTTATCAATGATTATTAAAATATTCATATAATAAATATTTTTTTTTCTTTTTTTTTTCTTTTTGTTGTTTTTCACATCAATAAATACTAATTTGTCCATATAATAAATATATTTTGATGAATAGTTATTTTATATAAAATAATCATTTTTATTATATTAAGAGTGATAATTAACATAGTTCAAGATGACTTATTTAATGAGTATTTGATCAATTTACTTATGAAAAGATCATTTTTTTAAATTAATAATTTTCATGTCAAAATCATATCGTATTTCATATCAATTAAAAACATATTCAACTAGTGTAAAGTATTTTTCAACAAAATTTTTTATTATTCATATATGATTAACTCTTAGATATCAAAAATATTAATTGAATAAATTTATATATTTTTGTTTAACTTATTCATTAAATAAATATGTAATTATTATGAATAACGTGATAAACCATTCATGTTTATATTGTGTTCGGATTATATTGCTTTTATTATTATATATTTATTAATAAATTAATTAACTATTTATTTTAAGAATATTTTTACGAAATACTTTATAAAATATTTTAATATCATTTTTTTAATTATAACATAAACTACTTAAAGATTTATATTTAAAAACTTACTTTTTTTTCTTTTATTTTATAAAATAAATAATTTAAAATAATAATTATTATTATTCAATAATTAATATATTATATATTTAATACCGATAGAAAAACTAATATATATGTATAGTTTCTTAACATGCACTCATGTATTTGAATTCAATCAGTTTAGGTTATCTCCATTTATTTTATTTAAATAAGTATAAAAAAAATTCTATTTGGAAAATTTTTGTTTACAAAAGTTTTATATTTATTAAAATATAAAATAATAGATAATAAATAAATTATCCACATGAGGGTATTTATGAAATATTGAGTTATTGTTATATATTTAACAAGTAATTTTATATTTTAATATTTTAATAATAAATAAAAGCACTAATGATAAAAAAAATTCGTTTTATGTTTCATCCAAATTCCGATTTATTTTAAATACCATTACGAGTTAATAATTGTACATAAATTTTTTTTAAATTCAATTAGGAATTAGTAAATGCAACCTATATTATATTATTTGCAAAAACGTGATCAGCTAAAAAGTATTTGGGTTTTAGTCACCTTATTCTTAAAATTAAATAATATAGTTATATTATTTTTGAATCAAATTTAATTGGTACCATAATTTTTAAAAAATATTCAAATAAATTTTAATTTTAATTTTCCTTTTAAATTAGATTGAATGAGACATACGAGATATGCTTTACATTCTTCTTCCAATATAGTGGATAGATTTCTCCCGGAAGGTGTAATATGACATTTTTGATTCAAAGCATTTTTATAACCATGTGATAAAAGACCAAGTTTTTTTTTAAAATACCTTAAAATTACTTAATTAATCTTAATTAATTAAATATGTGTTCAATAATTATACTTTTATCGTGTATAATATTTATTTCTACTATAATATGATAAGTGGATCAATTTAATTATTTTTATTAATTATGAAATCAACCCAATATAATAAATATAAACTAAATTATATATTTTACAATATATTAAATGTAATCATGTGTATACATATACTAATTATTTAATAATATATAATTATTATGTTTAGGGTTTATCTTGAGATATTATTTATCTATCTTTAAATTTCATATTTATAATTAGATTTATCATTAGGTTTTATATTTTTATTTCGTATTATATATATAAAATGACCTCTTTTGTATTTTGTTTTGCAATTTTTTTACAATTTTTTCGTTTCCAAAATATTTTTGAAATTTATTCTATATTTATTTATATATTTTTATTTAAATGACAATGTAAGTAAAAGTAATAACTTTTAGCATAATAAAAATATGATCCAAACATAATATGATTGATACTAGTTAACACATTTTAAAATCATACTCCTAACTTGTATTATAAATCAATCAATATAGCATGATAACATGAAAAAATATACTAAAATATTATTTTATTGACTCAACTTGAAACAAACAAAATACAACATGAATTGCCTAAATTTAATGAGTCAATTTATAATTAAAAATATATATTTTATTTTTTTTATTTTTTTTATTTTGTTAATATTTTATATTTTCGTATATTTTTAAAAGGTAATAAAAGTAAAAGTAAATAGTTTTTGGCGTTTGTTTGAGTAATAATGTAAATAGAAGATAACTTTTTACACCATACAAACACGTTCGGAATATAGTATCATCTATACAAATGTTGTTGATAATAAACATATATAATTGTATTTCAATATAATTTGTTATTTGTTTGAGATAATACTTAATGCATTAATTGAGATCATTTTAAAGATGCTAAAAATCATTACACATTTAGATAAAACTATTGAAAAGTAAATATGTTAATAAATTTAAAAATTTAATATAAAATCAAACAAAATATTACATTATAATAGATAAATACAAAAACGTTATATTATATTAATTCAAAAATCTAGATAACTGACAGCTTTAAACATGTGTTAAATCAAAGCTGTTAGAAAATCTCAAACATCATTACGTTTGGATGAAAATAATATATAATAATAATAATAGTAATAATAATATTTTTGACTTTAATTTGACTATTAAATATATATCAATTACTCCCTCATATCCTCAAGAAGTTGAAGTTAATAATTTGATATTTAATTAAATTCTAATCAATCAATGTAGAGATGGCCATGCAATTGCTAGCCAACATACCTATTTTAAAAGCAAGTTCTTTAGCCAATGGCAACTCAATAGCTTCCTCATTGAAAGCATCACGACAAGTACCCAAATGTGTTATAACAGCACTAAGCTTAATTTTCAATGAACCAACATCATGTTGTGTAAGTGCTTCAAGAGATTCTTTAAGATCATCAATAGCAGAATCATAATTCTCAGTACAAGTTTCAAGGCATTGAGCTGCTATTGAAGGTAGTTGAAATTTATGATCACTAGCTAAACTCATAAATTTTTTATGAGTCCCAGTAATAAGTTCCAAAGCAACTCTGATTTCTACTTGAAGAGCAATTACAGGATTAACCTCACCCTTCAAAAAAGGAAGAATTGTTGTTGTACAAAGTGAGACATCATCAGTTACTTCACAAATTTTCTTCATACTTGGCTGAAGAAATTCAAAACGTGATTGGGTTAATGGTAATTTAAATAAAGTTTTAGAACCTAATAAAGTAGATAACGTGAAGGAAGAATCATTTTCTGTGGGGTAATCAGGCTGATCATCATTAATACCAATTGAAGGTGATGATTTAGGTGCAAAAGATGATGACTTTGGAGCTGAAGCAGGGGATTTTGAGATAGGTGAGGTTTTTATTTTGGGGCTGCCGACCTTACGGGGTGAGATGGGACTAATTATAGAGGATCTTAATTGTGTTTTTGTATTTTCTTTATAAGAATTAGATGAGACCTTGGTTGATGAAGATGGTTCAATTTTAGCATTTTCATGAGATAATGCAAGTTGAGGATAAGATAGAAGGATTAGAAAAGGGAAGGAAAGGAAGAGGAGGGTGAAAAAGTTGAATTCCATTGTCTCTTCTCTTTGGAGATTGTTTGTGAAAGAGAGAGGAGAGACAATGGAATTGAGGGAGATAGAGAAAGATAATTTATAAGAAAAATGTTAGGAAATGGAACGGACATGCATTAGAATAGAAGTGCCAATTAAGATTTTGCCATATATAGCATAAAATGGTTGATTGGTGTGTGTATATATATATATTTAAAATATGCTTATAGTTGTTATGATTAACAGGTTATAGTTTTTCTAATGATTTAAGTGATCAGGACTATATTGGCACCAATGAGCCACTAAAACGGCTAATTGAATAGAATTTTGATAATTTATTATATTTCATTAAAATAAATACATTAGATTTATTGGATTTATGACACAGGTATGAAAATAAGTGATGTGTTAATACTTTCAAGAGTTTTCCGATTTAAATACACATCATAGTATATTTATATATGAAATTTTATTTTTAAACCCCTCTATATAATATATAATATTTTTTATAACATCAAATCATAGGGTAAATATTTTATTTGTGATAATAAGTTTTAACTTGATTTCAATTTCTTCTACTAATTTTTTACTTTATGTTATCATTTCTATATTAATAAGTTATTTTTAGTTGATATTGACATTAAATCATGATGAAAGAAGTAACTTCGAATTTTTTTATCTAATTGATTGAAAAAGGGTTATCTCATAACTTATTTCGTTAAAATTTAACTTTAATATAAATTAAAATATATAATTGAATAAAGGAAGTACTAAATTGATAGGAAAAAAGTTAAAAATAATAAATTGAAAACAAATTCAAACTTTTAATAGAAAATAAAATGTTTACCTTATATTTGTTTAGTTATTAAAAGAAAAATCAATTGAGTATCTAAATCATATAAAAATTATGTTTTTTTAACTTTTTTGGTTTTTTTTTTAATTTAATATCTAAACTAGTTATAACATCATCATTGTTTATTCTTGAATATACATTTATTTAATAAGAGATACAATTAGGCTACCTAACTTTATAAAGTACAACAAGGAAAAATTATCTATTATTTATTAACCATGTATCTATTACCTATATAAAAAGAGGTTTATGCCTCTAATTATAACAATTTCCATTTTTTTTTTGTCTTTTTATTTCATTTCTACCCCTCTCTTTGTAATAGACACTTGAGTGAGAGCATTTTTAAACATCTTTTCTATTATTATTTTTCCTTTGATTTATGCAAGAACTTGCACATTCATTTTTTTATTGGGGTCCAATACACACATATTTTTTCCTACTTTGATATTTTAACCCTCATTAAGTGAAATAATTATTGTACATAGAAAGCATAACATAATTTATCTGGTAAGGCATATGTTGGTTTTTAATATTTTCTTCGCTCTATTTGTCTACAATGAACACAATTATACTTAAACTTAATTTTCTTATCTTAGATTGGAAGTTTATATTAAATTTTCTTCCTTTTTACACACCTTTTTTTTTCTTTTCAATTTATTTTTTTAAAATTTATTTGCCATAACTTATGCACACAATTTTTATTTTATTTTATTTTTGGGTATAATAAACATCTTAATTGTGTAACTTTTATTTTGTATTAAATGTAGTAAACATTTTAACCTTCATCAATTAAAATAATTATTATAGCTACAAAGTATAATAAAATCTATCTTGGAAGGTTTATATTTTATTTTAATCTTTTTTTCTCACTTTATTTGTCTAATAATACTTAACTTTAATTTTATTGTGATAGATTAGAAGTTGATTATATCTTGTAAGACATGTTTTATTTTTCTCTCTATTTTTTTCAATAAACTACATAAACACACTCTTATATGTTTTTATTGGATGGGTTTCAAACCACATTAATTGAGTAATCGCACAACAAGACAATTAATATTTTTATTCTTTTAAATATAATAAATAATTAAGATTATTCAAAAATGAGAGTAGATGAGTGCATGTTTTGGTAGAACTGCACTAAATTAAAATTTTAATTTATCAAAGGAGAAATAAATGAATATATTAACAAACTCAAATATTAAATTTATCTTTTTACACAATAAAATGATAAATTATATCAAATTAATACCTTTTTTAATTAAAGATACTATTAAGATATCAACTCAAAAATATAAATAACAAAAATGACAAAAATAAAATTATAAAACTATTAAAGTAGCAAACCCCTGTAAGCTAAAAAGTGTAAGGGCTGATTTTGTAACATTATTTTCAAGTAGTTATATTATTTTTAAGTTGGATTTAATTGGTGCCATGATATAAAGAAAGAGATAAATTAAAATCTTGATTTTCCTTTTAAATTAAATAGAATGATATATATGGAAGACGTGTTACCTTCTTCGATCTTCAAATATATATATTGGATATATTTTATCCATGTTGTCGCGAAAAATAAGCTGTATTAAATATTAGCATTTTTTATTCAATTTTTTTATAATTAACCACGGGATAAAAGATCCAAACTTTTGTAATTAGATATGTAATTAATAAATTAATTTTTGGGTTTAATTTGAATGATATTATGATAAATAAAATAATTTTTTTATTTTTATTAATTATAAGACTTAATCAACCCAATACAATAAAATGATAAATATAGTAATAAAGTACATATTTTGTAATATTCTAAATATGTTATTTAATGTAAAATATAATATATAATTATAATTTTTAGAGTTTATCTACCTTGTACCTTTCTGAAATTTATTCTATATTTGTTTATATATTTGTTTAAATGACAATCCAAGTAAAATAACAATTTTTTACACTATGTAAATACGATCCAAATATAGTATGGTTAATACTAATTAACACATTAAAATCTTACACTTAACTTGCATTATAAATAGAACAAGCATGATATAACATGATAACACAAACATGAACAATTCTACTAAAATATTGTTTTATTCAATCAATTTAAAATGAACAAAATACTACATAAAGTTCATGGATTACTCTCAAAATAAACAAATTTATTTTGCAAATATCGGTGATTATATTTTTTTATATTTTTAAAAGGTAATGCAAGTAAAAATAACAATTTTGGGCACAATAATCTAAATAATAATGCAATTAAAAGATAATTTGTGGTACGATACAAACACATTCTGAGCACAGTATGATCTATACATATAATATTGACAATAAACATATATAATTGTACTTTAATGCAATTTATTTTGAGGTAATTTATTAATCATTCTCGTTATAGACACAAATGATCTATTCGATAAAACTCTTGAAAAATAAAGATGTTAATAAATTTAAAAATTTAAATTAATACAAATGATGTTGATGATGAACATATATATAATTGTACTTCAATGTAATTTGTTATTTATTTGAGATAATCTATTAATTAGTCTAGTTTCAAAAATATAAAATGATCTATGCAAATTATATTGACAAATCATATTAATCGTTAGATAAAACTCTTGAAAGATAAAGATATTAATAAAATTAGAAAATGATTTATAAAATAAATAAATACAAATATTAAATTGTATTCATTCAAATATTTAGATCATTTAGTAAATATATTTTTCGAGATAATTTGTATCGAGAATACTTGTCATAAAAACTCATTGATCTTGCTCTCCCATCCAATCCCAAATGATTACCTTGAATTGCTATATTTCTTATCTTAGTTTTGTTATCATTTAATCTTCTCTCTCTATTTTATCATTTGTGAATTGTAACACAATAAATTTTTATTTTTATTTTGTTTCAAATTTTGCACATTTTAATTCCATTACTTAACCAAATATTAAATAATAGTATTAATGTTTCAATTAATTCAATTCTTAAAACAAATATAGAAAAATACACATAACTAAATCATTTCATAAAAGAAAAAATAAACTCCCAAACCTCTATTGTTTAAATAATTTAAATCATATATAAAGATTAACATAATGTAATTATTTTAATAAATATTTAATTTGATTGTTTTTAATTATAATTAACAATTTATGAAAAATACCTATAAATAAAATAGTAAGAGATATTGCTACAACTTAATATTATTATTTCCAAAATCATTATCAAGAATTAAGTATAATTACACATATCAAATAAACCACATTTATTTTTAATGTGATAATAATATAAATAATTATAACGATATTATTACTTATTAAATAAAATAGTTATTTTATAAGCGGGGCACTTGCTTTGTAAATGCTCCCATGCATACAGCCATACTTTTCTATATTATAAAATATAAATATAAAATTAATAATTGTATACCCTAAATTGAAAAATAATACTTCCATGAAAAACTAAATCTTAAGCTGGAAAAACTAATCTAAAGCAATTTGGGCAATTTTGCCTTTGTTTAGCTCCATAAGGTTGAATTATGTATCTTACCATATTATATTTACATTTATATTTATCTCAAATTTGATTGATATTTATAACTTATGTGGCATGATATCACGAAAAAAAAATCTATATGAGCGAGGAACCTGTATACGTAAACATATTTCTTGAACAACTAGACAATGATAGGTGAAAGATAAACAAATTACAAACTTATGGAAGATATAAAAATAAGAGCGTTATATATAGGTTATTTTTATTAGGTTTTTGTTTTTGTTTGATTTTTTATATTAAAAATTATATTATTTAATATTTTTTAATAACAAAACATATTATTTTGATAATTTATTAAAAGATTATTTTTTAAAAAAATAATGTAATTTATTCATATTTTTTTAAAATAAAGGACTAAATAATAATATATATAATTTAAAAAAATCAAATAATACAGATAATTAATATAGAAAAACTCTATAATGCTTTGCTATTTCAAATATAACGGAAGCAAAAGTTAAGAAAACCTTACCACTAACACACAAGAATGGATTTCAACATGGTATTTTGTTTTTTTTTTAATTATTTAATTCTTTATTTGTTTATTTTCCTTTACATTTTTTGAACATATCTATTTTTTTATTTAACCTCTTTATTAGGAATGGTCATTTTAATTATAGATGATTGAAATTTTGATTATTTGTAAAAAATTGATTTTTTTAAATAATCATAATTAACAAGGCATGGAATAGGAATGGTTATCACAATATCAAAACTTTGATTAATTGAAACAGAACATATATTAATATTATTATTTTATAAATATATAATTATATAAAATATATATAATTTTAATAATAAAACACACAATAATCATTATAATTAGATTAAATTTTATTTATTCTTACTTTATATATTTTTTATTTTACTTAAAAACATTTGTTAAATATTTAAAAAATAAAAATCGTTGTTTATATTTTAAATAATATAATAAAATAAGAATTAAGTTAATATTTAGTGTTTTTTAAAACTAAATCAATTTTTAAATAAATGTTAAAAAAATAAAAATATATAATTAAATAACTAATTTTTATTAACATAATGTATCAAAATTGATACGAAATAATTATACTTATCAATGTAACCGTCTCACAACCAACCATACTCTTCATTTAGCACGAAGTGAGCTTGTTCGGTACAAGTGGATGGTTTGTTTTGGAAATGGACAGTTTGATATTTAAATTAAATTTTGGATTTTAAATAGTATTTACATATTATATATAATTAAATTAAAATAGTATTAAAATAATAAATCAATTTTATATAACATGTATTTTATTAATTTATAAAGTATAAATAAATATTTTATATACATATATATGTGAAAGCTAACATGCACTATTTTGATCAACAACTATGTACAATATATACTAACTTCGAATCTTCAAGTTACATGCCCTTTTAAATAAAAATATATAGATGTTTATTAAATTAGTTTATTCGTATAATCTGATCCATTAGATTATAAATTACGTAATTAGTCTTTTATATTTGAAAAAATAAAATAATTAAGAATAAATTATATTATTTTAATTTTTTTATGTAGTAAAATATTTTTTCGTTAAGTAATTAAAAATAAATCTTGGACAATGATAATATGAAAATTATTATTAAAAAAATATTTGTTTAAATATTTTATGATTTTTACTACTTATTCTAATATCTTATTATTTTATTTATTTATTAAAAAATTTAAAATATATATTTAAATAATTTTTGTTAGAATATTATTATTTTATATATTTGTAAAGATTTTCGTATCAAATTTAATATTTATTTTTATTAATGATTCATAATTTATCACATTTTAATTATTTTATATAAAAAAATTAATAAAATAATATATTTTGTTATTGATACATATTTTTAAGTAATAAGATTAAGTAATATTATTTTAATAAAAAAAGTTAAATAATATTAATAATCTAATATAAAATACCTCATTCTTATTATTTTATTTAAAATACCTTTTATTTGATTATTTGGTGAAATCATATAAGTACATATTTATCATAAAAAAGTGTTTTTTTAAGTGGCAGGTGTAATGAGTAAAATAGGGGTGTTTATTTCAATCACTCTTGACCACTTCCTCATTTTAACACTTTGGATTAGATAATTAAGTTATGTTTGTTATATAATAATAAAGATATTAATTATATATTTTTTTAATTGTAACGAGTTTAATCATAAAATAGGATTATATTATAAAAAATAAAAATTATACGTATAAATTTAATATAAATAATAGATGAAGTTTTAAATCATATTAGATATTTTACTTAATATATCTAAATTTTTAATTTTAAAATTATATGTCTTGATTTTTTATTTTATTTTAAATTAAAAAACATTTTTTTTTAATTTTTAAAATATAAAAATAAATAAGTATTAATTTAAATAAAATTTTAATGAAATTATTTCAATAGATAATAACATTTTATAAAAAAATTAAATATAAAGTATTTCTTTAATATATTTATCATAAGACTATATAGAATAATTATAATATAATTCAATAAATATAATTATATTTAATTATGTATCAAATATTAGCATAAGAAAGCCCCAAATGAATTGGTTCACAAATCTGTCTTTCAAATAAGATAAACCTACAAATATATTGTCAAATATTTACGTTTTTGTATCACCGAATTATTTTTCCTTCAATTTCTACTATTAAACTATCAAAATGTTTTATTCATATTATTCCGTAAATTTTTAGTCTATTAGGCCGTTAAACTTTTTTATAAAATTTACTATTAGTTGTATTCCTCACTGGTTATTTAACAAATAACCCCTGTAGTATAATTTCTAACCATCTTCTTCTCCAATGCAACAACTTATTTTCTTTAATTCTGCTTTTATTGTCACGACCTTACAATTTTTGTCATTAACACATTTAGATCTCTTTTTAGTCTTTCTATTTTACGTTTAAATCCAAAGTAACCCACTTCAAGATCTGAAGAGCTATCAATAGAACTAAGATTCTTGGTTTTTGCAATCAACGCCTCCATCTCCAAGTCCTTTTCCATGATTTTAAGCTAATTAATGCACACCTACAATATTTGTTTAAGGATGACAAATAATTGAAAATGGGCAAATAAAATAAACTCAACAACAAGATTAAATAGCTTTAAAAGAAATCTTTAAGTACACCTCCACTCCACCACCCATGGAGAGATACGGAAACCTTATAAGTTCTAGGAATCACAAGATGCTACCCGGAGTGACAAGCTTCAACCTCTTTGCTAATAGAGAAGTACCCCTCTTAATCTTTACTGAGAGAGAAATACTTTTCTACTTTTTCACAACAGCTCTATCTATTAGAAAGCAAGTTACTAGAGGTTTGCGTTGAAGTGGGTCAATTTGAATTTGAAAGTGATATAGCAAGACTCAAAAGGTATTGAAATGTGTTAATCACAAAAATTATTAGGTCGATACAACAACATCAAAATTCAAGAAATTAAGTTGTAGCAATGGAGGATCGTAGCAATGTAGAAGAAGTAGGTTAGAAATTAACAAATCTAAGAGAGTTAATTGTTCAAAAACTGAAAAGAAAGATGATAAATAGTGAATTTTATTGATGTTTTGATTTTTTTTAAAGGCACAATAAACGAAAAAACTGAAGCAAAAATGATATAATGGTATGAAATAAATATTATTATAGTTTCACAGTAGAAATTAGACAAAAATTAGTTTTATGATACAAGCAATACAAACATAATAATTTGGATATATTTATGGGTTTTTCTCAGAATCATAGCTTATTATCCCATAATGGTTTGCAGTCTATTAAACCTTTGCTTTGAACATTTAGCTCATGTTGGATTTGTAGAATGAAAATATAATGAGAATATTAATGTTAATAGAAATTAAATTTAATAGAAATAATATTATTATTATTATTATGTTTATTTAGGTAGTGTAATTAAAATAATGATAAATATTACAATAAAATTTATGAAATTATAAATGAAATAAAATTAATTTTTTTTATTTTTTAAATAAGATAAGTTATAAAACTAATAAATAGTTATATAAATATGTGAAAAAATAAAGCATTCTAAAGTATTCTTAAGAAGCACGAAAGTAGTGACAATTCTTATTATTATTTTAAATTAACAATCAATCAAAATACAAAAATATTTAAAATTATTCTTATTATCATCCTTATTACTGTCAAATAAACATGACGATGATGCAGAATCATATCCTTATTTAATAAGGATTTTTTTGATTGTATTGTTTAATACGTATTAGGTTCACTGTGTTCCTATTACATTTACATGATTTTAGTTCAATTTTTTTATAGAAAGTAAACTTAGTAAAAAACTTTTAAACATAAATTTTTGAGAATAATATCAACTTTTTCTTAAAAATTAAAATTAAACTTAAAAACATTCTCAATCACTTACAAAATATATAAATGTACCTATGTTATCTTAAATTATCTAATTTTATTATCTCTTATTCTCTCAATCTTATCTTAATCTCTTAATTTTTCATATATTATATTTAATTTTTATATAAAAACACTATAAATTTTATGTTTAATAATGAAATTAGTTGAGTTTATAAATTATGGAAGAAAAATAGTATTTTTTAATGAAAAAAATAAAAAAATATGAGAGAGACTAAAAGACTCCCACAAAAATAAATTATTTTTATTTGGGAATAAAAAGAGAGATAATATTGGTTTGGATTTTTAATAGTTATTTTTAAAAAATCATTTTTTAAATACAAATTTTCAAGAAATTAAACTAAATTAATTATATTTAAAGATTATTGTTGTAAAACTATCAATTTTTAAGTTATGTTTGGTTGACAATAATATAAATGGTAATACAAATGATTTACAGTATTTTTGTGTTTTGTTTAGCTGATCTAGAATGCAATGTACTCAATCCTCCTACAGTTTAATTTAGAATATAATGTATTTAGTCCTTCTAAAGTTCGCAAGAATATGGTAGAATGTTTTATTATTCTCAAATATTTATATAATTATTTATTATTATTATTTTATTTTAAAATTAAAAATATTTTTTTTAATTTTACTTCATTTATAATTTTATTTTAATATTTATAATTATTTTGATTTCAATATTTTTAAAAAAAGATAATAATAATATTTCTATTAAATTTCACTCATATTATTATTTGCATTCTCATTATATTTTTATTTACTAACTGATCATTGCCTTTAAAAGAAATGATATTTATCAAAAATATTCTTATTTTTTAAAGTAATATCATAAATATTTTTAAAATTTTAAAAATATCACAAATATCCACAAATTTAACATAATTGAATAGTATTATTTTATACATAAAAGGATAAAAAAAAAATAGGAAATCAGGAAATAATAAAAATAAAAATGCAAGACATCTTAAGATATTTCTCATAAAAAATGGTAACTAGTAAAAAATTGAAGAAATATAAAAAACAAGATTAAATCTTAAGGAATGAGGTGAATTTAAAGATTCATCATTTTCAATAATAAGAAAAATATTTCTAAGAAAATATATAGTTTATTATGTAATAAGTAATACAGAAATGAATATTACTATTACAAATGTAAAAAAAAAGTTTAATGTACCATTAATTTACAAGAAAATCATTGTGGATAAAAATATTAAAAATCTCTCAAAATGATAAAAGAAAATTTTGATATATCTATTTAGAAAGAATTTAAATATTAATAAAAATACATTTTAAAGAATGAATTTATACATCAATAAAATTAGCGATGCTAAACAAATATAATAGTTTAATATATGAATAAAATAAATTCAAAGAAATAGATAAAACTTTTCAAGAAATTAAATAAATAATAAAACCAGAGATATTAACGGGCTTTGAAATATCAAAAGAATATAACTTAGATGTTAAGGAAAAACCTCTGATACCACGAAGAAAAAAGATGTATCAAGATTTACACTTATAAATCACAAAGTAGAAACCTCTAAAAAAGGAAAAAAAATGTGACAGATTTAAAACAAAAAATTAAAGTAATAAAAATATTAGCCCATGAAATAATATTAGAAAGAAAATGATATTATTATTATTCCAATAATGTTCAAAAATAAACTATGAAATATAAAATTAGATGTTAAGGAAAACCTAACAAGTATATTAAAAAACCAAATAACAATAATAAAAGTTTTAATTGTTTTAGAAGAAGAAACTAATATAATACAATAATCAAATATTAAATCTTTATAAGACATAAATAAGAAAATATGGTTATAATAAAAAACTATACTAAGACAATAAGAGAATATGGTTATAATAAAAAAAACTATACCAAGACATACGTAAAGAATTTACAAAATTAAGAACAGATATAAATAACATATTTAGAAACAATGAAATTATAGTTTATAAATTTAATACATTTGTAGGATTATAGGAAGAATAACCTACGAGATTAGATACATTAATACTTCAGAATGAGAAAAGAAATAATAAGAAAAATCAAAAGATAAAGAAGAAGCTATAATCTTAATTTCATGGAACATATGAAAGAATTAAAATAATAGTTTATGAACGTACCTTCAAAAACAATTACTTAATTTATTAACATTAATAGATAAAGAACTAAAATGAAATTATGTTAATGATTGTCCTAACATGATTTAACATAAAAAAAAAGAATTTAAAAAAATATTTTCATAAAAAATGAAAATCTTAGAAGAAGTTTTTAAGATAGAATCAGAACAAATTGAGAAATCAGATATAGATGATGGTTGTAGTATTTATCTATTAGAAGGAAATAAGAGAGAAATAACTAACTCAGAATATAAATATTATTCATCAGAAGATGAATAATTTGTATAGTATTACAAATCCACGTGACCTAGCATGTGTAGCTAGTAAATATATAATTACAAAAGAATTATATAAACAAACACCAAAAGACTTAATTGTAAAAATTATTAACAATAATACAATAAATCTTAATAGAGTTTTACAAGATACAAATATAATGATATGAGAAGAGAAATAATCATGTTTCTACCATATATCAATAAGAAATAATAGTTGATTTATTAACATGAACTCATTTTCTAAACTTATATAAAAAATTTACACAATATTTAGATAAAACAAGTTTAATAACACTAGATGGTGAAACCATTAATGTGTCAAAAATAAGAAAATCTTTGACTGTATCAAATCTAACTTTTATGAAATACCATAAAAACTGAAAATGTGGTGAAAAAGACACAAAACAGTAATAAAAACCTTATTTAGAAAATATTTTATTAGATATAGAAGAGAATAAAAACTATTTTTAATGAAATTTAGAAAAAAAAAGCATTAACAAGTATTAAAAACAATAAGTTCAAAAAATCCTTTAGATCCAAAAATAAACAAATTTATAATGATTGTTAACATAAAATTAAGGTATTCTAACAAAGTTATTAGAGTAAAACCTATGATTTATATTACAGAAAACAAGAGTAAGTTTGAAAAATAAATTCAAGAACTTTTAGAACTAAAAGTTATAATATTAATTAATTCACCACACTCTAATCTAACATTTAAAGAAGAGGTTGAAAAAAAAAGAAAAAAAAAGAGAATGGTGACAAGCCTATTAATATCAAAAAATTTAGTTTATTTATGTGTTAGAATGAAGAAAGTTGTATTAGTTCATTCGATCAAATTAGGAATTTTTAACACTAATAGAAAAGTTTCAAAATCAAGTGTGCTTCTAGAAAATGAATTCAATATAAATGAACTTTGTTTACTAAAATGATAGTTGTTAGGTCAAATTCATCATGAACTTAAAAAAATTGATAATTCTTTTAAAATTAAAGTGAATTATTCAACTAGTAAAATCATAATCGCTTTCCATAGTAATATGATCCTCACTGAAGATAGTAAGAAAATAATAAGTTTAAGGCAAATTTAAGAGTAATAATCTAAAAATTTATCAAGAAACAAAAAATATGTTTTATTTTTAAGCTTAGAAAACCACCAAGGATCATAAATGCATTTATTGCATTAAAGATCGAGAAGATAAAGATGTATTATTACTTACGTTATCAAAAGGACTATCGGTAGAAAATGACAGATGAATAAAGATATAAAATCCATATCTTTAGTTGGTAGGTCATGCCAAGGAAATAAAATTCTTAAAATCAAAAATCAAAAGCAAAAAATGAAGTGAATTATTAAATTAGGGGTAAAATAGTGATTTTTACTATTATAAACAAAGATTCCTTGCTCGATAAAAGGAATCATTATTTTTATTAATTGGACACAACTTTTGCAATAAAAAACTCTATACTCTAAAAATTATTCATCTAGTAACTATGTATTTAGAAACTATGAGCGGTAAAGAATCTCTTCAAAGTTCTTAGTTGACTTTTAGAATTATAATAATTATTAATATTATGAATAATACGGAGTGTAGTCACTTTTTTTCTATTATCTAATAAGTCTAATTTGAACACCATACCATGTAAAGATGCAATAGTTTCGCCATTACCAGAAGGATATTAAGACTTAAACAAGTTAAGCATATCAAGTGTAACAAAAGACAACAACTTAAGGGAAGACTATAGTGGACCTATTAAATTCAAGTATGATAATTATAATTCTAAGTCAAATAAGGATATTGAATGATTAAATATTTATTTATAAATTTATAAAATTAATAAATAAGAAAATAAAAATAAAGAAACTAACCACAAGTATGTAAGAAAATAAGTATAAAAAAATATAAAGTTAAAATAATATTTTAATGAAAAACTTAAAATGTTTTCTTTTAAATAATAATATGTAAGAATTAATAACTAGTATCGTAAAATAACTAATTATAATTTGGTATAATGACATGTAAAATATATATTATTAGATGAAAAATTAACATTATTAACTATTTGAGAATATTAATGATATTATTTATAAACCTCGTAGCTTTTTTTTATTTATAAATCTCAAATATATTAGTGAAGATATATTGAAATTTAGGACATTAGTAAAATATTTCTTGAAAAAGAAAAAAAGAAATTAAAATATGAGAAGTTTGAGTATTTACGTGTAGGTATTTGTTCAATTTTCAGTAATTTTTTTTAACTAAATCAGATTGTTCATATTATTCAAATTAGATTTAATCGGACCTTTTAGTTATTAAAAATGTCGTAACTGAATAATTTGATCCGATTTAGTTAACAGTTTTCAACAATTTGATCTAGTTAATAGCACATAAATATGATACATTTAATGATATAACTTTGATTAAGATATAAAAAATTTAATTAATGGATTGTGAAAAATAATATGAGAATTTAATATATTATTAAAATTGGTTCGATTTAGTTAAAAAAATTTATAAATTAATATAATGTTTAAAAAATAATTTTAGTTAATATAAATTAAAACGGACAGTTTCCTTAAATCTGATTCAATTTTTCAGTTTAATTCCAATTCGATCTTGTTGACACCACTTCTCACACGAGACTAATCCCTGTTTAACAGGGAATCAGTCAGTTTCCTTCCGTAACGAGAACGGAAAAGTTCTATGAATGCAAATCAATAATTTCTAGACATTGTTTATCTGATCAGAACGTGATAAAAGTGAAAAACCCTCACTCTTCACTCTCAGCTCTTAGTTCCAACTGTATAATGAGATTCAAAGAGGCTTTTCTAATATCTCTGATCGTAGTTTATTGGATATCTGCTACTTCCGCTGATTCCATCCATGGCTGCGGTGGTTTTGTTGAGGTTTATCGATGTTCTCTTCAGTAATTATCTTCAACTTGACTCTAGACTTTCTTATTTCGCTTCTCTTTTAATTTCGATGTGATTTTAATACTGTAGGCAAGATCGTCATTGATTAAGGCAAGGAAGCCCACGGATGTGAAATTGGATTATTCTAATATCACGGTACCTTGTACTTTTCGATTTTTAAGTTCTTTATCTTTCTCTATAGGCTGTTATTGTAGTATTTAAAATGTTTAAATCTCAGTAGCAGCCTAAATCTTGATTTTGAAAATTGAAATATATCTCCTGTTCCCAATTCGATGTGAAATTGTATTGACATGATGTAAGAAATGGATTTATTGATGATTAATAAACGAATGTTTACAACCTATTTATACACAAGAAAAACAAAATTGTAATAATTAAAAATAAACACAATTATGGAGATGCATGTTCTTGGACAGCCTATCCCCACCAAGTTGTTGGTGGCTGCTTCCAGCTGGTGTGTTGATTGTCACCAGCTGGATATCATGTTCTTTAACATTCCCCCTCAAGTTAGAATATATGTTAATTATTCCTAACTTGTTAAGTAAGCTTGAAAACTGTGAAAAACTCAGAGATTTGGTAAATATATCTGCTGGTTGCTCTAATGTAGAGATATGATAAGTTTTGATCATTCCAGCTTGAATCTTTTCTCTTACTAGATGGCAATCGATCTCTATGTGTTTGGTTCGCTCATGAAACACTGGATTTGATGCAATGTGAAGAGCTGCTTGATTGTCACAATATAACTTGGTCGGTTGGGAGTGTTTGATACCCAAATCATCCAAAATATATCTTAACCAGGTTACTTCGCAACATGCTGCTACCATAGAGCGGTATTCTGCTTCTGCACTTGATCGTGACACTGTATTTTGTTTCTTAGTCTTCCAAGAAATTAGCGAGTTTCCAAGAAACATACAATATCCTGTGGTTGATTGTCGTGTATCTGTGCATTTTGCCCGATCTGCATCACAAAAAGCATTTAGTTGTAATGAACTAGTTGCTAAGAAAAAGAGACCTTGCCCTGGTGTCTTCTTGACATATCTTAGCATTTGTTGAGCTGCTTCCAAATGTGGTTGTCGTGGTTTATCCATATATTGACTGAGAATGTGCACGGCATACACTAAGTCGGGCCTTGTGATGGTCAAGTATATTAATCTCCCAACAAGTCTTCGATAGGATGTGGGATTACTGATGAATTCCCCTTCAATCTTGTTGAGGGATAAATTTTGTTCCATAGGTGAATTGGCAGATTTGGCACCAAGATAACCCATGTCCTCCAATATTTCAAGTGCGTACTTGCGTTGTGACAGAACAATTCCCTTCTTGGAACGTGAAACTTCTATGCCCAAAAAATACTTTAATTCACCGAGATCTTTAAGCTTGAATTGTCTCATGAGATGATTCTTAGTTTCTTCAATGTCTTGTATATTGTTTCCTGTTATGATTATATCATCTACATAGACAAGAAGAGCAGAGAAGGAATTACCACGGGTTCGGACGAACAGTGAGTGATCATACTTGGATTGGTTAAAACCAGCTAGCTTAAGTGTTGTTGATAGCTTGATGAACCACTGTTGTGAGGCTTGTTTGAGTCCATACAAGGATTTATGTAGCTTACATACTCGTGTTTCCCCCTTTCGTCCGAATCCAAGTGGAAGGGACATGTAGACATCTTCATGAAGATCACCATAGAGAAAAACATTGTTGACATCGAGTTGTCAAAGATGCCAATTTTGAATAGTAGCAATAGCAAGGAGAAGCCGAACAGTGACAAGTTTGGCTACTGGTGCAAAAGTTTCTTGGTAGTCAAAACCTTCAATCTGACTGTATCCTTTGGCCACTAACCGAGCCTTGTATCGTTCCACAGAGCCATCAGGATTATACTTGATTTTGTAGACCCATTTACAACCAACTGGTTTCTTGTTTGGAGGAAGCTGTTGAAGCGTCCAAGTGCCATTAGTTTCAAGAGCATCCAGTTCTTGTTTCATGGCAAGCCGCCATTTTGGATCATTGAAAGCTTCAGCAAAGGTGGTTGGTTCCCTGAGAATGGAAATAGAAGTAGCAAAAGCACGATGTGCAGGTGATAATTGGTCATAGGTAAGTACATGAGATAAAGAATGAGAAGTACCTTTGTCTTTGGACGATGCTGAGTGAGACGAAGGGAAGGATCGAGAAGGCAAGGAAGCTTCTACATGATATTTTTGAAGGTAGCTAGGAACATTGGTGGATCGACGAAGCCTATGTGTGACTGGTGTTGGAGAAGTTATGTGTGGTGGAGAAGTTGATGATGATATTTCTGGAGATGAATTTTGAAGATGAAGAGTGTCTGAGTTGATTATTGGAAGGACAAATGGTGTATGATCAAGTGATATATTTGGATTGGTTGATTGACGAATGTTGGGTATGTCATCATAAATAGTATCATCTGATGGAGGAAATAGAGTTGGAGTGTTGACAGCGGAAGTGAAATAAGGAAATACATGTTCATGAAAGATAACATCACGAGACACTAAAGTCTTGCTTGTTTCCAGATTGTAGACATGATAACCTTTGATCCCAGATGGATACCCAATGAATATGCATTTATGTGACCTAGCATCAAACTTGGTGAGTCGATCATGATGTGTAGACACAAAACAAAGGAAACCAAAAACACGAAGATGTTCATACCTAGGAGTTTTACCCTTGAGAACAGGTGTTGGAGTACGATTTATGAGGTATGTGGCTGTAAGAATGGCATCTCCCCAGAATTGTTTAGGAAGATTGGCTTGGAAAAGCAATGAACGAGCGACATTGAGAAGATGACGGTGTTTGCGTTGTCAAAGAACACCATTTTGTTGAGGGGTAGAGACACAACTAGTTTGATGAAGGATTCCCTTGGTAGAAAACAACTGGGTCATAGAGAATTCTGGTCCATTGTCACTACGAATGATTTTAACTCTAGATGAAAATTGTGTTTCAACAAGATTGATGAAGGTGGTAAGAAATGTGCGTGTATCAGATTTAGTATGTAAGAGATAGACCCATGTGCATCTTGAGTAGTCATCAACAATAGTGAGAAAATAACGTGCTCCATTAAGTGCTGGAATGTGATAACCACCCCAAATATCGACATGAATCATTTCAAAAGGTGTTTTTGTATTGATGGAACTTAAAGGAAATGGATTACGTGTTTGCTTAGCTAATGGACAAATAGAACAATCACTAATGGAACAAAAAGGTGTGTTGATGGAAAGTGAAATTACACGCAAACTGTTATTAGATAAATGACCAAGTCGTTGATGCCATAGATGAGAGTTGGTGGAAGCAGTGTTTGAAACGGAGAAACATCCAACCTCTTCAGAAATAGTCAGGTAGTAGAGTCCTACTTTCTCAGTTCCCATCCCAATCGTCTTCCCTGAGCATTTGTCCTGAACAAAGCACATAGTATTAGTGAAGGTGACATGGAAAAATGAGGTTTGAGTTAGTTTGGCTATTGAAACTAAGTTTAATTTGAAGGAGGGAACACACAAGACATTATGGAGTATGAAATTATTTGAGAAATGTACAGTGTCAATATGTGTGACACGGGCAAGAGAATGATCAGGTAAATGCACATGCCGATTAGTGACTGGAATGCTATAGCTCATAAAGTTTTGGGAACGGACCACGTGATCGCTGCCCCTCAGATCAAAAATCCAACGAGTTTCTGAATGAAAAACAGTTGCACATAATGTGTTACCTGAAGAAGTAGTCACTTGACTTGCCATGCTACCTGATTTGGATTGATTGAGAAGTGTAAGGAGCTCTTGATATTGGGCAGATATAAGGTTGTGGGATGGTGTCTTTGTGTCGGAGCAGCTTTCCTGAAAGTCAGTATGATGAGCTTTGGAAGGGAAGCCATAACTTGTGTTTCTTTTATCTTGAATTGCTCCTTTCTTTCGACACATGTTGATGTCATGTCCATTCAAACCACAGAAATTACATTTGAGACGCTTTCGGCAGTTTTCAAAATTGTGTCCATTGAGACCACAAAATCACATTTGAGGTAACTTCGGCAATTCTCAGAATTATGGTCTATATTATTGCATCTATTGCACTTGAGATGTGGGTTCCTTGGTGGGTAATTTCTGTGAGGATATTGTGGACGACTATCTCTGGCAACAAGTGCGGCAGCTTCTGGCATCCTTCCTATGCTTTGAGTGGAGACAACTCTTTGCTTTTCATCTTGAACAATAAGTGAATATACCTTATTTACTGTAGGTAATGGTTCCATGAGCAAGATTTGTCCACGTGCCGATGTGTAAACCGTGTTAAGGCTCATGAAAAACTTTATGGTTCGCTGCTTTTGTTGATATTCTTGTAATTCCCTTCCGACATTTCCTCCACAATGTGGAAGAGGACATAGTGCATCACGACTATCCCATAAACTTTTCAATTTGGTATAGTATTCTCCAATGCTTACACCTTCTTGCATGCAATCATGGATCTCTTGCTCAATGTGGAATAGGTGCACGTTGTTGGTGTGCGAAAAGCATTCCTTTAATTCTTCCCATAGCTCATATGCAGTATCACTATACATGACACTTTCTGCAATTTTGGGTGATATGGTGTTAATGATCCATCCTTTGACAAGAATGTTGCAGCGAGTCCATTGTTTGATTTCTGCTTCAAGGTTTGTTGATGGCCTTTTGATTGTGCCGTCAATGAATCCTTCTTTGTTTTTGGTTATTAGAGCCATGAGTATTGCATGACTCCAAATGTGATAGTTTTCTTGGTTTAAGGATTGAGCTACGAGAACCATGTCTGGTTGGTCTGAGTGGTGTAGATATAATGAATGGCTAGGGTCATCATACCATTTTGGTAAAGTAGGATTGGTATTGGTAGTTATAGACATTTTTTGTTGAATAAATTCGAAAGAACGGGATAGGTTTAAGTGTGTTTTAGACAATAATGACTATTTATGAAATAAATAATGTACTGAAATATGCTTTATCTTATAGAAAATGAGTCAAGGATTACAGAACCGGAAATTTTAGCTGCAGAACCGGTCGGAAAGTGGGTGAACCGGCGTCTGGAATGGCTGGAACGGCGGCTGCAACGGTGAAGCACTGAACCGGATGAAGACCGAACCGGACCGGACCGGATGGAAGACCGAACCGAGTGAACGACGCGTCATTTGCTTCAGCGGCGCGCGAACGACGTGTCGTTGGAGTCGTCTTCTTCAGTAGCTGGCGCGTGTGTCTCCGGTGAGGCGCGTTGAACGCCGGTGAGTTTAAACAAGGTGCGTGTGAGCGCGTGGAAAGGTATTTTGGCTTGATTTTAATTGCAGATTGCTCGGATTCTTCTGAATAATATGATGGGATGAAATTGGAATTATTTTGTGAATCGAAATTGGTTTTGGAAAAAAACAGATTGAGGAAAAATGGGAAAAAATTTTTATGAGGTGAATTTTCTGGGAAATGTTTCCTAAGCTCTGATACCATGTAAGAAATGGATTTATTGATGATTAATAAACGAATGTTTACAACCTATTTATACACAAGAAAAGCAAAATTGTAATAATTAAAAATAAACACAATTATGGAGATGCATGTTCTTGGACAACCTATCCTTCCTCACCAAGTTGTTGGTGGCTGCTTCCAGCTGGTGTGTTGATTGTCACCAGTTGGATATCATGTTCTTTAACACATGAAAAGAAGAATGAATCTAATAAGGTAGAATCTCATTGATGAAGTGAAATTTAATAATAATGTTACTGTCGGATGCTAAAGACCAAAATAATTTAACTAGCTTGTCTCTTAGTATGAAGCTTTTAGTGTCAAACCTTTTCGACAAGGAATTTTCACTTACTCTGAAATTTATGGTTGTGCACATGCTTACCTCGACTTCTTTTCACAACTGCTATTTGTTGTCTATTAGGTTGAGCTTCGTACGCTGGATGGACTTGTCAAAGATAGAACTCACTGTGCTCCGAATGGTTATTACTTCATACCAGTATATGACAAGGTGTGCTTTTTTTTTTAAACTAAACTTCAAATACATGGTAATTTTCACTATCTTATACACCACATCGTGCAAAGCACTGTGTGTGGTAAAGGAGTTCATGATTAGGCTCCATCTTCATAGACAAAATAATTCGTGTAGTTTTTCCCGTAATAGTAAAATTATCTGTTTAACTGGTGTGTAGATTGTCCAAAGCACTGAATTGAATATTATTAGAGGCTGTAGCCATGGGAATATAATTCTTTAAGTTCTCATCTGTGATCCAGGACGATGTGTGGTCTGGAAAATGTGCTACTGCTAGTACTTTTTTATTGAGAGGATATAATCAGAAGCAATGTTTTTGATCCCTAGGCCTATATAATGCTTTCCTGAAACTGTGTAGGCATATGTGCTCTTTACTTTTAGTGTTTTTATTTTCAATCGATATATTTTCTATGACAGGGTGCATTTGTTATTAAAGTCAACGGACCAGAAGGATGGTCGTGGGACCCAGAACAGGTTTGAAATATTCGTCATTTGTCAGGCCTGCTCCTTTAAATATGTTGGCCCAAGTACTCTTTAAGCTGGATATATAAGAAGCTGATGCGAAGAATTTTATAGGTTCATGTCGTTGTTGATGATGATGGCTGCAATCGCAATGAGGATATTAATTTCCAGTTCACAGGGTTTGTTTCAGTTGGTTTTTGTTCTTGTTTCATTCTATATTATATTTTTGGCTGTTTAGGTATGGATTTTCAGTGCAAATTGCAATGTTCCATTGTGTTAGGTTTGCAATATCTGGTAGAGTCGTAGGAACTGTTGGTGGAGAGAGCTGTTCAGTAAAAAATGGGGGGCCATCAGACATAAAAGTTGATCTTTTGTCTCATGCTGGTGAGCTTGTTTCATATGTCTTTACATCGAAGGGTGGAAGCTACATGTTCTCAAATATTATTCCTGGTATGGCCATATGGGTAGTCTCACTTACTCTTTTCTTGGAAATATGTGTATATATAACCATGTGGCAGATTGGAAGTTTCCTTGTACATTAAGCAATGACCTACCAAGTCATCATTATCTTCTCAATTAACATGTTTTTGTTAATTCATTTTTCAAGTTGGGTAGAGTGTTTGCTAAACAAAGTTGTTTCCCTCGGATCCTGCCTTCAAAATTCTCAATGTATCTATTCTCTCAATCAACAAGATATCTATATGACCAATATTCTTTTGTTGCAGGGAAATATGCACTACATGCTTCACGTCGTGACTTGAAAGTAGAAATTAGAGGGTCTATGGAGGTCTGATCTGTTCTCATTAGTTAGATTTACTTGTCTATTTTTTATGTTCTTTTTATGAAGTGTATGTTTGTGTGTTCCTATTTACATATGTGCATGTTGCTTGATCGCATTCTAATTTTACAAATAAGTTGTAGCAAGTAGTAACCAGTTTTTAGTGGTCTGCATGGCTTATTAGGCTCCATTCATTGAAGTTTTTGTTGGAATTTTGTAGGTGGAATTGGGGTTTGGAAATAACGTGGTTGATGACATCTTCTTTGTCCATGGCTATGATATTCTTGGGTTTGTTGTTTCTCAGGTAAACATATTTTAGAAGCACCTTCTCAGGACGAAGTTATTTGTGTTAAGGAACTTTATTGCGTATGTTATTATGTCATTAGAAACACCTTAGGAACCATATCAATTAGTAGGAGGTCTAAACCTAGTTACCTCATGTAACCATTCGGATATGATAACTCTGTGAAAAGAAGATATCTGAAATGGGAGTGGTTCATTGTTAGCATCTTTTCCTCCTTGATCTTGTTTGCATGCTCTACCTAGAAATTGAAGATTTCATCTTTTGTTGAATTAGGGAAATCCAATATTGGGAGTTCATGTCTATTTAACATCAGATGATGTTTTAGAGGTAAATTGTCCCCTAGAAGCTGGTAGTGATTCTGGAATGAAAAAGGCTCTCTGTCATGCTGTATCTGATGCTGATGGGATGTTCCTGTTTAAATCCATACCTTGTGGTAAAATTCTTCTAACTGCAATCTGCATAATGCATGTTTTCTCCTTGTCTCTCTCTTTCTTTTGGGTACTTGCTTCTTTTTTGCACTTCCTTGCCCTCAAAGAAATATGAAACCTTTATTATTTGTTACACCCTTTACAATAATTTTGCTATTGGGTTGTCCAATTGCTGCTGCTTTTATTTCTAATAGTAATAAATATTGAAATTCCAATTTAGGAATTTTAAGTGAAGATATGCCGTGAAAGCATGTTTGGCATTTGAACTATTAGCTTGTGAGCAATATTTTTGTTAATATTCTGGTGGAAATGTTAGCCTATCCAGAATATTTTTTTTGGGGATTATGCAGATTATTAGCCTATCCATACCTGGCTTGAATCATTTGTAATTATTATTTTCTTTTCTGGCGTTTCATGGATAAGATATATTATAGTTTAGTTTTGTGACCAAATTGTTTTTCCTCCCTTGTAAATATAGACGACAGAGGAACTCAGTGTTTCAATTATTTCTGGAGACTGAATTAATTTGCTGATAAAAGTGTTTACATTCTTATATATATAATGATTCTTGGCTACCTTGTTTTGTCATCATGCACTGTAAATCTTCTGGATTTAAGCATTTTGCAGTATATGTAGAAAAAATTTCGATCTGAAATAGCTCATTTCTTCATACATGCAAACATTGCATTTCCTTTGCATTTAAACAGTTTGAGTGTTTTCTAAGTTCTTTTTTTCCTTCCTATTTTTGTTGCATCACTGCCAGGAAATTACAAGCTCATACCTTACTATAAGGGTGAAAACACTGAATTTGATGTGTCACCTTCTGTCATGTCCGTGACAGTTAAGCATGAGCATGTGACTGTTCCCCAGTTGTTTCAGGTGAATTATGTTATGTTCTTCATGTATTCTTGCTCTATAGTGTATATGAAACATGTATTTTTATTTTATAAAAAAATAATATTATTTCATTTTGCCTAAACTAGTTCTATATGATTCCACTCTGCTTTGCTAATTTGACATTAGAAAATGTAAGCAAGTCTAGTTGGATTTTTTCTTGTGGATTTGTACAGGTCACTGGATTTTCTGTTGGGGGCCGTGTTGTTGATGGAAATGGCATGGGAGTGGAGGGTGTTAAAATTATAGTTGATGACCATAAGAGGTCAGTCACTGATAGACAAGGGCATTTTAAGCTTGACCAGGTACTGTCATTGCTGTGCTCTAGACTTCAATTTGTTTTTGGCATCAGTTAAAACAAGTTATATATAGAAATGCATGTGATGCATGTACCTTTGCTGCTGAGCTACCATGTTTCATTGTCATGTTATTTTGGTCTTTGTTCCTTGCTACTTAAGATTTAGTTTCCTGCATTTTTGTAATTTCTAGTTTTGCTCGTGTCTTTTTAGGTTGGGGCTTTAGTGCACCATTACATGGTTATTCAAATTTTAAAATTTGAGGCACAATAAAGCATTAAACCAGAAGGTTCAGTAGTGGTAGTTTTGTTAGAGTTATTGGAAGATTTTTTATTTTTTATTTGCTAATATATTGGAAGATTCAGTATACATATGCTGTATTGGCCTAAATACATGTACAGAATATAGGAAAAATATGAGGAGCAATGGATGTGTGAAAAAATTAAAGAAAATAATTAGGAATGTTGATTTCATGGTTATGCCGTGATAATTACTACCTCTTCAGCATCCCTATCTATTGTCATGGTATGGCTATATTTTTGTTGCTTATTTAGCTGCATAATACACAATTTTCAATGTTACTGCAAATTTTTCTAGCCTTTTGTGGGATTATTTACCATGTTTTTGAGTGTTTTAGGTTTCAACCAATCGTTACACAATAAAGGCAACAAAGGAGCACTACAAGTTCAACAATTTGACGAATTATTTGGTAAAAGTGTTCCTGGAGAAATTTTACATTTGTTCTATCTTGAAGATTAACTTTTGTTTCCATCCTTTTGGAATGATTATAGTAGTTATTCGGTTGTTTGTTTTGACTGGGTGAACTGTGCCTGGTTTTCTGTTTGATTGAGTCGCTCTGATGTCCTTATTCTGGTTTCCAAATTTGCTTCTTTATGCAGGTATTGCCCAACATGACTTCACTTATGGATATCAAAGCAGTTTCATATGATGTCTGTGGGTTTGTTCGCATTGTCAGTTCTGGTTACAAGGCAAAGGTAAACAATGTTCCTCTGTTCTTCTAGTTACTTCTATCTGTCTGCTGCTGAACCTCCATCACATTTGAACTGTAGGTAGCTCTGACATATGGACCAGAAAATGTCAAACCTCAAGTTAAACAGACTGATGGAAGTGGAAACTTCTGCTTTGAGGTATGAAGTAAAGTGAGAGTAATGTAAAAACAAAAGTAAAGTGGGACGGTTCCTTTTAAAAATATCCATTACTTTGTTTTTTTTAATATTCGGTTGGCTGATGTTAGATGAGTAGCAGCAGCAAACCAATGACTGTGTCCCTTAAGTTTACTTTAATGGTTTTAATTAAATGGTACACCAGTGTATATTCTGAAGCAGAAAGTGTTCCTGTTATCTTCAGCTCCCTTTCATCTTCTCATTTTTTCTGTTAGCTTGGAACTACTGATCGTAGGAGGTCTAATACTTTTGGTCGAGTGAGCTGGCAGAGATCCTCTTTCATATTGAAATTTTAGATTATATTTCTTTTACTAATGCCTTTTCATTTTATTTATTTTGATATGGTTATCTTAGAATTTACTAGAAGTCATATGCTGGGAAATATCTTTTATCGATTGTGTGTGACAGTACAAGCATTTCTTTGAAGCTACATCTGATGTTAGATACCAAAGACCTTTTTGAGGCCTTTGGAAATATTGTATTGGTGGCAACCATTGTTGTAAAAGGTTTTGAGGCTCGCCTTGAGATAAGGCTTAAAGAATTTTTTTTTTTTAAGCCTCAAGTGTTAATTAATGCTTATGCCTTTTTTCCTTGAGGTGATGCCTAACTCGTCTCAAATTGTTCTTTTTTTAATTTTGTTTTATTGGTCACTCATAAAATCTCAACCCGTTTTCATCAAAAAATTAAAAAAGGGTAGAAGTCATATAAGAAAAATAAAAGGAAGAATATAGGAGTATCACAAACGAACACGATTAGTTAGGGTTGCTTTCTTTACATTTTTTGTTTTTTTTTCCATCTTCCACCTTTTAAGTTGCAGTCCTGCAAGTAACATTTTTCCACTATTTGATCAATTATATTTCTTCATTTCTTACAAGTCTACCACTCCATCTTTTTTGCATCATTACTCAAACATTTTTTTCTTTTGCATTCTGTGCTCTGCTTTCACCATTGTGGGTACCTCTGACAATTCTAAATTGACATTTGAGTAATAAAGCTATAATCTCATATGATTTCTCTGTTTTGTTGTTATTTCCTTGCTTAATTACTCATTGAATTGATAATTGTTTTTAAAATTGTTTTTAAGCTTTTCTAAAGTTAAAGTTTGAGGCTTATATCTTGAATCTCCTTGAGGAAGATGCCTTGTCTTTTCGGAGGAAACACCTTAGCACTTAAAATAGCATTTTACAACATTGATTGGTGCTTGTGCATCTACTCTCTATAGTTCCATGATTTATGGTGAAAGCTTTTAACAATGTTTATTTTTCTATAAACAAATACTGCAGGATTTCATTTATTAATAATGTTTATTTAAATTGATTTTTTTAAATATTTATTCTAATGGCCTCTGGTGTGTGTTCTCATTTACTGATGGTGTCATCGAAGCTGACCTCCTCTTCTGTGGAAATTACATCTTTTCTTTATAATCTTGTCCAGGTTCCACCGGGAGACTATAGATTGTCTGCTTTCGCAGCTAAACCTGAGAGTGCTTCTGGTCTAATGTTCTTTCCATCTTACATTGATGTTGTGGTTAAAAATCCAGTGTTGAATGTTGAGTTTTCTCAGGTAACTTTGGACATTCGTGGATCTTCCTTGGGCACCTACTTTTATAACTGATTTATTATATGATAAATTTCAGTGAAAGCCGTGAATCATGATTGAATCATGAGTATGGGCTCGTGGCATGAAATTTTTCAAGCACTTGTGTATTTGAGTTTTGATTGGTTGGTCTGGTTATAATGTTGATCTCATTATATCTTAGAGATGAATATTAGAAATTCTAATGCTGTTAATGTGAAAGAAAAAAAATACATTGAAAAAAATAGTTTCTAATCTTTCTTTCTTCTTTATTGCTGAAAACAAAGTTATCCTTGGTTTTATATAGGGTATAATTTTCTTTGAGGTAGACATGTACTTATGTTAATGTTTGTTTCTGTTCTAATTTTCCCTCTTCTTTCTTTGATTAAGGCATTAGTTAATGTACATGGAAACGTAGTCTGTAAGGAGAAATGTGATTCATCTGTTTCCATTACCCTCATGAGGTTGGCTGAGAAGCATACTGAAGAGAAGGCAGTTAGTTTAACTGATGAGAGCAATGAATTTGTATTTCAAGATATTATCCCTGGCAAATACAGGCTCGAGGTACAGTGCCACTGCTAGTTTTTTGCTTCCGTAGTTTCTCTCGTGTTTTAATTATGTTTGTCAGTAGATGGATTTTGGCACTTCTATATTCACATCTTTCCTGACATGATTTTGGGCTCTTGATAGTTTGCTGAAAATTGTAAGATTTCCGACTCTGGTTATATTTTTTAGTGTTCTTGGTTTTAGTTGTAGCGTAGGCATTGGTTTTGCCTTATGTTGGCTTGGGATTGTGTAAGTTTTCTTGATTGAATTGGGTCATCAGATCCAGATGTTGATTTTGGCAGATACATGCAGAACCATAATTATGGTGAACACAGGTTGGGATGGGAAGTTGCTTCAATGGGTAGTGCATCATGGAGGAAGTGAGAATAAAAGGACCAGATAAAATAAAAGACAGGGTTCATAAACTTTGATTGAATAGACAATTGCAGATACAATCATGCTTTTGTTTGTTCAAGTTTTGAAATGTTAATGTAGATTGCAGAGTGCATTGGGAAAATATTTCTAGCATAATGCTTAATAAAAACTTGTATTGCAAATCTCATCACAAGAAAAGAATTTGTCATTCAAGTGCTATATTTTGGTCGTCTAGTCTAGTACTAGAAATTGGCTCTAGTATCCCTTTCATTTCAATTTGGTTTGTCCTGTTTAAATAAAACGACTTTTTCATCAAGTATGATGAAGATTCTAGAGTTCAGGTGCCTAATATTGTCATGCCTTTTTTGGTCCCTATAATCCCCATATAGGCATGAATACAAGTAATATCAGACATGCATGCAAATCTAATTCTTATATTTGAGCCCTGGATATGTTATATCTGAACGGTCTTGAATTGTGGAGAGGAACAACAATGTATTATTCTTTCCTGTTGGAATTCATATGTTTCTGTGTGAATAATGAGTAATTACTGCCATTGTTTGGTTTGTTTGTGTTCATGATATAGGGACTTTTTAGTGATGAAGCAAGAATTCTTTCCATTACATTTCATATTAAATATATATTCACCAAAAGTTCCTAAAATACAATAAAAGATATCTGTTTATAGTCAAGTACCTATCCTAATGGGCCTCTTATAATTGGGATTTACATAATAATAAACTATATAACACTGATAGTTCTAGTTCCTATGTTAGTTCATGCTTCTCAAACTTATTGTTTTTTCTCTGCCGTTTGTTTCTCCATGTTTTCTAAATATTTTAGGTAAAACACAGTTCTCCAGAAATCATGAGTGGAGAAGATATCTGGTGCTGGGAGCAGAGCTTCCTTGATCTGGATGTTGGTGCTGAGGATGTTCAAGGAATTAAATTTGTTCAAAAAGGTTATGTTGTCAATATCATTTCCACGCATGATGTAGATGCATTTATGACTCAGCCAGATGGTTCTTCATTAAATTTGAAAATTAAGGTACTGTTTCTCGAAAGCTCCATTGTAAAATCTGTATGATGAAGTAACATACAGCATCATGAAAAATTCATTTCTTACATTGTGAACTGCAGAAAAGTTCCCAGAAAATCTGCGTAGAATATCCTGGAGTGCATGACCTTCACTTTGTTAATTCATGCATATCCTTTGGAAGCTCCTTGATCAAGATTGATACTTTGAAGGCATTGGTATAATGCTTATATTGATCTTTCATCTTTCTTGCGTCCTTGGTTAGTTACAAAGATTTTTCTCTGTCCCACTGAAAATTTTTATTTTTTCTTGGTGACTAGCCTATCTATCTGAGAGGAGAGAAGTATCTCTTAAAAGGTGAAATTAATGTTGCAATGAGCTCACATGATGGTTTGCCTGAGATGCCTGAGAATTTCATTGTGGACATCCTGAGCAGTGAGGGCAGCTTTGTAGACAGTATTACAGCTAGACTTATATCCAGTGGAATTGATCAAACTGTGTATGAATATTCTGTATGGGCGAGTCTTGGAGAAAAACTTGTATTTGTTCCACGAGATGCAAGGTACATCTACATGGATAATTCTTTTCTTGATAACTGCACTTGTAGAAAATGAAGGGATGCTCTTTTTTGACATCTTATTGATGCTGAAGTTGTCTTTAATTTCACATATTTTCCTTTTTATGTTATAACTGATGCTTTATCCCACAAACATAAACTTCTTGTTACTTAGCATTGTCATTATTTTTCACCTATAGGGGTATATATATATTCCAGAGAATAGGAGTTATTCCATCTTTTTGTCTCTTTCCTTGTATGTTATAATACCTGATACTTGTGCAAATTGTTCTGTAACTTGGCATCTGTAATTGTTCCATTCATTAGGGTTGTATATTTTGGACCTTTTTAGTTTTTCTTTCCTTCCCATATTGTTGAATATGATTATTTAATAATACAGCGTAAACATTTCACAGCTAAAAGTGACTCCTTGTTCTAATAGCTGTGAGAAAAACTTTTGAAATTCCATATAGGGTTTTCCCTTTGTGCTCATTTTGTTGGTTTGTTTTTCATTTGCATATATGCATAGGGTGAGTTTTGTCTGTCGTTTGTACTTATTTATCCTCAGTCAATACCAACATCCCCACTGCCTTTTTTTTTGGCGGATAGTGGGATGCCTCCTTTCTCTTGCTGTGCAGGAGTTTAACTTGTGTTGTCATATTTCACAGGAATAATGAGGAGGGAAGGATCTTATTTTATCCCAGAGAACATCATGTAAAGATCAATAAATATTTTTTCTATTTTGAGTAATAAAATTTTCTTTAAGATTATGTTAATTTATAAATTTAACTGTGCAGGTCATGGTTAAAAATGATGGTTGTCAAGCTTCCATCCCTCAATTTTCTGGTCAAGTGGGGTTATATATTAAGGGATTGGTCTCTCCTCCTCTATCAGGCGTTCACATTAGATTTATTGCTGCAGGAGATAGCCAAATTTCTCAGCTTAAGAATGACCAACTAGTCCTTGAAACTACCACTGGAATAGATGGCTCTTTTATTGCAGGGCCTCTTTACAATGATATAGAGTACAAAGTGCTGGCTTCAAAGGTTTGAATTGCAACTATAGTATTAAATACATCTATACAGTGACGTTAATCATATCATGATTGGAATTGTGTTCGGCTGTACAAGTGACTTGTTAGTTTTTCTCCATAATTATGTCATTGATTGAAACTGATTGCGTACATTGTTGGTTCATTATGATGGTTTTCCCTCTTATTTTTATTGCAGCCTGGCTATCATTTAAAACAAGTTGGACCCTATTCATTTTCTTGCCAGAAGCTTAGTGAGATATATGTAAAAATATACTATAGAGATGATGCCAACGAACCAATTCCTCCTGTCCTATTATCTTTGAGTGGTGATGATGGCTACAGAAATAATTCAGTATCTAGGGCTGGAGGAATGTTTCTTTTCAGTAACTTATTTCCCGGCACATTTTATCTGCGCCCTTTGCTAAAGGTATCCTTCATTTTCATTTTATATGATTTCTCTACGTAATGCTTGCTTGCTTCTCTTTTTATCTTCTATGTTTCTTCACCTGCCCCTTTTTTTATTTGAAAACCTTTATGTGTTACTAATAATATTTTTGTTGGATTGAAAGGAGTTGGAAGATGAAGGGTTTAATGTTGTTTAATTGCTTGCTTAAACAGTGAACTGAATTTCTTTTGCAGGAGTATGCTTTCACTCCTCCAGCACAGGCGATAGAACTTGGATCTGGGGAGTTTAGAGAAATTGTTTTTCATGTCAGGCGTGTGGCTTACAGGTAGAGATTATATCATAGCAACATCCTAAATTAATCAAAAGGCTATTGTTTCCTTGAATTATGGGAAATAGAAATATACTAGAAATTTTAATAGATTAGTTTTTATGCTGGTTCACTTTGCAACTTAAACATAATCTTTTAAAAATAATTTAAACATTAAGATAGTGCACCTTACTCGCAATAATGCCTTTGTACTGTTATCTTGAGTGGTTACCTTTTCTTTCCATACCAAAATAATATAGCTAATATCTTTATTTATCCACACAAAAAAAAAAAAAATGCCTTTTATTTTAACTATACTACTCAATGCCACTTAATGTTAAAATCTCACAAACGTTCTCTCTTTGTTATATTAATCTCACTTCATATCTTGACCATACATCTAAGTGTGGAAGCATCTCCATTAGTGTTATATAGCACTACTCCGCAAAAAAAGGTTTGAGGGAAATGTAAGGGTATTCTTTTTTTTGTGCGCTTTTTTTTTGGGTTTAATGTTGTTCAATTGCTTGCTTAAACTACATTTTGTTTTAGTTTACACTGTCCATCTAAACAGCAAGTCTAGCTTACGGAACCTTGCTCATGATATGTAGATTTAATATATTGCGTGTCTTTTCACTGCGATGAGTGCTCTTAATTTATTTATTTTAATTATTAAATTCAATTTCCATTTGTATACCACTATGTTCTTTTGATAGCTAAGTTGGTTTAAAATGTTCAGTGCCATGGGGGTAGTCACTTTGTTGTCTGGCCAACCAAAAGAAGGTGTGTCAGTTGAAGCCCATTCAGAGTCAGATGGCTACTACGAGGAGACAGTGACTGATTCATCTGGGAATTATCGTCTGAGGGGGCTCATTCCTGATACAACTTATGTTATAAAAGTAGTAAAAAGGGATGGTTTTGGTAGCAACAAATTGGAGCGTCCATCCCCAGAATCCATAACCGTCAAAGTTGTTTTTTATTAGGGAAATAAATATTTCAATCTGTTTCTCAAGGTTGCTGTTTAACTATTGTTTGAGCATTTATGTTATTTTTGTAGGTTGGAGCCGATGATATCCGGGAGTTGGATTTCCTGATCTTTGAACAGCCTGACACTACTATTTTAAGTGGCCATGTTGAAGGTAAGGGAATACAGAAACTAGATTCAGATATCCTTGTTGAAATCAGGTCATCTAGTGACTTCAAGGTTGAGTCTGTGTTCCCTCTTCCACTCTCGAACTTTTTCCATGTGAAGAACTTACCAAGGGGTAAACACCTTTTGAGGCTTCAGTCTAATCTTCCCTCAAGCACCCACAAATTCGAGTCTCAAATTATTGAGGTTGATCTAGATAAGAATTCCCAAGTTCATGTTGGTCCACTGAAATACTTCGTCAAACAAGACTACCTTAAGCAGGTTCTTATTTGACTTCGTTCTCAAATATAGTGCTTTCCCTTGCAAATATTTTATGCTTGTGAATCATAATAAAATGGTTTCAATTTAGAGGGAATTTGCTGCAATGCATATTTGCAAGATTGCTCCTTTGTTCTGATTCTATTGTTTTTGGGTTAATAAAAAAATCTGAGGAATCTAATTGTGTTTACATTCCTCACCCTCGTGTTTCTTTTGATATGCTCCAATTTCTTGTCCTGATGCATACAGGATCCAACTCCAGCACCTGTACTGCCTCTTATTGTTGCAGTTTCAGTGATTGCACTATTTATTACCATGCCAAGGTGATTAAAAAGTTGTTTTAAGTGGAAGAATAAGATCACCATCCTTTGTTTTTAAATTTGTCAGTGCTTCCTTGCAACAACTAATAGTTTTTTACATGTCATGTCTCACTAGCAGGATAAAGGATATTTATCAAAGCAAAATCGGATCACAAACATCAGGGTTCACTTCAACTGCAAAAAAGGAAGCGCGTAAACCAATTTTAAGAAAGAAGACATATTGAGTACTTTGATTCTTTCCGATAGACTATATTCTGATAATTTCAATTCTCGAGTAACAAACCAGTTTTCCTTTTCCGTTGGAGAACTCATAGACGGGCTGACCTGGGCTGGTAGAGTCCATCACTACCACAATTAGGATACACCTCACCTGTTTCTTGCTTGGGCAAATAGCTTCCTAATTTAGATATATATTCAAGTAATTATGATACTCTGTGAGTGAGTGAAGGCTCTAATTTAGTTTTTTCATCGTATCTATTTTGATATAAGAATCGTTTTTGGCTCTTTTGTCTTGATTCAGACTTCAGCCGTGATTCAGTCCCAACATTGAGCTGTTTCAGGTCTCTTGGCTGGTGATTATACGTCATGTACCATGGAATTTCTTTTTTATAGATAATTGTTGCAGTTAAAATACACTTTTGTTCATTATCATATAACAAGTATGTAATAATTTTTTTTTTTGTTGTTGGCATTGCTCCACGAGATGAAGCACAAATTCGACCCGCATAATGCATCGATCATCTTGAAAATAAATTATTTTGTGCAAACTAGAATATTTCATGATTAATCCCCAACCCCGGGAAATATTAACATGTATGTCATTTAGTTTTGAGTAGAATGAGATATCAGGATGCATGAAATGTGAACCAATCACTATAATACTTCCTTGGAGGGAAATATTCAGGGAAAAAAAACATCATGATAGATAATTCAAAATCTTTAGTCATCGTCCTGTAGTTTGGTGATAAATATAATGCTTCCCATCTTTTCGAATGGAGTTGTGTTATATAATATTATAAAGGATGCTTAGTGTTTAATATAATAAGAAGAGTTTATAAGGTTTTAACATATAAGTAGTGTTTAGTAACGTAGTTTGGGCAAAAGGTATTTTTCTTTTGAACGGGGTTCAAATCTCCATCCTTTTTTTCTCTCTCTATTTCTCTTAAAACCTTAATATATTAATTAAAAATAATATTTTAATGATTAATAATCATTTATTGATATAAACATTATAACAAATAAAGATCTCAACTTGACTATACAGAGTCAAACTAGTTCTAAGATATGAAATTTTTACTAAGTGTAGATTTGAAATAATATAATTTTGTCAATTTAAATTCTTTAAAATTGACAGTTTAGAGTACACCATAAGAAATCTTCGTAAGTTATATTCGTGAAAACTAAGGAGAAAGGCATAAAACATAACAACTATATACATAAATCAAATAAGAACAATTTCAGAGACTAAGTTTCAAGTAATAGATCAACTAAAACATACCAAAAATATAAAATATTCTAAAAAAGGTACTTAATATCATAACGAGAAAAACCATAAAGGATATAAAAATAAAAAAGTGAAATTTAATATATAAATTTGAATCATTATGTTATTTATTTGAAACCATCTTTATGAAACAAAATGACTTTTTGAAATTAATGGTTGGTTTTAAAGATTTGAACGAAGAAGAAGATTCTACTTTTAGATGAGAGAAATTAAAAAGATAATAATTTTTTTAAAGAATAAATTTGATTTAAATAAGAGAATGTTTAAAAAATGAAGAAAATAAGTTAAGAAAATTAAAAGATAGAATTAAAAATAAATTTTATAATAAAAAAAAAGAAAGAAGGAATCTTGAGATATACCGTGGAAAAGAAAACTCTATGAGATCACTTGTGGATAATCTTATTAATCTTCATTCCTTTAGAACAATTTAATTAGTGAAGATGTTGTGTCAATAAAAATGTAAAAAAGAAAAAGGAAAGAAAAGTAGGTTACGTGAGATTACATGCTCAAAGTGTGAGACCTGATAGTCAATTATATTGTCACCCCATTTGTAATAATTATTCTTGTTTTTAGCTATTTTTGTCCTTAATTGATATTGTATCAGCCAAAATGTTCAACCAAATATTTCGAATAAATAAATATTTCATAAATTTAGGAATCAACTTTCTGTTGCTAACAGTTTTATTTTTCTGAAATTTTGATATGATGCATTTTCGAAAAATATCCACAATTTGGAAACTAGTAATAAGTATGAGAGTGGGAATTTAGAAAATAATAATTTTTTTTTGTCAGATTCTCGATCTTAAAAATTCTATCTTAATCTTTATTTTATTAATATCATCATAATATATCATTAAAAATATTATATTTAATATAGAGTTTTTAAAAAAATATGTTAAGATTATATTAATAATACACAAATTAAGATAATTTTTGAGGATAAAAATCACGAGCCATGTTTTTTTTATGAGAGTGCGATCTGACTATCTGATGAAAAAAAAAAGAGTAGGAGGCACCAATTAGGAGACATGAAAAAAAAATGTGGGGCGATTATTTTCATGTCTGAATCTAAAATAAAATAGAAAAATCCGAAACACTATCAAAAGACTCTCATCAGCTGACCTACCAGAAACCTAACTCTCTTATCATTCTTCCCCTTTGCTGTTCTCTTATCTCTTTTAAGCCATATCTCAACCCTTCACCACTATGGCTTCCTCATCCTCAGCCCCTTCCATTCAAACGAAACACCATGAAAGCCTCCATTAGTAACCCCCCATTTCCTCTGCAATTAAACGCATAAAACTTGTGTTCTGAAATGGCTTCCACTCCAGCACAGTGTTTGAACCCAGCGTCGAAGCCTTACCAAAACCAGCAATACCCACAAAATCCCAACCTAAAAACCCCTCAAAATACCCACCAAAAAAACATTCATTGGATACCCCAGAAGGTCTCTCTTGCCAAACCCTTACCTTCACCACCCGCACCGTGCAATGCAGCAAAACCCGCTACCAGTTCCACACCATTCTCCCAAAGTCCAGCCTTTCCATCTTTTAGTTCCCTTCCCGCTCCAAAGTCCGAACTTGGCACGGCCTTTTCGGGTCGCCGGTCCACCCGGTTTGTCTCCAAGATGCACTTTGGCCGGCCCAAGACCACTGTTGGTTCACGCCACAGCTCGATTGCTGAGGAGGCTTTGCAACACGCTGTTCAAATTGGTAAGGATGATCTGGGTCTGTTTAATGAAGTGTTGCTTAATTTTGAGTCTAAACTCTGTGGGTGTGATGATTACACTTTTTTGCTTCGAGAACTTGGGAATAGAGGGGAGTATGAGAAAGCAATTAGGTGCTTTGAGTTTGCAGTTGGGAGGGAGAAGAGGAAGACTGAGCAAGGGAAGTTAGCAAGTGCAACAATTAGTACGCTTGGGAGGCTGGGGAAGGTGGACCTTGCTAGGAATGTGTTTGAAACTGCTTTGGATGCAGGGTATGGAAACACAGTTTATACCTATTCGGCTTTGATTAGTGCTTATGGGCGAAGTGGGTATAGTGAAGAGGCTACAAGGGTGCTTGAGGCCATGAAAGATTCGGGTTTGAAGCCTAATTTGGTTACATATAATGCTGTAATTGATGCTTGTGGTAAAGGGGGAGTGAAGTTTGAGAGGGTAGTGGACATTTTTGATGAGATGTTGAGAAATGGTGTGCAGCCTGATAGAATTACTTATAACTCACTTCTTGCTGTTTGTAGTCGAGGGGGCTTGTGGGAGGCTGCTCAGAATTTATTTAATGAAATGGTCGAGAGGGGAATTGTTCAGGATATATATACGTATAACACTCTTTTGGATGCAGTTTGTAAAGGGGGTCAACTAGATTTGGCACATCAGATCATGTCACAGATGCCCTCCAAGAATATCTTGCCTAATGTGGTCACTTATAGTACAATGATTGATGGCTGTGCCAAAGCCGGGAGATTGGAAGATGCCCTCAAATTATTTAATGATATGAAATATTTAGCTATTGGTCTAGATAGAGTTTTATATAATACCTTGCTTTCCATCTATGCAAAGCTCGGTAGGTTTGAGGAGGCACTAAATGTTTGCAAGGAGATGGAGAGTTCTGGGGTCAGAAAGGATGTTGTGTCTTACAATGCGCTTCTGGGTGGATATGGGAAGCAAGGGAAGTTTGATGAAGTGAAAGGGTTGTTTGAAGAGATGAAAATAGAAGACGTATATCCAAATTTACTAACTTATTCAACATTGGTTGATGTGTATTCAAAAGGTGGTTTGTATATGGAAGCAATGGCAGTCTTTAAAGAGTTCAAGCGAGCAGGACTAAAGGCTGATGTTGTGCTCTATAGTGAACTTATTAATGCTCTGTGCAAAAATGGGATGGTGGAGTTTGCTGTTTCTTTGCTCGATGAGATGACAAAGGAAGGAATTAGACCTAATATTGTCACTTACAATTCTATAATTGATGCCTTTGGTCGATCAGCAACTTCAATATCTGCATTAGATGCTACTACCGAAGGAAATGAGCTTTATATTGAGTCTTTGGCTTCAAATCTTAAAGAGGGTGCCATTACTGTAGGAAATAAGGGGGATAACGAAATAATTAAGATGTTTGGGCAACTTGCTGCTGAGAACGGTCATGCAAGGAATGACAAGAAGGAAAAGCAAGAGATCTTGTGTATTCTGGGGATCGTTCAAAAGATGCATGAGCTGAATATCAAGCCAAATGTTGTTACTTTTTCAGCAATCTTAAATGCTTGCAGGTAATTCTCTTTTATCTGGGCCTTTTATAATTTTCAGTTTATTGAAGATATTATGATGAGTTGCCAATGGAGTTAGAAATATGAATTTGGAATGCTAATTATCTATATCTGTTAAGTGCTTTCTAGTTTCGACCTACATGGTAAGGGTTTGGTTTGGTTTGATTCTAGTTTCTTAGATTTTTGCTTTTCCATCAATCACATCCCTCCCTATGTGAAAAGTTGAAAGCATGTTACTGCAGCTGAATTCAGCACATGCTTCAAGAACTATCTTTTCATGTTAGAATACTAGGCAGGCAACAATAAATTGATAGTAAAAATACCTTGTGATTTGCAATATGAGATGACAAAGAACCTATATGCTACAAGAGCCATTTTGCAATATATGTTGTAGAGCATAATGTGCATTTTCTTGAATTGGTTACCTTGTTGATAATCTTTCTCTATAAAGCATCACCTTAATACCACTCTTATCACTGAATGTGGCTAATCTGTCAAGTTTGATTCGGTTACCAACTGCAGCCGTTGCAATTCATTTGAAGATGCTTCAATGTTACTGGAGGAGCTCTGGTTGTTTGACAATAAAGTTTATGGTGTTGCTCATGGACTTCTTATGGGTTACAGGGAAAATGTATGGGTTCAAGCTCAGTCTCTATTTGATGAAGTAAAGCAGATGGACTCTTCAACAGCATCCGCCTTCTATAATGCTCTGACTGATATGCTTTGGCACTTTGGTCAGGTGAGTTTAAGGACTGCTGCCTTGTCTTAGCTGCTACATATTTTAATTTATATTTACTTTCTGATAAATCATAATAATAATTATTTAAATTTCATCTTAATAGAAGCGAGGAGCCCAGCTTGTTGTGCTTGAAGGAAAACGTCGAAATGTATGGGATTGTGTATGGTCTAATTCGTGCTTGGATCTACATCTGATGTCTTCTGGTGCTGCTCGGGCAATGGTTCATGCATGGTTACTGAATATACGCTCTGTAGTCTTTGAGGGCCAAGAATTGCCGGATCTATTGAGGTTAGAACATTTCTGTTGTGACACTGTTTATGCATGTCTTTAATGATCAAAATCTTAAAACTTATGTTATGCTGATGTTTTGGCAGCATTTTGACGGGATGGGGAAAGCACAGCAAAGTAGTTGGTGATAGCAGTCTAAAACGATCAATTGAGGCACTTCTCGTCAGCATAGGTGCCCCTTTTCGGACAGCCAAGTGTAATTTAGGTAGATTCATATCAACAGGACCTATGGTGGCTACCTGGTTAAAGGAATCCCACACCCTCAAACTGCTTGTTCTTCCCAATGATAGGGCTTATCCGGACGCTGCTAAACTAGACAAAATATCGGATTTGCAAATACTCCCCTCGTAGTAGTTTCTGTTTCTTGTATCCTTTTGTTTTCCCCCTGTTAGATTTGTTCATAATGTAATTTACGGCAAGTTCCCACATTGTACCATGCAATTTCGTCTCATAAGACACAAATTGATACGCAGCACCACCAAACTGAAACAAGAATACCTGGTTTATATGATTGTGTATATTTGATATAATTGAATTGGATATTAAACAGCCAAGGGTTGGTAATCTTTGCACATCCTTAGGTATTATTTTTTAAAACCCTTATTTTTAATTGGGATATATCGAATCATTATATTTAAGTTATTGATACATATGTTAGTCAATTTCAATAATAATTGATATTTTTAAGTTATCTTAATTTATTGACATTATTATTGAATTTGGACAAAAAGATGTATAAATAATTTAAGTAGGGATATTTATGTATATCGGTTGATAATAGGGTTATAATCTTTGTACTATCCTTTGGTATTATTTTTTTAATCTTTATTTAAATAATTATATTAAAATTATTGATATATATTTTAATTAATTTTAATAATAATTGTGAGTTATTTTAACATGTTAAGATTATTATTAAATTTAGATAAAAAAATATTTCAATAATTTAAGCATTAGTATTCATGTAGAGAAAAAAAATTATAAATAATTCAAAAATATCATTTCAAAAAGGGATCATCCCTAGTATATTTATATCTCTATCTCCATGTATAAAAAAGTGGCTTGTTTTATTATCACTTTTTTTATTTAGTTTTGCATTTTTTATTGCAACTTATAGCCTTTTTTTTCTTTTCAAATTTTTTATTACCTTAATTTATTTACATTTTAAATCTTTCTTAATCTTAATTGCACAATTTTAAAACCCCAATTATTTATGTAAATAAATTACATGATGATTTACATACATTTATTCTAAATATAAAAATGTATGCATTTATTAATTATTTTTTATATGATTTTGTATAAACAAATTATATATTAACACACAACAAGATATCAAATAAAAATAGTTAAACTTATACATATAATAACAATAACAACAACAATAGTAAATAAAATTTATAATGATATTAGAAGTAAAATAATTCATGTCATGTGACGTAATATGAAAGGTTTAAATTGACAATATAACTCATAAGTTAATCCAGTTAGAATTGAGTCATTAAAAGAGTTTTTGTATCAGTCAAATACCTAACAGATAAACAACTGGCATTGAAATCTTTAATTATTTGACAATGAGATAATTAAGGAGATAAATCTTTGATAATTGAAAGTAAGTTTATTCATCCGGGTAAAAGTCACTAGTAGGTACATTATTTTCCTACAAATTTTTGAAGGGTCAATTAGCGATACTTAGGCAGTACCATTAAGTTTGATCGGCCATTGTGTGTCTGGTACACTTTGTCTAGTCACTGCTTGGGTGGTGGTTGATGTGTGCCATGTTCGACCATATCTCCGTCGATGATGATATGGCAGGTGTACTCATCAAGTGACCTTAATGGTGAGGTCAAAAGAAGTGTGTAACATTTTTCTCTATCCTTCATCGTGGATAGAGTTTTGGTTCTAACAACTTGTAGAGATGTCTGCACAGATCAAAGACACATCCTTTCCTAAACAAGCTCCCTGATGTTGGTTTGCAAAACTGTCAACAACGTTGAAGAATTATGGATTTGTGCAATCCTATTCAGATTATTCGTTATTTGGGTTGTGTAGGGGAAGCACTCAGATCCACGTATTAGTTTATGTTGATGACTTGATTATTGTAGGAAATGATAAGGTTGCATTGGCAAATTTTAAAGATTATATTGACAGGTGTTTGCATATGAAGGATTTGGAAGTGTTGAAATATTTCTTAGGGTTAGAGGTAGCCCGTAATCCATAAGGAATTTTTCTTTATCAAAGAAAATACACACTCGAGATAATTTCTGAAACAAGTTTATTGGGCACAATGCCTGCGGCATTTCCTATGGAACAAAATCACAATTTGGCCCTTGCTAAGGGCGAATGTCTTACGAATCTGACACCATATAGGTGATTTGTAGGGAGATTGATTTACTTGTCTGTGACGAGACCTGATCTAGCATATTCAGTTTATATTTTGTCCCAATTTATGCAACAACCTCATGAGGATCATTGGGAGGCGGCTCTCAGGGTCATGAGATATTTGAAGAAGAGTCCGAGACAAGGGATTTTGCTATGTGTTGATAGTGACCTAAGTCTAGAAGGGTGGTATGATTCAGATTGGGATAGTTGTCCACTTACGCAGCGTTCCTTAAAAGGATGGTTCGTGTTACTTGGTTGTTCTCCTGTGTCATGGAAGACCAAGAAGCAATAAACAGTGTCTAGATCGTCTACGAAGGTTGAGTATAGATCAATGGCGACAACAATGTGTGAGTTAAAGTGGCTTAAACAATTTTTAGGTGACTTGAGTATGCAACATCCGAAGGATATGAAGTTATATTGTGATAGTCAGTCGACTTTGTACATTACTCAAAATCTAGTTTTTCACAAAAGAACAAAGCATAAAGAGGTTGATTGTCATTTTGTTCAAGATGTGGTGATTGAAGGGATACTTTGTCCATCATATGTTTCCACTAGTGTTCAATTGACTGACATCTTTACAAAAGCATTGAGAAAAGCAAAATTTGATTGTCTACTTTGCAAGTTTAGCATTCGAGATCTTCACGCTCCAACTTGAAAGAGTGTATTACAATATTAATATTATTATGCATATCTTTTGCAAAATATTTTCCCTTAATTTAGTCTTAAAAAGGATATTATTGTACATATCTTTTGAAAAATATTTTCTCTTAATTTAATCTTTATACTTTAGGTAAAATATATATGGGTGATTTGAAGGATTTTTAGGAAATCAACTCTCGACAATATTTTATAATATCTATACTTAATTATTATGAACGAAGAGAAAAAAGAAAAATTGGTGAAGAATTTATCATGTATCATGTTTTTTTTATCAAATAATTTATACATAAAATGAAAAATAATAATACTTTTAAATTATAATTAATATAAATTATAATATTGGTAATGTTACAATGGGGGTGACAATGCCTTGTCTTTTATCATTTCTTTCAACTTCCAAATTTCCAATCATATCAATTCCCTCCAAAATTTAGTAGGTAACAACCTTTCCGACTCAAAGATGTCAAAAAAATAAATAAATTAGAGTAAACGTCAAAAAAAAAAATCGTCAAATTTAGATTTGATCAGTCTCACATCAAAACTAAACAGCATGTAAAGTATAAATATATGAAGCAAGGAAAACACATTTACAAAATCAAGGGGTATAGAGAGAGAGAGAGAGAGAGAGATCAGACTCAAGAACTGCGTGTGTCGTAATTCAGAGGGTTCAAAGTTCTGGCTACTATGGAAAATGAAGATGAGAAAGCTAGCAAGATTGAAGATATTAAACCTGATGATTTTGGGAAGAATATCGGGCCTGTTCCTCAAGTGTTTGGTAACAAAGAGAGTGAAAATTCCAAAGAAACCGAAGAAACACAGAGTAAAGATCATATGGAATTCGAATCTCATTTTGGAAAGTACTTCGGACCCAACAAAGAAGATGACGATGCGGATGATGGTAATAATTCAAATAACGAAGTAACAATATCTTATGGTGAAATTGAAGAAACCACAGACATAGTTGCAAGAAAGTTCAGCAAGTTCAAGAACTTCCAAGTGTCTGATTATTGCAATCCGTACGATCATAAGTTCACTAATCCCAACGAGAACCAAGATATGAACATCAAGAGATTGAGAAATTCTAGTATCATTTTTCGAGAATGGTATACACTTGAAATAGGTTTACCAAAATCAATCTTTGTGAGAGTTTACAAATCAAGATGTGATATTGCTCGAGCAATTATAGTTGGTCCTGAAGGAACTCTGTATAACAACACCCTGTTTTCATTTGACATTCTCTTTCCTAGCAATTACCCAAATTACCCTCCTCGTCTTTTTTATCGTTCTTATGGTCTTGAATTACAGCCATACTTGCTTTTTGAGGGAAATGTTAATGATTCCCTTTTGAATGAAGGTTGGAATCCCAAGGAATCAAATTTATTACAAGTTCTTGTTTCAATTCAAAAGCAGTTGCTGATTTTGGGTAATTGTGGAAATCAATGTGAAGCTTTGAGTTGTGATAAGAATGATTATAGTGATAAAGACTATAAATTGATGGGAATTAGTGTGGCAATGATGAATATTTTGAGCAATCCACCGTGGAATTTTGAGAATTATGTGAAAGGGTTTTATAGAACAAGATCTCATTCTATTCTTTCGAACTATAAGGCTCGTTTGGCAGAGTTTAAAGGTAGTGATGACGAGCTTATGAAAAAGATTTTCTTTAATCTTATTAAAGAGTTTGAAAAAAATGGGTCTTATTGTAAACATCATTATAGAGAAGAAGAGCTTAAAGAGACCTTGAAAGATGAAAAAGAAGAATCGGAGAAATATTATTTTGGGTCATCAGAAGATTCTGATGACTTAGATCAATATGATCAACCTCCGGGGAAGAAGAGCTGGAAATTATCTGAATTTGTGTCAAAGATGATCGGAATATTCAAGTTTCATCTGATGGAGTTGCTGATGAAAGTACGTCGTGGGTGATCATCATCTTTTTATTTAATTATTTATGTTTTGTTCATGATCAAAAAACAATACAATCGTCATTTAGGTCAGTCACTAGTTAATTCCTTAAATAAGTACTATACGTACAATCTCTTGATGGGTAACTTTGAAAGATTTAGATTTTGATAATCTTACTTAGAAGGTAGGCTTTGTTTAGGCTGATTCTTTTGTGGATCAAAACATATTGAGTTTTATTAAGAGAAATAATAATCTTTTTTCACAATAATACTTCTGATGTTGTTTTTTACTTTTAATTCAAAGATTTGTAGAGAGCTATAATAGATAGATTTATATTAATTAACTTGCTTATGCAGTTATGCTCCGGCTATAATAACTCCATTTTTTTTTTATTTCTAGGTAATTATTGTTTTGCAATACTCCACCATTTTTAGCAATTTAACTATTTCAGGAAAGGTCATTAAGAAAAAGAAACAAGAAAGAAAGAAAGTAGAAGATTAAAGACAAGAAAAATATTTTATCAAATAAAGGCGATCTTTAAGGAAGAACAAGAAAATAAAAATATTTTTTTAAACCAAATTTTATAACTACCTGACAAATGTAGAAATTAATAGTATCTCTTAATTGAAATTATAAACAATTATTTTTAAGTGTGAAATATGGGATTGAGAAATAAACCTTAGAAATTTACGAAAGCTACAATAAATTAATAGAAAATAATTAATGCAAAAATGAAAATCGTAAATTCTTATTTAAATGGGACCCACACTATAGGCTAATGCATAAAGTAAATAAAAGTCATTAAATGGATCAATTTAGTTATTTTTTTTAAGAAACTCATCACATTTTTATTTTAAAATTTAAAAAATTAACTTAAATTTATATTATTATATTTAAATTAAAGATAAATATCCATGGACATTGTTCATTTCATTTTTTGTAAGTTTTTTTAACATTTTTTTATAGAGATCCATGTAGCTTTATGTAGTTTGTTTTTTGTTTAAAAAACTTACATATAATATGATATATTTATGAGTATGAGATTATTATATAAAAAATATTGTTTAAAAAAGTTGAGAGAAAATGAAATAGATTAGTAGATTTTTAGTAATGTCTTTTATCATGTCAATATTTTTCTATAATTTAAATATAATAATATAAATTAAAATAAATTTGAATATTTTTGAAAACAAAATGAATTGAGGTTAAATACTAAAAAAAGTATTAAAATGATTTATTTGTAAAAGAAATTGATTTATGGTTATGTCCATAAACTTTATTTAGGTTTAAAATTTACAATATTATGACAAATTATATATAATAAAAAATTAAAATATCTTTTTTTCATAATTTTAATAAAATGAAATCAAAAGTCACGTGACTATAGCCTTTGATAATCACTATCAATAATTATATTAGAATTCTGACTTTTTCGTTAATACTCTGATAGTTATTATTGACGATTCCATCGAAACTATATATATAATATATTAAATATAAATATACATACGAAGATTACATCCAATGGATAATCAAAATTATGATTGATATAACATGTTATATATTAAATATTTAAATTAATATTAAAATTATGATAAATATAATAGGTTAATATAAAAATATATATAAATGTGGTTATCGAAATTTTGGTGGTTATCAATAATAATGGTTAGAATCCTGGTGAGTTGTCACAATTTTATTAGTGATGATTATATTATAAGATTTAACATTATTTAAATTTTATTATATTATATTGTAAAATTATTTTGATATTTATGAATACGGATTTATAAATTTTTGAATAATTTTTCACTAATTTAATACCGAACGAACCGTAGGCCTTGGCCCAACTATATTGGGTTTTAGTATGACCTTACAAGCCCGACTTTGTTTAAAAATTTATTAAACAAATATAATACAGATTTAATATTGTTATTTATTACCACGAACTTCCTGTGTAAGGATTGGATAATTTATGTGTATGCTCCTTCTTTCGATGTGTTAGTTGTTTTCCAGGTTCATTCTCTTGAATTAAACCTTAAAAATTTAAGAATGTTTAATAGTTCACAAATTAATATGAATGAAAATAAATAGAAATAAAAATAAAACCGAAGTACAACGCATCCTCTTTTTATATATATTTAAATATAAAATATAAAATAATAAAAAATATTAAAATAAGTGATAATTTTGTAATTATATTACGATGAATTTGAGAAATGGGAGTAAGAAAAAATCAATAAAAATAACTCTTAAATTTGTGAGATTATTATTCTATTTTCAACATATTTGTAAGAAGCAAATAAAAGAATATGAATGATTTCCTTTACTCGTTAGTAAATATTCCAAAAATAATGCATAGTTGATACTAATTGAATCTTCCGTACAATATAGGATGGATAGAGCTTGTAATTGTAGTTCATAACTTGTTCACGTGTTGGGTATTTATTGTACAGAGCTTTCACTCGCGTGTTAGATGATAAAATAAAAAATAGTTTTTTTTATCAAATAAATCATTCATAATAATAAAAAATAATAATACATTTAAATTTAATTAATATATATTTTTATTAATAATGTTACAATTGTGTTGACGTATTTACCATGCCTAATTCTTAGCCTTTTATTTTTTCTTCCTACTTCTAAATTTTCATTCAAATATGTTAAAAGATATAAAAAAGATAAAATATGTAAAAAAATACGAATATATTATTTTTACAAAAAAGATCATAAAAATCTATTCTATAAAATAATATATTTATATTATCGTATTTATCCACTTTTAAAATACGATAGTGAGACATAACAAGTAGAATATGTTACATAAAGAGCACATTTATTAAAAAATAAGCTAAATTTTTTTCAAAAAATAAATAACGTAGAGTAACTCGTCAAGTTTAGATTTGATCGTTTCACATCAAAACTAAATATATGAAGTAAGGAAAACACATTTTACAAGATCACAAGGGAAATAGAAAGAAAAAAAGAGAGACATAAGACTCAAAAACTGTGTCATAATTCATAGGGCTCAAAGTTCTGGTTACTATCGAAAAAAAATAAGAAACCTAACAAGATTAAAGATATTAAACCTAATGATTTTGGGAAGAATATCGGGCCTATTACTCAAGTGTTTGGTAGCATGGAGAAAGAAAATTCCAAAGATATAAAAGAAACAAAGAGTGAAGATCATATGGAATTCAAATCTCATTTTGGAAAGTATTTCAAATCCAACAAAGAGCTAATGCTGAGGATGATGGAAATAATTCAAATAATGAAGCAATAACATCATATGGTGAAATTGAAGGAAGAATAAACATAGTTGAAAGAAAGTTTAACAAGTTCAAGAACTTTCATGTGTCTGATTATTACAATCCGTACGATTACGAGTTCACTAATCAGAAGTAACAGAACAAGAAATTCCAAGATCATTGTTCGAGTTTATCAAAATCAATCTTGATAAGAATTTACAAATCAAGAACTTCGTTATAACAAGATTGTTTTTATTTGACATTCTCTTTCCTAACAATTATCCAAATTTTCATAGGATAATAACATAAAAATATATACTTCAAATAAATGAATTAATTAATATTTATGATTTAAAAATTAATAATTAACTATATTAATTCAATAAATATTAATTTTTATTAATTATGATTATTTTATATTTGTAGAATTAATAAAAGAACATAAAAAAAAAATTGAATTTAACAACATATCTTCACAAGGTTTCATAAACAAATTATTGAATTTTAATAATAACTTTTGACTCTAATATCCAAACAAGATAATTCAATCTTATATGAAAAAATAAAAGATTTATCTATAATTTCATGTCACTAACAATATCCAAATATGTTTATTCAAGTTAGAATTCGAAATATATAGCATTTAAACTTGTATTAGTATTTTTGCATATCTTTCTACATAAAGATAAAAAAAATTAAATAATTTTTTATCCTTTGAAAAGATTTAGGATTTATATACAATTTGTATTTTGAAAATATATTTCAAATCAATTATCTTCTAGCGAAAACAATTTTGTATTATTAGGATTCAACAAATCTTCATAAATAAATTGGCAACACTTGAAAAGCATAGAAAATTGTAAAAAGCTATTACTTTCTTCTCTCATTATTTTTCTTTAAAATTTTTGAAAATGATTTATAAACTAGGCTAAAGTTAGAGTAATGTTAGAGAAGAGCTTAATTGTGTAATTTTTCTATGCATTCTTTTATTCTTATAAGTGTTTTATATTTTATAATTTTATTTTCAAAAATTACTTAATTCATCTTTTACTATAATTAATAAATTATATTCTTCAATTTCATGTAAATTCAAACACGTTTTTTTATGTGCAATTTTTTATTTTTTATTTTTTATTTAATAAAATTATTTTTTTCAAAATAAATACCTTAGTTTTTGTTATTTATCTTTAACTTTTATATTTTCTAATTGTTTATTTGGAAGGTGAAACAAGTAATTATGTAGTAAATAAAAATCGAAGTTTGTAATATCAAAACAAAATAATTAAGTAAATCTTAAAATCATATTATTTAATATTGATCTTTTATTTAAAAATTATTATATTTAATTATTATAATTTTTTATTTTTCAATTATCATTATCATTTATTATTTAATGATAACATTTGTTAATTTATTTTGATTCTCGGTGGAATCGATTCTTAATGCTACACTATAATAACACTTTAGTTGAAGGTAATAATGTTGAGTGTGATTAAAATTTGACATTGTTATGAAAGATGTGTTACAACACAAAGGTATGTGTTAGATTTTTTAATTTTAAAGAATTCTTTTTAATTTTTCCATAAGTAAAAAAAAAGGGGTTATATATAAAAATAAAAAAATCATTAATTACATGTTTTTACTATTAGTGTTGTTTTACTTTTTGTTTCACTTTTTATATGATTTATTTCATTTTACTTAAGTTAATAATTCTATCTCATTTTATATAACTTTTCTTGTTCATTAGCTAGTTGTTAATAAAAACAAATACAAAAAACAACAATTGTGTAGTTGCATGAAATAGTAAGATCTAAGGGAGTTCATTTTAGAAAGATAGTACTTGAAAGTCTTAATGCCACTTAGAAACATTGTTTTATCTAGGAGTGAGGTTTTAAGGAGGCATCTCTCTAAAAGCATTCTTAGTGAATATTATTAGATATAGTTGACAAATAAAAATTAAATAAAAGTTAAAAACTCAAAAAATAAAAGAAAATTTTTAAAAAAGGTGCTAGAATATATGAATCAATCTATAGAGATGAAAGTGACAGAATTATAATTACCTTTAATTTAATATAATTCTTCTAACTCGTCTTCTAGCTTTGAAAATATAAGTAACTACAAGGATAATCGTATTAAAACTCTTAAAGATTACATCCATCCTATCCATATAATCACACCATCATTTGCACATCAAATGGATTTCAAGTCTGAAATGATATAACTATTATCCATTTTTCATGGCTTAAATAGTGAAAATCCATATCTACACCTTAGAGACTTTGAATAGATAATGGCTATCTTTCGTAGCCAAAAAAATGCTATAGATGTTAGGTTGAAATTTTGTTCCTTCTCCCTAAAAGACAAAAGAGTTTTATACTCTTTGAAATCAAGATCCATAGGAAATGGCCATAAATGACTCAATATCCTTCTTTTAATAAATATTTTCCCTATCATAAAATCTATAACCTTAACACGGAGATCTCAACATTTTCCCAAAAAGATAATGAAACATTGTACCAAGTTTGGAAAAGGTTTAAATAGTTACTAAACATGTTCCCACAATATGAGTACGAAAATTGGCACTTAGTAAGTTACTTCCATAGATTCAAGATTAGAGAGCACCGATTTATAAAAATGATGTGCAATGACAAGTTTATCCAAAAAGATCCTGATGAAGCTATAAACTATCTGAATGAGTTAACTGAGAAAACCCTTACATGAAAAGAACCTAGTGCTATTGATAGCACCATTAGGCCATGACCAACTGGAATCTACCATGTAAAAGAAGAAGATAACCTTAAAGCCTAACTAGAAGTTATGAATATGGAATTAGAGGCCATAAAAATGAAAGATAGCAAAAATACTCATACGATTGTAAGGATAGAAACTCAAGATATATCATTTATTTGTGGGACATTAGAACACTTAGTTTAAAATTACCCAACATACAATAAGATGAAAGGATTTTATGAAGAATAATGTAATGCCATAGGCATGTTTAGAAAACCTTATTTATCTTACTCGGAAATATATAATCATAATTGGAGAAATCATCCAAATTTCAATTGAAAGTCTAACCAACCCATACAATCTAATGAAAACTGAAAAATTGAGCCACAAAGAAATTACTCAACATCTTAATATAATGCACGATTGAATAGGAATCCTTTGGAGAAAACATTACAGTCATTTATTAAGGCCCAAGATAAAACTAACCAAAAATTTGAGATTGTCCTTGCACAAGTGATAGAGGAGAACAAAAAGATCAAAAGTCATATCACCAAGCCAACACTCTCACTATACAAGAGCAAGAAAAGTTCCCCTCTCAACCCCAGTCTAACCCAAAAGGCCAACATATGGTACAAATCTCTACCATTGATGCACACAATTTCAAAGAAGTCAATGACATCACAATTCGTAGTGGTACAATTTTTTATAGACCAACTATACCCAATCCACAAACCAATACAAGAACTATCACCACTACTAGTACTGCCGAAGATTCCACTTCAAAGGAAGTAGTGAAGAAGATTTCAATTGAAATACCTTTTCCTCAAGCCCTAATATTTGGAGGAAAAAATCCAGTTAGCTAAGGAGAGATCTTAGAACACTTAAAACAAATTAAGATTAATCTTCCCTTGTTACATGTGATTAAGCAAATACCTACTTATGTTGAAGTAATTAAGGATCTATGCACCATGAAAAATAGGCATCATGTGAAGAACAATACACTCTTAACAGAGCAAGTTAGTATAATGATAGTGAAAAAGACTCCTTGAAGTATAACGATCTAGGTTGTCCCACAATTTTCTGTTAAATTGGGATGCACGAATTTGATCAAGCTCTTCTAAACCTAGAAGCAAATGTCAATTTGATGCCATATTTTATATACTTACAACTCAAACTTGGAGAGATCAAACCCATATATCTGGTACTATAATTGGCTGAACGCTTATTATGGAGATCAAGAGGGATAATAAAATATATTATGTTCCAAATTGATAAATTCTACTACCCTATTAACTTTCTTGTTTTGGATACTCCATTAGTGGTTAACATGGAGTCAAAGATCCCACTCATCCTAAGAAGACATTTCCTTGCTATCACAAATGCTCTTATCAATTGTAAGAATAGTCTTATGAAGCTATCTTTTGGGAACATGACTCTAGAAGTTAAATATTCTTCATGTTAAAAAGAAACCACGAGATGAAGATGAATGCTATTAGACTAACATGATAGACAAACTTATTCAAAAGGAAGCATACTAGCATGATTATTCTAAATACTCAGAGTATCTCTTCCTTAATTATAAATTTGAACCATTTCTTTGCCCTGATACATCTAATGTTTCATTTAGTTTTTTATAACAAGTAAGATAAGCAACTAATATATTGGCAATCATATTTCAAGGATTCGCCGAATCAGAAAGTTTTCAAAGTGTTTGAAAAGCGGTTGAAGAATTATATGAAAATGGTAGATAATTCTATGTATTTTGAGGAGATTCATCTTGTGTCTAATATCTATCAACGTTAATCAGGTTTTATTTTTCTATAAACTAGTTTTATTTCTCTCTTATCTTTTATTTGCTTTCAATTTATTTTATTTTTTCCTTATGATTTTTTTACCTCTAGCTAGCATACTTAGAGGCAATTTTCATTGAAATTTTATCGCTTATGTGCCTTCCATCCTTTGTTATTTTATTTCACATTTAACTTTGAGACATTAAAGACACTGTCCAATTTAAGTTAGGGTGGAAGCATTCCATGCATAATTTTTATGCATATTTTCGATGTACATTGATTCCCTTTATTCAAATTAAAAGAATGTCATTAACAAATTTTTAGATCTAAGTAATTTTTCAAAAATAAGTTTGCATTACATGTTTAAAATGTTTAAATTAAAATATTTTCATTATTGTTAACTATTGAATTCAAATTATATGATTTGATTCACCTTGTTTATTGATTATTGAAGAATAATTTTAAAAATATTTTATACGCATTACTAAGCTTAGTGATAAGATAGATACTCAATGTATATAATCTAGAGAATTTTTATGTCTAAGTGCATATTTTTTTTATCTCACACATCTTTTGTAAGTGACTGTTAAGAATTGAGAAAATAGCTTATGAACTTTCATTTTTTTTATTTGGTTAGTTGATGCTTAGAATATCATTTCTTAGTTTGTAGAATAAATTGGTTGAAAAGTAAAAAGGTGGTATTAGTTAAAAAAAATAGATTTTTTTTGTGAGAAAATATTGTAGTAATTATGCTTGATCTTTTCTTTGCATTATTCATATTATTTTTTGCATTCCTACAAAAATTTTAAAAAGAAAGAAAAAAAACAGAGAAAAAAAACCAAAAAAGAAAAGAAAAGAAAAAAGAAAAATATGTTATTAAATTTAATAAAATTTATATTTTTTATGTTAAAAGATAAAAAAATTTCATTGATTTTTAGTTAGTAGGAAATAGTTTTTCACATTAAGTCTTCTCATATAAACTAATTGAAATCTTAACACTAGTATGTGATATGATAGATTGAAATTTTAAGTAATTTATTTTTCTATCTTTAGATTAATATTTGTTTGTTTATATTTTCTAAAAATATATCTACCTTTTAAGTGATTCTATATTTTCCAAATCTATAAGTGAAATACCTAGTACTTAAAAATAATTTATTATTCATATATGAAATTAAGGTTTTTATATGAACAAATTTTAAAGCTATATGCGTTGTGATTTGTGGTAAGAAGACTTTGGCTTAGTTCACACATGAAATTTTGAAAGTTATAATTGAAATAATCTACCTAGTAACTCTGAGATCTTGAAATAACTTTTTGTTTGAAATACTTAGGTGATTTTTTTAATTTTTATTTGGACTCTAATTTGTATTTCAATTGCTAGGAACTAACAATAAATTAATTGAGGTTGTGATAATAGCATAAAAATATAAATATAAAAATACGTAGATTAATTAATATTTATAATTGAAAGAGTTTTAAATTAATAATTATCTTTATTAATTCAATAAATGTTTATGTATATTAATTATTTTATGGTGGTAGGATCAATAAAATAATATAAAAACAATTTGAATTTAGAAACATATCTTCATAAGATTACGAACAATATCCAAATATGATTATTTCAATCCCAAAAATTAACTAGAATCTAAAATATATGACATTTGAACGTTTGTTAGTATTTTTAATATATTGTTTTGTATAAATATCAAAATTAGATAATTTTTTATCTACTATTAATATTTTAAAAATATGTTTCAATTATCTTCAAGAAAAAAACAATATGATATCATCAAGATTCAACATATCTTCTTAGTCCAACGCTATAAATAGATGGACATTCAATACTTTAAAAACTTACAAAAAGTTCTTACTTTCTTCTCTAAAGAATTTATAAAAATGTTTGTAAGCTAAGATAAAGTTAAAATAAGGCTAAAGATTAGCTTAATTGTGTAGTTTTTTTATTCATTTCTTTTATTCTTATAAGTACATTATAGTTTATAACTTTATTTTGATAAATTACTTAGTTATCTTTTATTATAATTAATATATTATATTCTTCAGTTTCATGTAAATTCAATTATGTTTTTTGTATGTATAACTTTTAGTTTATAATTATTTTATCTATTTTATAAGTTAATCTTTTATTGTGATATTATTGTTTTGATATAGTGTAGATCATGGATAACTTATAACAATAAATATATTTTTTTTCAATAAAATTATTTTCTCAAAATAAACATATTAGTTTTTATTATTGATTTTCAACTTTATATCTTCAAATTGTTTGTTTGGGTTATCTAGCAAGCAATTGAATAGTAAATAAAAATCGAAATTTGTAATAATAAAATGAAACAATTAAAGTGAATCTCGAAACCTTATTATTTAATATTGATTTTTTTTTCTTTGAAAATTCTTATCATTTTCGTTATTTCTCAATTATCATTTATTATTATGTGATAACTTTTTATTAATTTATTTTTCTTTTTAATAGAATCGACACTTAAAATTACATTACAACAATAACTTATATTTATACCAAGAGAAAAAATAAATTAACAAAAATATTATCACAAAAAATAAATAAATATGATAATAATTAAATATAAGAATTTTTTTAAAAAAAATCAATATTAAATAACAAGACTTCGAGATTTACTTAATTATTATGTTTTAATATTACAAACTTTGATTTTTATTTACTACTTAATTACTTACTTTACATTACCAATAAACAATTGAAAGATATAAAATTGAATATCAATAACAAAAATTAATATATTTATTTGAAAAAATAATTTCATAAAATAACAATCAAGATTCAATGTTATAAGTTATTTAAGATCAATAATATATCAATATAACAATATTGTAATAAAATATTAACTTATAAAATAAATATAATAATTATAAACTAATAATTGTACACAAAAAGCATGATTTAATTTATATAAAACTAAAAAATATAATATATTAATTACAACAGAAGAGGAACAAAATAACTTCTCAAAATAAAATTGTAAACTATAAAATACTTATAAGAATAAAAAAATTATAAAATTAAACTCCTCTCTGACATGACTCTAACTTTAACTTGCTTCTAAATTATCACACAAATTATAAAGATAAATAATGAGAGAATAAAGTAAAAACTATTTGTAATTTTCTTATACTTTCCAAGTGTTAAATACCCCATCTATTTATAGTGTTTGAATATATAAAAATTTGCTAAATTATGATAATATTAAGCACTTTCTCCTTCAATATAATTGATTTAAAATATATTTTCAAAATATGAATCATAATAAATCTCTTTATCTTTTAACATCTTTTAACAGAATCAAGAATTATCTAATTTTGATCTTTATACAAAAAGATATATCACTTCGAATATTATATACTTCAAATTTCAACTAATTTTTAGACTTAAAATAATCATATTTGGATATTATTAATGATATATGAAATTGTAGATAAGTATTTTATCTTTTTATACCAACTTAAATCATTATCAAAATCAAAAGTTACATTAAAATGCATCAATTAGTTTATGAGATCTCACGAAGATATTATAACTTAGATATCAGAATCAAAAGCTACATTAAAATGCATCAATTAGTTTATGAGATCTCACGAAGATATTATAACTTTGTTCACATTAGAGAGTGTCGGTATCACAGGTCGGCATACAGTGTTAGCAAGGCCCAAAATCTAAACCAAACAAATCTGTCAGTCTTCACGCACACAAAAACAAGACATAACAATACAGAACAAAACAAATCAAAGGAACTGGGAACACCACACCGATAACCAAACACAAAACAGTGATATCAACCCAGGGATGTGTTATACAGAGTCTTTTAGGAGACGAGAGTAGTAAATTTTAGACAAGCAAGTCCATGTCACGTCGTTTGAACATATTAACTAACCAGGGTAAGAACCTAAGACACAAAGGAGCACTGTGCTCCAGTAACTAGATCACAGTGCAAATTGGATCTCTCCAGAATTCGTCTCATAAATTATGTGAGGGGTCAGGGGATGCTGGTTCTCAATCAGAAACGGAAGGAGCAACTCATCAATTGTAAGATCAAGGATTGTTCTCTCACATATTGAACCAAACAGCTCCGCTTCTAGCTTTTCAAACATGAACCCTAAAAAAAAAAAAATTTATAATGGGATACAATTTAGAAGCCAAGCAGAGAACTTAAAATAGATTCTTGAACCACTATAACTAATAGATAGCTGTAAGCTCTGAGATGCTTCAGAACCATAAAGTTCTTTGCTTTTTCTAAATACAAATCCTGTTTTATTCAAATTCAACAAAGCCACCTTTCAATTAGAAAAAAAGAGCATCAAATGGGAAAATGATATAGCAACAGATCTATGGTTTTTTCATATTTAACGAGAACCAAATAGCTACAATAAATTTCTGATGATGTAAAAGATAAAGGAAGTACCAAAGCATTAGAATTGAAGTCTTCGATCTGCTCCTAAGCTGCTTCTACGATTTGATGAAAACCCAAAGCTTATAACCATAATAAGATTCCAAATCGAAAAGCCTCCAAGTATAAAAATTAAATATAGGGATAATTACAATTCTTTTGGGAAAGACATATTACGAGTTTGTGCGTGAATCTAACGCCTGAGAGAATCCTACTGAAAACATATAATCTGGGAACAAATAAAAGAGGATTTAGTGAAGGTATTAGATTCACGCGCAAACCTGAAATATGACTCTTCCGCTTAAACCAATTTCATTCTCGACGGCAACGCACAATTATAAACAGAGTGAGTCTGAGAAAAGAAGGTATGTGTATATAGAACGGAATACGGATGGCTAGTACTAAAATCCTGAGAAACCGTAAATTCCGAACCCGGCCCAACGCCGAGTCGTACTTGACACAATATAGAAGATTTATTATTATTATTTTTATTAATTTTTTTTAATTAATAAAAATATAGCATATAATTTATCACTTCATTATTATAAATATTAAAATATTATTATTAAATAAATTTAATAAAATAATAATAAGATTAGATTTTAAAAAATGATTTACCTAAAATCTCATCGAAGTTTTGATGATTACGACGATAACTCTTATTCCATATAAATTTTATATATTTTTAAAAAACATATATAATATATTAGTGTTATATGTATTTTAAATTTTATAACTTAAATATTTTTAATACAATCTAAGATTTACATTCAGTTATTATACGTGAGTTTTGAGGATGTTATCTGATAAATCATAATATCTTACATTTTTTTTTAGATTAGATGTAAGATTTAGATTCAATATAAGGTTATATATCGGTGATTTAAGTAGTGATTGTTGTAGCTTCCATAAAATTATTAGATAATTACAAAAACTACTTTTAATATGATATCACTTTTTGATATGCATACGTCTTAGCAATTAGCATGGGTCATAATAGCCCAAACTAGTCTGGCCTATATAAGAGCGCTAAATTGGCTGACGTTTTCTCTATCTTAGTCTACACACTTTAACGTCCAAGAAATTACATATATTTTAATTACATATTATGATATTTTTTAATGATATGACTTTGTATAAATATGTACTTTTTTTTCCTATAACATAAAATATATTTTATATATATTTAAAAATACAATGTATATATAATTTTAATAATATAAAAAATAAATGTTATATTATGGATTAAAAGTAGAACTAGTTAATAAATTAGATATTTAAATTTTTACTTTCAGCCACCAACCTCCTCCTTTGAGTGTGTTTGCTCTTCCTCTGCTTTCAATATAAGTATCAGTAAAAAATAATAGGCAGATGATCTGTTATTTAGAGGGGGAACTGAGTTTACTTGACTCTATATTCATATCTTCTGTAGCTCCAACGAAACTGAGAGCTTTTCCTTTGTTATTAATAAATTATATTATTTTAAAAAATAATAATTTAATACAAAAATATTAAAATGATAAATTTTGTTATTAATAAATTATTTTTTCTTGAAACAATTGAAATAAATTATATCATTTTTAATATAAGTGATATAACATACTAATTAAACCAACTTTACAACCCCACTCCTTTAAATCAATAGAAAATAGCATTTTCACATCAAAATGTGCATGCACCACCAACATAATTGTGGACATATTTAGGGGCTAAAAGGAGCTGCAATACGGTAATAATAATAATGATAATAAATTCAAATATATTATAAATCTAGATATTTATAAAATAAAATTAATTAATTTTTTAAATTCGACTAAATTATTTTTTAATTATTAGTTTAGAAAATTTATCATTCATCTATTCTAATTTTATATCTTAATTTTTTAATTTAATAAATTTAATTTCCTTAAAATTATTTTGACTAAAGTTATAATCTTCGATTAATTAAATTAAAAAAATTAAAATATTAAATTAATCTAAATAGATAAATTATAATATTACTTTAATTGAATTAAAATTTTAGGACTGGCTGGTAAATTCGTCATCCTATTTATTAATTATTACATATCATCTTGAAAATTTTTATAGATTTAATTTGAATCTTACTTATAAAGAAAGCATAGGCCATATTCTCTTTTTTAGAATAAAAAAATTAAAATACTAAAAATAATGACATTTTAAACATTAATTTAAAAAAAATTAAAATACATATGAACCTTTCATTTATGATAAAAAAAATGTAAGTTTTTGTTGTCATACATTTATATTTTTTTTAAATTAAAAAAATAAATAAGATACTTAAATTATTTAACTATTACTATATAAACTATTCTTTAAATTAAATCATATTGAAAGTCATAAACAAATTTTAGATATAAATATCTTAGAATAAAATTACCAAAAATTTTAGGATTAAGGATTTATAAATTCAAGTAAGATACTTGGATACATTGACAATGATCGTCTATTATTATGAAAATATTATGATAATCGATCACAAATAGATGAACATGAACGAATAACTCGTTTGTGATTTTCCTTAACTAAATCACCTTCGTTCGTCAATGTGACCTGCTATCTCTTTTCTATACAAGCAGAAGAGAAATTATTTTATAATTTAATGTATTGGGGACCATAACTGAAATAATCTGTTTATATTGTTCAATTAGGATTCCCATAATCTCTTAATTAAGGTAAAAATTGGTATCGACTCAATCAGCCTGTCTAATGGTTTATCAAAATTTTACCACTTAATTTTAACTCATTATATTAAATAGATAATATAATTAAAGAAAGAAAAGATATGTTACCTAATTTAGTATAAGAAATGTGATTTCCTAACAATCTCCCGTTTGGGTAACATATTATTCATGAACCAATTACATCACAATAAATCATTAAGCATGCATTTGTATGCTATTTAATCTTAGACTTCTCCTTAAACAATTCGATCCATCTCATATATTAGTAGTAGAACCACCACGATTTTTATCACACTATAGTCATGATCAAACCACAAGGATTATCATACTACTACACTCAATGACATAGATCAAATATGGATGAGTAGCATAAAAATTACATGTAATGTGATATCAAACATCCAACTGGTCCTTCTCCAGCCCTTAGTGAAGTCAATCCAAATCCTTAATGCAATACGAACATTTTACATAGAAACACATGAGTAAACTTATAAATAGAATTATAAATCATCAAATTTATTCTACAAAAAACTAAACAATTCAATGTCTAAAGTAAAACAAACAAAACATAAAAAAACTAAGGAATTGTCATAAATAACACCCATATGAGCAGTGTGCTTATGAAAGAATTTAAGTGTTAAGCCCTTGGTTAATAGGTTCGCTAGTATAGAAACTATTCTTATATGTTTTATAGAAATTTGTCTATCCTCAACTCTCTCTTTAATAACTAAAAATTTGATGTTGATAAATTTTGATTTCATTAAGCTTATATTGTTGTTGGAGTAAAGCACGACCAACTTATCACAGTAAATCTTTAATGGCATGTCAATGTCACATGCAGTCTAGTGATAAAGTTTCGTAGCCATCCCGTGGTTGGATGCCTTATAACAAGCAATGAACTTCACAGACATGGTTGATGAAGCTATAAGAGTCTATTTAGTAGATTTTCATGAGATAGCTTCTTTAGCCAACATAATGATATAGCATAATATACAGTGTTTGTTATCTTTGGATCTCGTAAAATCAAAGTCAGAGAATCCGATGACCTTTAAATTGTTTAATCCTCAATAAGTGAGTATGTAGTCTTTTATTCTTCTTAAATAATGCATCATGTTCTTGGCTACCTTATAGTAATATATACCTGGATCACTCAAATACCTGCCCAAAACTCCCACTATAAATGCTATGTCAAGACGAGTATAAACTTAAGCATACATCATACTCTTTATTGTTGAAAACAAATTAATAAATGTTTTTATAATCACCACCCATTTATCATTACAAATTCATTATTATTTGGCCAAATTGTGTGTTTTTTTAGGCCAAACACAATTTGCATAAATAACTCTGCATAAAAAATCTATGTATTTTTGGTTAAATTAATCTTTACAATAGAGGTTACTTTGACAACATGTTTTAATTAATTTAATTGAATATAATAGACTAACTGGATAAGTATAACAATCGCATAAAAATTATGTTTTTTTATATAAATAAAGAACCAATTGTTCTACCTTGTAAATAAACAAATAACTTTAAAAAATTAATAATATCACAACCATTATATATTAAACAAGATTGAAGATTTAGATTCTAAATAATTTTATCTTCAAAAATAAATAATAAATTAATCGATGAAATATAAAAATCCAAGACATAGTTTAATTTCAAATAAAAATAATCTTAAAATTAAGATAATTTTACACAAAATATAAACATTATATTCAATTATCATAAGAATATAATATTCACAAATCCTAATAATCTAACAACGTTGATCGTTCTGATACTATTTGTTGAAATTAAATCATATTGAAAGTTATAAATAAATTATAGATACAAACATCTTAGAACAAAATACCAAAAGTTATAGGATTTACATCATGCCAGATTGTTAAGAATTTATGAATTCGAGTTAAATACTTGAATTTATTGAGAACGATCACTTATTGTTACGAAAATACTACGATAATCGATCACGAATAGATGAACACAAATAAGAGGGTCATGATTTGTGATATTTCTTAATCAAATTACCTTAGTTCCTTAATAAGGTTGTAATCTCTTTTCATGTGAAAAATATAAATTGCTTTTATGATTTAGTATATTAAAAATCATAATCGAAAGATTTTTTATATATTGTTCAATTAAGATTTTCATAATTTTTTAATTAAAGTAAAAAATTGATATCTACTCGATGATCAATCCATATTAATTTGAATAATTTAAAAATTTATCAAAATTTAACTACTTAATTTTAACTCATTATATTAAATAGTCAATATAATTAAGAAAAGAAAAGATATATTATGTAATTTAATATAAGAAATATGATTTTACAAACATCTAGAAATGATCGATAGAAAGAAATATTAAATAACATAAATGTTCAAAATCAATTTGATTTTTGATTATCTTAAAATGTTAGATATTTTAGTATATAATTAAAACACTTCAATTGCAAAATTTAATAATTAAAATGAAATTGACTGAGAAATATTTTTACCGTGAAATTATGTCAATATATTATAGTTATTTTGAATTAAATATAACAATAAATTTAAAATTTTGTATAATTTACTGAACTAAAATATAAAAATATAGAATAACAAGTATGCCAAAAATCAAAAATTAAAATCAATTATATTATACGTATAATAACATAATAGCTAAAAAATAATATCCCCTCCTTACAAAATTTCCTGACTCCCTAAACATAATTATAAAAAATCATTTGACCTTATAAAGGATGTAATGTCCTTCCTCTCATTTTAAACTTTTAAATTTCTTAAAATTAATATATTTTATTAAATTCATTTGATAAAATATATTTATTTTTATAACCATCCGGTTTGTGGGAAGTAAGATACATCACTTTAAATTAAACTTTCCTATAAAAAAAATATATATATATATATATACAATTTCTCAGCATTTTGCAATTCTTAATTTATTTAATCTAGTTTTATTGGTATATATGGCTATAATAGGCATTGGGGCTATACGGGGTTGTGACTCGGGTTGATTTTTTGCAAAAAAAAAAAAAAAAACTAATTGAATGGAGTATCCTTTTATTTTAACATTTTATGTATTAATAATAAAATTTTAATTATTTTTTTATTTAAATTATTTTTTATCATTTTAATCATTAAATAGATTATTAGTTATACATATAAAGATAAATAAAAAAATAATTCAAAAAGAAAAAATATTTCATATAATACGATATATATTATCATATAGTAGAACCATTATCTTAATTATTTATATTTATAATAAAAAATATATAAAAAATTATACTAAATTAACCTATTATGAACGTTACAATATATAAAATAATATTTTATTATTATTTAATTTTAATTTTTAATAAATATATATTATATTATAATTTTATTTTCTATCTCATTTCAATAATATTTTTAATTTATTTAAAGTTTTGTTTTAATATTTTTAAGAAATTAATGCTTAAATTATATTTATACTTAAATTTTTATATGTTTATTTTATTTTTAGTTTTAAGGTAGTATTAATTAATTAATTTAATATGTTTATGTATAAATGTTTATTATATTATATTTTTATATTTTAAATAATTTTTATAAAAATTAAAATAAAATATTAACATAAAAACTCTAAATTTTATATTATAATATAATAGTAAAAAAAATTAATTTCCAACTTCCCTACAAAATTCTTTCCCGCTCCTCCCCTACTAATAATAAGTAGTGTGCAACATGTGTCTTGTTAATTTAGAGAAAAAACATAGTTCAAGAAATACATATTACAAATGCCCACTTGGTCTTTAGGGTTTCAAGAGCACCCTACATATATAGGAATTAGGATTATAATACCTTGGTGACGCCTATTTTAATCATGTTTCTCTAGTTTGTGAGTATTAATTATTAATTAATAATGACCAACTTTTCCTTCAGAAAATTGTAGGCCATTGCAATAAGTGTAATTAATATTTTTATAAATTTTTTATTTTTTAAAAAATAAAAATATCAATTTTAATTATTTTAATTTTAATTAACATATTATTTTTTATTAAATATAATTATATTTATAATAATATTATATTATATTATTTATAATTTATTATAAATTTATGATTAATAATATTTTATTTTCATTTCCTTAACATTGAGTATAAGTGTAATTAATATTTTTATAAATTTTTTATTTTTTTTTAAATAAAAATATCAATTTTAATTATTTTAATTATAATTAACATATTAATTTTTATTAAATATAATTATATTTATAATAATATTATATTATATTATTTATAATTTATTATAAATTTATGATTAATAATATTTTATTTTCATTTCCTTAACATTTACTACTCGGGGATGAGTTTATAAATTTCTGATTAATAATATTTTATTTTCATTTCTCAAACATTTAATTAGGAGTGAGTTTAGATAGATAATTTTTGATGTAACTATCATTGAATTGAATTATAAAAATTATTCTTAAAATTATTTGAAAATCGTTATGATTTGGTGATGGGTTTTTACACTTAGGTAATGTTGATGATTATTATAAATTATCTCGAAAAAATTATTTTTAAATTATTTTTTAATAAATATTAATTATTTAATTTAATATATATATATTAATTAAATAAATAAATATAATTAATTTTAGATATGTTTATAAATATAATTGTAATAAAATCATACATGTTATTTTATATTCAATTTTTATCAAAAATTATATTAATTTTTAAAATTTATTGAATAAAAAATGAATAAACGGTGCAGATAACGAAATTTATAGTTTTTTTTTTCATTCTTACTTGAAATTATTTTAAATAAAAAATCCTTTTTATTAAAAATATATTAATCTTTTTATTAATTATTTGTAATAATTAATAAAAAATAAACTTATTAGTAGAATACAATGTTACTATCAATATATATATATTAGCTACTCGAAATTCTATGTATGGTTTGACACAAAATTATCGAATGCGCCGTTCTACTTTCACTATTATTCTGACACCATTTGTGATATTTTTGAAATAAACACCATTTGTGATATTCACGGGCCAAATTCCACGTAGCCGAGCTATTTCTGAGCAAATGAAAAAAATGACAGACTTCTTGATTCTCAGGAAATAAAAGGAAAGCTATTTAGCTAAGCATGTCGGTCATGTACTTATCCACATAACATGGTTAGCTTCTACTTCACATACATAGATATTCCGTTATGAGAAATAATTTAAATAAATAAATCTTATTAATTTTTCTGATAAAATTATTTAAAAGAATAAATTTTAATAAATATAAAAATTTAAATTAATAATTATTTTTAAAATAAAAATTTAATTATAACTAAAAATACTTATATAATTAAATTATATTTATTCAAAAGTTAATATTATTTGATAAAAATATTTATTTAAATAATTTATATTAAAAATAATCACCATATATATTTAAAAACTCATTAATTTGGAATTTTTTTAAAGCATTTTCATTTTCATTTTCATTTTCATTTTCATCTAAGTAAAAAGTTACAATTAGAAAAAATGACAGCTTTAGAGACAATTGTACAAATACACACTTTTACCTAACAATTAGTTGGGAGAAAATATCAAGGTTTTAATAATTGTGAAAATAAGTTTGGGTATTAAAGTAAATAATTTGAGTTAAAAAATTGAGTTATTACATAAGTTTTTTAGATCAGATCATTGATATCATTTAATTTTTTATATTTATTCAAGTTTTATAAAATTTATCAATTAAAAATAAATATATTATTTTAATAATTTTTTTATTTTTAATATTATTATTTTATATCAAGTAATTAAAACATGATTAATATATAAGTCTTTAATATTGATAAAAGTGAAATTTAATATGAAATAGTTTAAGAAAAATAAAAAATAATAAAATTTAAATAAAAAATTATTTAAATATTTTTTAATATTTAATAAAAAATAAAATTAATAAAATATTAATATAAAACATGTGATAATAAATATTAAAAATAAATTGTTTATAAATTTTTTATATTAATTGTGATTATATTATTATTAAATATATGTATTTTAATAAGTATAATTATTTGATAAAAAATAATAATATTTTAATAAAAAATAATTAAAATAATATAATTTTTTAAATTTATTTTTTTATAAAATTAAGAGATTAAATAATATTATTTTTACTTGAAAAAATTAAATAATATTAATGATATAATCTAAATAATTTATATGATATTTTTTAAAAATTGCTAATAATATACTCTCTAATATGAATTTTATTTTTCGAGCTCGCACTGTATATGTGGGATTAATCTTATCCATAACGAACAAATTAAAGCCCACCACGTGATTTATACTTTATTTATTCACTTTTTCGTACAACTTGAATTCACACTAAATAATTCAAATCCCATATTTTGAATACGTAGAAGTGGACAGAGTAATAAGTTTTTGTATATATTTTAGAATAATAAATATTAAAGATAATATCTATAAATTAAAAATAATAAAATATAATTTAATAATATAAAATTTATTTTAATATATTAAAGATTTAGATACCACAAGTGTAATAATTGAATCCTATAAAAAAAATTTAAAAATATAATTCATATTTATTTAAAACCCCATCACAATTATATATATTTGATATTTTTATTATAAGTGAAGTTATTATTATTTTTTTAATAATAATTATATATTTTATTTAATATAGTCTTTTTACAAAAAAAAAACATCATCTAATAACAGTTACTGAAAAGTAATATTTTATAGTTAAAAAATATTATGAATTAAAATAATATAGAATTAAAATATAATTTGTTTTAAAAATAATAATCATCAATATTAATTAGAAGTATAAAATTTTTTAATACCTATTTTGTACGTTCCTATGGTTTAAAAATGAAATTATAGTTTTTTAAATTTTAGAATCAAAATAATTTAAATATTTACAAATTTTAAAAAAATAAATTATAATTATATATTAAAAAATATTTTTTGTTAAAAAGTAAGAACAATTATTTCATATTCCTCAAATGTATTAAAACAATTTGTAATTATTTTCTACATGTCATAAATTTATCTTTAAGTTTTAAATATAAATTTTATATATAATCTCAAAATATTAATAAATTATTTTTAACAAAATATTACTTTAGGTTGAAGTTGGATCTAATCCAATACCTGACTATGCCATTGTCTAAGTAGAATTCATGCTATTAAGCTTATTTTTAAACAAGTAACAACAACTCGATAATGCACTAAGCATGATGACTCATCCATTTTAGAAGTCATATACCGTGTGAGGTGAAAACATATTACCAAAACATGACCAACCAATACTAAATTATCATGCATATGCATTTGCCTGTAAATATATATAAATAAATAAATATAATAAATGATATAAACAAATCGGTAATAGTTTAGAAAATATCACAATTATAAAAAATAATATATATATATATATATATATATATATATATATATATAAATTCATCATTAAATATAAGTATTATATGATTAAACACACATGATTTGTTAAAATTATCTGTAAAAAATTTGCTTATTAATACATGTAGTCATTGGTATAAAATTTGCCAGCGTTTCCTATTGACCATATATATTAATTGTGAACTTTATTGGCAGCGTGGCTAAGTCATATTCATATGTTCTTTTTAAGTCGTGCGTTTTTTACGATATAATTGCTAACCACATACGAGCATGTGTACTCATGTTCTAGTCATGTCTTGGTAGCTAGGTAATGCAATAGCTGGCCAACCCAACAATAGTTTGTTATGCAATGATTAAAATGTAAAAGATAGTTGTTATAGTTTCTTATAGAGTCTTTACATCTCCTTTGTAATCTTTGTTCTCTTACAACAAACTACAAAAGTCTTTGCCTATAAATCGAGGTCCCACCCACGTGCAGTCAGTCTAAAAGAATTTGACATTGGCTATAGAAAATGAAAAAGTTAGCTACAATATATGTTTTTAACCTTAGAATTTTATAGAGTTTTGAATTCAATTATTTAAAAAATAAAATTATAAAATATATCTATGATATCAATTTTTAAATAATCGAAGTTATAGACAACATCAAATTTATTTTTTTTCATTTTTCCTTTTTCTCATTTTTTATTTAAACTCTAAAAAATTTAAAATTTTATAATTCATCTTTAAATTATGTTTTTATTTTATTAAAATACCAATAATCATTCTTTTATAAAAAATATTTCAAATACTTATTTAAATTTAAAAATTTTAGATATAATTTTTATAATTTATTTTTATTATTTTAAACTATTTTATAACAAGATTATATCAATATTATTTATTATAAAAAGAGTATCTAGTTATTTACTTAAAATTTTATTTTTTTTATATAAAATATTTAGTATTGATTTATTTTTATAATAAAAAAATAAAAATAAAAAATATAACATTTAAAATATTATTTGAATCCCATTCTTTACTAAAATTTTGATATATTTTTACAATAATTTTAAAAATTAATATTTTTAAAATAAAAATACTAATACCAAAAATTTAAAATATTTTCATAATATTTAAAAAATACAAATATTACTATAATATTAATAAAATTTACTCAAAAAATTAAATTACCCTAATTCATTTTCATTTCCCCAGTTTTTTTCTTTTTTCGATTCATTTTTCCCAACTCGTGAGCTGGCCAGTACATACGTTCTTCCTTCTTCCCTCTCTTCTTCCTCTTCCCCAACCCTATCGCACACTTTTTCTTGTTGGCCAAGACCCTCATTTTCCCCCAGCTCACTCGCGTAGTTGGTTAATTTTCATTTTGTCTGATCTTGTTAGGAATTTGAGCCAATTTTAATCTTAGCTCTAGTTCTAACCCTAATCCTATTACTGCTTCGAGTTATGGAGTTAACCCTTATCCTCTTTCTCCATTCGACTTACCTCCCTTCTTAAACCCTTATCCTCTTTCTCCATTTAGCTTCTTTTTGGATTAGTTTCTTTGACTGAATGATCAATTGATAAAGTAGTTTGAGTTTCGATTCAACGCTAATTGAGTTTGAGCCTCTAGGTTCGACTGTTTGAATTATCGATACTAACTTTTATGCTGTGTGCATGGACGCTTATGGTTTTGCTGTGAGACCTCAGCACATACAGAGATATCGAGAATATGCTTACATCTATGAGGTTTTCTTCTACTTATCTTTCTTTTCTTTGTAGATTTCACTCATGTCTTCATTTGTATGCTGGGAATGTACTGTGAGATTGATAAAGAAGGGTAGATGTTTTATTTTTTTATGCATACTGATGTATGATTTTGTTAAAAAAATCGTAAACACTTGAGAGTTAAGAGAGATTGTTTGGTTCGATGGTTTCTGTTTTTGATTTTGGTGTCTAGTTCAAATACTATCAAAACTATTTTTCCTATTGTCTAAAAGTCTTTTCCTATCACTCCTACCATATCTAATCACTCTCATTATCTCCTACTGTAGTCACTAATATTCCTCAGTCCACAGCTTTATCTTTACCAAATGTTTCTTCTCCTATTCCTACTTTTTCTACTATTTCTTCCATACCTTCTAATATATATCATTTCTCAAATACTACTCAATCTATGTCATCTTCATTTATCTCTATTTCTACGTCTCTTCATGTGTCTTATACTACTATTGATTCTACAATTTATTGTCTTACTCATAATGATCATCGTATGCAAACTAGAAGTAAGAAAGATATTTTTAAGCCAAAACATATATGGTTAATCTCTCTATTACTGAGCCTAAAACTATTATGAAATCTTTAACCTGTGATGGTTGGAAGCAATCAATGCAAGATGAGTTTAATGCTCTATTGAGAAACAAGACATAAGCCTTGGTACCATCTTATCCTGGAAGAAAAATCATTAGTTCAAAATGGGTTTGATGTGTTAAGAAACTCAAAATGGTGCTTTGGATAAATGCATGTCATGTGTTGTGGCTCAAAGTTTTGATAAAAAATCTGGGTTTTATTTTCTAAAAACAATTAGTCATGTTATTAAACTTATCACCATCAAGGTTATCATCACAATTATCTTGTCTAAAGGTTGGAAATTTCACCAATTGAACATCAATAATGCATTTTTGAATGGTTTAATAAATGAAAAGGTTTATATGACTCAACCTCCCAGATTTGAAAATCCTCTCTTTCCAGGGTATGTATACAAGCTAAATAAGGCCATTTATAGTCTTAGACAAGTCTTAGGGGCTTGGTTTGACACCTTGTCCAATGCTCTTTATATTATGGGATTTGTTAAGTCTTTGGTAGATCCTTTACTTTTCTGCAACTTTTCAAAAGCTTTACCTATATATATTTTTATTTATGTTGATGATATCATTATCCTTGGGTGAGATAAATAACCTATTAAGGATCTTGTTTCTACTCTTGATGTTATATTTTCTCTTAAATACATGGGTTTGTTACATTATTTTTTTGGTATAGAGATTACTAAGTTGGAAAATGGATATGTACTTCTTACTAAAAAAAATACATCAATGATTTAATTTATAGAGCTCAAATGGAGTTTTCTAAACCTATAAGCTCTTCTATGTTAACTACTCATATTCTTTCAGCATCTGATGGCAATGATTTTCATAGTCCTTTCTTGTATAAGAGTATGGTTGAAGCTCTTCAATACATTACCCTTATTAGACTTGACATCTCTTATGTTGTAAATAAGACATGTCAATTTATGTCATAACCAACTAATGTTCATTGGTGTGTCATGAAAAGAATATTGAGATATTTGTAAGGAACAACTCATTATGGTCTTATTTTCAAGCCTTTCTCTTAACTAATTGTTACAGGCTTTGAAGATGCTGATTAGGGCTCTTGTCTGGATGATCGTAAATCTCCTTCTTGAGTTTGCATCTTCTTGGGTGCTAATCCTATTTATTAGAGTTTTAAGAAGCAAAATGTCATTCTTCATCCTTTGGTGTGATAATCTAAGTATTGTGATTTTGGTTTCTAATCCTATCTTGCATGCTTGCACAAAACATATGGAACTGGATATGCATTTCATACATGAATAAGTGTTGGCAAAAGACTTTGTCGTGCATCATATACCTTCTTTCGAGTAGTTAGTTGATCTGCTTACTAAGCCATTGTCCATTCAAAATTTTATTCGCATGTATAGTAAAATTAGTTGAATTACACTTCCACTAAATTTGAAGGAAATGATGAGATTAATAAAGCTAGTTTGAGTGATAAGTAAAGAGAAGAAAATAATACAATGAAATAGAAGAAAGATGGTAACGTGGGAAATGCAATTGTGTTTGGTACTATTGAAAAATCAAATAATGCATATGTAAGCTAGCAATACAAGTAGTGCAAAGGAATTACAAGCTGTGGCTAACAACCCCCATAAGTAGTGCTATAACTGGAAAATAATAGTTTTTTATGCAATGATTAAAATGTAAAGGATATTTGTTATACTTTGTTATAGAATTTATTACATTTCTTTTGTAATCTTTGTTCTTTTACAACAAACTATGAAAGGCTTTTTCTATAAATGTATAGTATGTAATAATGTCCAATCTATCAATGAAGTAATGCAATACATGTTGGAATTGATTTCAATTAATTACAACATATATGTGCATATATGTGATATAAATATATATTAAATAATAGACTGTCAAATATCTAATTAGATCCGTTATGAAGTGATCAAATTAAGTATTATTTATCGGGTTGAATATGTGTCATGAGAAGTGAGGTCTTTAATGTGTAGAATGCGTATTAATAACTTTAAGATTTAGTGATGGTCTAAATTATATAAAGTTTAGAAATAATACAATTATGATTGTTCCTTGGATAATACAATTAAATATGGAAATGTTTTGTAAATAAGGAAATACCTAATAAGGCAAGTTTTGAAATCACACTTTGAATATGCGTAGGATTCAATAAGAAAATTTTCAATAAGGCGAGTTTTGAATTCAAAATTTGAATCTGCTTAGGATTCATTAAGAAAATTTCTAATAAGACAAATTTTAAATTTAGATTTTGAATTCGCTTAGGATTCAATAAGGAAATATCTAATAAGGAAAGTTTTAAATTTAGAATTTGAATACGCATAGGATTCAATAAGAAAATTTTCAATAAGGCAAGTTTTGAATTTAGAATTTGAATCCACATAGGATTCAATAAAGAAATTTCCAATAAGGCAAGTTTTGAATTCAGAATTTGAATCCTCTTAAGATGCAATAAGAAAATTTCTAATAAGCCAAGTTTTGAATTCAGAATTTGAATCAACGTAGGATTCAATAAGGAAATATCTAATAAAACAAATTTTGAATTCAGAATTTGAATCTGCTTAAGATTTAATAAGGAAATATATAATGAGAAAATAGATTACATATCACCTCTTGAAATTTAGAGACATCTTTTCATCTACTAGCGTTTCTTCGTCTTTCTCTCTTAATATAGTTCGGCTTAGAAAACAGAAAATATAGAGAAGAATTAAAAAGAGAAAGGGTTTTTCGATTGTGCATTTGCAATTTGGGTATCTCTTATTGCACAAAATAGAACGTTGTTACTACCATCTCTCTTGCTCTCTCCATCAGACTTGAGAGGGATTACTTGGAGATCTAAAGGTTTCCAATGATCATCGGTGATTGTTGATCGGGGCAGAACCGACATCGCCGATCCTGCCCGTTACTTTGGTTTTATGTATTTATAAAACTCTCGCAAGTGCACGAATCATTTCATAGAAAATGATAAGTATACTCCCAAGGTCGATCTAAGGAAGGAATGTATGTGGTTTTTAATTTATTATTCAAACTTTTAAAAACGAAATTAAATCCTAAACATCCTGTCACGATATTTTGGTGTTTTGTGTTTTTAATCTACTTACATAAAAATAAACATAGATTCAATAAACATTTATGCAAATTTTATCTGTTAAAACAGTGGAGTATTTATGGATATAATAATTAAGTTAATTATGCTTGCTCATATTATTTAGGTTATTAAAGATATGAATTGATATTTATTGATTCTCCCTTTTTTGTATGAATACCACCTTTGGTGGGGTTAGATATTCTTTGTTAACTAAACAAATCAATTAACACCTATGGGTGGGGTTGATAATTAATTTGGTTAATTAAATTAATTTCTTTTTCTAAGAGATTGAAAATGAACCATTTAAATGCCACCTTTGGTGGGGTTAGACAGTTTAAACTTTATTCAAGGTGTCCAAATTAAACCTAAGAATTTAGTTATCCGAGTACTAACTTTCAAGTTTTAAAACCACTACTGAAAACATGTTGTCAATACATTTTCAGATAATAATTCTTATAAAAAACTTTTGAAATAGAGCATCACTCTAACTACCTAAGCGATTGTACCAACAAATAAAAGAAAGCACTACTCTAAATCGCATCAGATAACTAAACCTTAAAATCTAATTTTCGCATTTAAGTTTGTAATGAAAAATAATATATTTCTCTCTAACATTCTTAATATAAAATCTTGAATAAAAATAAAATCAATTCATTTTAGAGATTTTTACATATTTAATATTTCGCAAGCATAACAACGTTATTATTACATCATGTTTATAAACAACAACAGAGTTAAATTTAATCACGCACAAATTAAATATAACATGTAAGAATAAAGCATAAAAAATAACTCAGAAGAAAATAAAATCCTTACGTAACTTCGATGCTATTCCCGTTCTTTGGAAAACCTCTAAGCGAAATTTGCACTCCCATTTATTGAATCGAAAAGTCGATAAATTACAAAAACATAACTAGTTCTTCCCAAAAAGGAAGAACTCTAAAACTAAGAGAAATTAACTAAAAACTAAGAAAAACTAAAAAACCTAAAAATCTAAGAAAAGAGAGAAAAAGAAGAGAGAAGTGTGTTTTGAAGGTGTTTTTTGAAGTGAAGGGAAGGGGTATTTATAGGTGAGGATGGAGAGAAAAAATGAGTAAAAAATGTTATATAAATATTTAAAAATGTAAGAATGCGTATTGGAATTGCTGATGTCATTAGTGACGTCAACATGACGTCACAGGCTACCGCACGTGAAAAATGGGGCGAAAAGGCGTTGGGCGCGCGGAGGGCTGGCGCTGGCCAAGGCTGGGCTGTCATTGCCAGCAGTCGCGCCACGTGAACGCGCTGCCCGCGCGATGGGGCGCGCGAGGCATGGTATTGGGCGCTGGGCCGGCACTGGCAATGGGCGCGATTCCGTCTTTGACATTTTTGACCTTTTCGATCCATTTTGTCCAATTTTTCCATGTTTGTTGACCTTTTCCCACTTATTTATTAATATATTTGTGATGTATTGCTTCAAGTATTCCTCTTTGAGTCTTTAAATTGCGTTTTTAAGCCAAAATACCTGAAAAACAATAAAAATACCCGTGATTCCGAAAAAGACAAATTTATATAAATATATGATAAAACATATAAATATATGTATTTTTAATCAATTAATGTACATAAAATCATGGTTATTTTAGTGCTTTTTGGGCACTCATCACAACCCCCAACCAGCTTCTTGCTAGTCCCTTAGCAAGAGAAGCGATAAAAACTAAAAATTAAACTATCCTAAATCACTTTCGTGGATTGAAACGGTTGCATTTAGCCTATGCAACAAGCCGTTAAACCCCTAGGTTGCCCTAGTGGACGAGTTTGAGTCTCGTGAGGGTTTTCAGTAATGATACCCACAAACATTGAACTAAAAAAGAAACTATAAAAACAATCACAACACAATCAAAAATTAATTTAAGAATAAAAGAAAACAACATATCACAAAAATATCTCATACTTTTTAATCTCCTTTAAGATCATAATTAAAATCTCAAGCATAAGTTATTTTAATCTCTTTAAACAATCATGATTTTATTATAATAATTAGTCGAAAATCATTTTCATATTTCATTTCAAAAATGTATCAATTTAATTTTACCCAATTTCAGTGTCATGAATTAGAATTCGCTTCGACTCTATTCCTCACAAGTCAATACTCTCAAAGCACTGAATCCTATGGGTTCAAACACTCATACTAATTTATATGCGAAAGAGTTGATGTATAGAAATGAATTAATATGTTCGCATATGTATAAAGAATAAAGGCTCAAAGTGTTATTTTGATATTGATCTCATGAAAGGAATCGAATGTATAAATTATAAAGATATCATATATAAAAATTATTTTCATGCATAAATCAAACTCATTAAGAAAGAATTTCAAGATATATGCTTTTTACAAATGAAGAAATTGCAATGACTTTTTAGGGAATTATTTCCTATATCTTTTTTTTTTGTAATTAGCAGACTCACAACTTTGTAGGGAATGTGGGTCATAGTATGAAGATGATACTATATTTTTTTATCTCTCTAATTTTTTTTTCAATATATGTATATTTTAGAGAGTCAACCTATGTACAGATTGTACATTTTTTTGGATTTTGGTGAGTGGTTAATTTTGTGGCTTTTCTGTTTGATCTTGGTTTAGGTAACCCCAGATATGTCTTTTTTTTTATAACAGTCATGCACGAATGAGATAAAAGCATATACTATCAATTTCTACTCAAATCATTTAATCTAAGCAAAAATAATAATAAAAAATATACGACACTCTATTAAGATGAGAAAAAATTCATACATTCAATATTAATGCCTATAGAGATCATCTAAGAATTTGAAGAAATAAGAAATGTGTTTGGAGTAGAAAAAATATATATTTCACTCTGAATAAAGAAAATTAGGCTCAAATTATATCTCACAAAGGTAGTCTCCACTAAAACAAATTCATAAACACCGATTTTGGGTTTAATATAATTTCTACATCTTATCAAGAAATACTAGTTATGACAAAAATTAACAAATTATCAAAAATAATTACATAATATTTCATGATATGTTTTCAAAAATTAATCTAACAGTACAAAAGACTTAACTATTTACTTAAATTTGATTTAAAGAAATGATAAATTTTTGAGAGAACTTTTTTTTTTTTTAATTCCAAAATTACTAAATCACACAAAACAAAAATAAAACCAAACACAAAAAATGAAGATGTGAACATAAAAAAGAAAAAATTAATAATATTTGTTTTTTTGAATTTTTTTTTTTAATTTTTAAATTGTTAAATCTTTTTTTCTTTTCTAATTAAGCATGGTAACTTTTCACCACCCCCAACCTAGAACTTACATTGTCCTCAATGTAACAATTGTAAATTAAAGATAAAGAGAAAAGAGAAGAAAGATTACCTATTCGTTGAGAATGTGTAAGTAGTAATGGAGAAATGCAGGTGCATTCATCATATTCATCATTAAAGTGTATACAGACAGATTGCTGTGAACTTCTAACAACTCAACAAATATTTTTAGTTTTAACAATTTAAAAATTATTCACATATAATTAAACTAAAATAAACAATAAAATTAAGTATATAAAACAAATAACAAAAAATTACCTAAAATGATGGGTTGCCTCCCATCCAAATTAGTTTAACGTCTTAGCAAGACGTAACTTGGGGATTTCATTTTAAGTAAACTCAATGTCCCCTCATCAATGAGTCAATCAAACCTACAAGTAAGACAAGGTTGTCTACCTATACTTTTTCAGTCATGTCCTATGGATTTTTAAATTTTTCTGTACTTAAAACTAGGGACACGCTTGTGAGTTTTAGATAATCCATGTCTAGGTACAAATCAAATAATTAAAGGCATCAAAACACAATTGTACCTAGATCAAACAAAACAACTAACTCCTTAGATTGTAATTAAAGCTTTAAAATTTTGGAGATAGTTTCAGAAATTTTTTTTTTTTTATAATTTTTTTAAGTTAAAATAACATAATCAGTATTAACCAAGAGTGCTCCCAGGAAAGAATGGTGGGGCAAAGGCTCCTTAAAAACCATCCTCCTAGACAGAGCAACGTTCCCAGGAAAGACTAGTGGCACAAAGGCTTCCAGGAACTAGTCTCCTAGACAGAACTCCCTTAGATCTTTACTTTTCATGCTATTAAAATTAAGTTAATTAAGTTAAGTTAAGTTAAAATTTAAGTTAATTAAGTTAATAAAAAGGTAGGTTAATTAAGTTAATGAAAATCTAAGTTAATTAAGTTAGTAAATTAAATTAATATAAGTTAGTAAATTAAGTTACTAAAAACCTAAGTTAATTAACTTAAACGAAAATTAAAAAAAGTAGTTAAAAAAATTTGAAAAAAAAAATTAAACCAAAAATAAAATAAATTGAAAAAGTAAAAGAAAAAAAATAAAAAATAAAAAGAGAAAAAGAGAAAAAATAAAAATTAAGCCAAAAAAAATAAAAAAATAAAATAAAATAAAATAAATTGAAAAAAAATAAATGAAAAAGGTAAAAAAAAATAAAAAGAAAAAAAAAAAAAAATAAAATAAAAAATAAAATAAAAAATAAAAATAAAAAAATTGAAAATAAATTTTTTGATTTTTTTTGATTTTTTGATTTTTTTTGATTTTTTTGATTTTTTTATTTGATTTTTTTTTCTTTTTTTGATTTTTATTGATTTATTTTATTTTATTTTATTTATTTTTTTTTTATTTTTTTTTTTTTTATTTTTTTTATTTTTTTATTTTTTTTTATTTTTTTATTTTTTTATTCTTATTTATTTATTAATTTAATTTAAAATTTATTTACTTTTTTTTTACTTCAAATTTCAAAATGCAAAATTATTTTATTATTCATTCTATATATATTTTTTATTTATTACGAAATTGAAATTTGAATTTTTTTTTGTCCTTTTCACAAACAACAAATTTTTTTATTTTTTTTAATTTTTTAATAAAAAAAATCACAATTATTTACAACACAAAAAGTTTTTAAAATTTTGATAAATAATTTAAAAACGCTATTCCTTCCAAGAATCCGCCAAAAACTTGATACCATCCCGCAACGGCGCTAAAACTTGATCAGGCGTAACCGACATCGCCGATCCTACCGTTACTTTGGTTTTATGTATTTATAAAACTCTCATGAGTGCACGAATCATTTTATAGAAAATGATAAGTATACTCCTAAGGTCGATCTACGGCAGGAATGTATGTGGTTTTTAATTTATTATCCAAACTTTTAAAAACAAAATTAAATCCTAAACATCCTGTCACGATATTTTGAGGTTTTGTGTTTTTAATCTACCTACAGCAAAATAAAGATAGATTCAATAAACATTTATGCAAATTTTATCTGTTAAAACAGTGGAGTATTTATGGATATAATAATTAAGTTAATTATGCTTGCTCATATTATTTAGGTTATTAAAGATATGAATTGATATTTATTGATTCTCCTTTTTTTGTATGAATACCACCTTTGGTGGGGTTAGATATTCTTTGTTAACTAAACAAATCAATTAACACCTATGGGTGGGGTTGATAATTAATTTGGTTAATTAAATTAATTTCTTTTTCTAAGAGATTGAAAATGAACCATTTAAATGCCACCTTTGGTGGGGTTAGATAGTTTAAACTTTATTCAAGGTGTCCAAATTAAACCTAAGAATTTAGTTATCCGAGTACTAACTTTCAAGTTTTAAAACCACTACTGAAAACATGTTGTCAATACATTTTCAGATAATAATTCTTATAAAAAACTTTTGAAATAGAGCTTCACTCTAACTACCTAAGCGATTGTACCAACAAATAAAAGAGCACTACTCTAAATCGAATCGATAACTAAACCTTAAAATCTAATTTTCAGATTTAAGTTTGTAATGAAAAATAATATATTTCTCTCTAACATTCTTAATATAAAATCTTGAATAAAAATAAAATCAATTCATTTTAGAGATTTTTACCTATTTAATATTTCGCAAGCATAACAACGTTATTATTACATCATGTTTATAAACAGCCAACAGAGTTAAATTTAATCACAGACAAATTAAATATAACATGTAAGAATAAAGCATAAAAAATAACTGTAAAGAAAATAAAATCCTTACAGAACTTCGATGCTATTCCCGTTGCTGGAAAACCTCTAAGCGAAATTTGCACTCCCATTTATTGAATCGAAAAGCTGATAAATTACAAAAACATAACTAGTTCTTCCCAAAAAGGGAAGAACTCTAAAACTAAGAGAAATTAACTAAAAACTAAGAAAAACTAAAAAAAACCTAAAAATCTAAGAAAAGAGAGAAAGAAAGAAGAGAGAAGTGTGTTTTGAAGGTGTGTTTTGAAGTGAAGGGAAGGGGGTATTTATAGGTGAGGATGGAGAGAAAAAATGAGTAAAAAATGTTAAAAAATATTTAAAAATGTAAAACGCGTATTGGAATTCTTGATGTCATTAATGACGCGTCGATGACGTCAGGACGGTACCGCACGTGAAAAATGGGGCGAAAAAGGCATTAGGCGCGGAGGGTCAGCTTGTCGCGCGTCAGTCAGCCAGCGTGTCGATGCCATGTGAACAAGCGTCTTGTATGGGGCGGCTTGATGCAACACAGGCTGGCGCGCATGTACGGGTCTTGTGATTGGGCGCGATTTCCGCTTTTTGACATTTTTGACCTTTTCGATCCATTTTGTCCAATTTTTCCATGTTTGTTGACCTTTTCCCACTTATTTATTAATATATTTGTGATGTATTGCTTCAAGTATTCCTCTTTGAGTCTTTAAATTGCGTTTTTAAGCCAAAATACCTGAAAAACAATAAAAATACCCGTGATTCCGAAAAAGACAAATTTATATAAATATATGATAAAACATATAAATATATGTATTTTTAATCAATTAATGTACATAAAATCATGGTTATTTTAGTGCTTTTTGGGCACTCATCAATTGTGTATCTCCGGAAGATCATGACAATAGACCAAGGTAATTTAGAATCAAAGATTGAAAGTTCACTAGAGTATCATGGTAAATCTAGGATTTATGAATTACATTATGGTTATGCATGAAACAAATTCCATCAATTGGTATCAGAGCCTACTCTAGTTAAACCATTAAATTTTGATTTTGGTTCGGATATTTATGGTTTGGAATTTTTTTTAAGAAAATTAGTAAGTGTAAATTTCTAAATAATTTTTTTTAAAGTACAAGTCTTTTCTGTTTGGAAATTTTTTTAAAACGAATATTTAAGTAATGGCATAATTTTTCTGACACAAATTATTTATGGTCAATGGTCAAATTATTCAAATTAAGCACTACTTTATTCTGATTTGTATTTTCGCATATACATTATTTCACATATACATTATTTTGGTATTTCACTACAGTTATTTTTGAATCATAATAGAGTATAATAATTTGATTAAGCCAAACTTGACTTTGGATTTTATTCAAATGATTATTTCGTCAATTAATTGTTTGGAGAATTAATAAGTTTGTACTAAGTCATTATGAAGGCTTTAGATTAAGATATATTTTGGAAATTGATTGACTAAGGTATCATCTTACCAAAGTAAGCTCTCATACTGACGTTGATCATTTGCCAATTTATACATAGAAGAAATACATATGATGTTTATTGGACTGGCTCAAAGGAAAGACAATAATCAAGTATTGTATGTGCATACTTGTGGTAATGAATGGGTAATGATCATTAAGTTTTGGATGTAATTAGTTAATCAGCCCAAAGGAAGGTTGACTAATTGATATCAAATAGACTGTTATATTCAATTGCTACACCTAATTATCTTGGAATGATGATTGACTGCAAAGAACACTTATTGTTCGAAGATACTTAGTAGATGGAATATGCCTTATTTTGATTTCTTATTATAATTATTTGGTCATTTGATTAGTTCTCTGTGCATATTTTTTAGCAAAAATTATTGATCTTATAGTTGGAATCAATAACATTCCGATGCTAACGGGTTCTAATTATAAGGATTGGAAAGATAATCTAGAGATTATCCTTGTGTGCCTTGACTTGGACATAACATTGTAGAAGGCCAAACCACATGTGCCTGTTGAAACTAGTTCTAAAAAGGAACAAAGTGCACATTCATGGTGAATGAGGTCAAATCGCTAGTGTCTTCGGGTCATACAGAAGACCATTCTTGAAAGTTTTAGGGGATCGGTTTCTGATTCCACTTTTGCTAAAAACCATCTTAAGGAACTTGAGCAGAGGTTTGTTAGGAATGAGAAGGCTGAAATAGGTCTTCTATTAAACAAACTTTTCACAATGAAGTATAATGGTAAGAGCAATATCAGGGAGCACATTCTTGAAATAATGCATACCGCTTCAAAACTAAAGGGACATAAGCTAGTTATATCGGATGATATGATAATCTATTTGGCCCTTAACTCTCTTCTTGCCTTATTTGGACCGTTCAAGGTGAGTTACAACTGTCAAAAGGAATCATGGACAACTAATGAACTTATCTCACACTTTGTTTAGGAGGAAGAAAGATTGAAGTTGGACAAGAGCGAAAGCACAAACATTACTTCTACCTCTAAGGGAAAAGGGAAACATAAACATAAGGCCAATTCAGATGCTGCAACTACAAGGTCACAGAAGAAGCCCATTAAGGATAAGAAATCGGTTACCAGATCGGAGCCGAATAAAGAAAAGAAGAGGGGTTGTTTCTTATATAGTTTGAAGGGCATGTGAAGAAGAATTATACCAATTATCACGCATGGCGTGTTAATAAAGGTATTAATTTTTCATTTGTTCATGAAGAAGTTAATATAGTTTCAGTTTCAGTAGATACATGGTAGGTAGATTTGGGTGCAACTACTCACATCTTTGTGTCTATGTAGGGTTGCCAAAGTTACCGGAAGCCAAGTGATGGTGAAAGATACATCAATGTTGGAAATGGAAACAAAGAAGAAGTTGAAGATATAAGGCATTTTAGATTACTTTTGAAAACTCGCTTGTATTTGGATTTGTTTGATACTTTTTTTGTACCGTCTTTTAGGTGGAACTTAATTTCTGTTTCTACAATGGAAAAATTAGGCTTTACTTGTTCATTTAGAGATAGAAAGTTTGGTTTGTATCAAAACTCCAATTTGGTTACTTCTGGTTTTCTATCTGTTTTAGATAATCTTTATGCTTTAGATATTATTGCTTCTTATAATGAGACCTTGAACACTGAAAATCGAAACCTTAGACAAAAATTAACACATCAAAATTCAGATGTACTTTGGCATAAGCGTTTAGATCATATTTCTCAACAGAGAATTACACGTCTTATTCAAAGTGATATTATGTGGCCTTTAGACACGTTGGATCTAAATCCGTGCATTGAATGTGCAAAGGGAAGAAAAACAAACATACAAAAATATATAACCAATCATATGACGGACATCTTTTAGTTGATACATACAAACATATGTGGGTCATTACCTACAGCTACTAGGAATGGACATGTATATTTTATCAGTTTCATTAAAGACTATTCTATATATGGTTATATATTTTTAAATAAAGAAAAAGTTCAAGCTTTGGACATATTTAAATCCTTAAGGCTGAAGTTGAGTTACAACTTAACAAAAGGATTAAATGCGTTAGAATAGATCATAGTGGTGAATACTATGGTCGGTATGATGGCTTAAGAGATCAATGTCCAGGGCCTTTTGCTAAATTTCTTGAGGAAATTGGAATTGTGCCACAATATACAATGTCGATTTTGGCCCATAATGAATAGTGTGGCTAAAAAGCACAATCGAACGTTAATGAAGATGGTGCAGAGTATGATTTCTCATACCTTGCTTCCATTAAACCTATGAGGATAAGCACTTAAGATAACAACATATATTCTGAATCATGTACCAACTAAAGCAACAAATAAAACTCTATATGAATTATGGACTGGGTGAAAGTCTAGTCTCCAACACTTTAGAATATGGGGTTTTCCAGCTAAAGCTTGACCTTATAGGCCACAAGAGAAAAGGCTGGATGAAAGGATAGTTAACTACTATTTTTTCGGATATGCGAAAAGGTCTTGGGGGTATAAGTTTTATGATCCTACTAATAGAACAATTTTCAAGACAAATACAGTTAAGTTTTTTGAGGATGTTATGGTTCAAAGGGAAATACAAATCAAATTGTCTTTGAAGAGAAACATGATTCTTCTATACAAGGGGTGCCAAAAACGGTACCAACTATAATAATAATATCTAGAGACTCATTGGTTCAGGATTGTACAATGAATGAACCTATAGTGAATGAACCTCCAGAAATGGAAGAGAATCCAGTACAAGATAATGTTGATGTTGAAGAGGAACCTATACCACCTCAAGAACTTCAAGAACAAGTGTCTTTAAGGTGATACATAATAGAGAAAAGAAGCACAATATCTAAAGATTATGTTGTGTTCCTTCAAGAACATGAATTCGACATTGGCATGATGGAGGATGACCCTCTCAGTTTCCATTAGGCTTTGGAAAGTACGAATTATCATAAATGGATCGATGCCATGAATGAGGAAATAAAGTCAATGTATGACAACAAAGCCTAGGATATCGTCCCATTACCTCAAAGTGTGAAACTTGTTGGTTGCAAATGGATATTTAAGACCAAGATGGATTCAGAAGGTAATGTGGAAAGATACAAAGTGCGGCTTGTTGTAAGGGATTTACACAAAAATAAGGAACTGACTTTATGGAAACTTTCTCACTTGTGTCTATGAAAGTTTCCTTTAGAATTATCATAGCTTTAGTGGCACATTTTGATCTTGAGTTACACCAAATGGATGTTAAGACTATGTTTCTCAATGGCGACATTGATGAATCCTTTTATATGATGCAACCATCTAACTTTGAGTCTAATGACTCAAAGTAGATGGTTTGCAAATTAAATAAATCTATTTATGGACTCAAGCAAGCATATCGACATTGATATTTCAAATTTCATCAAGTAATTATCTCATTTGGATTTGAGCCTAACTTGGTGGATGAATGCATATATCACAAGTTCAGTGGGAGTAAGTTTATGTTTCTGGTTTTATATGTTGATGACATATTTCTTACCAGTAATGATATAAACATGATGCGTGAAACTAAGAGATTTCTTTTCAGAAATTTTGATATGAAAGATCTTGGAAAAGCATCATATGTGTTAGGCCTTAAAATACAAAAAGATTGAAATAAGGGTATTTTGGGACTTTCACAACAAGCATATATCGATAAAATTCTCAAGCGATATGGCATGGAACAATGTAAACCAAGAAATACTCCTGTTTCCAAAAGAGACAAATTTAGTCTTAATCTGTGTCCAAAAACAGAACTCGAGAAATTAGAAATGCACCAGATTTCATATGCTTCAATAGTAGAAAGTCTGATGTATGCTCAAGTGTGTAAGCATTCAGATATTGTGTACATCATAGGAATGTTAGGTCGGTATCTCAGTAATCCTGGAATGGATCACTGGAGAGTAGCCAAGAGGGTACTTAGGTACTTGCAAAGAACGAAGGATCATATGCTGACATATCAGAGATCAGATAAGCTTCAAGTAATTGGATATACTGATTTCGATTTTATGGGATGTGTGGATAGCATGAATTCAACATCCAGTTATATTTTTATGTTGGCTAAAAGAGCTATTTCTTAGAGGAGTGCAAAGTAGACCATGATTGCTTCTTCCACCACAGTAGCCGAATTCATTGTGTGTTTCAAGGCATCGAACCATGGAATATGGCTAAGGAATTTTTTCATTGGGTTGTGTATTGTGGATACTGTTAAGTTACCACTCAAGATATATTGTGATAATAATTCAGCAGTACTATATTCCAATAATAATAGGAGCTCGTCAAAATCTAAACATATCAACATTAAGTTCCTTGCTGTGAAGGAAAGAGTTCAGAGTGGACTTATAAATATTGAACATATTGGTACAACTTCCATGCTAGTAGATCCACTAACTAAGGGATTGGTACCCAAACAGTTTCATGAGCATGCCGTTCATATGGGTATTTATGCCACAAAAGATTGTCAGATTTAGTGGGAGTTTGTATTTTATGTATCATGTTTTATGTTTTATATGATATTTTGTTATTTGCATGTATTATGCAGTTATTCAGCTTTCAGTTATTCAGTTTATTATGCATTCTGATTTTTGATTGACCTCAAAATCAAGTTAAGTTAAAGTAACCAAATTGGAAATAGGCATGTGGATCACATTGCATGTAATTTCCAAACTACACATCCCCTTCATGATTCATGTCATTCAATTATGTTTACATAGTGATTTATGTTGGTTTAGTTTTGCTTTATGAGATGAATACTACTTAAGTCCTTGTGAATATGATTGATGGATGGAATTGGTTAATGATGCAAAAGGTTATGATAGCAAAATTTGAGTACTCATTTCGATTTTATTAATATATGTATATACATATATCCTAAGTGAAAGATTGTTGGAAGTGATTTCAATTAATTACAACATATATAAGCATATATATGATATAAATATATATTGAATAATAGACTTTCAAATATCTAATTAGACTCGTTATGAAGTGATTGAATTAAGTATTATTTATCGATTTTAATATGTGTCATGAGAAATAGGGCTTTTAATGTGTAGAATGCATATTAATAACTTTATGATTTAGTGATGGTCTAAATTATATAAAGTTTGAAAATAATACAATTATGCTATTGGTCCTTGGAGAACACAATTAAATATGACAATGTTTTGTAAATAAGGAAATACTCAATAAGGCAAGTTTTGAATTCAGAATTTGAATCTACATATGATTTAATATGGAAATTTCCAATAACACAAGTTTTGAATTCAGAATTTGAATCTGCGTAGGATTTAATAAGGAAATATATAATAAAACAAGTTTTGAATTCAGAATTTGAATCCGCTTAGGATTCAATAAGAAAATATCTAATGAAGAAATCGATTATAGATCACCTCTTGAAATTTAGAGGCATCTTTTCCTCTACTAGTGTCTCTTCGTCTCTCTCTCTCTTAATATAGTTTGGCTTTCTCACTATATATATATTCAATATATAAAAAAATAGAAAATATAGAGAAGAATTAAAAAGAGAAAGGGTTTTCTAGTTGAGAACTTGCAATTTGAGTATCTCTTATTGCATATAACATAACGTTATTACTACCTCCTCTCTTGCTCTCTCTATCGGACTTGAGAGAGATTATTTGGAGATCTAAAAGCTTCTAGTGATCACCAGTGATTGTGTCTCTCGAGAAGATCATGACAATAGACCAAGTTAATTTAAAATCAAAAATTGAAAGTTCACTAAAAGATCAAGATAAATCTAGGATTTATGAATTGTAGTATGGTTATGCATGAAACAAATTCTATCAATACACATTTTCATATCTTTATAATTTCTTTTGTAACTCTTTTCTATAACATTTCTAGTTCTTGAAGTTTGGCTACACCACTCTTCTTCATATTGAAGAATAATTGCTAGCAATGGAGATCATCACATTTCTTGTTAATAACTACATCAGTTTCTTTACTACGTGTAAGATTTTATAAAAATCATGAAACTTTTAACTCTTAAAGTTTAACTTAATAGATGAAAATATCTATACTTATAAACTCTTTGATTGTATTTTTTAACAATGTAAAACATTTATTTTATTTAACATTTTTCCTTAAATTATAGATAATTTATTCCAACACTTTATATTAATTTCCAACCTTATTTTTATTTTTATTATTATACCTTTTTTTGGAATCCATAACTAGGAAAATTATTTTCCCTCCAAGAATCTTAATATTTCAACTCTATAGTACCCTTGGTTACATATTATAACTTACTTTTTTAACTCTATAGTTATTGACTTATTTATTTATTTATTAAAACTTTGATATAATGCAATAATTTACGAACACAATGCGACTTTTAATTAAAAGGGTTAGTTAAATGGGTAGAGATACAGATACTCTTAATAAACTATTTCATTGTATTGTCTTTCATCAATGTATGGACATTCATTTTCTATTTTCAATTTGAATTTTATTATAAAACTAAAACAAAATAATTAGTAGTAAGTAAATCATGTGCATAATAAAAATAAATAAATATTAAATTCTGATATATCATCCGTTTAATATGTATAAAAGTAAATATTTATACTAATTTTGTTGATAGAAATATGTTCCTTCTTTTTTGTGTTTTTATTTAAGAAAAACACTAACACACAAAAAAATTAAAGAAAACAGGGTATGTTAATTCCATCAAACAAGTTTTTCATGGTATATGTTAAGATCATGAAGTAAATTAAGAAAAAACATAGTTCAATGAATTTGAGGCGTACTTTTACATAAGATATTGATTAATAGAATAAATATTAACTTTATTAATTACGTGACAAAAGGGATATCAAGATATCAATAGTGATATATAGATTGCTAATGAAGTATTGGTAAAATATACTAAGTCTACTTGAGCACGTAAAATATATGATATTTAAATAATAATGGTATGAATAATATAATTATTCTAACTATTAAATTTTAACTGTTGGGTTTAAGTGGTACATAAAACACACTCATAACGAACGATATAAAAATATTTTTAAACATTTTCTTAATAATATATAAAAATATTTTTAAATATTTTCTTAATTAATAACTTCAGCTTAATACAATGGAAAAAAGACATGTCATCTAATCATTCTAATGTGTTTCTTTTTTATAAATGATAGATTTATTTATAATGGTATCACATTATTAGCTCATTTTATTTAAGATTAATCTAATAAGTTCATAATAAAATATTTTTAGTTTATCTATATCTTATTAACTCAAATAAGGTAACTCACAAAGCTCATAAGCATTTTGCTAACTTATTTAATAAATTTTTTTTATTAAGAATAATATTTTTAAAATTACGATAACATCGTTATAAAATATCGTAATTAAAAGATATTAATTATATATTTTCTTGTTTTATAAAAATATAATATTTATATTAATATTTTTGTTTATAAATAAAATTATAAATATTTTATAATTTTCTTAGAAGATTAAATAAGTCGATTTATGAACTGATCATTGAAACTCATTTAAAAATAAGATAAATTAAATTTAACTTACATAAATTTAAATAAATTAGGCTATAACTTACTTTAAATGAATTGAATTTAAAAGAGATTAGAGAATTGATTCCTTTCAAACCTTTATATCGTTAGAGATGTGTGTGCACATTTGAGTCAACGCATGCTTATTGTGCATGAAACAAGACTCAATGTAATACGTTGGTATGTCATTGTGTTGTAAGGTATTGCAAAACTATGTATAGTCTATTGTAAGCTCTACACCTTATATAGTAAAACTGCTACTAACTACTATTAGTTAGAAGTTAGTGTTAAAATAGCCTATAAATAATTTTCATAATTATATCAAGAAACCATTCTAATTAATAGACATAATTTTCTTCTTCTCCCTTAATCTAGAGTTCTTATATACACATTTAGTTAGAAAAAAAAGTTTGAGAGATTATGACTATAGTAAGGTTTTTTAAGTGTGCAATGGGTGCGTAAATAGTTATTGATATAACTGTTTTATAATTGAATTATAAAATCTGTATTTAAAATCGTAAAAAATTTGTTACGGTTTGAAAACGGTTTTTTATTTGAGGATAACGATTTATAACAGTTATTAAAAAAATACTCGAAAATAATTATTTTTTTAAATTTTTTTAATAAATTTTAATTATTAATTAATATATAATTTAATTTAATAAATATGTAATTTTAAGTATATATATATTTATCAGTATAATTGTATTTGAATTATACACGTTGTTTTATATTTATTTTTTACTTAAAATTATATCTATTTTAAAAATTGATTAGATAAAAAATCTTAATTTTTTTTTATCCATTTTTAGTTTAAAAGACCAAAAAATGCATGGATTGCTTTATTCTTAAGTACGATGAGCAAACATATTAGAACATGTTTAATTTGTGGACTGTTTTAATTTCTAGGAAACAATCTATGTATCAATATTCGAATATTACGATCATTATCATTTTGACAGAAGTCGTGGGCTGTATGAATATGTCAGGAAAAAAAAAATAATTTTCCAACATTGGGATCTAATCTGTCTAGCCATTTGTTGACACAAGTTTACACAGACAAATAGAAATAATATTTTATATTTATAAAATACAATATTATAATAAAATTTTCGAGAATAATTAGTAGATACCTATTAACTTAACATGAGATTATACTGATAATATTTTTATTAATTTTAACAAACTATCAAATTTTCAATCAATTAGTTAAAAGATTATCTATCAAAACAAAAAAAAAAGTGCAAAGAAGTTAATTTTTATAAATAAATTTATTTAAAGATGAGGTAATATATAGGATTTTTATATTAGTTCGTTTGTTTTGTTTAATCTCTCGGATTAAAAATAATCACATTTAGTTACTTAATTTTATAAAAATAATTAATTATATTATTTTAATAATTTTTTATTTAAAATATTATTATTTTATCACAAGTAATTAAAATATAATTAAAATAAAAATAACAGTAAAACATAATATGAAATAATTTAAGAAAAATAAACAATAATAAAATTCAAATAAAAAATTATTTAAATATATATTTTAATTTTTATAAAAATTAAAAATTAATAAAATATTAAAATAAGATAATGTCAATTAAAAAATATTTTATGAATTTTTTATATTAATTGTGATTATTATTATTAAAAATTTATATTTTAATCGTGTGTAATTATTTGATAAAAAATAATAATATTTTAATAAAAATTATTAAAATAATATTATTTATCATTAATTAATTATTTTTATAAAATTAAGGGAGTATAATAAACATGTGACCTAATCTAATAAATTATTTTTTCTCTTTGTTTAATTTACAAGGCTTCCTCTTTTGAAGCATGGCCCGATTAATTAACAACCAATTTAAATAAATTTAAATAATGTCCATATGTTTAGTATATATTAGGTTAGCTGAATGATGATGAATTTAATTAAGGACCTTCTCATTTCACATTAAGAGTGCAATGAATTTATAAAGTTAATGCGGGAGGAATAATCCAGCTTGCCATGATAAGATGGGGGGTGACGAAAGGTGGTGGGTTTTGGGTGCTATGAGGTGGTGGTCTCTAGTGGAAAATCATGTGGTTGCATGTGAATTTAGTTGTAGAAAACATGCCTCTAACCTTTAAGCATTAAGCCACATACATCTAATTCCCTTGGAACGTCATTTGACATTTTTGCATATGCAATTGAATTCTCATACGTTCATAACAAATAATACAATTATGACTATCTATGTACACTCTAAACTTATTATTTTGATTTTTAGTATTTATTTATGTAAAAATAATATAATACAATTATAATTTATATATCGGATTATAATCGATGAAAATAATATAATTTATTTTTTAAAAATATATAATTAATTAGTTATATCATAATTAATAACAACACACATTACAAGGAAATACTTTACTAAACACACTTGTTATTGACTGAAGTATAACATTAACTTATGAATTTTTTGATTAACATTCATTTATCCTCAATTTTTTTAAATAAGTACTTTTTTTTAATTATTAGTATTTTTTTTTTGGTAAAATATGGTCGAAATTTATTTGATACAATTATATATAGTTAATTGTAATGTTTAATTGAACTATATTAGTACTTAGAATTTTCCTTTTTAAATACTCACAATACTAAGAAGTGAATTCTTTTTACTGATAATTCCAACTCGGTGCTTTATGATACCAAAAGATATTTTAAATTTCTCCTTTAAAATTGATTGTGACTCATATCGTAGATAGCTGAATATTATTTTTTTAATAAATACTAATTGATATTTACAAAAAATTGAAAAAAAAATATAATTGTGCTTAATTGTAGCCCCTACCTTTTTGATCGCTCAAGTTAGTGTTTATTTAAGCAACAATTCACTTTTTTTTTTTGCTCCATTTTATATATTAACTTATATTTTAAATTATTTTTATCCATATATTTATCGTTTATTATTAATAAGAATTAGAGTCTTTGTTTAATTGGTATTATCCTAAATACCCGCCTAGGAAGTTCCAAATTAAGCAGCCTATATAATGTGGCAATTGTGCTACAGAGGGTATTGCCATTGAAAACCAAAGTTTCAAAATAGAGAGAGAGAGAGAAAAAAAAGAGAGTTTTTGCTTGATAATTTCTGAAGAAAGAATCGAGCTTACTTTCAATTGACAAAATTAGAATTATGGGTATTCCTCATTTTCCTCTTCTTGATAAACCCTTTGAAGAAATTATTAATGGGTCAATTTTGAACAATGTTTTGGTCGCCCAAGGAAAAAGAAAAAGAAGGGTGTTCAACAAAAAAAGTGTACATATCAGTTTCAATAAATCAGTAAGGAGGGTTTCTATGAAAAGGCAAGCACGTTTGGGATTGAAAAGTAATGCAAATGGAATTGAAAAAAGGGTTAGAATTTTGAAGAAACTAATTCCAAACAGCGAGTCCATAGGATTGGATGGACTCTTTAGAGAAACAGCTGATTATATTTTGTCTCTACAAATGAGAGTTAGAATTATCCAAAATATGGTTAAGGTTTTTATGGGTTCAGATCAAGAGTGAATATATATTAATTACGTACATTTATCTCCTTATCATCTTTAAGTTCTTTTTGTTCCCCTCTTTATTTTTGAATTATTTATTAATAATACTTTTTTATACATCAAGTTGTTACACAATGTGACATATAACTATTAATTAAGATAGTAGAATATAATTTTTCTTGATATATAATTATCTATCATGTTAGTTATTATTATAAAACAACTTGTTATATTAAAAAAATTTATTTTATTAATGATTGTATTATAATAAAATAAATTAAAATTTTGAAATTCCTAATAAAGTGGTACGTATAGAGTTAACAAATTAAAATTATACTATTTGTATTGTGAAATATAGTGAGGGTGAGATATTTATAATGAATTTCACCACTTCAATTTTTAACCCTTTTACATGTATAGTCTATTTATATTTTACATTTTATATTTAATGTCTGTGTCATTTGTCTTAATGTTTTTTTAAAACCCTTGTACATTATTACTTTTTATTGTTAATTATCTCATTAATTTATATTCAAAATTGATTATATGCTCATTAAATATATATTCAAGAGTAATAATTATGATCTAAAACTCTAATTTAATGGAAAGTACAATTGGTAAGAACTTTAATGATCGTTTATTTAAACTTTGTTCTTCTATGCCCAAATTTTTTTTTTTAACATATGTTCAAAAGTAACGAGAGGATTTCAAATTAAACATGTAATAAAAAAATAAAGGTGATTTAAGTACATGTTAAAAATAGTGTTTATGATCCACAACTTTGAGACATGGTGATGGTCTATCATCAAAGGTGTCATAGTGTTATTGATTTTTGCGATTTTAAATGCATGTATAAAAATAAAATGTATTCAAATATATTCAAAAGTAGTTAATTATCAAGATGGAAATTATATTATTATTTATTAGATCCGAGTAAAAGGTGATTTTAGTTTAACACTACTAAAATAATGATCTTTGATCTCAGAAATTTAACTTCATTCTTTTTAAAAACCAAGGTCATAGGATTTTGGTCACGATCTAATAAAAACCAAGATCATAATAGTATATGCATATAGCCTCAATTTTTATCAATAACTGTGATCTAATTAAAATAATAGAGTTTCTATTCTTTTTAAAATCAAAATCAAATAATATATTGTGTATTATTCATTTACAAAAATAAAAAAATTACTTTATATTTTTTTTCATTTCTCTATTAATTTAATTTCATGTATTTTTTCTCTTTTACACACATATAATTTATCTATAAATTTTTTATTCTTTTTTTTTCTCTCTCTCTTTTCCCCATTTTTCCCTCTTTCCCGCTTATAATTTTTTTTCTTTTTCTTCCCTATTTTCTCGCTCATGTTTTCCCTATTTCTCACCATCAAACCCTACGGTGCTTTTGGTCATCATTATGGTCATCCTCACTACCCTTCTCTTCATCATTATCACTAAGAAAATCCTCAAGACTGAACCTCATTCCTTTCTCATTCTCATCCTCATCCTCATCATCCACCAAAATCCTTGATTTTCTCGACTCCATGTCCACTCTATTCCCATTACACCTAAATTCCATACTCCTACTTCCTCTCCTCCCCATTGACTTGTTAACATCGTCTGAGTTAAAGTCCATCCAACCCTTCTTCATAAATACAATCTATTTTCCTCTATCTCTATGTTGAATACTATAACCTCTATCCTCATCTGATTTATCTTCACTATCCACCATAGAACAAGTCATTCCTTAACTCACCCATCCAGTCACTGATTGTCAACCTTATCCTCAATGAGACTCTTTGTAACTTGAGCCCCTCCCCTTAGACAACCTAACCTGAATTCGAAACCACTTGACCTGGTTCTTTATCGGAATGGCTGAGTCGAATTGGTACTTGTAAGTTCATGATAACAAATATCAACTACGGTCGGTACTTATAAGTTCATGATAAAAAAATATTACTCGTTGTTAATTTTTATGAATACAATGTGAATTATTTTAATAAATATCAACTACGAGATCCTCTATGATAGAAACAAAATGGATATTCACCTTTCTATTGCCCACAAAAAATTCAAAATAGTTTCTCATGGGTATCTTTGGAACTAATTGTCTCTTATGTGTTCAATTAATAGTTTGCAATATTCCAACCACTAACCTTAATAGTCTCAACAATTCTTAGTGTTGATATTAATTGCTAGATTTAAGGAGGTCATTATAGTAATCTTCTCATTCTATGGTGTAATAAACTATTAAGTTGCATTTGTTAGAATGTTTTGTTCTGTTATTTGTCTTCCATAATACAAATCTTTATGTCATTCGTTTGTCTTAGAAGTTCATAATCTTCCTTTAGAGCATAAATGATCAAAAAGACAATGTATGTTACAGTGTGTTCTATGGTGTTGACCTTTTTGGCTCAATGATATACTCTCAAGAAATAGATGTGGAGATTGAAGAGCTTGAAAGACAAAGGGATGATCTTGAGGCTCAATTGAAAAAGGTATTATCATATGTAATTATGTTGGTGTTATTATTATTAAATGGATGTTTTATTAATGCCTTTTGGAGTAAGCTATTGAAATACTTGGCCATTTGTTATAAGTCAATATCTCATTAGTTGCTACTAATGCTCATTTTCGTGATATTAGGGAAGAGAGAGACCAATTTGAGGAAGTTCTACCATGTCCTTGCAATGGTTAGAATGAATACTTTCTTTCTTATTTTGTTTTGATTAAAAGTTGGAAGTGCTTAGCTCACTTAACTAACTCTTTTAAGAACCTTCAGGTTTGGGAAAGAGAAAGAGTGCTTAGCTCACTGTGGTATTGGTGCTGATAAAGTGTTTGGGAGAGACATTGTTGATTTTCATTACAAGGCCTATCTTTATGCAGGCATTAACATAAGTGGCATCAACGGAGAAGTGATGCCAGGACAAGTCAATATCACAATTTCTATAGTTTTTTTTTAATTTTTTATTAGTTGTTATTCTATATTTTCCATAATCATTATGTGTACAAACATAATTAGTTGATGAAATAATGCAATAAGAATTTCAAGTTGGTCCCTCAGTTGGCATATATGCACTAATTAAGGTTTTCCTTCCTCTTTTCCCTTTGGTTTAGTTTGTTGTCACTATTTTGTTTGTTGGTCAAGTTGAAGATCTTGATCTATTAGTTGAGCTTGTCTACAAAAAAAATTTAAAAAGAACTTGTCTCTACCTAGCCAGTTCATCAAAGTAAGTAGGAAATAGGGAATACATCTAATGTTAATTCATTTTGCTTTAAAGGTAGTTTATGTGTCCATAAAATCTCTAAAATTTATTTTTCATAGTAAGACTTATGATTCATCTTGGGTTTATGATTGCTTAGTATGATGATTTGACTTTGTGAAGCATTGAACTTATGAAATAGAATTAGCAAGTTGAGATGCTTGTGATGATTTGTTGATGATGATATATTTGATTTTATTGGATAGTGAAACATCTTAATTATCAGCATCATAGATTCTGGTGTATTAGTTATTATTTGTTCAATAGAAAATTTCAGATTATTTATATTTTGATTTGTATAATTTTTGATTGTTTATGTTATTTACAAATATCGTTCCAGACTAGATAATATTTTAATTTTAGATTTATAACATATAAGTTTGTATTTTGTGGTAAATTTGATTTTTTTTATTCTACAATATATTAACGAAAAACTATTAATAAGTCTAAGCATTGTTTCGGTAGTTTGTACACAAAATGACAATCTTTAAAAAAAAACAGTAATTATGTTACATCCTTGCTTGACACGTAAGTGCAAATTTCACTTTTCTAATTGACTTCAAACAATATTGCTTTGCACGTGATATGTCCTGTGTGGTAATATATGTTGCTTGCCTTTTATGTGAATCAATACACACGGTTTTTATTATCACATACTTATACCCACCTAATAAGTTTCCTTGACATATTAAATTTCCTCCATATTTTGTGAATAGATTATTTGTTTTTTTATTTCCAATGTTTTGTATAAAGTTTAACATCTTAGAAATTTATGATTGTGCCTTAACATCTCTATTAGAACCCTCTACCGCATAAAAAAAGCATTTACACATGATGATTAAATTTATCTTAATATTTTTTAAAAAAAGTATAAAAAGTAAAAACTAAATCAATAACTAATATTATATAAAATAAGTTATATATAAGTTTTTCTGATGATTTTTTCTTTATTTCTTTATACTTTATAGAATTTTTATATTTGTTTTAAAAATATATATATTTTTTATTTCTTTTAATTCTACTATTCACTTATCAAATTTATATTATTTTAAAATTTAAATGGGTTATGTGAATATTACATGACCAATTTTTAGTAGGTTTTATAATAAAGTTAGGAAGATGGTATCGATTTAACATTCTTTGAGTTTAACAATACTTAAACTAAAAAAAAAAATAGAGAGTAAAATTGTACAATATATTTATTATAAGATTTGTTAAAAAAAATCTATATACACTTTAATATATTAATTATTCTGATGGGTATTACATATGAAAAATTATAATTTTCATAACTTAATATACTTGTGGAAAAAATTTGTATTAGGATTTTAGTATTAATTCGAGGTATAATACAATATTGTTAATTAACGTGACACTCAATTTTTTTATTTCCTTAGGAGTAAATCGAAATTTATTATAATTAATTTGAGATAACTACATTGATAATTAAAAAAAATGATTGCAATTGCTTTCTCTTTATATATATATATATATATATATTTCATTTACTACATTGTTTATTATCATCTCATAAGCAAACTCTATACATCAATTCTTATAAATTGTGCTCATTTTTAAAGCTTTTTTTTTCTTTTAAGAATCTATAATAAGACGTAGCATAGTAGGAACTACACATAGCTTACTCAGATTGAATTTTTTATAAATATTATGATGAATAGAACACATTTTTATTTCATATGTATTATTGTATATGTATACAATACAACTTTAATATATTCATAATTTAAATCACTTTTTATTATTTTATTCATTTTTTAAGTACTCATATGTATATATTTATATAGATTATTAGTTATGCATAGAATGATAAATAAATAAAAATTTGATTAAAAAAATTACATACATATATTTAAGAAATAATCTTACACAAAACACGATATATTTTGTCATATATTATAATTGTTTATTTTAATCCTATAATAAAATAAAAGTGTAATAAGTGATATTAAATTAACACGTTTAATAATAGGATCATATAATAGGTAACATATAATATTTTATCTTTTAGTTTTAGTTTTAAATAAACATATTTTATTGATAAATATATATTATTTGACATCTTATTTTAATAATTTTTTTAAAGTCTTGTGTTAATATTTTTTTATATTTTAATACCTAATTATATTAATTCTTTAGACTTTAATATGTTTTTTTATTTTTAGTTTTAAAGTAGTATTAATTAGTTAGTTTAATATATTTATATATAATTTTTATTTTATTTTATTTTTTATTATTTTAAGTATTTTCATAAAAAATTATAATGAAATATTAACATCAAAATTTTAAATTTTGTATTATAATATGATAATAAAAAAAATATGACAAAACTTTTCTCGCTCCGCATTCTATAAGTTTCACACTTAATAGGAATGTTTGCTCATTACCTTCTTACTTCAATAAAATACTGTAATTATCATGTAAACTAAATATTCCTTCATGGTTGTCATCTTTAAATTCCTTATAGAATCATGTAATAATAGTCCTAAAATGATAACTAATATTATTAATTTAAAATATAAAAATAATTTAAAAAAATAATAATAGGCATGATTTATATTTTTATTATACAGTATAGATTTACATTTCTTCTAAAGAACAAATTGAATATTAACATCACAAGACATTTGTTCAAGGTTTGAAGCCCAATAATTTCAGCCCATCAACCATCTAAAGTTCAGCACAACTAATATTATGCTTTGGCGTAATTATTTTCCCTCCAATTTTTATATAACCATATTCATAAAAATTTTACTTTCGATCTTCTTTTAAAAGAATATATTTTATTATATAATAAACAACATACATGCACATCCTAAAAAAGAGTTAAAATAAAATTTCATTAGTAAAAAAAAAACAGTTAAATTTTATTTATAAATAAAATTATGATATATAATTAAATCATTTAGTGTTGAGATTTATATAGAGTTGACGAGCATCTTTTATTGTCCATCTAGAAGGAAAAGTCCAAACAACAATAAATTTGATATATATCTTATATTATGTTACAAAATTTAGAACCAATAAGTTGCATCCGAGTTGTAATTATGATAAATTTAATAAATATGAAATAATGGTTAAATATCATGTGTGATCTTTTATCCATATATTAAATTTTTGTTTTTTGAAATCTTTCACATTTTATCTTTTATATTTAGTCTGTATCATTTTAATTATTTGTATTTCACGTGTATATATATATAATTGCATGCTTAGATATAAGATAAAAAGTGAAATATCTTATCGAAGAGATCTAAAATGAATAGTTATTTAACTTAATTATCATTTTAAAATTATTATAAAATAAAATATTTAACAGCCTTGTAAAAAAAATGGTGTGAAATTGAAAATAATTTAAGGTGAAAAAGGGATAGTTCATACATACATGATACATGAGAATTTGCTTTAAAGAGAAAAATAATGAAACTTTTCCTACGAGTAACACTACATGGACTTGAGCCGCCCAAACCATTGTCGGCCAGACCATGGGTGGACAGACTATGGCTAGATGGATCATGACTGTTCAATCCTCTGCGATCCCTCAACTCGATGACCACTTTATGCGACTCATCCTCGTCTGCACATGCTTGATCTTACGATGGCTAAGTCTAACCCCATTCATCATTCACTCTATCCTTCATCGATACTTGTGTAAGTGTCGTGAGGTGCGAGGTATTTGGTTAGTAAGAAAAAAATCCTATATTTCTACAAGGTGCTAAGAAAGTAAATAAAAAAAAGTTAGAAAATAAAAACCTATTAAACTTTGATGCCAAATTTCTTCACTCCCAACTCTCTCTTTAAATGTGGATTTTAAAAAATAGAATAAAAAAAAGAGGAGGCTCTTTTTATATAAAAGATAAGAAATGATCTCAACCATCCAAAAGTTTCAAGCTCTTGGCTTTTAAGTCCATAAATTTGAACTTCTTTTTTTCCTTCCAAAAAGAGAAGGGTGGACTCATTGAGTATTAGTTTTGACTTCAACATGATATTCCAATCTAGAGTCTAAATGAAAATCCATAAATCCCACAAATGATAAGTTATTGTCACGCACGTTTTGAATGGCCAAGTCAAGCAAGAAATCTTTTGCATAGGAAAGTAATAATCATACGAGATTGGGCTTGACGTCATTAGTATGACTCATAAGGTCATGAATTTAGATAATGGTAGAATGAAAGACCTTTTAGCCCATGTATCCAAACCTATGAAGTATATAGATTGATGTTAGATACAAGTTAACTCACATCACGTGACATGATATAAGAGGTACGATTAAAAGATTACTCGTAAATCAGTCTAGTAAACCCAGAATCAACGTATAAATATCTAAAAAAAAGTGAAATCTATCATTATTACTATCACTATAAATAAACGCAGAGTCAAAAGATGAATATAATTTCTTAATTATCTAACAATGAGATAATTACAAAGAGATAACTTTAAAAATAAAATAAATATATCCTTCAAAGAGATAACTTTAAAAATAAAATAAATATATCCTTATAGATAAGGGTCATGAGTAAGTAGTATCTTCTCCTATATATATTGATCATGTATATCTCTTAGAACTTACAATAACTTGAACATAATTTATCAAAGACAAACATAAGAGTATATTCTCTCTTTTATTTTTCTTCATTTTTTTAAATTATAAAGAATTAATATCAATATCTTCATTTTTCTTAATATTTAAGTTTATTTAAATATTAAAAGGTCAAAATTTATCGCATTTTATAATAATTAAATATTCTAATTATGTGTTTTTTGTTCTCAATTCTATAAGAAAAAAAATACATTCAACGGTAAATATCGATAAAAATAATATTAATATATTCTTAGTTTAAGATTAAAAGATATTTTTATTAATATTTTGAATTATCACATGTATTAAATATAAATTAAACAGTTGAGTTAAATTAAATAAATAATCTTGATACATAAATTTCATGGTGATGAAACTGCTCGATCATTATATATATACTCTTTTTACAATGCGGAGAAATATGGCCGACAAGTCGTTTGGCACTTAGTCTTTTGTTGTCCAATGTAAAGATGTGGATGGTGTCGGCAACAAGAAGTACAAAGACATTAATGATGTTTTCATACTCGCGACGTATAGAGATGATATTTTTTAGAGATAGACGTATAACTAATTGGAGAAACTGACGTGGAAGTTCCTTAGGTTTGTGGGGCTGTGTAGTTAATTTCAATGTTTTTAAGTGCTTTGTTTCTAAAATATTTAAGTAAATGATAAATTTAATTTTTTATTAAATATATTAAACATCACTTCTATTTTTTATATTTAATTAAGTGATTTTTAAGTAAAAGTTATTTAATTTTTTTAATATGATTAAATTTAAAAAAAAATTCATCATATAATGTATTACTTAGTGTATTAAATAATAAAAAATTTATGTTATAAATCTAAATAAAAATATTTTGGTTTTGAAAATGCAATAAACGACTCGTATTGAATGGGTTGAAATTTTAAAATTTTTAAACTGATACTTAATTCGAGAGATCTATTATATTATATGCTTATATGTTTATAATAATTTAATTTTAATTAAACTTTTATGTAACTTAAAATAACTTATATTATTCTTTTTTTATGTTCTTTTTTAAAAAAAAATTACCATATCTAAAATAAAAATTACTCTTTGTTCTCCATTTTTCAATAATTTATTTGTTGGTGCTGGATCCCTATTATTATGTTCTTAAAGAGGATACCTCCCCTTGCATTATGTTTTTAAAGTTATATTTTCATTGCATTAACATATTAACTTACCAAACGATTAACTTGTCATTTTTTTAATGAAAACAAGAAAAAGTGAGTGTACTCTAAAAAACATCCTAATAAAGCTAATGGAGATGCATTTGATGAACCATTATGTCAATGGGATCAAATATCAATGTTATTTTCAAGGTATCTTTGGCTATTTTTATTTATTTAAATTTAATTTTAAATTTTTTGTTGTGTTGTCTATGTTTATTTAATTAAACTGTTTAGTTGGTTCCTACTCTAGAAAAACTTATCAACAAAGCATTATTTTGTTGTTTTGGTTTATTAATCGATTAATTTATTATTACATATATTTTATTTTAAAGATTATATGTTCACGAGGAATATACCAAAACCCCTATTATGTACCTTTTTTTGTATTATTATTTTTCCCTGTATTTTTTTAACATTAAACCATAACAGTCGTATTGAATATTGGTTAGAAATTTAAAAAATGTATGGCAAGGCCATCACGTGCCTCTAATATTACATTTTTTAATGCAATTTAATATAATATTTATATGATGCATTTTACATTCAATTGCATTTAAAAGAAAAATAATTTACTAAAATGTTAAAAGGATGTCTTGGATAAAAAAATTAATTAATATTAAAAATATATATATTAATATTTAAATTAAAATATTATAATAAAATCTTTTAATGATATAAAAAATTTAAGATATTAATATATTTATTGGTTACGTTATCTTAATATTAATTGGGACCCGTCATAAGTCATTATCCCAACTATTGAGAAGGCAGTCACAAGCATGTAAGTGTGCTCTCGCCCGTCAATTTCAGAAGGCAGTGTGATAAGCATGTAAGTGTGCTCTCGCCTGTCAATTTCAGAAGGTTCATGAGGTGTCATTGTATTATTAATTACTTTTAGGGTTTGTTTCTTGATTTATAATAAGAATAAATTGAAATTATAATAAGAATAAATTGGAGTAAATATGCTTCTTCTTCTTTTTTATAATATTTATTAATAATTTATAAAAATTGAAATGATAGAAGAAAAAACGAATTATTTTTTAAATATGAACGAAATATTTAAAATAGAATAAAAGGGAAATAAAATTATCATTATAAATAAATTGTTATATATGTTGATTTATACATAATATTTTTATAATTTTATTTAAAAATTAAATTAACTTACCCTCATCATTTTTACCTGAAAATTAAATATTAAAAAATTAATTAAATAAATTTTAAACCTAAATTAAAATATAGTAAGATTCAAGCAACTATGTTAATGTGTAATAGAAATGACAACAATTTATTATCCATCTTATGTTATTTGTGTTCGTTTTATACAAAATGCGTGAAACCATCTTTTACGAAGAAATAATTTCAATAGCAAAAAAGAATTGGGTGGTTTGTAGATTATAGGTAATTGAAATGAAAGAATTAATATAAGTTGTGTATAAATATATGTAACTCATTATTTCACTATCATCTCAGAGAACAATAAGAGTTCTACCTTTAGTTTCCTTCTTTCTTTAAATTGTCTTCTTTTTATTTTTAGAGAGAATCTATAATTCCTTTTAGTATAGATAATTTTGTTATAATATTTTTTCTCGATTATAAGCTTATGCTTTATCCCAATTTTCTACCGATAGTATTAGAACCAATAAATTGCAATGTTTTGTTTATAATTACTATTTGTATATCTAACACAATTTCATAGTAAACAATGATAGCTAATTTTTTGTGGAAAGTAGAATATGAATATAATTAGAACAAAATTTAATATTGCGATATTTAATGAAAATAATTTCTCTTTATGTAAGATGAAAGTAAAAACAATTTTGATAAAAAATAATTGCTTAGTGGTAATTGGTGATAAACCAAAAGAAATTATCAATGATAAGTAGAAAGATATGAATGAAAATATTATTGCTAATCTACCTCTAGCACTAGAAGATGAAATACGGTCAAGTGTAGTAGAAGAAAAGATAGCAAAGAAAATAGGAGATATCTTGACTAGCATATATGAGGCCAAGTCGATGCATAACAAGATCTTCTTAAAAAGAAGGATCTATACTATTTGAATGTCTAAATCCACGTCAATACCCTCAATACATTATTTTCTCATTTTACAATGATGAGTTATACAATTGAAGAAAATGAATGTGTTGAACTTCTACTTCAAAGTTTACTTTGCTCATATGATTCCCTTATCATAAATTTAGTCAACAATACAAAGTTGAATCTTGTCTTTAATGATGTTGCATATGCTATTCCTGAAGAAGAAACCATGTGCAAAAACAAAGAAAACAGATTGGTATCTTCAAAACAAGCTAAGGATTTATCCATTTCAAGAAGAAGATCAATAGAATATGGTACCAGTGGAAGTCACCAACATGTTGGATCAAAGTTGAGAATTAAGAAGAATATAAAGTACTATAATTATGACAAAGTTAAGAATTAAGAAGAATATGAAGCGCTATAATTGTGGCAAGACAAGACACGTAAAGAATGAGTATTGGTGTAATAAGAAAAATGTAGATAATAAAGGAAAAAATTATGACTCTATAAACTTTTAAAGTTGTGTAGCAAGTACATCAGATGATGGTGATTTTTATACAATGAGACAATTACAGTTGTTGAAGGCAGAAAGTGACTTTCTGATGTCTCGTTATTAGATTCAGTAGTAACTTGGTACATGACCTCTCGAAGAGAATGACTCCATGAATATGAACTTATCTTAAGGGATTTATATTTTTGAGAAATGATTATACCTTAGAGATCGCTAGAATTGGCATTATCAAGCTAAAAATACATGATGATACAATATACACCATTAAAGAAGTGTGACATGTCAATGATAGCACTGCTCATTGCCCACTCCACACTCCCTACAAGGTCATAGTAAGGAGATATATGATATTTACATAATGAACTACAAAGAAAGGTTAATGATACCACTTTTAATAAGCCTATAAAAACTACTATAGTTTCAATAGAAAATGAGTTAGGACAAAAATATTCTTCTGAAGTAGAAATAAGGCATGTGAAACAAGAACCAGTTAAGACAACTTATCAAAAAAGACCACGGACTTAGTAATATATTTCAAAAAATAATAATGCATATTGTCTTCGAACAAAAGATGGATAGCCATAAAAATTTCATGAGGTTATAAATAACCTATATGCTTCTTCATGGATGATGGAAATATAATAGAAGATTGAAGCTTTCTATACAAATAAACTTATTCTAATATCATGAAAAAAGAAAAATCATCGAGAATAAATGGATCTATAAGATCAAAAAAGGTGATAATGATCAAGTGAAGTAGTATCATGAAAGATTGGTGGAAAAATGATACGCAAGAAAGGTGTTGATTTTAATGAGATATTTTTTCCTATTATTTCACTTATTATAATTAGAATAGTTTTTGATATCTGTGGTGATTTATAACTAGAGTAGTTAGATTTAAAAATCTATTTTATAAATGTAATAATAAGTTGATTAAAATATATCAAATTAAAGCGTGAGTAATATAAAAGAAAATTAACTCAAAATGCATTTATTTAGGAGTGTTGTGGAATATATTATATTAAAAATGACACCAAATAAACTATGAAACTTCCTAGCAAATAACTGGTAGTGTGCTATATTATATTATATTCTAAAATTATATTATTTTCCCTAATCTTTTTATTTTTATTATTAATTTTTGAGAGGATGTGATTCGATGTCATATAAAATTAATTTTACTAGTTTCTATAAAACAGGATTAATGATTTAATAAACACTTGTGTTTGTATTAAAAATAGTTTTAATTAAAAACAGTTAAAAAAAAATGGGACAAAAGCACAAAATAATGGGTTTTTTGTTAGTACATATAAGATGTGATTTCTGAGTTCTAAAAATATCTAATAAATTTTTTCATGTTTCATATTGAAGTATTTTTCTATTCCTATCAAAAGAGCTTGTATAAGGTTTCAGATGCATAAAAAACACTCTTAATTTTACTTGTGTAATTGACTTGTATCTGTATAATCGCTTTTTCATTTAAAAAAACTCATTATATGCTTATTTTATACCTAATTATGTTGTTTTCGACATGCACAAAAAGTGGATATTACTGAAAATTTTATTTTATGTTAGAAAAGTGTGTATTTAATTAGTAAAGTTTTTGCATTTTACTAGAAGTAAAAGCTAATTTGCAATCACAAAATATTTAAATTACACACATAAATAATATTAAAATTATTATTTTTAGAGTAAAGATAATTTTTTCAAATACATTAATATTTAAGTATTTTTTAAAATAAATATTTTATTATAATTATAATAAGTATTACTCAAATTTTAGGTTGTTATTGGATTTTTTTGGTCTAATTATGTGTCCAGTAACAAAGAAAAAAAAAATTATTCAACATTCAAAGGTGTCATCGAAAAAAGAAGAAAAAAGAAAGAAAAAAAAAGTCAAAAATATTAAGCTCATTTCCTTCTATAAAAGGCCTTAGCCTTAATCTCAAAAACATATGAAAAACTGAGAAAAAGAAAACAGAGAGTTTTCTGAGAGAGTTTTTGAGAGGAAAAATTAAGAGAGTTAATTTGTGAAGTTTTATCCACAAATTGAAGATACATATTTGTTGTATTTTTGTGAGAGATCCACCTAAAGGTGAAGTGTGTAATCCCATCTTATTATAGTGAAAGTTTAAGTGGCCTACGGGTCCCGTGGTTGTTACTTTCATTTTGAAAGGTTTTTCTACGTTAAAATCTTTGGTGTTATTTTTGTTCTATTTTGATTTGAAAAATTATCCGTGTGAAATTTATTTTCATCCATTTTTTTCAACAAAGTGGTATCAGAGCAAAGTTATTTTTAGTGAGAGTACATGTATAGTACTATTCATATATATTGTATTATACTATTCACGGGTAATATTCAACCATACTATTCACGAAGGTACTATTCAAGGGTACTATTCAAATGCACTATTCACAGAGTACTATTCGGAAGGAACTATTCATAGATACTATTTGGAGTGTACTATTCATCGTCAGAAAAGTACCAAGTTCGATGAAACCTGTTGACTGACGATTCAAATGGAGGAGAGCACAGATAATATGATAAAGTTGACCGCATTTAATTATGTAATTTGAAAGCCGAAAATGAAGGATCTTTTATACATTAAAGATCTATGGAAGCCAATTATAATGTCGAAGGAGAAAGAAGTAACCAGTACAAACATTGAATGGACTGTTCTGAATCGAAAGTGTGTTGCTCAAATCAGACAATGGATCGACAAGAGCATTTTTCAAAATTTTGCTAATGAACACGATGCTTACATTCTTTGGCAAAAGTTGGAGAAAATATATGCGAGGACAACCGCACAGAATAAAGCTAATCTGATGCGACGATTAGTCAATTTGAAATATAAAGACGGAAGTAGCATATCAGAACATATGAGTGAGTTCCAAGGCATTGTAGATCAACTCAACTCTATGAAGATGATTATAGATGATGAGCTACAAGCGTTGTTGATGCTGAGCTCTCTACCAAAAAGTTAGGATACTCTAGTTGTGTCAGTTAACAACTCAGCTCCTAACGGCAAGTTTACCATATATATGGTAAAAGACAAAATGCTAAACGAAGAGTCTCGACGAAAAGATGAAGGATATACTCTTGACACTGAAGCGCTTGTCATGCAGAAACAAGGCAAGCAAGAATGGCACGTGAGAAGTAAAAGTAGAAATCTTTGTAACCAAAGTCAACAAAGAGGACGTTCGAAGTCTAGATCATAGTATGACAAGATGTGTCATCATTGCGGCAAGCCTGGATACTTCATTCGATAATGTAAAAGGTTAAAGGCAGAACAATCTAGAAATCAGGAAGTAGAAAGCCGAACAAATGATACCACAACTGTCACTGAAGAAGTTGTCATTATTCGAGATGTTAATTATGTCAATCTTGTATGCCAAGACACTACTTGGATAGTTGACTCAAGTGCTTCCTATCATGTCACCTCACGACGGGAATTCTTCTCAACCTACACTCAAGGTGATTTTGGATGTGTAAGGATGGGAAATGATGATGCATGAAAAATTGTCGACATTGGTAATATTTATCTAGAGACTAATCTTGGATGCAGATTACTTCTGAAAGATGCGAGGCATGTTCTTGATATCCGCCTCAATTTGATCTCTACCAGTATGCTTGATGATGATGGATACAATAATTATTTTGGTGAAGGAAAGTAGAAGCTCACCAAAGAAAATTTGGTAGTAGCGAAAGATAAGAAAGATACATCACTCTACATCACAGAAGCCAGGCTATGTAAAGGAGAAATAAATACCACTAGGAAAGAAGTTCCTACCGAGTTATGGCATAAGCAACGCAGCCACATGAGTGAAAAAGGTCTCAGAATTCTTTCCAAGAAGGAGCTCTTGCCAGGAATGAAAGGTACACCCTTGCAAACTTGTGTTTACTGTATTATAGGAAAACAATATAGAGTTGCATTTCGTAGTCTCGTACCATCTAGAAAGGAAAATATTCTAGATTTAATACACATCATTGTCTATACAATGAGTTGTAAGTCATTAGGAGGTGCTCACTATTTTGTGACCTTTATTGATGACCATTCTAGAAAAGTATAGACTTTTGCTTTGAAAACTAAAGAACAAGTACATGAAGTTTTCAAGCAGTTTCATGTAAAAGTGGAGAGAGAAACTGGTAGACGTTTGAAGTGTGTACGTGTAGATAATGGTGGTGAGTATCGTGGACCATTCGAGGAGTACTGCAAAAATTTTGGCATCATGCTGAAAAAATCATTACCAAAGACACCTCAACACAACGGTGTTGTAGAGAGAATGAACAGAACCATCTGTGAAAGAGTCAGATGTATACTCTCAAATGCAAAACTACCAAACTCCTTTTGGGGGAGAGGCAATGAGGACAACAGTTGATTTAATCAACCTTTCTCCATCAGTTCCATTGAACTACGACGTACCAGAAAGAGTTTGGACAGGGAAATACGTTTCTTACAAACACTTGAAAGTATTCAGCTACAGAGCATTTGTTCACATCCCAAGAGATGAGCGGTCCAAGTTGGATGGAAAAGTGAAACAATATATCTTTATGGGATATGCCCATGAAGAATTTGGCTACAGACTTTGGGATCCTATTAGCAAAAGGATTGTCAGAAGTAGAGACGTGGATTTGAGAAATTAGAGAAACCACAGTCAGATAAAATTTCAGTTAATCTAGACCTAGTCTTTCCATCAATAAATCCTGATGATGGGAGAGTTACACCAGATACTGATGATGTTAATCCACCAACTGGCAGTTCAGAACCAGAATAAGTTTCTGAACAAGTCCAACCAGAAGTACAGACAAGAAGATCCACCCGAGTACGACAACCAAGTCGTATATATTCTCCTAACGAGTATATGATGCTCACTGAATAGGGAGAACTAGAAAGTTATGACGAAGCTATCACTGATCAGCATAAGACTGAGTGGTTAAAAGCCATACAGGAAGAAATGAAATCTCTGCATGAGAACCACACATTTGACCTAGTGAAACTACCACAGGGAAGAAAAGCTCTCAAGAACAAGTGGGTGTGTAGAATCAAAAGTGAAGAAGGCAGTTCACAACCATGCTACAAAGTAAGATTGGTTGTGAAAGGATTCGAGTAGAAGAAAGGCGTTGACTTCAATGAAATATTCCCACTAGTAGTTAAAATGTCTTCAATTCGAGTTGTTCTTGATTTGGCAGCTAGTCTTAATCTGGAGGTTGAACAACTTGACGTAAAGACTGCATTCTTACACTGTGAACTTGATGAGGAAATCTATATGGAGCAGCCCGAAGGTTTCCAAGTCAAAAGCAAAAAGAAGTTGGTATGCAGACTAAAGAAAAACTTGTATGGTCTGAAGCAAGCACCAAGGTAGTGGTACAAAAAGTTTGACTCATTCATGGAGAAAAATGAATATAATAGAATGACGGCTCATCACTGCGTCTTCATCCAGAAATTCTCTTATGGTGATTTTATTATTCTTTTGCTTTATGTCGATGATATGTTAATTGTAGGTCAAAATATTGACAAGATTAACAAGTTGAAGAAGGAGTTAAGCAAGTCCTTTGCAATGAAGGACTTAGGACCTGCCAAGCAGATCCTTGGCATGACGATTACCCGCAACAGGCAAAAGCAAAAGATCTGGCTTTCCTAAAAACGGTATGTTGAAAAAGTTCTTGAAAGATTCAACATGAGCAAAGCTAAACCCGCGTAAAGCTAAACCGCTGGTTGTCCACTTGCAAGCCATTTCAAACTTAATGTGAGTCAATGTCCCTCAAGTGAGGAGGAGAAATCAGAGATGAGCAAGGTGCCTTATGCATTGATGGTTGGTAGTCTAATGTACGCTATGGTATGCACCAGACCAGACATTACATATGTTATTGACGTTGTGAGCCGATTCCTATCAAATCCTGGAAAGAAACATTGGGCAACTGTCAAATGGATACTCAGGTATCTCAAAGGAACCTCCAGTTATTATTTATGCTTTGGTAATAATAAACATGTATTAGAAGGATATATAGATTTAGATATGGCTGGCGACGAAGATACGAAGAAATCTATATCCAGGTACCTAATAACATTTGGAAGGGGAGCTGTTTCATGGAAATCAGGATTACAAAAGTGTATTGCCTTAAGTACCACAGAAGTAGAGTACATTGCAATCACTGAAGGTTGTAAGGAGATCGTATGGATGAAAAAGTTCCTACAAGAATTGCATCAGAACCAAGAAAACTATGTTCTTTATTGCGTCTTTCAGAGTGTAATTCACCTTAGTAAGAACCCAACCTTCTGCTCAAGGTCTAAACACATCGACGTAAGGTATCATTGGATTCGTGATATGTTGGAACATAAACTACTGTAAGTTGAAAAGATTCATACCAATGATAACGAGGGGGATATGATGACAAAGATCGTGACTAGAGAAAAACTTGCTATCTGTAGAAAGATTGCAGGTTTGGAAGAGCCTTGTCCCACATAAGATGGAGGGAGAGATTCGTTGGTCCAACTATGTGGGCTAGTAGCAAAGAAAAAAAAGATTATTCAACATTCAATGGTGGCGTCGAAAGAAGATGAAGAAAAAAAAAGTCAAAAATGTTAGGCTCATTTTCTTCTATAAAAAGCCTTAGCCTTAATCTCAAAAACATATCAAAAGGAGAGAAAAAGAAAACAGAGAGAGTTTTTGAGAGAAAAAATTAAGAGAGTTAATTTGTAAAGTTTTACCGACAAATTGAAGATACATATTTGTTGTATTTTTGTGAGAGATTCACCTAAAAGTGAAGTGTGTAAACCCATCTTATTATAGTGGAAGTTTAAGTGGCCTACGAGTCCCGTGGTTATTACTTTCATTTTGGAAAGTTTTTACACGCTAAATTTTTTTGTGTTATTTTTGTTATATTTTGATTTAAAAAATTATCCTGAATGTGTAGAATTTATTTCTTTACAATCATCAATTTTTCTCAATTCGAAGACTTTTCGTGTAATAACAAAAAGGTTTTAAAATAATTTGAGTTTAGATATTAAATTATTCTAAAAATAATTAAATTATAATATATGAACTATTACATAAAAAATTATTATTTAGATAAATAATAATGCTCTTTGTCTTTTTGTGAACTTCCAAACGTACCGAGAAAGCAACACTAGTCAAATAGTGACATAAATAATGTTTTTATGATTCATTTCATTTTTATATCATTTAATACAATGAAGCAATCTCAGAATATCTTCATATTATATTAAACCATGAGTCTAACCCTAAAGAAATATTAATCTTCCACTAACCACAACATGTTAAGAAAATGTATTATAAATTATGTAACACTAGATATCGAAGGGCGTGTAGAGGAAACCCGAGAATATACCAAAATTTGTAAAACTTTTGCTTTTCAATAATTTCGATTTTATTATATTTAAAAATGTGATTTTATTATTATTAATTTAAAATAAAAATAAAATAAATGTTATCATTAAACTACTAAGTAAATAATTTGATAATATAATTCACTATTTCACTTTATCATTATTTGTGCTGTTTTTGGCTTTTAATTATTGTCAGAAAAACTCGACCCTTGTTTTGTTTTTTCCTCCTTCTCTAATTCGTTTTGCTAGTAAACATTCAATTCTATAGTTTATAAGACATTAATAAATCCGTATTGGAAGCAATTAGAAGATCATGATTACTATTAAAAGTAAGAATAGATAGCGATTTGCATGATGATAAGATTTTAAATTATATATTTAAATTATATTAAAATATTATTTAAATTAAAAAAATATCCAATAAGATTTATCATTATCTATTTTAAATCATTTATTTAAATTATATTTAAATAATATTTAAATAAAAAATTATTATATATGAGAAAATTGAATGTTATATGTGGTGAATCTTTCCTCTCACAAATTTCAATATCTTTTTTTTATTATGTACATATAATTCATCTTATTATTTGGTAAATAAATTAAATTTTTATTTACACTCTAAATTAATTATATAAAATATTTAAAATATATATATATATATATATATATAAATATAATAACATAATTATATAAATAAATAATAAAATGATGATATTATCATAGTTTTTTATTATTATAAAATATATAAATTATTAATTTTATCATTATATTTATATTTAATTATATTTTGATTTATTATTATTAAATAAAGTTATTTTTACAATATCTTCAGCGTAAATAACCATTAAAGCGTGGAGTGTTATCTTAGCCTGACTTTTTGAGGGCCCACCGGTAGAACGTGTGCGATTTGTGATTACATGAGGACGGTATCTCCACACAGAAAATTTTATATGAAACGAATTTTTGTTTTTTTAATATGAGGAATCATTTTGATAAAAATAAAAATAATACTATCTTTAAAAGATATATTATTTATGTACATACCTACTTTATTTAAAAATTTAACATCTCTACTAAATAATTAATACACTCAACTTTTTATTAAAAAATATTTAAATTTTATCATTTTACATGCATACTTTGTACAACTGTTTAATTAATAGTAAAGTTATGCACTTAAAAAAAATACTGTACGTAAGATGAAACAATTTTAATGATTAAATTATAAATATTTTATATATATATATATAATTAATATTTATAGAGTTATAAATATATAAAAAATATTATCAATCTTTTTCTAAACAATTTAAACAATGTGTATTTTAAATGAAAATTAAACCACAACAAAAAAAAAGTTCTTTGATTATTTAAGTAATTTTAAAAATAAGAAAGATAAAAATGTATAAGATTAAATTTATAATTGAAAAATAATCTAAAAGATAATCTATGAAAATAACATCCTATGTTAAGATAAAAGAGAGCAATATAACTATAGTATATACAACTCATGCTAGTATGGACTGGTAACTTGCTAAGAGTCATAAATTAAAAATAAAATAAAATTTTAGTTCTTAAAATGAGAATATAACACCCAAGAGTTATATTCATAAAAACCCAAGATGTATCATACATAAATCATAAATGATATAATTGTCCATAAAATAATATACATATGGATGGAATTTCTCTTTGAGAGGAAAATAAATCAAGTAAGAATATAAGAAAATAATATATATAAAATGTGCTAAACGTGGGAAAGAAAAAAAGTCCCAAAGAAATGTTCAATTTATGGAATTGTCCATAAAATAATTTAAAGATTAATGGAGTTTCTATTCGAACGAGGAAAATAAATCAAGTAAAAATTTAAGAAAAAAATAAATAAAAAAGGAGAAAAGAAGATAAAATGTGTTAAACGTGGAAAAGAAAAAAAAAAGAAAAAAATGTATAAACTTTATGACGTTGGTATTTTTGAAATATTTTTATTTTTATTTTCAAATATAACATATCAGATATTTTTATTTAAATTAATAATACATATTTTAATCAATTTTAATAATAATAATATCTCTTAGTTACAATAATTTATGGAAATTATTGTTAAATTTAAATAATAAAAAATATATTAAAATTTAATATAAATATTTTATGTGTATCAATTGGTAATAAAAATTAAAACAAATATCAATATAAAAATAAATATAATACAGATTGAATGTAGTTGCTATTCGACCGAAGAAAATAAATCAAGTAAAACAAACATTAGAAAAATATGTGCTAAATGTTGAAAAGACAAAAAAGTCCCAACAAATGTTTCAACTTTACAGGATCGATATTATTGTCGAGTCGATATGAGATCACATGGAGACAGACAGGACAGGTTTCATGTTTACGGCCACACAAGCCGTAAGATTCCCACGTGCTAATTAGCCCCGTTCATACTTGAAGAACCAGTTCACCGGTCAATACTCAAAATTCTTTCTTACGTATGAAGGCGTCGACCAATTTGTCTGACTTGGTGCTTTACCTACATTTCCCGGTCTATTTTTATGCCGACTCCCCTATATTTAACAGAGTTTATTGGAATAGAAGTTTTATAAACTTTTAATAGATTTTAAAAAAATAATAAAAATTTAAATGTATTTATTTTAAAAAATTTAAGATTTTCTAAAAATTTAACTATATTTAATTAATATTTTTAAAAATTTATAAAAATATTTAAATATTTAAAATATCAATGACTTTTAAAAATCTCATTTAATTAAAAAAAATTAAATATTTTTATGGATTAATAGAATCTATCACCAATAATATTTTCTCCTAAGATATTTTTGGAGAGTTTTAAAAGCTCTTTTCACTTTTTTTTTTCTTTTATATTTTTTTTTCTTTATTTCTTTCTCCTTTTAAATCGATTTTTCATCAAATTACTTTAAATTTCTTATAAGTTAATTTTTTAAAAAATCAACTTTAAATATTAACTTAAATACCACATTTTATAATAATACATTTTGACTCTCTTTTATAAAAAAAATATTGATGAGCTCTAGCATCAACTCAAAATTAAGTTCTTTTTTCTAATAACATCACATAAAATTATCAAAAACTTTATATATATAAAATATAAATTAATTTACAATTAACAAAATAAATTTTTAATATAATTTTCTTCTAAAAGTTATTAGAAACTAAGTATCTTATAATATGTAAATCTTTTTTTAATAAAAGCTATAGATATTTTCAAAGAATATAAATTTTATTAAATTTTTAAATAAAATAAATAATAATATTTTTGATAATCGTAAAATAAAATGTTTATTAAAAATTTATAAAATAATTAAAGTATATTAAAAACGTGATGCAAATTTAAAATATATTAAATTAAGATTTAGTGAGAAATTGATAGGTTTTAAATTAAAATATACGAAATTTTTAAAAAATCTATTAAAATCTATGGATGAAGTCTATAGAATAGTTAAATAAATATATATTGAAGTTTTTAAAAATCTACTAAAATATGTATACTTTTAAAATTTAAAATCTATTAAAATATCTTTAAATTTTAATTAAATACACCCTTTTTAAAGTACTTATTTTTCATCAAGTGAGGAAGAATAATTAATATGATATAAAATAATTATTACTAAGTAGTATACTTGATGTAAATAATTTTTTTTACTTTATTTAAATATGTTAATTTAATTAACTCAATATTTTAATTAATAATATAATTTAAATTTAAAATACTATTAAACATTTTTATTATTAAGGAACCCTAAATTATTATTAAAATTTAAATTTTATAAATATTTTATTATTTATTATATTATTTAAATTGTCACAGTAACTTAAGTTAATTTAAATTCTCACAATTCAATTTATCACATGTTATTTTAGTTATAATTTATTACTAATATTTATATACATGTAAATTAAATTTCTTAGTTTTATAAATAAATAAATAATTTTTTTTATAATATTAAAATAAAAATATATTTATTTTAGTCTTAAAAACATTAAACATAACATAAATAAATAAGATACAAATAAGTACATTTAAAAATAAAAAATAATAATTTAAGTCTAATATATTTAATAAAAATACATTTTAATTTTATACTTATTAAATGGAGTAATACAAGTCTATTATTTTTATAAAAAGATAATAAAAATTTATTTTTATAAACATAATAAATTTACTATGTCACATTTTTGCAAAAAAGTGGATAATAAAATTCCATTAATTTTATAAAATATTTTTTTATAATATTTTTTAAAAATAATAAATTCATACTATATTAATAAATATAAATTTAAAACATAATCTACTTACCTTATTCCCTAATTTCAGTCTTTGCTTTGTTTTTTAAATTCCTAACCTCAAAACTCACTTTTTCTATTTATATATCAAAAACATTACACTTTATATACCAAATCAATCCTACCCTACCCTATCCTATCCTATCTCTTGCTTTTATGTCTATCTCTCTCTCTATATGCAAATCATTTTTCAAACCCAACACACTAATTTGAAACTTTGAAAGTGATAAGGGCTGTGGAGAAGATAATAAAGATGGAAGATAACAACAGTAATGAATATTTATCCTCATTCTCAGAAACTATGTCAAATACATGTTACCCATTTTCAAGCGTTTTTGATTTCTCTGAATCAGAAAATAAGAGCAATTTAGGGTTTATGGAACTATTGAATACTGTCCATGACTTTAATCCTTGTCTCTTTGATTTTTCAAGTCCAAAGGAGACTTCTGAGCTCCTAAATCAGCCTACCTCTCCAAACTCTTCCTCTGTTTCATCGGCCTCAAGTGAGGGCTTTGGTCCTAAGACTGTTGATCAGGAACAAGAACAAAAGACCAAAAAAAAGTGAGTTAACTTATTATACTCTTTTCTGTCTTTTTAATTGGTTAAATATTTCCATCTTAATTAGTGATAGAATATAATTAAATGAAGCAGATGAATCCATTTTTGCTTCCACCTTGACCTTGACGTAATAGTTAATGTTTGGACTTGTCAAGGTCAATCATGACATAGGAAGAGATATATAAAAAAGATAAATGTTCAGGGGGTATTAATTTGTGTGAATTAGGTAACGTTAAATTGTTACAATAATTGAATTTAATTTAAAATAATAAAGGTAAATCTAAATTTAAACTAAATATAAACGAAGTATTTCAAACTAATCTAAAATAACTTAATTGTTAGTTGAATTTTTTTAATTAATTAATTTTTTTTAAATCAAAAAACATTTTTTAATGATAATACAAATATCATTATATGAAATAATAAAAATAAAATAAATAATGTTATAACAAGTAATTAATCACAAAAAAAAACACATTAATAACATCTTATTACATCATCATTTAAACATTAAGATTCAAAATAATTTATATCACATTTAAGACTTCATTAATTTAAACTATGTTATTATCCGCAACATTTTAGATATATATATCACAAAATCATAATATTTTTAATTTAATTTCGTGCTAAAGAGTTGGTTCGAATTTGTTTCGAATTATTTAAACTAGTACAAATTTAATCTAAATTTAATTTGATTTGTTTTCTATTAGGATTCAATTCTATCAATTGAACTAGGACATAAATTAACACTCTTAGTTATGTCTTTTAAAAATGATCAAATTTTTATTTTTTTTATTTTTTATTATCAATTTTGTTTTCATTGTTATTTATTATTAAATGTAATCTATAAAAGTGATATTCTAATAATAATTAAAAATATATAAAATAAAATAAAAAAATATTTATTTATTTTTGTGTTGTTTTAAAGAAAAGACTAACGAAATAACAGACTAAACTCATTTTAACATAATTAAAGGAGTTTTAGTATTACCCAACCAATATAAAATACTTATTTTCTCGTTTCTTCAATTTTCTTAATTCTTTATTTAATATTTTATTCATCTGAGTCAACACATTAGCGTATTCTAATATCAATAAATAAATTTTCAGCTAACTTGAGTGGAATAGAAATACTCTACTTTTTTTATTCTTGAGAAATAAGATTCATTTACCTTTTCTTTCTTTCTTTCTTTTTGCATCTTGTGTTTTAATTTAATTAAAAGAAAAAAAAATGCTGCTTTTGTAATGAAAATGAAAAAAAAAATATGATGTAAATTATTTAATGATATAAGATGTTCTTGTGTTTTTTTCTTTTTGGGGAATAAGGTTGAAACCAAAGAAGACAAATCAAAAGAGACAGAGAGAACCAAGAGTTGCGTTCATGACAAAGAGTGAGGTTGATCATCTTGAAGATGGCTACCGATGGAGAAAGTACGGCCAAAAAGCTGTTAAAAACAGCCCCTTTCCCAGGTATTAAAAACCTAGTTAGTTGACAAACACGTAGAAAAATGATGCAATGGATGGCCACGGGCACATGTTTATATAATGTATTCATTAAATAACACTAACCAATGACCTGTCTTTCTTCATTTGGTTAATTTGCTGAAAATATTCAACTTTTTGATTGATTATTAGGAGTTACTATCGTTGCACTAGTGACTCATGTAACGTGAAGAAAAGAGTAGAGAGATCCTTCACTGACTCAAGCATTGTGGTTACTACTTACGAAGGCCAACACACTCATCCAAACCCGGCCACTACTCGTACTACTCACCCCGCTACGCCAGCCTCGGTCATCTCGTCCGGATATCTTACTAACTTTCCTATGACAGCACGTCCAACACCCCTACCTCCTTATAATCAACTTCAACAACAACAAGAGGTTGATGATTTATCAGTACGTTTGAATTATGGTTATGATGGTTTAGCAAGTAATGCAGTTTTTTTTTAGTGATCAGAAGCGCTTTTGCAGTCCAGGACCTGCTTCTGCTTTGTTTTCAGATTATGGTCTTCTTCAAGACATGTTGCTCTCTAATATGTTCAAGCAAGAGTATATATATATATATATATAACAAGTTGCCACTTCATTAATTATCTAGTTTTGCCTTACTTTTTGTTGGAGGATTTTCTTAGACTCCTAAGTCACTGTTTTCTTCACGTTGATCGTCAAGCTCAGAGAAGGCTGGGTTTTTTTTTTCCTTTCTCTGTGTGGAAGGAGAAAGAACAGGAATTTACATGTGGAAATGGAAACAATGGGGTTTAGCCGTTTTTGGGCATGTAAAGAATAATAGATAAATATGGTATGAGTCAATTATTTATTTCTTTTTTAAAGATTGTGCATTAATTTCTTTAGTTTGTCAAGATTTTGAGGGTGACCACATATTAATTAATTTATAACAAATAATCAGTTTTTATTTTTTTCTCATTTTTATAGGTTCATATTTTTGAGGTTGCCTACGATTTGTGGCGCATAAAAATAAAACACCAAAACTGAAAAAATATGAACTAAAAAGAATATGAAACAAACCTTTTAGAATTACGAGCTATACAATTCCGAGGTTTTGGTGAGAACATTTAATGCTATGCTTCACAAAAATTAAAATCAAAGCATGAGAAGCATATTTACTTCAAATTTCAAAAACAGAATCACTTCAATATCGAACCATTTTGTACATGGCTAAATGCTTATGCCAAAGGAAGCTAGCAACCGACAAATCTTGGGCAATTCAAAATGTATAATATGAAATCCATCCATATTTGAATTGATGATATGGTTTAGATGTTGATAAGAGTTGTGAAACTATTTTTAATTTTTTTACTACAAATGCCACCAATACGCATCAAGAGCTTTGACAAAAGTAGCTGAAAAGGTGATTCATCCATTCACATATTTGTCAAATATTAACACCACATAAAATAAAATATTAAAATAATAAACACTAAATCGCATGGATTAATCTCCTTCCACCTGAATTTCACAAATAACCCTAAGCATTTTTAAGGAAATTGATTTGCTTGTTAAAATTCTGTTTATATTTTCTTTTTTTTCTAGTATCGATATAGGGATAGGGGGTGAAAAGGGGGGTTATTTTTAAACCAAATTGAATAATTAAGCCATTTAAAAATCAAAAGTCACTGAAGAGATCCAATTTCATCAAAGTCAATATCTCTAGGTTAACAGTTTCGCTGAAAGGTAAAAGGAACGAACAATTAAGCCTTCCAAATTTGACATCAAATAAAAACCGGATAAAAATAACAAAATACCACTAAATTATTACATTTATTCAATTTATACAACTAAATTATTGTGTTTGTCTTATTCATACTACCAAATTATTTAGTCTCATTTATAACACTCAACTCATAAAATATTCTATTTATATCATTTTATTAGTCTTCATTTTAACACGTCACAAGTTACAATACAAATTATTATTCTAAATATAACACTTAAGTTTGACAACATTATACAAAGACTAAAAAATGATATAAATAGAACTTTTTACATGTTGAGTAGTACAAACGAACTTAAAAATAGTACAATATTATTAACAAAACAAATGCAACAGCGCCCTAATATTTGTATAGGTTTACACATAAAAACTTAGCCTTCACATCAATGAATTCAGTTCCACCATATCTACATCCTAGTTTTCTCTTATGTTTAGTTATTGAACATCAAAACCTGTCAAAGGAAACATGCCAAATTTTATTTTATTTTTTTAATCAGAACCACGGCTACGTAACACTTTCTTTTGGAAAACCATTTCTACACAATTGGATATCAGGAAGAGGGGGAGGGGGCGGGGGCGGGGGGAGTACACAAAAATTATCAACACAGAAAAATCTGTAAACTAGGTGCAACTAAAAGAAACAAGTAAATTGCAAAATGATGATGCGTGTCATAATTTTACATGCCTGACATAATAATACTAGTGCTTTTCCTATGATTCCTCGCCGTTTGGCTTAAGAATAATCGCGAGTGCTTGAATGCCCACTTCCACCAGATGCAGCTTTCTGAACCACCAAACCATACATAGTTATAACAGACAAACAAAGAGCGAGAAATCTTTAGAAAACTAGAAGGTACGTTCCTAATTTAGTAATACTGAAGAAGTAATTGTATTTTCATTACATGATAAACAAAAAGCCTTCTATGCCAAAAGGTTTTCAAGAACAATGTTTTAAAAGACTATTCCAAGTACCAAGGTGTTTGAAACATGAGACATAAACCTCAAACTTTATCTTTAAAAACTTTTAAAATATGAACAACAAACATTATATGGAATAAGTATGAAAACAATAATAGAACACATAAAATAAATCATATAGGGTTATAACTCTATTCTTCAAATGTCAATTTGGATCTATTAGAAGCATCAACTATGGCTAAAGAACACAAAACTGAAGTTAAACAAAAATGTTTAACAATGTGTAAAGAAGATAGAGCTATATAGACTCAAAAGAAAGGAACAAGAAATATAAATATAAATAGTTCAATAGAAAAATGTTACCGGCAAGGTTGAAACTGAAGCCTAAATTGAGATGAGATGTTAATGAAATTCATTGTACAATCCATTAATTTTCAAAATCTATCTCATCTTTTCTCGCTTAATTTTTAACGATATAAGATGGTAATGAGACGGTATTAATTAAGTATCTCATTTATCTCTAATGAATTTAAATGAGACAAACAAAAATAATAGAAATTATGATACATTATTATTTAAAATGTAAGTTTAATAAAAAAAATGATACAATATATAGTTAAAGTTAGGCCCATTAAGACTACGATCTAAATGAGATGATATTTAAATTGAGACAATATTGTACCATGAACCCATTAGAGATACTAAATGAGATATGAGATGAAATAAAACAACCTACTTTACATCTCTAACTGGAACATAGTAATTGCCAAAATTTGATGGTACCAAACGCAATGAAAAGGGAAGGTTAGAGGTGGAGGGAAGACCCAAAAAAAAAAAATATAAAAGCAATCTCTAAACATGTTTGTTCATAAGACAATGATATCTCCTTTTTTGTTTTTATTAATTTTGACTTTCTATCTTTTTAAAATTTTAACAAAATCAAATTAGTAACCCATAAAATGAACTGTTTGAGGCTATAGCCTCAATCACCTCAAAGCTTATAGCCTCAACCATCTCAAGGCGTTAAAGCGTTAAGGTGTGCGCCTCAGACTAAAAAGCGTAAACCTTACTTTATCACATGATGCTACAACCTCAAAACTTTTTTTTAAGCCTCACATCAAGGTGATTCCCAAAATAGCCTTTTACAACAACATTCAAGAGATTCAAAAGGCAAACATATTCAAAATGATTCAAGAGAACTATACATACAAATACACCAAGTTTGAAAATGATAGCGTATGTAGTTGTTTCAAATAGCAAGTATATCACTAAAAAGACAGCCCTATATTATATGATGCTCACACTAAGATGAATAAACGATGGGGGAAAACAACTTTAGACCTTAAATCCACAATATAGCAAGAAATTACATGACTTTAAAAACTAAAGCAAATAGCAAGGATCAAGAAAAATAAGTATATAACAATAACACGTTGCACACACCTGATACTTATAGAAAAGGATTGAAAATTAACAGGCTTTTCTTCTCATTGTACAGTTAAGGAAGCTTGTGGTTGGAGATTCTGATGGAAAAGATGACTTGATAGAGGTACTTGTCTTTGTGCAACTTCTGGAGAAGATTGTGGCTCTCTCTGCTGCTTCAATTGCTGCTGAAATAAAGCATACTGCTCAGGCTTGTCCCACTGTAGATAAATTTTCACACATTAAATGGTATTTTGTGCAATTATAAAGTTACAACGTGACAGTGTAAATAAAAGATGAAAGGTAGGGAACATACTCTGCTTTCAAAAGTGGTACAGTTATAATAATACTTGTATCCATCCGGGCAAGTGTGTTCACTCCAATCACACTCCAGAGATTCTATCTGGGAATCTACAATCACTGACTCCGTACGATCACTAGCAATGGTGTGAGGATCACTAGCAACGGTATGAGGATCATTTCCACATAGTGCAGCCTGCAAAAGAATTTATGTTATCAACATTGTTACATGGTAGCCTGATATTTTTAGAAGCCAAGTGGAAGGAAAAATTGAATTAGGAAAAAAGGGGAGAGAGAGAGCACTTAAGGTACAACCCTAAACAAATCCAAGTAGATGATTGATACACAAAATTGTATTAACATCTAGAAGCTATAAAGATCACCCCACCCCCAAAACAAAACAAAAAAAATTATTCTTTCTCACTAACCTCAGAACTTGGTTGCTGACTTAGTGAATCTTCTATTTGAAATGCCTCAAAACTTATCTGGGAATTCTGGGGAAGTTGCGATGAAGTCTGAGGCAACTTTTCCGACGAAGAAAGTGGTTGCTGCTTGACACCAAAACATTGAGGCTCCTGGTTTGCTACTGAGAAAGCATTTTTGGGTACGGAGGCAAAGGATAAATGCTGCACAGTACAGGATGCATTAGGCTGATTATTTTGCCCTATTATGGAATCACCTGAGTTGATCATTGGCCTGCCCACCACCAAAATGAATTTCAAAGATGTTAAAATATTAATAAAATATAAATGTATGCGGAAATGAAAGGATGGAAACATAAAAGATACCTTGCAACTTGTTGTTGGGGAAGGAAATCAAAGCTTGTGCTATTATATACATTATTCACCCTGTAAAAAACATAAACTTGTTAGATTTGTTGGATTTAAGTATCATGAACACTAAAATTATTGCAGAAAACAAATCCCTCTTGAGCTAGAGATAACAATGTAGGAACCAAATTGTCCATTGCTTTAGGCTGACTATAGTCAATTAATGAATTGAAAATAAATTAAAGTTCTAGATCAAAGAAATAGCTCAATCAAAATGAGAACAGGGCATCATCAAATCACAACAATAGTTTTGGGCTATGAACTAGAACCTTGATTCTCCAGTTCTTGGTTTCTTCGCATCCGCAAAACGAACAACTAATGGAGTAAGACAACCCTAACATGAAAAAATAAATGAGAGAATGAGAAAAGGAATGCATTGATGCAATCGTAATGGTAATTAGATAAGTATTAAAGTTCTTTAGAGGAGGTGAACTTTACCCGCATAATATAATTTCCATTTAATGCTGTCATTGCTGCCAATGCCATCTCTCTCTGAGAGAATTTAACAAATGCAATTCCTTCAAAAGAGAACAACATTTAAGTTAGGAAGCAAATTTAAAATTTACTCTCTCCAACAAAGTATGACTACAAAAACTTCTCATGTGCAGATTTACCAAATAATCACGAGTCTTGATGGTAATTCTAAAGGTAATTAAACATTACGGGTGAAGATCAAATCTAAACAACTAATACAATTCTACAAAAGCAAAAACAGAAAGGACCTCCCCTTGCATCATTTTGAACTAAATGCACTTCCATTCTATAAAAGTGAAAAACCAAGCAAAGAGGAAAATGAATTTACCACGACTTTGCTTCATATCATCACACACAATGTATATATCTTCAACAAGGCCATAAGGAGAAAATATCTGAGACAGGAAATACCCAGAACTCAGAGTCCGTCTAATTATAACAGATTCTTGAAAATATTTTATATATATATGCAACAATGAAAATATGACATGCATGTCTTAATTAAAAATAAGCTAAAGTGAATCATTATACCTAAACTTTAACTAAATTTACATATAGGTCCCTAAACTATTAAAACTTTACAAATAGGTTCCTAACCTTTTAAATCCTACAATTGAGTCCCCAAACTTTTAAAATTTCACACAAACCCTAACTTGGTTACTAAAATACATATTTGTCAATTAAAAATTTAGAATATAAGTGTAAAGTTTTAAAAAATTTGGAAGTTAAATTATATGATTTAAAAGTTTGGAGACATATGTGTGAAGTTTTAAAAGTTTGAGGACCAAATCGTACGTTTTAAAAGTTTGAGAACCTATGTGTGAATTTTATTCAAGTTTGGAAATCAATAATGCACTTTAGCCTTAAAAATAACATGTACATAAACATTAAACAAAGATACCTCTTCAATTTCCTTCATCGAAGCCAATTTGTTCAAGGAAGCCACAAACAACTTGTCTAGTAAAACTATCACAAATAAAGAAAGAAGAGAATCAGCTGACATTGAGTAAATATAATTTGCAAAATTCTTAATTATGAGAAGAAAAGCTTACAAGAATACCCATTCAATCAAACAGTTCAGGTGTAAACCAATATTTTAAAAACAATGCCATTGGCTATCCAAGTGTGACAAAACTACTATAAGGATTATATCCATATGAGGAATTAGGCAGTCCAACAATGTCCTTTCAATCACACAGTTCAGGTGTAAACCAATATTATAAAAACAATGACATTGGCTATCCAAGTGCGACAAACTACCATAGGGATTATATCCATATGAGGAATTAGGCAGTCCAACAAGGTCCTTTCAATCAAAAGGTTCAGGTGTAAACCAATATTGTAAAAGCAATGCCATTGGACATCCAAGTGTGACAAAACTACTATAAGGATAATATCCATGTGAGGAATTAGGCATCAAAAAAATTAAAAAGCATGCTAGGAATGCCATCCCTGTTTCACAAACTTGGAAAGAAAAAAAGGAAATTATTTCCAAAAATACAAAAAACTCGTCTTTACATGGGACAGGGACACAAACAACCCCTTTCTAAATGCAAATGTCTTCAAACATCTAATATTCAAATGCCACACTCAGCACACTAAGCTTATGAAATTCTCTTGAGTAAGCGTGCCTATGGATGCACTACTCATAAAAGTGATTCTAATGGAAGTAAATTTTTAAGATTTTTTGAAAGAAGCATTTAATTGTTTGGCAACAAGATATTAAAATTGTTTTCTTTCCAAAATACATTTCACATGGGTTTGGCAAAGAAAGAGGAAAAATAAAAGGCATATATACATACCAGGACGTTCATTCTCTCGTTGGCGTTCCATTTCTCCCTCAGCATATTTAGCTGTAATGGGGCCAGGACGTTCATTCTCTCTCTGGCGTTCCTTTCTACCATCAGCATATTTAACAGTAACGGGCATCCGTTCCTGAAAAAATATAAAATCACATTTAAATTTCCGAATAATTTTAGAAATACCTGCAAAATATCTTATTATTCACGTAGAGAAACTAATAAGTGTTATTTTATACATGTTTTTATATATTAATTCCTTTACATTTAAACTTATTTTATTGTTCTCATGCGCTAAAATTGTTTATTTTTTATTTATTGGGAAAAATTATTTTTCTGGATTTTTCTAGAATTTCTGAATTTTTTAGATCAGGATTAATTTGAAAAAGATCTGTGGATCAACTTAGAAAGCCCAACCCAATCAACATTTGCCTTCGTTTCTGTGCACGACACGTGTCACTCATCCCACTCCACCACTTGTCTTCCAGCCAACAAGCCACATGTCATCTTGTTGTTCGCCATGCGCTCCAACTCCTTCCGGAATAGCGTGAGTGCACATGTTCTGCACCTTCCATCCAACGCGCACCATGTAAGGCACATGGCATTCACTCTCCCCTTGAGCGCATGGAATTCAAGTTAATGCATTTTGATAAACTTTTTTTCTCTCCATGACACATGGCATAGTAGTTCTACGTCCATCTTTTCTCATCCAACGGTCCAGATTTAAGCTGAGCCCCAAAAAACCTAATTCTTTCCATATAAATACTCAAATAACATCCCATTAAACACACACAACAGCCAAAATACACAATTTAAGAGAAAAATTGAAAAAAAATTCATCTTTATGCCATTCTTGAAGATTATTAAAGGAAGTTTGAAAAACAAGTTGAAGATTGATATTTTTTGTTCCTTTGGCTCCAATAATTCATCAAAATCAAATTTTTTTCTCTACTCTTTCTTTATTTATGATGGAACATTTAGTTTCTTAATTGGATTTTGTGAATCTCATGACTAGCTAATAATTTAATGTGATTGTGGACAAATTCAAACCCTAGACTATGGATTATTTAATTTAATGTCATGATAAATTTTAGTTTTAATTCTTGATTTTTAAATTATTCAATTTTATGTTTGAATATCAAAACTATGCATGTTATGAATTAAATTGTATAACTAATTTATTACATGAATATGTTTATTGTTAGTTTAAGATGTTAGTTTGTAATTGCTAATGTTCTTATTCGAAGTTGTATCTTGTAGTTTCTGTTACAAATATAATTGAATGCTTAGATTAAATGTTATCAACATATTTAATATTACTAATTTAGTTATTACTTTTTTAAATCTTAATAAAATGAATGAACTAAATCTAGTAAGCGTACCTCTAAGTTGTTCAGGATTTAGATAGGTCAATAAACTTTTAATCAGTTACACCATAAAAAAAAGGTATGAAGTCTTAAGCGTACATAGATTTCTAAAACTAAATTTAACAATTCAAAAATGATTTTAAATTATAGAAGTGATTTAGAACTTAAAAAAAATTAATTTTGATTCATGATAAGTTTAATTAAATTGTAAGATAATGATGAAGATAGTCTCGTGAACAAATATCACTCACTATTTTCTCTCAAAATCGTGTCATTTCTATTCTCTTTATTTTTATGTTATTTTTATCTTTTTTCACAATCAACCCAAAACCCCAAATTGTTAACTTTAATTAAATCCCTAACAAATTAGTAATTAGAAGTAAAATTGTTACAAATCATCTACGGGTTCGACCCTTATGTCAATTATACTACAAATGACATATTTTTAATAAAAGTAAGGTTTAACTTTTGACACACTCTTTTGTGGTGTGTTAGAAGCCAACAAAACTCACCCCAGGAAAAGTATGTTTATAATTTAATGCTTGAATAGAAACTCACCCCAGGAAAAGTATGTTTATAACTTAATGCTTGAATAGCTGCATCAGCCTCCTCTGTTGATGCATACTTCACAAAACAACTTCCTGTGAAGATAATGCCACACCATTTGAATATATACATGAAGACATACAATATCAGCAAAGTAATGATTGTAATGTGTTCTAGAAATATCAACAGGAACAGTGTAATGTGCAATAAGAGAGTAGGGACATACAATATCAGCAAAGTAATGATTGTAATGTGTGCTCTAGACATATCAACAGGAACAATGTAACGTGCAATAAGAGGGTAGGAAAAAGGGCTTTACGAATTCATTTCCTTTTGGAAAATGGGGCTTTAGTCCATTTGCTTTTAACTAGTGCACCAGGGAAGAAGTCACTTTAAAAGGAACACTTTAGTCCATTTTCTTTTAAATGAGGCACTAGAAATCACTTGACTTCTTAAAAAGGAGCCCAGGTACTTGTTAAAAATCAACACTTTGGTCCACTTGCTTTTAAGAAGTTGACTTCTAATGCCTCACTTAATAGCACTAGAAGTCACTTATATTTTTAAAAGCAAATGAACAAAGGAGCATTTTTTTAATAAGTTAAGTGACTTTCAATGCTCATTTTAAAAAGTTAAGTGACTTTCAATATACCACCTAAAACAAATGCTCAAAAATGCTCATTTTAAAAACATAAGTGACTTCCAAACTTCTAGCGTACCACTTCAAAGGAAATAGACCAAAGTGCTCCTTTTATTTAAAAAAAAAAAGACTTCCCATGCACCACTTAAAAGAAAATGGACTAAAGTGTTTCTTTTTTAAAAGCAAATGGACTTGAAAGTCCTTCGTCCTAAGAGAAAATGCCAATGGAATAACGAAGAAGAAAACCCTTTAATGACCAAGTATCTTTCACAAGGTCAGAGTGTCAGATACAAATTATATAGAACATTTTAGATACAACACATAATAGTGAGTTGTAACACACTTTTGAAATAAGACCAAAACGAGGCTGAAAAGAAATAGTTCAATAAGAACTATTAAAAAACATGAATAAAATGGATGATTGAATTGAAAGCCAGTTCATGATGCCCCTCCCCCCCCCCCCCCACAAAAAAAAAAAAGCTAATGCCAATTTAGAGTGCCGCACGATCGTGGCCTTGACCCTTCAAGATAACACTTCAGCCTTTCAGAATAGATGGTCAAAAATTAGGAACCAAATTTATACAGACTTCAGCCATTATAAAATAACAGTACCTATATGCATTCCACATTTCCAGCAAAAACTAGTGTGATAATTAGTTTCCTCACAAATTTAGCAGTCGGGTTGCACGCAAGTGAGTACAGGTCAAGAACTTGAAAAGAAGTAAAAAAAAATGAAAAATGATACACAAGATCAATCTCTCAAGTATTACAGAGCTAGAATACAATTTACAATGAACGAAATGAGTGTGAATCGTACTTTACCTTGTTGTAGACCTGTTCTCTTATCCCTCAATAAGACAACCTCAACAATATTTCCATATGGTTCGAACACTGGGCGAATCTACCATAAAGAAGCATAATCCAATTGTTACACAGGAATTACTAGCGACAAGTATCCTATAAACAAATAGCACATTATTTAACGGAAATTAGTAACTCACAACTCCTTCAGTTGCTGTTCTCGGAACTTCTGAAACATACAGTTTAGCAAACCGATCACCACCAGAGCGATCTAGAAAACAAAACAAGCAAACCAAAAAAAAAAGTTAAAAAAGGTTTTAGTAACCTCAACAGTGAACTATTATATAAATAAACTACACAAATACAGCAATTAACAAACAATGAAAATAACATGAAGATTAGAACCTGGTAAAGCTCCTCGATTAGAATTGCACCAGTTCCTTTTGCGTCCAGAAAGAGGTTGATGATTGACAGGAGGATGGCCGCTGATACCATTAGAGTTGTTCCAATTGTGATCAAAATAGTGATTGCCATGGACATTGGAGTTACTATTATGGTGATAATGAAAGTTATTTTGGGAATTGTTGAAATTCTGGTCATAAGGTTGAGGCTGGTAGTGGTGGGGGTTGTTATGGTGGATATCGTTGGAGGACCAAGAAGAAGATGACGGAGAAGGAGTAGGCCAAGGTTGCATATTGTGGTCAAACTCTTGATGCTCACCGACGCGTTCTATCGAGTAGTTATTAATTTTGGCTTAATCCAATCAATCAACAAAAACAAAAATCTAGCCCTAACCCTAGCCTCACAACTAAACAAAACAAGAGAAGGCGAGATAACGAAGAACTTTATTCAGTTGTTGCGTTTAAATTGTCTGAAGTTGAGAGTTGCACGACATTAATTTACTTTGTCGTTTGGCTTACTTGCCTAGTTACCTCGAGAAGTTATGTAGTACGTAATAACGCATTGCACAAGCACGCCGGCGCGTTTCAGTAGTTAGTAGATACACTACAACGAGGATAAATTAAAGGTACGTTTATATTATTTAAATTTTATCATATATTAATGTTATCTAAAAAATTAAGTTATTTTAAAATTTTTAAAATAATTATAATACATAGCAGGTTATAAAAAGTATAGATACAAAATTGTGTACAAAATTAAATGATATTAGCATTTCTTGAATTTAAGAAAATAATTTAATTATCTATTTTTTAATTATATTTGTTATTATTCAAGTAGCAAGTATGTGATCCTAACAACCTAATTTAATTCGTTTATCTGATGGGTGTGCCATTTTAATCACAATTTATGTATAAAAGACTTGATCTTTGGGAATTGATAACTCTGTCGGAAAGATTGTTTGTGAGTTCGTCCAGACACAAGCTGGTGAAAACGATTCCGTGGGTATAACCTACAATTGTTACATAGCTTCCATCTTAAGTGACATGAGAAAAATAACCTATATATAATGATTTCGTGATTATTTATAATATTGTCATTTATGGTCTGTTTTAACACATTTCGAACAGATTATCCTCTATTTTAATAGTGATATCTACCCTCTTATATATCTATATGTCCCATCAATGTCAATAAGAAATTATTTTAATTTAACTTCTATCTAACATCTCTTTAAAAACTCTAATATATTAGCAATTTTTCAAACAATTGACGTCTATTGAAAGGAGCAAAGGGAAAATAGGTCGATGAATTAACTAGGGTTTTGTGGGCAATAAGAATGACCTCCAAAATTGCTATTGAGAAGAGTCCATTTTCTCTTGTTTATAGTACAGAAGCAATCATATCCTCTAAAATACAAGAATTTGCCTTTCGCCCTAATATAATGAAAGAGGACAATAATGATCTCAAAAAAGAAGACCTTATACTAATCGAAGAAAAAAGGGAGAACATTTGGATATAGATTTAATCGAAAAAGAGAACAATCCAAAAATCATACAATAAATCCATGAACACACAAAAATTTCAACGTAGTTAAGTCCTGTGCAAAGCATTATGCAACAAGGTTTAAACTACTTACAGAAAGTTTGTAGCAACATAGGAAGGTTCTTACCAAATATATGAGTTCACTTTGGAGGGTTCATGTTGGATAGAAAATCACAAAAGAAAGAAAGAATTGAGTTGGAATGGTGAACATTTAAGGAAAAATTATATGTGAACATGTTATATTATAAATGAAATCATATTGAATCTATATTTCGAGTATCTACACTTGTCTAGCAAAAAAAATAACGTGATAACCCTCAAGTACAGAGAGAAGAGCCCAAATGATCCCCCTTACTTGGGATGTGGGTATAAGAAGCATCACGCCTATCCTAAGAAAGGGTTTTGAGTTCACAAAAGTAAACCCTCTCTTTGGGATGTACATATAGGCATTGGATTCAATTTCTCCTATGTATGTCTTCGATCTCACAAAATAAATAACGTGATAACCTCCACGTATGGAGTGAGAAGGTCAAATGGTCACCTCCATTTAGGATACGGGTATAAGAGGCAAGATGTCCATCCTAGAAAAGGGTCTTAAGTTCATAAAAATGAATCCCCCTCTTTGTGACATACATATGGGTTGGATTCAATTTCTCCCATGTATGTCTCTCATCTCGTGAATAAAATAATACAAAAAAATTTCAAGTACAGAATAAGGAGCCTAAGTGGTCTCTCTACTTGGGATGTAGGTATAAGAGGCGTGATGTCTATCCTAAGAAAAGGTCTTGAGTTCATAAAAATTAACCTCTTCTTTGAGACATACATAAAGGGGTTGGATTCAATTTCTCCTATATATGTCTTCTATCTCGTGAATAAAATAACATGATAACCCCAAGTACGAATTGAGGATACCAAATGGTTCCCCCACTTAGGATGAAGGTATAAAAGGCATGACACATATTTTAAGAAAGAATCATAAGTTTACAAAAGTGAACATTCTTTTAAAAAAAGCACATCAAGGAAAAACAACTTTGAATTGCATAAAGAAGAACCATATATTATGTTAAGTGAAAAATGAAAATAGCGACAAATTAATACAAATAGTCTCAACATTAAACATTATCTTCAAGGGTGAGGATGCAAGCTAGTACTCTTGAAAATAGGTGCTTTGCAAGTACCTTTCTCTAGCACTATTTGTTTCCAGTACTTAACTAATTTACGAAGATCATCTTTTTCCTTTTTGTATTTATCTCATTGAGCCTGTGTTTTGATTAGATAATTGCACACATCTTTTAAATCTTGTTACATAGCTTCATAACAGGCCTTGAATCCACATAGCTCTTGATCCATAAATTTTGAAATTTTCATGAGAAGTCTCTACTTCGGTTCATAATATAGTGGCGAGGGATAGGAACTATAGAATACAAATAAAAAGACAATATGGATAGTAGTTCACAAATACAATTACCAGTAAAAATAACAAGTACTTACAACCAGAACATGCCTCTCCATTAAATGCTAGATAATTCCTTTTTTTCTTTTATTGGCTTCATGTATAAGAGAATGATCAGTAAGAACCCTAAAATGATGATAAAAGTTGCCTTGAGTAGATGGGTTGCCAAACATCCCATTTACATGTAAACTATCCAGCCCATAATCTTGACCTCACTTAATAGAAATAGAGGTCGCACCCATGTGTAGGCTTACGTGTTCCATTGAAAAGGCAATTTCCTTCGAGCTCCAAACCCTATCAACTTGTCACTATTTACCTCAACAACGATGTCAATTTATCCCATGATAGTGGTGTCATTTTCAACGTGGACATAACAACCTATATTTTTCCCACTACCTCAGTAATGTGAGCGAGATGGACATGAAAGTTCATAATTTGTCCCACTAACGGGGTCCAATGAAAGTGTTTGGTTCATCTCGTCACTTATGGATGGTGAAACCTAGCAAGCTCTCTTATTTTTTGAAAAGATATTCGAGATGCAAGAAAAATATGACCCAATTTATATTAAATCATCAAGGTAGACCTTTGAATAGTCCATGGTGTATAACTATGCAGATTAGTTTTATAACTAACAAGCTCAAATTCTAGGCTATGGACTCAAAATCAAGTTTGATTGTTGAAGAAATTTAAAGACTTAAAAAACTAATTGATATAATCAAGCATATAAATAAGCAAGAAAAGCATAAATGCATTTATGAAGCATGCCAAACACTAGATTGATTATATAAATATTTAGTGTTCAAACACAACAATAAATGTCACTTGTACACACTTCAAAATAAATGACAGGTGTACAAAGTGTATTTACAAAAGAACAACCAATTACATAAAAATTAAAGTCCTAAAGTATGAATTACAAAGAAAATATATATTACGGGGTGGGATCCTCAACCTCTCCTTCAATGCGGCCTCTCTAGTTTATTTTATCAAAACGAGATGAGGGAACCAGGGTACTAGTAGAAGGTGTTTTGCCACTACTACTTTGAAAGGCTCACATCAAGATACAATAGAGCACAATCAAGTCCATTTTCTTAGCCTACATCTTTAGGCTGCTAATCACAAAGCTTACACCGCTTTGATAAGCTTTGTTGCACTTCATTTTGAGATTCTCAACCAAGTTAGATAGCAAGCTCATTTGCTTCTTCAAAAAACTCATCTGGTCTTTAAGGGAGCTCATTAAGGCCTTGGCGTCTTCTTCACAATGAGTTTTCCTCATGCCTTGATCGTAAGTGAATTTGTCTATTTTTTCAGTTTTTTAGATTTGTCTAAAAAGTCTCCTCAAGTCTTAGAATCTAGGCCTCATTTTCAAGCAAAAAAGCAACTTTGTCCTCTATGGCTTTTTGGTACCTCATTATTTGTCAGCAAATTTCTTGTATCTCATATTTGTAGGCTCTAAGAGAGAGCTCACCTTCTTTGGCTAGCGCTAGAACCTAACAAAAAACACAAGTGTGAAAACTAACGAACCATAAAAGTGAAGTACAAAGTGAAGTGAAAATAACGAGGTATAAAGTGATGTGCATAAGCTTACCTATAAAAGATGATTAGCCATCATGTCCTTATTGGAGGCATGTTTCTTCTTGTGGGCTTTCTTAACCCTAGCCAGCTCAACGTCGCTACCAAAGTAACTATAAAATCCTCTCATCAAGTCAAGCCATTTGAAAATGCCCTCATCAAAATAGGTAATCAGTTGTTTAATACCACTGTGTTCTTTAGGATGACTTCATCAATTTTGAAGCCATCCATGTCCATGCCTTGGATAGAGGAAGTTGAGGGCTCAACTTATTTCCTTTTCTTAGAGGTCACAATAAAGGGTGGCAAAGTAGACGAGTTGGGAATGCTCGATAAGTTTATTAGGGTTGGGGTAGGAACTCCAATAGGTTTGTCATTTAGATGAACAAAATCTTCAATCCATAGAGGCAATGTTTGACTAGTCCTTTGCATTATGGGCTCCAAGTTGCAAGCACCAAACATATTGACTAGGTCTTCAAAGCCTACCTCTGTATAATCTATGCCTATAAAAAATAAACTCAATTAGTCTCCAAATCATATTGTTAAAATTTTTTGTACCCATCCCATATAACAACTTATGTGTTCATTGGTGTAATCCCTCCATTAAGTAGAGTTCCTAAATTGATATGATGTCAAGATGTGTTTGTAGATATTGTTATTGGTATTTTGGAGCTTGATTTTCCTGATTTTCTCTTTACCATTATAATCCAAATTATTGATGAAATTGTTTACACGAGGTTGGGTCATATTGAAGTTATGATTCCATGAAGTGCGGACAATTAACTTAACCTAATCACCCCAAATATTACCTGTGATGTAATCCCTACATTATTGGGGATTTTTAAGTGAATTATGTAGCCAAGCGAGGTAGAAATGTATGCCTTCTCTTTATCAAGGCTATTCTTCTCCAAGTTGTGCATGCAATGTATTCCCTTATCCATCAAATCCACCTCGTGTTTCTCTGCAATAATAGAGACGTATAAAAGAGTTTGCCATCCATTAGGATTTACTTGAGCCAAGTTGATATAAAATTTGTTCAATGTATGAATTATTGCTCTTGAGAATGGACATCTAAGTTCTAGTGTGAATGTTATGGAGTGGATAACCCATCACCCGTAGGAGGATCATCTGCATTGCAAATATGGCATGGGACAAGTATTATCCCAACCCTATGTGGAGTGTTGTATTCTCTCCATATTTGGACCAATTCGCTAGGCATATTCTCAATTTGATGCTTATCCTTAGTCTTGTGTGTGAGCTCACCCTTAGAGTCACATTTTTACTTTTCTTATTGTACCATTATCGTAATCATTGGAATTCTTATTATAGGAACGAGACTTTGGGATAACATAGTGGAAGTTTGAAGTGAACTGCATGAAGTAGGGAGAGCCAAGACACTATCTCTTCCAAAGGTACTGCAAGTTTCCTTGTCACGACTTATTATGGTGTTTAAAGGTCATTTATCATGGTCATGACCTAGTTGTGAACTGACTGAATCTCTAGGGTTTTCTCGAGATGGCCTAAATTATTGCACGGGCTAAAATGTAAACTAAGTCGCACAGAAATCAGACCAAATTCCAAGCTAAGCCATATGAAAATGGGCTGAAGATATTAAGTACGACATGAAGAATTGAATAACAAGCTTAGATTCTCTGATGGAAAATTAGACAAATTTAAAATGAAGGTGATAAATAGTAAAAAGTTTTAATTATTTATAGGGGTCCATACAGTTGTTAGGGAGTTATGGGAAGTTGAATGGTAAGGGAGGTTATTTTGATTAGAAATGATGAAAGGTTTACTTAGTTTATGAATATTCCCTTAACTTTTCAATGTTAAGAGAACATGTGAGTTAATATTTAGTACTATCTAAGTAGTAGGTATGTGATCCTAGTAACCTAGTGTATCTCTCGATATTAGCAACCTAATTTAACTCATTTCTCTGGTAGGTGTGCCAACCCGTGTATAAATGACCTGATTCTTTGGAACTGATAGCTTTGTTGGAAAGATAGAGTGTGAGTTTGCCCAAACACTAACTGGTGAAAGCAACCCCGTGGGTACGACTTGAATTGTTACCCAACTTCCATCTTAAGCATGATGGGAAAAACGACATGTATATAACAACCTTGTGATTATTTATAGTCTTGTCATTTAGGGTATTCTCTTACACATCTTGAATAGATTGTTATTCACTATAATAGTAATACCTACTTCTTTATATATCTATAAATAACCCTCAATGTCAATAAGAAAGGATTTGAATTTAACTTCTTTATAACATTATTCTAAAAACCCTAACAGATCGACATTTCTCCAAACAAATTGCATTAGTAATGAAAATGATTATGTTTTCAAGTTACTATTACCATTTCCTTTTACATTCAAATTTATTTTCAACTCCAACCTTGTTATCAAAATTATTATTATTATTATTTTTCATTTCAAAGTTTAACAAACCTATTCTTATTCAACTTTAACTGCTATAAATAAGTTATTAATAAATTTTTTTCTTATTATATTACTCACATATATTATTATATCATTTATATATAATACTTAATTTAATTATTTATTATTTTTTAAAAATTTTATTTATCTACTAAATATCATTATTTATATTTTATAAAAAAATTATTTTATTTATATAAAATATAATATTCTTTGTTTTAAAATATATGAAAAAATTAATAAACAAGTACATTTTGATAAAATTACTACTTTCATTACCTGCCATTCTAATTACATTTACTTTATAAAAATAGTAACAACATGAAAAATAATCATAATACATATTTCAATTTATTTTTATTTTAATTCATCCACATTTTTTTATTCCATTTTATTTTAATTCCAAAATAGTAAATGAACTCTAATAGTAGATTAGAGTTTATTTTTACTGATAAATATAATCATCTTATGTGATATTTTACGAGTATTTTTGTAATTTTTCCAATAATTTGATTGTTTGCATTAAGAGTGGACAAATAAACTAATAAATTAAATCAAATTGAAAATTAATATTGCATCAAAAGGTCCAATTCAATTTGTTATCCATTATGATTATGTTGATAAATTTATGGATTATATATATATATTAACAAATATATTCATGTATATTTTGGTTTCCAGTTAATGAAGTAGAAAAATAAGCAATTATGACGATTCAATTTTTGCATGTTATTATTGTAAATATTACACTCAATCAACACACTAAGCCATAATTGATACACAATAATTATTTTGTACTTTATTTAAAGTTATGTCTACAACTTAGTAGGAAGATTAAAAAAGTGAGAATTTTCAAGAAAAGTACATTTGACCTGTTACAACATTTCATGAAACTGTTATATTTGTATCTTTTTTGACTTATATAAAATTTGGTCCCAAAATCAAAACTTCAAAGTAGGATGTTAACGAGACGTAGCAATAATAAGGATCGTCCGTTTAAATAATTATAGGAACAAGATAAGGACTCTATCAAAGTTTCAAATATTTTTTATAGGATGAGATTCCCCCTTGATAACAAATTTAATGTCATTGTGTATTAATTAATAGTATGTTTATCGATCTCTATGGAAGGAACAATCATTATTAAAATTTTCGTAGTGTTGAATACCTCTACATCTTACAATGCAATTTTGGTTTGACCCTGGATCCATAATATGAAAGCAATCATTTTCATGCATCATCAACCAATCTAGTATCTTATTGTTGAGAAGATTAGAGAGATAAGGAAAGAGTAGAACAAGATGATGAGTTGTTACAATTCTTTTATGAAAAGTGCATTACTTATTGAATTCGTTTGAATTGGGGGATGATGCCATGAGTAGGGAGACAAACCATGGTGATAAACCTTGATAATTATGAAATAATTTATATAAAGGACTTAAGAGTGGATAAATTTGTAAAAATCATTTCAAAGCTAGCCCACAAGTTGAGAGCATCACTCATTGAATTCTTGAAGAACAATGCTAACCTTTTTGTATAGAAACCAAAAGACATGCCTAGCATTAATCCTAAAATAATTTCACATGAATTATATGTCGATCACACCAAAAAACGAATTCAGTAACAAAAAATGAGGTTCATCTGAGATAAAAGTGATATCATTAAGAAGAAGGTCAACTCCTTAAAAGGTGTAGGTTGGATTCGTGAGGTATGTCAACCCATCTAGCTATCAAACGTGGTGGTGGCAAATAAAGTGGGGGAAAAGTATAAAATGTGTGTTGATTTTACGGACTTTAATACTATGACACAAAAATATTGCTTTCCATTGCCAAACATTGATCAATTGGTCAATGCCACAACTGGCTTTCAAATGATGAGTTTCATAGCCACATATTTCATCTACTATCATATATAGATGCATCCTAGAGATGAAGAAAAACAGATTTCATCACAAAAGAAGAGACCTATTGCTATACAAGAATGTCCTTCGATCTAAAGAATGTAGGAGCTACTTACCAAAAGCTGGTCAAAAGAATGTTCGAGAATCACATAGGCCAAAGTATGAAAGTATATATGGATGACATGATGGTTATAACAATGTGTTAAGAACTATATCTTTGATTTGGACAAATTTTTTGCCATAATAATAGATTACAAGATACGGGTCAACCCAAAGAAGTATTTTTTTGGAGTAACCTTGGGAAAATTCCTAGGTTATTTAGTATTGTCAAAGGAGATAAAAGTCAATCTTAACAAAATCTCAACCCTGATTAATATGATATCTTCAGGTTGTATTAAAGAGGTCCAACAGTTGAATAGTCATATGACTACACTTAACCATTTTATTTCCAAGTGTATAGAGAAATGCGTACCATTTTTTCAATTGTTAAAGAAAAACAAGGCATACGTATAGGATGCAAACTATGAACAAGCTTTCCAGTCCATGAAGGACTACTTTGGAAAGATGCCCCTACTAGCTAATCCTATTGCAGGCGAAATGTTGTATATGTACATGGATTTCATAGACAAAGCCACAAGTGCTATACTGGTGGTCAATAGGGAAGGAAGACAACAACTCGTATACTATATGAGCCATTCTTTAACAAGAGTGCAACAATTGTATCTATCGCTAGATAAGGTAGCATTTATCTTAAGGATGGCTCAAATACTACTTTAGTGTCCTCACGTCACATCCCTTGACGAATATCTTGGGTAAGCTGGATCAATCTAGTCATCTTTCTCAATAATTAAGGGGTAGGCTCTCATCGATTTTATCGCTGAATGGACTCAAAATTTTAGATCCAAGCAAAATTCTATGGTGCCAGTGTTATGATGATAATGCTTATCCCTACTTCCAATATTTGGAAGGCATACGTTGATAATCCAAGTAATTCAAGAGAAGTGGGGATTAGAATAGTGATATTGACTCCATCTGGAGGCTTCATAGAGTAATGTCTCCATATCACTTTCCATACAACCAACAATATTGCCGAATATGAGGCCTTGCTCCTCGATTTACACCAATTGAAAAATTTAGGAGCTAAAAAGGTGTTGCTCTATAGTGACTTATGGCTTGTAGTAAACCAAGTTAACGATGAATTTAAGGCCAAGGTGCAAGTGGTGAAAAAAGCAAGGGTAGTCTTTGAAACATTCGAGATCAAACAAATACCACGATGGAGAAATGCATATGCAGACTCCCTGGCTACTCTAGCATCAACAGTGATATCAGAATTGCAAAGGGTGATCCCTATATCATTTTTATTGGGATTGAGCATCATGGGGGATGAAGGTAAGGATCAAAGTTGATCGAGCACCAACTCTTCAACACACACCTCTTGGTTGGCTCCGTAGTTGGAATATCTCATTCATGATACCTTACTTGAGAATAAAGAGAAGGCACATAAAATCACGACGAAAGCAAGAAATTACACCATTATTCAAGGGGTACTATATCAAAAGAATTGTGGCAGACCATAGCTAAAGTGCTTACCTACCCTAGAAGCTTTAATAGTTTTGAGCGAATTGCATGAGGGACAATGATGAGCTCACTTTTGGGGAAAAACCCTTTCTCAATGAATCATCAAACATGGATATTATTAGACTATTATTCTCAAAGATTGTATCAACCACATCAAAAGATATGACAGGTGCCAAAGATATACTAATATCCCATACTAGCTAGCCAGTGACCTGAATTCCATTACCAACCCATGGCCATTTCAAAAGTGGAAGCTAGATATTGTTGATTCCTTACCCCTTATCCCAAACCAATAAAAATTTCTAATCGTGACAACTAATTACTTTTTCAAGTGGATAAAGGCTGAACCATTGGCAAGAATCTAAGAGGTGGACATGCAAAAATTTATTTGGCAAAATATCATATGTAGGTATGGTTTGCCTCGAGAATTTGTCATAGATAATGGTGACCAATTCACAAGTTAGCAATTGATGTCTTTCTACGATGAAATGGGCATTAAGTTGTCATATTCCACCTCTTATAAACCATAGGCAAATAGTTAAGTGGAGTAATCAAATAAAACCCTTATCAACATGCTGCAAAAACGTTTAGAATGGGCAAATGGGTAGATGAGATAACTGGAATTCTTTAGGCTACAAGAAAAACCCCTAGGTGATAATGAAGGAAAGTCTTTTTTCCCTCGTTTATGGTATGGAAGCAGTCATCCCATCAGAGATACATGAACGTACACTTCGGTTGGAAATAACACAAGAGGATAATGCTTACCTTAGAAAAAATGATCTTTTATTAGTAGAAGAAAAAAAGAGAATGCCTTGATACGAATTGAATCACAAAAAGAACAACCCAAAGGTCATACAACAGATCTATTAAACACAAGAACTTTATTATAAGGGATTGGGTCTTATGGAAATCATTAGGTAATAAAATTAAAGCTACCTATAGAAACTTTCCTGCAATGTGGGAAGACCCATACCAAATATACAATATCACTCCAGGAGGGTCTTATCGAATAAAGCACGATAGTGTAAGGGAGAAGCTAAGCTAGAATGCGGAATATTTAAAGAAATATTATGTATGAAACTTTATATTTAATATATATTGATAGGTGATGAAGTTTGTTTCTAGATCATTCAAGTGTATTATCTTTTTTGAGAAAAATCAATGTGATAACCCTCAAGTATGGAGTGAAGTGACCAAATAGACCCCTACTTGGGATACAGAATAAGAGGCGTGTTGCCCATCTTAAGAAACGATCTCGAGTTTACCAAATTGAATCCCCTCTTTGGGAAGCATATGTAGGGGTAGGATTCAATTTCACCCTTACATGTCTCTTGTCTCGTAAAAAATTAACATGATAACCCCTAAGTATGGAGTGAGGTGGCCAAATGGACCCTTAACTTGGGATACGGGATAAGAGACTTGTCGCTCATCCTAAGAAAGAGTCTTGAGTTCACCAAAGTGAACCACTTCTTTGGGAAGCGTATGTAGGGGTAGGATTCAATTTTACCCTTATATGTCTCCTATCTCGCCAAAAATTAACACGATAACCCAAAGTAGAGAGTGGGGTGGCCAAATACCAAATAGATCCTCCCTACTAAGGATGTAGGATACTAGACGTGTTGCCCGTCCTAAGAAAGGTTATTGAGTCCACCAAAAGAGGGCCTTTCCTTTGATAAAAAAAAAGAAGCAAAAGCACAAACAAAATGCATGAAAACCTTGCTTTACTATTTCATGAGATGTGATCTGGTACTTTCCAAAACAAGAGCCTTACGAGTATTATTCTCTAATGCCCACTTTTTCTAGTATTCAACCAATTTTCATTGTTCATCCCTTTCGTCCTTATATTTATCCCGTTGATTGCATGCCCTGATCAATTCATTATGCATGTCTTCTAACTCTTGTTCCATATCTTTATAAAGAGTCTTTAAGCTACACAGTTCTTGGTCTATAAATTTGGAAATTTGCTGACACGTATCCTCTTCTTGCACTGAATTCTTAACGATAGATATTTCATGTACCAAGCATAAAAGGATGTTAAAATTACACATTACCAACATTATACACTACTAAATTCCTTGAGAGGTTTCTCACATCAAGCATGCGTCTGGCCATCAGATGTTAGATAGTCTCTTTCTTATGTGTACGAGTTGTATAAATGATGGATCAATCTATAGGCACCCTGAAGTGATGATACAACTTATCTTGGGCATTGGGGTTATTGAACATCCTACTTCTGAAAAGGATACTCAGATTGCTACTTTCACCCCATTTGAGTTTAACAGGGAAAATGCTTTGCAATGGGCTAATGGCTTCCCCTAATGGGGACAATTCTATGATAGGGATAGACTTCGTTAACATATCCTTACCTACCTGGATTGTAGGTTTAGGCAATTCCCTACTTAGAGATGGAGTAGGAAGGTCAATCCTAGCCCATTTTTTAAGAGGCAGCAACTTGGTCAGGTTTTGAATTAATCTCCTTGTCTACGTCACTAGGTGACTCACTTAATGCCCTAGATTTCCTAGTTTTCTTCCCCGAAGAGGTATCAAGGGAATTTAATTCACCTCTCACTTATGGTAGGGGAAGTATGATATTTCTTAGTAGCCCACGAAATGGTGTTTAGGGTATAAGAAAAACATAACCCCTTTTTGATCAAATCATCAAGATCAACTTGGCTATAATCCATTCAACCTCAAAAACCTAATCTAAGTGTCTTTAAAATTACAAAATAAGAGTTTTGCTTTGGAACCACTTGGAATTCAATAACAAAAGTGGTAATTTTAGACAAAAGGCCTTAAACACTCAGGAACAAATCAAACTATTATTTCCAACAACAAGCCTAAATGTAGAGGAGGCAATTAAATTAAAGCATAAAGGATTTAAATTGGAGCATTTAATTACTAAATTATAAATGAGTGATAAATACCATATATTATGATCAATTCACAAAATAGATTCTATTACATCAAAAATTCTATCCCAAAGAGTACAAGGCTACTTTATAAACACAAGGACAAAGAATATGAGGTTCTCTTTATGAAGTGGCCTCTTCGACCACATCTTCAGGCCTAACTTCCAACATGGCCTCATCACCTCGTGGTGAACGTTGCAAGGTGCTTATTGTGAGGGCTTTTTTCTAGCTACTTTGAAAAGCCCATATCAAAGTGAAATAAGGAATGATCAAGTCGAACTTCTCAGCTTGAGTCTTGAGGTTGCTTACCACAAAACTCACCTCGTTCCTATATGCTTTGGTGCACTCAGCTTTTAAAGTCTCCACCAAATCTGACAACGAGCTCATCTAGTCTCATAATGAGTTCGCCCTCTTTTCGACCTCTTTTGTCGCTTGCTCAAAATGGCTTGCCTATTGACCCTGCTCGAAGTAGTAGTTATCTGCTTTTTCTAACTTCTTGGCCTTATCCAGTAGGCCGTCCTCCATTTTTAAAATTTTTGCACTATATTCAGCAAAGAGGACATCTTTGTCCTATACGATCTTTTGATACTTTTTTATTTGCAAGCGACTTGCTTGCAGTTTGCACTTATAGGCTCTAAATGATAGCTCACCTTCTCTGGCCAATGATAAGACCTGTAACAAATAGGTTAGCAAAATATCACAAGTGAGAAACAAAAACAACATCCCTTAACATATACGAATTCACCTCGATCAGACGATCAACCATTATCTCCCCATTGGATCCCGTTTCCAATTTATGGGCTTCTATGACCGTAGTTATCTCAACATCACCCAAAGTGATGATAAAAGTATCTTTTCAATTCAGGTCACTTAAAGACGACCTTATCAAAATAAGTCACCAAGATGTCTAGAACCACGATATCCCTTAGAATGACTTCGTCAAACTCAAAATCATCTAAATCTATAGCCTCGATCTTAAGCGTTGGATCCTTAACGACCTTCCTCTTTTTTTATGACCTCAATTCTGGGGGTAAGATGATGAGCTAGGTCTGTTAGATGCGTTAGGTAGGGGAAGCACTTCAATGGGTTCATCTAAAGGAGTAGAGTCCCTAGTCATATATGGAAAAGTGGGGATAGGTCGTAGGTATGTCGGAACCATGTCTTGAACACCAAAGGTGACAATCAGGTTTTCAAGATCGATGTTTGAGAAGTCCATGCCTACAAAAAACAAGTAAAAAAAGATTAGTAATAGTCCAAGTTACAACAATTGGTATTTACCTTTATAAAATGACGACTTGAGTACTTGTTTGAATAGTTCCTCCAGACCCTGAATTTTTTTTAAACAGGCTATAGTTAAAATTATCATGTAGCTCTCGTTTGAGGTGTTATGAAGTTCGATCCTTCTTACCTTTTCCTTACCATTTGGACCCAACTTGTTTATCAAATCACTTGCACGGGGTTAGGATGTGCTGAAATGATGATTCCAAGTATGGCAGACTAGTAAGTCAACCCCATTGCCCTAAACATCCCTAGTAATATAAAAATAATTATCTTTCCAACTTGAGGTGCTATTGGGGAGTTTCAGACACAACTCGTACCCAACAATAAATGATATGTACACCCTTCCTTTATCTAGGTCATTTCTCTTCAAGTAATGCATACTTCTGATTTCGTCACTTGTTAGATATCAACAATGGAGAGGTACAAGAGAGTATGTCATCTGTTGGGATTGACTTGGGTGTGGTTGATATTAAAAGTGTTGAAGGCGTAAGTTATCATTCTAAGGAACATGCACCATTGTCCATTTTTAAAATGAGCCAAGTGTACTACCCATCATTCTACTGGGGGATCATCGGCATCACATAAATGACGAGGCTCCAGCATCAGACCTATATAGGGTGGGATACCGTATTTATGGCTGATTTTAATCAGATCATCAATGGTTAAAACACTGGGCATTTTTTCTATATGATACTTGTCTTTAGTCTTATAGGTAGGTTCACCCTGGTTATCACATTTATTCTTTGAACGAGGTATTTTAGCTGCCATGGATACAAGAAAGCGAATGACGAGCATCAGACCCTACGAAGATGAGAAGGAAGTAGGACATGATTTAGATTAAGCGGGGAGAGCAAGGACACTCTCCTTGATAGGTGCCTTGCCCATATTAGTAGGCCTTCTTTCGTGGCCTATGAAAGTTTTAGAAGGTTGCTTAGCTTGTGGCGAGCTCACTACCAAACGACCTAAGTCTTGAGATCCTTCTCAAGTTTTACCTATCCTCAAAGGAACACATTTGATATGGCCTGAAGGGACATCTCTAGAAGATAAGGAGTGGATTGTATCTTTTTCTTCGTTAAAAGACATGGTTAATAATAAGTAAGAAAATAAATTACCTAATGATTGTCGTAGGTCTAATGAAGAGCAACATGATGATAAAAAAACATATTGGTTTTCAAGAAAAGTCGCTAACCAGAAGTATTTTTCAAATGGGTTGATGGAGAAAAAATAATAGTATAAAAAGATATACCAGGTCGAGATCTTATGAAAAGAAAATTTGGCTAAGTTATTTGAATGGGTAAAAAGTAAAAAAAAGTATATTACTATTTATAAGATGTAAGTTGAAAAGTTTATCCATTAAAACCTAGATTAATAATGAGAATATTCCATGGACATTTTTTGGAAATCTCACGAGTAGGAGAATTAGTGTCAAGTATAGCACTCGTGAAAAGGTTGCTATCTAGACGACCTTAACGAGCTCGCCTATTAAAAGTCGATTGTATTATATTTCTTATTTACATCGACCTAACTATGTAGATGTAAGGATCAAGCAATGAAGTATTCCCTTAATTTTTCAAAATCAAAAAAATATGAAAATTAATATTTAATATTATTCAAGTAATAAATATGCGATCTTAAACATTTAAAGTATATCGCTCATACAATGAAGTTGACATTGTCGTTTAGTATCCCACTTATAGTAACAATCTTTAGAAACAATCGATCAAGTTCTGATGACAAAAACCTAACCAATATGTAATTTAAGTAAAAATAGTCTAATATTAACGACCTAACATTTGTTAAATATAACATTTTTGAATATAATTTTGACATTTATTTAATACGTGTTATATATACTTTTTTAGTTAAATATAAAATATTATCATTATTTATATTTCATAAGTCTTTCTAAAAACACTAATTACAAAATAAACTATAATCTCTTTAAACAATTTTCTTACTATATATCTATATAAAAAAACAATCTTAAAAGTATAGAAAAAGTGAGGTTGTCGGTTGACCACGACGAAGTTGTTAACGGTGATTAAAAAAAAAAAAAAATACAAAATAGGGCTTCACAGTAATTCTGGAAAGTTTACTTCCATATAATAACAGTGCCACACCACAGTACCCTAAACTAAAGCCTCCTCTCCTTGAATAATTAGTCCAAAATTTAGGGTTTACTCCAAAGGTTTCAGCTATTTATTTCTCAGAAGCTCTCCGCAATTTGGATCTTACCTCACGTCAGGAGAGGAAGAGGTAGGTGAGGTCAGAGCCTTGATTGATTCCGGTACATAATCTCCGGTTAGGGCATTGATGGGTACTGAGAGGAAGAGGAAGGTGAGCTTGTTTGACGTGGTTGACGAGACTTCGGTCTCGGCGAAGCTTTCTAAATTCAACGGTGGTGGTGCGACGATGAACTGTAACGCTGGAAACAATAAAATCAATTGTTGGAATGGAAAACCTTACTCTCAGAGATACTATGACATCCTCGAGAAGAGAGAAACCTTGCCTGTTTGGCAACAGAAGAATGAGTTCTTGCAGGTTTTGAAGGCCAATCAATCTGTTGTTTTGGTTGGTGAAACTGGTAGTGGTAAAACTACTCAGGTTTGTTACTTTTCCCAATTAGATTTGCGCAATGATTTGGGGTGGTTATGGTTAATTTCTAGGAAATTTGAATAAATTGGAATATGGTAATGAACTCAATAGCTTAATCATGGTCACGTCGACTTGTGTGCTTGATTTGGGTTGAACTTATAATAGTTGGTTTTCATTGATAATAGATTAATAATCCTATAAAGTTATTTGCCAATGAGTTTATGTAGCCTCAGTTGCATCCCTCCCCCATTGAGGGCTTACCATGCAATGAAAAAGAAAAAAATCGACTGCCATTGCTAATTGCTCATATAGTAATTATCATGCCTATGGTCTTAGACCTTTGTTGCATTTGTTTTGTGTATTTAGAAAAGTATGTTCCCGTTTCAAATTATTTCGATTTTAATAGCAATAAAAATATTTATTAATTACTGGTTTTAGTAAATAATGGAGCTTTAGTTGATCTGCAGTTGTAACCGACTTCTCTGTTTTTGGGCTTATTGTCCAATGGTTTCTGGCATAGTAGTTCCCACTTAATTTTTTTCTGAATAAGTTAATTGGCTATTGCTGTGAATGCTTCTCAAGTGGCAAACAGTCTGAATTTTTATTTTATTTTATTGTTTTGCTATCTATTAGGATGTCCCATTAACCCATGGTATAACTCAAGAATTTTGTGAGTCTATCCTATCCCATCCTATCTTGCCTCACTTGTTTTTTGGTGGGTTGGAATGGTACATAATGTGATATCCCGTTTGTCCGAAATGTGGAACAAGTAAAATTACAAAACAATGGAAAAGAGAAATATGATTATCTGTAATAACTATGATTAGCTATAATAACAATGAACCCATTAGGGACAATTTTAAATAGGATGGGATGGGACAACTTTAACCCATGAACTCATTAGGGACATCAAATGGAACATGGGATAGGATAGGACAACCCTTTTGGCATCTCTACTGCCCATGCATACTGATTGAAGCCAATATTTTATTTTACAGATCCCTCAGTTTGTATTAGAGGCGGTTGACATTGAGACTCCAGATAAACGCAGAAAAATGATGGTTGCATGTACTCAACCTCGTAGAGTGGCTGCAATGTCAGTTTCAATGCGTGTTGCTGAAGAGATGGATGTTGCAATTGGTGAAGAGGTTGGGTATAGCATCCGTTTTGAAGACTGCAGTAGTGCAAGGACAGTTTTGAAGTAAGCTCATTCACTTCATATGAGCTCTGTTATTATTGTGAATCATCCAGAGTGTTTTTATTCATGTGTCTATTCCTTTTTTGATCCTTAGTATGTATTGTTTTGTCTCAGGTATCTGACAGATGGTATGCTTTTAAGAGAAGCAATGACTGATCCACTTTTGGAACGTTACAAAGTGATAGTTCTTGATGAGGCTCACGAAAGAACTTTAGCAACAGATGTTCTATTTGGCCTTCTAAAGGAAGTTCTGAAGAATAGGCCTGATCTGAAGTTGGTTGTTATGAGTGCTACTCTTGAGGCTGAAAAGTTTCAGGGTTATTTTAATAATGCACCCCTTATGAAGGTTCCTGGTAGGCTTCATCCTGTGGAGATTTTCTATACCCAGGAACCTGAAAGAGACTACTTGGAAGCAGGTATCAGGACTGTTGTGCAGATTCATATGTGTGAACCTCCAGGAGATATACTTGTATTTCTCACTGGAGAGGAGGAGATAGAAGATGCCTGTCGAAAAATAAACAAGGAAATTTCAAATCTTGGTGAGCAGGTGGGCCCTGTGAAGGTCGTGCCTTTGTATTCAACTCTTCCTCCCGCTATGCAACAGAAAATATTTGATCCTGCTCCTCCACCAGTAAAAGAGGGTGGCCCTCCTGGAAGAAAGATTGTGGTGTCAACAAATATTGCAGAAACTTCCTTGACCATAGATGGTATAGTTTATGTTATTGATCCTGGGTTTTCTAAACAAAAAGTTTATAACCCGAGAGTTCGTGTTGAGTCATTGTTGGTGTCTCCCATATCAAAGGCAAGTGCACATCAGAGATCAGGGCGTGCTGGAAGAACCCAACCTGGAAAATGTTTCAGACTCTATACTGAGAAAAGTTTCCAGAATGATCTTCAGCCCCAGACCTATCCAGAAATATTGCGGTCAAACCTTGCAAATACAGTTCTTATTTTGAAGAAACTGGGAATTGATGATCTGGTTCATTTTGATTTCATGGATCCTCCAGCTCCCGAGACATTGATGCGGGCGCTAGAGATGTTGAATTATTTGGGAGCATTGGATGATGAAGGGAATCTGTCCAAGCTGGGTGAACTCATGAGTGAATTTCCTTTGGATCCCCAGATGTCAAAGATGCTTGTTGTTAGCCCTGAATTTAACTGCTCAAATGAAATTCTTTCAATTACTGCTATGCTTTCAGGTAACTTCTATTTGCTTTTATTAATTTATATTTATATTTTCCTCCGAGTCTAAATGGAAATGGTTACTTTCATATTGCATCATCTGTTCAAGCATGCCTATTGATCTGGCATGCTCTCAGACAAATGTTTGTTCTTGTTTAGTCTTCTAACTCTTACTTGTGCATGCAAGTGTTCGTGTGTGCAGTTAGAGTAGTATTGTGTCAAATTAGGTTGTCATCAGCAACTGTCAAGGTACCATGCCCCCGGTTGGCATGCACCATAGTATTATAAGCAAGTGCTGATGCGTATAGTTGCAGTTTCTCAGTATTATCTCATGAAGCAAATGGTGTCGTCTCGCCTCTATGCATCTGCTAACCTACAGTGGGCCTCCTCTGTGATAACCAATTTGTTTCTTAGTACCCAATTGCTTTGTACGGCCTAGGGAGGCTCAAAAAGCTGCAGATGAAGCAAAAGCTAGGTTTGGGCACATTGATGGAGATCATCTCACATTGTTGAACGTGTATCATGCATACAAGCAAAACAGTAAGTACATGATATCGATGTTCTGTTGTGTAACTCGTGTTATTTTTGAAGCTTGTCTTGATTACGAGTGCCCTTTCTATTGGTTTGTGTGATGTAGATGAAGATCCATCTTGGTGTTATGAAAATTTCATCAACCATAGGACGCTGAAGGCTGCGGACAATGTTAGACAACAGCTAGTACGCATCATGGCTCGATTTAATCTCAAGTTGTGCAGTACTGATTTTAACAGCAGAGACTACTATGTCAACATCAGAAAGGCCTTGCTGGCAGGATATTTCATGCAGGTAGCACATCTGGAGCGGACTGGGCACTACTTGACAGTGAAAGATAACCAGGTATGAGCACTATCTTTAATATTTGGACTGAACTTTCAGTTTATATCTGTTATTAAATTCTCAAGAGCTCTCTGCTTCTCACACATAATTGAACTTTTTTATCGTGAAGGTGGTGCACCTGCATCCTTCGAACTGCCTGGATCACAAGCCAGAGTGGGTTATTTACAATGAGTATGTCTTAACGAGCAGGAATTTTATTCGTACGGTGTCAGATATCCGTGGTGAATGGTAAGTTTTTATTGAACATCATTTCTGAATTCTGATACTGGCCATGGTATTATATTTCATGAATATCTATCTGTTCACTGCCTTTTGTCTGGTTGTGCATCTTTAATCCGAAAAACTTGTTTATTACAGGCTCATTGATATAGCAACCCATTACTACGATCTTGCCAACTTCCCACAGTGTGAAGCCAAACGAGTTCTCGAGAGGTTATACAAAAAAAGAGAGAAGGAGAGAGAAGAAAGCAGGAACAGAAAATGACTGTTAACAAAGCCGCTATAGAATCTTTGGGTCTATTTTCTCAACAGAGGCACTGGAACAGTAAAAACTTTGTCTCAGGAAACAAGCAGAGTATGAAGTAGCCTATGTAGCTGTGGGGTTCTTTTCTCTCCTTGACCATTTTGATTTGTTCTGGATGGCCAAATTATTTAACTTTTTAATTCTATTTTACCCCTATGAGATTTTTTTAAACTAAATATAAACGAATGTATGTTTTTTGTTATCGAAAGCAACTCTGTATTTCTCTTGTTATGTACTTTCATATCTCAAGCATTTGAAATTTCTGGTTAAATGAAAGAATAGAGGATGGTTTCGAAGTTAAAATTAGAAAATTCTACGTGCTGACCAGTGAGGGCGAAACTAGATGAAAGTTTACTAGGATTACTTGTTCGTCCGCGGCATGAGCATAGCTTGATTCTGAAGTGATTTTTTTTTTAATATTTCTTGGAGAATAGTTTCAGAAATAATTATAAAGAACAAAAATTTGCGAAATAAAATTTGAACAACCATCGACCTACTCGTATATGCATGCACTAATGAGATTTGAATTCGTGTTGTTACAATGCCCATCAGAGCAAGCATTATTACACAAGGCAATTGATAAGTGAACATATACGTACAATGTTAAATATTTTTAAGTAAGTTTTATATTATCAGTATTATTTTTTATATATAAGCTATTTAAAAAATATTTTTAAGTAAAATAATAATAAAATTTAAAAATTCAATCTAATTACTGAAAGTGCTTTGATTTTAATATTAAAGATTCTTTTTATTATAAAAAATATATAATATTAATATATATTAAGTTTTAATTAATCATATTTTTTTACATGTATTAATGGTTACTGTCTTGTACTTAATCAATTACTATTGATTTTGAAAAGAAAAAAATTACATATTTTTGTAGATAACAATTGTTTGAATAAGCCATCACGTAGACATCATTATATGAATAGATTGTAATATCATCTTGTTAAGAGACGATGTCCAGGATCAATGAAATGAAAGTCACTATGTTGAAGGATGAGGTCCATCCCATTCAAGGAAACAAAAGTTACCCTGCTCAAGAACGAAGTCCATCATCACCCCATTCAAGGACAATGTATATCATACCGCACAAGGACAATGTCCATCATACCATCAAGGATAACAATGCTCACCCATCTAACACATGACAAACAAGATTTGCTCTGACACATTGTAATACTTCATTCCTCACATAGAGGAAAAATATTGTTAAGAATATATTTTGTATAATTACAAATTTACTCTCTATTTCGCACTCTATATACAAATAGATATACTATCCTAACGACTTGGATCACCTTCTTGTATATAAGACCTCAACCAGTTCGTGCATGACCACCTAGCATGGTTATTCGGATGCACTCTGAAAACTAATAACCTCTATAACTTGAACTCGTGATTCAAAGTGAGCAACATCTAATCAGATATAAACGTTGGGATTAAATGACTCATGGGTAGCCCTCCTAAGAACTCTACATCCCAATAAGGATTGTAGCATGCGACCTAGGGATAATGACCTGGTTTTGTGTGAAACTATTATACATAAGTGCTTTGACATTTCAAACAGAGTTCCTACCTATGTAACCTCAACACATGTTTCTTAGATGCTATATATACCTCTCTTGTGAGATGAATCGATAATCTGATCATTATCTACATTCTATACTTTTCTCTAGAAACCCTACAACCTAGAACCTTTCTAAACACCCTCAATATTACCAAATATATTTTAACTCTTAAAAATTTTCAAGTTATGAGATCAGGGCAATTTAGTCTTTTAGATGTTACACTCAAATTCTTAAGAAGATACATGTCTTTGTGATTAATAAAAAAATTGTGCTTGTAAGAGGTGAGTCATATGCCCCATATGTCTTACTCATCTTCTCATATATATCTTAGTAGTGCAAGCTTCCCTAAGAAGCATGACACAAAATAAGAAAAAAATAAAGAAGAAAAAAAGAAAAAGAAGGGGAAAAAGAAAGAAAGAAGAAGTAGAAGAAGATAAAGATTCTAAGTTAAAGCATAAATAGGTAATTATTTTTTAAGCAAATTGAAATGGAATCTGGGAAAACATCACGAAGAATTAGGCTTTGATTCATATCTCTTTAGGAAGATATAAATTTCTATTTTATGGTAACTTTTATGGTTTTTATTTCGAGTTTTATACGCAAAGTTATACACATTTAACTTAGGAAAGATATATGAAAATCATGCTGGAAATCTTGTTTGAAGTCTATCTATATTTTTGTTATTTAAAATAGTTTTACTGATTAAATTTGGATGAGTTATATCTTATCTTAAAGCTTGAGATGTCTAGTTTTATAAATATTGTACAGTTTATCATTTTAAGTTTTCTAGACTAAATTATAACGATTTAATTTTGAGTACATTTTGTGGAAGTTGAGCTGAAAAATCATGTTTTAAAACAAACGATCTTCTATGCTTTTAGAAAGGTTTTACATATGATAATTGAGTGTTTAATATATTGTTTTAAGATCAAAATGTCTAATTTTATTATATTTTTACATAATTATATTTGGATATTCTTATGAAAAGTTATATACATTTATGTGATTATAGGTCAAAATTATTTTAAAACTATTTTTAGTGAGATGACACAAACTGAAATTTTAGTTTATAAAATATATTTGATGATCTAAAATGAACATATGTTAGCTCTCTAGAAAGATGAAATGACAGATTGTAATTTGAATATTTTAACTTAGAGTTATGTGTGTTTGAATGATGAAACTTTTTTTGATGATTTCAAAAGATGTTTCACTCATGTTCATAGCTAAAGAGTTGTTTTTAAAAGATTATTAAATATTTTTAGACCTATTTTACTTACTAAGTTTAATGAATTTCAGATTCTGTTTTTTTGATTTGGAACTAGGAGCGTAAAAATATCAAAATTATAAGTAATAATTTAATTTCTACCAAAGTAATGAAGAAGATATTGAATTATATGTTAACAGCCCATGTTTTAACATTTTTAGAGTACCATTCAATTTTAGATTAGCTAAGCTAGTAATGGTGTTATTCTTGTTTCTAACATAAGTATGATCATATAGAACGAGTTGATCCCGAAGACATTTCAATGCAATTAGGGAAATAGTAGTGATATAGTAATGTATGTGGATATTAATTAATTTTAAAACTATATCACATGATTTTAAATTTTTACTTGACTATTTATTTTCAGTAACCAATTCATTCAAATATTTGGTAAAGTTTCACATATGGACATGAGATTTTCAATGCAGTAAAAATGGATTTTTAAAAGCACATATTAGTTATTTTTAATATTATGGTTTTTATGCCAAAAACTTTACTACAAGAGTTAGTCATATTTTGTTTTAAAATACATGTTTCATACCAATGCAATCTATGTGCCTATCGTCAAGCGATGTTATGAAAACGTATTTGCCTTTTGACACTTGAATCAACTAGTATATAGTCATCAACATCATAACAAGATAATTATGTTTTACAAGCTATACTTATTTTAAATGGAAGTTTGTAAAGTAATACTAAGTTTTCTTTTCTCAAGACTTCATAACGTCCTTAAGAGCACCATTTACATCCAATTAAATTTAGTTGGTTTTATTAGTATGTTTTTGAGTATTAAAGTTCAAAGTGCATTTATTTAATTTAACAAGAATTTGAAGAACATGCTATATGCTAGTTTCAATGCACTTTCAATTTGAAAATACCATAAGAATATATTTTATTATCTTAATCAGCAAGCTAAAAGTAAGATAATTTACAAGCAATTTTACCTTGAAATTAAGTCAGTTTTATTATATATGTTTTTATATATGCTCGTTAGTTAAGTACATATTTTAAAAATGTTATAGTACTTCCCTTTCAGTATTCAGTGATACTTGGCGCTACTTAATATCCCGAGTATTTAGTTTTTTAGTAAGACATCATTACCAAAAGATTTGATCTAGTTCAACTCAATATGATGTTTACTAACTCAGTATGATATCAGATCAGTTCAATATAATGTTACTAGATTAATATCATATTTATCAGTTCATTTTAGTTCACAATAATATCAAATCGGTTCAGTATGATATTATCAGTTCAGTTCATTTCAATTCAGTTTATATCAGATCAGATCAATTTGATGTTACTATATTAGTATGATATTTATTAGTCTAGTTCAGTATGATATGTATGAATTCAATTAAGTCAGTGCGCACATGACATATATATATCAATAGAGCCAACTGAGCCATTTTAATAACTCTATTAAGTAAGTTCCATAGATATAGTTGAAAGCCAATGCTAGTACTACATGTCTCCTCCATATGCGACTAGATCTCCAAGTACTCTTGGCATAATAAAATTAAAGTATATATTTCTTATGTTTATACTTTCTATTTGCATATTAATCATTCACATGTATAGTTGAGAGCTAGTACCAATGCTAGATATATCCTCTATATGCGACTAGATCCTTGAATTCTATTGGCATAACAAATTCAAAATACATTTCTTATGGTTATACTTTTCATTACATACTTATAAGAGCATATTATTTCATAGAAAATCATAAAATAGTATGTAATTATATTTTAAAGATCAGATAAAAATCATTTTCATGAGAATATTATTTCTTGATAACTCATAAGATAACATGTTATTATACTTTAAAGATCAAACATAAATCATTTTATGAGTATGTTATTTCATGATAAGGCATAAGCATTTCATTCACGGCTTTCAAGCTTACAATTATAGATATCTAAAAAACTCATTCACTCACTTAGCTTTCAAGCTAACATTTTATATTTTCCTTCCACAAGTAGCAGTTTTGAGAAAATATAGCATGACAATAAATTTAGGAGCATAAGATTAATCTTTTGTTGTACGATTTAGATAATGTGTGAATAGATTAGTATCTAAGACTAAAAAGCTTTATGATTTGGTGTATAACATGTATATCACGATGTATAGTCATGTTGATGGACAAGATATACTTTATGGTTATGAAAAAAATTATAACACCTATTAGTACATGAAAATTTCTATATGAGAGGATGGTTAGTTCTAGTTTAAGAAGAAAAAATGCCAATATTTTTATATAACTTATACAATTATAGTTATGAGTACGATCATTGAGATGTGTCTCGTAGCATGAGGTTAATTTTGGGACAAGGTCTGTCACACAGGACAAGATTTATCCTCACACACGATGAATGAGAAAGTGGGATACTTTTTGATTTAATGTCAACCCTGGTTGCACCAATTATAAAAGGACACGTGTACATTTTAATGCCTCTGTATACTCCCTCTTATCCTCCAATTAAGAGATCGAACTTTCACTACTAAAACAATAATGTATGGATTGCTCTCTAAACAATCATCATGATTTTGGTTATTGTGAATGTAATATTCATTCCTAGATTTGAGTTGTAGCAAACAAATTCAATTAGTGAATTTCTTCTCCATCCAGCTGGAAGGAACAAGCATGGTTTGCCAGCCTAATTTAGTAATCAACAAAATTGACATTTTCTTTTTCTTTTTGGTTCGAACTTTAAGAAATGGATTTTTTTTAATTGAAACGCTAAATGGGTTGGGATTTTAGCCTTGTAATTTTGGCCAAAAGCAAAATAATCTTACCAATCAGACTATAAAAGCATGGGTGGGAAATCGACCTAATTGAATGGGTTGTGGTGAATGCTTCTTGTGTCGCAAGTATTGTCATATGCAAGTGTAAATTTCTTGACATTGGGGACGATGTTTAAAGACCTTCAAATAAATAGGAGTCACATTGACATCACTTATTAAACCCTTAATTAGGTCATGATGTTACCACAAAACTAGATTCAACCCAACTACCTGCCCTCTGTTTTTTAACTCTTTTCCCTTTCATATTTCCCTTCAACTTGTTCAAATTGCTCCAAGCACCCTTTTCACTATATATCTTACAAAGCATTGCGTAAATAGCAGGATGGTCACTCTTAAGTTCATTTAGCTTTTCTGCGGCAAACTCACCCAGTTCTAAACTTGAATGCATCCCACATGCTCCAAGAAATGCTCCCCACACAACTACATCTGGCTCAAATGGCATCTCCTTGATTAGTTTCTCTGCTTTCTCTAGTTGACCTGCTCTCCCATACATATCAACCATACAAGTATAATGCTCCACCGATGTTTGAATTCTGAATTTCGACCACATTGTATTGAAGTACTTTTCACCCTCTTCAACCAATCCTCCATATCCACAAGCTGACAACACGTTTATGAAGGTAACTTCATCAGGAACAACAATACCTTCCTTTATCATTCTCTCAAATTGGTCTACTGCTTTCGTTGCAAGCCCGTGTCTCGCATATCCTCCTATCATTGAATTCCACGACACCAAATTCTTAACAGGCATGAATTCAAATACACAGAGCGCTGCATCAATGTCGCCGTTTTTTGCATACATATCAACAAGTGATGTTGACACTATAATATCACCACAAATTGCTAGCTTTATGATACTTGCATGAACTTGTTGCCCCATTAGAAGTGAATTACATCCCGCACATGAATCTAACACGCTTGAAAATGTAAATTCATTTGGCGAAATCCCTGATCTTGACATCAAGAGAAACAACTTCAAAGCATCCAAAAACTTATTGTTCTTCACGTATCCACTTATCATTGTTGTCCAAGAAAATACATTCCTCTCACTCATATTGTCGAAAACTTGCCTAGCCAACTTCGTATTTTTGTTGTCAATATACCCTTTAATCAAAATAGTAGAAGAAGTTAAATTCTTCTCTGGCATTGACTCATAAACTTTTTGGGCCTGGTTCTTGCAGCCCATTTCCATATAACCTGAAACCAACGCGTTCCAAGAACTAATATTCTCCTCAACAATCTCATCAAACACTTTACTCAAAGCTGCATGGTCTTTCACATTTGCATACCCTTTAATCAAAGCTGACCCAACAAACACATTTGAGTTAAATCCCAAACGTATGGCTAACACATGAATCTGCGATACTAAAACATTAAAAGCTGTGTTTAATACCGCATTGAGTACCACAGAGATTGTATAGTCGTTTGGTCTAAAACCAAGTATTTGCATTTGTAAAAAACGAGCATATACTCCCTTAGAATCGTTAGCTTTGCGCAACCCGCAGAGCAACGTGTTCCACAAAATGACGTCTTTATCGGGCATTTGGTCAAACAGGTCTTGGGCATGTCGCAACTGGTTATTCTGAAAGTGCAAGGCGATCATTGTGTTCCAGGAAGCAACGTTTCGCGAAGTGGGACTTTCATCAAACAGTATACGTGCATCGTCTATGCGATTATTCCGAAGATGGATCTTGAGAATATCATTGAGCATAACCGTTGAAGCCGTCGAATATGGTCGGTCGGTTTTTATAAGACGAACAGAACGCAATACCCTAAGATGGTCACTGATGCGCATCTGCTCCTATTTTTTCTTTTTTCTTTTTTCTTTTTACCAGCCCATTAGTTCTTTTACTACTTATGTTCGTTTCTTTATAATATGTAGTTTTTTTTTTCATTTTTATTGTTTTTTTTACATTTTATAGTTGTTCATGATGTTTTGTATGTTAGGGTTTAAGGTGTTGTGTTTAGTATATTTTTCATTTCATATTATGGTATATTTTTTTATACATTAGTTTAATATTCTAAAAGCTTTTATTATTCTTTATTTTTTGAAATTTTGTTTAGGATTTTTATGTTATGTTGATATGGAGTTTTACATTTAACTTAAATGTTTTGATTTTGACTTTGTTGTAAGATGTTTAGAAGGACAGATGTTGATACCATTCAACAAATAAACTTAAGATGATTAGTTCATTTGTAGAAAATGATAGTAATGAGGTTCAATTTATTTGTATAATTTATTTAATTAATATATTCAATTTTTTATTCGTTTGTAAATTTTATATGACTTGAATGTAAGTTATTACATTATATTAGAAGTTGAATATAATAATAAATTACGTGTTCTTTTTCGCCTTCTTTATTATTTGTTTTATAAAGTATTATATATTTTCTAATGTACTGTGTATACCTTACATAATTTTTTTAATTATTTTTAAGTTTTATAACCTTTTGTATGGTATTTTCATTTAAAATTTAGATATGTTTTGAATTATATGTTGTTATATTAAAGTAGGATGTCAATGTAAATAGTTACATTGTTTTGTTTTGTGTATTTTTTTGTATTGTAAAATAGTTTATATTATTCAATTTGTTATATACATGTACATTGCTATTTTTTACATGTGGTTTACATTATTGTATATTTGTAATATAAGAAGTTACATTGTACGTATTTTTTGTTCATTTTTAATTGTGCTATAACTTATTACATATTCTTTAGTATTAGATATATATCTTACATAATTTTTTCTTTATTTTTAGGTTTTCTATCTTAAAGATAATATGTCTTTTTCTAACTTGCTTGGTATGGATAATGAATTTAATGTTCGTTGTTGTTGTAATACTACATCGTAAATGATTATCATCAGTATCAAGAGTGTACTAAGTGAGGGTCATACTTCAAAATTTTCTATAGAATCACATGTATATTTAGTTGTTTTATAAATATTTTTGGTTTTAAAGTGATTCAATTTAAATAATTGAAATTGAAAGCACTTATTGTAACTAAAAAGGAATAAAAGGCAAAACATATGTAATCCTTACATATGTTTTAAACAAATGTAATGGGTGAAATTCAAAAGAGGTTCTAAAAATGGGTCCAGGGTAAATGCATCTAATTAAAACAATTTTTAGATTCGACGCATCGAATTAAAGGTCATCCAAATTCAACGCACCTAATTGAAATGTATCCAAATAATCCCTTTCATTCCACATCTCATTTCATTCCTAATTTTCTTAGTTTCTTTCTAGCTTTTTATTTTATTTTCTTAGTTTTAAAGTTCTTTTCTCAAATTGAGAGATAAGCAAGTATAATTTAAGTAGTAGTTTTTGTTTGAATTCAATAAACATTATTGACAATTATGTTATGTAAGAATACATTTGAGCTATAATTTAAATGTATTCTTTTCAGATTAATTTTATGTTTTGTTTTGCATGTTATGTTCATTTTATTGATCATTGATTAAATTAAGTATGTTTAGCTAAAAATAGTATAAGATATTAATAATATTGTTATGCTTGTAAAATATTAAAGTAGGTAAAATATTTTTTATAAAATGAATTCAGTTTTATTTCATCAAGATTTAAATGAAGTTTATTAAAAAATATATTGGCAAAGTATTTTTCGTATTAAACATAAGAATTAGATTTATGATTTAATTATCTGAATCTAATTTAGAGAAATAATCTTAGATGTTAGATGTAATTATCTAAATTTTATTTAGAGTCAGGAGACAAAAGAGGATTAGGTTATATAGATGAACAATTTACACCATCAACTTCAAAAGCAATGCATTTTGTAAAACTTGCTAACCCTCCTTCTTTAAATGCTATACATACACCTTTAACATCAAAAATCCCATTTGTAAGGCCTTCTAACTCTACTTTATTATTGCTTATGCATAAAGAAACATTAAACTTTCAATTGGTATCATCAAGTTCAATTGTTAAACATTAAACTTTCAATTTTATACTTATTATCCCTCTAGTTAATTAGATCTGTAACTAAAAAACTTTCAATTATATAATTAATTAGTAACTTGTTATATAACATGTTACATTAAGAGTTTTTTTCAAATGTAACAAATTACATTTAGGAAAATTTTACTAAATATGATTTATGTATTAAGTAAACAATATATGTACTAGTAAAACATCATTATTTGATTGTTTTATCTTTTATAACTACTACAAGTAATACCCCTCATCCTATTTCTTTGATGAATGTCCCATCAATTACTACTGATCGGTTGTAGTTGATGAATCTATTTATACATACACCAATTGTCATCAATACATGTTTAAAGTTAAAATCTGTATCAATTTTTATTTATATGTATGAATTTAAGTTTAACTTTTCTAACATGTAGAAGACTCTAGGTAGTTTATTGTAGGATTCTTTTAGATCTCCTCATACTTGCTTTATTGCTTCCTTTTTCTTATGATTGTCATTTTGTAGGTGATTGTGACTCTTGTTTTCTTTTTGATATCATATATGATTTTTTTGTCTCAATTGTCGACTCAAATGTTAGTAAAAGTCTTTGATGTTGTCAGATACATACTTATATGTAACATGTTTATCTCTTTGATCCTTGAATATTTATAAACATGAATGATATTCATTGTAAGTTGTTGTCTTGAAAGTATCAGATTGTCTAATCTTGTTTGCTACAAGTCTCCACTGATGATTTTCATCTTTGCACTTCATTCTAATGCTTGTCTTGTTGGAGTTGCTAATTTGTAGTGGAACTTCTTTGTTATTGTTAATGTTAAGACATGTAGTTTGAGATCTTATTTATTATTAAAAACTGTTCAATTGAATAACCCTTTTTCGAAATCTAAATCTGTTGTTGAATCAATCTCACTATCTGAGTTTGTTGTTACGTAAGTAGAATTTTAAGTTAGACTGATTTCTTCTTCAACATCTTGTTGTATTGTATGAGTTGCATATAGTTTGTTATACTCTTTATTATGTTTTACAACATTCATATTGATGAAGTACTCCACTTCCCTATCATTTGTTAAGCTTATAGCTATATGAATACTCATACATTTCATCTTGATGTTAATATCTCTATCTACATGCAATGCATCACATAATTTTTTATTTAATTCCTCTAACGTCATATTTCTTTTTAACATATGCTTTCTTTGGAATACCATTCATATATTTTTCTTTTCCTTCGTAAAATATCAACCGCCAACTATGTATTATAAGTATTTCAATCTTTGTGTCACACCTATTATAATGAATACTAATAATTATATTATATTCATAATAATAGGTTGAAAATGTCAAAAAGAGATACATAAATAGAGAAAAACAAAGTATTGTAACACGTTAATGTAACTGTAACAAATCTAATAAAAATGTAACATATTATATTAAAGATCTTTTTCAAATGATATAATGTTCAAAATGTAACATGTTACATCATGATCTATTGAAAATATCTTTTTCGTTAAAGATTTTCACTTATTTAAAAACCATCGGTTCAATATATTATAACAACATTTTTAGTGAATTCATATTTTATTATTTTTTATTTCCTCTCGTTTATATCATATAATCAGAAGAAAAAATTAAATAATAATTATCATATAAACCATGATTGTGATATAAATACATATTTATCTCTGTTAAACACTCCTTTAAAATCAAATGTACAGAGAAGAAATAAATTTTTGAGAATTTGAGAAGAAATAACTTTTTGAGAATCTAGAAGCATAAAATAGATGTATAAAGAATCGAGTAGTGGACGAAATACTCACGTGCGAAGCTTGATCTAATCTCATTTTGCATTTTTGTTATGTCTCTTCGTTCGATATTAGATCAATCCATTAAGAATACTCGTTGCAATTATCATAGGTAATAAATCAAGAACTCATCCATGGGTTTGATATCAATTTTTCTGATTTGATATGATTGATAAATCTATTATTCTTGTTTTTGTAACAAATATTCGTTCTTATTTTTTCTAACTTATATTTACTTGAAATCTTGAACTAATTTAATTGTAAAATATGACAACGAGGAAGGATTTTAGGAGTGCGATGATGGAAGATCTTGTAACTGGTTTGGTTGTAAAGGCATGAATAGTGAGTGTCTCTTGTTTCAACATGTAGGTTGATTGGGAGATGATTATACGGTAATTTGATAAAATGTGACTTAGTGTAACATTAAAACCTTGAATTTTATAATTACTATTTTTGTTAGAATGAATAATTTATCTAATATAGTGTTATTTAGGCCATTCACTAAACATATAGTGTTCGGCTTATAAGGATTTACATTACAGAAGCACAAAAACTACCTAAAGGAACTTAATAAGCCAAGCCCAATAGATAAAACATAAATATAACATTACACTTAAATCACTTACTGCTTATCAAATCAAACCCTGTTAAATTACACAATTCCATATAATATATAGGTCACATACATTTTTTAGAAATATCAATTTATAAATATATTAATTAAACATATATATAAGAAAATGTTCTCTGTTGATTCAAATGTTGAACTGGAAAATTGAAGACGAGAGTCAGGACATCTCTCTTTTAAGGAGGGTAATGCGGATTCAGCATCCCTCAAGGGTAGGTACTAGGAAAAGAATATGGATGATGGCCGAGTGGTTACTAGGAATGTGAATAAAATTTGTTGGTAGATAAGAGCCGACTATATTTTTAAAAAATACCCTAATTGTTTGATTAAAATAAAATAACACAATGATTGTAAAGGTGGGATAGTCGATCAAAATGAGTGGTGAGCAACTTAGGAGAACAGTACCTATATCGATCAATCTCCAGTTGGCTCAGCAACTAAGCTGGCAGACGTAGGAGTAACTTCAAGCAGTGCATTGCTCTAGAATTTAATCCTAGTATACAGGTATATGATATAATCGCTCTTATCATGACTTCGCGTGTAACCATGATTTAAGATAGTATGTACATCTGCTTATTTAGTGAGGTTTTTAAATTGAGAAAAAAACACTTTGCAAGACAGTGCACACCGTGCATTAGTGGGTCTGAAAATCTTAATTGATAATTTAAGTGCTTCTCCCATGGTTTGGAATATTGGTGGTCGATTTTCTTGATCACATTGGGGAAACAGTACTCTCTATTGAACATTGGAATACTTGCAACATGTCAGTTAACATTAATTGTAAGTTCCACGCAACATGCTAATTTCAAAAGAATATCAAACTTACAACAACTGATCACTATACTACCCCACACACATACAAAAAAAGGTTAAGGAATCAACAAAGTTCTACTGAAGACTGTTGTTAATATTACAACAAATATCCCTATTCTATGTTGTGCAATACTGCAATTAACAACACCTCTGAGTGGAAATTATCAAAGTGAGGGTGCAGAGACACAACTTAGACTGATTTCAAGGGTGCAGCTGCAAGCTTTTCAAAATCAAGCTTGGCATTTTTGATGCCTTTCTTCATAGAATCCACATCTAACTTCAACTTCCCAATCTCCAAGTCTCTCTCCTCCAGTTTTGATTTGAGTAGTGCATGCTTTTCCTGTAACTCACTTATCTTCTTAGCAATATCATTCATCTCATCCGCAAGCAATGTATTCTCACGAATATGCTCCGTCATCTTATTTTCACAATCTTTTGATTCATTTAGACACCATCCTTGTCTATCTTTGATTGATAACAACTCATTTACACGAGTTCGTAGTATTGTAACGTCAAATCCATGTTTTTCCAAGCCAACAAGACTGTCCAAAGTGCTAGTAAAAGTGCTTCCAGGGTCATCAAATTGCAACTTGGATATTCTCTCTACCAAACCAGAAAAAGTCACCATACTACCAATAGCCAATCCCTCACGGTACTCCTCTTTACAAAGACTCAGAGGATGAAAATGTGGATTTTGTGGCACTGTTGCAAATACCGGCATTGATTCGATCACTTTCCAAACCGGGGAGCCCTTCACAAATGGTAATCCTCGACTCTCCTTTGGTATAATCACATTGGTCTGAACATTTACACAAGTTTCATTAAAGACAACAATATGTTGTCTCTGATTGTACCCTACGTCAGAAGTCTTATTGGGGTATGATCCTAGAAAGAAACAGACACGATCAGACAGACTAGTTGACTAGGAAATGCATTAATATCTTAAGTAAAATAATTCTAGGGCACCTGATGGACATTGCACCCCTCCAAACCATGTTGACAGAGGTTGGTCCTCATCATCTGCATTCTCGGATGCTTCAACACTGGCAATTCCCTCTTCATTTGTTTTATATTTTCTGCAAACTTCAGCTTTTTTCTTGATAGAGGCATCTTTTAGATCTACAAAATATCAGATATTGATTCAGTTAAATACTATTCAGGCCTGATTAGTATAAAAAATTAGTGCCACCAACATTGTTGTGAGCATATTATGCTGTCTTAGCCATTAGATTGTTAATGACATATGATAAAAGATATAAAATTTACCCATCCCATATATAAATTCATAGCAGGATGACTGTTAATGAGATTAAAATTAAAATCTTTTTAACAAATGCAGCCAACACAGGATTGAAGTTCCACTGAAACAGTTTATTGTGTACATGCCCAAATAAATGCTCTAACAGTGATGAGACAGCCCCACCTTTGTTCAGGCACGTTTATGTGCACAGCAGAGAATGTACTAATCTATTGTCAAAGAAAAAAGAGAATGGTACTATCTCTAACACAGAATCAATCATCAGCTTTTATCTAATTAAAATTCAAATTCTCGATCCTTACCTTCCATCTTTTCATGAATAGGTAAAGCTGCTTTATCACTTGTATGATCTTTTACAACCATTTTTTCAGCTGCATTTCCAGATCCATTTTGATGCGTGCCTACAATTTGTCAATTTTGCTTCAACTACTCTCGTCTAAATTACCAGTATTTGGTTGATGTTGTAGTTTTGAGTTGTTACATACCTTCACTGGACTCTGGTATCACTAACTTCCGAGGTCTACCCCTCTTTCTCTTATGACTGCTTCCTCCATCTTGCTGCTGATTCAATATCTGTAAGAGTAGTAGGACATTTGATGAGTTTAAGAATAAATAAAATGTGGGAACCATAAATCATTTGACTTATTTTGGTGGATCCTTCCCTCCAAAATGCTGGGAAAAAACCAGGATATACTTTGGGGGAAAAAACCAGGATGTACAGTACCTTGGCCAAAATAAACTCCCCCCCCCCCTAGACAAAATAAACTGCTTAGCCTTTATATTTTATAATTTTATAATTAAAATCACTATAAATATTAAAATTAAAAATGTTTCAATTATTTATATCATTATATCTGGACCAGATGTGATTAAATTTTAAAAAATATTATTGTTTTTTTCCTAGTAACAAAGGTGTGGGCCATTGTTTCTACGCGCCCAATTATAATTAAACCTTATATAAGGCAGCAAGTTCATCCGACACAACATAAGTGTTGATAGCTTCCTTCAGATGGAATAGGTGACATAATCGGCAATATCTCAGAATCTTCAGACATTTTATGTTCTTTGAAAATTTCAGCAAATAAGAAATGTTTGCAAAAGAATCATCACATCTCTTTTCTTTTCTAGCAAGTTCCTAGACGATTTTGAATTTCATCAGAATTAAATTTATTTCTTTTTTTTAAACAGGTTTGATTTACTATCCTCAGTACTCTATTGTTGCTTTCACAGGATTAATTCTCAGTTAATTGCTCACCGTGGTGTTATCAACTGGATCTTTGATACTCTTTTTTGCATCTTTGATTACATTTGGCGAGGCATCATCGGTAGGCTGTTGAAGATTCTCAACCCCTGAATTACCCAATCCCATAACGCTTGATCCCATGGTAAGAGGTAGTTCAGCTTCTTTTGTCATACCCTCCTTTTCCCCAATGATTTCAGCTGCACTACAACTTGCATCCCCCTCCGTACCTGCAAATTATCAAGAAGCAAGTTTCTCTAAACAGAACGATGTAACTACAGCAGTGCACAAAAAATATATCGTGTCTGTACCTAATGCTGCAGGAAGTCGACTTTTAGCTTGAGACTTTGGAGGTCTTCCTCTACTTTTTATGGGGTCTATTTTTTTATTTCCCAGCTCACCATCTTTCTGCTGCTTGGTCTAGTACAAATGAAAAATCAAGTGTCCTGATCAACAACACTGATAGAAAAGAAAAAAAGAAAACCAAATAGTAGATGAGGGAAAATTTGAAAGAAGAGCACTCTTAGAGGGATCAGTTGACTCTGGATCAAGTTTTCATGGGATACTATGAAGCAACCTTGCTCAGCTCTTGAAAATCATTGAACTAATTATAGATATAAGATATTCTTAACCTGGAGGGTTAGAGTACAGCAGTTCATGCCTGCCAACCCCTAGGCTGCAGATTTGAAACAAGGGTCTCCTGTATTCTTCACCAATGCCAATAAACAAATGTTGTCCCTCTTAATATAATTCAAGCAAGTTGCTTTCTGTAGCAACACATTTGGATACACAACATGTAGATACAAGAAAATCCACTTTATGAATGTTAAATGGAATCACAGTGGAGCAGATTTAAAAAAAAATTAAAGATGTGAGGAGAAGAATTTAGCTTACAACTTTATTCTCCTCAAGCAACCTTCCAGTTTTGTCAGAAAACTGATAACGAACAACAGGTTTCCTTAAGCGTCCGCCTCGGGCTGGTGTAGGTAATGAACAGATTATTTCTTCAGTAGTATGATGCACAGTGATAGATAATGGAACCTCTTCAACCTTCATGTCTTTCATCAACTTCTCTGGGGTATTCAAGTATTCATCATTGCCACTAGAGGTTGACAGCTTTGTTTTCTTCACGCTTTGAGTCGGATAAACAGAAACTGTTTTCTTAATGCGACTAGTCGACTGCAGCTTCTGCTTAGTCATTGACCTTATGGAGGTAGTTTTTTTCTGTTCAATTTTATCCTTAGCATCACCTGGAGTATGCTCCAATTCTTCTTGCATATCACAAGCTACTACGATTTCCTGGAACGGGAGGCCCATTCTTAAAAGCCACTGGCAAATAAATATGTACATTGTTTTGGAGTATAAACTAAATAGTATTTTTAGCTTAAAACATGCAGTGAAACTGTCTAAATACAAGATGATGACATGACCAAACACCATGGCCTCATAGCCACTGCCAAATTTACCTCTTCCATCAAATCATTACGATATCTATTGCATTCTCAAGGATAAATTAGATTAACTTTGCCATCGTTAGCATTATTCCAGAGCAACAAATAAACAACTACAGATACATCTAAAGAAATTTTAAAGAAATAAGGCTGTTGGAGAATTTTGTGTGAATCTTTGATTGGCTAAAACAATTCTTCATAGCCACCACTAAGCAACTTATTTCCCGAAATCTATGTACTTAGGAACCATGCTAACAGGAAACTGCACCTCTCAATCCATTCCTTGAGGAGAATATCACTAATGAATAGGTCAAATAGAGATTTAGAGCTGTCAGAAACTGAGAGTAATAGTCACATGTGAATCATTTTAGTTACCATAACTCAAACACATGAAACTTAACAACGCTAGAAGCCTACAACAAGAACCCCTTCCCAATATCAACATAAAGGACATAAAATCTTGGAAAAAAAATTGAAATAAGGAGTATCATACCTGAAGTCCACTGTCCCATCTGTCATCTTTTAATTCATCAATGGGCCTTATTTCTGAGTAGCTAAATTTCCTACCCTTTATGCCACACTTGAAATCAATCATACACATACCACCATTCAAAACATCGGTAACCCGACCAACACGCCAAGCAAAATTGTTGAAAGCTTCTACTTCCTCAAGCAACTTATATCTCCTGTCAGAATAACGAGGACGGGGAAGGCAAATATGAAGGGAATCCACAATGTCTTGCTCATATCCATCCTCTGATTTCTGATACTTAACCAAATAGGTATTATCCTCATTTTCTTTCACCACAACAGCAGGGAACCAAGCATCATGTATATCATGTTTGTCAAAATTCACTTCTACGTCAGCACCTGATCTGTATGTAGACCCTATTGTTTGCTTTAAAAAATTAAAAAAAAAATTAACGTTAAATCATAGATGTACTAAAAAAATATATTTATATCTAAGTGTAAAAACAATTATTAAGGCTCTGTCGTGGGGGGGGAGATAAGTGCTAAAAACTATATATACATCACATTCACATTTCATTATATGAAAAGGAACCAAAACAGCAGTAAGAGTAAGACTCACCAAATAATAATATTTTAATTACATATGTTAAATAATAATATTTTATTGTAGATTTCACTAAAATTTGACTTTTTATTCCTATATGTCCCCTTTTGCAATAACAAAATAACAAAAAAATTATTTTTTTCTATTTTAATGGACACTTGAAGCCTAACTTGCAGGACTTTGGAAAGCATTTTCCCTTTTTCTTATTTGTTGAAGAAAACCTTCAAGTATATTAAAGCTTAAATTGACGTAGAAGTCGAATTTAATCTAAAAGAATTAAGAGCCTCTAGATAAGAATTGAATTCATCAATTCAAATCAGGAAATATTTCATTAAAAACTAAGAGAAAATCTCAACACAAAAGTTCATACAATATTCATTCTTTTTTTTCTTTACGCTCACACACTCCTCCTATTTATAGCCAAAACTCCACTAAAAGACAAACAAGGACTATAACAAGCTTAATGACAAATATGACCTTAAAGTTCCTTAAACAACCATTAATAAAGAAAGAATAAAATTTTTTTTACTCAAAGATGACAATAAAACAAACATAACATAAACAACTTATTAATAATAGCATAAATAGCACCCCTAATCTCATACATCGGTTCTCCCTTTCTCTTGAAGGTAAGCTTCCAGAACTTTTAGCAAGGAATTGCTACCAGAATTGGACATCAAATAACTCAGGAAAAGGCCTAAGCTCTGATACCAATTGACATAAAAACCCGATATAATCTAAAAGAATTAAGAGTCTCTAGATAAGGATTGAATTCATCGATTCAAACCTTAAAATATTTCATTAAAAATTGGTAGAAAATCTCAATACAAAAATTCATACAATATTCATTTTATTTTATTTTATTATTTACTTTAAGCTCACACACTCTTCCTATTCTTAGCTAAAACTCCACTAAAAGACAAACAAGGACTATAACAAGTTTAATAACAAATATAACCCTAAAGTTCCCTAAACAACCACTATTAAAGAAATAAACAACATTTTTGACTCAAAAAACTAACATAAAATAAACAACTTATTAATAGCATAAATAACCCTAATCTCCTACATCATAAATACTCAATACTATCTGATATTAACAACGTGAGGCGCTACCAGCCTGAATAGGTTAGAAACCCACAAAACTTCCCTCATCAAAATGACAACTTCGGTTCATTCAATCACAAAGATGCAGTCAAAAGATGAATTTAGAGTATTAAAATAAATATTCTAGCTACACAAATAACGAGAACTAATCCTACAAGACATGCGAAAAAAATTATACTCAAACTCAGATGCATGGAGAAAAAATAAGGATGAAAAAGGGGGGCAAAGCCCAGATAAGATGAACACAATACCTGCCTTTCAGGACGAATCCAATCTCCACGAATCAAATCCTGATGAAAGCGCAAGTTCTTATGCTCAAATTCAATCACATCTGGAGGGTTCTCAAAAAACACTCTGTATTTGGAATCCCCTAAAACTTTGCTGATAACCCCAGTCCACCAACCATCTCTGTAATCCACATCAACCACATCTCCTTCTACAAAATCTTGCTGGTTATCCATGGCGGGAGGCAAATGTCTTATATGAGCTAAATCAACGTACTCCTTCAAAGGCTCCAACCCATCTTCAGTAACCAAGGTCTTGTACTCCACCAAAGCTCTCTTCGTCTTCCTATTTCTAGAAGCAGAGCTCGTTGGGTATTGAATAATGGTGGCTCCGAACCAAGCACCCTTGAACCCTTCTTCGTCGCTGCTAACCTCGACTTCGGAGCCTACAGTGAGAACTTGTTGACGTTGGTTTGGTTCGTCAGTTTCGCAGGCCACCATAGAGAAGTTTTTCAGAGCCGTAAAACCCTATTCTTTCTACGGTCAGATCAGACATTCGAGACGAACTTCAAATTATGATGGATTGTATTTCAGACTCATTTGATATACATTTTCAGGTTCTTTTTAGGTTTGTTACTTATTATATTTTTATTTTTCATCGCATTCTCAATTTGATTCCTTTTGTCTTAATTAATGATGTACTAACTACTACCTACTAAATGTTCTATTAATTGCAATTTTTATTGTTTTTATAATAAAAATATATAAAATATTTATTATATTTTTATTATTAATTATATTTTAATATTATTGTAATAATATTGTTACTATTCTTTACCTTTTATTTGATAAAAAATTAAAATTACTATTGCCTTTTGAAATTACTATTTTATCAAAGGTTTCTTCATTAAAAAAAAATAACATTTACAAAAAAATATATTAACCAGGGGTCAAAATAGAATGTTAAAATTGTATTTTTTATTTTAATAATAATATGATTTTATTTTTAATATCTTTTTTATCTATATTTTTAAGGTGATATTTTAGTGATACTTCACTTAAAAAATTTATTAATTTAATATAATTTATCTTTTAATTTTAATTTTTTTACATATCAAGTAATATATATACATAGAGTATGTTTGAATAATCAATAAAATATCTAAAAATATTCTTTAAATATCATTTAATTATTGATTATTTAAAAATATTATTTAAATATAACCTATATATTATTACATATAAAAAATCTTTAATTAAATAATAAATTATATAAATTAATATTTTTTTAAATGAAATATTTTTAAAGTAATACCTTAAAAATATAAATAAAAAATATCAAAAATAAAATTATAATATTACTAAAATAACAAGTGAGTATAATTTCCTAAATTAAGTAATCGTATTATATTAACAATAAAAATTATTATCTTAACAAAAATTTTATATTTAAAAATATTTTAATAATAAACAATTAGGTAAACTATCAAATTTATTTAACATTAATAATTATTATATAACCCCGTAAATTAAGACCAAACTAAGCCGCAATAAAACTGTCGTGTTTTCTCCGAACTATAAATAAGTTGGGTTCCTTCAGATTTTTATATTGATTGAATGATCACAAACGCACTCAAAATTTTCTCCCTTGTATAAATAGCTACTCAAATTATTATTTTTTAATAAATAGATACCTAAACTCTTTTTTTTTCATTATACACGTAAGTATTTAACATATCTTAAAAAAATACCCAAACTTTTAATGATTAACAAATAGGTTCAATTTTTGTAATTAATAATTAATTAAGCGTATAATCTGTAACACATCATCAGATTATTTGTTAATTATCTATGTAAAATTCACGTGAGTAATTCTTCTATTTTGCCAAACTAGAGTTAGTTTTAGCATAAATCTCTTATAATTAAAAAATATTAATATTATTATAATAATTATTGATTATTATATAATTAAAAAGATAATAAAAAATTATGTGATAAATTTTAATTTATTTTCTAAATTTTATTAATATAAAGGTAATTAATTACATATAGTAATAATTGTTTTTTAGTGAAAAAATAAAAGAAAAATAAAAAAAATTGTTAAAATATTTGATTTTTTTATGAAATATTTGATTCACCCTAAAAGAGTTAATTAAATTAAAAATTATAAATAAAATCAAAAGAATCGTAAAAATTATAATAATTGTCTATTTTTATTTAATTAAAAGAAAAAAATAAAATTATAATAAATATATACTTAATTAGTATATTTAATAAATATTTATAAGTATAAATGTATTTTCTCATATAACATAATTCAACTATAATTTAATTTTAGATAATTTATTTTTAAAATTATATTTAGTGTAAAAAATAATTAATTATATGTATTTATTATTTTTTAATGAATTAGTTAAAATTAAAAATCAAAAAAATCATAAAATAATTGATTCTATGTGAGTTTGAAATTTAAAAATTCTCAAATAATGAAAATTTAAAGAAAAAATCAAAAGACTCGTGATTATTATAATAATTTTTTATTACTATGAAGTTAAAAAAGAACCAAAAATCTCCTAAATGTGTATTAATAATTATTTTTTAGTGGAAGTTTTAAAAGAAAAGGTCAAAAAACTCCTAAAATATTTAATTTTTATGGAACATTTGATTTTATGTAAAATAGTCAATGAAATTGGCAATTATAGAAAAATTAAAATACTCATGAACATTATAATAATTGTGTATTATTACAAAATTAAAAAAAATCAAAATTCTCATAAGTAATAATTTATTATACCTAAAAAAATTACATCCATTAATATATGATTAAAAGATATATTCTTCCTCTAATTTTATAATGCTTGCAATATTTTGATAATTTTAATACTTTGCACATTTTTCTCCTAATTTGGAATGTAAATGATATAAAAATAATTATCTCTTTTATGTTTTAATTTGAAATGTATTGTGTAATCATGCTTCCAAGTATATAATCATTTTGATAAATATAAAATTTAAGTATTTTAAGCGATAAATAAAACTTCATTTAATTAATAAAATTTAAAATTACAAAAATCATTAAATATCATTATTATTATTTGTAAATCTATGTCTTAATATGAAAATAATCATCGTAAATATTTTTAGTTTACTTTATTTTAACTAACCACTTTGATTTTAATTTTGGATTTTTTTCTTTATGCATTTTCAACTTTTTGAGTTGATAATGTTACAAAATTAATAGAAGTAAAATCTCATAAATCTAAGACAACAAAAAAACTAAATGACACTTTTAAACCCTATGTATCTTTAAATTAAATTTTTATGTCAATTAAATTAATTATATTATATTATGATTAATTATAATTTTTTAAAATTAAATTTCTTGATACCTTAGATGCATGCATCATTGTACTTCTACTTAACAACTATCGTAATAATAAACGGTTTGTCTCACCATGACCTCTTGAATTCTCAAAACTTTCATTGTTCCACCCCTACAGAGGTAGAAAACTCATCACTATCTTGATTGTGCTATGTAAGCTCTAGAGAAATCGAAATAGGAGAGCACACATCTTGAGGTGGGTTTACCACGAAACGTACTTTATGTGTTTTATTGACAGGTAAACATAAAGCTACTTGAGATCTTGGAACTTTTAGATTAACTACCAATCCCTAGCTCGAATGTGGAACAAATGCATAGGTGCTTTCCCAGTGGGGGAAGACAATTAAGTAGTAAATTTACCTAGTTTCACAAATAGTAAGTTCACCACATTCTATGGTCAGCTAAATTCAATTCCAATACCTAAATAAAGAACTTGAAATAATGTACTCATTTCTGACTGCTGCAACAAACGTTCACCGCCACTTTAGAACTTGAATTCATAAGTAGCATCACAGCTAGAACTTTGATTGAACTGTGATATTAAAACAAAATGAATAAGCTAGTGAGCTCCCACAAGCAGGCAAAAGTTGGAGTTCAGAATTCTCCACACATTAGGTACCATTAGAAGAGTATGGTCGCACAAAACTTCGCTTTAGTCAGATAACAATTGACTAAAAGAAATGCATAGTGATAGTGTCAGAAAGTCGGGAGTAAAACTTCAAACCAACACCCTTATACTGCTTATTCTGATCAGTTCTCAGCTGAAGTCCTTTTCTCTGAACTACAGATCTGACGCTTTTAACTTTCTAGGCCTTTTAGATTGCGCTGGTGATGATGGAGCTTCCAATGACCTTCCAGATACCTGGAGAAGTGAAAAAGTAAGATAACTGCATTACATTCTTCAAAAGGTGCACTGAAAACGCAAAGCAAGTGTTTATAGGAAGAGCATGTACCTTGCGCTTCTGGTCCTTTTTACCAACCCTTTCCCCTGAAATCAATAGAAGAATATAAATCATTCAATCCCGCCCCAAAAAAATATCCCAACAAGCAGCAATTAGACAACAACACAAGGCTAGATATGAAGTTTCGATATAATTTGATACGTTACCTCCAAAGCTCAGTGAATCAGGAGCAAACATCCGGTCCTGACCCACAGCAGTGTAAATGATGTTAGCAATTCAAAGAGAAGGGAGGGAAGGGGGCTCATTATTTTGAGATTATGGATGGCATAATTCAATCAAAAATAAAGTTTAGTACATGAGCAAGAAAACTGACGTTAGGTGTGCCCGGAGTTTCACAAGGACTGTCACGAAAAGATGAACCTTGTGTCTCCTTATATTGCAACTGATGAGAGAAAACGTTTACAAAAATCATAATTGAAGACGGTGATTCTGTTCCTAATCATAATGATTCATTCAGAACCATGCAGAACTCAAAAATCAACGCCTATCAACAATAGATAGTGCAAAGGTAAATTAACAAAAATGGAACAGTTGCTCACTTTTACTTATATTACCCAAAACACAGCCTAAAAACAAAGATAAGTTTGAATAGGAAAGAATCAAATTGAAGAATTGACATAACGCCAAGATCTCATTGTGCACGTGCATTTGTAAATTCAGAGATACATAAAGCACTTGGTGAAATAAAATGTTGATATGACACCGTATCTTTAGAAAATGTAACTTCTGTATGAGGTACCTGCTTCTGAAGATTCAGCAGAGAAATAATTTCTTTTATTAATTCAAGATGCTCTGAACAAACGGCTTTTGTTGGAACTTTCGGTTTTAGATTAACCTGTAAAACATTAAAGATGAGCAAAGGACAACAACTTAATCCTGCATCAGAAGGTAATAGATATGACTAAAAGCTAAACTCAGATTGTTGGTAGGTAACTCTTTAATAATAAAAAAGAAAAGTTTTTCTCAACCAAAAAATGAAAATAAATAAATAAATAAAATTACTCGTGGAATCAATATATTTGTAACGGCCAAGGCAATATACATCAATGTAATATAAATGTAAAATAAGACTTCATTTGTACAAAATAAGAGTGACCAAAAAAAGGCACCATCATTATCCAGTTAAAGTTTCTAATAAGCATTCATGTTTAATGAAGTATTTCTTAATATTGATCAAGAAACTCGCTCTCTTGAATTGATGGACGTCATAAACTCACTTTAAAGAGACAACCTACAACTAAAACACACAGGGGGACGACTAATGGATGGTTAAGCCAAGGATAGAGTTTTCTCTCTCTAGTTTCCATATCCATCACTCTCCAACAATATGTCATTAAACAATAGAGGAAAAAAGTAACAATATTGAATCAACAGTATGAGCACAGACTAACCCCAAGATCTTGCAAAGTTTGCTCGACTCTCTTGATAGATCGAAGTCCAGCAGATGAACTTGCAGCATGTATCATTTGCTCAAGTGCATATGTCCTCAAATACACCCGAAGCTGTAAATTTCACAAACCACTTAGGTTAATAAATATATATATATATATATAAGCAAATATAGAACGGTAATTTGAATAATACAATAACCAAGATGATATAATTCAAGTTATTTGACTACAAGACTTTTAGACACATACATGCACACAGGCACAACACAGAAAAGGCAAGGGAGATAATAAGTTGACCAGGAACGAATGCTAGAGCAACTAGACATACCATCCGAAGAGATGCAAGAGTGGAGGCATTGTTTGCAATTAAAGTTGAAGGAGCCACCGCAGAAGAAGAAACCTGAGCATTGGATGAAGGTGATACAGTGTCACCAGGGACAGCAGTCTTCTCAACATTATCTGAATCAGTATTTGAGGCAGCAGGCAGCTCAGGTTCCTCAGCGCTCTAAAATACAGAAAAGCAGTTACATATTCATGCAGAAGCATAAACACTGTTCTTTTCCATGCACATTAAACCTCAAATAATTGACAACTGCTAAGGTGCATTGACTAACTCATTGTGGGCACAAACACAAAAGATGAAGAAAAATAAGATAAAACAAGACATTAGAGAATGGTTTAATTATTTTAGAATAATAATACTTTTTCGAATAAAAGTCCACTCGGAAATGTTAATAAAATACACGCTAAAGTTCCACCCAACATCACTCTTTGATAATAAAAAGAAAACCACACAAACTTGTTTTTGACAGACCATTTACACCTTTTAAACAAAGACAGTATGTCAGAGAGTTGTGGCAACTACAACCTCAAACCTCAGATTCAACATCGTAGATGGAGGACTTAGCATGCAATTTTTTATTTTTTATTTTTTTGATTGTTGGCAAGGAAGAACACCAAAAAAGGAGAATTGTCCATGGTACTAAACTCAATTATACAACAAACAACAAAACAACCAAGATGATTCAGATTACAATAAGTATACATTTTCCTCCTGAAAATATCTAATGGTAAGCTTACCCTTGCAGCTGCTCGGGATTCAAGTATTTTTTTGGCTTCTGAAAGAACCTAAAAAAATAAAAACATTACTTTCCAGTTGATAAATCATTAATAGACTAATGCCTATATGACCTCAATAACAGCAACACTGCCCTAACTTCATAAATGAAGTTCAACCTCAGCATCTCTGCGTTCTTGCTGCTTTGTTTGAGAAAGGACCAAGGATAATGCTCTCTTGCGCTCTTTCTCTTGGGAAACATTGTAAGGTTCCTGAATTATGGTGGATGAGGAAGAACGAGTATTTAAGAGCAAGTAAACGAATAATGCAAAGCAGAAACTTTACATTCATGGAACATTGGCCAAAGCAGTTTGCATACCTTAACAAGAGGGTGCCAGGAAACATCCGAAGGAGATGAGGCTCTCGCAATAGATAAAGTTCGAGATACTGTCAAAAAATAGAACAATGATGATATATGAGCCAACTTCTATGATGTCACTTAGACAGTGAGGCAGTAATTCAGTAAAAGACTGGAGTAAACTCATAATACAATATAACAAGTGAATTAAAAACTGGAAAGACAGATGACAACCACACAATTGAGAGATGGAATACCACTGTAATATCGATCCTTCAACTCCTCCATGGTTCGATCTAAAGGGAATCTGTCAGCTATCACTACAAACCGAAGATCAAACCATTCACACAAGTCAAATAACTGATCTGTCTCTTCCTTGGTCCACTTCTAAAGAAATGACAAGGAAAAACAAAATAAGTCCCCCTTTTTTCCTAATGAAAACACAATAAGATATTTGATCAAAAGTGTTGCATGGCTAATAATAAAATGAAAGAAAATTAGCACTTCAACTATATCATTAAGTGATAATTGAAAGACAAGCTGGAACTGAAAAGAAGATACGTATTAAGCAAAGAACAATATAAATGAGAAAGATAGTAAAATGAGTGCCATAGACTCATAGAGTATATGTTACAGCACAGAACTTCAGACCTCTTTGTTAGTTTGTGATATTGATTAAATATTTCAACAATTGCCTAAAAGAAACTAGAAAGGAAACAAAAGAGAAGCAATCTGTACAGTGGCGGGCTTATCTGAGGGGCTAGAAGGGATTGTAGCCCCGTCAAGAATTTTGGAAAAAAAATTGAGTAGCACCAATTAAATATTTATAAAATAACATTTGATGATTAAATTGAATAGCACACCAATTTATGTGACTCGACCAAGTTATCTTTTAAGTACTAATTTGACAAATTAGTATTCAACTTCTCAAATTTGATTAATTTTAAATCTTAAGTTTTACAATTTGAACAATTTAATATCGGTGAAAATATTTATATAAGTGAAATTAAGGAAATTATGATCTCAAATTGGATACATTGGAATAACAATTTGGTCAAAAGGGCAAAGTAAGAGTACTAAATTAATCAAATAATATAAGTGTTTAGAATTAATTTGGTTTCTTATTCTCACAAAAAAATCAAGAAGAAAAAAACTTCAGTTGTAAAACTTAACATAAAATTGTTAATTATAATCAAATGGTCATGATGAGCAATTATATTGTTAAATATGCCAACAATGTTATAAATATAGTCATTTTGAACTAAATTTACAAATAAATTTAAATATTTATATCAAGTTTACTAAACTAAAATGTAACAAAACAATAAGTTCACCAAAATTAAGAATTTAAATTTATCAATTATTTTAGGTATAAATAATAGCTAATAAGTAGTTAGTTCCTTCGGGAAAAAAATCCTCGATCCACCCTTGAATCTGTATAAGAAATAGAAGCTAGATAGACCCATGATGACACAGACTAAGACAACATAAATTCCTTTAAATGTAACGAAAGACTGTTGAAAAAGACATTTCTGAGGCATGCTTCGAGGCAAGGCACACTAAAAAAAATGTATCGAGGCTATAACCTTTAATGAAATTTGAAACTTACGCCTTTTTCTTGTGAGGTGCAAGCCTTGAAGCATTTTTGCCTTGAGGTTAGCCTCGAGACGGTTGAGGCTTAAGCCTCAACAAATGTAAATTTCTTAATGTTGGATCACAAATATAACCTATTACAATCTCATCCAACTTTGTTAAATATAAAAAAAAAATTAGAGTTAAAAAAAAGAACTATAAAAATAAAAACTCAAGAACCAATTAAGGCAGCTTCTTTTTAAGTCTTTCAACACTGTTCTAAATTCACAATTTTCTGTTTAATTTAAATGTTAGCTCAATTTTTTGGGTATTGATCTGTTTGAAATTTGAAATACTTGTATCACAATTAGAAACTATGGAATATTAATTATTTTTTAATTATCTACTTATCTCTCTTCTTTACATAGTGGCAAAATTTCATGGTGTTATTCTTCTTTTCTAAAGAATAAATATTCCCTAGAACAACAAAAAATAAGATATGTTTTCTAATTTGATTGATTTTTTTATATGTTACTAACTCTTACTTATAGATAAATATAGTGTACGTTATTTGATTAGAGCATATTTATGTCTCACGCTTCATGCCTCTCACGTGTACATCGAGCACTCTACCATTTGAGGTGTAGACATAGAGTATGATATACTGTTTTTTTGTTAATTTATATTTTCATTGTTATTATAGATTCATCATTATTGCTATTTATATCTTTTAAGGTTTCTTTGAAAGTTAAGTTTAAGGTTCATGCCTCGAACCACCTTGGGGCTTATGCCTCGTCTTATTGGAAGAAAACGCCTTAGTATTTAAAATAGCCTTTTGCAACATAAATCACGAACATATAAGTTACCAGTAAATTTTCTATTTGATTTTATTCTGTTTAATAAAGAAATGAAGGTTTGATGCTACCTACAGAATCAGTCAAGTACTTCTGATACTCCTCATCTGTGTATTTGATGATATCCACAGACTGCAATTATTATAAAAATTAATATATTCAGTTAGGCACAACAATTATCCGTTAGAATGATGAAAAATAACCCAGAATATAAACTTTCCCATTATAATATAACAAAGGAAATGGTACTTTATACTTTAATACCTTGTTAAATTTGGCAAAGGAATAGTCACCCGTTGGTGGGACGCCATTTACAACTCTAACCTGCAAATTGGATGTTACAAATTAGATCATTAACGCACCCAGCTGGCAAATAACACATTTTCACTTTATAAACATCTTCCTATGCTACAAACGTTTACCCAGTGGTAAAGCTGCAAGTTGTCTTTACGTGCAGAATTTGTAAAAGGAAGCCATTGCCATGTGATCTGAAAAAAGAATATCAAACCTTTTTTAAACTTCAGTAAGCAGAGACAGATAAGTGCTTAAATGCTAAAGTGGGTAAATTCTCACTATTAATGTATATCTAGTAACTGATTAATGCATATTTGTTAATGTATATCTAGTTACTTTAGGCATATCTATATCTAATTACTTTAAGCATATATAGTTTACTTGTAATTCCTATATAAAAGCATCGTGTATATTCCTTTAAACACATAATAGAATACAATCATTAAGTATTTCTAATACTCACAAGTGTAAATCACTCAACACATAGCATAGCAGTAACGACTACATAGCAGTAACGACTACATAGCAAATATAAGTATCAACCACTTCAAATACTACGCAACTCTGTAGTAGCGCCATGAAACACTCAAGAATTCTAAACGCTAATTGAAAATTGTGACATTTATTATATGTTAGAAACTCAGACCTAACTCAACCTAATAAGATCTCATTAAGTTAAGGGTTGTCCAAGCTTATAAACAGATTTGTTGCTTTGTTCCTAGTCGATGTAGGACAAGGATACTTAACAGCCCCCCTCCACACGGCGGACAAAGGTAGACATTAGCGCCACGGTGAGACTGTAGTAGAACCCAATTAGGTCCAAGCACATAGAGACTAGGCCCAGCTCTGATACCATGTTAGAAATTCAGGCCTAACTTAACCCAATAAGATCTTATTAAGTTAAGGATTGTCCGAGCTTATAAGCAGCTTTGTTGCTTTGTTCCTAGTCGATGTGGGACAAGGATACTTAACAACCCTCCTTCACACAGCAGACAAAGGTGAACATTAACGCCACGGTGAGACTGTGGTAGAGCCCAATTAGGTCCAAGCACATAGAGATTAGTCACAGTTTTGATATCATGTTAGAAACTCAGACCTAACTCAACCTAATAAGATCTCGTTAAGTTTATACAATACATAACCAATAACCACCGAAATTCATCTCTACCCGGACCATAAATAGAAAAGTTATGAAAATGGAAAATTGTCAACCTTCTCATCGGTTGGAAGTCGCTTTTTCAATTGGGACATATCCACAGCAGGCATAAGAGGTGCCAGACCACCTGTGAGCGCATAAACCTACAAATTTAACAATGACGAAAACCTCCATCGAATTAAATTCATTCGTCCAAGCAGAGAGAACAAATTTCATGAGCTATCACACTCTAAAACTCTATAACGAACCTCGCGGGAAATGCCATCTGGTTTTCTTTGAGAGTCCTTCTGAGGCCTAGACTTCTTTTCTTGAGCTATAAGAAATACGGATTTGGGCAAACCCAGGATGTCCTTGGCATCCATTGCGATTTCCCAAAAGAAACTAGGGCTTCGTTTTTCTTTTCTCACTCTCTGCTGGACTTTATGCTTAGGCAAGAGCTTGAATTGGCGGCGCATATAAATCGCTTATCGCTTCCCGGATTTGAAGTTCTAAACACTATGATTGCACGTTAGGGTTTTGATTCCGATTTGACTCTCTGGTGACAGGGAATGAATAAGTTAATCAACGGTTTTTTTCTAGCGCGAAAGATTTTAGCAGAAGAGCTTGAAGTTCTTATTTCATCATATACTTCATGCAAAGTAACTAACCAATGCTAATATATATATATATATATATAATTTTTATTAAATATATTTATTATTAATTATATTAGTCATATGACTTTTATTTTAAAATGAAAGCACTGCAAATTTATTATATTATATTATATATTAGTATTTAATATTTATATGAATTTGCCTGTTTCATGTTGGTTTCCAAAGGAAAAGGAGTAGAAATAATGATAGTACTGGAAATTGAATGGAAAAAAAGTATTGATATTACGATGATGGGTTGTAATTTTTAAATAAATAATCACCCAAAACAATATAAGAAGCATTTAGTATATATTACCTTTGAGTCTTCAAACGTGAAGCTGCCAAAAAGAAAATAGCTGCTAGAAAAACTGAAAAAGCATAGAACATATAACGGAGCTGCTGAAAAGAAAAAGGCCAACAGTTGCTAGAGCTGAAATAAAAGAAAACAGAGTGTACAGTGCAGGATAAAAGAAATAAAAGAGGAGAAATCAGTCCGAGGATAAGCTATTCATTTCCGGTAGAATTTAGCTTAATATTTAATTTATTAATTTATTTTATTATATATTATCAATAAATTAGAAAAATTTATTTTATGAGTGTATTTGAGTTTTTCTTGATATATTTTGTGAAGTTATCTGAATATTATTGTTTATATCTCCATTTGATTTCATTTTATTATTAGTAGATTTTTTTCGGTGTGTCATCGTCAGTGGAGTCAACTTTTTACATTGAAAAATTGAATCACTTAAATCATTATATGTCATCTATTTTCTCAGTGTTTATTATTTTGTTGTTATCCATTATTATATATTAGACATGATATTCGTTTTCGTAAGTGCTAATTTATAACAAATTGGTATCATGAACATTAAGTTATTATGTTATTTATTGAAACGGATCAACTTTGCTCTTTTCTTTGCTCTTTTGGATTTATTTTGATATTCTGGTTATCTGATTGGTTTCATATTTTCTAAGTTGTGTTTCTATTTATTTAATATTGAGTTTTCTGTCATGACAACAAAATACAAAATTGAGAAATTTAATGGTAGGAATAATTTCAGTCTATCCATATGAAGATGCGAGTCATATTAGTTAAAGAAAGGCTCGTTAAGACATTTGAAGGCAATGATAAATTGCCAGAAAAATTAACTAATGAAGAAAAATATGCATTGATATAGAAAATGCTCTCAGTTCAATTCAATTATTCTTATCTGATGAGGTACTACGCGAGGTTGATAATGAAGAATCTTCTGCTGGGTTATGGCTTAAATTGGAGAATTTTGTATATAACCAAGTCTTTGACAAGTCGATTATATATGAAGCAGCGTTTGTATACATTCAAAATGTCAAAAGGTACACTTTTACACGATCATCTTAATGAATTTATTAAAATTATTTGTGATCTAAAAAATGGTGGTATTAAGATTGATGATGAAGATCAATTCTTAATTCTATTATGTTTTTTACCTCATTCATTTGAACATTTTGTTGATACCATGCTATATGGCGAGACATTATTTCTTTAAAGGATGTCAAAGCAGCTTTGGATTCCAGAGAGTTGAATAAAAATATGTTTACTAGTAACAATGATAATATAAATGGTTTATTTGTCAAAGGTAGAAATCAAGAAAAAGGCTCAAGCAACAATAGAGGCAAGTCTAGATCCAAATCTAGAAAACGAAAGGATAAATGCAATTATTGTCGTCAAAAAAGGCATTGTAAAGTAAATTGTCCAAAACTCAAAGGTAAAGAAAAATATTCCACAATGTCTTCTGTTACTAATGATGTTGTTGGTGTTGCAGATAGTTTTGGTTATGACGGTGAAAATGTTCTATCAGTATCTATTGGTTCTCTTAGAGATGTTTGGATTCTTAATTCAAGTTGTACTTACCATATGTGCCCCAGTAGAGACTAGTTTACTTCTTATTAATCTATTGATGAGGGTTTTGTCTTGATGGAAAACAATATGTCATGCAAAGTTGTTGGTATTGGTACTGTTCGAATTAAGATGCATGATGCTATTGTTAGGACTTTGAAAAATGTTCGCTATGTTCCAGATTTTAAAAAAACTTGATATCTTTGAGTACTCTTGATTCACAAGGCTACAAGTATGTAGTTGAAGGTAAAGTTTTAAGAGTTAGTAAGGGTGCTCTCGTTATAATTAAAGGAAAATTGTAGGGTGACATCTATATGTTTCAGGGTAGCACTGTTATTGATAGTGTTTTAGTTTCATCCTCATTAGATCAAGATTCAGATACTACTCGATTACCACATATGCGGCTTGGGCATATGAGTGAGACATGGATGTTTATTTTGAGCAAGCGGGATTTGCTTAGTGGTCAAAAAATAGGAAGCTTGATTTCTATGAGCATTGTATCTATGGAAAGCATCGCAGAGTCAAGTTCAGTATAGCCATCCATAAAACGAAAAGTACTATTGATTATATTCATTCAAATCTTTGGGATCCTTCTCGTGTTGTGTCTAAAGATGGGCCTGGTATATGTTGAATTTTATTGATGACTTCTCCTGTCATGTTTGGGTGTATTTTCTGAAGAACAAGAATGATGTGTTCTCAAATTTTGTAAAATTCAAGGCTTGTATAGAAAATCAAACAAACAAGAAAATCAAGCATTTAAGGACTAACAATGGTTTGAAATTTTGTGAAAGTCAATTTAATGAGTTCTGTGAAATAAATGGCATAATGAGACACCACACTGTGCGTCATATACCACAGCAAAATGGAGTAGCAGAACGTATGAATAGGACTATTTTAGAAAGAGCTCGTTGTATGCTCTTTCAAGCTAACTTGGATAAATCCTTTTGGGTTGAAGATTGTAACCATGCCTACTATTTGGTGAATTAGTCTCCATCAAGTGCAATTGAGTTGAAGACTCCGTTTGAGGTATTCTTTGGTACTCTTGCTAATTATTCTGATTTGAAAGTTTTTAGTTGAGCCTAAGGCATTAAAATGTATATTTTTGGGGTATCTTTCTAGGGTAAAGGGTTATAAATTATGGTGTGTTGAACCCAAGTCACCTAAATTTTTGATTAGTAGAGATGTTAAGTTTGATGAGTTTTCCATGTTGGAAAAAAAGAGTCTATTGTTACAGGTAAAGACCATGATGTTATTGAGTAGGTGGAGCTCCTAGTCAAGTGCAAGAGGGCATTTCGAATCAGCCATATGTTGATGAGATAGATGGTTTTGTTCGTGATGTAGCAAAAGAGCAACATAAGCAACCATATAGTATCACTAAGGGTAAAGGAATAAGAGAGATTTGACGCCCTCAGAGGTACACAGATGCAGACTTAGTTCCTTTTGCATTGTCTATGGTAGAGTCTATTAAGGTGCATGAACCTTCTAGTTATCATGAAGCTATCACTTGTGATACGTTTGTTTAGTGGTTGATTGCTATGAATGAAGGTATTGAATCACTTTATAAGAATCATACTTAGGAATTGGTGAAACTACCTAAGGGCCAGAACATTATTGGAAATAAATGGGTCTTCAAGAAAAAAGAAGGTATACCTGAGGTTGAAGCAGCTAGGTTCAAGCCACGTGTTGTTGCAAAAGGCTATTATCAGAAGAAGGGTATTGACTTCAATGAAGTATTTTCACCTGTTGTGAAACATAGTTCTATTCATGTGTTGCTTGTTATGGTTGCATTGTTTGACATGGAATTAGAACAACTTGATGTCAAAACAACTTTTTTACATAGTAAGCTTGAGAAACAAATATATATGCATCAACCATAAGGATTTGTTGTTCCAGGTAAGGAATATCATTTTTTTATTGAAAAAAATCTTTATATAGGTTGAAGCAACCCCTAGACAATGGTATAAACGGTTTGATTCTTTTATGATTAATCATGGTTATTCTAGGAGTGATTATGATAATTGTGTTTATTATAAAAGATTTTGTGATGGTTCATCTGTCTATTTGTTTCTTTATATTGATGATATGCTTATTGCTTCTAAAAATAATTCTAAGATTCAGATATTAAAGTCTCAACTTAGTGGTGAGTTTGGGATAAAATATTTGGGTGCAGCGAATAAAATTTTGGGCATGAAAATTTATAGGAATAGACAAACTGGCAAGCTTTATTTGACTTAGAAAAGCTATATTGAAAAATTTCTTGAATGCTTTGCTATGAAAAAGTTTAAACCTGTGAGTACGCCATTAGTTACGCATTTTAGGCTTTCTTTAGATTTGTCACCATAGTTAGAATAAGAAGAGCGGTATATGTATTAGGTTCCATATGCTAGTGTTGTTGGTAGTTTGATGTACGCTATGGTTTATACTCGTCCAGACATTTCACATGCAATTAGTGTTATCAACAGATATATGAGTAATCTTGACAAGGGTCATTGGCAAGCAATGAAATTGATACTTCAGTATTTGAAAGGTACATCTAATTATGGTTTTGTATATGATGGAAGTTATAATACCAATTGTAGTGTTATTGATTATGTGGACTCCGATTATATTGGTGATTTGGACAGAATAAGATCTCTGATAGGTTATGTCTTCACTCTTTCTCTACGATAGAGGCAGAATATATAGCAGTAACAGAAGTAGTGAAAGAAATCATTTGGCTTAGAGGTTTGGTTTGTGATTTGGGTTTACAGCATGATACTTCTGTTGTATTTTGTGATAGTCAGAGTGCGATATACTTGACCAAGAATACTATCTATCATGAAAGGACCAAACATATTAATGTCAGATATCACTTCGTTCGTGACATTGTCTCTCAAGGTACTATTGTTATCAATAAGATAGTCACTACAGAGAATCCAATTGATATGTTAACCAACTCAATTCCATTTAATAAGTTTAAACATTGTTTGGACTTTATTAGTGTTTGTAATAGATGATCACCCTTCGGGGCTTTGGACGACGATTATTTGGTAATTCGAGAAATTTCATATTTGAAGAACTTGTTTTCTGTTTTGAGTCAAGGTGGAGATTTGTTAAATAAATAATGGCCCAAAACAATATAAGACTCATTTAGCATATATTAAACCCTTACTCTTCAGCTCTTATATATATATATATATTACCTTTGAGTCTCTCAACTGTGGAGCTGCCAAAAAGACAAGAGCTGTTAGAAAATTTTTAAAAATAAAGAATAAAGACGGAGCTGCTGAAAAGAAAAAGGCCTTCAGTAGTTGCTAGAGCTGAAACAAAAGAAAATAGAGTGTACAATTGTAGAATAGAAGAAAGAAAAAGGGGGAAATCAGCCCCAAGGACAAGTTGTCCATTTTTGCTGCCATCGGTAGAGTTTCTCTTATTTGTATGGTAATATTTGATTTAATAGCAAGTTTATTAATTTATCTTGCTATATATTACCAGTAAATTAGAGGGAGTTATTTCTTGGGTGTATTTGGGTTTTTCTTAGTATATTTTGTGAAACATGCTCTCTGAAGATTGGTGTTTGTATCTGCATTTAATTATTAGCGGATTTTTCTCAGTATACCGTCGTTAGTGGAGTAAAATTTTTACATTGAAAAATTGAACCACTTAAATCATTATGTGTCATCTATTTTCTCACTGATTATTATTTTACTATTACCCATTATTATATATTTGTATAACTAAAATTGGATCCGATCTTCACTTCCACAAGTACTAATTTATAACAGTAATAATTTTGAAATAAAATATAATACGATACATTTTACATTAATATGCTTGTGTTTAGAATGAATGCTTATAAATTCTTGTGGTTATTATCTTGATTTACGTGATTTTATTTTTAATCCATCTTAAAAACATATATTTTTTATTTATTAAAAAATATGTATATCATAATTTTTATAAAAATTAATCCTTTTAAAAATAAAATTTATAAAGAGAGTTATCCTTTGTAATTTAACTCGAGTACATCTTTTCTAAGAATAAGGGAAAAAAAATGGAGGCTTATGTATTGTCACTAAAAGTTTGTAAATTAGGAAAAAAGTATTAATCAAGTCATCTAAATTAAATTTTAGTGTATCTTCATTTTTTAGATTGTAAATACATTTTTCTAGTGGCATAGTTTTAAGAAAAATGTTATATTAAAAATAAATATTATTATTTTAATAATATTTAATTATATTTTTTCTATCAAATAATTAAAATACTATTAAAACTCAATCATTTTAATGTAATAAAATGATAGTTAATATTTTTTTTTCATAAAACAATTAATTGGACGATCATACCATCATAATATATAGCATAGATTTAATTTTGAATCTAATCAGGTAATATTTATTTTATTTAATAAAAAATAAGAATTTATTTATTTTTCATTAAAAAAAAGCTCACTTATATTTAGTTTTTAATTCAAAAATAAATATAGTACAATCAGTTATACGTACTATAATGATGGACGCCATTTTATTCATCGATGTCTTTTTAGTATTTACATGTTACTGCAAATCTGCAATCTACAGTAGGAATGATGATATCAATATATATATATATATTTTGAAAGGTCTATTTAGGATAATTTATTATATAACTATGTGAAATCTTTAAGTAAAATTGAAATCGATTATCTTAAGTAATAAATAACTATCACATAATTTATTATAAATAAAAATACTCTACTTGTGTGAACATTTTGGTCAGCAAATCAATTTAAGAAACTCATCATTTGGAAGAAGAAAAATACCATGAATAAAGCTTTCAAAAAAACAAGGAGAGAGAATGAATTTGAAAAGAATATTTTTTTTTAATCAAATGACATTTTTTTAAATCAAATCCTACAAGTTATAATTCAAACCTATCATGAAATTTTTTCCAATGATACTTAACTAAAAAAATTATGGTTAAGAAAAAAAAATTGAATTATCATTTTTTAAATGAGTAAAACTAATTTAACACTCGGATTTTAAACACATTAATATTGTTAGAATTTGGGAAATTATTAGGATAATTTATACATTTTATTTTTATTATTTAGTCAATTTTTTTTTACACAGTTAATTTATATTCAAAAATTAAACATTTATCTAAAAATAAATATAAGTTGAATGCATGTTCAAAATAATGTTTATAATTCGGTATATTAATTTATGTTTTTGAATGTATATAATTTTTTTTACGTGTTCAATAATAGTATTCATAAATCATAACTTTTGCTTAGATGCTTAACTACGGCTAGTCAATTATTTGATGATCCAATGACCTTCCGTTATGAGAGCTCCAATGATATTTATATTTTTAAACATATTTATAATATTTGTTTTTACATGAATACATGCTTAAAAATAGCTTAATATTTCAAAAAAATTATATAGAGGCTTAACAAAATTCACTGATAGTTAAATTGCATTCTCTTGTAAGAGCTTCAGTAATATTCATATTTTTAAATGCATGTAAAACAAAGATCGAATAAGGACTCCTCAAAAAAAATATAAGATACTCTTTCATTCATCATATTGACTAAAAAAAACAAGGGAAGATAATAATATAATGATTTTTATAAAATTATAAATGTTTTAGCATATATTAAAAAATAAAATGAAAGTAATCTATATTTTAAAGTGAGAATGATCTTACAAATAAATATAAATATGCAAACATAATGTAGCATTTTAATATATGTATCACTGATATTAGAAGAATGATTATTATTGTTATTTGTAAAATCTCATTCTAAGAACTATTGTTATTGTTATTTGTAAAATTTTATTCTAAATTAATATTCAAATTAAATATATAAATATTTTAAATCTTTTTCACTATTATTATCAATGTTTAACTAAACATGACTATAATAACAAAAATAATATATTAACTATATTGAATTGAGTTTAATTAAATAGAATTTAATATTAGGTAAATATTAGATTGAGTTTAATTAAATAAAATTCAATATTAGATAAATATTAGATTGAGTTTAATTAAATAGAATTTAATATTAGATAAATTTAATTATTTAAAATTCAATTTAAATTTTATCTAATTAGATAATTGAGTTTTTTTATTTATAAGAAAAATATGTATTAACTGTGTGTTAACATCATTACCTACTCAAATAACATTCAATGTTTTTTTCAGAATGGGATGATAGTCCAATCCCACACGTCTAATACACAATTAGCTGGTCATCATCCGAAATTAAATTACACGAAGATTCATGCAACAGCCAGCTTCGTTTCATATCACGCCTATATAATTAACTTAATTCCCACCACCCACCTTCTCATATATGAGTCATAACTCATAACCAACACTAATACAAACCCAAATCTCTACACCTCCAATCCAATATTGAAGTACACTAATTTGATACTAGAGATCTCGTATTAATTAAATGGCTCCTGAAATAGTCCCAAGCAGTGTTAAACAAGCCGGTTTAGTGAAGCCAGCCAGCCTACCAAGCCGAGCTTATGTAACATTCTTGGCTGGTAATGGTGATTATGGGAAAGGAGTAGTTGGATTGGCCAAGGGATTAAGGAAGGTGAAAAGTGCAATCCTGTAGTTGTTGCTGTATTGGCTGATGTATCTGAGGAACACCGTAATATCCTAGAGGCGCAGTGCTGCATTGTCCGTGAGATTGAACATGTTTGTCCACCTCATCAAAACCACACCCAATTTGCTATGGCTTAATGTCTTATCAACTATTTCACTCAGTCAAAAAGTAAAACAATACAATTTAATTACTTTTTTTCTGTAATCGGGTAACAAATTTATAATAACTAACCTAATAAATACAAATTTAAAATACATTTTCGTTACATCTAACGAAACCAAATAATGCATTGAAAATAAAATATAGATATAATATTCTTCAATTCTATTATCTTTAATAATAAAACATAAAAAATATAAGAAAATGACGAGAATATTCTTTCTTGTTTTCTTTTCCCTTTAAGAACTTCAATTTTCTTCACAAAATAATAGGGATCGGTAATTCCTATAATTTTTTTACCAATAGATTATTATTGTTATTATTTTATTTTTTTTTGAAAATTAAGCTACTAAACCATTTAGCTCAAAAATGAGTTATTCACTATCTATAAAATACCAAACCCTTTTATTTTTTTTCATTTTATCTCATTTAAAAATCAAAAATATTTTATTTTTAATTTTATTTCATTTATAATTTTATAAATTTTACATTAATATTTTATCATTATTTTAATTCCACTATTCAAACAAACAAATAATAGTAATATTGTTTCCATTGATTTCCATTTTTATTACCATTCTCGATCCATTTTCATTATATGAATCATACATCATCCAAAGGGGAAAAAAACATGTATTACTTTGTAACATCCAGCAGAAAAAAAAATCTCATCTCAATATTTCAATTACCCAATGTAATGGTGACTAAATGCTATTGAGTTAATAGTTAATACCATACGAGAAAGACATTATCAATTATTCTGAAACTATAACGAAAACAGCAACCTTGCAAGAGAAAGCAGAAACATGAAAGAGCAGGCACTCTACTAAAGGAATAACAAAACCAGAACGCCAAGGAACAACATCATCTTTGCACTCCAGCACATGTAACAAGATAAAGAGCTATCTAAGCCTGAAAAAGCATTAAATAACATATTCAGAAGAAAGCAAAATTTAAATGTAATACTGTGCATGCACAATAGAATCTGAGACATGCAACTGCAAAGCATGATATAGTAAAAATTCCACCTTGTTTGCAATGTTGTTGGAGAGCCAGTCAAGTCCCTCATACAGCCCCTCGCCTGAAGTGGCACATGTGCTCTGAATATACCTGTATTTTAAATTTGGACATTTAGCAATCCAAAATAAGGAGGATGAGAGTGGGGTTGAAGCATTCAATGTTTACCAGTGTCGCTGACGGAGAGACTGAAGGCCAAGTTTATCAGTTATCTCAGCTGCATTCATGGCATTTGGAAGATCTTGCTTGTTTGCAAATACAAGCAACACTGCATCCCTAAGCTCATCCTACCAATACAGTGAAATAATACAAGAAGGCAAACAAAAAATCATTATTTCATAATTCCATATCCTACATGTTAGGAAATGTAATAATAATTTTAGACCTTCATCATACCTCATTCAACATTCTGTGCAGCTCATCCCTAGCCTCAACTACACGGTCTCGATCGTTGCTATCAACAACAAAAATAAGTCCTTGTGTGTTCTGGAAGTAATGTCTCCACAAAGGACGGATCTGAAATACCAATTAAAAGGAAAAAGTTCAAATCGCAGTGTTGAAACATGTATCTGACATCCATATTATAATTTGGTCAGTACTCAAGTGCCAGTCATTGTGCTATCATGATAAGCCACTTAATTAGATGCATGCCTCGTGGGTTCTAATTCAGCAGTATTAGATCAAACCCATAAAGAATGATTATATGCAATTCATGTTAAAGCCTTCTGAAAATCATACCTTATCTTGACCCCCAACATCCCAGACTGTAAAGCTAATGTTCTTATATTCCACGGTCTCCACATTGAATCCTTAGAACATAATAAATAATGATGAGTTCCTTTGCCCGAAAACAACATATGTTACCAGCAATTGTGAGACAAACGTTAGGTACAAGTAAGGTTGAACAAAATCCAATATATTCATCCATGGATATGAAACATACCAATGGTTGGAATGGTGGTCACAATCTCACCCAGCTTGAGCTTGTACAAGATGGTGGTCTTACCAGCGGCATCGAGACCCACCATAAGTATACGCATCTCCTTCTTGGCAAACAGCCGACTGAAAAGCTTGGTGAAAGACAGCCCCATCTTTCACGTGCGCTGAAATCCAAATTATCCAAAATTAGATACTCAAGCGATCAGGCCAAGTTCAAGCGTTCCAATTAGCAGGGACGCACAGTCAAACTAGAAAAATGAACAAAAAAAAAAGATACTTCACTTTAGAATTAAGAAACCGATTCTATAACTCGAAATTCTACATCTAGATTAACATATAGAACAAACAAATGTTTCGTTCGTCAAAATCAATTGACAAACCGAAAGTAAAGATCTTGGATAAATTACAATATAAGAGATTGAGATCCGAATTAGATCTGAATAATTGCAAGCAAATTAGATGCGTAGCACTCAGATCGCTCAAGAAGTTAAAATTGCAGCGAATCCGACATTAGGAAATTTAAAAAGTGAAATAAAAACAAAATCACTGCAAATCTAGGGCTCATCAATTCAAATGATTACACATAATTAGAAAAGATCAACGAGAACAAATCAAAATGAAAATAAAAGGTGAACCGAATTTTACGAGACGCCTAAGGAAGAGACTGGTGTACGAGCAACAGAGATCTAGGACTAGTCCTCTCTCTGAAATAGCTGTTAGCGACAATGCTATTTAGTAGATTGGTGCGCGTTTTATTTAAAAATAAAAGGATAGACAGAAACATGCGGCAAGTGGATTTCCACCGTTAATTATTTTTATGGCTTTTTTCTTATGCTTACTTGACCGCTTGACCTGCAACAAAAGCTTGGGCCAACACACAAACTTCATATACTCCTTAAAAACAGAAGTAAAAGAAATACATGTTACATTAATACTATGTTTGTGGTTTATGTTATTTGATATTGTTTTATATTTTGTAAAATTTTATTTATTATAAATTTCACATAAATCATAAATCATATTATACAATATTATTAATAAGTATAATCTACTCCTTACAATTATATAAAATAAAAACTTAACATTTAATTTATAATTATATATGATATATAATAATAATCTTTTATTTAAAAAATAAAAAATATATAATTAATATAAATTTAAAATTTAAAATAACTTTGCAAATTATATTGTTTTATGTTACAATAACTTCTTTTTGTTGTTGTGTTTTTATGTATATAAAATAAATTTTTATATGTAATTATACAATTATTTGAAATAAATAAAAAATAGAAAATAAATTAAACTATTAATTTATAAAAATATTAACCTAATTTATAACATTTCAAGAAATTTAATTTAAAATTAGTCATTTATTGACTTTTAGGGTTATCAATTTGTTATGACAGGATAAATCTCTTCCGTGATTTTTCAAATGAGACAAAGATAAGAACAATAAAACAAAAAATATGAAAAAGAGAATAAAAATCTATATTTTATAACGGAATAAGGACGTTCTCCTCTACGTTTTCTAAAATTATATGCCATATTTAATAAATATAAAAAATTATTTTTTTATTTATTTAATTACATTTAAATTCAAATTAATCATAAATAATACATTATATATTTTATATTTCATCTTTATTTTTTATTCTATTAAAACAACAATATTTTTTTTATATAAAAATTATTCAAAATATTTATTTAAATTATAAAAATATAAAATCTTATGATTATTTCATAATTTATTGTTATTATTTAATACTAATTTATAACAAGACACTATCAATATTATTTAATATAAAAAGATCATATATTTCTTATTACATATTTTTTTTTTACTTTCACATAAATATCATTAATTTTATATTATTTATAGACTCAAAATTTTAACTTTTTTAATATAAAATATTTATTATTAACTTATTATTTTTCTTTATAATAAAAATATAAAAATTATCAAAAAAATATTAACTATTTATCTTTATTCACAAAAAGATTACGAAAAAGGAGTTGTTAAAAGTAGAAAAATAAAAGAACTTATAAATAATTTAAAAAAAATAAAATAAAAAACAATAAAAGATTTGACACAGTTTCATTTGAAATTACGTCAAATTGTAATATGTTTAATATTATTAAAAAATATTTATATTGTTTTAAATTTTAAGGTATTATTTTTTGTAATTTTATGAAAAAGAATCGAGATTTAAAAATGAAACCAAGGGCCATGACTCATGAGATCAAACTTTTTATGCTTTTCGGATTAAAACATTCTGTGATTATATCACACCACTTTTAAAGCTTTAAAAGAGCTGAAGGCTTATTGCAGTATAACAGTAGCATGCAAGTACTTGCAACGTAAGCTGATTTTACACAATTTCCACTCAAACATAAAATGATCAGGCAGCTAAGAGCATGTCAGATCTTCATCCCATCATCTTCTCCGCTTCCTCCCCACGCTCCCCTGTGAATTACATTTATAATAGAAAAATGCTGAATAACCCGGTCGGTAGGTAATTCCTACTTATTTTACTATTTTGATTTATTATTATTTTTTCAATGTCAATTAAATTTGTAATTAATGAGATAAAAGAGATTCCGGGAATTCGGTAAGCTCTTGAGTCGGGTTATATACTGCTGTTCTTTATAATATGCATGTTCACACCAAGAAACATTCATCAACCAATTAAGAAAAAAATTAGTTATAGCATATCTAAACCACACAGTTACCTGTTCGAACTCTGATTACATCCGAAACTGGTATAACTGCAGAACCAACGAAACTTAGAAAATTTAGTATAAACTTGAAACTATATAAGACTTCACAAAGCAAACTATCAGAATAAATCTATAAGTTTGAGACACCTTTTACTTTGATTGCAAAGTTTGAAAGAAAAAAAATGGATTATTTAAAGAACATAGCATCAACTTATTGATAAACTTCTTCAAAAACAAGTAACATAAGTTAATCTATCTTAAACTAAATGAATGATCTCCTTGGTCGGTACCTTAAAACAATGATTTCAAGAGTAACGGTTTGGTACTTTACTAGTAATTCAATAAAATATATTAACGTGGATCCATATTTTTGTAGTAATATACTTATAAAGTTTATGCATTTAATTTTAAGTGCAATAATAATCTAAAATTAAGATTTAATTTAAGATTTCATCATGTGACAAATACATGGGCGAAAAACGAAGGAAAAACTCGTCTTTAAACTGTTTTCCACCAGTGAACCACCTCTCAGTCTTCAACCCGATATTTCTAAGAGTATTAAAGCCGTTATAAATTTTATTAGGTGCTGATTTAAGATAAAAGTCCTAAATCTTTCTCGCAAAGCCATCCATCCCCTTTGGTATTTCTCGCAAAACTATAATCCTCAGTAAGATTCAATTTTTTTTTAGGATTTTTCGAGACTTGTTCTCAGTTTTCTGTGATTTCGTTTCATTTTAAGGATAAACTAATTTTTTTTTTTGGGATTAGTAATGGTTAAATGAACTTTTTTTATTCTTTAATTATTTTAAAGATGAGCTTGCCATTCCTTTTTTGACTATGTATATTGCACATATTGAAATCCCCTATTAAATCTTTATTTTAGACCACTGATGTACCTAAAATTAAATGTAAGGACTACTAGTATACAGTTGTGAAAATATGAATCTACGTATGTACATTTTGTTAAATAAAGGTGGTATGGAACAGAAAAGTAATGTATACTAATCAGAATACAAAGCTATAAACACACAAGTTCCTAGATGCATTGTATATAATATTTGACATAAAATAGGAAGGTGGATACAAAATACCAGTATTATTCTTCCTACTTTGGGAAACACGGACTAGACAATAACTCAATAAGGCAGTAGAGTTCAACTAAATTTCCCCTATTGAGGCAGAATACTTAATACCATAGATAGGTGAATGCAAGTTAATAATAATAAAAAAGTGCTCTATAACTATCAATCTACATCGGATAAGGATTTATAAAGTCTAACCGAATATTTTTCCATCACCAATCTCTCCAGTCCTTGCTTCGTCAATTAACTTGTCAATCACAGCTTCAACCTAAAGGAGAAAGAGAAAAATGACATTGGTCTTGATTTTCCACCCTTAGTTTGGGGATGCCTAACAAAATCGTTTCTAAATGAAAAAAATAATATCATGTTTGATAACCATTTAAATTTCTATATTTTAATTCCTTAGTTTTGAAAAGAAAATAAAAATTATTGGATAATCAATTTCTAATTTCAATTTTAAAGAAATTGAAAATTGGATATGTTTGTTTGATAATCAAGTCCTAATTTTTAAATTTCAATTTTTAACTTTTAAAACTTTAAAATTTAATTTCAAGTTTATTTATAATAAATTTTCATTAAATTTTAACTCTATAATTATTTTGAAAAACGTTAAGTATGGTTGAATTAATAGTTTTTAATATCAAGAAATAAAAAAACAGATATTCAATTCCAAAACTGATTTTTTTTTAATTTCAAAATTTGATCAAATTTCAAAACTGAGTTTCAAAACATAGAAAATAAAAATTGAAAAAATTTGTAAAATTTTAAATTTGAAATTGAAAAATTAAGAACTGAAATGGTTATCAAACGAGACCTGAATACCTGATCTTTGCTCACTACAGTCTCCAGTTTAACTTTAGCCACAAAGTTGTCTTCAGAAAATTCAGAACCTATTAAAAAAAACAAGAATAGAAGGGTTCAGTTACAAAACAAGCATGTGTAGTAAACATGGATGTAAATGATAGAAAATTTAGGAGGAAAACAAAGAACTTACCGCCATGCCTCTCTGTTGAACCACCTTGAGCACCAAAACCTCGCACATCAGAAACCGTAACACCACGAACACCCATTTTCAATAATGCCTTTGCTTTCAACAAAGACACCAAAGAACTTTATCATCATATTTGATATTATGTCCATCAGAGCTTTAGAGATATCATAGTTCCAAAAGTTCAAATATAAGCAATTTCTTCTAAAGCTTTGATTCAACAGTAGTAGTGACTAGACAAGAATCGGATCCCCATAAGATAAGACCAAAGCATGAACCTTGCCGCACTAAAGACTCTAACCCATACTCCGAACACCAATTCAATTAAGAACATCATAATCATTTACTGTCTCTGAAAGTACCTACTTAGATGGCAGGGTAGAGACCTCCAATAGCTGCCTTTTAAGTTTTGACTGAACAAAAGAATTTAGTAGCTACAGAATCCAGGAGAAAAACAAAAAACAAAGACTCCACCTGAGATCAGCAACATATCAATATAGAAAATTCCTAGATAATGTGTTAAATGTCATAAGAATCATGAATTATCCGATCTTAAAAAGTTAAACCAAAGGATGGAAACACTCATAATCCTTATAAACACTATCATAGTATTTTACTTAATTAATGTGAGACATTATTCTTAACATCTCCCTCAAAGTGTGAGTCTTATATCTTGCAAAGACCATCACTTTATATTTTTAACATATTTTATTATATATTATTTTATTTAGATTACTTGTCTCTTTTTATTTTAGCAAGGTCTATTATATTTTTTTATGAGACGAGACCGAAAGTTTTTGGTCCGATCGACTGAAACTTTGATACCATGTCAAACTTCATAAAGTTAACCCAAAAAATAACCCAATGAGTGAAGACACACAAAATCCTTATAAACTCTATCATAATATTTTACTTAATCAACATGGAACATAATGTTTTCTTAATGCTTTGACCACTTTGTGTTAGGTCCCCCACAAGCTGAATCAGAGCATAACTACTGTTTACCATTCACTAGAATCACTACTCAGCCTTTGATGGCCTAGTAATCACAATCAAAATATCCTGTCTCACATAACATTCATCTCACCATTTGATCAAATTTGAACTCTTAATTAAACTTCATCAACCATATGACTCAACCTTCATCCAACTTCATGAAGCATCAAAAATTAAAAGCCTCGTATCGAAGTCTATTATATATAAAATATCTATTATATATAAAATAATAAAACAGATGCACCCAGGATCTCTTAGTTATGTCAATTATAACAATTTAGTCCATGTATTATTTTTTCTAGCACTTCAGGTTTTTTGTTATAAATATGTGATGGTACAAGGAAAAATTATCAAATTTTAAAAATTTTCTATTTTTATTTTATTTTATTTTTTATCAATTTTTTAACCATTCTTTTTTATTGTTAAAGTCAATTTATAAAAGTGATATATTTCAATAACAGTTTAAAAAATATGAGAAAAAATAAAAAGGAAATAAAAAATTAGTCATTTGTCCTTATACCATCAATTTTACAAAACAAATGAACTAAATTTCTACAAAAAAAAATAACAAAGAAATTAAACAGATATTCCTGACATAACTAAGGGAATTATGGTGCCACCCACCCTGAAATAAAATAAAAAGGTCTAAATACAATTATGGAATAGAGTAACCGAATTCCTTGCCTAGTTGGGGGGAAGCACATGAAATGTAACATTTCAACAAAAAGGGTTCGACAAAAATAGCAACATTACTACATTAGTACATTTTTCACAAATACTTTGATTTCATCGAGATAAATCCATATAAAAAAAATTAAGTCATATTATTTGCACTTACTGAAGAAACTTTTTGAATTCTCCAAGGTCTTCACGTCCAAAATTCCGCCATATAGCAGAGACATCAATACAAAATCAAGGATAGTTCACTTAACAAACTTGTATATACAACTTAATTTAGAAGCTAAAAGAGTAAAGTGAAACACAAGAGAATGCGATCAAAAATAAAATAAGGGAATAGTCGTACCTTAGGATCGCTTCCACCTTATAAAACTTTGAATCTGGGACATAATCTAAGAGCAATAAAACAATAATATCCAAGAAATTCAGTACGCTTTTAAAAAGAAAAAAGAAAAAGAAAAGAAGATGTTATGTCATTTGTATCTTTCTTTCTTTATATTAAATATGATTAAAATACCACGAATAAAAATTAAATTTAATATAATATAATACTATTTAAGAAAAATAAAAATATTCTAATCAAAAAACCATTCGTATCATATAATTTGCTCTTCATTCACACTTTTTTTCATAATAAATAACAACATTTTTAATCTAATTGATTACACACAAATAACCTAACGAAGTACTTGTCATTTTTCTCAAAATATAATAATCAGAATATAGACTATACTCTCATGAACTTGTGTTATCAGAAAATATATAAAACGAAAGCGAATGCGCACCTGGAGTGATCTGGGCTCTAATTGAAGGAATAATTGGCGCTGGTCTCGAAAGTCTTAGGATGACATTGCGTTGAGAAAACTCGGAAGTCTTGAAATTGGTAAAACTCGAGCTAGAATCTAAAAGAGGAAGTTCATTCCGGGAAGTGAGGGAAGAGAGAACCCCAGGTTTAAGCATCATAGCCATGGTTGCTCTTAAAGCAAAGCAAAAAGCAATACAAGCTCAATTTATATTCGGGTACTTCACACCGGCCTTGGAGTTAACGCTGTGTTCTGTGTTCGGAATTGGGTGTCAAGTGTCAACCGTCAAAACATAGAAAACGATGACTCGACGAGGACAACTCTTGGGCTTTTATTGGCTTTAAAGCCCATTCCGAAATATCCGCACAAAAATATCCAAATTACCAAAAATGTATTTATTTAATAAAAAAGATCGTATATATAAAAAATTAGAGATTTATTATTTAGAATTTAAGATTTAAGAAGTGATTAGTATTTAGAATTTATTATTTAAGATTTTAAATTTTAATTTTTAAATTTAATGTTCATTGATTAAAAAGAAATAAGAAATAATTTTATACAAATAGATAGAAATGTTAAAAGAGAGTAAAAAGAATTTAAAAATATAAAAAAATTAAAATGATTAAATTATCTTTTTTGTACATAAAAATCATTTTAAATAGAATGGATACAATTTTAAAAATTATGGGTATTTTTAAAATAACACTTAAAAATTTGATAATAATAATATGAGTATTAATAAGTTACATATCTCATATCTATGTATAATATATATTTAACATAGGATGAAAGGTCGTCTGAATCCATTAACTTTAATGAATGTGCATTTTAGATCCGTATTTGTTAAATGAGACAACACAAGTTCGTTATCTTTATAAAAAGGTTTTAGAAATTAATTTTTTAAAATTAAATGATTTTTGCTGTCACTTTTTTTTTTAAGTGGAGGCATTACAAGTTCATTATTTTTACAAAATGAATTTTTATTACCTCTTTTATAAAGGTATCAAACTACTCCACATAATATATAGAGGATTAAAATGTAATTTCGTTAAAGATAACATACTTATAATATACTTTTTTTCTTTAAAATATTTTATAAATGCACATGTTTTCTTTAATTATAACGTAATGAACATGTCTTTTACTAAGGTTACAAAAAAATAGATGAATTAAATGAGTTATATAAAATTTTTACCTAAAAAAAATTAGTTATATAAAAAAGATGTATAAAACATAAAGATAGTAATATTGACATAATATAAATTATTATTGTAATAAGAATATTTTATTAATGATAATTTTATTTCATAATAATAACATTAAAATATATATTTTATATATTTTTATTATGAATATTATTACTTAAAATTAAATAAGTTGATGGAATTTATTCCTCCTTTAAGCACAAATAAAATTACCCAATTTAAATGTTTTATAGGACATTGGGATTTAGAGAAATCATACCTTACTTATAAATTATTAATGATGTAGTGTTTTAAATTAATAGGAAGAAAAGTAAATATGGTGATTTTTTTTAAACATAATTGTCTATTAATTTTAAAATATGTTAGAAACTCAAGTCTAACTTAACTCAATAAGATCTTATTAAATTAAAAGTTACACAGACTTATAAGCAACATTGATGTCTTACTCCTAGCGTATATGGGACAAGGATATTTAACAGCCTTTCTTCACACGACAGACAAAGATGGACATAAGCGTCACGGTGAGACTGTGATAGAGACCAGGAGCAAAGCTCTCATACCATGCTAAAAACACAGATTTAACTTAATCCAATAAGATCTTATTAAGTTAAGGGTTGCCCAGGCTTATAAGCAGCATTGTTGTCTTGTTCTTAACCAATGTAGGACAAGGATACTTAACATAGTAGTGGAATACCTTTTGGCCAACATATCCCATGGTGATTTGCATCATCAAAACTGCCCAATGGATTAGAGATAGAGGGAATGAAAGTATTCCAAATCCATGTGAGGATCATGTGGTTATGATTATCCCATTTAATTATGCGACCAAGGTAGGTAGCATCTTCTTCACTTGCTCCTTTAACAGGAATGGTAATTACACCAGTACAGTAATTTCAAAGCATGTGAACCTTAAGAAAACTACGTATAGCTTGAGACCAAAAATTCATAAACCGTTCTTCTAATTCTTTTTTTATATTCTATTAATCTGGGATTATAGTTTCTTTTTTTTGTGTTTTTTTCTTCTTTTTTTCATTTATAGGTATTAATGCATTTGATCTCATAGGTGGTTTTTCCTTTAATCCTACAAATGTATCAAACTTATAACTTATAATTTCATTGTTTCTATATATATTATTTACATCCATTCTTAATTCTGTAAAAAAATTTAGGAGCTCTTTTTGTGTTACATTTATGTGTTATAAGTACTTGATGTTGCATTCTTCTACTATATCCAATTCTTATGTTAAAAGAATCAAAACTTTCATTATTGTTATTTAATTTTTTGATGTGCCTATTTAGCTTTCATCAAAATCTAGTTCTATATTCTGTAATGTATTTTTGAACATTATTGAAAAAATAATAATATTATTTTCTTCTTAATATTAGTCATGGACTAATGCTTTTATTAATTTAACTTCTTATTTTAAATTTATAACCTCTTTTTCTTTGCTAGAGGTTTCTCTTTCAGGATCTATAAACGTAAAATTTGATACATTACTTTTTCTTTTTGATATTATAGATTTTTTTATAAAATTTAATAGTTTTGGTTTTATTATTTGTCCATTTTCTTGAAAAATTTCATCTGTTTCTACGAATTTATTTTGTCCATATATTGAACTATTATGACTATTTGTTAATGAATATCCTACTATATAACTTACTAAAAATTGATGATTTCTTTCTTTCATTAAATCATGTCTTTCAAATTCATATGTTATACTTAATACTTGGTTTAAGTTTGTATCATTAATATTAATGGCAAACTTAGGATATGACATAAATTTTAATTTATGATATTCTAACTTTTCGTGAACCATGGCTAATAAAACATCTTTCTTATTTATTATTTTATTATTTAGGAGTGTTAATTTTATTAGTATATTTATTTCTTCTTTAAAATGTGTTTTTATTAATATTTAAATTCATGATAAATTGATGGATCCCATCTTTCTTTTATCCTTTTAGAAAATTTTAGATAATTTATCAATAATGATTTTTTGTCAATTAATGATAGGTTATATACTCTTTTTCAATGTTCATATTTTTATTACTTATTTCATAATAAATTATATATTTTCTTTAAAAAAATTCCTTAATATTAAAAATGATTATCTTTAAAATCAATTTTCTTCTTTGAGATTTAACCTTATTTTTTGTATTTTTTTAAATTATTTTTTGTTAATTTATCATTTTTTATTAAAAGCATCCTGATGTCTTATTTTTCTATTTTATTATTTATTAATTATTTATTAGTTCTTAATTTTCTGTTATTTATATCATTTTTATGTATAAAAATTACTAATTATTTCCGTCAATTTTAACTTCAAATAAATTAAGAGATCTTAAAGATATTTTTAAAACTTCAAGAATATTTTGTGATATTTTTTAAAAACTTGAGGGATATTATTGATATTATCCTAATAGAACACTGAGAATATTTAAGATGGGCCGGGCATGCATTTCAGATTATATATTACACTTCATGAAATTATACACACATGTACAATTGCAAGAATATCAGCAAAGTTCAATTTCAGTATTTAACAAGGACTGAGGAACACCCTCTTGCAAGCAAGACACAGGTGGAATGTTAAGTGTTTGCAAACCACCATAAGCATTCCAACAAAATGGATCCGAAACCATATCTCCAAAAGCAGGTAGAAGCTCCACTTCAGACAGTGTTAAGTTTGTGGATGGAATTGAATCACTACAGCCAAAGTGCACTGGAGGACTTCGAACATCAAAAGTTCCCTTTATGTTGGAATAAACTATGTCTGATACAAAACTGCTGATGTTTCGTTTGTACAAGCTTTGCTTAGACAGTAGTATCGATCTATCATTATTGGGTTTCTAACCTTATTCATGTGAATGTTGTTCAATGTTATGTCTGATACAGATCCTGATCCTCCTTGCCATGTCTTGATTCTAACTCCATTGTCTGAGGCTTTTATTACTGAGTCTCTTACTGTGATGTTGGAAACGCATGCCCGGTACTTGTGATTACCTAAGCTTCCAATGCTATATGGACAAGCAAATGACAAAGATATCAAATGTAAGACTATGACCATATATACTAAAATGGATCCGCAGTGAATAACATTACGAACAAGTGTTCAAGACATTTTTTGTTGAACAGTTGTTAAAGTTTATGTAAAATTTTGTACAAGCATCTAATGTCTAAAACTATTTTAAAAATGAAGGTTTTGTTTGTTTATGATTATGTTGAAAGAAGTTAATATTAAAAGTGCTCGTATTAAGAAGTACAAAATGTTCTTTCTAAGTTTTGATTCAAAAGCACTTTTTGTATGTCTTGAAAGAAACAAACATACACAACTTTTTTGGATGAAACCTATTAATCAATAGTGAGAATGTTACCTAATTCCATAACTAGGCCCACAGGCGATGTTCCTTGTGTCAACATCATAACATCCTCATCCAATTGAAATGCAGTCATCACCTGAACACAAGATCAATAGATCAAAAACAATGTAGTTTGCTTAATCAATTAATAGGTAAGTTTGGTATTAAAATTTATATATTTATATATATCAAATATGTAGTGGAACTAAACATGAACAATACAGGTTTTATGCTAACCATTAGAGACAACAGAACTGTATATTTGGACACCATTTGTGTTCTCAATATGAATGCCATCAGTGTTGGGACTATGTGAAGGAGCTGATATGAAAATGGATTCTACATGAACAATTTTGCAATTGTCAAATCTGCAATTGAATTGTGGGCTGTTCTTGATTCTAAGTCCTTGCACTGTCAAGTTGGAGCTCATGAAGAATCTGATTGCCTTCCTTTAAAGATTCAAGAAAGCAATTAGCATATATGTACTTTCTAATTCTATATCTAAAGCACGAAACTAATAATCATGCATTTTTTTTAAAAGGTAATTGTTAAGGAACTTACAATGGGGCTATCACAAGGTCCAGACAACGTAGTTCCATTTATCCCCAGTACATGCCATTGAGATGAAATGCGTAGAATCAGTGAAAATTCATATCAATTCTTCATTATGATTATATTCCAGTTCGGGCCTAAATAATGAAGTTTTGGATATTTCATCAAAAATACCCAAAATTGTGTGTAAAATCTTTGTACATGTATATAATAGTATATAGTAATGCAATTTTAGACTAATTTTCACCCAAGCTTAAAAGACTTTAGGGTTGAATACAATACATACATATAAACGTAATTTCTTATATACCAAGAAAATTTATTACTGTGTATATAAATGAGAAGTACCTTGTGGGGTTTGCAGGGAAGATCCCACCATTTCTGTCCTCTACCATCAATAAGGCCACCTCCTAACAAGGAAATTTCATTGATTCTATAGAACACAAGCCATTGGCGTCTACTACTATTCTTTGGCCAAGAGTCAGGTCCATCAGGTGGCATTATAGTTCCATCAACCTTCTTATTAAAACAACACATACTCAATTAACAAAAAGTCAAAAGCCTAATCAAATGGATCCAAAAAGAAAACCAAACCAAGAATTGTACCATTACCTGTAACATAATGCCTCGTTGACATGGACCTGTGAAAATTGTAGATTGAATCATGAAGGAAAATCCATAAGGAACAAAAATGACTGATAATGAGTTGCTTTGTCATGCTGTGTCCCAAGCCATCTTGAAAGACTCTGTATCGTCTGTTATGCCATCTCCAACCGCACCGAAATGTCGTACATCAAAAACATCCGTAGAACTGTGCGGAGGATCAGGTTCAGGCTCTAGCTCTTCAGGTGTTTCAGCAGACTCGGAAGTAGGTGATGGAGAAAGAGGTAATGAAATGTAGGAGCCCAGGTGGTGGTGATGACTGCGCTTGTGATTTGCATGATTATGCCATCTAGCATCAGTTGAGATCAGAATAAAACAAAACAAAGAAATGAAGAACAAAACAAAAAACAAACACTTGAAGCTCTTCATGTTTTAGATGAGCAAATTAATTAGAGCTACACACAAGATAAAGCTAGGTGTTCTTAAAATGAAATCTTTGCTCAAATTTGTTTTGTCACTGTCAAACAAATGCACCAAAGTTTAAGGAAGTAAAGAGAAGAAGAACAAGTTGCTAAATATTCCTTAAATTATAGTAAGTGACTTCTGAGAGAAGAGCAGAGCAGAACAACTTGAAAAAGATTAACAATGTTATATTTAACCCTTGGGAAGCACGTAGAATCACAAAGGTTAAGGGGGTGTATATATAATATGAATTGTTAGTGGGGAATTAACACAAACACCTCATCTGCACCTCATAAATTTTTTAATATTACCTTTTTTGGAGGGCGGGAACCGACCAATTCCATATAGGCATTAGTCATTCATTATCTTTTGATGAATGTGGAGTCTGAATCTGAATCTGTGGGGAAAAAAGATAACAGAATAACAAGAAATGTTACGGAAAACCAATCATTAAGTTCATCACGTTCTTCCCATAACTTTCACTTCTTTTGGTCCCAAATTTTTTGTGTTCAAACAAATCTGTCAAAAAATTTGATGATATTAGCAGATACTTAAAAGTGCAAATCAACTAAAGAAGATGTTAGGAGTCATTATGATACAAAACTCACACCAACAATTGTGATGAAACCTGATAACAATGATGGATCGAAACCACAAGATTATAAAGACAAGATTTGTTGAATCTTGACCCGTCACTTAACAAGATGAAAATCAAGATTACATTGGATTGAAACGTCACACCAAAAAAACCTAAGGATTTTCTCAAAATTTTAAGGTGATAAGTTTAGTTGTTTGAATGCCATAAGATTAACTTGATAAGTCCAATAATTTTTTTTAAAAACTAAGAGAAAGACAAAATCTCATAAGAAGATAATTTTTTTAATAATTTTATCTCTTCTTTAAAATTAGTAGTATTCCTCTTAATACTTAGAATAGCCCTCCAAAAATAAACAAAGTCATAATTACAGTACAAAAATTAAGCTAAACAAGATTTTTACTTTTTTTGAACCCTTAATCTTCTAAACATTAGTAGTTATTTATTGATTTTTAAAGATAGAATAAATAACAAGATTCAATATATTTTAACATACTCAATAAAGATTAAATTATTTTCCTATTTAATATCTTTGAAACTCTTCAAATTTACACCCTTTAAAGGTCAAACTATACTGGCTACGAATTTGCATATTAGTTAGCCTTTTCAATTGATTTAATAACATGGACTAGGCCTTATTATTTGAGCACATCTGATTCACATGTTCAACTCCTTGGTTTTGCATCAGATTAAGTGTTATATTAAAAGTGATTTCACTCAAAATTAGTTTGATAACAAGTAGATTTCAGGTGCTTCTCACAAAAAATGTTCTTGAGTCCTAAAAACATTTGTATTTGATTGAGATGTTTTCCTGTTCGGATCAGAAGTGCTTTACATAATATATTTGCACTACAAAAATACTTTACGTTTCAAAACATGTTTAGAATTGTGCAGTTTATAATTACAAGTATGTTGAATTAAGATTTCTATTTCAGGGAATTTCCTGCAATTGCAAAACCAGTAAATAACTACAAAATGAACGTTATCCAAAACCGACTCTGCACTAAGCTTAAGAGCTTATTGACGTTCCACTTTGTTGTTCAAAGTTGAAATTGTGAATGAGATAAGAGTTTTGAGGTTGGCTGAAAAGGGTTAGCTACCTTTTTGTCAGATTGTTGCGTAGTATTCCACTGGAGATCTTTAGCTCAGCTACCTTAACTTCATTGACGCCCAATAATGACCACTTCCACTTTGATTTCTTTTACGCCTGAGATAAAGTGAATAGAAGTTAGGTGTCAAATAGAAATGGGAAACAGGTAGATTATTTGTATTAGGGTTGAACGCATTTGTGAAGGAAACATAACATACATTTATAAAACACTTAATTGTTTAATTATGATAAGATAATAAATTATGTAATAAATAATTATTATTTAAAATAATAAAATTTATTTATTTAATTATATAAGTTCTTATAATAATATAATTTATAATAAATAGACTTTTTCTTTAGAAAAAATTGTCATAAAAATCATCAAATTAATTTGTTTGTTGCAATGTATACGAGTACGAATAGGGACGGTTATTGAAATAAATATCTCCGAATCAAATAATAAAATGTGTATCTAAAACTACTTGAAAATCATTACGGTTCGAAGACGATTTTTTACCCATTGATAACGATTCATGACATATATTAAAAAATACAAAAGAAAAATATTTTTTAAAACTTCTAAAAATTTTCTATATATTTATACGAAAAATCAATAAATCTTAATTATTAATTAATATATAAATTAATTAAGAGTACGGGCGGATACGATTATCAGTATAACCGTACAAGAACCTTATTCGTTGTTTCATGTTCGTTTTTTATCCAAAATCATACAGATCTTCGAAATTTATCGGATAAAAATCGAACCGATAGTATAGATAACCGTGGAAAACCAAATCCGAAATATTTTGTCCATTCTTAGTTATTTGTTTTATTTAATCCTATAAATTATAACAGATATAATCTGAAAAAAAGAATTAATAAATAAAAAAACTATATTATTTTTATATTTTTATATTAAAAAAATATTATAATAATATGTTTTGTTTTTAATTAATTTATTATTTTATATCACTTACAATTTAAAAAATTAAATAATACAAATTATTTAACCTAAATAATGTTATATCTTGCGTGTGAAATTTTATTTTTGACTAATATAAAATCACCTAAATATAAAATTGGATCCAAACTTTTATTTTTAGCTTGTATAAATGAACTTTTTATTTTAAATCAAATCTAAACTTTTAAAAGAAAACTTCATTAACTTCTATTTTTATTATTTAAATTTTTTTAACATTTTCAAGTGGAAATTACATATTGCACATACGTCACACTTCTGTTTGACACTTCTATTTTGATTGTTAACAAATGGCGCCTTACTAGTTTTTATGAAATAACGTTTGTGACGTCTTAAATCTCATGTTATTTACAATTTTTTATCAAATAAATTTCACATGTTTGATGTTTGTGATGTCACAAAATTACACTGACAAATTGGACTCACTTTTCGAACCATTTTGTGTTTAACAGGAACGTATAGAAGTTGTGTTATCACTTTGAGTCTTTGACACAATCTCTATTGTGTAAAATAAAGTGCTCCATACAAGGCATCAACAAATTGTTTTGTTTTAGGAGTGTTTTATAATGCTAAGGATGCATCACCTAACAATACATTGACAAAACTCACAAGTAACTTAGCTTAGAAATTCACATTCGGGAGGGTGAGAAATAAAAGCAGGGCTATCTTACTTAAACCAAAAGGAACGAACATTAAATATATATAATAATTAACAAAAAATAGAGTAAAAGAAAAAAGACAACAATTGCAGAATCCGTATGATTATATTGGATTATAAATATAGCCACTTTTCTACAGCAATATGAAACATTCTACAACAAGAAGATATCAACACATGTCCCATTTACAAGCTAAGGAAGCCACACTGCTTTCTTGCATGCTCTGGAATCAGCTTCACCAGCACCTCCGATGGTGCTCCTCTCAGTTCTGATCAATGGTGACAGGAAATGTTTAATATCAGTGGAAATCCGACTGAAACGAATAAAATTAAACAAAGAATTACAAAAATCTCTTCATACCGTGGGACTTGAAATTGAATAATGGAGGAAGGAAACGTCCGTTTGGTAAGCGGGTGTTAGGGTCCCTTAGTTCATCAAAAAATGGATGAATCAAAGCATCCAACTGCATAGCGTATTAATCAATGGTAATAAAATGTATGAGTAAGGAGGAATTAAATAAGCATTCACAGGAAAATATATCGGCTTGTCAGAAGACAAATTCTCACCGCTGTGCTTCTAAGGTTTGGAGAGTATTGCAATAACCTTGAGACAAGATCAACAGCTTCAGGAGGCATGCGTTTATGAAATATCTAATCATCAATGAGATATAAGAGCTTATCAGATGCTATCAACGGGAAAGAGATACAAAATAAAAATATATATGAGATGCTATTACCGGAAAAGAGATAAAAGGGAGAGAACACAGTCACTACCTTGTGCCACGGATGGGCTTTAATTTGAGGAAATTTGAACTCTGTGTAGTTTGGGTTCATACATTTGATCTCTTCTCTTGTTGGGGTCCCTAAAACCTATAAAACAAATAATGACAAAGATCATCCAGTGAAAATCAGCTGCATAAAGTACAAAAGAAGCAAGGGAGACATCGCAAATTTTCAACACAAAGACAACTTTCATGAAATTGTCAACTAAAAGCACACACTTGAGTCCATTCAAGTCTAATGATTTACATGTGTTCTGCGCACCAAAAGTCAGAGTTCATGCTGTACAGACTTCGCATTGGTACTGATTGGCACATTCAAGTTATCTGGGAGTAGTTGTATTAAAAGAAAGTTAGAGCTCATATTTACCTTAATTATCTCAACAAGCTGATCTACTCCACTTTCACCGGGGAAGAGAGGCTAACATCAATAAGAGTGACTTATCAGCTTATTTGCAAAACGAGACTTGAGAAAAAGAAATCAACTATAAAGAATAGTATCTACCTGCCCAAGTAATAGTTCAGCTAGAACACATCCAGCAGACCAGATGTCAATAGCTGTGGTGTACTCAGTTGCACCAAATATGAGTTCAGGTGCACGGTAGTACCTAGAACATATGTAAGATATGTTTGGTTCCCCCTTTACCTGTCAATTTAAATTCAATCAGAAACAAAAATCATCCAGCATACAAGTGCATGAAAAATGCCACAATGAGCAGAAACAAACCAAGACTTTCGCACTCCCAAAGTCACACAGTTTAAGCTGGTGTGTATGAGGATTGACCTGTTGCCACAAAAAAAATGGTTATGAATAAATTCTGATTAGTTACAGAGACATGTCAAAAAGTGCAACCAGCGTCACGCAAGATGCACATCCTTGTGGACTTCTTGAAAATACATAATATGACATGCTAATTTTGATGACCTCAATGTCATAAATTTCCATGAAAGCATGTAAACAAACGAATCATGAAAACACGTACCAAAGGGACAGCCATATAGTACAAATTACAATCTTATCCGCTATGAACCACAAGGTTTCTACAGTGTAAATTCCTCAAGCCAAAAAGAGGGAGAGAAAGAACAATTGACATACCAGCAAATTTTGAGGCTTTATATCTCTATGGCACACTCCCATACTATTGTGAATATAGTTAAGTGCTCTACATATCTGCAGGAGGAGGGAGAGAAGGACAGAAGAGAAGGGGGGGTGGGGGAACACCTTAATATGAGATTCAATAAACACTCAACATCAAAATTGAAGTCACCTAAAATAAATAAATATACCTGGTAAGAGTATAGTTTAACATATATCAATGGCATCCTTTGGTTCATCTTAGTATAGTGCTTGATCACCCGATGAACAGTTTCCGGTACATATTCAAGAACAAGGTTAAGATAAAGCTCTTCTTTTTCAGTGGTTGAAAAGAAACAATGCTTCAGTGACACAACATTTGGGTGATCAAGAAGTCGAATTGTTGTTAATTCCCGATTCTTGTATCTCTTATCTTGAAGAACTTTTTTGATAGCAACAGTTTCACCAGTTTCTAAGCATTTTGCCTGCAAAACCATAATAGTGCGTCACTTTAAAATCCTACAGGAAACGTTAAAGTTAATAATAAGCATAATAATGGCCTCAGCAAAAGATTAGGACTTGACCCTCTTAAACCTATACCATCATAGTATGACTAAGTACCTGAAAAACTACACCAAAAGATCCATGTCCAACAGCACGTTCCGCCATATAACTTATTGTCTACAATTACCAACATCAACAGGTCAGTCATATTACATTAAGTCATTAAGATTCCAGCAAGTAAAGGAAACAAAGGTTCCGGACAATCAAAAACTATTGCAGAAGAAAACCTGTTTTGGTTGGCCATTCTTTCCACCAATGGTAGTAACAATAATATGACCAGTTTCGGTTCCATTACCATCAACAACAGTTGCTATTTCCTGCATAAAGAAGATTTATCTTTATCAAATCTTCACTGGTTTAGTGTCCAACACTGGCCTACCATGGATCCCTTGAAAATTCACTTACTGATTGACTGACCTAAAAAATTTAGAGGAGGAAAAACAAGATAAAGTAACAAAACAACCATTCACCTTATCATCTCTGATTTTCATGTCATTCATCTCAGCAGGCAATTTATCCACACCAACTGTAATCCCACTAGCTACGCTAGCAGAGGCCATTCACTTTAGGGTAAATACTCCTCAAGCTTTTCTCTCACGGATCAATGAAGTAATAAATCAGTTATTAACTGCAAAAAACAATGAAAGGATTGTATCAACTTTAAGTGATAAAGACAACAACTTATACAATAAACATGGTTCTCATTAACACGACTTAACAAAACATATTTGCGCTCATCAAAAACAGCTATAGCATCCAGATGTAAGTCTACTACATGTTCCAGAACTATATCCTAAGTGCTAACAGAAAAGAGAATCTAACATTACCTAACTTAGAATCCAAATTAAGGTTGAAACTCAAGATTAATTTTTCATGATTTTTTTATGATCCGAAGCCAATTAATTTTTTTTCCTTAATTTGTTAATCAATTGTCGTTAATATTTTGTAAAAAAAAAAACAAAACATGAGCATTTCAAACTCTATGAAAACTCGAAATGAAATTACCCAGAAAAACAACACACAAAATTAAAAAAGAAATTACCCAGAAAAACAAATAACAAAATTAAGGAAAACATACTAGTAAATAAGAATTTAAGAGTAATTTTATATGGCACTAGTGGGACGCCAAAACCACGATTTATTTATAGTTATTGATTAAATTTCATTAAAATTCAAATTGTTAGATTTGTGACAAGTAATTAGTATTAAGTGTTGTATTAGTATTTTAAAGTGTATTCCAGAATTTAGCGGCCACTTTCTCAGCACCCAAATGGTCGTAGGGGCTAGAAATGTAATATTCTGACCACTAAGCACCCTGAATCAATCATTCTGTACCACTTTCCCCGATAACCAAACCAGATCGGTACTAGAAACAACATCTTAAGAAAGGGAACAAAATAAACAAAGAAGACAAAATCACCTAAAGAAAACCCCAGGAAAAAATCCACACGCACAGATCGAACAGAAACAGGAAAATTACAACTAATACATAAAAAAGAAGAGAAAATCCTCGATCCCAAAAGGAAAATGAAATTTCCAGTAAAAAGAAAAATTACCGAGAATTAGATTGGGGAGTTTAAAAAAGCTGAAAGAACCACAAAAGCCAATTCATACACCGACTAGAACGTGAAAGAGAACATTACAGTTGGATCGTTTTCCATTATAACTAATTTGGTTTCGGAAAAAGAGAAGATACAAACAAAATGCAAGAAGACTTGGAGGAGGTTAGAGAAGAAGAATAGAAGAGAAACGGAGGTTTAGAAATAATAGAAGTTGGTTTGAATTTCTTTTTCTTTCTTTTCGTTTTTGATTTTGGTTTTTGGTTTTTGGATCGGTGGATGGACAGTCAAGATATACAACCCATCAAACCAATCAAGCTCAAAATTTTATACCATTATTATTGCGTCTTCTGTTTAGTCAGTCAGTGGTTTGCTTTCGAAAATTTCAACTTTCAACTGTCTCTTACTTTTTGACCATTCAACCATGGACCCCACTATTCTATCTCTTTAATTATTGCCTCTTTCTTCCTCTTTTCATTTATTATTTCCATTTTAGTTCGACCAAGCTAACTGCTACATAAATAATAAAAATAATTTTATTTTTTATTTATTTATATTAATAAATTAATTAATAATTTATTTAAGAAAAATAAATTATATTAAATATTTTAATATAAAATTATTTAAATATATTATAATTAAAATTGTTATGAATTATTAAGTGATTGTTTTTTTATTTATTTAAATATATTTTAATATTATAAAATAAATTTTTTTAATTTTTTAATTTAATAGTGATAATAAATATAATTTGTGTAAGGTAAAGTGATGGTATGATTGAATTGAAACTAAAACTTATGTGATTTTAAGTGATTTAAAATCAACTAAGTTTAATATTTTTATTTTATTTTTGATATTTATATTATAATTTTGATATCTATTATCTCTTAAATTCTTTAGTGATATTTTAAAAGTATTTATATTTTCAAAAATATCTTAATTTAATTTTTATTATTTTCTTTCATTTTCTCCCTTTTCGTTTTATATTTTGGATAGAATTTTAATTTAATTATTGTATTTATATTAAATGTGTTATTTATTTTCATAATTTTAAGAATATGACATTTAGTCTATTTATTTATAAAAATAATGTCATAAAGAAACATTTAATGATTTTAAATTTATTTAAAAGAATAAAATTATAGGATATCTTGATCATTTTCGGTGTTTAATGTACAAAATGACTAAAATACCCCTAGATTATAATTATTTGTAATTTTTTTTATTTAATAAGATCAAAATAAATGAAAAATATACTCTTAATAATATTTATTTAAAAAAAATTAACGATAAAAATATTTTTGTGACTCATTTTTACAAATAAAAAGACTAATGAATGTCATTTTTATAATTAAAATGATTAATAGACATATTTTTTTAAAATACAATAACTAATAAGTATTTTTTTATAAGTTAAATGATAAAATAATACTTTTATTAAAAAAATAGACCTCTTGACAATTTATCTCTTTTCTTTTTTTACTTTTCTATCATCTCTTTTTCACACATTTATATATTTACATGAAAATTTTTATTAAACTTGAAATATTAAATCTTAAATATAAATACTAAACTCAATAAGAAATAATAAATAATAGAAAATGGGTAAAGATAATAATAATAAATTTAAGTGATTTAAATATCCTTTAATTTTTTGTGCATATATTTTTTTTATCATATAAATAACTTTTAGATAATATATATACGTTTAAAAAATCAATTAAAAATCTGAGCATTAGTAATAAAGGAGATAAAAAATTTAAGGATCCAATTATTATCTAAAATTATTTAATTTAGTCTTGGATATGTAAATTTAGTCTCATATTTTATAAAAATAAAATATTTTATTGTAAAATTATATTTTAATATTTCAAATAATTATGTAACTCAAAGATAAAATTATAGAATTAAATATATTTATTTTTATAGTAATAAAACTTATAATATCTTATTAAAAATAATATAATTTATTTTATATAAAAATTAAACCACTATTAATCTCGCCCTAAAAGCGATAAAGTACCATATCAAAATCAACAGGTCCAAAATTGCAAACAGCGGGTCTCTCTTTCTCTGTCTTGCAGACTTTAGTATCCATCTAAATCTTCATTTACGCTTTGCGTTTAGAAAATAAAAAGAAAAAAACATTTTTATTATATTTTTATGTAATATGTTTATACCACGAAATAGAACTTTATACAATATAATCTCTTTATCATATTTTTTATCTTATTTATATATATATGATATTAATTCTATTGTTATTATTTTATTTTTAAATAGTTTTATTTAATTGATAAATATTTAATTATTTTTCATATAATAATTATCATATATAAAATAAATTTTTATATAGTAATGAAAATATTGCTATATTTAAATTACGTTAAAGAGTCATTTTACACATATAAATAAATATATCTTTGATAAATATTTTATTTTTGTTCTGCATTTTAATAACTTAAATTTATTAAATATTAAAAAAATTAATTTTTTAAAATAAATAAGTTCAAATCTTTAACCCCATTTTATAAAATTTTGTATTTTAAATTAAGTTTTTTATAAAAAAAAATTTTAATTAAGCTTTTAATATTTAGCTATGAAAATTACGAAGAAAAAACTCTTTTACAATGTCTATAAAACAATTTTTATTAATCATTTTAAATATATTAATTTTTATAACTAACTAATTTAATAAGATTTTTTTTTTTTTTTTGCAATTGACAAAAACTAAAAATCACGAATATTGTTTATTCTAACAATCTTTTAATTATAGTAATAGATACGATAATTTTAATATAAATTAATAATTATGTGTATTTTTATTTTTTATTTAATATTTTATTATTTATATTTTAAATTAGTATGATTTCAATAATAAAAATTATCAAAGGTAAATATATAAAGGTGGTAATGAATCCTATTTAAAACCTCTTAATTGCTTGGGCAGACTGTGAATACGCATTACCGTCTTTAAACCATAAAGCCAATTTTGGTATTTTCTGTGATATGGTTTGGATTTTGGAACATGCGACCACCTTATATTTTTCTTTTATTTTTGTTACATTTTACTTTAAAATATTTTTATATACGACAATATATTGACATATCATAGGATAATTTTATCTTAATCTATTACTTTTATAGAAATTACAAAAATTATAATAGATAACAACGCAATCAAGAATTAATATCAGGTGAGATAGAGATGACATGTCCACTTAACTTTCTCATAAATACTTTTTTATTATATTTATAAAAATACATCTTTATCTTAAATTTATTATTTAATATTTATTTATATTTTTCACTTTTTAATAATAGTATCCAATTTTCTCTAACTTGATTATAATAGAATGATAAGTATTTTGACATATTCTCATAAATTTTAAAAAAATTAAATCAAATAATACTTAAAATTTATATATAATAATATTAAACGAGTTTGATTTTACAGAGTTCAATATTAAATGACTTTAAATAATAATAGTTAAATTTGATCTTCGTTCAATTGGGTTATATTTAATGTGAAAATGATGAGTAAGATTTTTTAAATAATAAAAATATATTAACTTGATATAAGAAGTTGTTACAAATTTTAAAAGTATAATTTCGTTATTTTTCTTAAATTTTAGTAGTTTAATTTTTTGAGTATTTTCTTAAAAAAAGATATATTTTAGCTCACATATAATTTAGTCATTTCATATTATATCACATATAACTATATAAATATTCATTGTTATTTATATCATCTTATATTGATCTTATCTATTTTTCTTTCACATATTTGAATTTTTAAAATATTTATTATAATCATGTTGTTTTATTTTTTTATTTGTCTGTATATATATTAAGCTATGTTATTTAATATTGTTATAAATTTTTATTTTTTATAACAAAAGCTACGTTACAATAATGTATTTTTATTTTATTTTAATTAGATAAAAATATATATTTAACATATAACACTTATGGTATAATATTAAAAAATATTTTAATTTATAAATTTTTGGAACATCTATATTACTTTTTTTATATTATTTTATAATAATTCGATTAAAAAATTCATAAATTTTACCATATTCATTCAAATAGTATCAAAATTATTTACCTCTAAACATTAATCATAAATACATACCTAATCATGCATATACAAAGAACTTATGTATATATAATATTTTATCCTCTTGCACACTCAGTTAGTCATAATTGTTAAAATTATTATTAGTGAACAATTAAAACCCTAGAAAAAATATTTATAAACTTCACAAATATAATATTTTTTAAAATATATAATTTAATATTTACATAAATTTTTAAAACTTTATAATTAATTTTTAAATTATATGATTTAATCTTGTAGTTTTTAAAAATTTATACATAAATTTCAACTTAACTATTAAAAAACATATTATTTATTCAAAATTACATGACCAATTTACCGTTATTGAGAGAAAAATTTGAGAAAATGAGATTTAGCAATGATTTTAAAGAAATGAAATATAAAATGATTTTTTTTTTGGTATTATATATAATACACACAAAAATAGAATATGTGAATTAGGTACCTGCTCGAGGTATATTTTCAACTATTATTGTAGCCTATTTTATAATATTAATAAATTTTGTTATCTTTATATTTATTTAAAAAAGATGAATTACTTTCACATTTTTTAATTAAAGAACACACTTGGATATTTATTTTGTATTGTTAAAATAGTAATTTCTTTTTTAAATAGAAAATAATAAATTGGTACGACAATATATTATTAATAATAATAATAAAAAAAGAATATATTGATTAGACTTCCACTGCATTTTAATTCATGTTTACTTTCTTCTTCAACCTATCGTCTTATTTGATCCACCAAGAGGCACCGACTATGAATTAGTCTATTATGATCAGCTAAAATAACGAGGTCTGATTCGGAGTCAAATTTTGAAGCATTTACTGTTCAATTCTAGTTCAAAATTTGACTTTTTTGGGGGTAACGTCTTCAAAGTGACAACACATATCCTATATGTTATTACCTATTTGCACCTATCATAAGCAAGAGAAATGATCCGGCATCATTTATATTATGATAGGTAACTAAATTTAAGTGATTATATTATTTATTATATAAGCAATTCCTCTTTCAACAACCTAAATGATGTGGAATTCACTTTCCTTTTTTAGTCACTTTAATTTAACGAGGAATATTTAAGTTATTTTCGTTATAAAAATAATTTTTTTATAATTTTTTAAATAATATAATATTATTTTATTAATAATTTTTTTTATATAATATTATAGTGAATTTAATAAAAAAATAATCATTTTATTATAATAATTTAAAATTAAATTTAAACATTACGATACTTTTTATATCAATTTTACGATCCAAACATTATACTTATGTAATATACAGAAAATTTTCTTAAATTATAAAATTTACAAAAACATTTGAACATAATATAAAAATTATTTTGTATTCAAATTTAGTTTCAACTATTAAAATAAAATTATAATTTTATTCAATTAAATTTATTTTAAAATATTTAATCCTTATCTAATGTAAGAACCATTAAAATAAAATGTAGTTATTTTTAGATGACATATTTGCATCTTTTTTTTAATAATATTCTTACACCCATTTTTAATATTATGGTAATAAGTTTGTTTGAAATGATAAGTTTATATATCATTAAATTAGGATTAATTTATGATAAAGATTGAAGAGTCATTTAAGCTTTAGATTTAATTTAATCCATCGTAGGGTTTGCACCTTAAGCTTTGTTGTGATGGAGATGAAATAACATTAAAAAAATGAGATGTATTACATATTTTGTAAAATTAAAAATAAGTATTATAATTTTTTTATATTATTAATTTGTATAATTTATTTTTATAATTATGAAAATTAACATTTTAGCTTTGTCATCATAGATATAGATGTAAATTTGGGAGTGTTAGGCTAGCAAGAGTTTGAAATTTTGGGTTTATTGGACGTGATACATTTTTTTTTAAAATTAAATGCAGGCCAAAAACTTGGTCATAAAACATTCAAGTAAATTTATGCCCCGTTTTTTGTTAACATTTCATTAATATTGAAATCAATAAAAAAAACTCAAATTAAATGCAAGCACAAAACTTGATCCTAAAACATTATAATTTTATACCTGAATTTTTTGAACATTGAATTAACTTAAAATTATGTCCTAATATAAATGATATAATAAATTATAAAATAATAATATTTTTTATTTAAATGTTTCTATATTTTATTTTAAATTTGACTAAATTCATTTGAACTTCGAGAGTAATCAAATCAAGTTGAGTTATTCAATTTTTAATTAAATATAACCAAATCTATATAACTAACTATATCTTTGTAATTACTTATCAAAAACTACCTTAAAATTAATAGATTAGAGGTATTTAAGTTAAAAATATCAAAAGATTCATTGATTTACTCTTTAAATTAAAGATTTATTATTTTACTATTTGAATTAAAGATTATTTGTGTTTTCTCTTTGATTATTTCTTAATTAAGGATGACAACTCCTTAGTTTATTCATTAATTTACTCATTGAATTAAGATTATTGATTTACTAATTGAATAAAGGAAATAACGATGCTTAAATTATTCTTTAATTTTATCTTCAATAAATTACTTATAAAAAATTACATGAAAATTATTATATTAGAGGTATTCAAGCTAAAAATATTAAAAATATTCTAATTATTTTTATACAATAACTATGTCATTTTTCAAGTTTTATATGATTGATTGATATTTTTGTTATTATAAAAAAATATCATCATATTAAAAAAATAAGATATTTATAAATTATATTCATAAAAATAATATTATTTATATTTATTTAATATATTTTATTATTAAAAAATTTAATGATATTTAAATTTAATTATATTTAAAATTAATTTAATATTTAATATTATTTTTATTTTTATAAATTTTATTAGTGTAATTATTTTAATTTAAAAAGATGATGATGCTTTAGATTGCAGCATTTATTGAAAATAACATGCAAATCAAACCATTTCGGTGCGAGGTCGCTTAAAAGTTAGCAAAACTCTATTGTCCAAATGATGGATAAAAAAACAGAATATGATGAGTGTTTAAAAATAACGTGTTTAATAATATTTTTCGTAACAAAATATTTAATAATTAAAATATATAGATAAAAAAATAACATATATATATTATATTGATTAAAATAATTTTAAATCTAATCATTTAAATTTTAAAATTTATTTAAAATAAGTTTATATTTATTAATTTTATTTTTAATTATAAATAATATTTATATCAATCTATAATATAAAATTATAATTTATGTAATTGTTAAGATGCTTTTTCTTTAGCCGAAATAAGTTCCTCTTTACGCTGAAACAGCCGTAATTAACTTCTCATTGCTATCTATGACTTTATTGACTATATCATTATTTCGGACCTTTGAACATTGGAATTGTGGTAATTTGTAAAATAATTTAGATTACTTTTTCAAATTTATTCATAATTAATTAAACATAAGGTATAAAGTAGATGATTATTATTTAAGATTAAATATATATTAATATTATTATTATTTATATATATATATAATAAAATATAATTTAATTTTAATATTGAATATTTTTTTTTCTTAAATACACGTAATAAATAATTAAATAATGAAAATTAAGGAAAACGTTTTAAATTATTCATTGGAATAAATATTTTTTTTTTAATTTTTTATATTTTTGAATTAGTATTAAAAAATAATAAAAGCGATTAAATCAATATAAAATTGATATCTACGATTATGTTTTTGAAACCATCTAAAATAAAATTAGGATTAGTTATAATTATTTCTAACCATCCGGTGCGCATGAACGATAAAACCATATACTCAAATGAATATGTTTATTTTATATACGTAGGAAAAATATATTTACAGCGGTAACCCAATTCTTTAAAACCAAAAATAGTGAAAGAAAACAATAGCTAGTCACACCACTTAAATGTTATTTTAAAGACAATTATTTCTCATTATACAAGTAGACTCTAGAAATAATTATCTCCTTGATACAAATCACAAAGTAATTATAAAATTTTACCCCGTTGAGAAATTCAAGGTTTTAAACAAAAATTTACACCATTTTCGATATAAGTAATTAAATAACATAAATAATTTAATATCTGATATTTTTTTAATTTAATTAGGTAAAAGATACGTGAATAGTTGCATAAATAATTGGAGGGTTAAAATCATATATCTTAATTATTAAGATTAAAAAAATAAGGATATTTTTTCCAAATGTCATTTGATTGAGGTATAATGATTTAATAAATTGTGAATATTCTTCGTATATTATAATTGAATTATTGAGGTATATTAAACCATTTTCATGTAAGATTTGATTTAAATTATTATTATTATTATTGTTGTTGTTATTGTTATTGTTATTATAATATTAAAAATTTAGTTATGTATGGTTTAGATAAAGTCCCAACGAATAATGATTATGTATCCTTTCATGGAAGGTCATCATCCACATATAGGCTGATAATTCATGCATATCACTCTCAATATTCAAACCTCTCAACCAAAAGAGAGACCAAAAAAAAAAAAAATATTTTAAAAAAATCATAGCTTTAGAATTTTTTTTTTGGGTCAAACATAGCATGTGGGACAAGAATTGAAGGATATCTTTTTAACTTTTTATCAAATCATATTTTATTAATTTTTAAACTTATCACTTAATACAAAGAGTTAGTATGATAGTTAAACCACAAATCCTCACCACATATTAAAAATAGTTAAAAAAATTAAATTTACTAAAATTTAAAACTATTGATAAAAATATAAACATTATTTTTATACAAACGTTTATAATATATCATTTCATTTAAATTGTTTGATTTAAAAAAGAATGGAGAAAATTTAATGAATCTAATAATTAGTTTATATTATGTCTCATCCTCTCCATGTCTTGCTTTAATAAGTACCATTTTTTTAGGTGTTTTAATTTTTAATTGGGATATGCCAAAAGATTCGGTGCGGATGTTGGCGTAATCACTACCTTTTCGATTGAATCTGTTATTCTGCACAAGGCCGAACTTGAGCCTTTCAATAAATAAATTGAACTTGCACATTATTCTTAACAAATCCCTTAATTCAACTAAGGACATCCTTCTTTTTACTTAAAGTATTGGCCGTTTTCTAAAACTATAAAAAAACTATCAATTAAAAAAACAAATGTAATTATAACCCTTAAGATATTATTATACTACATTTTAATCCCTAGATATCTTAATTTTATCATAATTTTCTTTCAAACATATCACTTAAAAAGTTATTACAAAATATATAATTGTTCTTTTAAAACTTGATAGGTATTTTTTGTTATTTTAATAAAATTTAAGGAAGGTCTTTGTAATTGACACAAAAATTAAACACATATTAAAAATAAAACTAATTTAAATATATATTCAATAATAATATTTATGGTTTAAAATTTTTCTTAAATATATAATATAATTTGTCTCGATTATGATCCGTAATCAAAGTTGTTAGAGTTTTAATAATTTTTATGATTTTAAATGAGTATAAAAAATTAAAATATTTATAAACATATATTCAAAAATAACAATTGGATCAAAAATAAAAGTAATCTTTGAAGGATAATCTCATATAATATTGAAAAAAGTATAACCAGAGTCATTTCATTTTCATAAATTATAAATAATGTTTACTTTATTTTAAATTAGGGTATAATCGTCTTATCATTACATTGGTTGATATTTTAATAATTTTAAATCAATTTTGATAATTTAAATCATTTTATTTTTCATTTTTTTACTTTTTGTGATATTTTACTCTAAAATATTTAATAAACTCTTATTAATAAGTTTTAATTTGATCAAACTAAAATTTTATCGTGAAAAAATAATAATTCAAAAATTAAAAATTTACAAAAAATAACTAAAGTATCAAAAAATGTAACATTTAGGTAATTAAAGTACAATAATTTTAAAAAATAAATTAATATAATAAATTTATTAAAATAAAATGTTCAAAATATCATGACACTATAATATTTTTTAAAGAAAAATTACTCACTAATCCATTATATTAATCTAAAAGAGTTATTTAATCCTTTAAAAAAATATGTTAATTTGTCATTTATTTTTCTAAAAAATATCCAAAAATATTAAAATATGATTTTTATTAATATTTTTGAATAAAATAATATTATTTTTTCAATACTTTATTCTATTAGTAAATAAAGAAAGGATAAAAATGATTTTTTATTATGATATTTTATCATAAAAAATATTAAAATATCAAGTAAATAATTAAATTTTATCATAAAATTATTAAAATATTAATTAAATAGTAGATTTTATCAACTTTTGATATTTTCATGAAATGTAAGAAATTTAATAATATATTTTGTAATATAAGGTACTAATTAAAACAAACCTTCTTATATAATGGATTTTTACGACACCTCACTTATTCTTTTAGAATATGTTTACTAATAAGGAAAGAAAATGACTGAAAATACAATCATCTCATTCTCTTGTTTACTTCCTGACAAATATTGTGGAAATAGAATAAGCACCCTCACAAATATAATAGTTATTCTGTTAATTTCAAACTCTCCTTGGTATTTATTTTCTTTCTTTAATTTACAAAAAAATATTTTTTATATTTGTTATTATTTTAAAAATATAATTTTAATAAATTAATATTTTTATTTCAATTTCTTAACATTATTAAATAAACAAAAAAAATGAAATGAATTTTACACTACTTATTATCTCCATTTTAATATTTATTTATTTCACTTATAATTGATTCCCACAATATGCCTCTTCAAAAATAAATATAATAATAGTATAAAATAACTTCCATAACCCACCCAAAAACTAATAAATCAATTTCACACTAAAAATAATTAAAAAAAATTCCACGTATTTATAATTAAGATTTAAATATCAAATCTTTTATTTCGTTTTTAGTATTTTTAGATAGAATTTAAATTGAAAATGGGATGTTTAATTTTTATTTTTTTTTAAATGAGTAAACAAGAGGTGAAGATCAATGTTCATATATGATGGAATCATTGAAGCAATTAGACAAAGGTAGTGACTTTATATAAAGTTCATAACTTTACAATAAGCTCCAACATATTGATTGGTCCCTTCCAGAAGGTACTAGTCCAATAGTGTAAACCACGCATCAAAAGATAAAGAAAAACGAGTTTTGAGAAAAATACAGCCCAAGACCAACTATGTGGACTTTGATTTTGCAACACGGCTCAAGCTCTTTAACTCTCATGATGCGTGACACTTGGCAAATTAAACAAGAGATAAGAGATAAGAGATAAGAAATTTTCTAAGTATTAGACATACATACTTTAAAAAAAAAATTATATATATTTTTTAGTTTTTGAGTTATAAAATGTGTTTTTTTAAAAACAATTAATTTTTTTTTGGATATTTATGGTAAATATTTTATTATTAATTTTAATAATAACATAATATTCAAAAATATCAAATATTATTTTTTGTTTTCCTATAAGTAAAATAATAAAAAAATAGATTTTTATAAATTAAAAATGATATATATTATCTAAATAAAATAACTAATTAATTATTATCATATTAGTATTTTACAAGTTACGAAATAGTGATGCACTGACTAATTTATACGTAAAATTAAAAGAAACTTAAAATCGAAAAAAATAAAAAAGAATAATGTCTAATTGAGAAGTTAAGTATATATATATATAATTAATATTTGACATAAATACAAACAAACAACTTTACTTTTACTTTATTATTTTATTAAATTACTCAAGTAAATTAATTCACCGAAAACAACTGTTAAAATTATTAAAATAACAACATTAAAATTTATAATAATAAAAATAATAAAAGTAATTACTTCTACAAACATAACTTCTTTTCTCAACTATATACAAGATTTGAAATATCGACTTCGATGAAAATATTAAGATATAATTTTTACGAAAATATCGAATATATTATCATTGTTAATAAAAACTTTGAAAAAAATCACGAAAACTATTAAAATTTTATAAAATATATGAATCTTTTTATAAAACATTAAAAAAATCAATTAATTATATTTAAAACTAATTTTTTATTTAATACATGTATTTTTAAATACATAAAATATTTATATTAATCAATAAATTAATTAATTAATTATAATATTGTATAATAAAATATATATTTTTTGATAAATACTATAGAATAAATAGTTAAAAAATTTAAAATAATTAAATAAACTATCTAAATATAAATAGATAAATTTTAATTGTATGAAAATAAATTTAATTGATTACTTAATTTTAAAAATACTTATATATAACAAACATACTAAAAAAGAAAAAAGAGAAAATATATTATTTACAATAAAACTAAAGAAAAATTAAATAAAATAATTAATTACAAAAAAGCAAAAAAAAAGTAAAAAAAAATTAATATTTAATATTTTTGATGTTTTATTTGATATTTTAGCAAGAATCAAGACATTTTTGCCAAATAAGACATCACAGTGACATTTTATATTCTTTTTTCTTACCAGTTAATATTAGCTTCTTTCTAATATTGTTTTGACATAGAAAAAAATAAATTCAATATATTAGGATAGATTTCAATTTTATTTTTATTTAGACAGGAATTTAGTTAAAGAATTTTAGATAGAAATCAATTTTTTTCGAAAGCTATAATTTGATTGCTAAGATATACGTGGTTTCCTAATTTTAGACAACTTTTTCAGATTACGAGAGTATATATATTTATATATAAAGAAGTTTAAGTGTAAAGTTTAATATATTTATAAATTATTATAAATTTTACGCAAAAAAAGTATTTATATTGCTAATATTTTTTTTATATTTGTGAAAAACTAAATTCTATATATATATATATATATATTGGTGTACAAATGTATTGAATTCGTGTGATTCATTCGATCAAATAGAATTTTTAACCAGGTAACTCAATTTGTATTCATATAATCTAATTAAATTTGTTGATAATTGATTGAATTAATAAACTAAGCCGATTAAGTATGTTATCAGTCATCACATGTTGTGTTAATTTAATTATTATTATTATTATTATTTCAATTTTGTTTTTTTTATTCTCTGTTTTTTACTCGTAGTTCTTATCAATTCACAACGATATATATATAAAATTTAATTATAATATAATTAATAATACTTTGTTTTTCCCTGTAGTCCTTATCAATTCACAAGGATATCTAAAAATTAATTATAATATAATTAATAATACTTTACCATATCTCTAATTTATTTATAAGTTGATGATATATGATTTTTTTTCATGAATTTTCTTCTGAAACATCATCTTACATCTAGATTTATTATTCTTTTATAACTAATTATACTTTAATAATAATATTATTATTATTAATAAAATAGTTTTTAATTTTTATACCAATATTGGTACCCAATAGAAAATAACAGGGATAATTCCGTTTTCAAATAGAAGGGCAATTTGTCCATATAATTGATGAAGAAATACAGAGTTTATATTTTTAGAGTATATTTATTTTTGTTTTGATACTTAATTTTGACTCGTATTCTTAATTGGATGTGTCAAATAGTCTGTTTATATTATTGATATATATTTTTATTAAATTTAACAATAATTTTAAAGAATTAAGTATTTAAAATGTATCAATTATTATAATAATTAGACAAAATAAGTACTAGTAATATGAATAAAGATATTTGATATATTTTAATTAAAAATAAATATAAAAAAAACATCAAAATAAAATATAGGATACTTCAAAATTAGACCATCTCTAACTCATTTCTATAACTCCAAATTTAGTAAGAAATTTGGTAAGAGTTAACCAACCTTGAATAAAATCTTGAAACAAATTTAATGTGATAAATAATGTCTTATCAAATTTGATGCTACATTATTCATCACCTCAAATACTATTAACATTACATCATTTTTTTTAATTCTAAAAATATTGTTAAATTTTTAATTACATATAAAAAATTAACATGATATAAAATGATTAAAAAAATTACTAATACAACGTAAAGTTAAAAATTTAATATAAATTAAAACAACAATTTAAAAAAAATTCTAAACACAGAATAATTTATTTGAATAATTTATTTTCCCATATAAACAAATCAAATATAAATAAGCTATAATTAAAAATGTATTAATTAAATATTTGTAGGAAGAATATAATAATTTATTAGATTAATATATATATGTATTTTTAATTTTATTTTTTAATTAAATATAATTTATAATTCATATAATAAATATAATATTTTATTTTATGGATTTTTTAAATAATTTTAATTTTTAATTAATTAATAATATATAATTATTTAATTAGTTTTAACGTAATGATCGATAAAATAAATAAATAAATAAAATTTAATATAAATTTTAAAGTAAAATAAAATAATGAGTTGGAAATGATTCAACAATTCCTTATAAAAGTCAACGAGCTCCCAACCACCGACTCAAGTAATTAAGTCTGAACGCGCTCAAATTCGGTTTTGTGTATTTAACGCCACTAACATCAAGTTTACCTAACTACCCCTTCCCACCAATAACAAAAGGACTCGTTTGTTTGAACTTTTTTCATAAATTTTATTTTTTGAGTATATATTCTTTAAAGATAAATATAAAGAAATATAAAAAAAGAAATAAGTATGAATAGAGGGTATGATTGTTAATATACGAATGATTTTAAAATTATAAGTATATATATTTTTTTAAAATACCATTCTTTCGATGCTCCATGCATGTAAAATTTATTTTCATTGATATGTTTGACACAAACATTTAATTAAAGTTGAATTTTAATTTTTAATATTTTTTAAAATAATATTATATAATTTATATATACTGATCATCAAACTCCTAGTTTTAAATTTACATAGTTTATAAAAAAAATTGGTACTATTAAATTATAAATGTTCAGCTATATTAATATTAAAAATATAATATTAAGAATTAAATTAAAATTTATAATACTAAAAATATATTTTTAATTTTTTTATAAAGGCAATTTCAAAATTTTATGATATGCCTTGACAGAATCATTTTTTAATCGTTTGATGCACGTCAGCCGATAATTTAAATTTAATAATATATAATCATATTAATTAATCAATAATAATAATAATTATTTTAAAAAATAAAATAAAATAAATTTTTTAATAATGAAAAGATAAAAAATTAATGTTAAAATTTTATATTAATGTATAAAACATATTCTTAAAATAAATAAATAATTAATTTGAAAGTAAATATACAATAATAATTATTTTATTAACAAAAATTTAATTATTTTGTTATTTTAGTGAAAAATATATATAATAATAATTATTTTATGAAAAATACGTATAATATTGTATAATATTTTATGATACAAACAAAAAATCTAAATATAAGTTACAATTTATTTAATACATAAATAAATAAACCAAATATAATAAAACAAGGACATATAAGTTAATAAAGTAAGCAAAATTTATTGAATTTAATATGAATTTTTATGAATATTTTTTTATTAAAAGTAATGCATTCTATTTTTTATAATAAAGTAACGTAGGTTATTTTTTTATAATAAATTAACATAATTTAGTTGATTATTTATTAATTAATATTAGATATAATATAATTTTTGATAGAAAAATAACAAGTATTATTAATTCAATACAATTGTGATCCTTAAAATAATATTTAAATGTTAATAATATAAATTAAATATAAAATAAAATTATTAAATATATATTATATAATTATTATTTATTATAAAAATATTTTGATATTTATTAATATATAAGATAAAAAATAAAAAATACACTTATCGTTTATAAAAAAGCTTTAATGGGAAGCTAATTAAAAATAAAAAGAAAAAGAGAAAGGAGGAGAACGACCAAAACATTTAAGTTTTTATATATAAAGATTTGTAAACATTAGTCGACGGGAGATACTAATTTAATAAATAATAATATTAGAAGTGTAAATTATAAGCATGTTTTAAGAATAAAAGAATAACTAACTCTCAAAAACATGAAAGATAATATATTATAAACAAGCCTCGAAGGTAAATTATATAATGTTTTTACCATTTTCGAAAATTAAGGTATATCTCACTTCAATATTTGATAAGATTTTAGTAATTTTGTTTAGCAGTGACTAAATAATATCATCAATTCATTTAATTCTATAAATTTGATCTAATTCGTAAAATTTGAATAAGATTTGATTTGATTTTAATCGAATCCATATTATCATATTTTATAATCAATTGTATTCAATCTTGATCGAGTTGTTATTAAATTTTATTTTATAATATATTATATTTAAATATTATACATGACATAATTACATCAAATTATTATTTTAATTTTAGAAATAAATATAAATATTTACAATAATTTAATAATTGTATAAACATAATTCTTGTTCTTTTGATGTTCTTAATTATGATTATATATTACAAATATATTAATTTAAGATTTAAATATTATGTATGTTATGTTTTATATATGATAATAATTTATAAATAAATTTTAATATTAACATGACATTATTTAACTTAAAAAGTTTAATGTGATCGGATTTAAATTGATTCATATTAATTATATCATCAAATTAAAAATCTTAAAATCTGATTTAAATCAGAACGAATTTGAATCGATAAAAATCAAACTGAGTAAATTTATTATTTATCTATACTTTTATATAATAAATTATTTCATAATTATTTAATTATTTTATATTTATATTTATAATCAATACAAATTTAATTTATATAATTTATTGCTAATTAATCAATTCATATATTATATTATTGTAATTTAATTGTGATATACTCCATCACTTTTTTTTTCAAAAGTAAATCTCATCAAAAAGGGTGACACACCGTACTTTATATATTATTAATAATTGTCAATTATAATTTAGCAAGAAACTTGGTGCATATATATTGGATGCAAATAAACCTAATTTTTCATTCATATCTGAATCACATATCTCATATATCTACAAGACAATGGCACCTTTTACACTGAATTCAAATAAGCATAACTGTCCTGCGATCGGTGAAGTACTCCACTTCTTGGTAAGTAGAAAGAAGTTATTTATATCATTGATTTTATAGGCTTTTTATAAAATAAATAAATAAATAAATTGATTTTATAAGTTTGGTTTTATAGATATGACAGTGTGAGTGGTGTTAATTCATTTAATGAAATTGTCATATTTTGACCACCCTTCTTAAACGAGTGAAGACTAAAGAAAATATTCAACAAAAATGTATTATCTTAATCAAAAGTAAAAAAATGATTTTTTTCTTATCAAATTTTATTTTAATTATAATCAATAAAATTATCACTAGATTTTAAATTATTATAAAATTTTATTTGTTACATAAATATTACTATTATTAAATGTGCGAAAACTAATGAAAATATTTTAATAATGATAGACATTTTTTTTTTGACAATTTTAATGATAATGACAATTGTATAATAACAATAAAAATTATAGTTTATAATAATTAAAAATAAATGATATTTTTATATAATTTAGTAGTGAGAAATCGTATTTATCCTAATAAAAAGTAACTAATTAAGTTGATGTTAATTGTTTTGTACGTTTATTAGTGTGTGAATATAATAATAATAAAATAATATTTTAAGAGATATGTTAGTAATATGATGTATTTTAGTATTATTTTATTTTATAATTTTTTAGTTAATATTCATCACGTGATATTTAAATGATATCTATATATTATTATATTGTATTAAAAATTATAATGATAAAAATATATAAAAAATAAAATAAATAAAATGGAGTTATAAAAATTATAAAAAATTAAAAATAAATAATAACGAGGCTTTAAGCATTCTTTTATATATAGTAAAATTAATTATACTTAATTATATTATAAATATAAATATGTATATAATATTTATTGGTAACTTAAATATAAAATTGATTATAAATATTTTAATAAAATAATTTTATTATAAAATTTTATTTAAATAAATATTTAATTAATTTTATATATTTTTTATAACTTAAAATAAAAAAATATTTTTAATTGAAGTACTATAAAAAAGAAAAAAAATATAATTTTAAAATTAAAATGTTAAAAAATTAAATATAATTTAAATATATAATTCTTATTAATATTTAATTACTGTATAACCATATAATTTTTATTTTACATCATTCAATATAAATTTAACATCAAATAAATAACACTATACAACCAAAATCTTTAAAAGTTTATAACAAAAACATCCGCTAATTATAGTCATAGATGTAATTAAATTGCAATAGGAAAAAGGTAAACGAACAACTCTGCGTTTAAAGGTACAAGCGTGTTCGAGTAATTTCCAAAAGAGTGACCTCCAAGGGGATCCAAGAGTCATGCGTCAACCTGATAACAGTCACGTGTCCTTCAACTCAATGCCACGTTTTATCTATACAGAAAATCTCATGGTCCCCCAGGCTTACACGCGTCAGTCACTAACACACTTGCCGGAAGCCGCCGGTTACCGATCACCATGAACTAATAAATATTGGTCCAAGCCTAGTCGCCTTAAAATTTCGGCTCTTCGCGAAAAGGAAACCCAAAAGTGCGAGAAAATTCTAAGAAATCCTCCGAACACAAAAAATATCTTGTTAGAGTTGTTCGAATTTGAAGAAGCTTTTTGATCTTTTCTTGGTATGGTCGTTGAAGAAAATGGGTGCTGAAGCTGAAGTTGTGTGCCAGCCAAATGTGGCTTTGTTGGATGTTCAATGCTTTGCTAAAGGTTCTGATGTGCATGAAGTAGTCGAAGATGTAATTTCTGTATCGCAATTCGATGAACTTCCTGATTTGGTCTCCGTTGAATTATCTGATTGCCAAGGGGTTAGTTCTCAAATTTTTGAGCTACGAATTTTTAGTTTGTTCGGTCATCTTCTTGTTGATGCTTGCTTGTGAGTCTGTAGTTTCTTCTGTTCTTTGCGAATATCATCTTTAATTTTTTCAGAATTTAGGGACTGGTATTCTAGCGTTGAATTTTATGCATATGTGTGAAGTTGATGTGGATGCTTAACTTTGCCTGTTGAGACCGAGTTTTGTGTTACGAATCGCTCTAATTCTACAAGATACGTACTTAGAGTTAGAGATAGCTTGAATAACGATCTCTCACCTGAGAACACGATGCGTAAGGGTAATTAGTTGATTTTAACTTGTATTAGGATACTTGTTACATTACATTTAACCTAATTAGTATAAGGAGATATAACAATAATTATACACTAATTTATCGGAACTGCTCACTTTGAACATAATTACGTGTTGAAAGATTGTTATACTTGGAATTTGTTAGGTGGACACCTACCTCACTGATTTTCATGAATGGTTGATTTTGCAATTTCTTGATTTTAGTTTCTCTAAAGGCTTGCAGGGTATGAAATCTATCATTAATGATGCCAATTCTACGATTCTAAGATTGAAGTGCATGAGTTGTAAAATTTAAAGAGAAATCGAGATTAATTTCGCGTTTCTTTATATTCCTTTGTCCAGGATCTTAAATTTGCGGAGAAAAATCTAGATGCAGATCTTGAGTTAACTGGTGTTCAGTTCGTCCCCTGCATCCGTTCAGGTAGCTTTTGTGATATTGGACCCCGGAGATACATGGAAGATGAACACATACGGATAGATGATCTTTCTTCACACTTGGGATCACTCTTTAAGTTTCCCAAGCCAAGTGCTTTTTATGGGGTAATTAACTTTTTGAACTGTGTTTGTTTTCCTTTATGGTTTCTACTTCATGTTTGTTGCTAATTGTCAACATGTTATAATAGTTATTTGATGGACATGGAGGACCTGAAGCAGCAGCATATATCAGAAAGAATGTGATGAGACTCTTTTTTGAAGAGGTCACATTCCCCCAGACATCTGAAGTTGATGACTTTTTCTTGGAAGAACTCGAGAGCACACTCCGCAAATCATTTCATTTGGCAGACTTTGCTTTGGCCGATGATGGCAATGTAAGCAGTTCTTCTGGGACTACGGCACTAACTGCTTTGGTGTTTGGAAGGTAAAATTCTTTATTCTTCTTTCTTCTTGGCCAAGCGTGGTATAAGTATTTGTTTGATAAAGTTGTTTGGTGCAATTTTATCCTTTTAAATACCATGTTTTCTATATATTAGCACTTTCATATGTGCAGATATAAGTTAAAAGGGTTAGGATTCGGGGATCAATGTTATTAATAAATGAATCTAACCAATCAATTTTTAATTACTTTCATGTAACAGTGAATTTGTGCTTTTCGAGTTTTAATTAATTCTAAATTTCAAACTGTGATAGCATTTATGCTATTATTTAATTATTCTATAGTTAGGAGGATTAGTTAGATTCATTAGTTAACAACCTCTCTCTAGAAGGGCCCAAAGTTCATGCATAGTAGGGTACATTCTTTACTTGGAGAGTAAAGTGCATTACAAAATGCTAAAGTTGGGTTCTTTTCCTTCTTCTTAGAACTCATGGTTTGAAATGAATAAGTTAAGGAGCAATTGGTATTTTTGTTAGTCATTAACTTATTGTTGGAGTTTTTAGTCCTGACATCTATATTTCTTTTTCAGGCTGCTAATGGTTGCTAACGTGGGTGACTGTCGAGCAGTCCTTTGCCGGAAAGGGGAGGCCATTGACATGTCACAAGACCATAGACCAATTTATCAATCTGAAAGGAGGCGAGTTGAAGAATTGGGTGGATATATCGATGATGGTTATCTCAATGGAGTTATATCAGTTTCTCGATCATTAGGTGACTGGGACATGAAACTTCCTAGAGGTTCACCCTCTGCTCTTATTGCAGAACCAGAGTTCCGGCAAGTGGTTTTAACAGAGGATGATGAATTCCTTATAATAGGTTGTGATGGGATTTGGGATGTGATGTCAAGTCAACATGCAGTGAGTCTGGTACGCCGTGGGTTGAGGCGACATGGTGACCCAAATCAGTGTGCTGGGGACCTTGTCATGGAGGCTTTGCGTCTAAACACATTTGATAATCTCACTGTAATTGTTGTATGCCTCTCTCCTCTTGACCATAGGGAGCCATCACCACCTCAACAACGAAGATTAAGATGTTGCAGTCTCTCTGCAGAGGCCCTCTGTAGTTTGAGGAGCTTGTTGGATGATAATGCCAGCAATTAATGTAAATATGAAAATAAACTCTTCATTGATTAGAGGAGATTTCAAGACACTGTTTTCGGTTGCTTCAGTTATAAGAGAGAGAAAGTGGCTGGCTGTTTTGTAGATGTACTTGGCTAATGTGGATGTACATAATAATTGGTGTAGAGGGCGGGACTGGTGGTGTAAAGATAAATATGTGCACCTATTGTTGGGAGTTGAAGACCATGGTGGATTCTTATAGTTGAGAATCAGAATCAGAGTGACTGCTCGTTTAATGTTTCTAATTTTTTATTCCTCGAGTGTATTATGTACGTTTCTCGATCAAAGATTACACATTCTTAAATTTTTCCTCGTATAAATTAGTTTTCTTGTGTTTTTTTCTTCTTCCCCATTTTCTTCTTGTGGTGCCGAGCTGATGGACTTAGCTTGAAGAATCTGCTGCTAATCGAACATTCGAACCTCGACCCCAGTAGAGGCGTTAGTTGTATTTCCCCCTAAATTAGCCCTACATAAAATTGAAGATTTACCGATAACTAAAATATATACGACATTTCTATTATATATCTATATCCCTCAACATTAAAAGCCAAGGTTTTCATCGTCCTTGGCTTTTTTTTTTTTTTTTTAATCTTAGATATTTAAAAACGATTGGATGAGATATTATATATTTATCAGTTTATTATAAAGTTATGTTATAACAGTTTATTTAAATTTTTAAAGCATTATTTATATCCAAATATCAAAATTCTTAAATTTTATAAAATTAGATTTTTAAAGTATTATTTATAATTATGATTTCAAGACTTGAATTTATGAATTTATTATTTTACATTTGTTCTTTGATTATAAAATCAAAATTATAATTTATCTATAAATTAAATTATATTTAAATAATTTTTTTATTTGTTGCAATAAGAACTTCTCTCGGCTAATCATGTCTGGGCCGTTTTGTATACGTTATATATAACCCATTAGCTTAAAGCCCAAGCCTATCTCTCATCCTTAAACCATTACAACTTTGCAAGCTAAGAAATTTGCAATTGGTTCTTCTTCCTCTGATTCCTTAATGGAAAACTCTGATGGTCAAATTACTCTGAAGTCTATTAAAAGGGCTGCAAGAAATCCGAACATCATTGATCGTACCAAGAAAATGATCGCACCAAAGCAAAGAAAATGTTGGTGCTACAAGGGAGAAAAAGAGCATTGACCTAAATGGGATCCATCCTTCAATATGATACTCACTTAGAACTGTCGAGATGTGGGAAAACTTTGTGGCAGTTCGACAGTTATAAAAATTTATACAGTTACATTCTTCAAAAATTGTTTTGTTCTTAGAGACGAAGAATCAATCAAACATAATGGTTCTTTTAAAACGTGTGCTAAGATTTTCTAAATAGTGATAAAAAATATATATAGTAATTTACATGCAAGTCATATTTCTTTAATTTAATTATATAAATGTATAAATACTTTATTTTACTCAAATAGGTTTGAAAGGTATTTTTTTTATAAAGTATTTTATTCATATTATTTTTTAATTAAAAAATTTTAATTTTGTTGACATGAAAAATAAATACTATAGTATTTTAATTATAGTATTTTAATTATGAAAATCGAACAATTCTAATCCCTAAAAAGTGAATTAATTATTATTTTCTTATTCCAAAGAAGAATTATTTTTTCGTTAAAATTGATGTTATGTCGTGAATTTTCTTATAATTATTTACAATATAAAGAGACACATATTGTTAGTTTATTTTTTCGTTAAAACTTATGTTATGTCGTGAATTTTCATAATGAATAAAATAACAAAATTGTATCTATTATCTCACATCATTTAGTTAGTTTATTGCTTACTCTTTGTATAATGGAACACATGTTATCGTTATAATTTAAAGTGAATCCTTAAAAACCAAAAATTAAAAGCAACAACTGCTTTACAAATAATCTGTAAGAATGTTGTTGGGGACAATTGTATCTGGGTGTAGCATGTTCACGTTTGGTTGAATTCAAAAGAACATCATTAGCAATTTGTAACAACTACAAAAATAAGTTATTTAGGTGATAGTTATCTATTAATTAAGATAATTAGGTTTATTTTTTTTAATATGTCTTTATGTATCATATTTTGTTACTATATAATAAGAAATTATTTATTGTTTTTAGAATATATGATAACGTGATTATTTATGGTAAAAAAATTGAAAATTAATACAATTTTTTCTTTAAAAAAACATTTACTAAATATTAGGTTTGAACAGGGATTGGGATGAATATCTCTACAGCTACCTACATATTCAGGAGAATGGTAATTAGAGAAGGTATCAAGTTGCAGAGTCACAATGCTCAAGATAGGCAATACAACAAATAAGTGGATTTTGGGTATCAGTTTGTTTCATCAACACCTCAATTTTGTAAGCTACTCTTAACGTTTCCAATAACTACAGTTTGTTTGCTTGCGTTTTTATTAAAAATCAGAAAGTGATCTAAAGCACAAAATCTTGTTCTTTTAGGCTTTTAAAGCTCTTACTTTTCTATTAAATTAATTAATGTTTTGCCCAATTTTATGATCTAATGGTAATATTTTAAAGTTGAGAATTAAATTGCAATGTATAAAATATAATCTGATTTTTTACATTTTTATGTTTGAATAGTTAAAATTTATAAAAGAAAGTAAAAGTAAATATTATTTATATTTATGAGATATATTTTATTAATACAATAATAATATTTTTATATTTAAAAACTTCAAAGTATTAAATTAAAATAAAATATTTGATTAATATAATTATAATTTTTTTAGCTTTAAAATTATCATTTAAAAAAATGATTTCTTTAAATCTTATTCATTAATAAAATAATTATATATGAAATATATTCGAATTAATAAAAATAACATTATAACGTTTCAAAAAGGGTGGCTTTTGATATTTCAAGAACTTCTAGTCCTAGATTTCATGCTTTCCTTTTTGATTTTTGACCAAACGTTAAAAAAGAATTGAAGAAAGTGAAAGAGTGAGAAAAAGAAAATCATGCTTTTCTCATTTTTACTGTTGTAATCCTAGCCGATCTTTTGAATTCGCTTCAATTTTTTTCGGACAAAGTTTTATCATCCATATTTTAAGATTGGATGAAAAAAAATGTATATTTATTATTATTTAATATTGTATTTATAATACAAATTGATAACATGAAAAATAAATAAAATTTAAACATCCCTCAAAATCAATTATTATTCAATCTTATCTTTAAATGTTTCAACACACCTTCTTAAATTATATAATAAATATTAATTATGTTTAATTTGTAAGTCAACTTATAGAAACTTTAGTGAGACAACTCTTTGTAAAGCTACTTAAGTTTTTTTTTAAAATATAAGTTATTTAAATAATTATGTCTTGAACTTTTTTCTTGATAAAATATCTATTAATTTTTACATGTTTAATTTTATCATGTTAAACTTAATTAAGAAAAATATTAATGACGATTTTATTATTATAATAGATTTTGTACGAAACTATACTTTGATATACAATTCTTCTAAGAGGTTTTTTAGCCAAAATTCGTCAAATATTATTTATGCAATTGTTTCAAATTTTGCTTCGGTGTTACTTTTAGCTACTACATTTTATTTTTTACTTCTTCAAGTAACTAATTTTTTTCATATAAAAATGTAATATCTAATAATAGATCTTCTATCTTTCATTGAATTAACTTGTTAAATTTGTATCTAAAAATAATTTTTTCTCCTTATCTTTACTTTTCTTTAAAGATTATGTATACAACCCCTAAATACATTTGCTTTGGTGAATGCATATATTAGCTTACTAAATTAATTGTTTAGGTCTTGTATGATACGTAGATTAATTTTTCAACTGACTTTCTATTGTCATATACTTTATTTCTTACTTTAATTGGAGTGCCTTTTGGTTTGCTTCCAAGCATGTTAGTTTCAGTCAAAAGATTAATACTCATTTTTTATCTAACAATCTCTCCATATCCAAAAAGTAACACATTTATCCCATGGCTCTTACTTCAAACTCAATTACTACAGTTTTCTTAAGTCTCTCAATCTCAGTTAAGTTATCTTCGACTATGATTATATCATCAATATATACAATCAAAATATTCCTCAATCACTCCCCAGGTTTTAGGAAGAATATAATATGATCGAATTATCCTTGTTAATATCCTTGACTCTTCATCACTTTTACAAACCCATCAAACCATACTCTAAGTGACTGTTTGAGATTATAAAGAGACGTCTTGAGTTTACATGCCATATTATTCTCTCCTTGTTTACAAGAACCCGTAGTGTCATAAAATATTCTTCATCTAACTTACCATTGAGAAATGCATTCTTTATGTTAAGTTGTAAAAGAGTTCATTCTAGATTTGATGCCAATGACAATAGAATTTGAACTGTATTTAATTTTGTCACGGTGCAAATGTCTCTATATAGTGGATACTATAAGTTTGTGAGTAAACCCTTTGGAAAATAGGCGAGCCTTGTAATATTCAACTGTCACATCTTTCTTATACTTTATTGTAAAAAGCCATTTACAACCATGTTTTTTTCTTAAGTCCATGACATCCCAAGTTTTATCTTTTCAAAGCCTGTAATTCTTCTATTATTGTTTCTCTTTAATTAGGAATCTTCCACGCCTCTTGAATATTCTTTGAAATTTTTATCATATTAATATTAAAAGTAAAATAATAGCATCCGAGGGATAAAATATTGTAACACAAATTTTTGAGATAAGATGCAGAGTACAAGGCTGAGTTTTTTTAGAACAATAGATAAATAATCAATAAAAAGCTCATAATTACATGTGTTGCAAGGACATTGGAGGATATTTAGAGCTACCAATGGATTAGACTGTCTTAGTGTTTAAGGTGTGAGATTTTTCTTATACTTTGAGTTTGGCCTTTTTGAATGAATAAGTATTTATTTGTCTTTTTGGTACCAACATCTCACATTGAATTCAAGTTATTTTTTATAAATGACACATTAAAATAATATGGTGTGGTAGCTTCAAGGATAATATTTGGAATAATAATTTTAGGATTAGTGTTTGGAGCATTCTCATAAAAGGAAATATCAAAGTTAAAAAATGAGATTCATTTCAATTTTTCCTCTTAAGAGAAGACGTTTAGAAATAAAGTGTATTTTCAAAGAATTTGATATCAAGACTAGTAAAGACCCTTTTCGTAGATGAGTCATAACATATGTAGTCTTTTTGAGTAGAAGACTAAACACATTTGAGGATTTTGAGATCTAGTTTACTTTGATCATGAGAGTGAATATACACAAAAGTAGTACAATTAAGCACTTTGAGAGATAAATCAAAAATAAAACGAAAGATAGGGAAACAATTTTTGAATTTATAGAGAAGTGTTTCAAAGGAAATAACATGGTTAGATATTTTATTTATGAGATGGAAAAATCTAAATATTTCATCTTCTCAAAACATTTTTGACAAATTGGAGGTAAACATTAGGGTTCGAATAACTTTTAGAATATGTCTATTTTTTCATTCGATAACTCCATTTTGTTAAAGAATATCAATACAAAAAATTTGGTGAATTATCTCATGGTATCATAGATAATTCCCCAAGGTGACATTAAAGTATTTTGTATCATTGTCAGTACGCAAGATCAATTTTTTATAATAAATTAACCTAATACACTCAAATATGATCATCAATAAAGATTACAAATCATTTTCTATGTATACGATTTAGAGTACAAGAATTTATCCATAAATCATTGTGGATTGTAGTAAATAGTTTGGATTAAATATATTTTATGCCCACAATGTATGAGATAGTTAATCAAAATGTTTAAAATATATACTTTGTTATAATTATGCTCATAATATATGAATAACAATAAATATATGCCTAATTTTAGACATAATTACATTATTATCCATACGTTGTAGGTATAATTATAACAAGGTAAACATTTTAAATATTTTTATAAATTATCTTATATATTGTGGACATAAAATATAAGTAACCCTCAATGGTTTATATTTAAGTTTTGAGAAAAGTTACGTTGATGCTTCACAAGTTCACAAATTTTACATCATAAATCATACAACTTTTTATTTGAAACAATTAAAAGAAATAAATATTAAATATTTGGGTGATTTATTCTAAAATGTCATAGAAAAATTTCACTATCCATAGAAACATATACAAAACCACAAATTGCAATTTAATAGTATTCACTTACATTAATTTCCTCAAAATAGTAGAGTTCTTCAACTTTTTGACACTGTGAATCGTTTGCCCCAATGATAGGTCTTAAAATACATAACATGAAGGAAAACAATTTAACTGAACAATTGAAATTTTTTATTAACTAACTAATAGATAATAAATTTTATGATAATTTTGAAACACGAAGAACATATTCTAAGAGTTATAAAATCAAAAATTATGACACTCAATTTTCCTACAATAGACGAGAAAGTGTCATTTGTAATTTTTACTTTAAGATTTATAACTCAAAATAAATATGAAAAAAAAGATGATAAGCATTAATCATGTAATTTGAAACACCAGAGTCAATAATCCAATGAGTTTTAATTTAAGAAGTGGTAGATAGAACCTTTAAAAATACTTTTATTTCCTAGTGAATTAAAAGGATCATACGTGGATGACTGCCTCTAATGTTTGAAAGCTTGAGAATACTTTATATAGCTATTTCATTTGCTCAGAGTTCAAAGTTCCACTAAAAATGGTTTGTCCCCTTAAAGTTTCTTAGTCTAGTGATTAATGACAGCTTGATAACCATGATTTCTATTATTCTATCTTGATTTTGAATCCACACATTTCACACGTATTTCTTAATGAGTATTTATTGTGTGTTCATTTTTACGACAAAGTTCATAGAAAGGATGCCTTTTTTTGTTGATTTTGGCCAGTATCAATTTGAGACCCACAAGACACGAGTCCATTAATTTCAGGCCCTATAAACCCACAGATTATTAGTGATCCATTAGATATGAGCCCATTATTGGGCCTAATAGATCTACGGGCCATTAAGGTTGATGCTGAATTACCATACCTATTTGGCTCAACACCCATCTCTTTCAACATCACCCCTTACACTTCGCTAGTTGATGGAGGAGGTTGTTAATTTAAGATTCTTCTTCTCATGTCATTAAGCTCAAGGTTAAGTCCAACGAGAAACTCGAACACCCTATCGCTTTTCAATTTCTTCTTGTATAGGACATTATCCCCTATACACTCTCATTCCTCTTTTAAGCTCAAGCTCAATTCCTACCATAATGTCATCATTTTCATGTAAGACTCGATAACATATCGGTTCCCCTACTTCATCTGTCATAATTGGGTTTTAATTTCAAGGGTTTTAATATCAAAAATTCATGAGAACATTTCTGAGTCAAAGTAAGTTTCACCAATATCATCCCAAACATCATTTATCGTCAGCAAGAATATATATGTTTTTCTGATTGAATGTTCTATGAAGTACACATTAATCAAGTCATTATCATCAAATTTTATAACTTTCATTTTTGGAGACTGACAAAATTGATCGAGGTTAACTTCTTCGTCTCATCAGTATAGTAACTTAATTATCCTTTGTCGTCGATTATTAATTTGATAGATTCTGTACACTCATAATAATTTTTTCTTTTGAATTTTTTGTTTACGAATTGGATGTATGAGTTATCATATTCCTCTAAACTCATATTAAATCTCTTTTGTTTCTCTATTAAGAACATAAGAAGAAATATTGTTTTTATTCCTATTATTAGTTTTGATCATAGTTTATAGAATTTGGAGGAAGAATTTGAATTTTTTTAGCTCTAATATAAAAAAATTATTTATATAACTAAAAAAAATATTTTTTATTATTCAATCGTATTCATAAACTCTATATTATAATACATAGAAAAAAATAAAATCTAAATATCTTTAAAAATAAAAAAATAGTTTAAAATTATTTGTATAACTAAAAAAATATAAATATCTTCTGTTTTATCCTCAGATATTGCAAAGATTTCGAGATTTTAACCATATTTATCGGCCAAACTAACTCACGGACAGACGTCCACATCTTTTTTGCTAATAGGTCCCATTTTATTTTATTGCAATTCCTTTTCATCTTCACAGTTAATTTTAATCACTTAGGTATGACGTATTGACGATACACAATCACATTAAATTTGACTCATTGGGTGGGTAAATATTTTACAATATTATTATATTATTTAATATTATTTATATGTTATAAATTTAATAACTGTTTATATTTTATTAAAATTTAATTAATAAATATATAAATTATTCCAGTTGGTGAGTTCTTAAATCTTACGGGTACTGCTACTGTGACATAGTACTACATCGTTTACTGTCCATAACTTTCTGCATCTACATCACTTCACACACAGCCCTCAACTCTCAAAAAACATAATTCTTTCATACTTTTTCTCTAAAATTCAAAGCAACACACATCAGATCCTCCTCAATTTTCACTGGGTCTGTTCTGAATCTTTGAATTTTTCATATAAAAAAATGTCAGAATTGCAAGGTTTTGGGTACTGGGTTCGATGGCAAGTACCTGTTTGTGCTCTAACCTTTACAATCCCTTTGGTTATAGCTCTCAATTTTATCAAGAAGAAGCAAAAAGAGGAGCCGTTGTCATCTTTTAGCTTGTGGAAACCATGTTGGAGAAATCTCAATCCAATCTGGCTTTTAATTTACAGAGCTTTTGCTTTTGTTTGTCTGGCTTCTATACTTTACAATATGGTCAAGTTGACTGGAGCTTTTGTCTTCTTCTTCTACACTCAGTAAGTTTACTTTTGACCCATCAATTAAAGCTTTGAAGCTAAAGTTACTTAGTTTCTTGTAGAATTGATCAGGTTTATGTTTTTGTTACATCAATGGAAAATGCTTTACAATATAATTTGGCTCGTTAATAAGTGCTCGTACAATTACTTTTACATCTCATCTGTCGAATATAACATCAAATCTAACACCCACATGTAAATTAATTTACAGGTGGACCTTTGTGCTAGTTATGCTCTATTTTGCGGTATGTGTAGCTCTATAACCCATATATTTATTCTCCAAAAAGTTTTTATATATCAATCAGTTACTCACAAGTATTGGTATTAGATCTATGCACACTGTGTAAACCCTTATGGTTCAATAATTGAGATTATTGGACCTTGAACACCGAACCTTCATTTTTGATACAATGTTAGAAATTGTTGGTCACTCTTCCAAAAACTTAACTATTAAAAAAAGAGACCAACATTGTTTTTATTCATCAATGTCCTCTGTCATTTGAAGTATTCCAATTCATGAACCACCACATCAAATTGAAGTGTTCATTTCATGAACCACCAATCATGTGGTAGAGAGGTTGTCTTAACTGTGTAAAAATACTGAGATGACACCAGGTGATTGGTGTTTAATGTAGTGTAATACTTCAAATGGCACAAATGAATTTGTTTCTATAATTAGTTAATCATTCAAGGATCACTATCACTCCTTTTGAACTCTTTACTTTTCTAAATAATGTTTTAATTTATTAATATATTTGGAAATAAGCATTTCAAGTGAAGTGCTTTTGGGTCTGCTTCTGCTAAAATCGATGATCTCAGTAAACAATGATCTATGGATAAAATGCTTTAAAAGCACAAGATATGATTCTGTGAAGAAGCACTTATAGTAATAAGAATTATATTTAGAAGTGCTTTACAATGTCGTAGTAGCATTAAGAAACATAACATTCGGCTATATTGTGTTGTGCTTGTATTAGAAGTCTTTTGAAAAAACCATAAAATTAATACCTCTAAAACATATAATAACAATAATAGCACTCCTCCTAACACTAACTCATATTTCTCTCAATTCAAGATAAGGGTGCTTTATTGTTACGAGTTTTAGGTGTATTATTTTCGATAATTTCACAAGTCCTTTTAGAAAGATACACATTAAAAAAAACCCTGAAAGCACTTCTTGCAAGTTTTCTTATTAAAGCGTCTTAAAAGGAGTTACAAAATGCACCCTTTGTAGTTTGGGACAGTTATATCTGGTTATGGATGTTGGATGTCTTCCTCAAAAGAAGCTCCCTCTGAAAACGAGGCAAAATTTCTGAAGAAGAATTCACAAGAGACCAGAAACACAAGCTCTGGTACTTACAAGGATGAAGAAGTTAAAGATAAAACTAAGTTACAAGATATTCATCTAACAATTGGATCCTGGAGCCATCTAATTCAAGCTATATATCAGGTTTGTGCAACTAATCAAGATCTCATCTTTTTGGCATTTCATTACATGGGCATTTGAGGTCTCGTAGCTTTTACAAAAAGAGTATTTTAATCTCGTTACTTTTAATTGGAGTGTTTTAGTTCCATAATTCTGAAAAAAATTGCACTTTAATCCTAAAAACCCAAAGTTATAGGACTTATGTGCACCCTTTTTAGAACCTAAAGTGCATCTTTAAAAATAGAATTAAAGTGTTCTAGTTGAAAGTTATAGGACTCGTACGCTCTTTTTGCGTAAGTTACAAGACCATTGGTGCCCTTCTCCCTTAAATATACGAGATTGTGCTTTAATTGTTTTGATTTGTTGTTATAGAATTCAATTCAAACACTCATGTTGTAGTAATATCAGACTTGTGCAGGTGCTTCAATCCTGACAGACATAGTATTTTGGTGTGTATTAGTTCCACTGCTCGTAAATGTGCAATTTGAGCTAACCCTGGTTAGTTTCCAGTTTCCTCCTCTATGAAAATGTCGTGCATTGCAAACCACACCAAATAACGTTTGATCTTATTCTGCTAATAATTTTATGAACACTTATGTCTATTAAGTTTTGTAATTGAGTTGTTAATATAACATGGCTGAAGAATAGATCTAGTTCACTGTCCTGTTCATTTAGACTTGTACTAAAAACATTTCCTTACTTGGCGTTTGTCTGTGCTTGGCAGTTGATAGGTGCTTTGCATGCTGTAAATGTGGTCTTTCTTCTCATAGATACTGCTCTTAATAGCCTTGTAAGTATGACACTTGCTTATAACAATGCAACTTATTGAATTTACACTAAACAACAACAATGATCTCTTAACTTTTACTAATTCTATTTGCGTTCTCCTAACTTTTTTCTTTAGTTTTGGTCCTAACTCTTTAATTTTTGACAAATTTAGTGCAAAAAAGACTAAATGTATTAAATTTGAAAAGTGAAGCACTAAATCATAAGTAACGCGAGAATCAAAGTATAGAATTGATAAAAGTTGGGGAACACACATATGGTTCAGCCTTGAATTTATCTTACACACCACTTTAAAGAGATCGGTTAAACTAACTCATTGTGGATTGTCAGGAATTTACCTCGTCCGGCTTCGCATATTTCGTGGTTTGGAGTTGCATCTATATTATCTTTCAATGGTTGGTTCATGCCTGCGGTTTGATGACCCGGTAGGCATTATTTTATAATGTTAATATTGACTACATTGGTTTTAGTTTTTTTTTTTTAATAAGGGACGGATGTATGATTTGTATTCAGGCAACATATATAAAGTAAAAAAGATTTATATATTTCTCAGTTTATTAATTTTTTTAATGGTAAAAAGATATTATATATATATATATATATCATTTTAGTGAAAATACGTGCAAATTATTAAATTTGTAGTAAGTTATTAAGTGTTGAAAGTTTAAAATTTAAAATACAGATGAATACAGTTGTATTTTGTGCGTATAATTTATCTATAATTTTATAAATATTACGTTTAAAACATGTGTCAGTACTCACTTTTATATATATATATATATATCCACCTCTGTTTTGAATAGACTGTGAATAGACTGTGAATAGACTGTTTTAGTTAAGGAGTTGGTATCATTAACTAAATTTATTATTAGGTGGCCGTATCCGTTCCTTGAGCTGAACACACCATGGGCACCTTTAAGGTATGTAGCTTACACTATTTTACTTAGTTGATTCTTTCCTTCAAGTATACAATAACTAAGAATTTATCTGTTTTATTCCAACAGCTATTTTGGGTTGGCTTTATTTCACGTCCCCTGTTATTGGATATATGCCTTGATCGTGAAAGCTAAGCATTCTATTCTGCCCAGATTGTTTCCTCATGCTTTTGCCAGGTTTTATTAGTAAGATTGTGTTGGAATTTGGATAGTTAGTAACTGTGTACAATTAAAAATTAGTTTACAAATGGATATTTAATAAGCCTTGTGTACATTGTAACAAGTACTTTAATTTCCATCAAGATGATGATTTACAAAAAGTATTCAAATTATATTTTGAAATTGGTTGGTGGTTCTATTTCCATCCTATGTTCCAATTTCACTTATATAATGTTTCATTTATTTAATAAAAAAATAATCTTTAGTGTCAATTATTTTAAAAAAGAAAAAGAAACGTAGTATATCATTCCCACGTCTAAATAAGAGATCTCATCTCATTTGGGATACAGTGTAACTAATGGGGCTCAATTTAAGCTTTTCAATTACAAAAAGTCATGTTCCCTTCTTCATTCCTTTTTGTATTTGTACTTATTTATTCTCCTTTTCATGGAATTTTTTTTAATATTAGATTAATTCGAGATAAATAAGATATTTTTAACTTATCTTAATATTGTATTAACTCACCGTAGAGCCGTAGAGTTGGTAGAACAAAATTAACAAAATTAACTTTCAATAATTAATGAATGATTAAGTATCTTTAAGAGTTTTTTTTTTTTGTAACAATTAGGCCATTCTCTTAATTAAAAATGAGATATTTTAGACATTTTTTAAATAAAAATTTATGATTTAATAATAAAATGAATTTAATAGGGATACATTTTTTATTTTATTTTAACAATTTAAAATTAAATTTAAATAGCACAATATTTTTTTTAAGGTGTTTTTGTAAATTTTATATTTTATAAAAAAAAATTGAATTTTTTACACTTTTATGTATCTTGTTTTATATAAGTGTCTTGTTTGGATCAAAATTACATAATTTACTATAACAAAGGCTACATAAGTCTTAAAAATTATAAAATCAATGATATTGAAACTTAAAAGATGAACTCTCTCATGTTCACTATCTTTAAAGACTAATACCA